>CP125842.1:7390047-8661656 GCA_030408175.1 Trifolium repens
TAATTATGATAAAAGTCAAAATATTTAAAACATTAATGATTGACCGATGGTGTAAGAAGACTTTACAATAGTCATGGGTATGTATTGGATTGATCATGAATGATTAAAAAGACTAAAAACATCCAAAACGATAGTGTAAATGCAGAAAATGTAGAAACTTTAAATACAAGAAATCCTATTTCATATTTGATCCACAATATTTATTTGTAGTTTTGGTTGATACCTATCCATAATATAAAACAAAAAATGGTTAGAAGAGGAAAAAAAAAACAATGGTTGTGTTATTGTCATTGAGAAAATGTTAAATATGTGGGTTGTGTAGTCAATCAAATTTTGAAAGCAACCATACCATACCAAATGGCAATAGCATGACGGCTTGTGCTTATCTAGCAATATTGGTTTTTCATTTTGTATACTCCCTCTGTCCTAAAATAAATGACCTGTTTGACCATTGACATGTTTGCCAATGCACAACTTTAATCGTTAATATCTCTAATTATATATTATTAAAAATTATAAAAATGGTATATTTTAAAAGTATTCGTCGAGACAAATCAAACAACATCTCATATGCTAATATTTGCATGTATATATTAGTAGAAAAATAAAGTCAAAGCAGGTCAAATAAATAGTATATTAAGTCAAAAAGATGTCATTTAAAATGGGACTGGGGGAGTAGTTTTTAACCACCCACACACTTTTTACAGTAAAAAGCCACACTTTTAATATTGACCTTTGCATTTTTAATTATCACAAACACCTAGGATTCTTGAAACTTGAATGAATGAAGTAAAATGGAGGAGAAATAAAGCATAGACACAGTAACTCACACGGACTGTGTCATAACACAGAGCCCTAAAGATTCCAGTAAATTTACTGCCCACTTTTGTCATACGTGTGGGCATCTACCCTTACTTTTTGATCTGTTCATGTCCTTTTCTTGTCATCATAAAAAGCTATAGGGAAATTTATTTAATTTTATCTTTAAATAAATGATGTATTTTTTTCTTTCACCACACCATTAATTGAATTTGATTTGAGACTAATTCTGGTATCAAGTGGTTCCAGTCATGTATTTGATTTATAAAGATGATAGAATAAACATATCAATTATTTAATGAATCTAAAATGGATTATTTTCTTATATTTTGGATTGCCATAATATCGATATAAAGTTTCTACACGTATTTGCTCTATGATACTTTTTTAGATCTTAAATGGTACCGTAAATTTTTATAAAAGTTTGTATATTTAGTGCATTGGAAATTGAACTATAGTATTTGACTTCTTTAAAGAATTTTTTTTAATATAGTATTCTTAAATACTCCACAAATACTCGTTAGCAAGACCCTTTTTTATAAGCATAAGTTGGTAATCGAACCTCTGATTCCGATCACATTTTTAAGAACACAAAAACTCTTACTACTTGGATGAATTCATTATCGATATATTTACTTTACTTATATATACTATCTCCGTCCCATTTTATTAGAGTTATTTTGATTAAATTGTACTATTCACTTATCATGCTTTGACCATATTTTTTTAATAATATATAAATATAAATATAAGCACATAAGATATTGTTTGATGAATATTTTCAAAATATCCAATTTTTATAATTTTTACTAATAGAGAATTAAAGATATTACTAATTAAAATTATGCATTGGCATACTGCAGTAGGCAAATTAGTTCTTTTATTTTGAAACGGAAGAAATATATGAGACGGATGTACTCCTAAAATCTGATAATGGATTCTCTCCATTTGAAAATAAATTGAGGAAGTAATATTTGGATTTAGATCATTGGATTAAAAATATGTGACAATATTTTAATTAAAAAAAATGAAAAAAAAAAGTTGGTAAATGATTAAGATATAAGAATTAAGAAAAATTGAGGAAAAAAAATTGAGAGAATTCTTTCTTCTAAAATCTAAATCAATGGTATCACTCACATGGGTAGGGTGCTGGTGGGTAGGACCCATACACAAACACAACCTGGCATTTTATAAATATATATGGCCCATTTGCAATGTCAGCAACCCCATGTGATGTTGTGTTTTGTGGGCCACTCCTTATTTTCTCTCCAATAATGGCAAAATATAGACAGACCCCACTAAATTTTTATTCACAAATTGAAGGAAAATAATTGTAGGAACAAAGAGACAAATTCTCCTTTAAACACAAAAAGCTCATAATAGTAAGAGGCAAATAGACCAATTTTTTAGTCTAGAAAAACTCACTTTTGATTCTTGTTTCCAAATTCTTTTCTCTTTTCTGTCTGGTAATATAAATGCAACATACTAACATAATAGATAAAATTCTCCACTTTTTAACTTTAATCTCAACTAATATTAAGATTAACAATTTTACATGATTATCTTATCCCCTCTTCAATGTCAAACTCATATTAGCCTTGTAGTTAACATCTCTTCATTTGCTATACAAAGGACTTGAAATTATGGTAACAACATAGGACTAACCAATTTGGACTAGGTCCTTGTGAAGTCTAAGACTCTAACCGCACTACAGTCGACCACATCTGAATAGTCCGATCTTGACCAGATAGCCTAAATTTTAAATTCGAATTTTAGGTTTAAAATCTAAACTGTCTAAATGTGCTAACTGCATGCGGTCAAACTGCACTGGAACGAGATCCCTAACAATCTACACTACAACATCATCCACCAAGAGGGCGAGTTCCTAATACACACATTGATTAACTCTAATACTTTTATGTGTTATTTAATATAATTTTTTACCCTGTGGTTCAGCTACTACTGAGATATATGAGAGAAAGAAAATGGTACAATAATTGCTAAGAAAAGAAAGGAAAATGGTCTGCCCCACTTCCTTTACTGAAACTGCTTTTTTACGTATGGATTTTGTATGGTAGTAAGTAGTATAGTATTGATGATTGATGGTGATGGTGTTGGCATCTTTGTTGATGTTGTGATTCTCTACAAGATTTGTTGTTGGATGTCAATGTTTCTTTAATCATCTTTGCTTCATTTTCCTGTTAACATTGTACACAAAACAATACAAAACCGACTTCTAAATTTAATAACACTAAATAACAAAAATAACTTGAACACACTATACAATATACTATATTAATTATTTAGACCAATTAATAGTTCTTAAAACCTTTGATCTAGTCCTTAATATATACTAGTTCTTAAAGTATATAAAAATTCATCCTGGTTGGCCCTAACATAATAAACGTGGGGTCTCGCAGGATGAATTTTTATTACTTTAAGTACTACTTATTATTTTCATATGTTTTTAAGAACGGATTAAAAGAGAGATACTAAATTGATGGTTTATTCATTTACATAAAGATTGAAAGGAAATTAATTTTACCTGAAACTAAGGAAAACTAAATGCCAATCGGTCCACCGGTGCCGGCAAACATCCCAATAGTTCCATGGCCAGAAGAGAACCTAAGTCCAAATTTATTAAAAGCAATAAATATTACTATCAAAGTTGGAACAAAAATTTATGGATGCTAAAATTTATTGATGATGTATGTACCTTGGTAGTTGGCAGTTATAGGATTTAAAAGTGCCCATATCAAGAGAAGATGCTGATGTAGGATGTAATTTACTAGTTCCAAATTTTGAGTTAGTAGATGCATCTGAATCAATGGTCTCATAAGGTCCATTAGAGAATGGAGCTACTAAGTCATCTCCAATAGCTTTGGTAGGTGAAGCAAAAGGGCTATTTGGAAGATTATGCTCTAAGTCCAAACTGCATTTATTCATGATAAATCATTTAAATATAAAGCACCTTTAATTTTAATGATAATCAAGTTAGAAAAAAAAATGGTAAAAAACCTGAATAAATGACAGAACTTTTTTGGTTTTGGCATGGACTATAAAGAGGAATTTTTATGCAAAAAAAGTGCTTACTATTATGGTTACACTTTTAGAAATTTTACTTAATCTAAATGAAAAAACAAGTTTTATACCATTCTTGTAAATCAAGCTCTTCATCTTGACTTGAACTTTGTTTGCCATTTCCATTGCTTTCACTATTTCCATTCTCTCCATTGACCACAACTTCCTTGCCGATATAACCATTGACGGATTGTTGACCGGCAGAAACCGAAGCAGTAGTAGTAGTAGTACTACTAGCTGGAACATAACTTGAACCATTCTCTGAAATTAAAAAACAGTATAAATCTCGATTAATTCAGTTAAAATGCAGTTGCGTGCAAATTGCGACGAACAGAATAGGAATCGACGAAAAAATACCCTCAGGGGACTCTGAGTTTCTGTGGAAAGAAGAAAGAACATGACTTTGATTGAACATGTTAGGAGATTGAGTAGGAGAAGGAATCGGACTTCCGGTGGAAAATGCGCGGTGATGTTGCTTCTTGATATCAAGAAGTTGCAAACTCATTAGTCTCCTACTTTGAAGCTCAAGAGCTTGTTGTAAATCTGCTTCCTCTAGCTTCCTCCTCAACAACATGTCTTGAGTGTTATAGAACATTCTTCCACCTAAAAAACATTGAAAAGACAATTAAGAGAAGTTAGGTTTGAGTTTGACTAAAGCAAATCTTTCAAAGACAATATAATGGAAGATTAGTTAGTTAATAATTAATGCATTAATTAACCTACCAAGTTGAAGATCGTATTGGTCTCGAGCATCAAGTCCAGTAGGAGTGCCACAAGGCGAAAATTCTCTATCTACCTGCTGCAACTGCTTCCTGTAAAACACAAGAATCATGAACACATAACGGACTCTGAAACGGACACAGACAAGTCGACACTGATAATGTCAAAAACATAAGAGAAAGTGCATATGTACTTACTTGTCTGGAATTTTACCCTTCTCCTTATAAGGCTTAACAAGTACACGAGCATCGCAAACAAAATGAGGGTTTCCTTTAGATAAAATGAGCTTCACTGTCTCAGGATAAACAAAGGTAACAAAGCCAAACATACGTTTCTGTTGATATGGAATCCTTACATCTTGAACAGGACCATATATACTTCAACAAAAGTTGAAAACAAAAAGTTTAGTTTTTTTGCATTTTCTAAAACAATGCTGAAGTATTCACCAAAGTGAGTAAAGAACAAAAACCTGAAGTAATTGGAAACATCTTCCTCTCTAAAAGTACTATCAGCTGGGAAAGTCAAGTAGATCTGTCTTGAAGCTGGATTAATCATTCCTGTAGGACTATTCAAAGAAAATTCATTTCTTTCAAGTCTTGATTTTCCAAATTTGTGCAAATCTTCGCTCATCATTAGAGCTGCAGCTGCTGCCCTGTAATAATCATATTATCAATCATCATCAAAATTCAGCAGCTTTAAAAACACATGATTGAAATTGAAAAATAATGATATATAATAGTAGTACTATATAGTATATACTCCCTCCAGTCTCATATATTCAGGTTCATTGAATAACTGATGTATCTGGTCACCATATGTATCAGTTGTTCGATGAACCTGTAAAATGAATTTTTGCTTATATATGAGACCAGAGAGAGAGAGGGAGTAGTTTTTTTAGTACCTTTGAGTATCATTTTGTTGCTGCTGTAAAAGGAAATTCATGCACTTTGGTGAGTAAGGGAAAGAGTTTGAAGCCATGAGTTGAGAAGCAGCAGCTAATCTTTGTTGATGAGAAGATTTAGATCTCAAGAGTTCATGATGATGACACTGATCCATCATCTCAACCTTATTAGGAGAATCAACAATTGTAGCAGAACCACCATCAACATCACCATGAAGAAACCTACAACTAGTACCATTTTTACAGTACCCTCTAGCAAAATAAAGACAAGGTTTCCATCCTAAACCAGAATTTGGATCCTCAGAACCTAAACAAGCATCATTGACAGAACAACTTCTCCTATGAAGAGAATTACCTCCATAACCATATGAAGAAAAAAGAGCACTAGAATCAGAAGAACCATCATTCAAGAAAGAAAGTTGTTCTTGAAGTTGAAAATCATCAACTGGATCTGAACTTCCATTTGGATAAAAAGGTGATGAAGTATTGTTAGGACTCATAATGAAATCATCATGGTTTGGATATTCAGACATAGTAACACCTCCCCAAGAAGGGTTTGGTATGGTTAAAGAAGGAGGAAGATTGAAACCATTAGTAAGTCTTGAAGAAGATGAATTTTGTCTTGAAAGGAAAGGTGATGGTGATGGAGGAGTTGAAGAACTTGAAGGTGTTGGTGGTGAGTGTGAGTTATTAGAACAAGAAAGTCCTAACTCTTTTCTAGCTTTGAAAATCACTGTATGAATAAGTGATTCTGGACCAAATGCTAATCTTATCATTTCTTTCTCACCATGATCTTGAATCAAAAGTACTCCCATAATTTTTGATGCATTTTCAGGGTCCATGTTTTGGATCCTTGAAAAAACTATCCTAGTAGCTTCATAACCATCCATGATGATGATGATGATACTTGTTTTTTTTTTTGTTCAAGAACAAACTAAAATATAACCTATCCTTAAAAAAAACAAAACAAAGTTTTATTTCTTACTCCTATTGCTATTACAAGTAAAGTTTTGTTTTGTTAAATTCTCAACCACAAATAAGCTCTACCTACCAAGTTGTGATGAGTATGTTTCTTTCTTTCACATATTCCTGCAAAGCATAACAAAAGAAAAGATAGTTAAAGAAGAAAAAGGAGAAGGAGAAGTAGGAAAGTGAAGTGTTAAAAGTAGTATTCTCGTGTGGTTGATTAATAGGAGACTAATAATTATAATAACCTTTGATAAAAAGAAAAGAAAAAAAAAAAGACATAATAATACTAATAAGATGGTGGTTGAATTTCTCTATAAAAAGAAGCAATGAGTACAATAGCTTGTACAAACAGAAAAAGAAACAAAAAACCAATAATTTTTTTTATTTTTATTAACTATATTTCTAAATCTTGAAATCTAATGTGTGTAAGGCTTGTTATACATGAAAGGATAAATAAACTATGTTTGTTTGTTACTATATTTGAAGACAGTGTTTAGTTTCCACTTACTCATACAAAATGGTTGTGTGTATTTACTACAAAAGCTAAACCACCGCCATGTTTGCAGATGGAAGCAGGAGGAGCAGAAGAAGAAGAACCATCAATTGTCTGCCTCTCACAAACTGCCTTCTGTTGTGGGAAGTGAAGTTGAAAGCTTAGCCGTTTCAATATTATGTTGCCATTTATTTATCTTTCTTTGGGTAAGTCCAAGATTTTCTTCTCTCTCTCACTTACATAATTAAAAAAATAAAAAATAAAAATTGTAGTTCATTTTGGAACTAATATATTTGTCCTATAATAATTTAGATACATTACTTATACAATAAATTCAAATAATAGTAATTTTTTTATAATAAGAATTTGAAAGAAGTAGTTAATTAGTCGTTTTATTCTACTTTATTATTATCATAAAAAGGGCGGATTTGATTCGCAAAAAAAATGTGACACCGAATAGAATAACTTACTTTAATTATAAAAAAAAAACTTACTTCAATTAAACGGTATTTGATTTTAAAACTAGGATAATGTTAACATAGGTCTGTAGAAGAATGTCAAGAATACATAATAGGAGAATGTTAACATTTCTCTTAACCCTTTTATGAACTCTTTATCCCCTTGTCTCTTTTTCGCTCGTGTCTATTTTCATCTCTCCTTTATTAATATTTAGATTCATAAACAAGGCTGATGTTTGCACCAAGCCCTACATAACTTAGCATTTAAATTTTTGGGGCCTCCCAAAGCAGCAAAATTGTACCTCCGGACCAAGGTTTTAAATAAAGGTCCACAACGCGAAAACGGCCGCGACAAATTAAAACAGTTTTGGTAGATGCTGATACCGTTACCGTTATCACCGTTTTTTATATTAAAGAACAAATTGTGATTAACTCACACCGCGACGACCGCAATTAGTGTCGTAACATCTGTATCAACCGAAATCGCGAAAACCTTTACGTAACCGAGACGCGACCGCGAGCGTTTTTAAAACCTTGCCTCCAACCTCTAAAGTTGTACATTTCCTACAAGCCACTCAATTTTTCAATTTTTCTCTTTTTTACCATTTAATTATGGGTAAATAGGTCATTATCCCCTGTAAAGTAGGCGAGTTTTGCTTTAACCCTGCAAAAAATTCTTGCAAGATTTTTTTTTGGGTTTACCCCCTTGAGTGCACTTTTTAAATCGGTTGAACAAAGTAACCGATTTAAAAAGTGCACCAAAGAGGGTAAACCAAAAAAAAATTTGCAAGGTGGAAATTTTAAAGGAATTTTTTGCAGGGGACAAAGACCTATTTACCCTTTAATTTTTTTACGCTTCATTTTTACACCCTTTGAGACCACACATGAGTTCACCCCTACATGTATTGGAAAATATATATTACGTTTTCAGGTTTAGTAAAAAAAGAATTATCTCAAAAAAATATTATCTACACATAACAAAAAAGTTTTTCATATAAGGAACATTGAACCGAACTAATTTGAAAAGGAATTTTCGATATAGTTTAGAATAAGCTCTATCTACGGATTTTGAACTTTTAATGATAATTGTTAAGTCAAATTTCTTAGAAGAAGCTAATTAGAATTACAATCCAATTTCTGATATATGGCCCCTTTCAGCCTAAATCTAAAAAACACTAGGGTTTGAGAGTTTTAAGTTTATCTCAAACTTAGATATAACCTTTAAATGGTTTAAGATGCATGTGAGAAATATTTTTTTTAAAAAAATTTCTCCATTGTTTCTGTTGTGAACTCACAATGGTGGACTAGTGGAAGAATTGTTTTGAGCTGGAGGTTGGAATCCGAGCGTTGGAGGTGACCTACGATGGAAAAAGAATATCTACAGAAAACATTTTGACGCCCAATCCATTAATTATAACCTTGAGGTGGAGGTAAATGTTAGAGTAATACAGAGTGCATATCTTGTGAAGTTGTAAATAGTAGTATATATAGGTCAATTTATGCCGCGTTATGCCTATATGGATGTAACATTGGGTTTGGTCCAACCCAAAAGTCCAATCAAAATCAATATCCAGCTATTTTTATCATTTTTTTTTGCAAAATGTTCCAATTCTTTTTCTCAAAACTTTAACATAAATATAATTTTTTTTAATATAATTGTTTTTAGAACTTTAAGAAAAAATATTAAATTCATTAAATGATAAACAGTCCAAAAATTAAAAACAAACATAACTCAATAACTTCTAGGATTATTTTCGTAAAAAAAAAAAAACCTTCTAAAATTAAGCTAACTAGTGCCCCAAAAGAAAAAAAAAAACTGCATTGAAAATATTATTTTTTACACTTTAAAAAAAATAATTACTAGTACATAAATTTCAAGACACTCTTACTAGTACTTTTTACAGTAAGGTCATGCTAACTAGTGCCCCTGAGGCACGGGGCACTAATAAGGATAAAAAAGAGGTAACTTTTGCATTAGAAATATGACAGCTTTTTATATTTTATTAACATTGATTATACAAGTTTCAAAGTATTTTTACTATATTGAAGTTTCTTAACTAGTGCCCCGCATTTTCCTTTACAATATTAGTATATCAGTGTTTTTTATTATATCAAAAATTTAAATTTAAGTATGATAGTAGATGTAGTATAATACTCTCTCCGGCCACAATTATAATCAAAATTGCACATTTTAGATTCATTGAATAATTGATGTATCTGGACTATAATACAGACAAGATACATCTATATATTATTTAATGAATCTAAAAGATACACTAGGCATGACAAAATAACCCAGATCCGCGGGTACCAGCCCACCCCACCCGACTTTGACGGGGAAAACCCGAGTTGATTGGGTTTGGATACGGGTTTGGGTTTTCCCCGATTTTAAAAGATGGAATTGGGGCGTTTAATGGGGATATTGATACACACCCTGAATCCGTCTCCAAACCTGCCCCATTGCCATGCTTAGCTGAACAAAGTGTAGATTACAATCATATTTTTATTGTAGATTATTACACTCATATTTTTAAGTTTAGTGTTAAACAATTTGTTTTCTATATTTATTTGCTTTGTATAAATATTATTGAAAAAAAATAGTTTTTTACTTTAAATTCTTTTTTTAATAAAAAAAATACCAAAGTGCAACTCAAATCTATATGGAGGTAAAGCAAAATGGGGATACCAGAACCCGTTTTGATATGCGTTTGGGTTTTTGATTTTCATTCTCATTGAGAATTGGGACGGGTTTGAGGATATCTGAACTTTATAAATTTGGGTTTGGGAAGGGTAAAATCTGCTTCCAACTTACCCCATAACTTTTGTTTATATTTGTGGCCGGAGGGAGTAAGTGAAACTAGTTGGCAGTTGCATAAGAATGGTCCTACTTGTCATTTGTTTTGTCCTGGGAACTTCTGACATTGTTCTCTAGCATAGCATCTAGTTTAAATACTATTTCCAGATTTATTTATTTCCCGAACAGAACAACACTGCTTATCTTTACTTCAGTGCTTACCTCTGAGTTTGGTCCTCACGCTCTAAACAGTGACATCTCTCTCTCTCTCTCATAGAGCATCCGTGGGACCCACTCACCATAACATCATCATCAATTGATCGATTCGTTCATGAGAGATTGAATAACACGCTCGCTCTCTCATGTTTTGTATTGATTGGGTTATCATCATGTGTACGTGTTGAGTCAATGCCACCCCAATCAAAGACCCACTCCATCCAGCTCTCTCGTGAGTCGTGATTCATACAAAACCAAATAACCAATTTAACAACCAAGATCATACGGTAAGAAAATTTTCAGGCACTTAATTAGAGACGGAGTATATACTACATTTATTATTGAATATTATAGCAATTAAATTCATATATTTATAATAAATTACTGTTAATTTAGTCTTCAATTTTATCTACTTATTACTATCAACTAGTATCCAGACCCGTGCCAAGCACGGGTAAAAATGCGTTTGTAGATTTATTGATTTATAAATAATATATTTTACTTTAATCTGAAAAATTAAAATTTTAATTTATAATGGACGATAATTAATGAGAATTACATAAATATTTACAATCTTATACAATTTAATAATTAAAATAACACTCCGTGATAAAAACTAAATTTATGTACCAAGGCCTCACTTTGGCCAAAGACTTGGCTATTGAAGAGCTAGTTTGCTACTCAGACTCCCTTACTCTGCATTAACCTTATCAAAAGTCTCATAGTCAAGAACCATGTCTATGGTGTGTTGATTCAAGACATAAAGAAGTTAATTACTCAAACCAATGTTACCCTATGTCACACTCTAAGAGAGGAAAACCACTGTACTGATTTCTTAGTAAAGCTCGGAGCCTCATCGAATGCAGATATCTTAATTCATGCCACACCACCGGACGGCATTCTTAACCTTCTTATGAGCGACTCATCTAGAACATTCTTCCTGATAGAATAATTTTTTTTCTATTCTTGTTGTTTCTCTTCTTTTATTTTTTGATTTGCCTTGTCACAAAAAAAAAAAATTCTTGGGAAATTTTTTTATAGTTCGTATTTTTTTTATCAAATTAAAAACGTGTTACGGTTGGTGTTTCTATTATTCTCCACTAAGAGAATTATAAAATTGATGGAAATTAATTTATCTATGGGATATATGGAAGAGACTTTAAGGTTTTGTAAAAAGGCTTTGAGATGCATAATTTCTCTATAGACTATGAATTACAAAACAAAATGTATGTGTATCAATATATGAGTAGAAATATAGACTACAATATAAATAACATAAAAAAACCGATTCTCGTATTAATATTTAAGCAAAAATATAGTTTCCCGTTGAAATTTTTATTTTAAAAATAGTCTCCCTATTAATATATGAATAAAAATATAGATCCCGTAAAAATTATAAAATAAATGTGTCTTCGTATTAATATATGAGTAAAAATATAGATCTAATTAAAAAATATAAATATAAAATAAAAGTCATATGTATTAGTGCATAAGTAGAAATATATGTTCCCGTAAAAATTACAATGAAAAATAGGCCCCTGTATTGATGTATGAGTTGAAATATAGGCTACGTATAGAAAATTCTAAAAATGTAGTCTTTCGTATTAATATATGAGTAGAAATATAAACTTCAGTATAAATTAAAAAATAATATACATTTCGTATTAATATATGAAAAGAAATATAAGTTTATGTAGTAATTAAAAAAAAAAATACTCATTGAATAATTTAAGCATCATATCGGCTTAAACATTATTATTATACTATAAAAGGAAGAAAAAAAATTATTACAAAAGAGGAGCAAAGCCCCAGCACTATAAAAAGAAATTATTAGGGGTCAAAAGGAATATGTCATATTAAAAAAGATTTTAGAATTAATTACTCATTGAATAGTTTAAGCATCATTTCATATTTTGTCTAAAAATCATGACTGGTCAAATTTTTTTATGTTTCTAATTTAGTATTTTATTTTGTGATAAAGGATGTTTCTAATTTAGTATGTCAAAAATAATAAGTCTATAGAAAAACAAAAAGTCTATAAAAAAAGCCTCACTTAAAATAACATCAAAATACGTAAAATTACTAATTGTGAAAACTAAATATAATCAAATGTAAACAATGTTTCTTATGCATATAATAGAAACAAAATTGATCAATTACACGTGATATTTAATTAATGAATTGAGATAATGCGAAACTAATTAATAAATATTACAATTAGGTAATGCATACCAATTTTCAGAGAATAGAAATAGTGTAACACTATAATCTATGATAATCAAATTCAATTGCTTATATTTTTATCTTAATAACAATCATGTTATATTCCTTCTATACACCTGCATAATATATGATTAAAGAATAATGACATTTCGCAATGCATTTTGTAATGGTGTAAAAATTTGAAGAGTCAAAAAGCAATATTTATAGTAAAAAACAATAAGTAATCATATTGATATTACACCCTTAATTTAGGGATGCAATTGAAACAAAAAAAAATTATACTTATTAATTATTTAAATTAAAAAGTTAATAAAAGAAAAGAGAACTCCATTTAAGCAATAATATAAAATCAAAAACAAACAAAATTGGTATAAAAAACTGTATTTTTTCTTAAAATTTTAATTTTTTATTTTTTGGTAAACCAAAGGTATACTCTCCACGTAATTACGGAGACTAATTCTCTCGGGATTAGTGAGATCTATTTAAGGGGTTGACCTATCCCAACTAAGGTGTAATTTAGTTAAAAAATCAATTTGATACCTTTTTTTTTTTGGATAAAATTGATACCTAAACGACCCGTCTAATAAAAACATCACAAATGTTATTTAAACACATTTTTCTAACAAAAATACAATAAAACTACACTTTTTATTTTTTATTTTTAAATACACAATGTTGTATTTTGCCCGACATTCTTGTGTTTATATAGCATATATCCAAAAACATTAGTAAAAAAAAAACTTCAAAGGATTATAGTTTATCAGTAAACAACAATATACCGAATTTGTCTTTTTCAGTAATACTATTTTTAAGTGATATAATCAAATTAATACGTAGAAGTACCAAAATAAAAGAAATATATTTGACAACCTAGCTCATATAAATTTTCATATATATGGTATAACATCTCATCTTTTTACTGGATCCAGCATCTGCAAGCAGTTTTAGTATTTTAGATAATATTCATGAATAAGTCCATAGTACTCAATTGCCATAGAAATGAGTATAAAAATTAGTACAAATAAGCCATGAAATATAGGCTGAAGAAAATGCACATATATACTACTCGCACAAAAGAGATGAAGAAAAAAATAGAGTAAACTCAGAATCATGTAGCTGAAACAAAAATAAAAGTATATTGGATCTATGCATATAATAGTTTTATTCACATTTATCTATCATCACGTACCCTATGATAGATAGTTCGTTGATACGTTGGTCGATTTTAACCTGCAACTTTGAAAATTCTAATGAAAGATCAAATAAACAAACAAACTCAAAAGAAAGAGAGAAAAAACAAAGAATTAATACACAAAAAATAGATATAGATAGACAAGGTTTTAAAAAACGGTTGCGGTCGCGTCTCGGTTATGTAAAGGTTTTTGTGATTTCGGTCGGTACAGGTGTTATGACTCTAAATGCGGTCGTCGCGGTGTGAATTAATCACAATTTGTTCTTTAATATAAAAAACGATGATAACGGTAACGGTATCGATACCTGTCAAAAGTGTTTTGTCGCGGCCGCTTTCGCGGTCACGGACCTTTATTTAAAACCTTGTAGATAGAATTAATAAGCAAGAAAAAAAATGAAATTTGTGAGCAAGAAACAATGAGATTCGTAATATTTTACGACAAATGTGTAAATTAGAAGCTATATATATAGCAAAATAAGGATAATAGAGATATGATGAAAACAACACAATAAAAACATTATTAACTATTCAATGTTTAATTGATCGTGATTTGTGGATCATCAGAGATAAATGGTAAAGGAAAATGCAAGCTAATAAAGGCTAATTACTTCATTGATAATGAATTTGGCATATTTCTTTTATAATATACTTTTTTTTGTTGAAATAATTTACTTTTTTTTACGGAGGTGAAATAATATACATGGTTTTAACATTAACATCGCTTTATATTGGTAAAGACAAATATCCCTTTATATTGAGTTAAAAAAAACCCTTTACTTATTTTTATTTTTTTTTTGTACAAAAAATGCTTTATTTATATTACACGTCAAAAAAAATCATGATTTGCTAATATAGAATGATTTATTTTGTTGATTTATTGTCAATGGAAAAGAGCATTAATTACACATCCATCATATTATGGCTAAATGGGATTATCATCTTTAAATATGCATATCATGCTGGTCTTTAAAATTTGTTCAACTTTTATATTAATTTACTTGTGATAATTTAATTTAATATTAAAACAATCTGAGAAGAGAATTCATTTAGAAGTGTCATGTGTACATAAAACTTTGAAAAAAAATCCTTAATAATGTATATATATAGATATAGATATCTTTGATTAATTGCTATTTATTCCAATTTTTAATATTTTTTTTGTTAAGCTTTCTAATATCTATTTATTTAGTAAAAAAAAACTTTATAGAAATTCAATAATTGATATACAAATCTCTAAAAGAAGGAAAGAGTCTAATAAAATCAGAATCAATATCAAATTTGAGTCTATTTAAATATCAATAGTTAATATACAATTTCAAAAAAAAATAAAAAATCAATAGTCAATACTCCTAAAATCGGAGTACAAAAACTTCTAAAAAAAGGCAATAATCTCATAAAATCGGAATTAATTTAATGCCAAAAAAATATCAAGATTTTCTTAAATTATGAATCAATTTGTTTTTAATCAATTAAATGCTCATAATGCACGGAATTAAATTATGATTCATTTTTTGTTGTCAATAAATAGAGGAACTGCATTAAAAAAATGGAGGAATTTATTGATGATTTTTTTTTTAATTTAGATATTTTTTATTAAAATAAATATTTTCATTCATGTATTAATATAAAAGTAAAAGTATATGAACCAGAAATGTATCTTCATTTTTTCTACGAATTAAAATGTTTGTATTATGATATATATATATATATGAACACGAAATACTTGATTAGTATTTCCAAATACAAAATCTCCATAATATCAACTTGTTAAAAAAACCATAAAAGAAAAAGCTGTAAAAGATATGATAATGATAAACTCAATAATATTATTGAGAAACTACATCATTTGATTAATTTGTTGGCTGATTCATCAAGTACACATTTTGTTTCTTCTCATATCTACATTTTGTATCCAACATGTGAATAAAGTGCTATTAGCAAAAATTTGCCAAAAAACAACAATTGTTAAATCAATTGAGTTTAATCTTGGTTCTATTTATTTTGTGAGAAATTGATGCATTTCTTCTTGCCTCTCAATTGGATTCCCTGTCAAGAAAATAAGGGATTAATGAATTAAAAACCATATAAACACAAAAGAAAATTTAGAAGAGGAAAATTTAAATAGTAAAATAGCAACATAAGAATAAGAATTCACACAAAAAGTACAACATAAAAAATGTTGAACAAAAAAGTAAAGAAATAAAAAACAGTGATAATAGATTTAGAAAAAGCAATGAGTATTGAGGAAAAAAAGAAGAGATAATGTAGAATGAAAGTGATGGTTTTGTAAGTTGTATGACCTTCTTATATAGAGAATAATTTAGCCATAAATTTTTTTTATAGAAATTTATTATAATAATGACATTTAATATCAAATGAATGAGAGAAGAGTATTTCTAGGAGAGAGAAGAATTAATTGCTTAGAGATTGCCTTAGAGAATTAATTGCATAATTTGAGCACCATATTTTTATCATGCTTGTACTTTGATCCTTGTTTTTTTTTTTTGAACTAAATCATTTAATTCATTAATTGTCAAAACAATATGGGAGAAGAATCATTGTAGGATTGCCACGTGTACGATAGGCTTTGAGAAAAGGCTCCCAAATAATATATATATAGATTTATCCTCTAGCATACTTTTAAAATGACTAATATATAAAAATAAAATTTAATAAAATCATTAATCTCTTTAAAATTAACAGTTTATATATTTTTATTGAAAATCAGTAATTTTGATGAATCTCAATGATATATCAAATAATTTTTAATATTTTTAAAAAATATATAAATGATCTATATAGTATATACTTTAAGTCCAATAGTAAATTTTGTAAACGTCTTGACATCCAAACAAAGGAGGGGGTTCGACCACCAGCAATGAAAGTTAATAGCTAAAGTAGCGTCTGACATCCTCATCCATCGGTATGAAAACGTCTTGACTTTCTCCAATAACTGGTGCACTGAGTTTGCCGAATTCCTAAAGACTCTGAGATTTCTTTCATTCCAGATAACCCACACACAAGCGAGCCAGACAAGCTGCAAGAAAGACCGCCTCGCACGCAGACCACCTGCAGAGTAAGTGAACTGAACAAAATGATCGGAGAGTGTGTGTGCATCCATCGCTGAAAAACCAATCCAAGACCGGACTAGAGGCCAGAGCGAGCCAAAGGTGCTGCATGAGAGGAATAAATGCGACGCAGACTCCTCCGCACCGCAACCCGTCACACAGAAATGAGTGTCTGGAGGGAGAATGCCACGTGCGACCAAGTTTGACCTCGTCGGCAGCCGGTCGCGAAGGAGACGCCACGCGAAGATAGATACCTTCAGAGGAACCTGCTTGTGCCATATTGAGTCTTCAGCTGCCCCTATATATAAAAATTAAATTTATATATATAAAAATTAAATTGTATTAAACAAATTACATTTATATGTTTAACGATTGTTCGCTATGTGGTTTCATATTTTTAAATTTTGAATAATGAACTTATTATCTATGTTTTTCTACATAAGTATTGATTACATTAGGAATATATCAAATAAAAAGAAAAATTGAACTGGTGTATAAGTATTGATATGGTAACAACACAAGTAGACAATCAATTGGTTAGTTTTTCTATCTATCACCTGAGTATATACAAACCAATAACCAAATATTAGCTTCATGAAAACACTAATTTTCACATGCCTAAAATTGAAACAAATTTGTGGATGGCTTAGTTAGAAACCGTAGAACAAAAATCCAAAGATGCATTTCGACCAAATTATAAAAAATCAACCAACGAAGCACACAAATATATTATTAAAACCCCCTATTGAATAATCAATCAACCAATTTATCATCATTGAAATTATATAAAATAAGGAAAATGCTAACTAGTGCCTCTGGGGCACTAGTTAAGAAACGAAATGTGGTAAAATATTTTTGGAACTTGAGTAATTGACCTTTAAGAAATATAGAGAACACCATTTTCAATGCAAAACTTACTTGTTTTGGTATCTTTAACTAGTGCCTGAGGAACTAGTTAGCATGACCCATAAAATAAATCTAAAATTTTAAGACCCAAAGCTATTGATTTTTTTTTTATTGATTATATTGGTGTTGTTTCAAGATTGGTTGGATGACAAAATTGAGTACTAGTATTAAATGGCAAAATTGAAAGTTGAGCAATTGTTCCAAACTGTAAGTGCAGGGTGCAACAACATTACGTCTGGGTGTGCAAACTTACATTTCAATAGGATAGTAGGAATAATTATCAAAAGTCAGGGTGTGCATATGCACCCCCTCATGACTATGTAGCACCGCCCCTTTATTATACCCAACTCATATTCAAATAAGCCAAATCTATTGTGGACAAGTAATACAAATATTTTATCATATTTAAATTTATTTTTGCTATTGAATAAATAAATTTTATTGTCATGTGAATTTAGCTCAATTGATAGGACATTGTATTATGTATGCAGGGAATTGAGGTTTAAACCCCGGTCATCCTATTTATTCATCTTAAGAGTGAAATTCTTGATAAAAAATAAAATTGTCTCACTTATACATAACATGCCAAACAAAACTCTAAATATATTATCAAACATCCTTGTAATTATAATTCCTTTGACAACACGAATAAATCACCAAATTCATCCATGAAAAATTAGTATACTACTTATAAATAGATCTATAATTTTATGAATATTTCAAAAAAGTTCATTACTTTGTTATTTAGTTTCTGTTTGGTAAAAACATCAAATAGCTAATAAGCTAGCTGATTTATAGTTTATAGTTGATAAGTTAATTGAAGAGTTTGATAAAATTAACGGTTCAACTAGTCAATAAATATAAAATGACATAAAAAATTATTTTTAATTAATAATAAAATTTATTTTTAAGATATGGTAATTTAAATTCATTAATATAATATAACTTTTATATATTATTATGTATTAAATTAATGTTTATATAATATAATATGATATAATATATTTTATTTTAAATTTATTTTTATTTTAATGTAATATATCTTTCACGTCAACATGTACATGTATATTAATCAACTTGTGATACTTAAAAATTGATTTTATGCTTTAGCAATTATTTTTTTTCAATACTAAAGCTCTAGATTCAAAATTGCAATCCATCAAAACAACTATGAGAAGAGTTTTCTGCAATGATTATATCATAAACAACAAAAGGAAATAAATTTGATTTTTATTCCGAAAGGGTGGTTTTCTGGCTCTTGGGCTCTTCAACAAGTTGGGATCCTTCTCACCACAAGGCCCAATAGTACTAATTGAACATTCTATACATTAGTTTTATTTATGCTTTTGAATTATTTACAGCTTTGATCTCTTACTTTCTCTTGTGTTTGATGGTAGCCAAAGTGTCAGCACATCGGTAAGCACGATGTAAAATTTCTAACAGTATTCCGGCGAGCATAGGACATTCTAAATTCAAGGCTCCGACGGAACCAAGGATTGAAAAGCACAGAAAATGAGACTTTGATCCTCATTTCTTGATCAATTGAAAAATGAAAATTACAATTACAATTGCAATATTGTATACTTTTATATTTAGATCTATTATGAGAAGAAAACTACTCACTCAACAACTATAACTAACTCTGACCGAATTCAATAACAGAAAACTAACTCACAAACTGGATAACTAAAGTTATACAGATCTACACAGGTTAAGTATAGACTTAAACCGATACAATAACGTCTTATCTGAAGCTTGCTTGAACTGAATAACATGGTCAACATTGAAATCCCAACACAACTTTGTTTGACCAATTCTTGCACGAAAGAGAGTATGATTCTAAAGCTGCTGACCAAGAAGAGATGGCCGGTAAAAGACATGGCTTTGTGCAATCTTAATACGGTCTCGAGGATCATTCATGGTCTCATCTCGCAATGCTTGAAGAATAGCCTCTACTGAAGATTCCCTGAAAATTTGAGGTCAGCAAAACCCCAGAAAAAGTTAGTTTCATAACTGGATTCTTTTTTTTATTTTGCACGGGATAATTCTACGTAGGATGAATATTAAGTGATGTAATTTTGATAGATGATGCTGAAAGAATAAACAATTGTTTTCAGTAATATTTTCAACGGGTCAGTAATATTAAGTTTGTTCCGATAATCCGATCTCAAGTCCATTATTTACACCTATTGTTATCAAAATTGTGATTTTAAATCATAAAATCATACAATTTTATGATCCTGCACCACTTTTTTTGAGGTATTGTCCGCTTTAGGTCTTCTATAAGCCCTCATGGTTTTGTCCGTAGTTAAAAGACACCTTTTAACAAAGGACAAAACTGTGTAAGATTACCCAAAGGGTACAATACCACAGAATAGCGGTGAAGCAATCTTGAGGTTGGAACAAAGTTCGAGAAAGGATTCTTGGAAGATGAGAATTAATCACTTAAGCCACTAAAGCTCAGGTCGATCTGTTTTCTCATTCAAAGAGAGGAGCGTTATTAAAAAAAACAGTAGAGAAGCAAAATTAATTACCTTAGTATAAGTATTTTATATAACATCTTCAAGATGGGGCAAAGCTCCACAGGGGCGACATGTTTGTTTTCTTCGGGATCTAAGACATTTAAGCTGGATTGACTCAGTAGTTCATAGAATGCTTTAACCGCAGAGACTCCCTACAATGTTCAAGGCAAAATAATATACATCACTGATAAGAAGTAACGTAGAAACTTAAATGAAATATACCATCTGAAATGACCTAAATCTTTACCTGAATCATTCCCTTGCCCTTGATGCTGTCACCCATTTCAAGGCTCAATTCTCCTTTGGCCAACTTGTGTCCATACCATGCGTTACGACCTTTCAACAAGGTCACATAAGTATCAGCCAAGAGAGGGCCTGCAAGTTTCTCGGGTTCTTCTGCTATAAGATGAGTGATAAAAATCATCTCCGATGTGCAGTGAGCAAAGTACACTGATTTGCTGGTGGCACTTTCGTTTGTTAATGCCGCTACCATCCCTGTTAAATTTATCATCGTGAATAAAAATGTTAGAAGAATTGAAAATATTAAGAGTGCATTTTAATGCAGTATATAACAGGGGAAAAAAAATCAAAGAACTTCAAAACACACACATAATTAACATCAAGAAGCACAGTTATATCAAGCATCGGCTACCCTCTATTTGATCTACTCTCATATAAATAATCTATAAGTCTCCTTCACACATATCCAAATCCGCTTGTCGGGATTCAACTATCCTTTTTACAATAGGTGCTACCCCGGCTCTCTAATGCTATCATTCCTAGTCCAATCTCGTCTAGTTCTTCCGCACAATCTTTTAACTTAGAAATGAAAGCAAATTGCCACAAAACTAGAGGTTCACAGAACATGTAAGTCTCTACATCAATAGGCTCATAGGCTGTAGATTACAATAGAATGAAGCTAGGCAAGTAAAAAAATGGAAAGTAGGTGTCCCCTAAAATGAAATTTATGCTGCAATTATAGCTAATAATCTCTTGCTAAAACAGTCTGTTCTAATCGGAGTCTTCTAAGTTGTTCTCTACAATGTAACAAACAGCGTAAACTATATTTTACCTGCTCCAATAGCGTACACATTCTTTAATCCACCCATAACTTCATGAGTAACAAGGTCGCCATTATCCCACACTATAAAGTGGGGTTGCCTCAAAAACTTTGCCAATGGTTTCCTCCATTTTTCTGCTCCACATATTCGAGCATTTGCATATTCTTTGTTGTAAATCTCAGAAGCAATGTTAGGACCTCCAAGATAGAGGATATTCTCAATGGGGACTCCAGCTGTAAAGCATAATATAAAAACAAAATGCAGGAATTAGAATCTAAAATCACATTTAGTTGTTACAAAGATGCCACTGAAATTTAACGAAATTA
Organism: Trifolium repens; assembly: GCA_030408175.1. NCBI lineage: Eukaryota > Viridiplantae > Streptophyta > Magnoliopsida > Fabales > Fabaceae > Trifolium > Trifolium repens. The sequence continues at coordinate 7,411,797 of CP125842.1, forward strand.
AAAATTCAAGTCACGCGTTAAGTAAGAACTATGAAGGCATATTATAAGAGGACTAACTCTACACTAAGGATGATTTCATTCAAATGCTCAAGGGAATGTACAAATTGAAAAACAGTAAATTTCATTATGCGGAGAACTCGAGCAGCATAGACCACAACATAAAAGCAAATAATGAAATACACATAAATGTGTCTTACTTGCTCGACCGATCATTAAAGTAGGTGTTATGATCCTCGGCTCAGGAACCAATTCAGCCTCCACACCCTTCGCCAAAGAAATAATGACAGGAACTGTGATTCTCTCTTTCCAATACTTACTAATTTCTTCAAACACCTCACGTGTTTCCGTCGAAGGCAAGCCATTAATCACAATGTCAGCATCCCATACAGCCTCCTGCAAATTCGTCACAACCTTCAAAGGACAAAGAGGCGTATCAACCATATTCAAACAAAACCCATCTTTCAAAATCTCATCTGCATGAAGTACCCTATCACCTAACCTTCCCTCAACATATTTCAAATACGCACACCGCCTAATCAACCTCCTCAACACATCCTCCCTCGAATTAATCACCTCAAACAAATGCGTAGCCGTTGCCCTATCAACCATTCTTCCCGGTCTTCTCCATATCCTAATCAAAACCTTATCTCTAAAACTACCATAAGCCTCTTGTAACATAGCTGTAAACACACTACCCCAAGCACCAGCTCCCACACCAACTATCCTCAATGGATCACCATCCACTTTCCCCATTAGGCTTCGAAGCTCATCGAGTTTCTCTTCGAAATTACCATTTACACTTTGAACAGAACCATTTGAGTATCCATGATTTGTCACAGCTTCACTTATTACACCATTCATCTTTGATCCCAATGACACCAACTAAAGATCTTAAATTTGAATACCCACAACACAAATAGTTCAAAATCTCATCCAAGTTTCAATCTTTATAAGAACAATTCAAAACCCAAAAACAACAATCCTAAAAAAATCAAATTTTTAACTAAAATCAACCAACCCCACCAATTAAAACTAACAAAGAAAGGGTATAATTCTACAATTACCAATTGGTTTTGTAATGGAATTATTCAACATACAATAAAGAAAACAAAAGGGTCACAAAATCTAGTTTAAGTTTGGCAAACTAATCTAATCTAATAAAATTCCAATAAAAAATTAAACGACAATGGAAAAAGGAACAAGCAACATATGTAAGCGTGACATACAAAGCGTGAAGTTGAAATTGTTGGTAGTTGAATTTGTTTTTTTATAGAAATAAATATTTCTCGTGTCAAAAACAATGAGAATAGAACAACACTTGGAATTTCCAGTAACAAGGAAAAGAAAGAAAGAAAAAAACAGAAGAAACTGGTATGAGGATTTTGTCGTTTTGTACAAACTCAGTATTGCATTTACTGATGATGTTGAAGTTGTGATGATAACGAAGCTGCTGCTCATTTCACATCACGCTGTCACTTACCGGACCAGCAGGCCTAAATTATGAAAAAAGTAGTTAAAAAAATTGATTTAAATGCACTTTTAGCCCTCTATTTTTAACTAAATTTAAGTTTTAACCCTTGTTTTTAAAATCTAGAATTTTACTATAGTTTTAAAAAATTTGCACCTTACGCCATATTTGATTTCATTTTTGCTTATACAAGTTTTTTATTTTTATTTTTGCATAAATCAAATATTTTCTGCGCGCAACTATAGAGATTAATCTCTTGAGTCTTGTAGTACCCAAATGAACAATAAATTCTTTATGAGAATTTTAGCGCTACTATATGCCAAAGTCAAAAATTGAACCAAAGACCTTGATTAAGATAAAAGAGACTTTCATCATCTCATTTAAGCGTTTTTTAGTACATGTACAGTTATTTAATTATTTTAGCCCATGTTTTTTTTTTTTGACAAGATTTTAGCCCATGTTCTATAATTATAAATGCATCTTAAAAATCTTTAAGTTAAACTTTTCAACAAGTTAGTCATTTAATTTTTTTTAATAATAAAATGGTCTTTTAAGTTATAAAATATCTGCATAATTTTCCTTTATTTTTTAATCCAACTCCGCTAAAAGGTTGTTATGTGTCCGTGTTTAATGCTAAAGTGGAAGATTCAAATTCGCTACTCTCAAAACTGAGATTCATAGGTGTATTATTTAGTCTTGGTTTGATACAAAATCAATCGATTAAGTCATTAGGTTTGGTCTAGTGCGAGGAATTTGGGTGGTATACATAAAGTTTTAGGTTTGATTCTCATTGACTCCATTGTAAACAAAAAATATCAATTGATTATTTGATTTTAATATGGGAAAACGACGAGAAACTAGATCTAATAAGATCAAATGTCCTCAAAAGTGGCAACTAGTTCTCCCCTATTTTTCCCTCTCGATTTTGTATTTGGTGTACAAAGAATGATGTAAAAAAGTGATTCATAGCCTATTTATATAAATTTAAAAAGTGTAAACACGGTTGTTGAAATAAGTCCGCTCATATTGTGGGAGATGGCACGTTATCCTTCAATCTTCTGAACCGCCTAAATTTGTTTAGTAAAGTGATGCTCGCTTAGAGAATTTGTTGATGTATTGATTGTTCATCATTTTTACTTAATTTTTCAATTAGTATAAACTTTATTTTAATTAATTCTCTTAGTTTTATTTTAATTTTAATCAATTTAGAGTAGAAATCATCTTCATCTAATAGGTAGAGAAAATAGTTTGATTTGTGTTGATATTTCCCTAACCAGACAATGCTTGGAGTATTAGTCTATGTTTATGTGTTAACAGGTACACAGTGAATATTTGAGGTGAAACTATGTTCCAGGAGTTTTGGAAAATCAACTATGAAAGTTAGTGATTCAAATCAAAAGTTGGAAAAAATGAAGTCAAAGTTGTCACGCCCAGGCGCAACTATGATCACTTTAACACGATTCATCACTGCCTTCTCACGCCCAGGCGTAAGTCTGTCACGCCCAGGCGTAGATTTGATTTACACTTGCCACGTCTGTCACGCCCAGGCGCAGGTCTGCCACGCCCAGGCGTGCGTCTGCGAGTTTATTCCCTATATAAGCCCAAAAATCATATTTTATTAGGGTTCAGAGATTTTTACATAGAATTAAGAGAGAACACTGTGCTAGGGTTTGGGAAGCCGTTGTTCAACAACAATCATTGGAGTTGAAGCTTCTTAACCTTGATCTTTATGTGTAATTCTTTCACTTATCTCTATTCTTTGTAATTTCTCATGAGTAGCTAATTTCTCTATTGTTAGGGATGAGTTGAATTTGGATGAAAATTCTATGTTATGATTTGATACTATTCTTTTGAATGAATTCTATATGTTGTTTATGTAATCTTCATTCTTAATGCTTTTTATTACTTGATCACTTCTAAATTGATTTATGATTCATGATTTGAAACGAGAGTGGAATTTGTGAATGCTTGAGATTACATATTCTTGCCTTTGTAGTCTAGAGATAGATACAAACCCTCGAAACCATTATAATTTCTGATATTTATATGCTTATTCTTAATTTTGAATTCACTAAGAGATTAGGGATTATCTTGAGGATAAAGGTTTAATCACTAAGAGATTAGGGTTAAACAATCTAGGAAATTGGTAACAACATCTTGAATGAATTTAACACTAGAATCAAATTAATAATATAGAGTTAGAACCCAAAGAACACTCATCCCTGACATCTTTCTTATTATTAAATTCAAAGTAATTCTCTTTGTTAATTATTGTTTTTGCAACCAATCAAACCGGATCTTTTGTTCAATTGAGTTTAAAATATAGTTCAACAGTATAACGCGATCCTTGAGTTCGACACTCGGTCTTACTATTTTAATTTTACTACTTGCACGATTCAGTACACTTGCTGAAATCGCCATCATGTATCTTCCCTGAAACTTGTCGCTTTGACCTTGCTATAACTCAAATAACAGTTCACTTAGCGATGATTCCTATCTTGAAAATTGAATCCTTTCACACTTGGCTCCTTTTTACTTCAATGTGCCCACTTAGTGAGTATACTCAGTCTCAAAGTCTATTCCTTGAAGTCCATAATCCATTTAGCTCAAAAACCCTACAAAAATGATGGAAAATAGGTAAAAGTAGATAAACTGACTATTTTACTAATTTTTTTTTTTTACTATTTTACTAATTAAAACTTATATTTACCGTAAGTGGAATTTTAGTTCAAATTACTTGTGAAAAAAGTAAATAAGAATCCAATATATATGGGGGTGTAAAATCATTGATTTTTGGTACTTATCAACTCTTTCCAACTTTTAGCTTTGTTTGTCCTCGAACTAATTAAATGCAAGTACATGAGAAAACACAAGAAAGCAGGATTTTAAATTGTATTTACTATATACCATTATCTTGGCAATTAAGATTGATATTAGGTTTTGTCCTCTCCGTTATAGTGAGAGCATGAGAAAGTCCTCTCCACTGTAGTGAGAGAATTGTTTTGGTTTGTTATTGGTGTTCTCGTTATGGCGGGTGAAGCTACCGACGAAGGTGGTATTATATTTGATGATGACAATATTCAAAATGAAGCAGTGAACCTAAACTTGTGTCTTATTGGACGTTTTCTCACAGAAAAATCCATCCGAACAAACATCATGAAGGAACATTTGGCTAATCTTTGGATGCCTCAACGTCAGGTGACAATCAAAAAGGTGGCTCCATCATTGTTTCTTTTTCAATTCTACCATAGAATTGACAAAGATCGAGTTGTTTCAGGTGGTCCATGGAGTTTCGAAAATCATATGCTAGTGGTGAATGACATCAAACCAGGTGATGTCTATAGTCAAATTCCACTAAATCATATGAGTATATGGGTGCAAGTACACCAACTACCAGCAGGATTCATGACAAGGAGAGTGGGGGAACAATTAGGAAACTATTTAGGAGGTTTTCTTGAATATGACAACAACAACAACACAGGCTTCTGGCGAAGGTATATGCGTATACGGGTTCGACTGGATGTCCGCTCACCGCTGAAGAAGGAGGAAAGAGTGAAGGGGCAAGGAGGAGAGTGGAGTACAGTGTCCTTTCGTTATGAAAGATTGGGTATTTTCTGTTATCTTTGTGGTGTAATTGGTCACTCTCACCGTCTATGTCCTAAGTTATTCAATATGGAGGTGGATGACGGAGTTCGTGGTTGGGGGCAGAAGCTTAGAGCTGAATTCCGACGTGGCAGGGAGAGTGGTGGTTCACGGTGGTTGAAAGAGGACGGAGGCATACGAACGGCGAGCAGTAATGGTGGAGTTAATGCTGAAATGAATGGAAATAATGGCTACAATATTAACACTAATGAACCGTTTTTTTCTGGTCAAAATCAATTTATTCCGTTACATCAGATTAATAGGGGGGACATGGCAATTCCTATTTTAAATAACTCAATTAATGGGTTGATTATGGCTGGTGAAAGGTCACAGAATGATCTTTCAATTGCAATTAATAGCAATCCAATGGTTATACGTAATGTGCACGACCATTTAAATGGTTCAATTGGAAATAATTTGGAATTGATGGAAATTAATGATGGTAATGATGTTGGCAACGCAGGAGAGAGAAAGAGAAGAAGAAATCAACTTCCAAGAGATGAAGGTGAATGTGCATCCTTTATGCAAGCAATTGTGCAACTTGAAAACCAAAAAAATGTTGATAAGCATTTTTTATTGGCATGCCCCGGCTCCCAGGCCCGCCAGGGGCAGTGATTACTCTTTCGCGAAATGGTAGAGGCCTGGAAAACTTGCGTGCAGCTTTCATTCTAAGTTACTTTGTCTGGAATATTTCATTTGTTATGTTTTTTCGTTTTATTTTCTTTCATGTTTCAACTTTAATTCGAGCAAATAAAGTAGTCAAAAATTATTGGCAGATCATTAAGTCTTTTCTGCAGGTTGCACAAAGTCTTGATGAAATGCCAATTAATTTTGGTAGCAGTTTACTTGATAAGAGAGGGCACTTCTACAAAGCTAATTGTTATAGTCATTCTCGCATACTCCAGAGGCAGAAAAGGAAAGTCCAAAATTTCAAGGTGGATTCAAATAATATCCAGGATGACGCTAAATTTGATTATTATGGACTTGTTATGTCAAATACAAGGAGTATTTTATCTTCTTTTCACAACTCTTCGGTAGAGTTCTCAAGGAGGAAAGACCGTGTAGTGGCTCACACTCTAGTATGGGTGACTACATATATTACTATTCTCCAAATTTGTAATGAAATTCCGATATGTACTACAAACATGATTATTAATGATAGTGCTTGATTTTGCTTTTGTCAAAAAAAAAAATTGTATTTACTATTTTAAGTTATTTATCAAAACATTTAACTTCAATTTAATAAACACTTTAGATAATATGTTAAACCATATAGAACTTAAGCAAAGTAAAATAGAGAGTATATAAAGGAAAAATACAACACGATATTTTTATATTAAGGATTTTTCTATCATGTGCAAAGTTGCACATATTAAGAAGTTTAAAATATTAAGTTTTCATTGGAATTTGTGCATTTTCTATTAAATGTATAATTTTTTAATAAATCATTGTTATTTTCAATAAAAAAAATTACTAATTTTGCATACTTAATATTTTTGCATACTTTAAATGCACATGTTAGACAAACCCTTATATTAATTCACTGCCAACTTGATAACTTGATAAATTAATCGATCCGACCTTTCGCAAGTGAGACTTTGTCCTCTAACCTTAAAAGGACTACAACAATTATAATCACCCTTTTGCGAAGATGTTCTACACAAAACAAAACTATTCACAAATAACTTATTTTTTTTAAAAAGAATATAACTTCCTAATTTTTTTAAACAGAAAAATTAAATTAAGGGAAAAGCACATGTCTCCTTTAGTGCTCTAAAAAAAAGAAATATTTTATCTTAATATTGTGTATTAAATTCATTTTTTAAACTTTTCATCTATTATTAAATACACAAATTTTAAGTGAATATTTCTACTTTTAGATTCTTAACATGTGCTCTTATGACATATGTTTCAGAAAAGATTAGTGGCACAACTTGTTATCCCTTTATCTTTCACTCATGTGTATTTATTATATATTAAAATAAATAGTTTTGGATTAAAATAAATAAAAATATATATTTTCAATTTTTTTAAAAAATGTTAATGTTAGTATTTTTCACCATTTCCGGAACTTAATGCGAGACTTTTAACTCATTTTGAGCTACTTAATTCCCCTCTCAAACTTATTATTGTGATTCTAGTCGATATCATTGAAAAAAAAATCTAAGTTTACACATGTACTAAAATTTCCACAACCTAATCATTTTTCATCATAAACATAAATCCTCTAAATTAGGGATTCTCATTCTATTTTTACTCAATCAACATCAAACAAAAGATAAAAACAATGTGAAGTACATGCCTTGATGATTTTGACGAAGTTAACTTCAAAGAAAACAAGGAAGTTTGATGATTGAACTATGATTATAAAAAATAAGTTTTGTCTAGGTATCAAAACATTTTTTGCAAAAAAAGAAAAACTATCAAAACAAGATCGTGGGTATAATATTTGTCTAGAGAATTAGTTTTCGCACCCCCGAGTTTCCTTCTTCACCCCCAGAAATAACCATAGTATCCCCACTCACCATCTAGAAAGTGAGCATTTTTCGCACTCTAAGTAGCGAGTGTCAATATTTTATACTCAAACTGAACGTTGACACCCCCAATGGATGAAAAAATTATGAAAAAAAAGAGTTTGCATCCTAGGGAGCGAGCATTGTTCGCATCCTAGGGAGCAGACTCTTTTTTTCATGATTTTTTCATCCATTGGGGGTGCCGGCGTCTAGTTTGAGTATAAAATATTGACACTCGCTACTTAGAGTGCGAACTAAAACATAGTTCGCTACTTAGAGAACGAACTTAGTTTACACTTTAAAAAGGGTGAAGAGAACAGAAAAAATGGATTTTTATAAGGTTTGCATCCTATGATGTGAACTGCGGTGTTTCCGTTTTTGTAATTTTATACACTCGCTTCCTAAGTAGTGAGGGGGGAAAATGGGAAAGTCAGGAAGTGAAAAAGAGTGTTGGGGTGCGAAAAGTAATTCTCTTTGTCTAGTGTATGTTATAAATAAATGGACCATGGTCGGCCCATATAAATAAGAAGAATTCCCCTCCCACTCTTATATTTATATTTTCACCCTTACAATTTTTTTTCTTTCAATTTTATCAGTTGACTTCACCCTTACAGAAAAACACTCTGGCACACAAAAAAAATAGTAGCAAAAATAACAAACTGAAACACATTGATAAAACATTTCTAATTCAATTTTTTCTTTTTTGCAAATATTCGGTTTAGCCACGGTCAAACCATGGCTAATAGTTTCCGTTTTGCAAAATTAATGCGGTAGACAAAAATTTCCCGCAAATTTTCAATTTAGCCACAATCATATTCAATTTAGCCACAGTTTGACCGTGACTAATATTTTTCGATATGCAAAAATAATCTGGTAGCAAAAAATGGTCTTAATATCGCTATTAGCTTTCAATCCTATGACTCTCCTATATGGACGTGATTGCAGTGATTTGGAATATAATGACTTTCGGTTCATGTGAAATGACACGCATCAGTTTAAAGTTGAAAGTGCTTATAATTTATAGCAGAAGGTCTCTCTGAGTGTGGAAGGTAATTGGAAGACAGTTTGAAATTGCGAGTTTAATAGAACTATTCCTACTTTAGTTCAGTATATCTGTAAGCTTTTGAGTTTGAGCTGGACCATCCAAATCAACCATACAGGGGTGGAGGCAACCAAAGTGCAAATCGTCTTGCTAACTTTAACATTTCAACGAATTCGATGAATTTTTATATTATGAAAACTCCTCTAATAAACATCAAAATCTTTTGTTTGATGACATATTCAAAATTTGCATGCCTCAGAGCATCTTTTCAAGATTCCTAATTTTTTTCCTTTAGACCTGATACAGCAGTACAACTTGCATACATATAATATAACTAAAATCTCTTTAGCCCATATTGAATTGATTCATTAGTATCTTTGCTGTCTTTCATAAGGGTAATCTCTATGTCCCTTGACGATTTTGAGGGGAGCTATAAGAATCAAGCCGCTTTTATTCATAAGATTCCTGTCCTGAATAATTTATTCAAAACGTCCCTACAAATCTAGCACGACTAATTAGATGTTTGATTATATGAATGCCCTATATTTTTGAACAATAACAGGCAATCCCTCAACTACAAGTTAGAATTAAAATATATATAAGTTAGAACACTGTATAATATCTCAAAATTTTAGATGATTATGTTAATATTTTCGTATAAAACTATTTTAGTGTAAGATTTTAGAACACTATGTAATGTTCAATTTTATAGGCTTTTATCCTGTGCAAAGTAGACGAGTTTTACATTACTCCTGTATTTTTTTTAGACTACCTTCTTGTAATGTTGCAGAATTTGTTTTCCAGTTCATTTTATCCCCGGGGTAAAACAAAACAACATTATAGGAGGAGTAAAATAAACTAGAAAAAAAATTCAGCAACATTACAAAGGGGTAATCTAAAAAAAAATTACAGGAGTAATGCAAAACTCGTCTACTTTGCAGGGGTAAAAACCTATTAACCATTTACTTATATAATTGTTAATATTTTCGTATAAACTTATTTTTTAACAATAAATAACCGGGTTGTATCTAACATAAGCGTTTAGTTAAACTTTCGTAACATGACAAATTAATTAATAATCGATTATGAATGGAAAAATTATTTCTTTACCCTGTCTCGAATATGTTTATCTTAATTAAGTGGAAAAATCCTATGAATCCCCCCGAAAAGCAAATAATTGGCAATATCAAGAAATATGGAATATCTGTAAAAAAAAAATGGAATATATTGAATTTTGTCAATAGGTCAACTCCAAATCCAAATGTAACATGGTTAAGCATATAGTTTAGCTCTTTTGTTGAATGGTATAAACTTTGGAGACAGCACAAATCTTCTGAACCAATGCATTGTGTTTCCTCTACGTGGAAAGATTATGCTTTATCCCATTTTGTATGGTTTTGGTGAGTGATTTTGAAGCCAGAATCCAAAAGCAACTTTCAATGGATTATGTGTATTCTTGTAAGTGATTGAAAATGGTCTAGAAGCAACTAAGTATCATTCATTCACTCTCAAATTATGACACATAATGTGGTGGAATCTTTTGAACAGTAATATATTTATCCTTTTTCTGTTAACCTTTTAATAGATCTTTTCTTTTATAAGTGATTGGTAATTAATAAAGGAAGGACATACATACCCCACTTAAAGTTGCTAAAAAAGCAAGGATAAGAAATTCTTAATGTTATATGATTCCTAGATGTATTAAGGAATAATAATAATGCAAGACTAGAAAATTTGAGGGAAGGGATTAAATTTAAGCATAGAAATGAATTTTGTACCTTTTAAAAATATATCTTTGAAGAGGATATTTTGATATATTTATTGTGATACCAAATTTACATATCTTTATTATATAAGTTTGTTCTTTTGAATATATTATCATTAGAGTCCATGATCTATATCGGTTTTTCAATTTCACCACAATTAATAAATTGAAAGTGTTACATAGATGAAGCAAAATTAGTTAGGAATACAGTTAAGATTACTTTTTTTCTTTTTTTAAAAGGAGCAAAATTAGTAATTAGTTGTTTGGGTTAGTATTTCTCATCTTTACTGGAACTTATAATTAGTTAGTTTATACGCTTAGTTGGTGTATAAGCATAGGTTGACTCATTTGTACTATTTATTTTTTCATTTGGTATCTCATTTTTACTATAATCAATATAACAATTTTTTAAGTTTTTCTCTCTTATTTATGTGGATGCCATATTTTAAGCTTTCAAGCTTTGTCCAAAAAACTATTCTAATTGAATGATTATAATAAGTTTAGGTTAGTTAGTCTTAATGAATCCATTTAGTGGAGATAGGTCATGGATTACCATAGATGGTGGCCTTTAATATGTGAGTCAACTACTTCTATATAATTTTTTAGCAATTTATAGAAGAATTCATTTTGTGTGATGGATATATTAACATCTATATTTAGAATTTAGATACTTTGTTTTCTTGTGCTTGAAGGCTGCATATGAGAGATATAAAAAATAGGCTTAAACATCATTTTCATACCTGTAAGTTTATAAATTTTTTATTTTAGTCCCTAAAGCTAAAATCCGCAGGAAAATCTGTAGGAAAATTCGTTGGTTTTCTACGGCTTTTCTTGCGGATTTTAGTTTTAAGAGACTAAAACCAAAATATTTGAACATACAAATACTAATTTGCAATAAAAATAGATATAAGTACTAAAACAAAAAAATCACAAACTTACATAGACGAAAATTATGATTAAGCCTAAAAAATAAAATAAAATGCATTCACAAAATTGACATATAATAATAATAATAATAATACTTTCTCTGATTTTAAATATAATAGACAGTTATATGAATAAAACTTCACGTATTAAAACAATATTTGGTCACTTTTGTTGACCAAATCATGAGCTGGACCCTGCTCTAATTTTTTTACCCATTTTTTCTGTACACTATCAATGGTTCTCCTTTTCAATCTATGTGGTCCTGTTTCAAACCAATGTAAGCACATAACATTTTTCATGTGTCACATGTGCCATAAGGGACTTTCTAATTTTTTTTCAAATTAATAATGATAATAAAATGTGAAGGCTAGTATTATTTAGAGTCATGATGTGGTTATTGTTTTTTGAAATATTCTTTGGCCAGGAGCAAGTATTGCAAATGGGTCATAATCAAATTTTCTTTGCTTAAAAGTCTCCCATTGAGTACCAAAATGGCCCCTCCATTCTTCTTGTGTATTGTAGTGTGGCAAATATTGCTTTACTCCAAGATTTTCTCTTTCACAGTACTCTAAAATTCTTTTGTTTTGACTTAGTATGTGTTCTAATCCATCAGTTCCATTGGAAGAAGGTACTGCAGAGGTAAGAAATGCCACTAAGTAGAAAATATCTTCATTTGGAGTAACCACAGAACTTCTATTGTCCCACCTACAAACAAAATATATATACATTATAATTCAATCATGTATTGAGTTTTAATAACTATGCTACATGAATAAAAAAAACAGCTTAAATGCAGTTTTAGTTCCACATTTTTAAAATCAGATTTTTGTCAACCCATTTCACAATTTTCAGTATTTTCCACAAATTAAGGATTTTTCTATGACATGCCATTGTTATTACTAATGTGACAGTGGCATGGCACGTCAAACATGACATCACATGATTTTTACGACACACCACTTCACTGTGACATTCTTAATAAATAATGATGATGACACATGGAATAAAAACGCCTAACATTGGAAAGAGTGGAATGTTACAGAATTTGTGAAATTGGGGACAAAAAAGGATCTGGATTGACTGCATGCAGTCATAAATTAGACGGTTCTGATTTAAAACAATTTTCTTTTCATTTAAATACTTTAAATCATAATCAGAACCATTTGATCTTAATCAAACGGTCATATCTGATCTGACTGCATGCAATCCAAATCCGACGAAAAAACGTATACTAATTAAATTCTAAGTATTGAAGGGTAAAAGATATATACTTTGATTTGTTCACTGGATAGATAAGGACAGGGCCATTGCTTGTTTGTGTTAGAATATTCCCAAAGACAGTTTCTGCAAAACTGTGTATTTTGCTTTGTGGTATAAAAAGATTGAGCCATGGATGTGGAACATCCCATAAGCCTTTTGAACGCAATTTAACCTCAGATACATGAACTCTGTCTAAGAAGTCTACATATGTTACTTCTGTTAAAAAAAGTGTTGATGGAATATAGTTTAACTCTAACAAATGTCTCTCAACTTCCTGCATAAAAATAATTAAAAAAATTGTTAGAAAACATTTTCTAATCAAAATTCATATATTAAAAAATAGTCTTAATGTGGATACAATTATAATATCATATTATCTTATTATAAGTCTATATGGTTCAGCTCGATAAGAGACTGACTAGGACGAAAATCAAATTCTATATAGAACAGTTGTAAAATGACTATTAATAGCACAATAGTTAATAATAATATTAATTTTCCCTTTGCAATTTGCATGCAAGTGTCTTTAAATTATTTAATCGTATTAGAATATTAGTTTGTTAAATAATTTAAATGACAGTTGCATGTATTAAAATAAATATCTATATTATTTTCATAAAAATAAAGAATCTATAGATTAAGTTGTTGGTCACACACCTGATTTACTATATCTATTTGTTCAAAGTTGAAATATTTAGCTAATTCTAAGCAGAAGAGAGTTTTTCCATCTGAATTGAAATGACTAGCTTGAACTGGATCTTGTGGATTGAAGGATGATCTCCAATTATTTAGCAAACCAGTTCTGTTTATTATAACAAATCCTTCAATATAATCAAATGCATTTTCTTCAGATATTAATCTCTCTTGGTCTCTAGTGAATGCCGCGAAATCCGAGTATAGTACTCTAATCCATTTTACCTGATACAAAAAACAATACAAATTTTGTTTGATGTCAATTGATGCTAACAAAATACTAATCAAAATTAAATGTGCTTGATTAATATATGCATTAGTGATTATTAGTACCATGGTTGGTGCTGGTTCAAGGAGAATTCGCGCCCGCGTTATAATGCCGAATTGGCCTAGCCCTCCAAGAACACTATGAAAGAGTTCTTCATTCTGTTCTTTAGAACAGTTTAGCACCTCCCCTGTTCCTGCATTCATTCATTGACCCCTTTTATAAGTTTTATTATTCATCAAAAAGAGAAAAATAAAAAAAATAAAAAGACAACTTTTTTTGTGATACTCATTGCAACCAATAATTAGATACACATTTTCTATGTCAACAAGGTCAAAATGAATTATCATTCACAAAAGACGAAATAGTATTCTCAAACAGATCGACAACTCAATTGACTAAATAGTAGTATCAAGCAGAACCCTCGATTATTGAACCGAAGAACATTAAAGAATTTAATTATATGATTTAGAGTTCAAATCTCGAAAACTAACCAATTAATTTACAAGTACTAAAATTTTCCTATAAAGAGACAAAAATAGTAGCTGCAAAAAACTAAGAGACCAATCTCTGCCGTTTTATCATTAATAATTATAAGATAATTACATATGAACGAAACACAAAAATGATTTTAAATACAAACCTGTAACAATCTCAAGCTGCTGAACATTACTAATTTGAGGACCATGCTTAAATGCTTGACCACTTACACCAGCATTGGAGAGAGTACCACCAACAGTTAGATGCAAATAATCTGTCCATGATCTTGGTGCTAATCCATATCTTAAAGTCTCATGCAATATATTTATCCACAATTCACCACCTGAGACATCAACATAAGAAGAAGAAGAACAAGAATTTCCAACATGTATCTGCATTTCAGGTAACATAAGTGATTCCATGTTAATCACAATTCCTCCATGAGTTTGTGATTGTCCTTGAAGTGAATGTCCATGTCCTCTAGCTGCAACAGTTAGATGAGAACTATGTCCCATTTGCCATATATGTTTTATTGTAGTTGAAATATCAGAAACTGATTTTGGATTAAGCACTGCCATTGGATGAAATTGATACCTATTACCAAAATCTTTTGATACTTTGTTAAGACTATTTTCATCAAAACTCAAATTTCCTTTAAATGGAAGTGTTTTTAATGTAAGAGGGATGTTTGAAAGACAAAAGTTAAACCAACTAAGAAACAACAAGATAATGAAGCCTTTGAGGAATTTAATGTTGTTATGTTGTTGTACAAAGAAACTCATTTTTTTTTGTGTTAGAAAGAATTAAGGTTGTGTTGAGAAAGTTAAGGTTTTGGTTAGAATTTAAAGAGGTTTTTTTGTGAGTGACTAGGTCAACTGCGTATGAAGACTGTCTACTTAGAAGGAATAAGAGTTTTAGGATTTTGTGGTTTGGGGTTAGTTTGTTTGTTTTTAAAGAGAAAGGGCTAAGAAAAGCCATCATTTAGAAGCCAAGTTGAAGTGGAAAAGTAACAACATAAAGAGATTTCATAAATCTTTCAACTTTATTTTTTTTCACCATATAGTAACATAAAGGAAAGACGTGTACTTTCACATTAACCAATTTAAGGATAGCTTTTCCAAATATAGAAATATAAGTACTTGCCTCAGATACAGTGCATATACACTTCTTATTTACCATATGTATATGGATTCCATGTTCGGTGGCGGAGTCGGAAAATTTCTAAAGTATGGGTAAAATTTTAATTTTATATTGAAAAATTTTGGTTTTAAATAAAATATTTTTGTTTTGCCATAAATTAATTCATAAAATAATTCAATTTTCTCCTAAATTAACCCATAAAATTCCAAAATAAGTTATTGTCCGGGCTGGCCGGGCCTTGGCTCCTCCACTAGCTGTAAACACGGTAATAGTTGCCATTTGCGACCGAGATAAAAAAACATCGAGATCAAAATTGAGTGATTTTGAAATAGAGGATCCAATTTTGTGACGAGGTGAAAATATAGAGAACAAAATTGTAATTAAGTCTATTTTTTATTTACCATATGTAATATTGGTATGGAATTAGATTTCATGCAGTTAATGCATTAATTGTAGCCGACTATTTGTATGAATGAATTAGAATTGTTAAATCAATTGTTTTATAGCTAAGATTGAATCTTACGTAAAACTTCATCAATCAGTTACAACAGACAATTCAAGTTAGTATTTGCTTTAGTACTATGCTATAATAGATTTGCACCGTTTGATTTTAAATCAACGATTTAGATTGTTTTAATGAATAAAATTGTATATGAAATTTGGACAGCCAAATTTAAATAGTGAAAAACTGTGTTAAAATATTACTGTTAAAGAATCCAGATCCTTTCCTAAGTTAGTGAGTCATATCTAGTTTACACGTATGTAAATGTTGGTGTGTTGAGTCCACTACTGTCGGAATGTAAACATCGCGTATCCTGCAATTAGATTGGATGAGAAGGACTCTCGTGCTATGATTTCAAGAAAAACAATGAATATTCAAGATTTTAAGGTCCATCAATTAATTGAAGAGTGCACTACTTGGTACTCCCTCTCTGACCATAAAAATAACCACTCATTTGACTAAAAAAAATGTCCTTAAAAGAGTTTTGTTAGACTCAATTTAATGGTTGCATGTTTAAGCTAGACGGTGATCGAATATAGAATTTTGATTAAGTGGTTTTCCTTTTACCAAAATTTGTTCCACGAATTTCAATTTAAATGCTCTCATAGTATCAACAATGAATTGGTTAAGTAGTAAGAGATTTGGTTCATTTAAATATGCAATCAGAGGTTTGATTTCTGACTTATGTATGAAAAAATTCTATTGGAAGGAAATTAGTGATCATTGTTAATGACGGTAGAAACTTCGTACTAACATCATAAAAAAAAAATGCTCCCGTAGTTGTGATGGATCACTTGATTGTGTCCAATCACTTGGTGGGAGTTATTTTTTTACCCTATTATAATTAGGTTTATTATTCATGGTAGAATTGAAATAAAGAGAAGTTACTAATCGTCAATTGATTCAGTGGTAATTGACGCTGAATTTAGTAGGGAGGAGTATAGTTCGACTACAATGTGATCGGAAGGGGCTAGAACCACTTATTCCATACCTGACCCCAAACCAGATTATACGTGGTTGAAAGAAATAAAAATAAAGAGAAGTTGGTGGGACATGGGTTGGTCGAAGAGACACGTGAAGACTTATTAATTTGATTTTGGTTGTGAGTATGACTATAATTGATTGGTCGTGTAGGGACCTCTCTATCATAGGCTAAGAAAGAACAAGGAAAATGAAAGAAACAAATGAAACAGATGTACTTACGTATAAGCTCACTCAAGTATATATGCACTACTACAAACAATTGTACTATGGCTGATGTCTCTTATATCGAATCTTCAGTATCAAGCAATATAATTGCTTTCTTTGTTTCTACTTTTATAAGCTACAATATTCTCTTGGGTACAATTATAAGCTACAATTTGCCTATAAAATAAATAAATTATATGCCTATTGCCTAGTACAATTCTTTTGGTAAATAGACGAAATGATGTATAAGTCGTTGAAAACTCGCATATACAAAGTGATGAGATTGAGACTCGAACCTTGGTCATAGCGTTAAACCTAATAATTTTGACATTTCAGCCAATTGAACTAAAATATAATTTTGTGTTGCCATGTGTAATGGAAGTTGTTTGAACGATGAGGATCCACGGTGGACCATCTAGTCACTCGAGAAAATCGATATCCTTTGAATTAGACTAGCAATTAAGTTGCTAGTATATATAACTTGTAAAGCATGGCATGGCATCTTGTTACCCCCCCTTTACTCATATTATAGCCAAATCAATTAGATTGGCAAAAAGGCTTATGTGATCTTCTGTAGAGATCATATTGGGTCATCGATGGGATTTATGTGGTCCTGGGAAATCTTCAATGTTCCCCATAGCAAATATTAATCAATTATATAAGTTCAATAGCATGTTGTAGCACCCATGTCACTTAGCTTGTTTTTATGAAAAACCATAAACGCAATAATTGTTAGTTAAGCACCATATATAAAGATGAAATCATTCATTGAAGTAAAAATTATGAGTATCATAAAATTGCGTTGGCACAAATGAGTTCACCTGGTATCTTCAATAAAAGTATCCTAGAGCATCCATAATAACTCTCCATTTATAACTTTTTAAATAATACTACTTAATAAGCGCTTAGTTTCTGCCACTCGTACCACTTAAATTTTTTTTAATGAAACTCACCAATAATGTTACATCCCATCAATAACTCTAATAATAAATGTATTAGTCTCACGGGCCATGAAGAAATACTAATTTAAGTAGGACAGAGAAAGTGCTTATTGTAGTGATATCTATTAGGTACTTAATTTTGTTTTTCTCCAATGAGGTACCTAATAGATATCAATGCTTTAAAAAATAGGAACTCCCTATTGGAGATTTGGTCTAGTGGTTTTCATAGAAGGCTGATTGTATTCCTTATTTCTCTTCGTTAGATAAACTTGGTGCAATAAAGTGAGTAGCATAAAATTTGAAAAGTAGTTAAATAAGATACAACGTTGTAGCTGGGAACCTGAATCCGCAGGAAACGTGTTTCCTGCGGATTTTTTACCCATTTTCACAGGAAAATCCGCAGGTAATATGCAGATTTCTAGTAACATCATCATTAATATTATTGAAAAATCTATTTTTTTTAAATTGAAACAAACACACCCTTAATCCTTTAACTTTCAAAAATCGTTTTTAAACTCCTAACTTTCATAAACTTATAATTTTAACCCCTATCTGTGAATATTAGTATTGAGCATCCTCTTTTTACTTCATCATTATTTAATTACTTGAATATAATACAAAATATATATCATTTGTGAATTATAGGATTCTTATCAATAATAATAAAAGGATATGTTAAAGTCTTACGGTCGCGCTAGTATTTGACGGCTTCCTTAGTTTGTAAGAACTAAGAAGTATCACGCGGAATCTATTATATAAGGGATACATGCATTAGCATGGAAATTGCATAATTCACGACAAAAAGAAGCAACATATGATTATAAAATACATTTTTAAGGTTGTTATAATATAGTAGTAATACAGCCTCAATGTTAATGCACATGTTCAATGAACATTTATTTTATATTATGGTTGTTATAATTGGAATTGGACTTAAACACACGGTTATTATTTTGGGCACTATGAAAATGTGAACACAATTAAGTTACATATATAGTCTTCTCATTTGTGGTAGAAAACCTAATCCTATATACTATAATTTAAGAGGAAAAAAGTGAATATTAAATTAAATAAAGCTTAAGAGAAAAATTATTGTTAAACAATAAGAATTATTATGTGGGTATACTCCATAACATATATAGTAATGTAGCCACATCATGGGGCCTCTAGTGTTTTTATGCTTAGATTTTAGGAAGCATAATCACCTTTTTAGGCAATGAAAATTGTAAAGAATTTGTACACTAACAATTGTCATGTTTTACAACAATGGGCGGCGAGAAAGAAATCATATTTTACAGCGTTAAATCATTTGATTAACAAAATATAATAAGACAAGAATGCCACATCAGATTCGTGGTAAAAAATTTCTCTTTGACAAATGTTGATATGGCAAATAGGATAAGTGCCCAACGAATTGAAAGAGGTTACTGCCTTTGGAATTGACAAGGGTTTAATTACGGGAAAGGTTATAATAGAATTCACAATATTAACAATTGAATAAAGTGTGTTTTTTATAGAGTGTTTCTCTTCTCTTTAGATACCTCTTTTATATATTCGAACATTCGTTCAACAATTTGAAGTCAAACTATAAATTTATTGGATTGAAGTTTTCCTTCAAATTCAGAAATTTCTACCTTTATATCATCACTATTGGATGATCTTTGAGGTGGCCGTCGACGTCTAGTTTGAGAAAGAATACCAACAAGATTCTGAAGTTGACACATCTAGTAGCGACTCTTTCTCAACAAAACATCGACGACCACCTCGAAGATCATCCATAAGTAACAACATAAGAGTAGAAATTCCTGATTTTGAAGGAAAACTTCAACCCAATGAGTTTGTAGATTGACTTTAAATTGTTTAACTACTATTCGAGTACAAGGAGAGGTACTTGAAAAGAAGAGAGACACTCTCTATAGAAAACACACACTTTGTTTGATTGCTAATACTTTGAATGATCCAAGTGCACATTGTGAGCTCCTATTTATAGGAGAATGGTAACTACAATGGCTAATTACATGCATGAAGACAAGTGTTACAAGAAGAACATGCAACAAGACAAATGTTAAAAGAAAAATACATACAACATTACAAGTGTATTACATGCAAGATGTCAAGTATTCTACGTGCAAGATGTTATGGATGGATCATATAAGGGATGAGCTTGGATCAAAATATATGGCTATATATGCTTTTGGGTCTCAATCACAACATTTAATCAACTTTTCTTGATCTATTTTTTTTAAAAAATTAAATATTGTTATATATTTTTAATTCAATGGTCTAGGTGTTCACATTAATTATAATTCACCAAAAAAAATAACCAAATTATTTCAAGTTTATTTCACACTTGAAAGGATCATTTCTAGTTGAAGGGTGTTCGTAGCTGGAAGTTGAATTTATACAAAACTCATAATATTGCCTTTTGAATATTGTCATTTATAAATCTTATATGTGAATATCTATTTTGTATATCAATTTCTTACAAATTATATCGAGACAAATGATTGTCATCGATCAATTAGTTAAAATAAAAATGTGTGACACAAGTTATACACAAGATTAATGTTTATCATTATAAATTTATATATGAAAATTTATTTGTACACTGATTTCTTACAAATTATATCTAGACAAATGGTTGTCATATATATATATATAAATACGGAAGTCATATTTTTATCATCGATACATATATTTTTTACTAATACATAAAAAACATGAGATACATATTTGAACACAAAATAAAAGAAAAATCGGGTTACAACAGATACGAAAAAAGGGGGTACAAGAAGTACTAAAAACCCCAATAAAAAAGAGATATACAAGAGGGAGCTAGCGAGAAAGAAGATCCCCAAAGTGAGCAAAAAGCAGGCCGACAACCCTCTCCGAAACCACCAAAATGAAGGCTCACCATGATACAACACTCTAACAGCTCCCGCACAAAAATGTTGCACCTCATTCATATAAAGAGTAGGAATGGCCATGTGTTGGTAGTGCGTATCTCTTGGGCTTAATTGGTACTTCTTTTTTGCATTTGGAGTTTGGTAGTGGATTTGGATAGGCTTGCTGGTGGCTTAGGTGTTTGGTTGGTTTCTAAATTTAGCTTCTACCTTGTATTTTGTATATGTGTCTGAGTTTTCTTTTTGTTTCTATTGTTTCTTTTTTTGTCCGACTTTCGAGCACATGATTAGGTGAGAGTTCTGCAACCCTTCATAGAAGGTGGGTAGTTTCGTCTTGCTATGATGCTGGGTCTGGACTCTTTTTATTGTAAGAGTTGGTGTACCCCTTGTACCCGCTTTAATAAAAAATATTTTGCTTATAAAAAAAAATGGATTTATGGGGGCAAAGTAAGTGGCTGTCTATCGTGCACATTTATGGGTGGAGTACTAAAAGAACCCTACTTACTTTTCCTAACAATTCAACCCCATTTGACTCCAATTTTGTTCAAATTTCAAAAGTTGAATTTAAATATCGTTTTCTAATAGTAATAGAAGTATAGTGACTTGCTTGACTAAAAAAAGAGAAGTATAGTGACTTGTAAGTTGTAAATGCTCTCAAATTTCAACACGTAAAATTTCTTTCATATCCCTCAATACCCTCTAGAATGAAAATGATCGATACTATATACATTTTGAATAACTTCTTGAAAAGTTGCTTCTAATAGTAATAGGTTAGTGTAGTGTATTCCTTCATGGGTCAACTTCACGTATGTTATTGCTCACAAAAAGTTGAAAAGTTTATGGGTGCATAATCTTCTCTAATGAGACTCGTGTGCAAGCTTTAAAAAAAGGTCGATTAGGTCTAACTCCAACGACTAATACTCTCGAGTTGATGAAGCCATATATAGTTTGAAGTTTGAAGTCACAAATATATGTAGTGGTCGACAAGTACGCTTTCATGCATCAAATTATTTGTAACTTTGGAAAATGTACTCTATAGAACTATAGACTTGAGCACTAATAAATTTTGGCTAACATTTTAGTATTAGTATTCCACGTGTAATTAAAATGGTGAAAACTTTTGATTCTATAACATAAATGGTCAAAACACCTTATGACATTTAACTTATCAATCTATAATAAATCATTTAAAAATACTTTTTCTTTTTAAATTGAGAAATCCCAATATATATATATATATATATATATATATAAGTGTCAACCAAAATTAACAAATATTTCATCCGTCCCTTTTTATACGACCTAATTTGAAAAAAAAATTGTCCTTTTTTATAAGACTCTTTTGCAATTATCAATGACATTAATTACTTTTTTTTTCCAAATTTACCCTTATTTGCTTTACATAGATGAAGTGGACAAAACAATATCCTTTTTTGGTCATCGATGAAATGGTAATCCACTGAAAATTAAACTCACGTAATTGTGAGATCCCGCGTTCGAACCCGGGTCACGACGTCCGACCTAACAATTTCGGCAATATTTGTTAGTTGAGCTAGAACTTATAGGACGGAGGAGTAATTATTAATATGAAAAATAAATCAAGCCCATCATTTAGCAATAATTAATCTTAAGAGTTTTCTTGTGGTTATTTATTGAAGTTTAGATAGCTGATTTAATTAGGCTTAAATATATTTTTGGCCCTTTAAATTGTTAATTATGCAATCTCAACCCCTCTAACTTCAACCATGCGATTTTAACTCTCACTTTTATCCCTTTTTACATTTAGTAGTCTTTCATTTTAATTTTGACCAAAAAATACTAGTGTGGCAATATTTAAAACTCGGATTCTTTCTTTAATCTACACACCGTAAACAAACAAGCATTAATTTTTATTGTTAAAATCTATTTTTTGTCAAAATTAGACGAGGTACTAATTAATAAGTGCAAAAGAGAAAAATAACTGGGAAGCTAAAATCACACAATTGACACTATAGAGGAACTAAAATTGCACAATTACAAATTTTTGAACTAAAAATACATTTAAACCTTTTAATTAATGACAATAAGATTGTGCCTATTTTGTGAATTAGTATGTGAAATATTGTTTTGATATTTTTATCGATGATTAGTGTTTATATGAAAATTTTGGCATTGTCAGAATTTTGAAAATGATTTTCTATCAGCTTTTGAGAAAAACAAGGTAGATCAATGAAAGGATGTTTCGAGGTTGAAATATGGGAGTTGAAGATGACCGGCGATGGAAAGCGGGGGGTAACTATAGAAAAGATTCTGACACGTCCAAAGTTACCCCCCGCTTTCAATAAGCAATGGAGAGCCATGACACGTCCAAAGTTTCAAATTTCCATTTTTTTATAGGTATATTAGTATATAAACATATTTTTGTTAAAACAATATGTATTATATATATTAGTCGTTGCATTTTTATACCAATGGTGTGATGTGTTGCAATGGTAAAGAATACCAATGGTGTGATGTGTTGCAATGGTAAAGAAGTTCATTTTAATTATATTTTTAACAAAAAAATATTATAAAATTGCAAATGTGAGATTTGAACTCTTATCTTGCAAATAAAATTAAGATGAACAAACCATTATACTGCTAGTGATAAATGATACATAATTAGTTGAAAAAATGACCTTATATAAAATATATAAAAAAAATATTACAATTGTGGCCCTCAAAAAAAAAATATTCTAGCTCCACTGCTAAATAGAGGCGGATGTTAAAGTAATGTATATCTTGTGAGATGGTGAAACAATCCCCGTTTGGCCCAGCTTATTTTTTACTTTTTATTTTAGCTTAAACGAAATAGAGAAGTATAAAATTATATTTGACGCTATTTCTTCTTAAAAGTATTAAAGAAATAAAGTAAATAAGTAAAAAATAAAGAAAAATGAAGTCAAACACAATTTTTTCCTTCTTTACTATTTTTAAGGAGAAGAAAAAAAGAGGAAAATAAGCCGGGCCAAACGGGGCCTAAATCGATGAATATAATATTGGTCTTAGTTAAACCCAAAATTTCAATCCAGAACAGTAGCCTTCTAGTTGATTGCTTATGGTAACATGACTAGTTGATTTATAGGCACAATTGTTTTAGTGCTAAAAGGAGGTTTACCACTTAATCTGAAAACAATTTTCTAAATTTTAGATTAATTAAAATCATGAAAACAATTGTTCGAAAAATGAGTCTGACATATATAATTATTATGAATATAAAATGAGTAAAGGCCTGTTTGGTAAACTAAATAAGCAAGCTTATAGCTTTTAGCTTATAAGCTAAAAGCTCTTATTGGTAATCGTTTTAAAAAAAGAGCTTATAGCTTATTTTACTAGCTTATAGCTTATTTTTCAAACACTACAAATTCAATCAGTTGGCTTATTCGCTATAAGCTAAAAGCTAACTTATAAGCTATCCGCTATAAACGCATCCGCTATAAGCTAGCTTATCAGCTATCCGCTATTTTTTACCAAGAGCCTAATAAAAAAAGAGCAGCCAAGCGGTTGAGTAACAACATTTCATTTAATGCCTAACCGACTGCTCAGACAGAATCTTACAATAACTACGTCTTGGCGGTGGCTCGAAAATTCATGTTAGTACTTCATCAATAACAGAATTCATGTTCATGTTACTTTCCCACCTGTCACATTTTTAGCTATTGTCAGCTGAGGTTTTGCTTGCAAGTGTAGTTTACGGTTTTGTTTACTGAATACTGTAATATTGTAAAAATTACCTCACATGAATTGGTCTCGTGATGAAGATTTGATGTATTTTACTTTTAAGATCTCATATTTGAATTTTTAAAGTGCTACTACTCCAGAGAAAATAGAATGTACATTTTGACGAGGGCTGAATTGTTTAACTTTTGGCTCTGTTTGATAAAAAATAGCGATAGTTGATGATTGATGTAATTAGATACTCCCTCTGTCTTAAAATAAGTGACCTAATTTTGACTTAGTGTACTATTTATTTGATCTACTTTGACTTTATTTTTCTACTTATATATACTTGTAAATATTAGCATATGAGATTTTGTTTGATTTGTCTCGACGAGTATTTTCAAAATATACAATTTTTATAATTTTTAATAATAGATAATTAAAGATATTAGCGATCAAAGTTTTACATTGGTAAGCGTAAAAGAAGTCAAACAGGTCATTTATTTTGAGACGAAGGGAGTAAATGTTAAAGATTGATTTAAACGGAAAGATTATTGAGATATATTAAATGTAAGTTAAAATTGTAGGACCAAACAAGATTTATATATATTTTTTTTGACTAAGAAACAAACAAGATTTATATGGCGTTCCATAAGAACACATTGGCATGAAAATTATTTTTACCCACTTTGTGGGTTACTCGCGCGTCCTAGAAAATGATTAAAATATTTATTCGTGGCTTAAGTCACAAATATAGGAAAAATGAGAAAATTTTGTAAAATGTCGTCTGTTACTTAAGTAATAGACAGATATATTTTAGTTATTTCATTGGGCGCGCCTCATAATCCATAGGTAGCAAAAGTACATGTCCATTGGCATTTGTTTAAATGGATTGAAACTTATTTTGCTAAGTAGGACTTGATCCAGTCCAGAACACTAAACAATAGATTTACCTAAAGAAATTGAGAATCACATAAGATAAAAAAAAAAAAATTTAAAAAAGACTTTGGAAAATTGTGTTTAATATGGCATCTTAAAACATACAACAAATTACCTAATCAATGAAGGAATCATCTAATTAATTACTGCAACACTATCAATTCTCAACCAAAACAAACATTTAACCACATATAATATACATAATACATAGTTTATAAACAGATTTTGTACTTCAATCCCTCTCATCATGATACATAAGTTTATAAACAGTATAACATATCAGCATCATTAGCTTCATCTGAATGAACTTTGTCTATCCCAATTAGGCAATGAACCATCTGAATTAATGCTAAGATCCTTTATTATGGTCCTGCTTGATTTTATAGGCACTGAAATACCCTTAAGACTTGGTGATCTTTGTTGGTTACTGCCACTAATCTTTCCCATTCTACCATTAAGCACATCACTGTTAACAGATGAAACAATTGATAACTTTTTCTTGCAAGGTGATAAATAGCTATCTGAGTTCATGTCATAGTTCCATGATCTTGCTTTTGGTGAACTTGTTGATCTTGCTTTTGCTTTTGCTGATTCAGTAGCAGCCATATATGCTGGAGTTGCAGGGGAGCTTGAAAATGATTGATCTTCTATTGAACATTGTCTCTTGTGAGGGAAAGATTTTCTTGATAGAAGTAATGGTGAATCTAATCCTTCAAGTGGATTTTGATTTTGTCTCTGAGTAGTAGTAGTAGTATTTCTCAGCTTAAGTTGTCTTGTTCCGAATTCTTCACCAGTTCTAGAATTTGAGCTGAAAACTGAGTCTAAATCTTCAAGTTCTTTGCTTTTTGAAAGTTGTGTATCTACCCATTGCTCCAGCCAGTATCTCCATCTTCCATTCACTTTACTTCTTTCTGACTCTGCTGACCTCTGAGGAGTTCGATTAAGTTAGTACGAGAACACTTAAGGCATGTTTGGATTGACTTATTAGAACTTATCAACTGACGTAAGTATTTTACAGAGCTTGTGAAACGGTTTATGACATGTCCTTAAGCTATTTTCAGCTTATTTTCATAAGCTCTCCAAGATATAGCTTATGGAAACAGCTTAAAACTTATATATACGAAAATAGTTCGACTTTATTTTATCTTTGGTTATTATTAGAATTTAGAGTTGGGTTTAACTCATCCTTACAAAATCAGCTTGTAAGGTAAGGATTGTCTCTACTTTATAAATATATACTCTGGTCATCTAGTAATCGATGTGAGACTTCTTAACACACCCTCGTGCCCAGCATTGTTGGGCTTGGGTCGCGGATATAAATGGTGGATGACCCGATCAAAAACCTAATAACAGGTGGCCCAACAGAGAGACTCGGACACCATCTTAGAATTGATCCTAATGGACTCTTAATAGTTATAAAACAGCTTATATATGTTTAGTGGTTATACTATACACACTTAATTAAGTTGTTAAATGTGCAAAACAATCAAGCAGATATATATGAAAAGAGTTAGGAGCTTACTCTATGATTAAATGTGTATTCTTTTATTCTTTCTCTCTTAATAATAGCTTCTTTCTTGATCATGCAAGAAGCATCTACCTCTTCCTTCAATAAAGTGCTGTCATCCCACTTTCTTTCACTGTTAGAGTCCATCTAAAAATGTGAAAATTTCATGTTTCAAATTATAAATTGAATATGGAATTGGCTATTGAACTTTGTAATTTTAATGTGAATTGAGCTAATGCAAAATGGAATAATGTAACATGTTATATATGCTCACCCTAATTATCTTGTCTTTAGAATAATGCATGTCTTCATATTCAACACAATCCTCCCATCTTCCTTCAACCATTTGCAGTCTCCTTGCACATATCTTTGATTGGATACTTACAATGGATTGTAAGCTCTTAAGAGTACTCATAGCTTGGCGTCTCACCGCTCTTCCGCGAATGATAGCTTGAAGTTTAACTATTCCCTTCAATGCCCTCAAAGCCTTCTTTGCCTGTAATGTTATACAGCTCAATAAACAAGAGAATAATATTGCATTGTGACAAAGTTTGTTTGCACTAAGGTTTCTTTTACTTGTACTAATTTCCATTGCTACTTTCTTTCTCAATTTTTTCTTTTTTTTACCTTCCCTAGAGTTTAATTTTTTCTTTTTTTTTTCTTTCTAACAAGCTTCTTCTTCTAAAACCGGCCTGCCACCGAGATTTGGGCAACGCTTCAAAGTGTCTGATATCTCTATGGCGGCCGTATCAGCCACATCTGATGGCGGTTCTCTTTAATATTCTACAATTGTCCCTAAATACCAATTGAGGCCATATCAGCCACATTTGATGGTGATGTACTATATTTTTCTCTAAATATAAGACTCTTGATATTCTCTTTTGTTGCTTTGTATATAATCTACATCTAGTTTTCAACTGCATCAATTATTATTTTTATCAATGTATACCTAATTATTTTTCATTTTTTTTTACAATTTGTGATAAAAAAATAACGAAAACATAAACTAATTCTCTCTTTTGGATAGTAAATATGTAAAACAACATCAATTGTCAATAAATTTAGAACAACTACCAATTTTCTTCCTTTTTGTGATTTAGTTAAGAGACATATGTGTCCTGCATTTAGGGATGGAGGCAGTAATAATTAAGATGCGACCGCGGTTTAAAATTTTCTTCTAATAACACTCACATTTCAATTTGTCAATCAATTTGCAACTTATAGCACAAACGCCTATCATAATAAGAGCTTATATATAAAAGCTTACATAAGCTAATTTTATATCAAAAGCTAAAACAAAGATAAATTGTTTTTATATATGCTACGAACTAGTATTTTATAAGCGATATTGGAGAACTTATGAAAACAAGTTGAAAATAACTTATGAAAATTGTCCTAAGCTGTTTTCCTAAGTTCTCCCAAACTAGAACAGTTGCACAAAATTTATGTTAGTAGATAAGTTTAAATAAGTCAATCCAAACAATTCCGTGTTTATCAAACTAATCCAAATCCATATCAGTGAAAAATTTAGCAGTAAAGATTATTTTAGACTAAAGAAAACATCTTAGACAGACTTACTAGGTAACCCCTAAAAGCAGTTTGAATTTTGATAGCTGCAAATTCTTGAATCACTTTCTGGCACTTATATATTGATTGAGAAACACCATTCACAGTTTTCACAGGTTCAGATTCTTGTGAGTTATCTTGTGAAACACCACTAAGAATAACAGTAACTGCAGATTCAGAATGCTTGGTTTTTTCCACCTCTGCTTCATTTTGTTCTGTTTCTTTTAATGTTGTTGGTGGAGCTGTAATTGAAGGTAACTTCTTTGTCTTTAACTTTCCAAATATCCATTTCCTTCTTTTCTCCTTCTGAAATTAAGTTTTTCTTAATCATTAGAAATAATCATAATCTTACACAAACAAAATTCATCAAACCTCGCTGCCGAACTCTGAATTATCAGAAACCAAAAAAATTACCTTCTCTTGTGTTGAATGTGTATCCCATATGAAAAGTCTCTTCACTAGATTAAACCAACTCTTCTTCTTCTTTGCCATTTATTTAACAATATATCAAAAGTTTCAACTTCAAATCTTCAATATCTTTGATCTGAAATATTGAACTATAAGCATAGCATATATTTTATATAGAAAATCTAAATCTAAATCTCTCACATAAATGTGGATATGAGTAAATGTGAAACTTAACATACAAGTGGTTTGGTTACTAAGCATTGAAACATATATTTAAGTAATGAAAATGTACAACTCAAACATTAGACTTTTTATTGAAAAAGACTGAACAATTATCTGAACTTGTCATAAAATTTGATTCTTATTTTGCATAAGTAAATAAATTATGCATAAATGCACACAAGCCAAGATATATAGTTGAAAAAAAAATTGAGATCCAAGTTAATATAATCACTTACTCATTTTTTTTTAAAACTTAGTAACATGGTTATAAAAAGACAAGAGGCACCGTTTATAAGAGATTTGTGCATGGGAACAAAGGGTAGTGCAGTCATTAAATTCAGATGTAATAGCTTTGAAACAAGCATACATTCTTTATAATATCAGTTACTAAAATCAAGAATGTGGGGAAAAAAAAAAGAAAAAAAAAACTTTAGGTGAATGATTTCAATTCATTAAGTGAAAAAAGTACAGTTATCAAGATATATTTGAATCTTTCTGAAAATTGTAATGTGATGAGTTAGTACTGCTTATGAAGATAAAAGTGTAATGAATAATGGGAAATTCCTCTCTTTGGTATTTTATGGGTCCTATTCATTTTTATTTTTTTTCTGTTTTCTAACTGTTGCTGGCATGTTCATGTGTCTGTTGGGTGTGAAATGACACTACTATCCTTGACTAAATTTTGATATCACCATCATGAAATAGCAAAGATAGCAAAGCAAACAACATCCCTTCATTTATATGTGTTTGTCAATTTTCTGGTAGAGGGTCACAAACATAAGTTTCCCTAACAAATATTAACTATTATTGAACCAACGATGGATGAATTGGTCTAACTGATAAGAGTTTTGAGTTGTTCAAGTAGGTGATCATGAATCCGATTTTTGACTCAAAAAATTCGATTGAAAGAAGAAAACTCACATTATGTATTTCACAAATTTTTTAATAGAGATTAATAATCGCTAATAGTGCAGTAAAAACTTTGTACTTAAAATTTAAAAATATCATTCAAATTTTACTTTCAAACATAAATAATTTCATATTTAACTTGTTTTTAAGTAAAATTAATTTCATTCATAAAAAAAAAGTAAAATTAGTTTCACAAAATCAATTAATTATCGACTTAGATCATAGCGTGATGGTATACATAAAAAAACAAATTTGCTATGTTATAGTTATAAAGTTCTCACCACTATTTGAGCTATGTTCTGGCATATCCACCATATACCAAACACACTTAACGATGACTAATATTCAAAAAAATTATAGAACATATAAAGTAAATTTTCTCAATCCAATTGAATTTTTTCTTCAAGCAAGAGTTAGACAACTTGCTTAAAATTCCGAGTCTCATACCAAATACATCAATTGTAACTTATAAGTATGGCATGGTCTTCCACCACTTGTCATTTATTTATATAATAATGTACCATTAGCACCAAGTCAATACTCAATGGTCTTCTTGATTTTATACACATAAATATTCGGGTTGTGATATTTCAACACAACTTATCTCAACATTGTATACAATTGAGTGTGAACATTGATCCATAAACAGAGAACTGCACACAAAGGGAGAAAAATATAATTTAGAACTCATAATTAAACTATTGGATTGGCTGCTGCACAACATTCATGCTATTTCACGCAATAGTAAATTTGGATTGTTAATTTAACATCAGGCAGTCTAGATCACTCACACGGTCAAACAATTTGAGCTATCGATCAGATCAAATAGTCTAGATCACTCACACAATTAAACAATCTGAACTGCCGATCAGATCAAACAGTTCAAAATTGTAACTGTGTGACGCGGTTAGCTCAGGAAATCCTTTTGCGTGTGGATGCATATATCTTAGAATTGTTTCAAAAGAACATATTTATATACTTATACACAATACACTCACACTTTAGTTCTTTAATCTGCACAGTTAGCATGTGCAAAGAGTGGTCACATCAAACTACATCAATATGAATATGTGAATATGTACGAATTATCATTAGTGTGACAGTGTTAAAAAGTATTGTATTAGGAGACATTGTTACAGGTTGTTGTAGGGTGTGTGGTGGGGAAGTGCATAATTGAAGAGAGTATGAAAACACTAGACACCTAATGTGCAAAGGGTAAGGAATGTGAAGATAAATACAAACAACATTTGTGTTTTAACAATGGGAAGACAGCTGTAAAAGGACCCCAAAAAAAAAACATTGTCATTGTCATAATACATTACATTCTCACCTATATTTGTCACACAATAGGTTACTTAAAAATGGGTCTTAATTAATTTTATGAAAAAAATATTT
This sequence comes from Trifolium repens, assembly GCA_030408175.1. Taxonomy (NCBI): domain Eukaryota; kingdom Viridiplantae; phylum Streptophyta; class Magnoliopsida; order Fabales; family Fabaceae; genus Trifolium; species Trifolium repens. The sequence goes on from CP125842.1 coordinate 7,443,150, forward strand.
TTGTCTAGCTCAATTTTTCAAAATAGACTAATGAAGATTTTTTTTTTGTTAACATTGATTGTTATACTACAAATAGAGTGATTAGGGAACCATTTCAAGAAAATGTGTATGGTTCAAGAATATAACAACAGACAACAACTGCTGAATGAAAATGAAATTGTCTATATTGTACAAGATTGGTTCAAATGGTTTATTCCAATATCATTCCTAGTGGCCAAAAGTAAGTTACTATTTTAAGCCACTAAGTGCAACATGTGCTACTTTTGCCCATACATGTATTTATTTAGTTGATGTGAATTGTCTTCTTAATTTTTTTTGTTAATACTATTTTTAGAGATAGAGACTCTGATAATTCAAAATTTGATTAAAAAAATTGGTCTATGCATAATTAGTTATCAAATATTTCTTAACTTTTTCTTGATTTCTACTCAACACATTTGATAACTAAACTAACTATAGCTATTATTTATGCGTAATTAACAAACTTTTCGCTAATTAGGCAACTATTAAGGCTCTGTTTGGTAAGGCCAAATTATGAGCTTATAGTTTATATGAACAAAAAAGTCCTAATTGGTAAACATTTTTCAAAAAGAATTTATAGTTTTTAGGTTATTCGCTATAATTAAGCTAGCTAAAAATTAGCTTATAAACTACTCCGTATTTATTATAAGTTCATCCACTATAAGTTAGTTTATCAATTATCCATTCTTTTTTATCAAACATAGCCTAAATAAATTTAAACAAAATTCGGTTTGAGAATGCAAAGATGAATTCAAGCAGTTTGCAGTCACTTTGCAGCCTTTGTTCAAAAGAAAAAGTAAAAGAAGGGTTCAAAGAAAATAGGGATAAAGAGAAATGTTTGTGCTATTGGAAAATAGAGGACAAAAGTTAAACTTGTGAGCTTTAATGAAATCTAGACATTCACTATTAGAGATAGCAACAGAAGTCTCTAAACAACTACTGTCCAAATTAAATAACCTCGGATGAGACCTTGCATTGTAACATTCCAAATTTCTTATGCCTAAGTTATTAGCATCTTTATCCTTATTATTATTGTGATTACTATAAGTGAATAGTTTTTTAAAATCGTATGTGATAGGGAGGTCATGATTCAATTCTAATCCAAAGAAAATATATTAATTACTAGCGATTAACATTGACTTTTTAGAAGAAGAAGAAGAAGAGTTAATTTTATGCAAAATATAAATTAAAATGGAGTATAGAGAGTTTTTTTTTGGACATATGAAGTATAGAGATTTAATTGAGTTGAATGTTGAGAGAAATATGACTAGTAAGAAAAATAGTGAGTGCAAATAAAGGGGGTGCAGCCCACTTGGGTGAGAGTGTGCCTAGTAATATGTAGTCAAGAAATAAAAAGATTTCAAAGTAGGGGTGGCAAAGTGGCCCGGCCCGCCCCGTATAGGTTCACTTAGTTTAAGCCAGCCCAAAAAAAGGGGCGCGGCGGGCGGTTGGCCGACTTAGGTGTCTTGGTTCAAAACTCAAGCATGTTCCGTTTATTGGTGAGTTGGCAAACCGGCCCACCAAACTTTTTTTTTAGAGTTTGAATTACTAAGTTAGTTACAAAATTATAAAGCTTTATCAAAGAATCCGACAAAAGATATTTTTTAAGAGCACATAATAGAACTTCAACAATACCAAAAAACAAACACACAAAATGAAAGAAAAAAAAATTACATTAAAACACCAAAATAATCCACTTGGTTCAAGTAACTGTGAATGCAGTAAGAATAAGTTCAAGTAACTACTATATAATCTTCTAAATAATCACAACAAAAATCAATGGATTATACTTTGAATTAAGTATTAGATAACAAGTTATTAAAATGAATAAACACAGTGTAAGCAAACACGGGAGATATATTCTGGCAGCTAAGATGACCAATTTTCATTTTAAGTAAAAAATAAAAGATTTTAACAAAGCCCGTAAGCAAGTCCGCCCTGCCCCTGCCCTATTATTTAAGCGTGCTAGGTGGGACGGACGAACTTAAAGTACCGAGCCGAAAACTTTAGTCCGCCCCACCCCAAATGGCGGGTCAGACAGGTTGGCCTAGCGGACTCAGCCCGTTTTGCCACCCCTATTTCAAAGTAGAAATGAAATAAAATTTTAAAAACATAAAGAATAAAAGAAAGATGGCCGGTTAAATTTTTATTTTCTCCCTTTAAATATAGCAAATTTCGTTTTTAGTCCTCTAATTTTTTTAAAAAAACTTTAGTCTTTCTAAAATTTCTTTTTAAAATTTTAGTCTATCTTTCTTATATAAAGTTCATGTATCCGGTTTGAAATAACTTATTTGAAAAAATATCATTAATTTAACTATCTATCTATTTATTTATATACTCTATGTAAAGCAAACTATTTTTTGCTTATGTGTCAACCTAAGAGAGCTCCTCCCATTTTTCTTTTTTCTAAGCTTAAGTTGATGCTTATGTGTCATATTCATATCTCATTACATGCTTATATGTACTCTCTTTCTAATAACCTCAATTAAATTACTTATTATTGATTAAACTATATAACTCCTTAAATAAAAAAATTCTTCACGTTTTCTTTCTTTCTTGGCCTTTAAAATTCTTCTTCAAAATTATTTTATTGCATTAATTAAATATTTTAATGAATGTTTATCTACACTAACCTATCTATACCTATATGATATGAAGAGTTATCTTTCAATTCTAATATTTTAAAGTTTAGTAACAGCTTTCATATGAAGAGTTAGAGTGTCAATAATTGGCTCATATATAATAACTCTGTAACTTAAAAGATCATATGCTATTTTTGCAATTGAAACTCATTTCTTTCTATTTTTGCAAATTTGCTTAGTTTTAATACATAGCATTTTAAAATAAAATGATGATTTGATGACTTCTTTTTTTTGTGTTTGCAGATCACCAAATTGTGCCAACTCCTTGAATAAAAATATTCTACGGTGATCATATACTATTTTTGCAATTGAAACTCATTTCTTTCTATTTTTTTTCTTTCCAAATTTGCTTATGAAAGTTTAGTAGCAGCTTCCATATGAAGAGTTAGAGTGTCAATGACTCCTCTAATTGGCTCATATAAGGTTTCAAAGATCATATACTATTTTTGCAATTGGAACTCATTTCAGATTAATTTTGCAAATTTGCTTTTTAGTTTTGATACATAGCATTTTAAAATAAAATGATTTGATACCTTTTTTTTTGTGTTTGCAGATCACCAAATTGCATGTGGCAACTCCTTGAATAAAAAAAATCTAAGGTGATCATATACTATTTTTTAATTGAAACTCATTTCTTTCTATTTTTGCAAATTTGCTTTTAGTTTTGATACATAGCATTTTTAAATAAAATGAATTGATGATGACTATTGTGCCTTTGTATATTTGTTAATCAAATTTTTTGGAAAGTAACAGAGGAGATAATATACTATTTCTCTTTTTTTTTTTAAATTTATTTATGTTTGGTTCTTGAGAGATTGAAGAGATATAATCTACTTAGAATCTATTTTTGCACATTTGTTTTTAGTTTTGATGCATAGCATTTTGAAGTAAAATGATTTGATGACCTTTATTTTTTGTGTTTGCATATCACCAAATTGTGCATCTTTACAAGCCTCTATTGCTTATGTGTCATCTTTACAAAATTCAATTTGTTTTATATATATTATTATTATGTGCATTCTTTTTGTTTCCTTCACCTACTAACTAATTATATTCTTCACCTACTAATTAATTGAATAACTTATAGAAAAAATGTTACGAAAGGTGAAAAATCGCTCTTTTAATGATGGCTTTTTGTATACTTCTTTACAATATCTTGCTTGCTAATTAATTGAATAACTTATAAAAAAAATGTTATGAAATGTGAAAGATCACCCCTTTTGATGATGGTTTTTTGTATACTTCTTTATAATATTTTGCCTCTTTGTTTCTTTTGCATCAATTATAAATACCTTATGGAGTTCCCTTCAATTTCATATCTTCTCAATTTCTTATTCTAAACACCTACTCCAAATTTCCATTTTTTGTTGAATAATTCTTCTTTCTACTCACTCTCTATATATAAACCAACAATTTGTGTGATTTTTCTATCAAAAGTAATAGTAATAGTACTATGGGACCTTTGATTCATTTTCCAAATATTACGGTGGTACAAGTTTTTTTTGAATGTTTCTCATTTGTTACAAATGGTGGAGAAGTGGTGGAGATTATATGTATTATTTATCTTTATTATAAGAGGTTGATGTTTTTAGTCTCATTTGACTATTTTAATTTGTGAACATTTTTGCAATATATCTATTGAAGATTAGTAATGAAAACTATCAAGACTTATCTATTATACTATTTAATCGTCATTTCGCAATACACATATATTATATATGATGAATCAGAAAATTGGCACCAAAAATATATGTTGTAATTTCATTTTGACTAATGCTATTTTTGGGTCGTAATATCATGATGATAAAAATATGTGTTTTTTTTTATCTTCTATATATACATTTATCGATCAATCTATCTATCTATGTTCTAATTAATGATGTTCTTACATGTAAAAGTCCTATTAATATTTGTAACTCCCAATTAGTTGTAATATTATTTCTATAAAAATATAATTATCATTCACTTTATTACTTCAATTAGCACTAAAAAAATATGTGAAAATATGTGACATGAATTATAATTATAATTTCTTGGCTACTTATACTAAAAAATGTGTGATATCATTTTGAGTGCAAGACTCTCAATTATAGTATTAAAAAAAAATGAAAACTGCAATATATTAAAATGGATTTATTCTTATATTTAAAAGTCTACAAATATAATACTTACCTATATAATGATAATAATATATAATATAGAACATTAAGAAGTAAAATATCAATCTATTTTCGTTCAAATATTCTAATTTGAATTTGGAAAATTATTTTTAAAGAAATGTCATCGGGGTAGACAGCCATTGCGTGGATAATCTTGACCTTTGTCTTTGAATGATTTCACTTATTAGTGGAGTTCTACTCCTACAACCATAGGAAAGAGTGAAGATCTAACTAGCAATAGGTTTGGTCTTTTGTTATTTTCGATTATGATAATCTCTCTTTTGAAAGTTTGGTTTAACCCCTCTTTTATAATATTTGATGTTAAAATAAGAAAAAATAAATAAAAATAACTTAAAAGATTATATTTTACATAAAATATTATTTGAGTTTATAAATGTAAAGATCGGTGTGTGCTATTTTTCCATAAAAAAATAAATTATAGAGATATAGGGAATAGTGCCTCTAAAATATATAGAGAAGAATGAAGAACATAATCGAAATTATATACATTTGTGATAATAATTTGCTTTGAAACTAAAGAATTTATCATGTAAACAGTAAAAAATCTAAAAAGGTTTATTGTGTTAACAACGAAAAATATATATTTTGAAGATTAAACAATAGAAAAATATATTTAACACAATAGAAAAAAAACAATAGAAAAATTTGGGTTAAATATGTTTCTCATTCTTATAAAATCAGTGAAGTTTGGTTTTTGTCCCTATAAAACAAAATCATATTTTTTTATCCGTAAAAGTTTTCTATTTTGTTTTTAATATAATTTTTATAATGGCAAAATTATTCTATTTCATAGTCCCTATAAAAGATATTTAAAATTTTTAACCAATGAAAAAATATTATACCAAAAATTATATAAGTGCATGCATTCTAGAAAACAACCCGTGCGTTCAAACATTTGGATTTTATTTATAGCTACTACATATCGATAATATACATTTTGATTTTGGATCTTTCTCACTTTCTTCAAACAACTCAGGAGTAATACTCTTTCAATCCTATATGGTATAGTTTTTTCCTTTCATTTTTGCATGCCTTATGTCTTGACTCTTCATTGGTTACTAATTACTATGACATGATTGATCAGAACTCAAGTTATTGATGTATTGTATACATTGGGCGAATATTATTAGCCATATATTTTTAATTGCTACAACAAGAAAATAGTGACATATTAATTACATATTCAGTGGCATGCAAGAAAGTGGTGACATATTTAATGTATAATGAAGATTAAATAATGGAAATATAAGTTATCAAATTAAAATTTAATTTAAAAAAGGAATTAAGGGTGCGTTTGTTTTACATTCAAAAAAAAATTCTTTGTATTTTTTTAAAAATATTTTATGATAACTTGATTAAAATTAGTAAATATTATTTCAAACTCTTCTTTTTATTAATTAAAAGAGTGATTTTGACATTCAATAACTTATATGTTCATGTTAGAGATTTTAACTTAATAAAAAACACAATTTTTTAAAAAAATTTATCTCTAAAAAATGACTTTCTGAAAAGCTATTTGAAATGGTTTTTTTTAGATTTTTATGATCCAAAAAAATTTCTAACAAAACGATGAAATACTTAAAATGGTATTTTAAGATAAACTATTTAAACCGATTTTTCATTTGAAATTTTTATAAAAATATTATTTGTTAAAAAAATTTTAACACAAAAATTATACACTATAAAAATCTATTTTTAAAAAGGTTAAAACAAACGCACCCTAAGATGAATAATTACTAATTTGTTTTCCTAAAAATCGTGTTTGAATGTTACATATCAAAATAGGAGTAGTTTGATTTTAATTTTTTTTAAAGTGTGTTATTTAATAATCTCTATTTAAATTCCACTATTTTTATTTTTATATGTAAGTGAACGACACATTATCTATGTCAAAAGCATTTTTTTTATATCTCTCTGTATTATATATTTACTTTGTGAAATAACAGGTTTTAAAATATTTTATAAGTCTTTTTCTTAAAACCAAAAAATAATATAATACATCTCCCAAATTAAATTATTATTTAAAAAAACATTTAAAAAATTAAAATTTTTATAAATCTATTGTTTATGATAAATTTTTATTAAAATATCAAAACTAAGTTGAAAAAAAATTATAAATACCAAACAACTTTTACATCTTAAAAAAGTAGGATCAAACACAACTTTAAACTATACTTCAAAATTTAAGAAAAAAAATTATTATCTATCAATAAACATATTAAATTTTTAACAATTGAATATCATATTCTTTTTTTCAATAAACAAATTATAAAATAAAAAATTTAATCAAGCCCGTGCAACGCACGGGTTTAATACCTAGTGTTCATGTATATCTTGCAATTTTCTATACAAATCTTTACAATAGTGATTGGGTACAAATCTTTTCCTCATGACAATTTTTATCTCATTCCAAGTATTGATTTGTCTCTCCCAATTTCTCCTCATACTAGTCACAAGTTGATCCCCACAAATACTAGCATAATCGGATAATTCAATTGACACATGTTCAATCTTTCTCTCTATCTAAATTTAGTTCAGGATCATTCTTACCTTTGAATGAAGGAATCATTATCTTAATGCTTCCCGCATGACTATCTCATCTTGATTCAACTCTCCGCCTCTTTTCATTGCTTCTTCTATCAAAATACTTCTTTTCCTATGAACTTGAATGTCTTCGACCATTAGTTCGGCTCGGGGGTTGGAAGTTATCAAATCTCATGTTTAAGGCTTGAAATTGTTGGTTGACAGCCGTGACAAACGATTTAAGATCAATTTCGTTGTCTTATTTCTCCTCCACTCATGATTAAATTGTTGTAAAATTCGGGTTAGAAGTGATTGCAAATATAAAATGACAAATTCTCACACAACACTCTCACGTGTTTACACTCGAAAAAAATCATTCGTGTTTCACTCGTGAAATACATGAGAGTCCTATTATAGCGTAACCTCGACATGTATGATTTATTGTCTACTGTCATACATATATCATATCCAATAGAAAATAAACACTAACAAGTTTATAAATTTTCACTAGCCATATAATGACTTAGTGCACCACAAGGAGGCATCTGAAGATGTAAGGAGGAAACTAAAGGTCATCTAAAAACCCACTCAAAAGTCTTATAAGTTATAGATCAACTGACAAAAAATGCCGAAATTATTAGGTTGAACGTCTTGACTTGAGTTAGAACCCGGAATCTCACAATTATGTGAATTTAATTTCAGTGGATTAACCGTGCGACACTATATTGATTAACCGTGTGAGACATCAGAGACTAATAGGTATAACAGAACTCTGATTGTTTGTCCGAGACGAAAATGTATGATGACCTTTTAAGGCTCCGTTTGGCCCGGCTTATTTTTTACTTTTTATTTTAGCTTAAACGAAATAAAAAAGTATAAAATTATATTTGACACTATTTCTCCTTAAAAGTATTAGAGAAATAAAGTAAAGAAGTAAAAAAAAAAAATAAAAAAAAAATAAAACACAATTTTTTCCTTCTTTACTATTTTTAAGGAGAATGAAAAAAAAAGGAAAATAAGCCGGGCCAAACGGGGCCTAAATCTAGGTGTTGACTTTTCTCCTATACATCAATGGTGTTGATGTGGTTTACCCATGGTGGGCAATACAAAGGGTTTGCCCACATAAACATCACCCTACATATCATCATCATAAACCAACAACACAAAACAAAAAAAACATTAACCTTTCATTTTTCGTAACCCTAACAAAAAAAAACCCAATAGTGTCTCTTCATCATCATCATCATCGAATATCATCAATACACGCAGCTTTCTTCTTCTCGTCGATGCTCCGTCTTGGTGATACAAAAGCTCAAACGGGGAGGGTTCCTTTGTTAACTTCTCTCTCTCTTCTTCATCTTCAAACCCTTTTCCCCTTTCATGTCTTCAATTACCGTTTTTTCTCTTTCAGGGTCTCCAAAAACCCTACCTTTTGATTTACCTCCTTTCTCTATACCCAAACCTTCTCCTCTTTTTCATATTTCTCAACAATTCTTATTTTATTTTACCTTTTCCCCATTTCCACTCAGATCTCTTCAGCAACATGAGTAATTCTAAGGTTCATTTTTTTAATTTATTTTTTAAATTAAGTTCATGCTGTTGTTTTTTTGTTAGTTATAATACTTGTTACTTGTCATGAATTCATGAATACCTAATATTAGGGTTTTGTAATAGTATTAATCTTTTATTGATGAATTTTAATTTTAATGTCATGATTTTTTTGTCTAAGTAGCTTGGTGGCTAGAATTTCATTTTTAAGGTGAATTTTAAGATGAATTAGTGGCTGTACCAGAGTTCGAATCCCGGTAGCTATAAATTTATTATATGCAATGTCCTGTCAACTGAACTATGCTCACGTCGATATTTTTGTTTCCCTTATAATATTTTGTTTGAATTGGTTGTTTAATTGTTTTTATAAATTTGGTATTGTTGAAAATGCTAATTTTGATTTTGGGTTTGTGAGCAGGTTCTACTATTTGGCTCATTTACTGAAGATGAAACTAGATCATTGAGGGAAAAGAGAAATGAAAAGTCTGTCGATAAGAATCAGTTGCAATTTAGTTCTTTGAATTCTGTTAAAGTTGTTGAATCAAGCAATCCGCCCAATTCACCAAAAACATTACCAAATAGAGCTGCTCTCCCCGATTCTCAGAAACTTAACGGAGTGAATGGTGTTGGTGCTAATTTGCCGAAAGTATCACAAAGTATAAACGAGAAAGGCTGCATTACTAGTTTTTCTCTCGCTAGTTCCTCAAGTATCACTATTGCAAACAAAGTTGACGAAAATAGTGTATGTTCGGTTCCGCTAATTGATGAAAATGGTACTGCAAATAAGTTTACAAATTTGAGCCTTGATGCTTCTGAGGCTGAAAATGTGAAGAATGTGTTCACAAATGGAAGCCATGACGATTCTTCATCGAAGTTATTTGATGAAGACTTGAAGAAGGCACCTAATGGGCATGCTGTTATTCTTATTAAGGATCTGCAGCCTCGAGGCCTTATTAACTCTGGGAATTTATGCTTTCTTAGTGCAACCGTGCAAGCTCTCTTGGCTTGTTCTCCTTTTGTTCAGCTTTTGCAGGAATTAAGAACTCGCAACGTTCCGAAGGTTAGTTTGACTGCTTCTGAATATATCAAATATTACTGCTGTTTGAAAGTTTAGCTCAACTCATGGGCGGCGTAACAATCAATGAACACATAAAAGCTGAATTGAAATGTTATGTTTAGCATACAAATAAATTTCTGTTTATATATTAAGTACTAGAAAAGATCAGAAACTGATATTGTATGCTTATTACTTTGTAATTTTTTAGGTTGGCTATCCCACGCTAAAAGCATTTTCTGAGTTCATAACTCAATTTGACATGCCAAGCGGAATAAAGTTAAAGAAGAAAGATACAGATTCTTTTGAGTTTGGACGGGCATTTTGCCCTGTCATGTTTGAAGAGGTTCTGAAAAATTTTACTCCAGATGTGCCAAATAGCATTTCAGGGAGACCAAGGTTGGTGACAGTTTGATTTTTAATTTAATGTTATTATATGTAACTCTTCCCTGCCCCAGAAGTAGAATTTTCAAATATGTTCATTCCCTAACCTGTTTTTTAGTTGAATCATTGAAATTATTGACTACAATCAGTATATTTCTTGTCATGTCATTAAAACCTATGTGCATGCTAATTTTTCAACTTTTTATGGACATATCGGATCATTTTCAACTGTAAGCATATTACAGGCATAGTTTTCTTCATGAAATAATTGAGAAATGGTTATGTTTATACTCTTCAACATACCTATATGGCTATATAGGGGCTTGATTGTAGTTTGCTATGCATGGAGAGTTACGATTTTAGCAGCCCTTGTTTTAGAAGTTTGCATTTATTGATACAGCCCTTCCATAGCTTTTCTTCTCAATCCACATCGCCGTCTTCCTCGGTTTATATATATTCCCATTTTTTTTATATACAAGTATACAATTATTTAATGAACCATCATGTCCTGAAATTTATATATACCCTATAAAGGAATTTATTTGGTCATTTGTAAGTGTGCAATGTAAAACATCCTTAGGTATGATGTAATTGGTTTTGTGATATTAGCTTGTAATTTTTATGATATTCATGGTATCAACACACTTCTTTCAGGCAAGAAGATGCTCAGGAATTTCTGAGTTTTGTAATGGATCAAATGCATGACGAATTACTGAAGCTTGAAGGACAGTCCTCAAGTCTTAATGGTAGCAAATCTTTTCTAGTTTCTTCTGTGGAAGATGATGAATGGGAAACAGTGGGGCCAAAGAATAAATCTGCTGTTACAAGGACTCAAAGGTTTATTCCCTCAGAATTAAATGATATTTTCGGAGGACAACTCCAAAGTTTGGTCAAAGCTAAAGGTACAAGATATACCTTTTATATGGTATGCTTAGTGAAAGAATTCATTTTGTCTTTACATGTCATATACACATCAAGATGATGTTGAATTTCATCTGGTCTATCTGTCACTTCCTTTCTGTGGCATTATGTTGTAGTTGCGACTTGTGATTTTGAAGTTCCATATTTTTACCCTTTGCTGCAAGTCACCTTCATTGCCATTTTTATGTCAGAGCTTCAGGGATAAAAAGGAAAATTAAACTAAATGAAAATAATCATGGCCATATAATGATTTTTTCTCCTTTTCAGGAACAAATTCTGCCACTGAACAACCATGTCGCTTGCTCCATCTTGACATTCACCCTGATGCTGTTCACACTATTGAGGATGCTCTGCACTTGTTTTCTGCACCAGAAACTCTCGAAGGGTACCGAGCATCGGTCACTGGAAAGGTATTTTCCCTTTTATTTGTTTTTTGATTACATTTTAAATACATAACCATTAAAGATAGAACTTACAATTTTCATAAGGATTATGGTTTTGATTAGTAGAATATGATGCATGCATGGGTTATACTAATTACTTAATAGTTGGCATTTCCTACTCTGGGTTGTTAGTTAGTTGTACATATTTGATATGTAGCACACATTGCCACCTACCGCAACTTCTGTGTTGCCTTTTAAGGGCGTTTTATTTGTAAATATTGTTGTCAAACTCAAGTTCCCACCATAGAATGTTTGAGTATAAGAAAATCATAAATCATGAGATCGTAACATGGATCCTACCAAATTCACTATATGCATTTGGAAAATGCTAACTAGTGCCCCTAGGGTACTAGTTAAGAAACCAAATATGGTAATGTTAAAGCAACATGGATCCTACCATATATGGTAATTATATATATTAAAGCAAAAAGGTAAGTTACTGAATTGAATAGAGGAGAAAGCAAAGCGGATATAGAAAAAGAAGCAAAGCAAAACGGCATGTATCACGTCTTTCTTAGGGTTTTTCAATGACAAGCTGTCGCTTTCAAGGAACTGGGTCACAGACTCGACCTAGAACCAATGAGTGGAGAACAAAATCGGTTGACGGCGGGTCATAATCCTTCATGAATGGCATGAGAGAAGAGCATCATGCCAGCAATTTTAACTCTTGCTCGTCGTACTGCCTCATCCAACAACCATGTCTGTATACTTGTCATTAGCAATTAGTAATTTTGCAGCATACGAAGACCACATCTTAGTAAATGATATGATAAAGCTGCTTTATACTGGATCATGATAAACTATGGTTGTGCTGACAATATAATATCTATTACTACTACACTGCTAATACAATTTGATATTCTTTTCAGGCTGGGACTGCAAAAAAATCTATAAAGATACTGACACTTCCTAAAGTATTGATATTGCACCTGATGCGTTTTGGTTATGGAAGCCAGGGAAGCACCAAGTTGCTTAAGCCTGTGTACTTTCCTCTTGAGTTGGTATTGGGTCGTGACCTGCTTGTTTCACCATCTACCGAGGTAAACATATCTCAATATTCCAGTCCCTACATTTTGAACATAAATCAAATAACTTTCTCTTGGACTGTGATGATAAATGCTGGTTTCCCTTTCTGGTTGCTAGACTGCAACCTGCTTTATTCTCAATGATGCACTTCTGCTTTTTTTGTGGGAATTAACTTTACAGGGATCGAATCATCCATATTTTTGTTATAATTTTGCTTTACATACTATTAAGATTGCTTTTAGGGACTTAACAAAATTATTAGGAAAACCTTTATTTTAAATAATGTGACACATCATTGTGACCATTGATTACACTAGACTAGCCAAGGGTAGAGCAATTGTCACGGTTATGAGCTATTTACTGGGCCAAGTGTTTCAATGACTTCAGACCACTAGTTTTTTTCAACAAATAGAGTATTTATTCACTTTTTGTGATTTTTGAATGCTTCCTTAGACTGTTGACTTGATAACTTACACTTGTTATCCCAGTTGATAAGTTGCTTGAGCTAAGACTTGAAAGAGTCAAAGGATCGAGGTTTAAACTCTGGCAAAGGAGAAAATACTAACATAACTAATATACCAAATATTTGCCAATCTAAACAAAAAAAAAATACTGCCAGGAAAGTTCACCTCTCTTAAATGGGTGACTCAAGACTGAAGTTAGTCAAAACCAAATGCAGTTTTCAGATGCCAGGGATCTACTGTGTAGTACAAAAAATAATGACCAGTTAGTTTTTTCCTGTCAAATATTTCTAAAGACAATAAAAAAATGTTTGTGAAACCACTATGATAATATGATTGAAGAGGGAAAAATGATGACTGTTGACTGAATTGTATGCGTCTGCAGGGTCGAAAATATGAGCTTGTTGCTACAATTACTCATCATGGAAGGGAGCCTTCAAAAGGGCACTACACAGCTGATGCTCAGTACCCCAGTGGTCAGTGGCTACGATTTGATGATGCGTCTGTCTTTGCTATTGGAGCAAATAAGGTGCTGCATGATCAGGCCTATGTTCTTTTCTACAAACAGATATAAGCATAAACATATTACCCTGTTGATATCTATTCCCTTCTGCACTGTGAGAAAAACTACCTTGAATTCTTGAAAGATGGGGTTGAAAGTTGATTAATGTATTGTGCATGGAGAAGATGTGAGTGATTATTTATGAGCTGGTCATAGTCAATACCCATTGCTTGGGACTCAAATTATTAAGGTAGTCATATATGTTTGTTCCAATCTAGGGTGTGAAAAGAGTAATTGTTGTAACATTCTTATTCTAAAGTTTTGTAGTCCTAGTTTAGGACGTGAACATATGATCATGTTACAGTTAAAAAATGCGTAAAAGAAATGCTGCTTATTGTAAAGTTTCACTAGCTCACAAGAAATTGGGATTTAAAGCTATGATTATAAAGCTTCACCTTTGATATATTTTTTTGTTTTGTAAACTCTCTGCTTCATAGGAGACATGGCCTTAGTAATTAGGAGTTTGGTCGTGAGGTAAATAAAGTACGGTTAAGAGCTTTTTATCTCTAGGAATTGAACTTGGGTTCTCCCGAACGATTTGTCCTAGGTGAAGTTTTATAACCACTTGAACTCGGTTATTTGGTTTTCTTTGACGTGTTAATTTTGTATATGTAGTTTTTGTTTAATGGGTTATCAGTGCTTGCAAAGAGCGAAATTCAGTTTTAGTCTTGGCAATTTCATTTTTTGTTTTAGATTTTAATTGAAATCTCATATCCTTCACATGGATAACATTATGATTATTTGCAGGCTCCTTGCATTAGTTTTTATTTCTTTGATTAAATATACTGTTTGGCCCTCTAAGCTTGCACTGTTTTGGTTATGGTCTGATTGTTAAAAATAAGTTGATGTGGCAAATGGAATAATAGGTGGCACATGTGGCAAAAATATAGTTAAATCATAAATTGGAGGACTAAAATAAAATATAAAAAATGAACATTTTGATTTTTTGGAAATTGGAACGATGCTTTGGTGCCTACATGCTACAGCTATGCCTCTTATTAGTTACGTGCTAAACCCCCTTCAAAGGTATGAAACTAACCATGTTGTGGCAAACTATGTAGCCAACCTAGTGCTTGAAATTTGAATAGGATCTCTAGTATCCTTCCTATGCATAAAATTGAGAATATTAATATTGTTCAACCTCCTCATCCGAATAATGGTGATGATGTTATAGCATGGAGTCTTACAAGTGACAGGTCCTTTACTCTTGCTTCTGCTTATGCATCAATAGCAGGTTATGTGAATAATGGCCATCATATTTATCGTGTCAATTAACTTGGAATGGTCCCCATCGAATTTAATGTTTTCTTTGAAAACTTAGCCACTCATGCCTGCTTACTAATGATGTGCGCTGCAGACGAAGAATGACTAAGTCAGCAATGGATCTCTCTTTCGTGCTTTGAAAGATTGCTCGAAAGTGAAGGAGGTGTGGATGAGCATGGGTATTGTTACTGGTTTCGAATTTTTTAGCGAGCAAAATTGGCTAGATTGTTTGTGTGTCAATTTGAAATCCGTGGTTGTAAAAATGAATGGAAACTAAAGCCTAAGCTTTGGCTATATTGACTTGTTATACAGGAGGAGCGTAGTGTAAAATACTTAATTTAATGTGGTCCAAACCATGAGTCCAAACTCCAAACATTGAATGGTGGCTTTGTAGAAAATTTAAAGCAATGACTTCCACATATTTAAATAAACATATAGTTGCTTTAAGTTTCTTTGTACCAAATGGACGGTGAAAAGAACATAGGGTCGTATCTTCTACCAAAAAAGTGAAAGGTACATACGGGTGGTTACTCTGAAAGTTAGACCTAAATGTCATTGTAGTTAGATTATCACACTTATGCTTCACATATTCAAGCTATTGCATTGATACACCTATCAAATGATCTAGAATAACTTAATACTACCTTTTTACTCCTTATGTGAACAAATAAATACTCAAACCCACTAAAAACATTTTATTAGAAACAGTACAAGAAATATTCAAACTCACTAAAAAAGAGTCAAATTATACATTCGATACAATATAGTGGGTTAGCCCACCAATTTAGGATAAGCAAGACTTGCACAATATTCGTGTTGCGTGAAAGTGGATCTTCATCTAAGCGTTATATCAAATACTAGTTGATAATAAAGTGAAAAGATATGAGATTTTAGATGTAGTGTGTAAATTGACTCACCACATTAGAACGGATCTCTAGACTCGACAATTGACAAACATTTACTAAGTTACTTGTGTACTATAACTTACTAAAGAGGTTCTTACATTGACAATAGAATTGAACTCACATCATTGGTGATATGAGTCAACTCTTTTTCAAACAAGTCAATATGTGTGACATCGACTCTATTACAAATGAATACCCATTATAAATATAGAACCCACCGGCTAGCAAATATTTCACAAAAAATCAAATAATAACATAATTGTTTTTTGTACCTATAAACATAAACACAATTGATCTGAATCTGAAATTTTTCACTTATTCATCCTGCACAAAAATAAATAATTGGTTTCGGCCATTAATTTTTATTTTATTTTTTCCTTCTTAATAATTGCGTAAAGTAGAGAAGGGAAGTGCATATTCCGCAGCCCTTTTGCTAGTAATAATACACTAAAAAATACACTTAAAAAATGTAATATGTTCATTAAGCTACAAATGGATTCAACATGTAAACCAAAAAAACAACATAAATTATTCCATTGATTGAATCCTTTATGGTCACAACAATTACAATTGTATAGGAATATAAAAATGAATTTCAAAAGAAATGTATAATCAAACCACTCTACTATATCCCCCTAATTTCTTTACCAAAAAAATTACAAAACACAAACCATAACCCTTCAATTTCCTACAATTCTTACAAAAAATAAAATAAATAATGGCATAAACACCAACTACAAACCAAAAAAATAATAAAAACAGAAATTTCAAGATACAAAAAAAACAAAGCCTTCAAATTCCAAAAAGTATCAAAGCAAGAAGCACATTTGACACAGCAAAAACAGATCATGTACTTCTTCTCTATAACCCTTCTTCAATCAACTTTTTACTAACATATTATTATGAACTGAATCATTCATCAATGTGCTACCAAGTGTTGTAAATTTTTTCTCCTCCACTTGTGATTTATCATACTTTGAAACCCACCAAACTCTCACACTTCTATCAAGACTTCCACTATACAACAAAAATCCATCACCAATTCTATTAGATAATGAACCTTGCAAACACTTCACAGGTCCTTCATGTCCAAATATAACTCCAACTTTACAAATTTTACCAAAAGATTCTCTTTTCCAAATACCTATACTTTTATCTGCTGAACCTGTGCACAAATAATCACTCATCAAACACATACATAAAACAGCCATTTCATGTGCTTTTGTCTCAAAAACCATTTTCCAATTCTCAAAATTTTCTAAACCATTAATCTTTTCATAACATATTACATAACCATCTGAACCACCTCCATAAACCCATTTTCCGTCATCCAAAACAACAACTGAATTAAATGAAACGTCGTTATGACCTTTCAGTATACCCTTTAACGAATGCAAATTTTTACTGTCTTTTCTCCAAGCTTTGATTTTTCCATCTGCAGAAGCTGAATAAACAATTCCTTTACATGCTACCAACCCATTAATAGCATCATCATGAGCTTTAATTGATTCCAAACACTTCAAATCAGAAACACTCCAAACTTTAAGTGTTTTATCCCATGAACCTGAATAAATCAACCCATTATGAACAACTAAACAAGAAATGCTATCAGCATGTTCAATCCATAATCTCTTATGATGTCTTCTAGTTTGAACATAATTACTATGTTTCATAAATCTCCCCAAATAGTCCTTCGTTGTTGGAAGCGTGTCAACGAGTCTGAAAACATTTTCAGAACTCCTCGACACTTTCCAACAACGAATTCTACTATCTTGATGAGCTGTGAAAATCTTGTTACCAATGGTAGCAAGTGCTTTCACAGATCCATCACCTTGACCGAATTTCGCAAACAACCTTAAATCTGGTTGTTGCCATACTATAATGTCTTTACCCTGTGAAGCACTCAATATGAATTCACCACATAAAGCTAAACATGAAACTGAGCCAACATGTCCCGAAAGAATCGCCAATGATCGATGCGAAAATGATTGGCATGGTGGTGGTGGTGGTTCATAGTTGATATGTTGAACTTGAAGTTCTAATATGTTATAGCTTTCATTGCTTTCAGTGCTGCTGCTACAGCTACTTCCACTGCTTCTAGAACTTGATGATGGAGTTGAAAGTTTGGATTTGGAAAGAAGGGTATTCATTGGATTTGGTTGAGGAATGAACAAGAAAATGGGTTGGAGAAGAAGAGGAGTGTGGAAAGAGAAAAAGAAAGCAAAAGGGTATATGGTGGGGAGAGAGAGATTCCTTGATGAAGAGGGAAACGTTTGTTTAGTGTTAATAATACAAAGAGGGGTGAAGTGCCAACGGCTATCTTGACTTTATAGAGAAAAAGATATTGCAATTTGCAGCACCAACTTTTTTTATAGTGTTAATGAATGGGTCATGTTGTCTTGGAGAAACTACACATATTTTAAGATTATGTTATGGCAGTTTATTTTGGCTTTTTAAAAAAATGAATTTTATAGCGTTAATAATATACGCAGGAACTTAATAGTAAAATAAGGAATGATATCGAGTTTGACAATATTATAGATGAATGTAAGAGGTTATTAGTTTTAAATCTGAACTGTAAGGTTAGTCATGTCCGGAGACAAGCAAATTGAGTGACTCATGAATTAGCTAGGCAAATTGAGTGCTCAAAAATAGAAAATGTCTACACTCATAAATATCCTGCTCTGCTTGCCAATCGAAGATTTGTAATTGTAACTACGTGAGAAGAGAAGAGAAGGGAATATACACTCACTTTTTACTTTCTTCTATTTTAAGATTAAAACTGAAAAACCAATAGTTTGCAGCAAACGTTCCTTAATTAACAAAGAATTAATGGAAAATGGTCGGCTGCAAACATCCATTATTTGACTAATAAAAGAGAAAGTAAACATATTATATATATCACCTAGCTAGTTTAATTTTCCATCATCCATCATTACCACCAAAGCATCTTATAAGAAAATAATACTCTACATGTGTTTCCCAAGAAATTGGGGGCGGAAGGAAGGAATATAATCAAACTATAACCTTATATCATATTTTAACAATCAAAAAGTTAAAAGGTTATTAAGCACTTATCTTTATTATTCATTTTGTTTCATAATAATTATCACATGCATTTATATAAAAAAAATAGTTCAAGTCACATTTTTCTCTAACTTAATCACATAAGTATATAGAAAAATCAAAAGTACTATTCTAATGTAAATTATAAACTAAAAAAGTCACATTTTTTTAATTTTGACGTGAAAAAGAAGTAATACTTAATGGTTTAAAACAAAATTTTCATAAACCGGCTCATGTCATCCACTCGAAAAAATTACGGGGTCATAAGGTTATTGGTCGAACGAACAACTAATTCATTGATTGATCCACGTGACTGAGTTAATTTAAACTGAATGACCCGGTCGTATAACACAACTTCTATGAAAAAAATTATACAGATATTAGCTCCATCCCTAAATATAAGTTTTTTTCGAGATTTTTTTCCTTTTTTATAAGACCCTTTTCAATTAATTATATATATCTTTTTAATGTGACAATCTTAACTCTCATAATATCTTTCCCTCTTGAGTATGGAGTAATTACTTTTCTTAATTCATGTAGTATGCATGCTTAAGTTTGTACAGTAGGTGGATTTGGTGAGTTGGTTGGCTCTTTTAGCTGGAATTAAGGATTGAAACTGAACACAGGTCTCTTAGTACACGCAGAAGCAGTCATTCTCAGGCTTTGTGACTTTGAAGGCAGCTCCAATAGCAACTTCAAATTTAAGCATATTGCAAGTTTCCTATAAATTAGCTAAAGATATAAGAAATGTTCAATAAAAAAAATAAGAAATAAATCACATGCATAATGCAAACGTAAAAAAAAAAAAATCATACGCATGATTGAAAAAACACATAACCACTACTTACAAAAATCAAATTAGTGACCCTAAAAAAAAGATAATTGCATGTTAATTTTCTTAAATTTTTTAAACTTAAATGTACTTTTAGTTCCCTAAATATTGTGATTGTACCATTTAGATCTTCACTTTTTGTGGTGATTAACCCCTTATATTTTTACACCAATTTAGTTGTCCAACAACTATATTTACTGTAACATCTCACTTTTATTATTAGAAGTAAAAATAAATAGTAATGTATCTAGAGTTACTAAGTGGGAGCTTGTAGTTAAAATAAACACTTATGGTGGGACCCATTTATTATAAAACTAAGCAAGTACATATGTTGGGTTCATTTTTCCTTCATTACCAATTCTCTGCAACTTGATACAGAGCCTTTCTTCTCTCTCTCACGCTCATAATCACCAACACCATCCAAGTCCAAGACCAACCCCAAATCCTCTTGTTGAGCAAACCACTCATGCAATCCACTACCAAGATTCTTAAGACTTCTCTTGGGTAAGGTAAGAAATTCATTTTCTTAAGCTCTTCCTCCATTTCTGTTGAAATTCAAGTTTGCAAGAAGCTTTCCATTTAACCCATTGATCACAAAAGATGTTTCTAATCCTAACTTCCTTTTTCTTGGGTCTGGCCGAAATCCCCTTTTCTCTCAACCTATGGATTTCAGTGTTTCATAAACTGTGGAATTGGGCTTGCATGTATGTTCTTACATAAATTCAAGCTCTTGGGTGTTGAAGAATTAAGGTAAGAAACCCAATCTTCATGAACTCATGAATTTTCTTTTTTAACCAACCTCTCAATCTTAACCAATACATGAAATTCTCTACTGCATGTGTGTTTATTCTGTCGAAATACAAGTTTGGAGGAGCTTAGAAGGTATGGGTAACAAAGAGAAGTGTAAAATTGGAAGAATTGTGAAAACCCGTTTTCTAGGACAGGGTCTCACTAAAACGGTAATTACTCTCTCCTCGTAACTCCGTTCGAAACGATTCCTTTTTCTATGGATAGCTAACAAAATTCCCTTCGTTTTGAGTACAAACTTCGTAGGTTTTGCCTTAAAATTGAAGTCTGTAGAGCATTTTGAAGTTGGAGATCTGATGCTGAGTTGTGCTGAAATTCTGGTGTACTCGCTGTAGCGAGTAAGAGCTCGCCCGGCGAGTTTCTCAGGGCAGAAATGCTCTATAAGTGTGGAAATTTGATGCCAGGGTGTTGGAGGCACTATTGGGGACTCCTTGAAACAACCGGAGTTGATCTCAAAGTCGTAGAGAACACGCGGAGTCAGTATAAAGCTTCGTATCAGGTGGGTTCTTTAGGATAGTGTAGATAGTCTCCCAAAATTATGATTTGTTGCATGTTAGCATAGGATTAGGAATAAATGTTGTGTGAGGAGAATTAAATCCCAAATTCACCTCTATTCTGTTTTATATTATGTAAATTATTGTTACTGCGCTGACTTAAATGAGGATTGTAGGTGTTTCTTTGAAAACCATGATTTCTGACAAAATAGGGTAATTTCTGCTTGAACTCTCCGTAGCGAGTAGTCAGCGGGTATCCATGGCGAGCTGGTGACTCGCCACAGCGAGCTTGTACAGAATCTGCCTACATTTTCTATTTTCTAACGAAATTCCACACACTCGTTTTATATCCTCATTAGAGCCAGATAGTTTGCAGTAATAAAATTAATATAATGTCGAACAGAATATTAATCACAGATAATTGTTAGGGCATAATTTAGACTATTATTAGGTTTGCATGCTCCCCGGGTTTTGGGAATTTATGGTAGTAATAACTAAATTTAGCATCAGTCAATTATGAGCGATCTGTGATGTCGCGCTATGGACTCCCAATGGGATAATCCATTAGGATAAGTTATTGTGAGCTGCATGCCGTGACCGAATCGGTTGACGGATATGGCAGGCCTCTGAGACATGCTCACCTCAGAGTGTCCTTGTGTTTAAAATGAATAAGAGTTTACTAATCTGTGATACACCCTTACTTTATGTTATTTATGTTATGAATATGATAATGTTAGTATTGAAACGACTGTTTAGGTGCCCGGTGTAGTCACCATTAGGAGGGTAGTAGGACTCACTGAGGCTTAGTAGTCTCACCCCACTCCAAACCAATTTTTTTAGGTAGACAGGTTAACTGGAGCAAGGACCAGGAGGGAGCTGATGATTGGAGCTGAGCTTGGATCATCGCATTAGACGATTTAGTCTTCCCTTGTTTTTAGTTTATCTGTGTATCGAGGAATTCAATTCTAATGTCCGCTGTATTATTTACGCTCATCGACTGTTGTAATGAATTATTTGTAATTCATGTGTTTTATCTCGTTAAATTTATTGTACTCAGATTCAATTATTTATGTCTTGACTAAATATTCTAGATATTTTAGTTGGGGCGTTATAATTGGTATCAGAGCAGGTCGATCCAGTATCGGACCTTGCCATGAGTCATATCAATTTTTCCCATGTAATACAGACCCTTTGGATCTGGACTGTTTACGCTGAAACCATCGCATGCTGAGCCTGATCAACTCAGTATTGTGTATGGTAGGCAGGGTATTATGGTTTAGAACTGAAGTGGACTCTGGAATCCCAGCGTTGAGAATCGTAGTGAAGATGCAATCGAGGAGAAATCGTTGAAGTAAATTCTTACAAGAGAATATTGGAACAGTGGCAAATGGTGCCACATGATTAAGTTGTGTATGCAAGCGAGGAATGCAAGTGTGTCCATATACTGAATAGTGTAGTACACAACAGTATTCAACTGACACTGTGTGTCAGGTAAAACTCTCTGAACCTATAAGTAACCTTATCCTAGCGAGAGCCTAAATTCAGCCAAGTTCGTGGACCAAACCAACACCCACATAACAATAGGCAGTAAACCAAAACTCATCCTAAATTCAAGTTAGTATATGACTGGGAGTTATGGGTGTTGTGTAGAATAGAAGTCTGGACGAACCACATAATTATTCTTTTATACTCTGTCTAACTCGCTTAGCGAGCAAGCACACGCTGCAGCGAGTTTAGCAGGCTGCTGCTACTGCTTGTTGCAACCTGGTTCTCTGTTCATTCATTTCTAGCCATGGTGAACAGTCTCAAGCCCTCATTCATGTTCTTACCATTTCATCTTTTAGAATTTCAGTGTAATTGATCCTAAGCCAACATGTACTTTTAGGGATTGTTGAGGAAACACATTTGGGGGTAACGTTAGAAGTTGAGTGCAAACTAGAAGTGGGAATGAGTAAACCCGTCCTAATAAAAAGCAATGATTAAACTGAGATCACTAGGATTTAGCCGTAATTAGTTTAACAAATTAGACTCCATATTGTCCGTGTCCATACCCGAGATAGCACCTTAAATTCAGACCACCCCGATGGTTCCAAGTTAGCAACCCAGCGTAGTGAACCTGACAGATATCATCATAATAGAGGTTCAAATCGAACCGTCCGTATTTAAGGAACCCAATTAGGACAAAGCACATTCCAATATCTCCACAAGTCACCTTATTAGGTTATCATTTAGAATGCCCTTAACTAAGCTACTCTTACCTTTAAACTCGTAAGAACATTTCTACCCCGCCAATGAGGATCCAATTACATTTAGTATAACCATTAGGAATTTCCTTTTCAACCACGACAGTCTTTAGCAGTATACCCAGCAAACCTTTAGAGACCAAACATTGGCTAGATTAACAAATAGGAATCACTTGTAACACCAAGAGTCACCTAAACTAGTTAATAGAACACTACCATCGAATGATTATAAACCAATAATAGAACATTATTACATAAGTATAACCTTGACTCACATCAAAGCTGAATTCCTTCTTAGCGATATCGCCACCTAAATAGGTTTGTTAAAGACCGTTGAATTAAGTATCCATAAACTAGTAACCCGACACTTCTGACCAGTTAATAATCTCGATAAGGATAGTGGAATCTTAGCGTCTATACTTTAATATTCTCTCATTGCAAACCTATTAGGTTAACACCTGCGACAACTACTTTTAGATGTCAATAAAATAGGACAGTCTGTCACTTGACTGGTAATTACACTGAACCATCATAGGTTAAGCTTTGATTAGTAATAACGATTGAGAGTTACCTTTAGCACGATCAATCGCCAAAATCGAACCGTAGTTGCCTTGTTATTAGAAAGTTTAGCGGCCGAAAATTCAATTCCATACTAGTTTGACTACACACTACACGGATTCATGCATTAGAACCTGATAGCTATGACATTAGTAGAATCAGCTAACCGTACCCTGAGAGTTGTCAATCAGTTATCCTTAGGCTATTACTTCACTATTGTAGACCAACTAGACACCCAATCTGAAGATTAGATTCGAACCACCATATTTTAACACTATCTGGATGTCAACCAGCCTTATTACCGCTTAGGATATTAATACTAGAAGCCGACGACACAGAAACAACATTAGTGCCAGACAGTGGGAGACATGACTCAATTAGATTAGCAAGTAGAAGCCCCTGTTAGAAACATCAGCCACCCAGACCAATCTTTTAGTACACATGATTAGTTATCCAGACACAGGCAAACAAGTTAGTTTCAACCCAGGTTAGCCAACCGATACCTCCATACATTCAGATCTTTCAGCTAAGAGAATATTAGAATAAGTTAGACGGTCTACCGGTGAGGAATTGTCAGCGATAAATCATTTAGTGGAAAACAAATCTTCAATTGCCTATTTATCTCTAGAGATCCTAATTCAGCAGAGTCATTGAACCGAACAATGCTCAATTCAATATTCGCAAGTCTCGGAACACCATGAACGTGTGTATTCTCCAACCCGTCTAATCATGCCCCAGTTGGACAGATTCTTCTCGTGCCTTAATGGTCTGACAACTACGTGCAGTACCTAAATTCAACTAGGATACAAACTTTTCAAATTTCTTGAAGCCAATTAGTTACATCAAGGGTGATTGATGTCACACTTAAGTAACCGCATTAAGTGTTTTTCAGTTTTCCAGTTGTGTTATTATTAACAAAAAAACCTATTTGCGGAATTCTAATTATTCTTGAGAAGGTCAAGAATAATTTCAGTTTCATTTCTTACTTGCTCGGTTGATCTGTCAATCAGCATACTTCAAACTACTCCGGTAAAAACTTACCTTGCTCAGTATCAGCAAATCAGCTAAACTTCGTGCACTCGAATCTAGCAATCTATTCTTCAATAAAGTTAGTTATCTATCTTTTGTAGCCATATCAGTCGAATTCGAAATTAAGTTTGGACCAGTTCCAAACTAAGTGGAATTAAGTTATACCCGTGCAAGATCAGTGTGTTAACCTTGAGTGTCCCTGACCGAACGTTTCAATCTTCCAATATTCAATTCCTGTAATCTCGTGAGAACAAGCGCCGAAGCCTGAACGCCTGAACCAGAACATTCCCAATCTACATCTAACTGTTAGAAATTAGTAGTATGAGTGTAAGAGTTAATCACTCGTTTGGAGTATTACACCAATATCATTTGGAAACCCTTCCTATTCTTAGTGCTCTGTTAAAGTAACTCAGCCAACCGTTCTACGCCAAACCATTCGATCCAGCCTTAGCATTAAAAATTCCACCTTATGCTTTCAGCTAGCCAAGTTTAGAATCTGATTGCTTTAGCCAAGTTCCATATGTTAGCTACCAGCGAAGGACTTCAAACAAGTTTGACCTGCAACCCCGAGAAATGAACTGAACCTAAGTGCATCCGCGTGTTAAATGTACAACTCGGTCATCGTGTCGTGTCGGGATAGATAGAGATTGTAGGTGGGATTTTATCGGATAACTATAAGTTCGTCTGCGAATGAGTTCCACTCGTTGGCAGAAGAACTAGTAGTGTCTAGACAATTTTCCACTCGTTTTATATTTCGATCGATTCCGGAGTAATTATACAACATGTGATATAGAGGTACATATAACATGTCAAGCATGGTGGTGTTCAGAAAGGAGAACGACAATTTGACTGAGAGAATTTGGATATGACAATATCAATACCAGGCCAGATACCGACCCTCTAAACCAGTTGGAATTGGAACTAATTCCATTGGGAATGGAAGAAGTGTAAGGGTAGTAAAAAGTTAAATCAGAGTGCGCAGCACTAGAACTTTGACATTGCGTGAACGACTCTTAGCCAGTAACCCTAAGAGAGGAAAGTTCTATTCCAAGGGATTGAATGCAACTAACCGAAGAATAGGAGAAGTATGGATATTGGATGCAGATTTGGACGATCTACCCTGTCAAGGATGGTAGAAGTTTCGAATTTCGAGGACGAAATTCCTTAAGGGGGGTAGATTGTAACATCTCACTTTTATTATTAGAAGTAAAAATAAATAGTAATGTATCTAGAGTTACTAAGTGGGAGCTTGTAGTTAAAATAAACACTTATGGTGGGACCCATTTATTATAAAACTAAGCAAGTACATATGTTGGGTTCATTTTTCCTTCATTACCAATTCTCTGCAACTTGATACAGAGCCTTTCTTCTCTCTCTCACGCTCATAATCACCAACACCATCCAAGTCCAAGACCAACCCCAAATCCTCTTGTTGAGCAAACCACTCATGCAATCCACTACCAAGATTCTTAAGACTTCTCTTGGGTAAGGTAAGAAATTCATTTTCTTAAGCTCTTCCTCCATTTCTGTTGAAATTCAAGTTTGCAAGAAGCTTTCCATTTAACCCATTGATCACAAAAGATGTTTCTAATCCTAACTTCCTTTTTCTTGGGTCTGGCCGAAATCCCCTTTTCTCTCAACCTATGGATTTCAGTGTTTCATAAACTGTGGAATTGGGCTTGCATGTATGTTCTTACATAAATTCAAGCTCTTGGGTGTTGAAGAATTAAGGTAAGAAACCCAATCTTCATGAACTCATGAATTTTCTTTTTTAACCAACCTCTCAATCTTAACCAATACATGAAATTCACTACTGCATGTGTGTTTATTCTGTCGAAATACAAGTTTGGAGGAGCTTAGAAGGTATGGGTAACAAAGAGAAGTGTAAAATTGGAAGAATTGTGAAAACCCGTTTTCTAGGACAGGGTCTCACTAAAACGGTAATTACTCTCTCCTCGTAACTCCGTTCGAAACGATTCCTTTTTCTATGGATAGCTAACAAAATTCCCTTCGTTTTGAGTACAAACTTCGTAGGTTTTGCCTTAAAATTGAAGTCTGTAGAGCATTTTGAAGTTGGAGATCTGATGCTGAGTTGTGCTGAAATTCTGGTGTACTCGCTGTAGCGAGTAAGAGCTCGCCCGGCGAGTTTCTCAGGGCAGAAATGCTAAGTGTGGAAATTTGATGCCAGGGTGTTGGAGGCACTATTGGGGACTCCTTGAAACAACCGGAGTTGATCTCAAAGTCGTAGAGAACACGCGGAGTCAGTATAAAGCTTCGTATCAGGTGGGTTCTTTAGGATAGTGTAGATAGTCTCCCAAAATTATGATTTGTTGCATGTTAGCATAGGATTAGGAATAAATGTTGTGTGAGGAGAATTAAATCCCAAATTCACCTCTATTCTGTTTTATATTATGTAAATTATTGTTACTGCGCTGACTTAAATGAGGATTGTAGGTGTTTCTTTGAAAACCATGATTTCTGACAAAATAGGGTAATTTCTGCTTGAACTCGCCGTAGCGAGTAGTCAGCGGGTATCCATGGCGAGCTGGTGACTCGCCACAGCGAGCTTGTACAGAATCTGCCTACATTTTCTATTTTCTAACGAAATTCCACACACTCGTTTTATATCCTCATTAGAGCCAGATAGTTTGCAGTAATAAAATTAATATAATGTCGAACAGAATATTAATCACAGATAATTGTTAGGGCATAATTTAGACTATTATTAGGTTTGCATGCTCCCCGGGTTTTGGGAATTTATGGTAGTAATAACTAAATTTAGCATCAGTCAATTATGAGCGATCTGTGATGTCGCGCTATGGACTCCCAATGGGATAATCCATTAGGATAAGTTATTGTGAGCTGCATGCCGTGACCGAATCGGTTGACGGATATGGCAGGCCTCTGAGACATGCTCACCTCAGAGTGTCCTTGTGTTTAAAATGAATAAGAGTTTACTAATCTGTGATACACCCTTACTTTATGTTATTTATGTTATGAATATGATAATGTTAGTATTGAAACGACTGTTTAGGTGCCCGGTGTAGTCACCATTAGGAGGGTAGTAGGACTCACTGAGGCTTAGTAGTCTCACCCCACTCCAAACCAATTTTTTTAGGTAGACAGGTTAACTGGAGCAAGGACCAGGAGGGAGCTGATGATTGGAGCTGAGCTTGGATCATCGCATTAGACGATTTAGTCTTCCCTTGTTTTTAGTTTATCTGTGTATCGAGGAATTCAATTCTAATGTCCGCTGTATTATTTACGCTCATCGACTGTTGTAATGAATTATTTGTAATTCATGTGTTTTATCTCGTTAAATTTATTGTACTCAGATTCAATTATTTATGTCTTGACTAAATATTCTAGATATTTTAGTTGGGGCGTTATAATTGGTATCAGAGCAGGTCGATCCAGTATCGGACCTTGCCATGAGTCATATCAATTTTTCCCATGTAATACAGACCCTTTGGATCTGGACTGTTTACGCTGAAACCATCGCATGCTGAGCCTGATCAACTCAGTATTGTATATGTGAGATCTGGTTGTCTACCATTTTGGATTCTACAAATATCACAACTCATTTTCTCTATTTATAACTTGGTAGTCCTCATCAATTTTTTCCTAAACTTGTTGAGGTGCCATTATTTACTGAATTGACATAAAAATTACATAACGACCATAGTAATTTTTTTTTTTGTCAAATAATTTAATGACTAGATTTTTATTGCCATCCGAGTTATATTTATGGGGAGACTTAGTAAATCTTTATTTAAGCTAGATATTTTTTTGGAGCGAGCCATTAAAAATTAAATTGTATAAATAATATATTTTTGAAAAAAAAAAATAGAAATTGGTCTTCTTTAGTATTGATATATACCTATGCATACTTGAAGTGACAAAAATTTCAATACTTGAAAAAATTAAATATTAATTAAATACATTTTTTGGTATCTATAAACTATTTCAACTATTAATTTTACTAAACACTACAAATTCAATCAGTTAACTTATTTACAAAAATTATATGCTATTTTTAGCTAAATTGATTGAACTACTCCGTAACTCATTGATTAATAACAATATATAGATGAATAGGAAGTTCCAAATAGCTGATATGATTTAGATTACGATTATTAAATAATACAATCATCATATGAGAACAATGCATGCATTTGGACATATTCATTCTTGAAAACGTGAATATAAACTTTTTATCCAACATAACATGTCTATGCTTCTTGTATTTGTCACAACATTACTGGTTTAACCAGTGAAAATTAGTTTAAATATGTATCAAATTGTTCAGTGATGGCCACCTGGTAGAGCATAAACATAATAGTAAATTAATTTCATAAAAAAGGGTCTGAAAAGTTTGGAAAGTGCAACATAATTAATATGATTTGGTAGAAAAGCAACAATTAATGTTGCTGTTAGCTACTTCACATGAATCATATCATCAACACAACAAACTTGACTTTGTTTAATTTTGTATAAATATAAACTAATGTTGATTACATGTGAAAGAGAGAGAGTCCATAATTTCTTTAGTATTTTATTGTTTCATTCATATGAACCTGGGTGGTTTGTTTTATACATAGATCAATAATAAAAATACTGACTGAATTCAGGTGGTTTGGTGGAAGCATTGCATTGGTTCTTTTCTATTATATTTTATAATTTATAATACAAGGTATATTACAGTTTAAGGAATCAAAACAAATGTCTAATTAAAGATTATCTTAAAACAAGAGACCACATACAAATCAAGTAGAAAAAACAATCAAAAGATATGACAAAATGAAAATGAAATATTCCTAAATTTTCGATTACCCTCTCCCATATGATTAGGTCGACATGCCGGTGATGAGTAAGTATACAATATAATGTGAAATAAAAGAAGTTACGATATTCTCCTTTCAGCCGGCCCTAATTCCTTTCTTTCAATTTTTTTCTCCATTGTTCATAAGGAGAGGGGTGATTTTCGGTCATTTTTTGCCTAGAATCATTCCTCTACATCTTTCTTTCCTTCTTTTTAATACAAATAAGTGGTTTTCACATAGATCAAGTTTTTTTGTTTGTGTTTTGTGATTTCGTCATCTGAGTGCGGTGTTTCGTTGTTCGTCGTCTTGTGTGGCGCTGTTTGATTTCTCGTGTTGTTCCAGTGTTTATTTGATTCTTATTGAAAGATTGGCTTCAGTCAATTACAAATTCAATCAATGATTTCGCCATCAACGTTACAGATCCGGAGTCATAGATATTCCGGCCATTTTAATTTTATCATATTATTTGTAGTAGGCATTTTGCCGTTGTATGCTATTAACTTGGATGTTGTGAGTATGTTCGCAGATTCATCCTTTATGTTTTTAGCGATATTGAATATGTGGTTGTATGATGTATTCTATCAATTTGAATGAATAAGTATCGTTTTATTTTTGTAAAAAAAAAAATTACGATAAAAAACGAATTTTGATTCTCTATCGTAGAGAGATGATACATTAACATATTATTTCTAATCTCGGTTATAAATTTTGAAATTGGATGGCTCGGATCAAACACAAACAAAATAAACTATGAACAATCTGAAATGTCGATTAAAGATCGAACGGTCATGAGGAGTAACTGTGTAACGCAATTACTGCGTCGAATCCAATCCCCGATAAAACATACTCTCTTTGTATGTTGCATGTTATTTCGCAAGGAATTCTTGTTGAGTTTCATACACATGTGATCTTATAATATTATTTCATATTGAAGTAACTAAAATAGGGATGATAACAATAGATAGAGTATGAGTGAGGTATTATAGTACTCTTTTCTATAACCGCGGTTTGGAAAAAATACTTGTATCTACATATCCCTGTGAGTAACAACCTTTATGTATGTGCTCATACTCTATGGATACATATGTACTTATATCTGTACCAATTACCTGTATTTTTGCTAAAAATAAATCGATCAATTATAAAGTATCATATCATTTTAATAGAATAAAAAAAAAAATTCAAAAATATTATAAATGAAAACACCGTTCGTAAGTTAAAATGCAATCCCCTCTGTCACCCTCATAAAAATATTTTGAATGAAACACTATAAGAGTGAGTGATTGAAAAGTGAAAATAAAAAGGTTTCAATTTATAAAATTTTAGGGTTTGTGTGATTGGTCAATGCTATGTCATTTTCGGTCAAGGGCCAATCAAAATTGGTTTAATTAGTCTATAGGTCCCTTAAAGATATTTTTGGTTTTATATTGGTCCTTTAAAGAAAAAAAGTTTCTTCTAAGTCCCTTAAAGATGCATCCGTTAGTCATAATAGTTCTACTTTTTAACTCTAAATGTCTAAGATGGACCAATATTATAGATGGTCCACCATATATCTCATTAATTGTTTTAATTTCAACCATTTGATTTTTTTACACCGTTGGATCTTTCAAATGCATTGTATCTAGTAGTGAACTATCAACACTTAATATTATTTACCATTTCTTTATCATTTTCACTCTTCTTCTTCATCCTCTCATCAATCAGCAAACCTAGGAAAAAAAATAAATTAAAACAATCTAAAATCTTTTGCATTGTATATTGGTGTTACTATATCTCTTTTCCATTGAACAAAACAACAATAAAAAATTAGAATCGTGTACTGAACAAAACTATTATGACTAACGGATGCTTCTTTGAGGGACTTAAATGAAACTTTTTTTTTAAGAGACCAATATGAAACCAAAAATATCTTTATGAGACCTATAGATTAATTAAGCCATAAAAATATAATTTGGATGGTGGAAAATTTTGATTGCCACCAAAACGACTGTAACATAGCATTAACCAATCACATATAATCTAAAATTCTATAAATTAAAAAATCATTTTTTATTTTTCAATCATTCACTCATACAATATTTAACTTAAATATTTAATTGGGTGGGGGGGGTTGGGAGTGAGGGAGACAAAATGATTAGATTTATATAAGGTTTACTAATTAATCGTACTTTAAGTAGTAAATCAGGAGGGGTGGGAACAAAGTGGTGCATGCTATTGCCCAACAGGCTCTAGTGAACTCAAATTTAATTTGGTTAGAAGACAACCTAAGCTTGTATCTCATCAATTTTATCTTGATTCTCTTTAATATAAGCGGGTTTTATCAACAAAAGAAAAAATGCGACTTTTGAATTAGTTTTTAGAAACTGTTTTTTTTTTTTAAATTGAAAAATCAAAAACTTGTTAGAATACATTAGCTTTATAAATTGTTTTTAAAAACTGCTTTCCATTTACAGTATTTAAAAGCAAAAAATTAAAACAGCTAATATATGTTTTGCTTTTCACTATCACTTTTTAAAAGCAAAAAATCAAAACAGCTAATATATGTTTTTTATTACGTATGATTCTATGATAAATATAAAGAAAACTGCATGCCAAAT
Organism: Trifolium repens; assembly: GCA_030408175.1. NCBI lineage: Eukaryota > Viridiplantae > Streptophyta > Magnoliopsida > Fabales > Fabaceae > Trifolium > Trifolium repens. The sequence continues at coordinate 7,475,532 of CP125842.1, forward strand.
GATCCTAAATATGGGACACATCAAGAAGATAGGCCCAAACGAAGAAAAACCATCAGTAGGCAAATGAAAGATACGGTCCATAACAAAGGGAAACCGAGAAGTAAAAATTATGGGAATTTCTCTTCGCACCCTCCATTATTCTCGAGTGCTCTGTATTTTCATTTTTACTTTTTTTCCATTTTAAATAGAGAACGATGAAAAAAAATGCAAAATCTGAAAAAATACAGCCTGTGCTTTAACTAACAAACTTTATAAAAATGTAATCCATTTGTCTCTCACCCTTCTCACATCATTCACAAGTTATAATCCAAACCATTCCCTCAATCCTCATAAAAATATTTTGAATGAAACATTATTCGCACATTAAAATGTGAATCTTTTTCTCATCCTCAATGAAAATATTTTGAATGATAGACACCGTATGAGTGAATGATTGATTGAGAAATAAAAAAATGAGACTAAACATTTATGTTCAAAATAAGATTTACCTGCAGAATAATACACAAAGCCTTTCGACAAAAAAAAAAAAGATTTAATGTGACTATGCCAAATACAAAAGCATAAAATAAATAAATAAATGAAAGTCTATATTTAATCTAATAGTAGAGACGTAAGATTTGGATAATATGTATGAAATTTTTGGTTCAAATCTCATTATTCACTCCATTCAATCTAAAATGTTGCAATTGATTGCAAAGCAAGGTTGAAAGCTTTCAAACTTCTAAATCTCATTCCACTTATACCCTTTGCTTTACAATTAATTCAATGATTATTTTTCATCTATCCATTATTATAGCCCCACCATAATTTCTTAATCATTGCTCCAATTTGACATAAACATGTGGGAAGAAGAAGTAAACAACTCATATAGTAGCTTTGGATATATTGGCCAAATAGTTTTTTCTTTTTTAAGAAGCTAAATTAATTATTCCATCCAAATTAGTACCATAAAGAATTGAACCTGAGATTTTAAGGAGGAGTACACTTCTAGATCTTAAGCAAATACCACCAAACCAACTCAAATGGGTTGATAATATACATATATCAAAATAATCTTGTCCATTCATTTAAATCGGACAGTTGATACTGTAACTGCGTTAACACAGTTATGCAATTTGTTTCCATATTGAGCCACCATTTTGATGAGAACCCCTCGATTAGTGTAAACAAGATATTTGTCCTTCTAACTTTTTAACTTCTTCCAAATGCGGTCTTGAGCAAACTCAAATACTTATTTCCGACAAAAAAATGGAAGGCCTGAATATTTAGATATAATTTCTATGGTCTTAAATGGATTTTGTCTTTCGAAATTGATTATTCGATCATTAGGGACGGATAGCGAATTGTCTGGAAAGAATTCTTTTAAATTTTGAGAGAAGAACCTAAAGAAATATACTTAACATTTGTCCTTTGTTTGGTGGAAAATATTGACTTTGAGAAAAATGATTTTAAAAAAACAGTTTTGTATTATAATGAGTTGATTATAAATTGTCACATAGGAGTTAAATGTTTGATACATTCAGTAACAATGAATTGATTTGAAAATTTGAAGCTAAAATCATGTTGAAAGAAGCAAAATCAATTATACTAAAAAAACATTAATATAAATAAGGCTTAAATGCAGTTTTACCCCTCATATTTTGAATGAATCGGAATTTTACCCCTACTATTTTAAAATTCGGAATTTTACCCCCCTTATTTTATAATTTTTTGGATTTTGCCCTCCTAAAGCACAAATGCAACATGTAATGTTTGGTTTAATCGAATGATCCGAGGAATTGTGAGACAAAATGCATAAATATTGGATTATAGCATTCGAGAGTTAGATTATATAACTTGCTCCTATGCTGGAATTATCTCTATTTACCACGCTGCTTCAAAGGTTTGTTTCTTTAATTGTGTCTCAGCTTTAAGTGTTTTTTTTTTCTTTCTAATAACATTAGCCAATAAGAGTGTCAAATGCAAGTTGTACATGTATGCTGTTAATTAAGCATAATTGTTTTTCTACATATTTGGCAGGAGCAATATATGAACATGGAGACATTGAATCGGTGTCTGCAAGCTCTAATGAATGCTTTTAAGAATTATCTTGTGCGGTTGTGCCACAAGGGGGACTTTCTGAACATTCTAATATTGTTCATGACCTACCTTGTTTTCCTTATAATAGTTCATCTTGCTGATATGGATGTGCTTTGTAACTTACCTGTTTCTGGTGGTGGAAGCGATCTGGATTCTAACAATATGAATCTTAGTAGTATATTGAATGATGTATCTAACTCTCGTATGCCATAATCCAATATTCATGCATTCTGTCTCGCAATTCCTCGGATCATTTGATTAAACCAAACATTACATGTTGCATTTGTGCTTTAGGGGGGCAAAATCCAAAAAATTATAAAATATGGGAGGTAAAATTCCGGATTTTAAAATAGGGGGGGTAAAACTGCATTTAAGCCTATATATCTATACTAATATATAAAGGGGATACAAATTTTTGGGATGACTTTTTCAATATTCCTATTTTACCCTTAAAAAAAACTACAAAAAAAACTAAGCACAACTTCCACATAAAAGTAGGTTTTTAGTTTTTTTATAGTAAATTTTTTTTTTTTTCTTCTTAATAAGTAGCCACAACAAAGAAGGAGGTTAAGTAGGAATCAATTAACTAAGTCCAATAAAAAAGGAGATTAAGTAGTTATTTATATTTGCACAATAGAGAATATCGATCACACAAACCCATTTGGCAGCTAGTAACTACCATAATCAGATTCTATTTGTTATAACTTTTTAATAAAAAATAATTTGTTTTAAATAAAATAACCACTTTTAAAAGTTCTCATCCGTAAAAACAATCATTTATTTTCTAAAAAAAATCACTTTTAACAAGAATTTCAAAAGAAAAAAAGAAAATGCTTCAAATGAGAAGTTATTTTGAGTAGTTTTTCAAAAAAACAATATTTTTTTAGAGTTTAATGGATATGCACAGTCGTTGTAAATTAATTTTACACGAACAACCAATGAAAATGATGTAATCTTCCATATCATATCACATTAAGAAGGTGGCGTAAAATAGGGTGACGTGGCGAAAATCATGGTGGTGATTGGTTGAGTGTGTGATGTGTTTCTACTCTGTCTGCTTATATCTAGAGCTGTCAAATGGGCCGGCCCATTAAGGCCCAGGGCCCGGCCCATTAAGGCCCAGGGCCCGGCCCGCTTATCCCAGCCCAATAAACATGGGCCGATGGGCCGGCCTGACACATTTTTTCAAATTTTTTTTATAAAAAATTGACAAATTTTTTGTAAAAAAAAATTCTATGGACAATAAAACTACATATGCATCGCACACAAATTAATATCCATAAAAAAGCGAGTGTCATGATTTCATGAAATAATAAATACTTCAAAATATCCATGCAAAAGTCGAGAGATTTGTGGATGATGATTCATAAAGTGCATCCTCAAAGCTAATAAATTTCAAGCTTACATCAGACACTAAACTTTTAACATAACCATTCAAAATACATAAATTAAATTATAAATTATAAAAAAAGTAAATTATAAATCTCATCTTTTTCCTTAAAAAAAAAACAAATCTCATCTTTTGTTACTTATTTTATCTAAAGATTTTATGCTAACTAAAATTTCTTATTTTTAGGTAAAATTATTTTAAGATATTTTTTTTTAATTCTTTAATGGGCCGGCCCAAAAGCCCGCTGGGCCAGTCCATGATGGCCCATAGGCCCGGCAGCCCAGCCCAATAAAGCTCAATGATATTTTTGGGAAGCCCAACCCGGCCCGGCCAGTATAAAACTATAGGGCTACTAGGCCGGCCCGATAGCCCGGCCCATTTTTACAGCTCTACTTATATCCATTAAACTCAATTTTTTATGACCAGTCCATATATATAGAATCTAAATGAATCTAAATATTCAATATATTATCTTTCACAGTAAACAACTGAATTATTATTAGGTTATGCGGGGCACTTGGGTACACCATAGTTTGAAATGAATTGCTTCTATACCAAATTTGGAACCAACCAAACCTAACTTTGAGAGCTAAATGTAAAGGGCAGGTGTAAGACATAAGAAAATCATACAAAGTTATTACGTATTTGCTGACTTTGTGTTAATATTATTCTATAGATAGTTAGTACTTAGTAACTAAAAACTATCACTCTAAGTCAAGGAGTACAGGACCATGAATGGTGGTTATTTTGAAGTTATAGGCTTAATGTGGTATCACATGAAGAATTTTCTTTCCTCCAAAGACTTTTTTTCCTCTCAAAATGACTTTTTTGTCTTTGCTAAAAAAATTTCATAACGTATTTTCTGATTTTTTTTGCTATTGAAAATAATATTTACACAAAAATAAGTTGAAAAATATTTTTCGAACTTTTTATTCATGGACAAAAAAGTCTTTTCGAAGGGAAAAAAATGTCCAGCAGAAAGATAATTTTTTTATTCACATTGTAGACAATTGAATTGGGTAGTAAGTAACCCATAAGCCCATCCCTACATATGCTTGTCTTTTTTTATGATTGATTTTCTCCACCGCGATGTTTGATAAAAAAAAAAACTACCGAAAGCTATCTTCCGATAAGATTGGAGGAATTCTGGACACATAAGAGAGAAGAACAATCATCTAGTTCTCTTATCCTTAAGTGCATATTGTGGCAAGTTTATATTTCATAGCTATTTCTTGCTTAATATTTCACCCAAACACATCACATGCAAATCCCATCCTCATTACCACAAACATAACTTTTCTTTTTTCTGTAACTCCTCTACATAGGATGATTTTAGTATGGATTTCGACTTAAGATTGTTACATATTTTAAGATACAAAAAGAAAGGTTGAGAATTAGAGTTATAAGAAGTCAAAGATCCAAAAACTGAAGTGTTTTACTTGTAAGGGAGACTATTGTGAATTTACTTTGAAATGGAAATCTACCAATTCCATGTATATTTTTAAAATGAAGAAGTGATTGCATTTGTTGGACGGATAAATTGGAAATGATTTGTTTTTTTTTGGTAAGCTCGAAAATTATTTGGTTTGAATTAATTTATTGACATTTTTAGGCATGCAAGTTTATAGTTTTACTTAGTAACACAAAATTGCCTATATAAAGTAACACTTTTCTTTGTATTGTAAAAATAAAAAAGAAGGAAAACTAACTGTTAATTCGTTTGATTAGCAAAGCTAAATTTTATTTCAATGGCACTGGTCTCTTTGCAATGCTTGAACAAAATGTACCCAAAAGTAGTTGATAGCAAAATCTTGAAGGATTAATAAAAAAATAAAAAAAAAGTTTTGACTATGAACATGTATTAGCCATAAAATAATATTGTACCAAATGAGTACAACAACTAAGTAGAATTAATGCATTATAGGATTCCATTTTCTAGACTAGTTGAAAAGACATTCCATGATTCTAATACATAATCCATTCCCACTCTATAAAAGCAGCTCTAATTTTTCTTTAACTACATAACCACCACAATTCTCAAAATGTATCCACAAACTCCATTAATTATCACATTTTTTATTATCCTCCTATTAGTCTTATGTAATGGCTCTTACATAGTGGAACCACTTCATCATCAAACATATTCTAAATACTATTACCATGTACATGATGGTAGATTGATCAAGACAAAACATCAATATTTTGGTCACATAACAAGAACCAATAGAGATACCCTTTTTACTTCAAAGTCTCATGGAACGGTTAATGTTGATGATTTTGGAGCCAAAGGAGATGGAAGAGATGATAGAGAGGTAACAAATAACAATAAAATACCAAGAAACATTCATTGTCATTTTTTTTATTAAATAAAGTCTGACAAAAAATTGTTCCCACCAGAAATCGAATTCAAGTTCTCCCGAACAAATCATTCTAGGAGAAACTCATTAACTACTTGAGCTCAATATTTTGGTTCAGTTATTGTCAATTTTATAACAACTTTCTCATTTTTTATTTCATTTAATTAATTTGTCCTTAAGGCATTTAAGAAGGCATGGAATGAAGCATGTTCTAAAGGAGTTACTCTTGTGGTACCAAATAGGATATATCGTCTCAAACCAATAACTTTTTCAGGTCCATGTCAACCAAATACTGCCTTTATGGTGAGTTACATGTTCACAAGTAAAGTATTATTTTCCTTATCAAGGTTTTAAAAAACGGTCGTGGTCGCGTCTCGGTTACATAAAAGTTTTTGCGATTTCGGTCGGTACAGGTGTTATGACACTAAATGCGGTCGTCGCGGTATGAATTAATCACAATTTGTTCTTTAATATAAAAAACGGTGATAACGGTAACGATATCGATATCTGTCAAAAGTGTTTTGTCGCGGCCGCTTTCGCGGTCACAGACCTTTATTTAAAACCTTGTTCCTTATACCATATTCAAAAGAAATTTATTCTAATTGGTTTTATTTTCCTAATTCATCATGTTAGCTCTATGGAACAATCGAGGCATGGCCTGAAATGTCAGCATATGAAGAAGATAAGCAGCACTGGATTGTGTTTGATAGTGTCTCGAATTTTAAAATTGATGGTGGTGGCACTTTCAATGGCAATGGCAAAAAATGGTGGCAAAACTCCTGCAAATACTCCAATAATAATCTTGTGAGTTTTTTAATTTTTTTTTCAATTTTTGCATTTTGTAAGTTAAATTATGGATCGGTCGTTTAAAAAAATAATCAGGAATATAGGTAACCAACAATAGATTGATTTAAGTGGTAAGAGACAAATCTCTTATTCGATGCCTAGCTTTTGTGCATGGAGAAATTTTGATGGAAGGGGAGAATTCACAGAATATCCCATATATTCTCCGACGAAGATTAATCATTAGTAAAAAACGGTGGTAGAAATTTTGTATCTATAATATCTATACTAATATATAAAGGGGATACAAATTTTTGGGATGACTTTTTTGTTATTCCTATTTTACCCTTAAAAAAACTACCAAAAAAACAAACTAAGCATAACTTCCACATAAAAATAGGTTTTCAGTTTTTCTATAGTACAAAAAAAAATATTTTTTTCTTCTTAATAACTAATCACAACAAAAAAGGAGATCAAGTAGTTATCAATTAACTAAGTCCAATAAAAAGGAGATTAAGTAATTATTTATATTTGTACAATAGAGAATATCGATCACAGCAAAAAAAAAAAAATATGGATCACACAAACGGGCACGGTGGCGGCTAGTGATAATAAAGTAAATTACCCATAGATATTAATTCTTTACTGCGGTAAACCCATATCCCAAAATTATAGTTTTTTTCTTTTCTTCTTCAATTTTTTATATTAATTCGTCTTTTTCTAGGGGTGTCAATATTATCCGTTTGTCCATTATCCATCCAATCCATTGAAAAATTTATCCATCCAATCCATCCATTAGTAAAAAAGTTGGTTAATGGATTGGATTTGATCCATCCATTTAATTAAATGAATGGATCAAATCCATCCACCTTAATTTCAAAATCCAATGGATAATTGATCATTATTATTAATTTTAAATCCAATGGATTGTCTCTTTTTAAAAAATAATAAAATTCTTCAAAAAATAAATAATAATAATAATAATAATAATAATAATAATAATAATAATAATAATGACACTAAAATAAATAAAAAACAAACAATCGGTCAAAAACCCAAAAATCGGTCGAAAATCCAAAAATTGGCCGAAAACACAAAAAATTGGCCGAAAAACTGAAAATTGACTGAAAACCCAAAAATCGGCCGAAAAACCGAAAAACGGCCGAAAACTCAAAAAAATCGGCCGAAAACCAAAAAATCGGCCGAAAACACAAAAATCACCCGAAAAACTGAAAATCGGTCGAAAACTCAAAAAATCGGCCGAAAACACAAAAATCGGACGAAAAACTGAAAATCGGCCGAAAACCCAAAAATTGGCCGATAACACAAAAAATCGTCCGAAAAACCGAAAATTGGCCGAAAACAAAAAAATCGGCCGAAAACTCAAAAAATCGGCCGAAAATCGGCAGAAAACCCAAAATACACCCGAAAACCAAAAAATCGGCCGAAAAACTGAAAATCGGACGAAAAACCTAAAATCAGTTTTTCGGCCGATTTTTTGTGTTTTCGTTTTTCGGCCGATTTTTTGTGTTTTCGGCCAATTTTTGGGTATTCGGCCTTTTTTTGTTTTTCGGCCGTTTTTGGGTTTTTTGGCCGATTTTTTGTGTTTTCGGTTTTCGGCCTTTTTTTTTTTTTTCGGCTGTTTTTTTGGTTTTCGGCCGATTTTTTGTGTTTTCGGTTTTTCGGCCGATTTTTCAGTTTTTCGGCCGTTTTTTTTGCGTTTTCGGCCGATTTTAGGTTTTTCGGCCGATTTATGGATTTTCGGGTGTATTTTGGGTTTTCAGCCGATTTTAGGTTTTTCGGCCAATTTTTTGAGTTTTCGGTCGATTTTAGGATTTTCTGGTATTTATTTTTGGTTTTCGGTCGATTTTTAAATAATATTTTATCTACGTAATATTTAAATTGAAAAATAATATTATTTGGATATTTTAATTTTATTGAATTAATAATTGAATTAATTTTGTTGGATGGATTGGATGGATTTTATTTTTAAATGGATGGATTGGATTGGATTTTTTTGATCCCATTTTAATGGATTGTTAATGGACAAATGGATTACTTTGATCCATCCGTTAACAATCCAATCCAAATCCATCCAATCCATCCATTTTGACACCCCTATCTTTTTCTATGAGATATATATACCCTGACCTAAATTTATTTTTCCTCCTTTTGTTGATCACAGCCATGCAATGATGAACTAAGACCAACCGTAAGATCACATTCTTCAAACCATAAAGTCTTACAATTAGTATTTCTTTAATTTCTAATTAATTGGTTATACTTTCATGGAAATATTTTTATGTAGGCTGTGACATTCTATGATTGCAAGAATTTGAGAGTGAAAAATTTAAGGTTCAAAGATGCACAACAAATGCATGTAGCATTTGAGAGATGCTTCAATGTGTTTGTTTCCAATCTTGTTATTAGAGCACCAGAGGACAGCCCTAACACCGATGGAATTCATGTGGCAGAAACACAAAATATCGACATAACAAACTCTCATATTGGTACAGGTAATCAAGTTTCAAGCTTATATTCAAAGGGTTCTACGAGAACGACCGTATAGAGCATCAAAATTATAATTTACATAGTGCACTTAAAATTTCAGAGACGACCCTGTTTATATTAAAGCACCTACAATTGTTTAATTTAATTATAATAACTAAATTGTCAAAAATTTCAACAGAATTTTGGATATGAACCTGGCTTCTGCATATTATAATATCTCAGCTATATATCTCTACCACTGAATTATACTTACGAGACACAATTCTTTAATTTAATTGGATTTAGATAAATTTAATTGAATTTAGAAACACTTTAATTTTCTCGCTAATTATTTTTATTAAAACACCTACAATTCTTTAATGTTACTAATTTTTTTTGTCAAATAACCTAATTATTAGAATTTTGGGTATGAACCTAACTCTACCACTAAACTATATTCACAGGTCAATTCTTTAATTTAGTTGGATTTAGATAACATTAATTAGATTTAGATAAAATTTACTTTAATTTTGTCACTTTTTTTCATTGAAGGTGATGATTGTATTTCAATAGTTAGTGGATCCAAATTTGTTCGAGCTACAGATATTACCTGCGGACCTGGACATGGAATCAGGTTTCATGCTTATATTAAACAACATTCAATTTTTAGTTAGAGTTTTTGTTTATGTCAAATTTATACAAATTGGTTAAAATGTGTTGGAATTGTGGCCAAGATTTTCTTCTGAACTCGACAATCACTACATATGTGAATCTCGATTGTTAGATAATGATCTGATAGTCCATATTTTGAGTTGTATTGTATTTTAATTCCGATTCAATGTCTAAAAAATACCGGTATTATGATCATTATCAAACAAAATAGTTTTTATATTTTATAGAAAAAATTATTATTTCAAATTAAGTTCATAATTTTTAAAAGACATTTTTTATATTTCTTTTTTCTATATTATTTATAGAGAAGTAAACTCATGATAATATTTTTCAGTATTGGAAGCTTAGGAGCTGATAAATCAGAAGCTGAAGTTTCCAATGTGATAGTGAACAGAGCCACCTTAAAAGGAACAACAAATGGAGTGAGAATAAAAACTTGGCAGGTAAGAGTTGGTCTTGAGATTTTGATATTTAATCACTCTACACCTTTTTATACAATTAAAGAAATAATGGACTTAATAGAGGTTAAAAATATACTTGCAAAAAGAGGAATTTCAATTTACCATGCTAATTTTGTTTTTGGCTTTCTATAAGTTCAAAGGGCCTTTTTAGAATAATTTGGTTAAACTATAGTAAAGTGAACATAATTTGCCAACTTTTAGGTGCATAACCCATATGACAAACATTGTACTAAAGTTGATGAAATTAGAGCAAACAAGTTTGACAAATCTTAACTTTGTTGGTTCTTGTTATATTGACTAACCTTCTAGTTCTAACTAACTAACAACCTCTATGACAAGTTTTATCCAATTAATAATTTCACCTAAATGGCTCAAATATATGACTTTCAATACTTTAACAAACCATTTATGGCACTATAGAATGTTTACACAAGCCACCAATTCATAAATTTTCTTTCATTAGTCAACATCAATTTTTTTTTTTTTGTCAACAATGATTGCAGTTCAACTTTCCTCAATCTTCTTCTCTTGACTAATTGTGGATAAAAAAAAACTGTTTTGGTTTTTTATTTGCATTTGGTTATTGCATGATAGCAAGAGAGTTTCACAGGATCTTCGAGAAAAGCGACTACACAAGGCACTAAAATTTTAGGAGCACCATTTTTGCTTAGTGTATATGTGTATGTATGTGCACTCGCGACTACATCATCCCACAATATATCTCATTTTAGCAACAAAATAAAATAAATATTTGTCCCATTTTATATTTCATTTAACAATATCAATTTTGTATTAATGCTTATTTTCCTATTTATAATGCTATCTCTATCAATTCTTTTAATCTATTTGTTTCATACTATTAACGAATGATAATTTTATGAAATAAATTATAATTTTTTTCAATATGAAATTAACTAGATTTCATAATCCATGTAAAATCTGTTAAAGTGACATATATTTTAGGACAGAACTGAATATAATAAATAAATAAATCAATTTAAAAGTAAACAAAACCTAAATATCTATTAATGTAAGAGAGATGTGATTTTTATAACAATACCTATCTTATATTTTGATTCAATTTGAAATACAGGGTGGTTCAGGTTATGCAAGAAACATCAAATTTATGAACATAGAAATGCAAAATGTGACAAATCCCATAATCATAGACCAATACTACTGTGATCAAACAGAGCCATGTCAAGAACAGGGCAGGGCAGTGCAATTAAGCCATGTTTTGTACCAAAACATAAGAGGAACAAGTGCTTCAGAAGTTGCTATAAAATTTGACTGCAGCAGAACCATTCCTTGCAGAGAAATCTACTTGCAAGATGTGATTTTAGAACCAGAAAGTGGTGGAAGTGGAACTACTGCTACATGTGAGAATGTTGGATATGTGAATAGTGGAAAGTTTTATCCTCAATGCTCTCCTTGATGAAAGAAAAGGGAAGAGTTCAGAAAATTTGGATAAACTTCTCCACAAATGAAACTGTTGGAAAATATTTAGTTTCCTGTTGAGTTAGTAGGCTCAATACTCAATTTTAAGAGAAACATATGATTATAGAAATTATTAAAAATATATTAAATATTCTCCTACAATGTGTATGGATTTTTAAAAGTGTGCCAAGATAGAGTAATTCAAAATTTGCAAATAAGATTAGTGTTTGTATTTTAATTGCAATATCAAATTGTTGCTCACAAAAGTAATAATTTGCATTGTCGTGTCCACATAGACTTATTCAGGGTCGTCCCTGAAATTTTTGGTGCCCTATGCAAGTTATAATTTTGGTGCCCCACTAAAATAAAACACTAAATGAACTTCGATTTCTTCCCGAGACTAACTCAAACCGATAAGACTACATAATTTTTGGCGCACAAAATCTCATTAAAAAACAAGCCATATGTCTGTCTAACATTCTTACACTTCTAATAAGTTTAACACAGCAGTAACTTACAACAATTAGTGTTTAGTCACAATTTTACTACTACAATCAATTTTACCAACAAAATATTAAAAAAAGAAAAGGTAAAAAAAACACAAAATACAACTTAATCAATAATAAAATTACACCCTAACATTTCCATCTGAAACCCCTCTAATTGAATCTGAATTCTGAGAAGGGAACAACACATTATCATAAAGAAGACCAGCAACAGCAGCACCAACCAAAGGACCAACCCAATAGACAGCTTGATTTCTGAATGTTCCAGCAATGGAAGCAGAACCAAAAGCACATGCAGGGTTCATTGAACCACCAGAGAATGGACCTGCGGCTAAAACACTTGCTCCTGTTACTAAACCTATTATAAGTGTTCCTGTTGAACCTCCTTGTCCACGCCTAGTGTCCCTTGCAGCATATATTGTGTATACTAATACAAATGTTAGGGTACCCTCTAATACTGATGCTCCAAATCCTGTCATCTCTTCTGCAATTGTGTATGTTGGCACATGCTGCAAAAATTGTACAAGGAAAGAGTGTTTCAATTCGCATTTCTAAAATTATTTTATGTTTAACGAATATGCAGTGACAGTATAAAATGGCTTTTTACATAGTCATCCAATAAGAATTGAGAAAATAGAAGATGTACGGATAGTGTAATTAGTTTCTGTTAAATCACAAAAATATTTTAAAATTAGTTGTGTTTCTTCTTGAATCATCATATATGTTTTTTTACATTTTTTATTTTGTAAAAAAATAGTTTTACACTAACATCTAATAAGAATTAAATATTTACAACATTTTTTAAAATATGTTACAAACATGGCAAATTGAATGTTTCTTCTTGAATCATCATATATGTTTATTTTGTAAAATAATAGTTTTATACTGACATTCAATAAGAATTGAATATTTAACAATATTTTTAAAAAAATGTTACAAACATGTATAAACTATTTTACGCTATGAGTACATCTTCATGAAAAAATTTGACGAGCCATTGTTGCATAATTATGGACGACAAAATCAATTAAAAGTTTAAGAAAATATTAAAATATTGTGAACAGAAAAAGTCCTTTTTGTTAAGATTATATTAAATATATTTAAATTTTGATTAAGTGTGTCTATAATACTAGTGACTGTGTTTATGTAAGAACTAATGAAAATTGAAATAATGATGTTGAGGAAAAGAAAGGGGTAAGAAAAATACCATTCCAACAACAATAACTTTGAGGAAAAGGCAGGCAATAACAGAGGCAATAAGTTGAGCAACCCAATAAAAGAGAGCAGTTGGGACACTAATATGGCCTCCAACTGCCATTGCAAAGGTCACAGCAGGATTGACATGTCCACCTGAGATTTCCCATGCAATGTACAAAACAGATGAAAGTGCAAAAGCATTTGCAATAGCACCCACAACCAAACTTGTTGGGTTAAATGATGCATCAGGCATCAACTTCCCTGTCATTTGTAAATCATTACCAAATTCATCAGAATCACATCTAAAATATAAAAAATACGATCTTTTATGACCAAGATGTTGTATTGCATGATTATAGTTTTTTATTTATTTTATATTGTAACCTTATTATTTGTATCAGAAGTATCCACCGATTTTGTCGACTAAACTTCACAACAAATGGTATTAAAAAGAACAATTTGATAGTTGAAACTCGAATTTCATCGAATTTAACCGTTATTTGCCTAGACCAATTTTTTTCACCGCCGATCCACAAATATAGAATCATTGAATTTATCAAGTAAAAAGAAAACACATTCTGTTTTTTTAAATGAAGAACATAAACATCTCTTTGATAATTAAATAATCAACATGGTGAACAATTTTAGTTTGATGATGTTTTATTTCAACTATTAAAATGAAATTTGCAAAAAACATGCAACATTTCAAGTTGTAATAACTTAAAAAAAAATATTTGGAAGTTAATATGATTAAACGCATATTTTGTAACACAAAACTTACATATCTTAAAGAGTTACTAAAATTTGTGTAAAAAAAAAAAGTTACTTAAATCCTTTTTATGCATAATAAAGAAAAACAGAAAATGTATATAGTAACTTAAAAATTAAGAAAAAGAATAAAAGGGTATAGTTATTTTACTCACTTGAGGACATTCCAGAGCCAACAACAATAAGGACATAGAAAAAAGTTGAAATAAATTCTGCAAGATAAGAGCGAAGTGCATTTTTGGTGAAGGATTCATGAAAACGTGAAGTCATTGTGGAAGCCATTGTAGTTTTTGTGAGAGAATAAAGAGACAGTGAAATTTTGAAAGTTAAAAGAAGAATTGGGTTTAAATATAAGCAGTTAGAGATGTTTCCTAAGGACACACCGTTTCCAAACGAGGTAATGCAATTTTTGAAAATAAAAACTACCTATAACCGCCAACTATGTATTTGTAGGAACTTTTCTTTTTAGTTTTTGCATTTAATATTTTTTCTTTTTTGATAATAAAATAAAATAAATAGAAAAACTTATATGCTAAAAATAAAAACTATAAGAGTTTAATGGATATGCTCTTACACTGACATCCAATAGGTATCAAACATTTCTCCATATCATACAATTGTAGTGGGGTCTAGTGGGATGATTTGGCGGAATAAACGGTTGGTATCGATGGATAGTGTAAAATTAGTTTACACTGTCTGCGCATATACATTTTTCTCAAATTATAAACACAATATTATATTATAGTCCGCTAAAAATATAAGATACTTCTAAAGTATTATTGGACATCAACTTCCAAGAGTTGTTTTGTTTCATTCGGACCAAAGATCGAACCAGTGTAACCTTTGAGTCAATCGGTCGGACCAATTTTACTGTTATTGAACTGAATATTAAATAAATAAATAAATAATACATTTATTAATTTCTAAGCTCGAAGACTGAATATTTTTAGTTGATAAAGAAAGGTGAGAATGAGATATTACGTATGTGGATTAAGTTGTATTAGGTATGTTAGTTTATGAAAACAATATACTTTTTTTTTTACGAAATGAAAACAATAGACTTAATGACTAATTATAACACTAAATTAGTAAATATATTATTATTTATTTAACATCTAGTTCAACCGGATCAATAATGGTTGAATTGGTCCGACCGATTAACCCATGATCGATAGGTCACGTCGGTTCGACCTTCGATCCGGTTCTTAAAACATTGTCCTTCCTCAGTAGCAAGGTTGAAGTTTACACAGGAAAATTTAAGAATAATATTAATGCTCCACATTCTAAAACATTGAGACATACTCTGTAAATTTCCTTCCTTTCAAAATGATGCCACGGTTGTATTACTCACATTAATAATACATGTAAAATGGGTTGGTCGAGGACTTGTGTAAAGGTCGAATTTCAATTCATAGAAATAACTTTCCATGTACCCCTCCCCTCAAAACCCAAAAAACAGTAAAAGGAAAAACAAAGAATACACATAATTCAAAAGTACCATTTTGGTCTCGTTTCCTGCTCTCTATCTGTTAATTCTCTATACTGATACCACTCTGCCCCAGCCTTGCCTACTGGTATTGGTGGCCTCACAAAAATCTCAACAGGTTTGGGGACATGTACGGCTAAAAGCAATTCGCCCGCAGTCTCTATTGGTGTCTGTTGGAAGAATTTGTGTGATCTACTAACCGGCTCAACAGAAAGCCATCCTAGACCTGATATAGCAATATCACAAGCAGGCCTGCACAAAAATAAAAACAAGAAATTTCATATTTATGTATATTAATTACAAATATTGCCATTTTATCCCGAAATGACTTAACAATGAAATCTAGAATTAGTTGAACAAGGTTTCCTATTCTAATACCACATTAAAACCCTTTATATACAAAAGTTGGTAGAGGAAAACTAAGAGTTATACCTTTCAGCATCTTCAAATTTTATTTGCAATTTATGTTCTGAGTCAAGTCCTCTCCAGTTCTCAGCCTTCTCTCTTCCACTTGGTGGGATAAGCAGAACTCCAAGTTCTTTCTGAGACAATAAAGTGAAGCCATCATTCAAGTTTGAGGAGGAAATATCTCTAAATTTACAGGTGGTACAAATTCCCATTTTTGTTGACATATTAGAGTGGACTGGAGTATGAAACTTATGGACCAAAAACCAAATTAATAGATCTATAGATGTGAAAATATCCGTGCATGTCGCTACTAGGTAGAGAGACATAAACAATAAACCTAAATAGACCAAAAAGACAAGATAATAGTTTTGCAAGGGATAAAAGGAATAAAAAAAAGAGAGAATCCATAGATTCTAATGCAATTCTTGTCATAGGCAAATAGAAGCCTAGAAGTAGTTATAAATTCCATCCACGAATGTGGAACCCAGGCTATATAATATTATTTAAATGAAATAGCTTCTTCAACTCTGATTAATCTAAGCGCAACAAAACATATGAAACAACTGCAGCACTACCAAGTACCAATGTTCATTACTGAATTATGTTCTACCAACCAAAAGCAAAAATATGAACTGATGCCGATGGATTCCATCACAAACTGGCATTCTTCATATTTTCATTATGTGAAAAAACTGAAGCAATTCATTTTTTTCTAATAATTCTTAAATCTGGAAACATGAACTTCATTGCAATCAAATTAAACGTTAAGCCATAACGACAAGTAGCTTATTGTTTCTCTAAACAGATTGATTCCCAATACCTGATAAAACTCATCTGCTTTCTCCGTGGGCACCATATGAATTGGTAGCCGCTTGGGTCCATAAAATGTCAAACTTGTTTCTGGTAGAGCCTGAAATCATCAAGACTGATAACTTTAAGGGTATGGGGATGAAATGGATTATAAATAAAAGGTCTTATGACATGATGAACTATGAACTAAAAATGAAAAAATATAATCAAAACCTTCAAGACATCAATTCTAACAAGGCCTCCCCAAAATATTGAAAATCCATTCAAGCCATTTACCGGTGAAGCACCTTCCTCTGTATTGTTTGAAATTATTTGGTAACTCTAACAATAGCAATGAGAACGAAGTTAAATTCACTTATGATTGTATAATGTCATAAACCGATTTTGAAAGAACATACTGGAAAAGATAGGCCCCTCAGTCGGCTTTTAGGAGCAAGGGAGGATAGATCTTCGGAATGAACAACTGCAGTTTGCCTATGGTGGAGATGAACTCCTGGAGTGTCATACAGTTTCTGCATATGTTGAGGAAAAAACAATGTAAATAAAAAAATAAAATAAAATAAAAAACAAAAGATTAAATATCTCTTTAGCTAACCATAAAGGCATACCCCTCCTCCAAGGAAAGCATTAATTGGAATTGGCCCTAAGGTAGTTCCAGGAACAGCAGACTGTACTGGTTTGTATCTTTGTGCAGCTGCTGCCACTGGATCGTTAAACGACATTGTCTCTGGCATCAAATATTAAAAGGTCAAGATGGAACAAAATATACATGAATCCCTGAAATTATCAAAATAATAGGCCACTAAAGTATAATTTACAAAACTTTAAGAAAAATTGAAGACATACATCATCATCTAACAGTTTAAATTGAGCTATAAACAAATTGATGTGAAAGCAGAATCCCAAATAAATTTTATGTATTTGTCTGCTCTATGGTAGATGTGTAGTACAAGTTTATACAGTTTTATCACATGATAAAGGTGTTTAACCCGCTGGCCGCCACATCAAAACTAAAGCTGGCATAGTTTAGCATCAAAGGAATGAAAAGTATTCAAGAATAATGCAAACAATGACAACAGCAAAAGACAATACCACGTACTGTACAAGACAACAATATAACTCAGTATAATAAAGATAATAATATCATTAGCATTCACAACTTCTCAATCATAGAAAATGCATAAGCTTAATCCTAATGTTTAAAAAGCATGCAGATATAACTTACTTAATAAGGCATTGATGAAAGCAGATTTTCCAACATTAGCTGAACCCTATAACATAAAAGTATCAGTCAATTTGGGTTCAACTGGTAAAGTAGAAGATTAAAATACATCAAGATTTGTATTATAAATGACATGAGATACAATCATACAAAAGGCAACATACAAATCTTCCACAATTGGGTTAGACAGGCACTTTTACACTTGTCAAAAAAAAGGACTGGCACTTTACACCAGGAAGATAAAAACAAGAAATAAATACAATCTAATTTATCGGTTCCACTATTATTTGTGGTAGTAACACATGAATAATTCAGAACAACTTAGTAAAATAAGCAATGCAGGAATATCAGCTCCTGTGTCAATCATAACCTGCTTAAGCATATGAAACTTCCAGTTCAGAGACTTACCAGAATGTAAACATCTCTTCCCTACACAAAGGAAAATAAATGGATATCAGTGGAGAGAAAAACTGAAAATTCTTCCCTACACAAAGGAAAATAAATGGAATATCAGTAGAGAGAAAAAACTGAAAAATGTCACCCAAAAGAATGAACAAAATGCTACATAGTTTATTTTAAGTTAAGACACCTCAAGCCTAAATCATCATTGCATTTTCTCTCGATCATGATAATATGTACATACCATGCAGAATGCAGAAATTATGATCAACATTACTGACAACGTTTGCAGTACAGAATTAGCAACTTTATGAGAGTAACTGCCATACATTTGTGTCATCTTAAATATAATACTATACGGCAGTGTATATTCATGTTCACCAAAAAATCTCTTGATGATTTCATGTCATTATTTGGGAATTACCAACTATATATCATCATAATTTGACAAGAGGAATAACAAATTAAAAAAGAAAACATGGAAATAAATTTCCTACTCCAAGTATGCCAAAAGCTATAAGTATAACAGTACATGACATGTGACAAGTTCATTAAACAGAAATGAGAAAACACTCCACATTATCATCAACATTACTTACAACATTTGCAGTACAGAATTAACAACTTTATAAACATGAATGACAGTAACTGCGATACATTTTTGTCATCTTAAATATAATACTGTATTGAGTGTATATCCATCTTCCCCAAAAAACAGCTTGATGTCTTCAAGAACTAATAACCGAAATCAGTTAAAAGGAAACAATGTAACCCATGAAGGATAAACTAACCTTCTTCTCTTTCTGGATTTCTGATATTACCCCAGTTATTCCTACTAATGATTTTGAACTGGTGAGATGGACACCTAGAACACTGCAAAATATATCAGCAATTGAAATTTGAGGGTGTCTGATGGGAACCGAGAATTTTAGAATCGAAAATTAAGTAAAGAAAGATGTAAAACTGAAGAAAATAAAATTGTAGAAAGGAATGAATTCCAACCTACCCCATAGCCAAGCTCCTCAGAGATGGAGAAAACTCTCTCTGTGCCTAACCATAATGGTTCTCACAATAATCTTCCATAATCAACATAATTCACTAACCTTACTATTTATACTACTACGGCATAACAAACTTGCCAACTAAGCATATCATACTTCACTCTCTTTATTTACCATATATCCTTACCACACTCATTATTACATAATACCCCTTTTTCCTTATGATTCTTACTCGGGTCGCTATCAGTTTGTTTGTTTCAAAGGTTATGAAAATTACAATCCTGAGAATATTATGCATAGAAACATTATTACCAGGAATCTAATTACTGTTAATGTGTTTGGTAAATAATTTAATCCCACAAATGTTTTTAAAATATACATAATTTTAAAAAAAATTGACGGTATACATAATTTTAAAATGTTATTAAAAAAATGAGTTAAAATGATGTTGGAGTGGGAAGTTATTGTTTGCTACCTTGTATTCCCATGGGAATGTAAGATTCCCACATTTTTATGAGAACACAAAACAAACAAGGGAATGTAAGATTCCCAAGGTCACATTTGCGGGAATAAGTTTTTAGTCCATGAAACAACAGCCCCTCTCCTCCTGATATCTAAAATCTTCGGCAGTGGTTATAAAGTTCCACTTAGCAATGCAACATAACAGCTGATGCTAAATGATTGCAAAGTTTGGATCTCACTCTTAACTTATAATAGCAGATAACTGAACAGCATGGTAATATGCCATAAATTAGTAATTTCATGGTTAATAATGAATACAAAGAAGATACATACTTCAGCTTCTTTTTTGTGGTAGCCTCTACAACCCAATCCCCAATACAATTAAGATCAGTATCTCTTGGAAGGAGATCAACCTACAAAGAGAACACTCTATTAAATATGATAACCATGTAGTTGTAAATATCCCAAAAAAAAGTCTTATTAAAAACAATAATAAGCTAGACACATGCAATTACCTTAGTCACCACCATTATTATTGGATTAGCACCAACAAGATCTCGCACTCGTGCCAAAAAACTGCCATTGAAGTCAACAATATCAACCTAGAAGTGGTTACCTCAACAAATTAGACTTTCCCACCCAAAAATATGAGATCATGGTCTTTCCATTAATTTGTTTGCATAGCCTAAGTAATTTGTCAAATTGTTAGCGTCCAAATTCAAAAGTCAAGTCAGATTTTTCAGCAAAAAGTCTACAACCACAATTTCTAACATGGGTACAAAATATTCAACTCAAAGATTTATTAAACATACGTATGAAGCCAGTTTTTATCAACCATCAGTCTTCTAGTTGCCTAAGGGCCCGTTTGGATTGGCTTATTTTTAAACTTATGCGAAACATGCAAATAAATAAATGAATAAGCTTTTATGTATTATTATAAGTTTTTCAAGATAGTTTATGAGAAAACAGCGTATAAAGATACAATTTTTTCCAGTGAAAACTTATGAATTAACATAAAAGTTAATTTATTTGCATCAACTATTTTCATAAGCTCAAAAATAAGCCAAATCCAAACGGGCCCTAAAACTAGGTCAATAGAAATCTATACAGTTCATAATGTTTTGTAGAGTCCCAAAGATATGGCCTAGAAAAAGGTGTCTATAAATGATAGGCATCTCTCGCTTGTAAATCCAGTTTTGTGAGGTTGAACAAGACCTAACCCAAATATTAATACTTTTCTAGTGATATTATAGTGCATTATAAGCTATAAGGTTCTTCTTTTCTGAGCAATTGAACATAAATATGAAGAGATGTCAAATATTTAACTAAACATTCATCCATCAGATTATAGAAAGATTTCTTAAAACAAAATATGATACATGTTTCATCCTAAGTGCCCATGTAAGATCCAAATTCTACACATGTTTGGTACATGTTTCATCTACAAAACCAAGATAATTTAAAATGATAAAAGCATCAGTGTCATACTCATACTCAACATCGGCACACATACTATATGCCAAAATATGTATCCATAAAATATTCTTAAATTTTACTAGTCTTTTGACAGAAAATTAATAGCCAATTCATTTCAGATGCACTTTGATATCAGAGTACAACTCCAGAAACTTGCCTTAAAACTTCCTATAAAACATTGTTGCATTTTAGGATGATAAGAATAGGTAAGATCAGAATGATAACTAGAGAATAAATTCATAGCAGGCAACTGTATAGAGTCAAGACTCGAGACTTCTTTTGAAAAGGACTGATAATGGTTTTTGTGACTTACTACCATCGGTTGGGAAAAACATATGCAATATTTATGACACATGTTTATAAGGGAAAGAAATATTCAGCATGGATAAGTAAAAGACCTGTGCCTTTGTTTTTTTATTAAGATCACAAGTATCTTTTAATAAATTGTAGTCATGATTTATGGATAAGGTTATGGATTAATCAGAAATAATAATGTATATTCATAATTTCGTGTATTGTAAACGTATAGTCTCAATTGACGGTTGAGATCGGTTAACGGTGTAAAACTGACTGAGTAAAATGAACCATATGATCTCAAATCATCAACTGTTGAGATTGCTTACAGTGTGAAACTGCATGTTGGATAAACAACTTATTTGCAGCTTATCATGATAAGCACATATGTATAAGCTTACATAAGCTATTTTTATATCAAAAGATAAAATAAAGATAAATTGTTTTGATATATACTAATACTACAAACTGTTTTCATAAGCTATATTGAAGAACGTACAAAAATAAGCTGGAAAAAACTCATAAAAATTGTCACAAGTTCCCCAAACCGTCTCACAAAACTTATGCCAGGAGATAAGCTCATTAAGACTATCAAAATTTACCAATTTTAAGAACAAGAATACCTACAATGTATCTGTATTTAATACTGTGTGATTATCCAATTCAGTCCAATCAAACAACATAAAGAAAATATCATTTACCAATTTAACAATTAGAGCTTTGGCATTACGCAAATGAGACAATTTTTCTCGAAGGTCTTCGGCCGTAACAAACTGTTTTCCACCGGAGTATCCTCCATGACCTCCAACAGCAGTTATCATTTTACCATGAGATAAAAGCCGGCACCGCCCGCAGAGAATAGTTCTCAGCTGGTGATGTCTCTTCTTCTGCAACATATATAATAACAAACAATTTCACATCAAAACACACAATCAATGGATAATTGCGTAACTTTCCAATTAGATAATACTAATAGTGATACCAATTCATAGGTTTCGGGATCTACAAAACCAGGAGCATCGTTCTCGGAAGTTTGTAAAGGAGCACCACAGCCATAACAAGAAGCGACGGAACTAGAAGCTTTGAGAGGCTTCTTCTTATCTTTCTTTTTAGTCTTGTTGTTTTCTTTGACGATGCGTTTAGTTGCTTCAAATGATTGCTGGCGTTCGAGGAATTTCTCTCCCGGTGACGGAGCAGCTGCGCCGGTGCCTTCTGGTAGGGCGGAAGAGAGACGCGATTTGGAGGGACGTGAGAATTCGCATAGAATGAGGCGTGGGAATTTGTGATGATTTGGGAGAGAAAGTGGTGTTATGAAAGTGGATAGGGTTTTAAGCGCCATTGCTGAGGTTTTGCGTGCGCTCCAGTTTCAGTTCCTATCTATTTTAACGGCAAATTATCGAGAAAACCATTTGGTTTTTTATTTTGTTAATCAAAGTTTAGAATAGAAACGTTAGCATCACACTTTTCTAACACTCACTTATTTTCTAACTTTGTAAATAGATTCACATAAAGTAGTGGGATTGAGAGTTTCATTCAAATTAGAGAATGAGTATTAACGATAAGATTGAAAAGTAAGTCTTACTCCCTCCGTCCCAAAATAAATGACTTAATTTTGACTTTGGTTACTATTCATATGACATACTTTGACTCTATTTTTCTACTAATATATACATAAAAATATTAGCATATGAGATCTTGTTTGATTTGTCTCGGCGAGTATTTTCAAAATATATAATTTTTAGAATTTTTAATAAAAGAGAATTAAACATATTGATAATCAAAGTTGTGCATTGGCAAACGTAAAGGTGGTCAAACAAGTCATTTATTTTGGAACGGATGGAGTATTAGATCATGTACAATGAGCCTGTTGAATCTAGTTTCAACACCCTAAAAATCTTGCAATGGTGGAGTTGAATTTGAGCCGGAAGAGAGAGATGTTGAATAAATTCAACAGGTTGAAAACTGACGCGTGGCAGCTTGTTATTGGTCGTCCAAATTTTTATCTCATTTTATCTTTAAATTCAATTATTTCATTGCAAATTAATTTTTTATTTTTATACCAAAATTCATGATTTTTTTTTCTCTATAAATAGAGACTTGGTTCATTTGATTTGGACACAGAAAAAAAAATCACATTTTTCACTCTTTTAATCTTATTATTATCTTTTTAATCGGAAGTTTAATTTAATTTTAATCGATAAATTTAATTTTAATCGATGATTGGTATTGTATAATTTTAATTTAATTTTAATCGATAATTGTATTTTTATGTAATCATAAAAATAAAAATATAAATAAGAATATAAAAGAAAGAGTGGTGGGGTAGGGTGTTGAATAAAAATCATTGGGGAGGATAAAAGTTGAATGGGTGTTGAATGAGTAGATGGAAAAAAGAAAAAATGATGTGTAGGGTGTTGAATTAGAAAACCGGTACACACACCGTGGGGCTACGGTAAAACTTTCCAACGACCTAGCTCCACTTTCATTTTACTCATCACAATGGTGGTACGTCGTGCAACAACTTCGTCGTCGGATACCATTTCAGAAGAGGGTAATCCCAACCCCCAACTGGCCGAACTGCTAGCTGCAGTGCGTGTGCTCCAAGATCAAAATTTGGTGCAGCAACAACGGAACGAGGAACACCAGCGTCTTCAAGATGAAGCTCAGACTCGAGAGGCCGAGTTGAGTAACTGTCTTAGTGTTACACAAGTTCAAACAATTTAGCATTGCAACATTTGTTTTCTACCCAATCAAAATTACTTTCGTATAAAACTTTTTGGCAGTTGTCATGTCAACATGTTAGAGTTGAATTTTGTGGTCTCCTTCTGATATTTGGATCTAGGGCTTTTCGTGATTCCTACCACGATCATTTGATATTCTTTACACTGAGCTCCACGCCATTCATCAATTGCTTTTATGGGATTACTATGTGGTGTTATAAACTGATCTAAATAAGAATAATATAATAGATAAAGAATAGAGAAAGAAGAGAAGAATAGTCGGTATTATTCATCACTAGGATTAGGGTTACATTACAATGATATAAAAGTCTTATATATAGACAAACATAATGGGCCAAGTATCTATATGGACATCCACTAATAATATTCATAACACTCCCCTTTGGATGTCCATCGAGAATGTGCCTCGTTAAAACCTTTACTAAAAAAAACCCAGTGGAAAAAAAAATTCTAGTGAAGGAAAAAGAGTACAACATCATTTGTGTTTAAACTGCCTCGTTAAAAAACTTACCAGGAAAACTCAATGGGGTAAAACCATGGTTAAGGGAAAAAGAGTGCAGAACGTACAATTTTATCTCCCACTCATAAAGACATTTATATCTGAGACGAAGAAGCTCAATTAATCTTCATTATAGTTTATCAGAAGCTTTACTTGACGACGACTTTGTATAGAGATCTGATTCTTCTATTTTAATATATTCTTTCTTTGCATTAGTTGTGGATGCGATATTATCTTCTTCATATTTCTTGTATGTGTATAATCACGGGCCTTAACAAAATCATATTCTGAACTTCCTTGATGTAGTGCTAAAACTTTCACATAATTGGGTGATATTGTTGTATCTCCAAGATACAAATTATATACTTGACTTTTTTCCAATATCTTTGAGTTTATTGATATCATTACATACATAATTAGCAAATAGCAATAATGTTCTCAAAGGAACTAAAATATGGTACTTTAAGACCAATTCAAGTAATTGATCATTTTATCCAGACATGAAATGATCTTTGTTCATATCAAGTGGCATTGCAATCAACAAATTATATTTATCCATATCAAACTGATTTAGTACATTTGATATATAAGTTTCTCGATGCACAAAATCTTGTTGAAATACCAAGTTTGTAATTCCAAACAAACTTTTATCATTAAAGATATTTCATTTCAAACTTTTCTTTAATCAACTGATTTCAGAAACTCTTCAGGAGTTTTGGTCAAATATTTACCAATATGCTTGAATAATATGTCAAACTTTTAATATTTGTATTTCAAGATTTTCTATTCACACGAAAATTGATTCGTATCTCATCATTTTTACATCTTCCGGTGTATGGACTATTGGTCCAAAAATCTTTCACTTTGCAAAGTGATTTTAAATACGTAGCAATTGCATCATTTCATTTAAATAATCAATGTTTTGTCTATAATTTTCAATAGACTTTAGTTCATGATCCTCATTGTCATCTATCATATATAGCGCTTTATTATGTGTAAAAATATTGTCATCGTTGACTTCATCTCGGTTCAATCGTATTTGATTCATGATATAATTCTCTGAGATCTCTAATTTTATAACTTTCAAGTACTTGATAAGTTCTTCTAGAACTGATAAATCAATTATGTCAAATGTTCTTTTCAAAATTTGCATATCCTCACGTGGGTCATATTTCATATTAGCTCATTTTCTTATTTGAGGATTTTTATCATTGGAACCGATTGACCTACCACACTTTAGGGTGGTACCAAAACTCATTTGCAATATAAGGTTGTCAAACAAGGACATCCAATTTGATTGAAGCATTAGCAGCAGATAATTTATTTCATAAACTTTGCAAATGATTTATCTTATGAACTTCTGGTTCATACTGATTCTAAGAGGATCAAGATGAGATATAACAATAATTTATATCAAGTGATTCATATGAACTTCTTGTTCACAATTTCAGCTGCTTATTCTCTTCCCCTAATATTGGGAAAATTAGTTCATCACTTGATAATTAGCCTTCTGGGCTATAAATCTAATTTCCCAATATTCTTTAAGAATTTATTTTAGTGCATTATATTGGAGCAATTAGAACATACCAACACATCCAAAAATGCTTATATGAAAAATATTAGGTTATAAACCTAAATTTAATTGTAAATTAAGGGGAGGACTTTCATATTATAACTTATTGACATTGATGCAAAACAATATCTCAACATACACGTTTGAGTGTTCCCAAAATATAAATTAGAAGCTTTGATTTCATAAGTATCGTTCATATAATTAACTTTAGACGTCTAAAGAATGGATCTTCAAGTCCTTTTTTTTTATGAACATATACTTCAAGATGTTCAATATCAATTTTGATTTGAAATACGATACTTCTCAAATGCTTTATACAAAAATGAGCTCTTAACCAAATCAATACCCCACAAACTTCTGGTTGTGAGTTGAAAACAAACGTACATGTGACCATTTAATTGATGCATCAATTAAAATTATAAAGGTCTAATTGGTCCACATTATCATGATAATGTATTGATTTACAAATATCACCTTTCTATTATTCTAAAATAAAATATGTTCATTTACTTAATTTATCAACTTTTTTTGGGAACTAGTAATACATAAAAATTACTAGAATGAAGAAACTTCGGGCCTTATATCTATAAAATTTCTTTTTCGCATCATAATAATCCGGGATGACCCAACCGGTATTGCCAACGATAAATTTAATATGATTTGTAAACTTCTGGTTTACAATATTTTGTGCTTCAATTGCACTAGTATATTTATAAGTGTAGTATAAACTTCTGGTTTATAACTTTTTTATTACACTTATTTTATTTATAGCTATGAATCTTCGGGATTCATATTTTAAAAGAAATTCCACGGTATTTCTAAAAGTGTAGGCGTATGAATCTTCAGGATTCATATTTTAAAATATCTACTACGTTACTTTTAGACACGTCACGATGCTTCTGGATCATATCCTATGAATCTTCAGGATTCATATTTCAAAAATTTCACTATGGTACTTCTGGACCATAAATTGTGAATCAATATTCAATCTTTATCCATTGAGTTCTTCAGGAACTAAATTAGTGAATTCTTCCGAAATTCATGATGGAAAAAAAAATTAGTTTTCTGAGTTCTTCGAGAACTAATATTATTGAATTCTTCAGGAATTCATAAATTTAACTTATTAGTTCTTCAGGAACTAATTTTGTTGAATTCTTCAGGAATTCATTGATTAAATTTATTAGTTCTTCAGAAACTAAAATTATTGAATTCTTCAGGAATTCATAAATTAAATTTCTTAGTTCATCGGGAACTAATATTATTGAATTCTTCAAGAATTCATAAATTAAATTTCTTAGTTCTTCGGAAACTATATAATAATAATATCTTTGTAAGTTCTTCAGGAACTATACAATCAAAAAATCTTTTGCAGTCATTCAATGATACACAAATATATTTCTTTTTAAAGTATATATGGAATAAATAAATTACCAAAATAAAGAAAAACATAATTGAAGGTAATATAGATTTGGTTAGTTTTAAAATTATACGGATTTGCACAATTTATATGCACAATAGCAAAACAGGTTTCGTCGTTCAATATATCAAAGGTACTGATATCAAAGGTACTGTCTTGCCATTGATGTGTGAGAACCATACCTTGCCACAATATATATACATTACAATTTCTTATGGAACATACTTACCAAATTCAATATAATACTGATTTGGTTAGTTTTAAAATTTCAAGATTAATTCATGAGGATCGTGTACTGTATATGTATCGTTTCAATTATAAAGGAGCAGCAAGACTATGACATAAAATAAATTAAAAAGAAAAGATATCATGCATTCATACCTTTGCAAATAATTTGGTAGAGTCTCGTGCTAATAACGTGTTATAAACTGATCTAAATAATAGTAATATAATAGATGGAGAATAGAGAAAGGAGAGAAGAATAGTCGGTATTATTCATCACTAGGATTAGGGTTACATTACAATGATACAAAAGTCTTATATATAGACAAACATAATGGACCAAGGATCTATATGGACATCCACTAATAATATTCATAACAGGAGGTAATTTGTTCCACATATTTGCTACATTGTGTTGATATCCTCCTGTTGGGCTACATTTTCACATATATTTATTTAATAATTTAAATAAGAATATTGGTCTAACAGAGTAAAAATCGAATACCAAACATACAGATATATTCAAATTGGTGTTAATGTGAAGTATTGTCAATAGTTCAAATCGAAGAGTTGCTTCGATTAAATACCTTCGCAAGATGGTTCGATTATCAAAATTCTCTACAGCATTCTTCGAAGTCAAAGACTTAGCTTAAGATTCGAAAAGAGACAAATGAATTGTGGGCCAAATGTTTTCGGCCCAAGAAGTTCAATTTAGGCCCAAGGTTCGAACGCGCCAAAAAAGGAGTTTTTGAAGTGGAGAACGTGGGGGTTCAAAGATTGAATCTGGAGCGTCGAGATCATCTGAAGCAGTTATATTTCCTTCGAAGTATAAGTAACGATTCCTTAGAAGGAATCGAGGTCGCAAACTGTTTTACAAAGTTTTTTCCTAAAAATTCTAAGTACTCAGCGTGGAACGAAAGGAATTTCAAAGGAAGAACATGTATGTTTGTGAACCATATTTTCTTGTAATCCTTTTATGATTTATGCAAGTTTACTTCAAGCAATTTACTGCAATTCGTCTTTATTTTTTGCATAAAGTTTGTTGATTTTGAGGCAATTCAAATTAACTTACTTCTTCTCTTTTTCGTTAAGAAAACTAAAAAATATAAATGTTTGTTGAATTTTGATGAACATTGAAACCATTTCCTTATAAAAAACAAGCATAAAATTGTCCTGAGATTTCTAGTTGATCTCACAAGTTTAAATACTTAAACTAGCGTTTGTTTACCAAATTTCACTGGAAACACCTCCGTACTCAAACTTCACAGTTTCACAAGTATGCTACTTTGATCCATGACATCAAACATCTTCTCGACCAAAATTGGCAGGTTTATTACAGCGCTCGCACCCCTCCGTGAAGGGAAAAATTTTGCTAACTTTCTTGTTAAACTTAGTGCATCCTCAACCACTGCTAAATTGATCCATCCATCTCCTCAATCTGACCACTTGAAGCTTCTCTCTATAGACTCTACTGAAACTTAGTTATGTAGAGTGTAGTTTTTGCGTTTTTATCGTCAATTTTTCTTACACCTTGGTTTTGTCAAGATTCTAAAATCCAAATGTAGGTTTTGTTTGTTCAGATTCTACAACCACAACCATAGTTTCAAGAACCCTAGGAAGAACAAAAGGTTGCTTAAACACAGCCACTTGGAGGATAAACTAGAGTCATATCTCGATGGTCCCTTAAATAAAATCATATTAAGTTGCTCGTTTTGATGCACATGATAGAATAAAGACATTAATATATGATAAATTGTTCAATAAGGATAGAATTGGATAACATTAGGATAAACAATTATCATGTCATGTGTTTGGTGGAAACCTGAGTATGAAACAAGATAATATTATTTTATGTGTTTGGTACACATTTCCTAGTGAAACAAATACATATATTTTATAATTTTGTATAATTATAGAAAAAATATTGACACCACTAAAATTAAAATTGTATCAAATTGGAATATACACTTACGTAGCAAAAATACAACAGTAAAATAGTCTCATAAATTCTTGCTCAACTGGTAAAAATGGCGAAATTGTTAGGCCAGACTAGCACAACCCTTAGTATACAATATTATAAAATAATATTTTTTGACACTGCTAAATAAATAATTTTAATTATTTTATATAAAAAATGAAAAAAATAAATAATTCTATTATATATGTCAGATAAGCTTTAATGATAATGTGATAATTAATATTATATTTAAATGACGTACAAAACAACCACGACAAGAAAATTATATTTAATTTTTAAAAAACTTTAAATTAGTATTCATATTGTTAAAAAATTTAATATTATTTTATTTTTATATATTCTAATCTCAAATAAATTAACTATTGATTTTTTTTATTTTATATCAAAATATTTATAAAAAAAAAAATCATTTATATTTTACTAGACTTAATTTTTTTATATTTCAAAATATATTTTATAGGGATAAACCAATAGTTTATTTTCTTATTCTATTCTAGAGGTTTCTAACACAACTCATATCTATACTAATATATAAAGGGGATACAAATTTTTGGGATGGCTTTTTTATTATTCCAATTTTACCCTTAAAAAATAACTTCCACATAAAAATAGATTTTCAGTTTTTTTAGTAAATAATTTTTTTTTCTTCTTAATAACTAAGCACAACTTCCAAATAAAAGTAGGTTTTCAATTTTTTTATAGTAAAAAAAAAATATTAAAAGGAGGTTACGTAGTTATCAATTAACAAAGTCCAATAAAATAGGAGATTAAATAGTTATTTATATTTGCACAATACAGAATATCGATCACACACGAAAAAAAAGAAAGAATATCGATTACACAAGGCTAGTTTAAGATAATTTTTTTTAATTAAAATAGCATGATATGATAAGTTTTATAATTAACTAATCATATTTCATTGTTTCATTAAATACTGAAATAAGATGAAATGTAACACTGTTATCATCATATCTCTTTTCGTGACCCTTACATCTTAAGTCTAGTGCAACTTGGCCATACAATAACTAGAGTACAAATAATTAACCATCTATATAAAATCATACAACAATGTGATATAGTTTCCTATTTTTCAGTGCTTTTTCGTTAATTACTTGAAACTTTATAATCATGTTGTTTCAATTTGAGCAAGTAGTTGAATTTTCAAGGTTGATTTGTACTCTAGTTATTGTATGACAAGTTGTTGAAGATTCAATCTATGTTGTATTGTTGTCTACTGATAGTGTGTATTTATTTATATTAGTTTATTTGAAGGTTGAAAAAAAGTTTGTATCAATTTCTCTCGAAGTAAAATAAACTAAATATAAACTCATAATTTATCAATATAATTGCTTTATGCATAATGTAAGCCAACTTTGGTTTTGTTGTATAGCTTGTTCGAGTTTCTGCCCAAGATCAGGGCCGGTCCCAAGATTTTAGAGGCCCGGAACAAATAATAAAATTGGACCCCTAATAATTTTTTTATTTTTTTAAAAAGATTATTTATTAAAATTGTAAATAGGTATTAACAACATCAAAAATAGTTATTTATCCGTGTAACTAACATAAAGTAAAAATCATTCCACAGTGTTGAAATTGAATCGATAAATAAAAAATTAAGCGATATATCAATAAAAATGAACCGATAATTTTTAAAAAAGAGTAATTAAAAAATAATCATATTCAAGTTGATATTAATAAAATTTGATAGTGATTTTAACAAAATTATAACTTAAATTTAGTAAATTAATTCTTTGTTTTCAAAGAGATAACAAAATGTAGTTTAAAAATAAATAAATTAAAATAGTGAAGTTATTTATGTATTATAGAGTAATTTTATTTTAAAAAAAAAAAAATTATCCTTTTGTGAAAGGGAATCATTTTCGGAATAGTTTATGTAAGGGAAATTATAATTGAATATGTCATATGGATGTCTCAATGATCAATTGTCATATACAATGAGACTTAATCTATTAAAACGAAATAAAAGAAAACAATGCACCACATGGGATTCGAACCCGCGACCCTATGTTGCAGAAAACATGATACACGCGCACGCACCACTAGGCCATTTGTTATCTGATGTTATAGTGTCTCAACAAATATACTTAACCATTTGTTTAATTTATGGGCCAAAAAAAAAAAAAGAGGCCCCAAAAATCTTGAGGCCCTGAGCTGTTGGGCTGCTTGCACTTGCTCAGGGCCGGCCCTGCCCAAGATCAATTGGATGAGGGATTTTAGGAACTTTAATTTGGGGTCATGGTGATGCATCACAAGAAACATCATATTATATATTATATATGCAACGTGTTAAGAAGTTTCACATCGGATATGAGTTGGCTTGGATAAGTGTTTATAAGTAAGTGGCAATCCTCACTTTACAATCCGGTTTTGTAAACATGAGTTAGGCTCAATACCACCCACCATTTATTCATGCACCAAGCGCAATAGTGTTGAACGTAGAGGAGTGTGTTAATAAGTCTCACATCAGATGTGAGTTGGTCTGGATAAATATTTATAAGTAAGTGGCAGCAATCCTCACCTAGTTTGATTCACCTCAAAAGAATGAATTTCTAGACACTAATCTAGTTGAAAAAAAAACACTCAAATTAATATAAACTAATCAAACAAAAAAAATACAATATTTGATAGATATATTATTGGCTGATCTGGTCAATCCAATTTGGCAATTAAGCCTAATATTTGATCCAATGTCCAATTTTGGCAACTCTAAATCTCTTTGTATTATTTTTTCGTAATTATTTAGCGGCGAGAGTCGCACATTTTTTTTAAAAGAAAGAATCACTCACTTAACCTATACTATATATAAAGGGAAAACTTAGTTTTGATGTAGCATTTTTTTTCAATTACCACAATACCCTTAAGAGTTTTTTTTTAAAAAATTCTTCTTAACTTTTGCATTTTTTAAACATTGTAACTACAATATTTTAATAACTTCTTCGCTCAAACTAAAAATAACTTCTATATTTCTTTTTTTTCATCAAATCGGTTCACACAGACGGGCACGGCTGGCCACTAGTTAAATATAAGTGAAAAAATTTATGTTCAAACTAACACCTAACACACTGCATGTCGTCTTTGAATCCACCAATTAAATTTTAAGGTCTCATTGCATGTGAGAAGGATTCTCTTGTCTTGAGGTTGTAAGTATATGGAGTAGCAAAGGTCTCATACTTTTCATGTCCATGCTTCTTGTATAACAAATGTTCCAACAAGAGTGGCAACTGGCTAGTGATGCTTCACCATGTTCCCTGCAATGCAAACAGTACATCCGATTTTCAGGGCAAAATTGTGTGCGTGAGTGAGGATCTAAATTTTGTTGGCGGATACTCCTTTTTAATCATTTCTCGTGCGTTTAATTTCAATTAATTGTACTAATTAAATAGTCTAGATATACAAACATGTTGAGACATTTATTTATTTACCAATTGCTTACGTACCATCCTTAAGTTTAACATTATATTATGGCTTCTCTTTTCTATATTTGAGAAAATATCCAACAGTAAAGTTTTGTTAATATAAATAATTGTAGATAACTTATAAGTTAGTTTATAGTATATAACCTATAAGGTTATAGTGAATGATTTATAAGTTAGTTTATATAGTTTATAGCGGATAAATTAATATTGAATGTGTGTTTGATAAAAATAGTAGTTAAGTTAACTTATAAATCTAAAATTATATAAAAAAAAATACATGATAGAGGTAAAATTAAGAGAACATATGATAAATTATAAACTAAAATTAGGTTAATAGCTTAACAAATTAAACTATGAACTAATAAAAATAAAATATAAGCTCCTAAAAAAAAGTTATCAAACAAATCTCTTTTACATAGTTTATAAGTTTAAAATTTAACATTGTTAAACTGATCTCAACTATGAACATTTATAATTTTTTATTATATATGGAAAAATACTTTTTTTTAATAGCCTCGTGATTACTTATCATGTTATTGCGCGCAATACAGGTTGGTAGAGGTGATTGTGTTTGGTTTTGGGAGGACAATTGGTTGAGCTTACACACTTTTCATTATTTACTCGTTTTTCACTCGCAAGTTTATCTCAATTGGTAAGACATTGCATTATAAATGCAGCGGATCGTAGTTTGAATCTTGATCATTCCATTTATATACTCCTCAAAGGGTGAAATTTATGTCCCATAAGTCCTAACTCAACTAGCAAAATATGCCGAAATTGTTAGGTCGGTGTTGACACCAAAATTATAAAATTGATGATTTTACCAAAAATCATTGTAAACAGCCGGACGTCGTGACCCGGGTTCGAACCCAAAATCTCACAATCATGTGAGTTTAATTTCCAGTTGATTACCACTTCAACTAAAATCGGGAAAAAAATGTGAAATTTCTAGCTATTAGACTACTTAATAAAAATGCTAAATAAATTCTGCAATTTCATGATAAAGTGTCTACCTAATGTTTTTGGAAGTGAGATGATACTGCTAGAAGAAAGATATTCAAATAAATTAAGTATTCATTTAGGATCTATGTATCAAGATTTGAAGAAAATATTTTGGTAGCCTTGAATATTTTTCTTTTTATGTAAATCCGATATCTTTTACATGCAACTATTGAGTTTTGTGAGATATAAATGGGTGGCAAATTCTCTCATGTTGTGCTTGGTAGGCAAGAAATAGGGGAGAGAGATATAGTGTAGAGAGAATTAGAGAAGAGATTTGATATTTCTCTTGCTTGGTGCTGCAGAGAAATAGAGGAGACAGATTAAAAAGCTATGGGTCCTACTGCTTTTTGTTTCTTCGCTGATTTGAGAAGAAAGAGGCAAGAGAATCAATCTTTATATGTTATTCCCATTTTAACCTTGTCTCCTTCCTAGTTTCTCATCACATCTTAAACAACTCAGTGGTTATTGGTTATATGTAAATGGAGAATAGTTGCGACGAAAGTGCTGTAATTTGTGAACATTTAATTTTTTAGAAAAAAGCTATAACTTGTATTTTCATGACAAGGGTACAAGAAGCTTTTATTTCCCTTTAAGACAAAGAACAAGAAGCTATAGAGTTAGAAACTGTACATGCTGGATTTTCAATTCATATGGAGGCGGAAGTTGAGATGGGGAATTGGAATAACTTATTTTTCTGGGAGGATAACAGTGTGGTGTTTGACAATATGTGAGTGGTTTAATTAATTAATATTAATAAAATGAAACTAAAAAATAAATTAACTCAAGTAATATTTAAATCAAAATAATGTTTAAAAATAACCTAATTAATTCAATTAATTTAAAAATATATCGAGCAATTTTTTTGGCTAATAATAAGCAGTTTAATAAAGTAATTAATGTATTTAAATATAAATTAAATTGAATTTCATAGAAATTTTTAACTCAAGGGTATTGTAGTACTTTTATAATTAATCAATATTTCTCTCTTCTCTATTTCTCTTCTCTTTCTCTTATACCAAACAACACATCAAATCAACTATATTTCTCTTATCTTTCTCTCTTCCCTCATTCTCTCTCACCTATTTCTCTCTTCTCATTTTCTTCTCACAACCAAGCACACCCTAAGAGTTTTTAACACTACTGCATGCCCAAATCAAATATCAAATTCAAAATCTTGATTAAATTAAAAGAGACTTACATCATCTTATCTAATTAATCATCTTATCTAATTAATATTCTTGGGTTGGTGGCCTCGAATTTGTTTTATGCTTGTCGTAGGAAATTTTGTAACCATTAAAGATATATACATGTATGAAAATTAAAGATATATACATGTATGAAAATTGGGCAAGATATATTGTTATGGATTTTGTGCTAAGGTTACCAATAAATTGGTCAAATGAAAAAGTGACAGCCACAAAAACTATTTAAACTTTGTTTGGTAAAAAATAGTAGATAGCTGATAAACTAACTTATAGCGGATAAACTTATAGCATATAATTTATAAACTAGTAAAACTAGCTTATAGCGAGCTTTAGTACCAACTTGGTACCAACTGATGGGGGTGCCAAATCAAAAAATTGTTAACTATATGTTATTAATTTCAGGGGGAGGAATCCCTATTCAATACTTATAACCGGAGTGGAGGGATTATCAAAACAATTCTTACAAAAGCTCTCCATTCTGCGGTAGAATTTCTACCAATGCCCTCAACTGCTCAACAAATAGGTTAGGAATTATTTTTTTTGAGAGAGTTGTGAAGCGCTGTCAACTCTCTCAACTTATTTGAATTAAGAGAGTTGAATAAGTTGAATAAGTTGAAAAACTTGAATTCGAACCACTCGAACCACGAAGGGAAAAATAACCCAACAACTAATTAATTAAGTAATTATTAATATTTCTCTATAAAAAGAAATGACATTTTAACAATTTTATTTTGTGTGTTAATCGTCTGATTCTTAGAGAAATGAGACAATAATAAAAGTGTAAAACTAAAATTTGGTTATGTGTTAAGTAAAATTTTACCAAGAATTATTCTAATAAAAAATTGAAGTTGAATTCTTTTAAATGATCCATATTTTTTGTAAAACTCGTTAACTACTTGAATCCAGTATTTTTTTTAAAAAATTACTTGAATCTAATATCTTTCTTTATATTATATGTTTATTTGATGTAAGCGCAAGTTTATAAAAAAATTTAATGATTGTATTGTCGATCAATAATAATTGTTTGATCATTCAAAAATTTGATTCCCTTGTAACTATGATATAATTGGTTAGCTGTTTAACTTTATTTATTATTTTTAGTAAAAATGGATCAAAAACTATTCTCAATATTTTTACACGTATATATATTGTATAGAATGAAGAGAATGTAAACTATTTATTTTTATATATACATGCATTGAATAAGTAAAGAACTGAATTTATACAACTTATTACGTCAGATTCTGTTTGTTTTTTTTTTGTATACATATCAAATTTTGCAACCAAATAGGAGTATGTTGAATTCGAGTGGTTAAATTTTGATTTCTTGTAAAACAATTTTGACTAAATTTTATCTCACTTGGAAACGAATATTGAAATCAAGGTTTTAAAAAACGGTCGCGGTCGCGTCTCGGTTACGTAAAGGTTTTCGCGATTTCGGTCGGTACATGTATTACGACACTAATTGCGGTCGTCGCGGTGTGAATTAATCACAATTTGTTCTTTAATATAAAAACGGTGA
The DNA here is from genome assembly GCA_030408175.1 of Trifolium repens. Taxonomy (NCBI): domain Eukaryota; kingdom Viridiplantae; phylum Streptophyta; class Magnoliopsida; order Fabales; family Fabaceae; genus Trifolium; species Trifolium repens. The sequence goes on from CP125842.1 coordinate 7,512,826, forward strand.
TACACACTAATGGTATCGGCACCTGCAAAAACCGTTTTATCACGGCCGTTTTCGCGGTCACGGACCTTTATTTAAAACCTTGATTGAAATTACTGAAATTCCTTTTTTTTCAAAAAGTAGAATATTAATCCCAAAAATTATCAAATTATGTTTTTTATATATTGTTGCAAAACGGAAAAAATAGTTATGTATGGAAAACATTTCCCGTTGCTTCACTTAAACGCATCTAACTTCCGGGGTGCGACGTCGTCATACACATGTACATCCAAAATATAAACATTTATTTGCATTAAAAAACATATCCACCATGCATGAACGTATATCATATATCAAAAAACCTTTGAGTCTTATACAATCTTAATATTCATGAGCATGTAGCTACATTTCGTAACTTACTTTCATTTGTCCATACCCTATATCCAACTAACACATATCTTATCGTCATAAAATAAAAACTAACACATAGCTTAATGTAAATGTTCACCTTTTTAGTTATTTTAATATTGTTATGTTTTTGTCATATATTAACAATATGTGTTGAATATACTATTATATATTTCCAATAACCTCCTAAGCAAATTTTCACTTCTATAAATACCCTAACAATCATGTCACAAAATTAAATCATCATATAATCCATATAAGTACTACTACTACTACTATACTACTCATCATAGAAAAAATTATGACTTCCATAATGAGGAACCTTGTTAGTACTTATATGGTTTTACATATAATAATTTCGACCTTAGTTTGTGAAGCTAGGTTAATACGTGTTACACCAAACTTTGTTGAAAGAAAAGGCACAGAATTTGTGTTGAATGGTTCTCCTTTTTTGTTCAATGGTTTTAATTCTTATTGGATGATGAATGTAGCTTCTGATCCAAATGAAAGGTATAAAGTTTCTAATGTATTTAGAGAAGCTTCAGCTGCTGGTCTCACTATATGTCGTACATGGGCATTTAGTGATGGTGGCAATCAATCTTTGCAAATATCCCCTGGCATATACAATGAGCCTGTATTTCAGGTTAACTAATTTATTCCCTTTTGTTCCATATATATGTATCTCAATCAATAACATTTTCCATTTATATGATTCAAACAATTGTTACATTTGGTAAAAAAAAAGTAACTTTACATTTGATAAAAAAAATATTGTTACATATTATCGGTATGAAATATTCATCGACTTTCTGTTGATGTTGAATATCTGCCAAGAAACATGACTCACTACAATAAATATAATTTTTTGCAACGATTTTTTTTATTAAAAGTTGTTACAAAGTAGTTTTGCAAGTGACTTGTAACAAAAAAAATCATTACAAAAAATTATTTTTCTTGTAATGACTGGTCATCTTCTATGTGGTCTAAACCTAAAACTTTGCTCGGGATTTGACTTTTGAGTCTAGTTTCAACTCGGACCATGTAATATTGCTAATGAAAATTGTTACATGCATGTTCGCATTCATTTTGAGTTAATATTATTTTCTAAAAAAAATATTGACATATAAAGATTATCAATAAGAAATTGCTTATAAAAAAATTGACTTTCAAGTTTGACCTCACTTATACTTGTAAAAAAATAATAATATAAGTGTGGTTTCTAATATTTTGTTTGTATATGCAGGCATTAGATTTTGTGATAGGTGAAGCAAAAAAGAATGGTGTGCGTTTGATTTTGAGCTTGGTCAGGGCCGGCCCAAGGGTAAAGCAGTCCAAGCCCTAGCTTTAGGCCTCACAAAAAAAAAAAAAATTTAAAGTCCATTAGGCCTCAAAATAAAATCGCGTTTAATATATATAGGCCTCTGTCCGAAAATTTACAAGTTGATGATCTAGCTCTGATGGTTCGCGCGCGTGCATTTTGTGGGGAGGTCGTGGGTTCAATCTCTTGGCAAGCAATTTTGGTTTATTTTCTTAATTTTTGTTATGTCTCCACATTGTATTTGTATACCTGTATACTATAGTAAGCAAAATCACATCAAAGATGAGAGAGGCGAGTGAATGAATGAATAAGAGCTTCACTGCTAGTGCTCACAAGAGAGATTGATTCTTTTTAAGTTTTTTTTTTTTTTTGGTGCACTCTTTTTAAGTTATCTTTTATGAGAAATATTATAAAAAGGTTTAGAAACAACTATTGAATATAAAATTTAGTTAAATTTAGATAATACAGATATTTTTAAATTGAATAAAAGAAAGTAATTAAAGTTTACTTTATGCAATAAAAAAGTTCATATTATGTTTGTCTATTTATTAGTTCATATTATAGTACTATTTCTATCATCAAAAAGTTTATAAATAAAAAATAATATAATTTTGTTTGAGTATATATAAATAATAGCAATCCTTTTTGCAAAAACAATATGTTAATTTAATTCTTATAAAAAAATAGTAATTTTTTTTAAAATTAAATTTTCATTTTATATTTTTAAAAATAAAAAGCCTCATACTTATATTCGCTTTAGGCCACATAATCTGTTGGGCCGGCCCTGAGCTTGGTGAACAATTACAAGGATTTTGGAGGAAGGCCTCAATATGTGCAGTGGGCTAATAGTAGTGGGGTTCAAGTCAATAATGATGATGATTTTTACACAAATCCTGTTATTAAGGGTTACTACAAGAACCATGTCAAAGTACGTAACTCTAATATTGATTAGGGAACTAGCTAAACAATTAATTCATTTTCAAATAATAAAACAATTAATTTTTCTTACTAAAAAATATTCAATCGATAAATGGTTTTTCTTACTAAAAATATTTTTCTATTTTTTTTTCGTACGTAGATTAACTAAAAAATTCTATAAATGGTCATATAGTAAGATTAACAATTGTATACTAATATACAATGTTGACTGTGTACGTGCAGAGTGTGCTGACCAGGATCAACACAATCACTAAAATCGCTTATAAAGATGAACCAACCATCATGGCTTGGGAATTAATCAATGAACCACGTTGTCAAGTTGATTACTCCGGCAAGACCATTAACGTGAGTTTTATTTAATATACTAGTATATGGCTTACATTTGTTTCTTAATATGCTACTAAATATTTTATGCTATAGTAAATAGTATTTATTTAATTTTTTTTAATTGTTTTGATGATGTTTTTATTCATATAGGCATGGGTTGAGGAGATGGCTCCATATGTGAAATCTATTGACAAAAAACATTTATTGGAGGTTGGATTGGAAGGATTCTATGGAGATTCTATCCCAGATAAGAAACAATACAATCCGGGTTTTCAAGTTGGATCGGATTTTGTTTCCAATAATCTCGTTAATGAAATTGACTTCGCAACAATTCATGCATATCCTGATAATTGGTAAGCTTAATTATATGATCTACGATTATCACATCACGTTCTTCTGAAAATTGAATGATTAACAAAAAAAATATAAAAAAGATATTGTCACTAAACAATTAGTGACGATTAAAATGTAACTAAACAATTAATCAATCATATATTTATATAAAAACAGGTTAACCGGACAAAATGATACCGTGCAAATGGATTTCATGCAAAGATGGATGACGAGTCATTTGGAAGATTCAAGAACAATTTTGAAGAAGCCGTTGGTATTTACCGAATTTGGAAAGTCGAAAAATGACCCGGGGTATGATATAAGTTCAAGAGATTCATTCATGAATGCAGTTTATTCAAGCATATATGGTTTGGCACAAAATGGAGGAACATTTGCTGGGGGATTGGTTTGGCAACTTTTGGATGAAGGAATGGATTCATATAATGATGGATATGAAATTGTTTTGACTCAAAACTCTTCTACAAGTAATGTTATTAGTCAACAATCTTCTAAAATGATTGCACTTGAGCATACTTTGGGCAACAAGCACTGAAGAAGAATTATAAGGAGATCAGATTATCTCTTAGAATATTTCATGTCTTTTTTGTTGGTGGCATTAAAATTGAGATTGAAGACACGATGCAATTTAGATTCTTAATTTATGTAATTCATATTATTTAAGAAAAATCTATAAATAAATAAATTATTAAGTTATTGGGTTTAAGTAGTTTAAGAGTTTGAGTAAGGGACAAATTATTTCAATATAACTTGAGTTCGGTTAAAATAATTATTGGTCAAATTTTAATTACCTACCATTTAACTTGATTGGGAGGAGCTTGATTTATCTTAAATAGTTTTACCTAATTTTGTGAAAAGTAGTTACGAAAATATTAAATATACATTTTTTTCCAATCACTTCTATAAGAAAAATTGATGTCTTAAATATATTAATTAATTGATGTATTCAATTTCAATGTATCTAAAATATCAATTTTGCTTATAATAGTGAACGGAAGAAAATAGTATCTAAAATGATTTAATCAAAGATTTCTTCAATAGATTTATATGTATCTATTTGACCCAAATCTAATTAAATACTATCGGAGACTTCTAAATGTAATAAGTGGTATTTAGTCAACTGTCTTCCAATTATTGGTTGTATTTGAGCATGCAATTACTTAAAAATATATCTTTTTTTAACAACTATAGAATTTTATTGAAAAGTGATTTGTATATAAGGAAAAGTGATTTTCATATATTTTTGGATACTTTTACCTCTTATTCCCATGCTAGTGCAATTGTTGCATTACTTGAGAAATTCTGTCCAAATTGGTTACATATACTCATTAAAAGTGGGTGTGTTGTCAAAATGCTTTGTACGTCATAGCTAATCATAAGAAAATAAGGGAGCAATTGATTAATGTTGAGGTTACATTCCAATTTGCTTTTCTTTTTTTAGATGGTACTCCAAGCTATGTCAAAGAATTAGCAAATTATTTTACTAATCCTACCAGAATTTTTAATGTCATCATCATGGCTGATTTGTTTGGTTATAAAAGTTCACTTGAAGGATAAAGAATGAACACATCATGGAAGGGGACCATATTTATGGTCATAAGATTAATTTTGGGTTGATTTCAATTGTCCCTTCATATTATTTGATAATTTATCTGCTTCTTTAGAGCCAAATTAAAAGACATGCATGTGAGGTGTTGAATGACATGGATCAATTAGTTACTAGAAGCTACTCACAAGTCACAAGGCTTTGTTACACTTTGGAACTTTGTTACAAGTTTGGCCATAGTACATTAGTACCCTTTCAAGGGGAACCCAAATTTGCTCTACAATTTTTGGAGTGGTTTGTTTTGTTTCAAAATATCTTTAAAATAAATGAAAAATTATTGAAATCTATTTTTATGTTTTTACATTTTCGTAAAACATATTGATTATATATAGGCCTTTAAGTCTATAGGAATTACATTAAATTAGTTAAAACGACTCAAAATAAAGCCTAAATAAATAAGTTAACTTGTCAGTTAAACTATTCTCTTCTCTATAAATGTGAGAGATAATGAAATTCAAGTTTCTAGATATGATCAAACAATTCAGCCATTTATTTCTAAGGTGCCGAGATACCATGAACGGAGAGTTGAAAGCCGATTTACCAATATAGAATCTATTTTAATCCACAAATTAGACCAACTTCTATATCATGAACTAGTTCAATAACAAATATTGCTCTAATAATAAGCTTAGCATAGAAGGCAAAATAAACACCTAGTTCATTAATAGTTAATTTATTAAAAGTTAAAAAATGTAAATATATATTATGCTGACCCATATCTATTTATTTTTGCGGATAATTACACATTTATATGACTGTATCCATAATATGGGTGTTTCCCTAACCATTGTGGATTTTTTTCAGGTTACTGGGCATAAGTGCGATTGTCTTTAAACCGAAGAGTTTATAAAAATAATTATAATGATATTCTATTTATATAATTTTAATGAAATTGTGAATAACATAATCTAACGATTCCACCAAAAAAATCTAATATAAAGAAAATTATTTTAATTATTTTAAAAAATATTTTTGGATGATATTTTTACTAATTTTTTTTTAAGCATTTTCTAATTAATGTTAGATAAATTAGAATAAGACATTTCAATATATTTATATTTAAGGTTTATTTTTATTTACTCGTGTTTATTCTTTCTTTTTTTAAGAGATAAAAATGAATTATATAAATTAATCGAATAATCTCCACGGCACATGGTACGGCACAGGGTGTGCCATACTCGTGTTTATTCTTACTTTTGCTAGCGTATCATATGTTCACATGTTTTATAAAAAAATATAATATTTTCACATGTTTCTTAGACATATATTTAAAATGGTTAATAATAACAGTCAAACGATATAAAAAAATAATAATAACAGTCAAACAGAAATAGGAGTAACTTCTTTTAATTTGACTCAACAGAAATAGTTAAAATATTCATATAACAATGCTATAGTTATACTATATTAAGCACTTTTTAAATAAATTAAAATAATATTGGAATATTCTTTTATCAAATATATATATATATAGGAATTTTCTCAAATTTTATGTACTAGCTGGTCATGACTCATGAGTCATCATCCACCATATAGCGACGAAACAAGCGGAATTGGTACTTATCACAATCACAACACAGACAAATTTCAATTCATGAGTCCTAATTAATAAATGCCGCATGAGAGTTTTTTTTTGTTCTATTTTTTTTTAAGAAAAATAATTAGAGTTTCCTTTTTAAATTTGACTAATGTAATGGGAGGTAAGTGTGTGATTTTTCTTAGTCAAAAAAAAAAACAGTGTGATTTTTCTTTAAGTAATTTATTTTTCTATCAATTAAACTATGTTCACGTGAATTTTAAGTGTATAATTTTGTATACACAAATAAAATAATATATTAATTAATTCAATTATTCTCTAATTATTATACTTTTTTTTTAGCTCTTTTTTCCTCCTCATCCTCCTCCCTCTCTTCATGGTGCAAAATGAAGCTCAAAACATTAATCATAATGATACTTAATGAATTAGGATTAACATAATCACTCGGTTAATATTTTTTTGGAAAGAGTTATAAATATCACCTAAAAGGAAGGTTTTCAGAACCGGACCGGTCATCGAACCGGTAAGCTTACCGGTTTAAGGTTCAACCGGTTGGATCGGGGTCGGATCGGTCAGACCATTTTTAATTAAATATATATTTTAATTAATATATAAATAAAAATAAATAATTAATTAATATTCCTTAATTTTACACACAAAAAAGATGAAATGTCATATAGTTAATATAAAATTAAAACTTTAGTACATTAGACATAAAATTTCTAATTCAAACTAAATTAAAAATTATATAATAACTAAGTCCAATAACACAAAATAATACTATAACATCGTTTTTAATCTTTCTTTTACAAATAAAACCAAATAACATCGTTTGATGATATATATATATATATATATATATATATATATATATATATATATATATATATATATATAACGGTGTTGTTTTGACCTCCTTTTTTAAAAAAAAAACGGAACCATCGAACTATCTGAACCGACCGGTTCACCGGTTTTTTCCGGTTCAGGACCGGTTCGACCGAATTTTTATTGGTTCGCCTGCGGGCCGGTTTTTAAGTCTAACCGGACCGAATACATCACCGGTTCAGAATTTGACTGGTCCGACCGGCCGGGTTCACAACCTTGCCTAAAAGCTAATAACCACAATCAGAAGATTGAGTTCAAATTCAAAACATAAAAAAATATAACTATCATAGAATTATCAGTTAAGCTGCGTTTTACGGACATTTGATAAAAAAAATACGGCAACAAATTTGAAAAGAAAAAATATCAAATTAATCTTAAATCAAACAATACTGTATTTGATCTAGATGGCATATCAAAATTTCACATCCTCGTCCTTTAGAAAATACACAAAATTAAAGGTTACAAGGAGATGATAATAAATTAAACATGAAATTAAGAACAAATTAATCATCATCATAAAATTCAGTACCACCACCAAGAACAAACCACAAAGATCGAAAGCAATCAAAGAATCTCCAATAGCTCTTCTTTTTTTCCTTCTTCTTCTTCTTCTTCTTCAAAGCTTTGAGTTCTTGTGCTCTTCTCATTGACTTCAACACATCTTCATTATAAATGCATTCATTCATTTCTGCACAATCATTGTTACCATAAAATACATCTCCCATAACTTTACTAGTATGATGAGGTTTTTTCATTGAAAGGTTTTGGTGAGGAAAGGAAGAATTTGGACTCGTCCACATACCTTTCGTTCTGTGTAACAAAAACAATTTAAGCTTATATCAAGCTTATAATAATTTGGTTTTAATTTTTACCAAAAATAATATTGGTTTAATTATTGTTTTTATTTTTTTGTTTTGACTAAATTATTTTATTGAAATTTTTTTTTGACTAAATTATTTTATTGAAATTCTAGATTGTGTAAAATTTGTTTCTTTCTATTTTTTTATAAATCTGTTTCTTTCTAATAATAATAAGAGGGTCATGCTAACTGGTGCTCTGGGGCACGAGTTAAAGATAAAGAAAAAAATTTACATTGAAAATAACACTTTTTATATTTTAGAAACATTGACTATACGAGTTTTAATGTAGTTTTATTATATTAAGTATTCTTAACTAGAATATAGGAACACTATTTATCATTTTCTATATTAAGATAGGATTAGGCGTAAGTATTAGTCAAATAGTCACTACTAGAAAACATTGATTTAGCCTCCAAATTTAGCGTCGGCCACCGACACCGACGCTAATAGCGTCGGATTAGAGTCCATTTTTTTCACGCTAGTCAGATTGATCATTTCTCATTTTTTTGAAAAATATTTAGTGTCCGTCACTCCGACTCTAAAGGGTAAAATGACCGACACAGTGTTTTTAAAAACATGTAGAGTCAGCTCATCGGACGCTAGTTTTTTTGCCAGTAAAGTTTTAAAATTATTTTTTTGGTTTCACAAAATAAATGAAGTCTATTTCATTCATGACTAACATTTCCCCGTGACTTAAAATTGAAATACCATATTAAATTTGTTCATTAAGCTTGACTTTTTTTTTTATAAGTGTTAACTTGACTTTTTTTTTGGTTTTACAAATGTGTTAACTTATTATAGCTAAATATTAAATAATAAAAATAAAAATAAAAATATAACAAAACTGAATATGATAAACACAGATCTCCCATCTATTCTTCTATCCCTCTTCTCACTGAAACCCTTTTCCTCTTTCTCTTTTCACGAATCAAACCTTCACCCTCCCTTCTTCTGTGAGCGAAATCCTCAACTTCACCTCAGTGTTGCGCCGTTCTGTCACCACTGCCCCACTCATTACGTCTTTGAGCTACGGTGTGCGTTCTAGAGCTGTCATCTTCTCATTCTGTCGATTCTGTAAGTTTTCAAGTTTGGTTCAATTTATCTTTTGATTATAGTCTTCTCCTCATTCTTTAATGGATTCTGATTCCAATTTCAATTTTTTATCCCAACCCTAATATTCATATGAACCCTAAATACGGATTGGTTATCTCTTGTTACAATTTAAGTTACAATTTCAGTTTTTCATTGTTTATTGTTCAAATTTCATGCTCAATTTACAATAGATTTATCTTTTAAAGAATTAAAATGCATAATACTCTGAAATTTCATGCTTAATTTATTCTGCTTCTTAAAGGGTTTTACCATTTTTTTCATTAGTTGTCATTGTTCCCTTTGTCTTGAGTTTGACTTGACTGATATAGTGATATGTTGATTTTAGGCACATTATATGGGTAGATTAGAGAATGGTAAATTTTTTATAGCAGCTACAATCGTACCAAGCCACTTACTTTCACATTGTTGATGTTTGATATAACAAGGTAACTAGCTAAATTTAATATTGTGATTGATACCTTCTATGTCTTGTTGTCTCAAGGTGATGATATCAATCAAAGACTATTGTATAAAATGTAGAATTCAAAACCCTAGAGTTTTTCTTTTCATGTGGTTTGGAAGAAAACTGTGTAACTAGCCAAAATTACCATAGAAGTTTTCATTGATAATAATGAGCTGTAGGAGGATTTAGCTTATTTTGGTTGGGTGAGTTTCAATTATTTTTTTTGATAGAAAGATGAGTTTCAATTTTAGTGATGAAACACCACTGATAATTTTGATTCGCTTTCTGATTTACTTTATATTTCACTGTAGATGGTAGACAAAAATGATTAAGACAAGTGATACCTTGAATATCAATTCTATTGGTAACAAATCCAATTTTAGGATGCTTATAGGAATGATGAATGTTGTTTATGTACTCATTTGTGATCCGTCATTTATTTTGACAGAATAAGAAGCAAGTAAAACAGGATGATACGTCTCAATTTCAGACTCAGTTTGGATGCTCTAGGTCCTTCGCATTGTCGAATTGACAACAAAAGATAAATGTTTCTTCAGGTCTGCCTTAATGATAATTTGTTTTGGTTCTTATTTATTTGGTTTAGACTATCAATATTAAGATTGATAAATTTCTAATCATTATTATCTTCAAACAACATTATATTTCTTTCTTTACCACAGCGGAAGCCATTCTCACAATGTTTAACTTCAATGCATTTGGAAGAGTTTAAATAACATGAATCACACCGAGCGAATTGCGAATTCGGATTTTGTTGGTTTGCTTATCTTGTTGCTTCAGGTGATACTACAAATTTTATAAGTAGACTTAATGCATTCATGTATTCTACTACTCTTCAATATAACAGTATTGCCTCCATAGATTTTATTTTGTTTATAGAATTTTGGTGCCTCCTACCTTGTTTAGTTATGTTGATGTATGAGTTAGATTGAAGTGAGTTCATTTCCATTCCTTGATCCCTCAATCATGTTGTATTTAATTATGCAGTCCTATGAGCATGCTATTCGTTTTCCCTTTGTTGATAATATGATAAGAGACTTTTCAATATTGTCTTTCTTTAGCCAAATTGTTTCCCTTTGTAAAATAAAAGGATAATTGTGAGTCCAAATGTCCTTTATATATGTTGAGTGTTATTAATTGTGACATTTTTTATTATTGATATTGACTTCAATACTGATTGTAAAAACTTTTTGATGGTGTTGTTGGGCCTTTGTTGGTTCAGCTTGGAGGTCCTCTGATGGGCTGAATAGGTCATCCTTTGCTGCTCTGCTTTTCTTCTTCTATTAGTCTGGCTGTTTCCGTTCTAATCTGTTGTGGTGGTCTTCTTGTTTGCGGGTGGCTGAAGCAGTGCTTAGGGATGTTGGTGTAGCAGATTTTCTGCTGTCATCTTATCTTTTTTTGTGGTTGTAGGTTGTGTTTTTTGAAGTGTTTAGTGGTTTCTAGTTCTGTTTTTAGCAGGGTAGGAGTGCATCATTTTTTGCTTCAGTTTTGATTTATTTCAAGTCCCTGTGTTGGAAGGTTTGATTTATATTTATTGTGTAATGATATAGATCTTATCCTCTATAAATGAGTGATTTATTAGATTAATATCATTAAGTAGAAGTAGGGAAAATTAGATTAATATCATTAAGTAGAAGTAGGGAAAAAGGTACATGACAAATTGTGTCGGTGGAGAAAGAAACTTGATGAAACAAAAAACAAACTGTGGTTAAGTAATTTCTATTTCCAAATATATGTAGCCTTATTCGTTAATTGATATGTCATGATATATTTACTAGATTTACTAGATAGATTTTCCCTATTTAATGAATTATTTTTATTAATTAGTTCTCGTAAGAATTATTAATTGACTTTTATTAATTAATTCTTTTTCAGGTTTGAATTTACATAGAAACACTACAGAGCTGATTTTGCTACTCTCCAAAGCTACTTTCAATGGAGATAAAGAACTTTCAATTTCCTTCGCCGGTGAGTCACCACACAATTGATTTCATAAATTTTGGTCTATATTCTTCTATTTCCCTTCTTGAATTATCTATTTTGTTTCTCCCTCTCTCTGATCTATGGTTTAGTTTATCTTTAACTGAGCATAATGTTTCATTTTCTAGCTTCTGTATCTTGCAATGCGCTTTATTTCTCGAGAGGTGGATGTAGCTCACTTTGTAGCAGTCAGTACTTGTGATTAAATTTAACTTTTAAGGTAATAGTAAATTGAAGTGAAAGGTTCTTATTGGTATATTAGTTGATATGTGTGTGTGTGTGTGTTGGGGGGGGTTTGAAATAAATCTTGCTTTTAGTTTTACTTGTCTTAAGTATTATTTTTCTTTGAATATGATAAACATGAGCTAAACATTAGGTATTCTGGACATGGGACAAAATTACATGACTAGACATGGTGTGGTGCAAGCAAATACTCAACATTACTCGATGAGTTGTTTTTGAAAACAGACGTGGAAATTTGGCGCTTGAGCTGATAGTCAGGAGGAGTCTATCTATGTGAGTTATTGGTTGTATCCATGCTTTGACATTAATCTTCTACATTTAGTACTTTATTAGTAAGTTGGTTATTTTTGTATTTATAAACTACTTTGTAGTATCATAACAACTTAGCTATGTTGTACATGTTTTTTATGATGCGTTTTTATTTTTTTGAAGAATTTGATGTGTAATACCTGGTTCTTAAGTATTAGGTGCAAAACAGGGTAATAGGCAACAAGTGCAGCTTTTTATAAATAAATACAAAAAAGCACTTTAGCGTCGGCTAAACCGACTCTAGTTAATATTGTTGACTTTTAAAAGTTGACTTTAGCGTCCGTTATATCCGAGGCTAAAGAATTTTGTTGACTTTTCTAAACTTGAAAAGCTTAGAGTCGGACCATGTTAGAGTCGGACTTTGAATCGGATACACCGACTCTAATATAGAGTCGGATGGCCAAAAGCGGACGCTACTGTTTAGCTTCGAGCGTTTTAGCCTCATCCCCGACACCGACGCTAAACGGACGCTATAAGGGCTTTAGCGTCGGTTTTTTGCCCTTTAGAGTGGGCTTTTGTCCGACGCTAAAAACAGTTTTTCTAGTAGTGAGTAATAATACTAATAACAAATGATTTTCTATTATCTGTAAATATGCACATGTCAAGAAGTTCAAAATAGCATGTTTGTACTTTTTAAAGAAACAGTAAATAATCACTAATAAAAAAGTTATAAGGTTGACTTATTAACTAAGAACAAGGAATTGATGAATAATGCTAGAGTAACAAAAATGGTCGGTTATCCAAAATAAACAACAACAAAAATGGTCTCAACTTTTTTTTTCAATGAAAAAAACCATTGGCCACTTGAAAAAAAAAATAGTCATCGATTGGATGGACTCTTATTATTGTCTTTTCAGTTATGGAAGCTGAAATTTGAAGAAACGTTGGAATATATGAGATAAGTACAAAATATAGAAAGATATATGACATTAGAAAAACAGATAAAGATAAATAGATAATATTATTCTTTGTTTTGACGGAAAAGATAATACTAATCAGTTGTTCTAATGTATTTTTAAATGCTTATCTAACTATCTGTACCAGCCGCCCAAGTCGATTGTATTTGTTTATATTTATTTAATTGAATAACTCGTGCGGATATATACTGTCCCTACTCGATCATTTTCTTGGTGAATTTACACCTATTAAGCTTTGATGAATTTAACTCAGTTGGTAAAACATTGTATTATATTCCTTCCGTTACAAAATATAAAAAAAAATTAGTCAATAGAAGTGAATATATTTGGTCTAAATTTTGAACCAAATTCATTAAATTTATTTGACTTACTTTTGCTTATTTTGTAACAGAGGTAGTAATTTCAAGTTTGAATCATGATCATCTCACTTATTAATTTAAGGATGAAATTTCTAATCATTTAGTTACTAAAAAAATGACATTGTATTTTATATGTAGACGATGATATTTGAATATCGAACACTTCACACATCCTTTTTAAAAGTGAAATTATAGCCAATAGACTACTTGATAAAAATAATGATTGAGAATTAAAAGATTATATATAAGTATAGTTGCACACAACATTATTAAAGAGGTCGGAGTATGAACCACAAATTTTCATTTTTCTTCATTTAAAGTATTTGAATAAAAAAATTATAGATTCAAACCCATGTTTTGCAACTACTATACCATCTAGATCACACATACGAAACAAATCCATCCAATTTTACGATGTAAAGTCAAGCTTCAAATATATTTTTTTTCATAATCTTTGTATATATTAATTGGTTTTTGGTGATTCAATCACAAGAATGGATATTTGTACTGTTAAAGTTGTTTGAAGACCCACATTGTTAAAGTTTTTGGGTTATTGAGTGTATAAATGTATTTGCAAACTCTTACCTTTCGAGCTAGTTTTTAGGATGAAATCTATATTCATTTAACATGATATCAGAACGGCAGAAACCCCCAACCTAACGTTCATTAGTTTCGAATAAAGAATACATATTGCCCAAACAAACATCTACTCCTATCAAAATGAAAAGCCTGACTTTACTAATAACATAGAAAGGGATTTTGTCAAGGCTTTGGAAGGCTTTATAAGAGCCATAGAAAGGGATTTTGGCAAGGCGGATTGAAATCATTAATTTATTAGTGTCTCTTATTTTCAATTTTGTTTAGAACTCAATTCCATACTCCTAAATGAGATGATGGTGATACATGTAGCCGTCTATTGACCAAGGCTTATTGTTTCCTAATCATTTTCTTTGTTCATGCATAAATCAGTCTTTGTTCTCTACTTCTCTCTTTTTTGTTTATTTTCTTTGACTAACCATTTGTTTTCTTGTTTCTCACAGATTATGGAGGAAATAAAATGAGAAATAGTTTGAGGAAAATTATAAATTTGGCAATTATGTGATTTTTTTTATATCAAGTAGGAACTAGGAAGGCTGAAAACAGGTCAACCTTATCTGATTAATATATTTATATTACTAATATTAGAGATTATAATATTGGAAAATTGTAATATCAGATATAATAGTAGTCAAATTTTGATTAGCATGATTTTATACAAGATTCATATTTTGAGTGATTATTTTAGTATAAAATATTTTTGAAAAATGGATAATTTACTTTAAGTTTTATTTACGAATTTTTAATTAAATTTCTGTATAATGATTATAATTTTGAATAATAATCGACTTTATAATTAGATGTGATATTTTGGATATTATTCATATTAAAAACTTCAAAGTGATTATTTTTTAAAGTAAAGTGATTCATTTCTTATGGTTTTAGTATTGACAGTAAAAATAACAAATGGTAAAACATAAAGCAAAAACAAAGGAAAGACACTCAGCCAGGATGGGTCAAAGTTTGAGGCCTTATAAATTCAAAAATGAGGATTCCATATAATTTGGCTCAACAAAACACACATGGTGAGTTGTGTGTATGTGATATGTGATTTACATGTCTAATGCAACATAAAGAACTGAAGCCAAAGGTCTAAAGGGAAAAATCTTTTGCTTTTGTCGCTATTAACAATGGTATATGCCTTATTTATGGCTCTTATAAAGCCTGCATCTCCATAGTAGTGTGCTCATTGTTGTTAGCGGACGATGTTTCAGGATTTTCCTTTTCGTCGGTAGAATTCATCTCTTGAATGGGAGGAGGGTTAACAATAGTCATTTCTGAAAAAACATTGTCCGAGAGCCGTCCCTTCATCTCCCTGTGCTCCTGACACAAGGCACACCAGTGCAAGCAGCAGTGCACACAACATGCATTGCAAGGTGAATTCTGCAATAATAACAGGGTTCATGTATAAAATCAGAGGAAAAAATTAAACAAAATCATGTATAACAGTATAAGTATCTGTGGTACATGGACGGAATTTAATCCTTTTGAAACAGGCGGAATTTGAACCCTTAACCAAGAACTAAACCTCTACCACAGCATAGATGGCCCCGTAATCGGAAGGAAACCGACTCTAGATGAAGAGTTTTGTACCAAAACAAGAAAGAACAACAAGCCAATTACATCATATAAGAGCAAAGACGTAATGCAACACAAAGTTGCCACTAATCTTGAAACATTGGAAGAAAGAAAACAAGAGCGCCAAAATGTATTCAGGATTTCATAGTAAGATAATAAGATTACAGAACAGTAAAATATGCACGAGTAGTTTTCAGATATATTAAAAAAAGTCTTTGTCACTAGTTTTCATCAAAGAGAAAATAAAAGTACGTTCGGAGCACAACAGGATCCTACAACAGGACACAAATTTCAAAATCCAACGAATTCTATTCTCATAATCTAAAGCAAGCAGAAGCATATATTTTTCAGTTGAGGGGTATCTAATTCCATCTTTAATGTCAACTACTTGAAAAATAATGAAAATAATTTACAGCACATGTACCTTTAAGTGATATTTCTTCTGTAAGGATTGCCTAACTTGACCAGTGTGAATGCCACACATCCACCACGTAAAAAATAAGCCCTCGCAAATGAGGCATGTTGTCCCTGGGTCAATGCCAGAAATGAAGGAAGTTGCAATTACAGTTCCTATAGCCAAAGAAATGCCACCTTCAACAAAAATGGCATGACAAATGCATGGTGTTGTCCAAGGAGTGTCATCCCTCAAGCTCTCTACATTGCGTCCAAATAATACACAAGGACAGAACAATCCAGTCAAGCCTGCAATGAAAAACGAAAGAATATAAAAGGATGCAATATTCTACTATAGTATGTATAATGTCACTGCAATATGCAAATCAAGTACAATTTGAGAGCTGTTAACATACAACTATCCCGGTCTTCTACACATCCAAAGATACCAGTCATCCAAGGTTCGTCTGCAGGAGGAGCATAACTTTCAGGTAATGGCTGTCTACATTCAGGACACTTCTTAACAGCCAACTGCAAAGTATCAAAGTTCAAAATCAAAGATATATCTGCTTGCACAAAAACTCAATCAAAATTTAAAAGATGTACCCAAGTTTTGAACATTTTGATATCGGTTTGACTCATCAAGTGAATTTTTAAATTTAAGACAGAAAATATAACCAATGATTCAATGTTATAACTTAAATCATTATTAGAAAATTTCTAGGCCTACTAAAATCTAGCCACTGATTTCCTCTACTTTTTATTTTATGCAGGTTATAGAACCCACCATATCAACTAGTGTTGTATTGAGGTAGCAGTAGCAGCAATAAGCCACAATAAGCAAAGAAACCATAATCTTTCCTCCTAAAAAATAAAAATGTCCTACGTGTAAAAAAATAAATTCTACTACACACAAACTGATAGGCAAAAGGTAGCAAAAACAGTATTCCTCATCATTGCCCTCAATACTTAACATGATCAATGAACTTGACTATGTTATTGTTATCTGTCTACATATCACAAACTTGTTCAACACTCTCCTTACAGTTACACATCAAATTTAAAAGAAAAATCCCAACTCCACACAGCATAATGAAGAAATAACACAAGATTGAATCTGTTGTAAAGAACGAACAAAACAATTCAACGAATTTCTACAACATGAGCCAAATTCATTTCTCCGGAAAAAATTTCATTTCATTTGTACACATGACATATATCACAATATTATAAATCTAGAATCTTATTATACATTTAAACTACCGAATCTTTCATCCTATTTTAACACACAAGCATATATAGTTTTCTTTAAGACTCAGTATTCAGCCTAATGAGCGACTACTCTAAGGGACATCAATCCCACTAACCTAATTCGAACCTGAGACCTTGAGAGAAGCATACTTCAAGGTCCCAAACTTTCACCATTATAGACTCAATATTTCAAAGTAGCAACAAAATTCAGAGGCCACAAACGTGAGACTCAGTCTCACTACAGTCAAGAAAAATACGCAGTCACGCAATTAAACGATCTTCACCGTCAGATGAATTCTTACTTCATCAAATCCGCTTTAAAAACATGTTAGAATACAACGAGCTGTTAGATTTTCATCTAACAACTGAGATCCAAAACTGCGTAACCGCAGGGGAGTACAAATCCATACAATGTGATACAATTACAGAGAGAGAGAGGATAGATCTAGAAGAAAATGAAACCTGAGGAACATCAATTGGTTGATTGAGTTCACCGGGGATGATATCTTGTTCAACGGTGGGTTGTTCTTTGGTTAACTTGACGTAACATGATTGACTGGTTTCTTCCATCTAAGAAACAATGAATAATTGAAATGAATTGAGAGAGAGAGAGAGAGAGATGAAAAGAAAGAAGACAAGATCGAGAGGATATAGCGTTACGTACCTGGGGGAGAATTGAGATGATGATGATGATGATGATGATGATGATGATGATGATGGAATCGGGAATTTAGGTGAAAATGAAAATGTGTGTGTGTGTAGAGTGTGAGTGAGAAAAGAGAAAGAAAAAGAAAACCCAGAGAAGGAAGCAATGTTTGTAGTCAATAGTCAAAGGACGAGTAAGAAATTAGGCAAGTTTTTTTTTTATAATAAATTAGGCAAGTTATTATAATTAGGTACTGTACTTGATTTTTATTTTTACTCAAAACTACATTTAATAGTACTCTCTCTAAAATTTACTTTTTAAATTTATTAAAAAAAGTTTAAAAAGTTAAATTTCTCTTAAAATAAAGATTAAAGAAAGTAAAATATTGTGCGCATCAAATTGACAAATAAAATAACATTGTAAAAAGACGATAAATTTAAAAAAAAATTATATATAGATGAAAATCACTTATATTTGAATAAAAAAGAGCAAAAAAATTAATTTATAGATGATTATCTCAAGTTGAAAATTGACAAACTACCTTTTTTTTTTTATAGTTGACAAAATACCCTTTTGTTATTGGGTTATCTTATTATAAGTATAAAAAATTTATCGCTGGTAGCTAACGGTGATTAATATCTATAAAAAAACTCATAAGATATATAGGTTCTTTATTTTCAAGTCAACTAAATTTTTTAGGTATTTAAAAAAAAAAGAAAAAGTTAGGGTTAAAAACAGAGCCAATGTGGAATAAAAAAAAACTAATCAGTTAAGGGACTGATATAATTGGACACTCAGATTGAAAAACTCTAATGATATATTATTGGCAAAATGTATCTATGGGTCCTTTAAATTTTACATTTGTAACAAATAAGAAATAAATAGGTGTGGTGGCAAAGTTCACTTGCATTTAGTAAAGAAATGAGAAATATTACAAATTTGAATTTTCACCTTAATATATTAAATGTTCACGTAATCTTTTACTATTTGAGTTATATTTTACTCTAGAAAAATATTGCAAGCCTTGATGGTAAGTTTTTCTTTCAACTAAAATTGAACACTTGAAAATATCGAATAACATCTAGTGTTAGGAATGCCCCAATGTAAATGGTATTAAACATATTGATCGTCAAAATATATTTTTTTATGTTTAGTCACTTTGCTTGAAGAAATTTTTAAAGTGTGTTTGGTTTAAAAGAAAGAAATAGAGAAGAGAGAAAAACACGGAAACTGATGAATGAATTTAGACTAACTTTAGTCCAAATTCATTCATTGGTTTCCTTATTTTTCTTTCTTTCTCTCAAACCAAACACACCCTTAAGGTTGTTTGTCCCACAACAAAATCCTTAGTCTTCATTCATACAAGTGGAGAAACTTAATAAAGTTCATACATTCATGTTTTCATCCTACCCGATCGTACACCAATACATCTGCATGTGTAAGCGTCGATCTCTTCATGTGGGTCGATCAAAGAATTCGCAAGCGCTCTTTTCTTTACAGATACACATGCACGCTTAAAAATGTTACAAGGGCATCTATGACAAAGTCATGCATGTATTTAAAGCTTGAAAGCTCCCTTCAATGAACTGCATACTCCTGAAATATATCTAAGCACACCTTACGACAAACCTCATCTATAGAAAATAATAGAATCATGAGTGATATATGGGAATAGTGTGGTACTCTACCGTCGACATATGTTGTCTTAACCCATTGTTGAGAATAACTAAAAGAAATTATTGAGCATTAGATACTTGCAAACACCCAAAAATTACTTTCTGTCTTGTGGTCATATCAAAGTTGACTTTCATGTCTTGAACAATTGTAATGAAAAGAGCACCTGTCAAAGCATATTGGGCTTTAGGGGGACGATGTCCTTACTAGCGAAAGTACTAAAGTCAAAAGTCGAAATCGTATCACCGAGACTATCCAAAGTAATGTCAAAATCAAAGCCTATACCGCACACTCTACTGTCTCAATATATGATTTTACAATACCTAAGATTGGACCTTAAAAACCACAAAAGCATACAAGATATCCTCTACTATTTACTATTTAGTACAACCCCAACCCTCCAATAGCAACACTATTATATGCCCCAAAGTAAAAATATCCCTCTACTTAATATGATTCTTGTTTAAATGATTTTAGTCTAGTTAATTAGTTCATAATAATGATAACTACACCTTGATTTTCATTGCTTCTTTATTTTAGTTTCAAATAACTTTATTTTTAACCTGGCCTTAAATAACTCTCTCAACAAAAGATGAAACTAATTACTATATGTTGATGATACCCAAAAATAAATAAAAGAAAAAGAGTTAAATTGGTAAGACAATTAAGCATCCATTAATTGAAAAGTAAAACATTACAAAGTGTGCATTTGAATATTTTTTTCTAAAGATTCAGTATCCGGTAAAAGAACCGATTAATTCAAGAGGCATCAATCTCACCACTCACTTGCGGAAGATATCCATTTAAAGCCGGAACTTTTTTGCTCTGTATAAACTGAAGTGACACCGGAAGGGATGCATTTGAAATTTGATTTATGAAGGCCAATTTCTATACCAACCAGCCCATGCAGAAACCAATCCACTAATACCAAGAGAAACAGTATGATTACAGAAAGGATTTGGTTCAATTTCAGCCAAAGCTATAATCAAATCTGCAACATTAGCAGCTACAGCCATAAGCCTCATTATTCTATCACTTCTTATTTTCTGAATCTCTTTCTCATTTTCTTTTCCTTCTGAACTTCTCAACTTTCTCTCAGCCACCAACCCTTCATTCAACAAAGTAAAATCAGATATAATGAAGAAAACATATCCTACAGCCTCACCAAACGCCGATATGAAACTCATCTTCTTAGCCAATTTTGCATCAATTGTTCCGATTCTCGACAACCAAAGAAAATGATCAAAGAAGAAATAAACCATTTCTCCTGAATTAGAAAGAACTGCTAAAAGCCTTAAAGTGAGAGTAGAACCAGGATTTCTTCTAAGAGTGTTGAAACCAGTGAGAAACCTACCAGTTCTAAAAGCTTTTCTGCTTAAGCCAGAAGCTACTTCCCAATTTTTGAACTTCTTGGAGATTTCAGGTTGAGTGGTTTCAACATGCCAGTTTACAAGCTTTGAGACATATTGAAATGTCTTCACAAGCTTGTCTATGCCATCTCTTTTTGCTAGGAAGATTACTAATTTGTCCACTGTGTCATTCATGGTGTGTGGAAGGAAATATTAGTTTAGGAATATGGATTTTTGGCTATGTTGTTCATGTAGGATATGGTGATCTCATTGTGTTGGTTTCAAAGTTCTCTAAGTATAAGACAATATTTTTATGTGTTAAACTAGAGTCACATGAACTGGTTTTTGGATAAGAGAAGTTTGTGGTTACACTTTATTTTACTTATACCACCATTCAAAAATAAATCAATTGGAATTGGAATTTTTTGCATTTTTAAAATTATGACACATGGTTCTGTTTTGTTCTTATTCTGCTTCCAGCTATACGTATAGTTCTCAATTCTCATGTTGGTTCAATCATCAAATGAACGTAAAAAACAATTTATTTATTTTTAATATTATAAGGACTAGAGTGAGTATTGTCAATAGTGTGTCTTTGAACTTTATGAGCATTTGTAAAAATTAAAATGTAAGTAGGATAAAAATATATGGTGTTTGAAATGTTATATATAGAGATAAAGATAAATTGTACATATACTGAAATTTTGATATTTCAAATAATACATCACCTAGCTATCTAAAACTCACTTGGTTAGAATTTGATAGTAAAGTGAAATTTAGATTCAATTTGTTGATGTGTTAAGTAAGTGTAAGTTACATGTTCTTCTATGCCTCCAACATAGAAGGAAATCATTGTGCGGATAAACTGACGAATATGGGATTATCTTTACTTGATTTTACCTGGTAGAATGATATTCCATCTGTGTTGTTAAATGATTTTGGTAGAAATCGTCTGGAAATACCATATTATAGGTTCTGTTAATTGTATGTTTGGGTCAGGTTGTTTGCCCCCCCCCCTCTCCCAAACCCACCCACCTCTCTCTTTTTGTATTTTCCTTATATATATATTTTTTGAGGGCTTGCTTTTAAGCAAGTCTCTTTTTGAGTAAAAAAAAAAGCACATCTCTTTTGTCTAAAAAAATGTGTTAAGTTACATGTTCATCAACCACGTGAAGTGCTTCATAAGGTAGAGTAACCACATGATCTTTCAATACTTGGAGGCTTGACATTCTTGGTGCCATTAGCACCATGTCTGCTCAAATTCATTATAGTTTGAAAGAAAACTAAGAGATCATCAATATCATAAATATGAAGCAAATCAAACAAGATTATTTAATTGTTGTAACCGTGAATTAAAAAAAAAATTAGGTTAAATTAAACTAATAAGTATTACTGTATTCAAAATTGGTTTCAATTGTTCAATTTGTAAACATTCAATTCAAACCTAGATAAACACACAAAAATACTACAAGCTAGAATTTTGAGATAATTTGAACACTATTCAATTTATTAATCAAGAATTAGAAAAAGATGTTTCATGAGTTTAGCTCAATTGGTAAAAGATATCGCATTTTATATGTAGGGGTCTAGTCACTAATCTATCTAACCACAAATAAAAAATGAAGAGAGAAAATAAAATCGAGGTTTATCCTAGTTCGGCGATAATCATTCTTGTAGGAGGCCTACTCCAATCCCAATGGAAACTCCAATCGAATAGTCTTCTAATAGAATGGTGATGATGACGTGGTGCAAAATTTATTACAAGTGATTCAATTCCTTGAGCTTTTAATTACTTCTCCAACCTCATATATAAATAAACAAATTTCTACTTTTTAAATTCATTCAATTCTTAAATTATCTGATCTAAAATATGAATCAAATACATTAATAATTAAATGAACTTAAAAAGTATAAATTTGAGCAGAGGGAGTAGCTACCAACTAGTTAAGCTTTCTATCTTTCTCTTTTTTGAAACGGGACTAAGCTTTCTATCTAATTGCAAGAACGATCATAAAACTCAACGCGTTCTAAAGTTTTATTTTTTTCAAGACAAAAAATTCAAAAAACGCATTCCAAAGTTTTTATTCAAGGGAAAAAAAAAAAGGAATTTCGAAGGGAGAAAAAGGATCGCGAGGGATGAGAAACCTTCGTGATTGTGTTGACATGATTTTAGGTAATGTAATTGCGTTCTTTTGTGAAAATGGTTGGATCAGACTGGATTTTGGATTGATTTTCTAAAACTGGTCCTAATCAAATTAAATCGCATACATATATTTTAATATTTAGTTATCTATCTTCTTATTGGTGCTATGCATTAACCTATTATTTAGTGGTTTTTACTATTTTTAATAATACTTATTAGTTTAATTTAACCTAATTTTTTTTACTATTTCATAGGTTTTAGATACCATCAATAATTGTCATTTCATAATATTAATTTTTAATATATTACTAGATGTCATATTTACATCAAATTTATTTATTTTTATTGTATCTTTATAATATTAATATTTAATAAAAAATTACAATTTATAATTTGAATATATAAAAATCAAATTAAATTAAACCACAATAAATTCAACCAAATCTAATCAAATTTTTTAATTATTCATTCAAAATAGAACTGAATTGTGAATAATTTTATATTTAAATGAATTTTTTTGTCGTTAAACCGATCAAAACCAAACCGCAAATACTCTAACACAAATGTGATAAAGGAGGAGAGATAAAAATTCCAACTTTTAAATAAGATTGTTAAAATCTAAATTCAATCAAAGATTAAAACCGCATTTAATTTAATTTTTTTTTAAATAAGATAGTTCCATAAAAAAATAAAATTAAAATAAAAAGAGATAGAGCGAAACAAGTTAGTAGTTTCTTCACGTAATCGCTTCGTTCGTTCCCACAGAGCAGAAGAAACCCTAAACACAAAATTCTCAATCATTCTCTACTAATTAATTAATCTGAAATTTGATTTCACTTTCTTCAATCTGATCTGTTAGCTATGGACGCCCAAAGAGCTCTCCTCGACGAACTCATGGGTTCAGGTACTACCAATTTTCTTCACACTATTTAATAATTCTCAATTATTTTTATTCGATCTCGTTTTCAAATTAAATTGAATTATTTGTTTTTGAATTCAGCTCGAAATTTGACCGAGGAAGAAAGAAGAGGTTACAAGGAAGTTAGTTGGGATGATAAGGAAGTTTGTGGATTCTATATGGTTCGATTTTGTCCTCACGATCTCTTTGTCAACACTCGCAGTGATCTTGGTGCGTTTTTCTCAATCAATTCTGTGATAATTTATTAATTTTTAATCACTTTTTCTGTCAATTCAACAAAAATCAATTAATTACATTGTGTTTGCTTCTTGTATTATTATTAGTGATGTTTAACTAATTGTAGTTGATGAATTCATAATTAATTTACATAGAGGAATGTTCTAGACATTGACACCGGACGGAAAACAAATGTGGGTTTTTATGAAATTGTAATTTAAAATATTTTTGAAGTTTATTATCTTTCGCTGTTAATTCGATTAGAAGTGCGGACGTGGATTGTTGATTTTTCTTCTGCTAGAATGTTTATGACTTTTATTATTTTTGGATTTAGTAGGTTTCCCTAAATCCAAAAAAAAAGGATGCTAGTTTATTTTGAAATTAATTAAAAAAAGTGTTTTTCTAAAAACTAAAAGAATCAGGGGTGGTATCTTGGATCAAAATCCGAGGCGTTACGTCACCAGTACAAATTTGAAAAAATGCATTAATTGAACGTAATCACATGTGTTGGTGTTGTATCGGACACCGGATACGCCTTCCGTTAGAAGTGTTGGTGCTACATAGAATTTTATGATGCTTTTGTGGAATTTCCTTTTCAACTCTATAGTTCTTATTCACTGTGATAGCTTTGATGGAGTTTGGTTTAGGAATTTTGATGTGTTTAAACTGATGCAGGACCTTGCCCGAAAATACATGACCCGAAGTTGAAAGAAAGGTGAGCACATATATTTATTCATCAATAACTTTTGTTATTTATTTAATAGTTTGAGATTTCTAATGACATGCTGTGTGGTGCTTCTGTGTTCGTGTGGCAATTATTCCTGAATACTGTGGGAAAGCTAGTATATTTCTGCGTTTTAGACATGTCTTCATGAAGATGTGATTTTAAGTGTTGACAGAGACATTATGGTTTCACATGTGCATCTATTACAAAAATGTTATTGATGTTGCTCTTCTATCTATGTGATTAAGCTATCTTAGTGTTGTGGTACTTTTAGATAGTACTGTAATTAGACCCTAATTTTTTATTAACCCTTTCGAGTGTATGTTATCACATTCCATCTCAATTTTAATTACAATTTCATGACTCACGGTGCAGTGGGGGCTATAGTCATTTGTTCAATTTATCATTAAAGGTGCACCGTACCAATGCTGTTTCCCTTTAAAAGTTTCCTATTATTTGCAGATTTTACTTTGTCATATATGACATTTTATAACAATATATGCCCATGATAATTTTGTCCGAGTAGTACCACCAGTTGACTCCCTGCACATGGTTACTCTATTGTGCTGAATTTACTGTCATATATGTTCATACATGATATGCCGATAAATAAAGCATAAATGTCAGTGAATTGTTTTTAGATTTCCCATAATTGTGTGGCTGAGTTTCAGATTAATCAATTTTACTGTTCTGGTGACTTCAGTTTTGAGAACTCCCCAAGACATGATGCGTACGTACCCAAATTTGAAGCTGAACTTTCTCAATTTTGTGAGAAATTGGTAGGTCACCTATCTGTTGGTATCCTCACTCTACATTAAAAAAGTTGACATTTGCTTGTATGTTGATGCTCTTCATATTTTCTGGCAATAATCACAGGTGATGGACTTGGATAGAAGAGTAAAACGTGGACGAGAACGTCTCAATCAAGAGGTGGAGCTGCCACCGCCACCACCACTTACAGCCGAAAAATCTGAACAATTGTCTGTGCTGGAGGAGAAAATAAAGAACCTTCTGGAACAAGTTGAATCTCTTGGTGAAGCTGGGAAGGTTGATGAAGCTGAAGCTCTTATGAGAAAGGTGCTGAATATAATGCTACACCTTCTTCCCTTGCCCATACTATTGATGATTTATTCTGTTTCTATGATCCCAATTATTGAAATGGACTTGTGAAGATTTACCTTTGAAAGATCTGAGACCAGGATTCACTTGAATTAATTTTTTTGGGGTGATAATTTCTTTCAGGTGGAGACGCTTAATACTGAGAAGGCAGTCTTAACACAGCCTCAAAATGAAAAAATTTTAATGCTTCAGGAGAAGAAGATGGCACTCTGTGAGGTATGTGGTTCTTTTCTTGTAGCAAATGATGCTGCAGAAAGAACTCAGTCTCATGTTGCAGGAAAACAGCATGTTGGCTATGGCATGGTTCGTGATTTCATAAATGAATACAAGGTGAATTTTATCCTAAACTAATTTATACATTAATTTATAAAATCTTTCTTGAAATTAGTTCGCGATATTGTATTTCAGACTGCTAAGGAGAAGGCTATTGAAGAAGAAAGACTGGCTAGGGAAAAAGAGTTAGAAGAGCGAAGAAAACAGAAGGAGAAGGATAACGACAGAAAGAGACGGAGTGATTCAAGTGACAGGGAGAAATATCGTGATAAAGACCGAGATAGGGAGCGCGATAGGTACAGAGATAGAGACTCAGATCGTGAAAGATCCCGGGAGTATGAAGTTAGAGGTAATCGAGATCGGGGAAGGGGGGTTGATTCTAGGTTGAGGAATGGAAAAAATGGAAGCAGAGACAGGTACCGCAATCGGAGCAGATCACGTTCCCCTATTAGGCATAACTACAGAAGGTCTTGAAGTCTGAAGTCCAGTTTGCTTAAAGTAGTGGAATTTCTCGATAGATGTCAGAATTTGAATTTAAAAGAGGTAGACCTTAATATCCCAAGACTTGCATAAATATGTGCTTTTGGAGTCTTATGTTTTCTCATCATCAAGGGTGAATTTACCTTTTTCCCATCTCAGAGCTTTCTTGAGACTATACAATCACCCTTTCATCAAATATTATTAATGGAGAAAAAGGGTTGAGGTAGGCATTTCACTGTTGTAACTTATCTCACAAATTTGTTTGCGTCTTGATTTAAAGTTATTTATGATAATTCATTTCAAACATTGTATGTAGTCTTTCTTTACCTGCATTTTCTGGAAATCATTTGATTGAGTAAAGATGTCAGACACAAAATTACATGAGTCATTGTCTTTGCCGCAAAAGGGTACTCTTGTTTTGAGGTAACATGTGAACCTTATTACCATGAGACAAATAGATTGGTAGTTGTTCATAGAAATGTTTTTGTTTGCTCTTTTCATACGTTTCATTACTTTTGTTTCTTAAGTTGATATAAACCAGCACAGGTTTAAAAATGGTGCTTATTCTGACATGCATTTGACATTGAACTACACTCTGAAGGCACCAGTTTAGAAGATATAGGTAATAATCTTACTGAATTTGTTGTTAGATATTTCCCAAATCCGTGGTGTTCGAATTTATAATGTTATTGGGGAAAAGATGAGTGCATGTTGTCCACTCACAACTAAGCATTTTTACTTTGAGTTTGTCCAATTGGTAACTCATTTCGAATGGTGATTACAGAATGGAGAATTACTTCACCCATAAAAATATAACTTGATTTGCAAAATGCTATTTGAATCGAACATTCATATGACTGGAAAATACAGGTATTTGGCTCTTTGCCAAGTTATTCTATGGCAGAAATATTGAATAACTGTCATTGAACTGCGTCTTCGGTTGCTTCCTTTTGTTTTGTGAACAAACTGATTGTCTGGGCGGTTGGAGGTAATTTTCTCTCTTAACCTGTTAAAGAGTGTTACATTTGGTTGGTCAGGAACACAAATGCCGTGATATTTAATGGCTAGATAGCTTCTGAACCTTATATTTGCAGGAAAGTAACCGCCTTTTGATGGGAGAAACAACACAAAATGAAAATTTTGCATATTCTTTTTATATTATGATATGATGAAGAAAGCGATGGTACATTATTCAGTCATGATAATGATTGTAAAATTTCCATGAAAATAAAAACAAGCGATTTTGGAATATTGACCCGCCCTTATCTTGCGTGATTTAATTTTCTTGTCATTGTCAAGTTCCCTCCTCTCTTGTTTTAGCTATTATATTCATGTATTAAGTTTAATAAAGATATATTTAATTAAACAGTTTAACTAAACATTTATTTAGTATAAGTTATTATTTATTTTTTTGAGAAGTTTAGTATAAGTTATTTAAAAAATGTATAAGTATTAAGTAGTATGTATTCACAAGCTATTCTAGGATAATTATTGAGATATGGTATAGAATACACAGGGGGTGTTCAGTTAGCCAAACACCATTGGGCTCACTACTGTACCTGCACATCATAGTCCTTTCACATTCTAGGGTTGGTGTCATAGAACTCCATACACGATTGAACCAATTTTCTTTAGTAAGCACGCTGAGCCTTCCTACTGTGTACCGTGTCAACAAATTCTGTTGCGTCTAATTCGATCCTACCATCCTTCAGACTATACTCTTAAATGAATTTAATGACTTTGACTAATAGCTTCAGCCATGGTTGCTTCCTCCAACCCCCTTATAATTTTGGTTACCACAATGCCAAACCTTATTAGTCAAAAGGGAACTAAACAAAATTTTCCTGGCCCAATCACAATCTCTAAATGTCTGATTGATGGTTTCTAAGTGGTCCTTGCATCTAAGGACAATCAGGATTTGACATTCTTCTGTTACCAATCAGGCTGTCGCTAACAGGAATAACCTTATGGAGAATATGCCAAATTAGATTTCTTTGCTTGGGAGAAATATTGAGATTCCGAAGTTTCTTCATATATGATTCATAATTGCTTTCAGAGTTTCTGTTTGCTAATTCCAATCTTCTATTGGATTATAACTTGAACATATTGTGAAGTAGGCATCATTTGTGCCATTTCAATAAATTTCATATTGGTTGTTAAGATTAATAATTGGAATTTGGAGAATTTGCTGAGCTTCAAAAGGTAGGAAAATGTTTTTAATAACAAAGTTTTTCAAGCATATGTTACTACTTACCAGTGTCAATGAGGGCCTGAGAGGTCCTGAACTATTAGAGATTTTACGTCTACTACCATACCAGTTGCTCGCGTATCCTATGCGTTTTTCATTTTATTATTCCGCTATTTAAATAGCGGACGTTATAAAATGAAATTTTTTTTGAAAAAAAAAAAACTGTATGTTACTTAATTAACAGATATATAAAAAAATAATTATGTGTTTTCAGGTGTATCCGCTACTATGTAGCGGACATGAATATTTTGGTACAATCGTCGGACAATTGAGAAAATAAGGAGGACCAAAAGTGCATTTAAGTCTTTTCTTTTTTACTAAAACAAAATTGGGATTATGAATTATATATTGTCTTTTGTGTCCTTGTTAATTCACTTTCTAAAGTTTAAATCGAACTCATTATCAATATCTTACCACGCGAATCTGTTTTTCAATTTTATACTGTATTATATAGTATTTGATTTTGCTTCAGTTAATATTATATTCTTAAAATATATCGTAAGGATTTGTGTGAAAATTTTACTGATTATGTAATCCTCGTTTATAATTAAGAATGTAAATATGTATTCATGAGTACGTATAATATAATATTTGTGTTTGAATCATATTCATGCAAATATCTGCTAAACAAGTAATATACAAGAAGATATCCATAGATTTGTCCTTTTTAAAAGAAAAAAAAGTATAATTCCCTAAAATTATACAAAACGAAAATGATTAGGTCATTGAAATCAAAATGAGCTTTGACCTTAGAATTTTGAACGACAAATAAAAATTGATCACTAAGGGCCTGTTTGAAACAATTTTGGTTTTTAGTTTTTAAAATGTGTTTTATAAAAGTATTTTAGGAAACTATTTTTAAGAAGAGAATAGAAAAAAAATGTGTTTGGTAATGTAATTTTCAAAACTATTTTACAACTGAGAAAATGAGAAAATTTGTTTGGTTACCTAATTTTCAAAAACAGTTTTAGAGACAAAAAACATTCGGAAAAAAGTTTCGATTTCAAATAAAAACAATTCTGGAGTTTTTTCCAGAAAAGAAGTTTATGATCTTTTTTTGCGAAAGTTTCTGATTTTTTTTGGGAAAAAACTTTCAGATCTTTTTTGGGAAATTTTTTTGATGTTTTTTTCGAATTTTTTTTCAATTTCAGATAAATACAATTTCAGAGTTTTTTCCCAAAAAAATTGCGATCTTTTTTCGCGGAAAAAGTTCCGATATTTTATTCGGAAAAAAGGTTCCTGATTTTTACAGGGAAAAAAAGTCTCCTATTTTTTTTTGGGCTAAAAGTTTTCAAATTTTTTCGAAATTTTTTTTTTTGATTTTTTTGCGGAAAAATAATTTGATTTCAGATAAAAACAATTCCAAAATTGTGATACAGGACATCCCAATTTAATTGAATGGAATGACAGTTTCTTAATCGAAATCTATACAATAATAATTTTTATCAAATCACACATCGCTATAGTGTAGAGTGTTCTATCTCTTGTTTAAAACTCACTTTTGACACTTAAAAAATTGATTCCTTAAATTTTAAAACATTTATATTACTTTTTTTTTTTGACAAAATAAACAATATTCATTCATTCAAATAAAAAGAGTACATCGATGTAATACAAATTCATAATCGCTAAAAACAAAAAGGATAAATCTGCGAATAAACTCACAGTATCCATGTTAATAGCATAAAATGGCAAATTACATATGCCTACAAATATGACTATATTAAAGTCTCTGAAATATCCATGTCTCCAGATATGTAGCGTTGATGACACCAAAGTCGACATTGATTGGATCTGCACTAGATCAGATATACTCCTTCAACCTGAAACAAATGAACACCGCACAAAGACGGGACAACAAAAACACCGCACAAAAACGGGACAACCAAATACACCGTACAAAGACGAAAAATCAAAACAAGCAAATATATGAAAATCACACTTATTTATTATAATAACGAGAAAGAAAAACAATTTGGAGGGATGATTTTAGGTCAAAATTGACCTAAAATCACTCCTCTTCAATGGACTAAAAAGAAGAGAAAAAAAAGTGGTGACGGCTAGGGTTGGAAGAGAAGTTTGGCTCTTAACTAATGCCTGAGAGAACTATTTAATATTTTTCTTATGATATTGTTAAAACCCAAAGCCTCCTTTTTCTATTAAGAAAATAAGTTTGGAAAATTGTATAGTAATTCTTGGACAAGTTGGTGAAAATTGACAAAATATTTTAAAGTGCAGGATAATTCACACACACAGGTAGAAGGTAAAAATGAAATAGAATAGCAAATTTACAAGAAACTTAATTCATTGCTTTTCAAGTAATTATTACAATGAAAAGGTGAAATCTCAAAGATTAAGCTCAAAACAGAAACCATTAAACATGTAAACCTAGATCCTTTTTCCACTAAAAATAAAAAGCAAAATTCCTCAATGAAGTTAACTAACAAAAAGACCTTATTCTACTCAACCTTAACATTAATCACATCGTTTCTTTCCTCTTCCTTCATCTTAGGCACAATAACCTTAAGCACACCATTTTTCATCTCAGCTTTAATCTGATCAATCTTATAAAGCTTCTCAGGTAAATCAATTCTGCTAGAGAATCGACGAACACCTTCCTCTTCTTCCTCACTTTCTTTAGCACCTTCACCTTTAATAGTAAGTGTGTTCTGTTCAACAGAAATCTTCACATCTTCCTTACTCAGTCCAGGCATATCAACACGGAGAAGCAGAGCATCCTCTGTTTCTTTCGCATCCCAGCCACGTCGAACTCCACCGGCTCCGATTCCACGGCTAGCAGAGAGGAACGGATTGTCCATTAATTGATCCACCATGTTTAGCACTTGGCTCAAACTCCGAGTTGGAGAAAACGGATCGAAAACATCTGAAATCAAGAAATCAGAACAGAAAGAGTATTAAGTATTCGTTAATCAAATTAACTGAAGAGTATTAAGGATTTTTGATGAGGAGAATTGAGAGAGCGATAACAACTACCTGAGAAGAGATCGTCACGGCGAGTGCGAGGGAAAGAGCGATCGGAGCGACGATCGATGTCAACATTGCGATCATCGGAGTGTTCATCATACTGGCGCATGGCGTTGGTGTTGAAGGAGCGGGAAGTGGTGGAGGCGACGGGACGGAGAGACTTTGAGAGGAGGTTGGTGGAAGAGAGTAAGCGTTTGACTGCAAGAGAGGAAGCCATTGAGAGAAATCGATTGGTTGCAAAATCTGTGTGTTGAGGGGACGGTGGATTGGGTGGTATTTAAGGGAGTGAATGAGAGGAAGTAGAAGGTGCTGGAAGAATATCTAGAAGTTTCCGGTGGTTAGAGATTTTTTGTTGTAAAAGTTTCTCGAAGGATCTACAGACTTGGAAAGCAAGAAAATTAGTGGATTGAGTTTCAGTGTAGTGCAGTCATCAAGTTGGAATGCTCCTCACCGTTGGATGATTCGACTGTCAAATTTTATTTAATTTATAATTTTTATTTAATTTAATACAAGTATAATCAACAAACTATCTTTATATTTTTACCATTTTACGGAATCAACAATTTTTTTAACAAAAAAAAAAATCATATCATTAGATGAATGAGTTCTGATAATTCACGCTGTAAAGTAAATAGAATTTGATTCAAAATTATTTTTATAAGAAATCAAATCCAAATTCTATAGAAAAATTTGTCTTGAATTTATAACACTAATCATTAAATAGTATATATACGAATAAAATATTTTAATAACACGTTGTTGTAGATATGAAATATCTTAAAATATAATTAGATAAATATAATTAACCACATTTTGTAAGGATAATTGTCAGTTATTAGAGATATTGAACTTTTAATTTTTCACTTCTCTATCCTTATTATCTTTAAATCTGACAAAAATTAGAGTAAATTAAACACATGAATTTCATCCCTTATTTAATTTAAATAAAATTATTGGATTATAAATAATTGCTTTATAAACAACGATGTTAAAATATTTTAATACATGAATAAAATAATATAACATATTTATCTATATAGCAAAATTATGAGTCTTAGATAGCACCACATAAGCTGGCCTGTCTAAGCAAACATACAATCAAGGCATGTTTTATTCTAAGATATATTTTATTTCAACTTTATACTAACTTGCGCGTTAATGTATGTAACACCCCGTTTTTCATAAGCCAGAAAAGGCATTATATATATTTTTTTATACACATCAGAGTTACACATAAAAGATTTTAAATGAGCCGGCATTCAAATATACAAAGACTCATTACCAAAAGGTGCTTCGACAAGCAAAGTGTATTCAGGAATAATTACAATCCAAGTCAAAGTATTCAAATACTTACAACAAAACTAGCTAGAATCCTATGCCTAACCCAAAAAGCACAGTGTACAACCCACACTGGCGCATAGTCTAACTAAGCTAAACTCCAACCTCTCACTGGGACCCGGAACAGCCACCGTCGTCACCACGACCTAGCCCAACATCTGGGTGGGATGAGCCCGCAAATGAAAGAAATGGGTCACCACAAAAATACGAGTATGCATATATAAAAACGGTGCGAAAGATGTACACATAGCAAATTTCCACATACACAAGAGAAAGCTCTTAAACTCAAAGTAGTTCCCACCAACGGGTATATATAAATAAATCACCAATCCTAATGCAGACCTCTACAATGGGTGTGACGACCGTCACTGGTTCGCCACATGCATGATTTTCCGGAAAATTAACCTCTCCTCGAAGAGTCGTGGGGTAGGCAAAGCCACACAGTCATATACGTACCCGCACTAAAATGCCACACAAGGCGGGTGAAGTCACACAGACAAACACCAGGTGAAGTCGCACAGACAAACACCAACTCAATAAAATCCAGTCGGATTTGGCGAAGCCACACAGTCAACGCCCGGTACGTAGGCAAAGTCACACAGACATACACCTAGGCACGCAACTATGAAATGCATGACATATATTCTCTTTGGCATAATACAGGATAGTCACACAGACAAAATCCCCGCGTAGTCCTATCCGACGCACGCATTAATATATGCTCATGCAACCAATCACATAGCCTAAAGCCTATGTACAACTATCACAACCTACATACATTTTCCTAATCATATGCAAATTGTACACGTAATCATAACCACGTTCTCATCAACGAGAATACATAAGTACAAACATGTCAAAGCACACAGCAAATGCATAACAGCAAAACAAAACATGTCGTAACCATTTTAAAAGACGGAAATAAAGTGGAGCCCCTACCTCGGCAAGCTTCCGTTAACTACACACGATCAAAACCACACGACGCGCTTCCTAAAACAAGCAACGTACGATCAATACATTGTTTCTAAACCAAACGTATTGAAACTACACCAAAGTCCCAAAAACCCTCAATGTTTCTAAGGAAAACCACTCTTTCGGATACCACCCCAAATTCTACTATATTGATCAATCCCCATGAGTTATTTGTACTATTTTTAGGACTCAAAATCATAGTCAAAAGTCTTAAATAATTTGAAATGCAAAATGGTCATTTTCTTGCGTTATAAGCTACACACTTTCCGAGTACTCGAAAAACCCGTTTCCAATCCCAACCACTTCCAAAAATTAATAAAAAGGGATAGGAAAGCTAAAGACCAAGTTAGGACATCAGAATCCAAAATTTTAGGTCCCAGGGGTCGCTAGAGGTCGCTGGGCGACCACCTGGCGATGGCAAGTCAGAACTTTCCACGCCCAGGGCGAAGGTTGGCGACCAACTCGTCGCTGAGCGACCACCTGGTCGCTGAGCGACCACACCAGCACAGAACTGGTTTTCTTCATGACAGCAACAGCAAAACTTGGTTTACTCAATTTTCACCCAAAACAGCTTTTCACGCAACACACTACATACGCATAGTATTGGTTCCCAAAAACCGTTTTCACAACAAAGCATTACATTTCCGAAAGTATGTTGGTTGCTTCGAGTGCAAGTTATTTGGTTTTTTATTTCCAAAATCAAAACCAAACCCAAGCACAAGTTTTATTACGGGCCTCAACCGACCGGTAACCATTTTCAAACATGTTTTCAAGGTAAAAGCAAGGCCACATAACTCAAGAGTTTTAAACCACTTGG
Source organism: Trifolium repens (assembly GCA_030408175.1). Lineage (NCBI taxonomy): Eukaryota > Viridiplantae > Streptophyta > Magnoliopsida > Fabales > Fabaceae > Trifolium > Trifolium repens. The sequence continues at coordinate 7,548,136 of CP125842.1, forward strand.
AATACCAAAAACACCACACAAAACACTTAGTAAATATTTTCATAAACACCAAAATATTTTTCATCGGATTTTCTAAAACAAAACCATACAACACGAATCCCTTTCGCCTAAAGGTTCAAAAACAACGTTTCTTTTCAAAACCTTACAACTTAACCTCATGATATTGATCAATACACTAAACTTTCAAAACCCTAACTTTTCTCATGAGATTTTCACCAACTCATGGAAAATTGAGATAACAAAGCCTAGCATGCTTACTAAACTCTCATGAACAACTTTCATGAAACAAGAACTAGCAAGAACAACATTTCTCACCAAACCCTCTTAAGAACATAAACCCAAAAACCTCAAAACTCTAAAAATCTACCAACCTAGGAGATAAGAAGAGAGGGTTACCTTAAGAAAGTGATTCTCTACAACTTCCCACTAAGCTTCCAAGCTTGAAATGGAGTGAAATGGTGAGGAATTGAAAATTTGGTGAAAGTTAGCAATGAAGAAGAAGAAACACGGTCAAGAGAGAGCAAGAGGAGTGAAATTCTTTCTAAGTTCCACAAATGAGATAAACCTCCTTACTATTTAAAGCTCTTGCTAACTCACCACCCTTGGATCAAAAATAAAGTCCAACTTACTACCCTAGCCATTGGATCAAATGCTTTAAGGATAAGCTCACAAGATTAAATCAAATCTTCCAAAACAAGATACGTACTCAGCTCTCGCGCGTCGCGACGAACGTAAATCTCAAAAACATAAAAACTACGGAAAGAACGTCCAACGTTAAACATTTCCAAAACTTATCGTCGAATCTATTTCCGCGACTGTAATTTTCTTCCATACCTTAGAAAATTATTCTCAGAACATAACCTCACTCACGCAGATATATAAAACTTCCATCCGAAACCTCACTTAAAACAGACACAGTACGATTTTACATTCGCGGGTAAAATCCTACTCGTTTTTCCAAAAACAAGAATAATCCAAAACTCGTCATTCTAAATCCACAGCACCCTTCTCATTCACAAAAGAGGATTACAAGACAAAAGCCTGTGCCTTTACAGCGCACGAGTCCAAAACAGATTCAATTACAGCAAAACCTACTAATTACACGAGGTTTCACAACACGAACACATCGGAACCCTAATAATCCTTAAACCAACTATACAATGAAATCTTGGGTCTTACAATGTACTTTGTAGGTCATTTTCACCTCAAATTTTACTCTGAACGGTCATACCATAACAACTGCTCTGGTGAGGGTAAGGTGTTTGTTGCGGTGGCTAAAAACTTCAGGCATGGAGGGGAAAGATACCTGCAAAAATGTTAGCATTCAAACGTTCAAGTCAGTATTTGATCAATATAAGTGAGTGTAAATTAGATAAAATGTGTGTACCTTGAGAGCGTGAATGACATATTCGTATTTATAGGCTAAGCCTTGAATGGGAGTGCATGGTGGAGAGTGGCAACTCTACTATGTTAGTGGAATCAAGAATAGTGCCGCCAGAGACTATCTTTGTACTACGCTGAAATGCTATTGGCTGAAGTCATGTGTCATGTTAGAACGTGTATATTTTGGACCTCGAATGTATTGGGCCTTTGGTGTAATGGGTTTTAGTCCATTTTGGAACAATTGCCCTCAAATCCTTGCTGTGAATATAGTAATGATTTGAATTTTTTAAGTTTGGGATGGAGAAATTGGCAAGCGCTTTTTGGATGGTTCTTTGTTGAAGGACGAATCCTTTGAGGTTGGAACATCATTTGCTTTGGATATATTTCCTAATGAAAGCAAAGGATAAGAGTGTGAGGAGATAAGGATAAAAAATTATAGTGTCTTAAAATAATTGAATATGATTTTGTGATGCACTTATTTGTCTTTTAACATGATTTTACTTGTGGTTTAGTGGGGATTTGAATCTTTAGACGGAACTTCAAAGTTGGTTCCCTCAGCTTGTTCTGTTGTAGAATGTTTCCGTCCTTGTGACTATCTATTGTGTCTAGAAACTCTTAGTTTTCCCTTATTCCTCAAAGTAACAGGTGTCATGTGACGTGAGACCTTTGATTGCAATGAAAGGATGTTCGCGTGTGCATTTAATGTACTTGTCTCCCACTCGCATGTAGGTGCACAATGACGCGCCTAGGCTACTCCGGTACTTATGGTTTCCCAAGTTATCATATGGGCCGTTGGATTCGAATTTTGACTTCTTTCAATCTGAAGCGTTGATCTTTCTTTGTGTCATATAAATATTGGTAACACTACATATTCAAGTTCAAATTTTGTTGATCTTTTGACAATGAATATTTTGTTGGTTATAAATATTCTCTTTTCTTGCATCCAAAAATTCAAGCTTGATGAATAAGGAAGCAATTTTAGATTAAATGTATTTGAAATAATTAGTTTAAATTTAGTGTTAAGACCCTTAATCTTTTGTTTGTCAAAAAAAAATACCCTTAATCTTTTGACAATGTGATTTTGTTGTTGGTTATCAATGAATATGGAATGTTGGTTATGAATATGTGCTTTTGGTTAGGAATATTTTGTTGGTAATGAATATGTGGTGTTGGTTGTTAATTCTTCAACTTCAAATTTTTATTTTTCTACCTTTTGATTTTAAATTTCTTTCAACAATATCATCATCAAACCACTTAAAACAAATTATACTCTTCATTATTGCAATTTCTATAGTTTCTACACCCTTAAAAGAATTTCCCAAAATTGAAGCCTGTAATGTCAGTTACAGTGCGAAATGCAACTTTTTCTTCACATAGACATTCTTTTTTGTCTGTCCTCTCAAAACATAATCCACATATAAAAAAGAATGAACATGTTCTTCAACTGTGTTGTTAATCTTACGTTGAACTGAACGACCTTGGCTCCTTGAATTCTGGCATATGCTCGACATGCTAATGATCATGGGCAGCGAACAAGAATTTAAGAAGAAAGATTGAAGATTGATAGAGATGAAGATGAAATGGCCCCTTGAACTCTAATCTTGTCCTCAAATTACGAATATAAAGTTTTATATAACCATTAATTTGATTCTTGCCATATTAATACATCCACAGTGCCACATAGATTATGCCAGTGCCACCTGTGAAAAAATGAATGTTTTCTGCAAAATGTCGAGGGAAAAGACGAATTTGAAAAGAAAAAAAAAAGATAAATTAAAGGATCATATCGTAACACTTATTAATTAAGGAACTAAAATGAAGCTAAAAAATTAGTTAAACAACCAAAATAATAATTAAACCTTTTATTTTTGGGCTATATTAATTAGTGTCTTCAAGACACTACTTAAATATAAAAATAAATAAATAAATTTTATATTGAAAATAGCATTTTTTTTAATATTTAATACAAATATTGAAAACATAAATTCTAATGTATTTTTACTTATTGAACTCTATTTTTTTATTATTTTTTAACACTTGTTTTTTTTTTTGATAATGATTTTTTTTACCTCTTGTTTTATCTAGAAGAAAACCAAATTATTTTAATTTTTCAATACAAATTTACCACATTGGACCAACTTGGAACTCTTTAACTTATGCCCTTAATAGTAATTAAACCCTATATTTTTAAAAAAAAAAAAGAAAAGTAATTAAACTCTATATATAAACCATTTATCTATTAATTAATGTAATTAATAATAATTAACAATTAATAAAGCTAATCTAAAAAAACAACAGTATTCATTTCATAATGTAGACTCGGACACACCTTCATCGTTGATACTGTTGATGGATCTTGACTGGCATTTGTTCTGATCGTGAAGAGTGTTGTAACTGGTGACTGAACCAAAGATGATGGTGGATTTGGGTCCATTCTCTGACGAGAATTTCGACCCGAAGAAATGGATCAACTCGGCATGTCAGAGTCGTCACCCTCAGGAGTCCTTGGATAAGCATCTCGTCGATCTGGAGATGAAACTCCAGATGGTTTCCGAGGAAATTGCCGCTTCTCTTGAGGAACAAAGTGCCGCCGCTCTCCTCCGTGTCCCTCGCGCCACTCGTGACGTCATCCGTCTCCGTGATGACTCCGTTTCTCTCCGTTCTGCTGTCTCCGCTATCCTCCAAAAGCTCAAGAAGGTTCGATTTATATTCAGAATCCTAAATTTGGAAATTACGATTTGGAATGTCATATTCTGCAATCGCATTACCTGCTTTTGATTTTTTTCATTGTCGACAGTTATAGATCTTGGTAGAAAGTATTTGATTTCATTCATAACAAAGTTAGAAGTGTAGAGAATTTTTAAACCTATGAGTGATTAATCATTGTTAGTTAAAAATGTCTGAATTTGATCATAACCACTTCACATTAAAAAATTTAGTAGTCTCTGTTCCTTTTTATAAGAGACAAATCACTTTTATATCATCGAATAAATCTGGTCTATAATATATACTAGATTAGATTAGATGCGTCAATTATTCAATAAATCTAAAAAGTTAATTGTCTCTTATAAAAAAGGAACCGAGGTAATATCAAAATTAAATTTAGAAATTCGAGCTTGATATAGACAACTTACAAATCATGATGAATGGAATGGAATGCCTTTTTTTCATCCTTGGTCTTTTTTTATAGGCAGAGGGATCGTCGGCTGAATCTATAGCGGCACTTGCTAAGGTCGATGTAGTTAAGCAGAGGATGGAAGCTGCTTATGAAACGTTGCAGGTAGTGAAAGTGAATTTACATATTGAATTGAATATTGTTGTAGAATGTTAAGATTTTCTATAGCGAGGCTAAAAACTTGCTTCTTTTGTTGTTTAATAACAGGATGCTGCTGGATTAACTCAATTAAGTTCGACAGTTGAGGATGTATTCGCCAGTGGTGATCTCCCTCGCGCTGCTGAAACTCTGGCTAATATGAGGCATTGCTTGTCTGCTGTTGGGGAGGCACTGATTTTTCCCCTTTTGGTTATTTTGAAGTGAGTGTGGTTTGGCACATTTACTTTATGTATTATTAACTTTCGTTTTTCCTTTACACGCACTCTATATTTAGGTTGCTGAGTTTGCCAACATAAGAAAGCAACTTGAAGTCTTGGAGGATAGGTTAGACACAATGGTGCAGCCTCGTCTTACCGATGCATTATCCAATCGCAAGGTTACATATACTTTGGAAACCATGCTCTTACATTCTATGTTTTGAATTTAATCCCTTGTCTGAGATCTTATTATTGTCATTGTTTAGGTTGATGCTGCTCAAGATTTGCGTGGAATTCTCATTAGAATTGGAAGGTTTAAGTCTCTGGAGTCACAATATTCAGAGGTACATCTGAAACCAATAAAGAAGCTTTGGGAAGACTTTGAATTAAGAGAACGGGCTAATAAGAATGAAATGGAAAGGACCCCAAGTGGTGGTGATTTTCAGTCAGTTTCACCTACAGTGTCATTCTCCAATTGGTTACCAAGCTTTTATGATGAGCTACTACTTTATCTTGAACAAGAATGGAAATGGTACAATTACTAGCGTTTTCTTCTATTGTTTTTACTGTTGAACAAATGATTGATTAAAGCACCACTGCACTACCAATACTGCATTATGTTTGTCAACATTTGTGTCTCATGTTAGCATTTGCTATTTAAATATCAAGTTTCTTGATCCAAAAATAGTTTTTCTTACCAATAATTTGATAGAAACTGGTACACAAGGAATTTCCAAGAAATTCGAGAGTCTTGGGTCTCTCCCTCCAAGAATTAGAGAGCTTGGTCTCTCCCTATCAATCCTTTACCCAAATAACCGGATCCCTCTCTTTCCTACAATTTCCCTATTTATTACAGTTCATAAAATACACATAATAGAAACTGCACACATAACTGTCAATACATAATAAAAAACTGCACATATAGACATAGCTGCCATAACTGCTATCATAAAATATAATATTTATTTAATAATAATAATAATAATAATAATAGTCTAACATAATTTTGTATTCAACAAAACTTGGTGCTAGTCGATTTTAATTTTATATGTCAACCTACTGAAAAAAATAATGATCTAGCACAAAATGATATTAAGTAAATTTGCATATTCAAGTAGTGTTATAAAAGCATTTGAGCTGTTTCTTGCAGGTGTATGATTGCTTTCCCTGAAGACTATAAAACTCTTGTCCCAAGGTTGCTAAGTGAGACTATGACGGCTATAGGTGCCAGTTTCATATCTCATATCAACCTTGCCATTGGGGATGCTGTTCCAGAAACAAAAGCACTGGCTAAAGGTTGTTCTTGAATCTTTTAAATGGCTGTGTTGGAGAAACATCTTTGTCATTTGTGTTTTTTCCTTCTTTTTCCAGTGAATTGTTCTTTTAGTTCACATGTGAAAGTAATATGATAATAAAAGACTTGGATAACTTCTAGTTTACAAAGAGCTTTTTAGCAAGAGAATATTTATGCTTATTACCGCATGGAGGCCCATTATTCATAATTGAGCATAATTTATTTGTTATTCTAATTATCATATCTTCAATGCTGAGCTCCTTGGTTCTTTGGCACTTCCTCACCGGGTAGTGACACCTTATATTTCATTAGTACATTTTCCCTCCAATTAACCTTTCAAAATTGATAAGAATAAATCATTGGTGAATGAATCTGAGATTGTAAGTTGAATGAATGCCTGATAGTGATAGGTGTGTGGAATAGAGGAAAACTGTTAGGGCCTATCAGAAAACAGGACAGGTGGCATTTTATGAATGTCGATAGAGGTAATTATTTCTATATATTGGGGAGGTGGGATCAGCGGAGGTAGGAAACAATAGGGATGAAAATTGGGTTGGGCAAGTCTGGGTGAGGAGCATAGGGTTACTTCTCCAACAGGTCTATCATTTTGTTTTCTTCCTTTTTTTAAGGAGCTCTGCTCCAATTCATGGTTATCATTTCATTTTAGTTTCTTAGCATACTCTGTAACAGTGTAACATACTTCATCCTTCTGGTTGAGTGATTTAGTATCAACTTAGTTTTCCAGTTCATGTTCTTTGTAAGTTGTAACCTATCAGATTCTTGGTTCTTTGGACACTTGTCTCCCTGGATCATGCAATTTTATATTTCATTCCCCTTTTTCCTCTCCAAATAACCTTTTGAATTTGATTTAGTATAGTGCATTGTAAGTTGAAAACTTTAATAATTTAGCAGTGTTAACTCTACAAAGTGTAAGATAATTGCCATTGTTAACCACATTACGCTTTGTGTTAACTCTAAAAATTGTTCATATTTTTCTAGCCACTAGGCTATTTGACCAAAAAAAAATAATTTCATATTTTAGCTCATGAATCTTTGTAGGTTTGTCTGATATTTTATCTGGAGATATGCAAAAGGGTATTAAGCTTCAGACTAAGCACCTTGAGTCCTTGATTGAATTACACAATATCACGGGGACCTTTGCAAGGAATATTCATCACTTATTTTCTGGTTCTGATGTACGAGTTTTAATGGATGTGCTGAAAGCTGTGTATTTGCCATATGAATCGTTTAAACAGAGGTAAAAACTTATTTAAATTTCAAGCATGACTGAAATTGATAAATTGAGTGTGTTAGCGTGTGTGTGTTCGTTTCTTTTGACATATGGCCTCCGCATTGGGGGGAAGAATTGGATGAGTCTGCCGGAACAAATTCTAACTTCATATGTCGCAATTTTCTTTTTAAAAAATTTGAAGAGTAAATTTAGAGAAATAGAAACATAGATGTCAATAAGCAGCTCATCTTATGGTTGCCATGACTCATGCACAATATTCTCATATATAAGCTTGCATTAAACCTATTTCAAATTCAAAGAAACATCTTTTGCTTTACTATTGTCATTTTGGATATCTACAGGTATGGACAAATGGAGCGTGCCATCCTTTCCTCTGAGATTGCAGGAATAGATTTAAGAGGAGCTGTAATTCGAGGGGTGGGAGCCCAAGGAGTTGAACTCAGTGAAACTGTTCGTAGGATGGAGGAATCTATTCCTCAAGTTATTATACTCCTTGAAGCAGCTGCTGAGAGATGCATCAGCTTCACCGGAGGTTCTGAGGCAGATGAGCTGATTCTTGCCCTTGATGACATAATGTTAAAATACATTTCCACTCTGCAAGAAACTCTCAAGTCACTAAGAACTGTCTGTGGTGTGGATTATGGTGGGGACGGTTCTGGAAAGAGAGAGATGGAGAAGAAAGATGGAAACCAAAATGCTCGGAGAGTTGATTCGATCTCAAATGAAGAGGAATGGTCCATGGTCCAAGGGGCACTGCAGATCCTTACAGTTGCAGATAGTTTGACAAGCAGATCTTCTGTCTTTGAAGCATCTTTAAGAGCTACTCTTGCTAGACTAAGCACAACTTTATCTTTTTCAGCATTTGGTTCAAGTCTAGATCAAACCCAGACTAAAAATAATAATGAAGACGGGGAGCCAACTTTTGGTGGAAGGGCTGCCTTGGACATGGCAACACTGCGGCTGGTTGATGTGCCCGAGAAAGCTAGGAAACTCGTCAGCCTTTTGAATCAGGTATATGTAAGATTAGCTATATTGCAGTTGCTTGTTTTTTTGGGTTTAGAAAATGATAGAAGGAATAGTGGATTATTCTAAATATTTGGATTCGGAAGCACCTTAAAAGTTGATTATTCACATTCGTATATATTATTATAATTTGAAAAAACCAAATACGCAAGACTCTCGTGGAATTCTTTTCTCTCCATCTAGCCCTTTAATCTCTGTCTCCCTCCTTGAGTAGGAGTTGAAAAGGCATTTAATGTTTAAGAGCATAAAAAGAAATGGAAAAATAAATTTGACATTTTCTTTCATCGAGTTCTTTGCTGTAATCTTCATATGGTTAATGCAAAATTAAGCCACGGCTAGAAGTTTATGCTCATAATTTACAAGCTGAATTGACCATTCTTTTTCAACTGAAACAGTGAATGTCATTTTATTTCACAAGTCATTCATTTCTAGGACAAGAAGGTTCACTTGGTCCTTTGGCTATGCGCTGACACTTGTTTCTATCTCTTCAGACATATTTCTTTTGTATTCTTTTTACAGAAATATATTTGATTATTTATTTGCAGTCTAAAGATCCCCGTTTCCATGCACTTCCCCTTGCATCTCAAAGAGTTGCAACATTTGAAGACACAGTTAATGAACTTGTATATGATGTCCTCATATCTAAAGTACGGCAACGCCTCAGTGATGTATCCCGCTTGCCAATATGGTCATCAGTTGAGGAACAAAGTGTTTTTCATCTCCCTACCTTCAGTGCATATCCACAGTCCTATGTGACCAGTGTTGGTGAATATCTTCTTACTTTACCCCAACAATTGGAGCCCCTTGCTGAGGGAATATCTAGCAGTGAAGCCAATGATGAAGCACAGTTCTTTGCAACTGAATGGATGTTCAAGGTACACCTAATGACATTTGCTAGTTAAGAAGAGTACATTTTCTCTTTTGTCGTAGATAGTGTGATTCAAGCTTCATTTTCTGTTGCAATTTAATCTGTATGCTTCAGCATGAAGCTAATATTCATGGCATCAACTTGTTTTTTGCATATATATATAAGCTCAATCTTTTGGGCCTACATTATCTGAGCTAGCTTAGAATAAACAATTTTCCTTTTCTAACACAGCAGTAAAGTTTCCTCAAAAGTAAAGAAGACATGGCTAAGTTTTAGTTTCCTAAAGTTAAATAAGATACTACATCTATTCCTATTTAGTTGTCCTTTTAGGTTAAGAAAACTTATAAGTTTTGTTACTTTTGATGGAATTATTTATTTTTTCTTAGAATACCCTCAACTATTTATTATCTAAGTTCATTTATTCCTCTCTTTGTAATAAGTATTTAAGAGTATTATCGACAAAACAATAATTAATGTTGCATTGAACTTTGACAATGACAAGTAAATAGGAACACAGATGTACTGCAAAAGTGGTTAGGAAAAAGGAACAGAGAGTAAATTATCGGGGTTTGTTCGTGAAAAGTGGATTATTCAAAATCGTTCAAACTGTCATATGCTACTAAGACATTGGATCTCTTTTCTTTCTGCACATATATGAATTGGTGACTATGACTAACATTTAATGCTGGTTGTGTTAAATTTCAGGTTGCAGAAGGTGCAACAGCACTTTACATAGAGCAATTGCGTGGGATTCAGTACATTACAGATCGCGGTGCGCAGCAGCTATCAGTTGATATTGATTATCTTAGTAATGTGCTTTCCGCTCTGTCAATGCCCATCCCTGCAGTTCTGGCTACATTTCATAGTTGTCTATCTACCCCAAGAGACCAGTTAAAAGATTTTCTGAAGACAGATTCAGCAAACCAACTTGATCTTCCAACAGCAAACCTTGTGTGTAAGATGCGGCGTGTGAATTTAGATTCATGATTGAGCATTTCCACCCTCTACCCCTTTACATATATGTTTTTGCCCTGCGGAGAACATTCCTTTACATCGGTAATACATACTAATCGAGCATTTTTGTTTCCCGGTTGAATATAACTTATTTGATATTACAGTGTGAATTGAAACTAGTTATTACAAAAAACATATAATCTGCAAAATAATAGCTTAGTAAGAGATAAGAGGAAGATTGGTGTGTCAACATGTAAATCATTGCTTTGTTTCTTTTTCCCCTTCCTTTAACGCACATTGTTTCCAAGCCAATCACAAGATGCGACTTAAGTGTGAAGGACTCATCCAAGTCTCATCATTATCATTGTTAAATTTTTGTTCAGAAGTCTAATTTTGTTATAGCAGTTTACCAGCATCTCCAATGTAAGAACTCAAATAGTTTAGGCTCTTAACCCTCTGTAGGAGGCTCAAAGATGTCACATGAAATTTAAGAATGCCTACTAGTTTTTCATTTTATTAGTGTAGGTCTCCGCAGTGTACCGGAAGATTTTTTCTGGTGAAAGTGAAAAAATTTATAAGAAAAAGGTTTTGAGATATAAAATTATAAATGTTAGTTTACATGAAATGAATTGGGACATAATACAATCATAAATATATATGACTAAAATCTATGACATTATATTGTAATAAACTACTGTAGGAGTCTGTGAGATATACTGTATTGATCCTCCTCACCAACTCCATCTAATTTACGATTATTTTGTTAGAAGTAATTTATATTTAAGGGTATTTTAGTATTTATACTATGCTGTCTTTATGACCTAGTCCTTGTGTATAAATAGGAGTAGTTATATCATCATAGAAGTTAGTGCCTTTTATTCTTATTGTAGCCGTCATTTCAAGTTCATTAAATACAATTCTCTTTTCTATTCATTTATCACCTTTGTGCACCAACAATTGGTATCTAGAGCTCCAGTTCGAATCCACGGGAAACCCGAGTGAAACGTGAGGCGTTGTGTGATTGATTTCGTTTCTTGAATTTGAGTTGAATCTTGAACGAAGTTGTAACAGAATTACATTTTCTGATTCTGCTGGATTGGGAAACACGAGTGTTGGTGAGATTTAAGTGAACGCACAAAGATTGAAGATGAACGGAAACAGTGGTATGAGTACCAAGCTTCCAGTGTTTGATGGCAAAAACTGGAATCGTTGGATGAAACAGATGATTGTTCTGTTTGGTGCTCAAGATGTGCTTGAACTTGTTACTGAAGGTTATGTTCCAGTAGCAGCTGATGCAACAGACGCACAAAAGCTTGCTCAGAAGGATACGAAGAAGAAAGATCAAAGGGCGTTGTTCTATATCCATCAGTGTGTGGATGAAAACGTGTTTGAGAAGATTGCTGACTCAAACGGCAAAGGCCGCGTGGGACACACTGATCAGATGCTATGGTGGTGATGCATCAGTGAAGAAGGTGAAGCTTCAGTCCTTACGAAAGCAGTATGAGAATCTCAACATGAAGAACAATGAGAAGGTCCCTGAGTACATCTCAAGAATGATTTTGATCACTAATGAGATGAAGGCGTGTGGAGAAACACTCTCAGAACAAGTAATCATTGAGAAGGTATTGAGATCACTTACCCCTCAGTTTGATTACATTGTGGTAGCTATTGAACATTCCAAGGACTTGAGTTCCATGAGAATTGAAGAGCTACAAAGCAGTCTAGAAGCACAAGAGTTGCGTTTGACTGAGAGAAACTCTGAAAGAGAAGTAGAGCAGCAGGCTCTGAAAGCAGACTCTGGTAAGAACTATCAGAAGAAGTCTTGGTCAGAAGCCAAGAGAAGGTCTGATGGAGTTCAGAAGCTAGAAACCTCAACCTCTGATAAGCAGAAATATCAGAAGGGAAAAGAAAGGTTTGACAAGAAGAAGATTCAATGCTACTGTTGTCAGAAGTTTGGTCATTTTGCTTCTGAGTGTCGGTCAAACAAAGAAAGGAAGTCAGAAGAAGCAAATATAGCTAGAAACCATCCAATATTTTTATTTCATTTCTTGTCCATCAATATTAGCAGTAATACATATTATGTCTACTTCTGTAATGGCTGAATGCAAAATCAATTATTATTCTATTAAATCAACTGCAAATGCCTAATTATAAGATTTAACATTTAATGTGAAAAATAGTGAGTGAGATCAATCAAAACTCAATAGTTGGAACTTGAAAATCTTGTTGACCCCGTCATTCATTTGATAAAATTTCTTCAAACCATAACCAATTCATCCTCGATTATCTTGTGTTACTTCAACATAAAGAGAATAGTCAACCTCTACAACAAATAAAAGATAAACTTTTAGTGTAACTGACCTTAGAATTAGTTCAACACATATGGAAAGCAAAAACTATGGAGAGGAAAATATGTTCAAACTTTTATAAAAAAAATTCTTTGTTGAATTTTTTTTAATAAAAATATGATACACTTTAAAATATCTTTTTTTTTAAAAAAAGTAAAACATATGGCCCCCAAAATTGAGCTTATTAGTTATATTCATTAATTCTTAATGAATGAGCCATGGTTTTCTCATTTTCTCTAGAATATTATATTAGTATAGGATTATTGATTGATAAACAAAGTCGCTTCTTGAGCTAAAATTATTAGTACTAGCCATTTTAGCTCTGTGTGTTGGATTTGTCGATATATCTTCTTTTTTTGCTGTCAAGGATTAGTCGATATTTAATTGGCCACTTTCTTGCACGTAGATTGAGTGAGATTTTCAATTGCAACCCAACTTATATCGAAAGAAACTTGATTATTATATTGTTAACTACTACATTTTTCATTCTTCTATGAAATTGATCTTTTTATTTTAAAATTATATAGTTTTAGTCTCACCATCAAATTTTTATATTTAAAACTAATAATTAATGTATTTTAAATGATATGGTGTGCAATTTGATAATATAGATTCACCTAGGTAGATTAATTATTTACATTTTATTAATTAAACTACAAAAGTAAATAAATTCTAAAATTGATGTCGATATTTTTAATAAGTTTTCTTGTAATTTTATGGCGTTTGATTATTTAATCAAGCCATTCCCCCATAAACCTTTTTCACATATTCTTGATCTCGCCTATTCTCTTCCCTTCTTCCATTATCATCTCCTCTTCCTCTTCTTTTTAAGTCATTATTTTCTTTTGGAAGATTAATTTTCGGTATCCTCCGCATATATGTATTTATATAATAAATTCCTCCCACCTTCCCATGTTGGTTTGAATTCAATGGAAACCGTTGCTAAAGTATGAGGTAGTTGGGCGCCGATCAAAGTGATTATTTTCTCGTTGCAAACTCTCCCTAGGCGCCTATCTACAAAAGAAAATTTGGCACTTAGAGGGGTTGTATTGGAAGGGCTGAATGTTGTTTGTGTCTTGTGTGGCGAAGGTAGAGAAACGGAGGACGTTGGGCACTTGCTCAACTACTTGGGAGGTATGGTCGAAGGTTTATCGGTGGTTTGGTATGACTTCGGTGGTTCCATCCACAATTGGTTCCTTATTTCAAGGCTTTCTTCTTCTTCTTCTTCTTCTTCTTCTTCTTCTTCTTCTTCTTCTTCTTCTTCTTCTTCTCTTCCGAAATCGTAAGCATGCCTTAAAGGGTGTAATTCTTATTTGGCATGCCGTTATTTGGGTGCTCTGGAGGACAAGGAACAAAATAAGTTTTAGGGGAATTGTTGTTGGACCGGAGGAGATTTTTATCGAATCCAAGTGGTCTCATGGAAATGGTTACTTGCCAAGAAGGCTTATTCACCATGTTTATTTTATGAGTGGTATGTTGAGCTGTTTGATTGTATAGTTCGTTAATTGGGTGGGTATTTTGTTTTTGTGCGATTAAATGTAATGCTTTTGATGGGTTACCTTTTGTATGGGTAAAGTATTATCTATACTTCTTCGACCGTTGGGGGTAGAGTATCTCTTGTACTTTTTTCTATTATAAATAAAATTATTTACCGTTAAAAGAAAAATAGTAATGCATAGACATTGTATTTTTTTAATAACATTTTTTTTTTATAAAAACTTCTAAATATTTTAATTTATATTGCATATCTAAATATGTGTGACTCATTATCTCAAAAACAAAAAACCAAAAAATATGTGTAACCCATGCTGATTTGAGAATATTTTGATAATGGAAGGTAAAAATAACAACAAAAACATAAACAAACAATTTTTTTGGAGTGTGACACGTGCATCCAAAGTATGCCAAACATTAGGTTACTTCTGTCCACTAATTTTACCACGTCATGAATGTAAAGATCCACGTAGGACAATTGGACCCATTTTACCATAGGCGAATATCCACTTCACGAAAAGAATAATTCCTGTCGGATATTCGCATAAAACTCTTTTATCCTTAGACGGCAACTGCATTCCCAATTTTACCCCTGACTAGTGCCTTTTTGAAATTTTTGTCACTTTGACTTAAATACCCTTATTGAATAGGAGAACGACGTTTGCCAAAGTTATTGTCATTAAGCCTTTTTGTCAACTTGCTCATTACCAATACCAAACCTTCCCAAAAGCTTTCTACTTCTTTTCCAAGTTTCAACTTTGTATGCTGATTTAAAATATAAAATATTCAGTCAAAAGATGTTTTTATTTTTTATGGGAAAAAAAAAGTATTCTTAAAACTAGGCTTATGCACAAAAAAAAAAAAAACTAGGGTGGAATGAAGCTTCCTATTTTCTATAAAGAAAATATTAACGCGATGCATTAATCAAAGTACGTTGGAACTAAATACAATAAAAGTAGTATGTTGGAACTTATATAACCAACTTCTTAAAAATATAAGAAAATACTCTTTTTAATATATTTTTTTCTTGACTAGTGGTTTTTAACTAATGTTAATATTCCTTTTGTCTGAAAATATAAGAGAAATTTGGTCATAAAACATTGATGTATTTATTCTAAATTTTTAACTAAATAAATTAACCTTTTTTGACCAAATTTATCTTATATTTTTAGGATGGAAAGAGTAATAGTTAGTAGTTAGTATGATCGTTTTTTTTAAACAAATTTTTTGTCTTTATTTTAAGAGTGAATATTTATTTTGATCTCTATGATTATTTGATGGTCCAAATCAATTTTTTACAAAAATAAAACTCAAACTAGTCTCTTTATTGTAACGAACTAGAGATTAGTTTGTCTCCACTATGAAAATGTAATATTTATTTTATTTTTGAGGGACTAAATTGTACCATCATTAACTTGTAAAAGACTAAAATGAATTTTCACTCTTATTTTAAAAATTGATTTTTATCATCCCGTGAGATTAACTCAATTGATAAAGATATTGAATTATATATACATTGGGACAGGATCGAATCTTGGTCATCCTAATCTATATATACATTTTAAGGATGAAATTTCTAGTCACTAACCTACTTGACAAAAAAAATATATCTCATAAATAATATGAATATGTTACATCATTAAAAAAAAATAAGATGAGAGATAAAAGTTTGAAAAATATTAAATCGGGGGAAAAAGCTGAATTTTTAAATTAGTAAATTAAAACTTTTTCTTAAAAAAAATAGAAAGATGAAAACTACGATTAAGCCTTGCAAGTTGAAACTATTATCTATCATAATCATAATAAAATGTAAAATTACTCTACAAATCAATTATCAATGCGAGTTTTGTCTTACATGATTTGATGATCTACTATAACAATGCAAGTCAAAAGAATATTATTAAGACCACACAAAGAAAAATTTATATCAAAGTCCAAAGATACTATCCATAAATTGTTTCAACAATTTCGCACAAAAACGAATCATTCTAATAAAATTTAGATAATGTTTGGCCTAACTTTTTTTGTCTTTCGATTAGAAGAAGCACTTAAATTAAGAAGTAATTTTATTTTATAGGAAAAAAAGAAAATAAGAGGAACTTTAAACTAAAATGTGGAGCTTAATTTCTTATACCCCTTCAAGTAATTGTTAAACTCTTAACAATTTTTTAAAGAACTTTTAAGTTTTTACTAAGCAATGTGTGAATGTGTGGAAAACCACTGGATTTAGTCTAATGATAAGGAGTTTGGGTAGTATCCATGAAGTTCTAGGTTCGATCCTCATTGACAATATTGTAAACCAAAATGTGATTGTGAATGTGTGGAGCTGAAATAGAACCTCAAGATTACTTCTACCGACGTTGACACAAAAATAATGATATACGAATTATCTTTGATATAGTTTTAAATTTTAATAAACCAGAAGAGCAAATAACGTAAATTCAGTTACATGTTGATGCAGGATCGCATTAAGTTATTATTTCCGGACACATCGCCCATATTTCCATATTATGAAAAGCTTTTGGGATTAAGATGGTTATCAATTTCTCTCAAAAAGGGACCAATTAAATCAATTTCATGTGTTTAGTTGATATAGACATAGACATTGTTATATAAGGGGTAGATATTAGAAAAATCTCATATACTCCATTTATTTATTTTAGAATAAAATTATAATTATTAAACTCATTGACAAAAAAAAACCTTATAGCTGTGTTTATTTGATTGGATGAATCGGTCAAATTATTTGAATTTATGCAATTGCAATAATATTTTGAGTTTACTTTACTTCAAATAGTTTACAAACTTTTTGTTTTTCTAAAGTATTTTTTTTTATTTATTAAAAAGTAAATTATGAGATAGAGCTTGTTAATTATTTTTTTAAGAATTACCATTTTTATATTTTAATTTAACCTTTTTTTTTATAATTATTTTAGCTTGCTTTTAAACCAATGCTCTTTTGGTCTTGAAGATACAATACAACCAAAAAAAGGTAAACAAATATTTATGTTTGAACATACTTTATTCTTTTTACAAATATATTATTTTTGGTTTATCTCTTCAATTGTGAATGTTTGATAACAAATGCTTAATCTTAATTTTGAGACCACATAGTATCCAAGATTAATAAATGAAATTAACACTAGTATAGTTTCACGCGTTTCATTAAAGTGAATAATTAATTATTACTATTTCGCAAGTTAGATCTGTCAAAATAAAAATAATAATTAGGTGTATAAGGACATTTTGGTCAAGTGAATGTATCCATCAGATCATGCAAGCCTAGTAAGTTCGCGGCAATTGGTGTCGATAAAAGGACAAAATGGTAAATGAAAAATGAATAAAAAAATAAAATAATAATATTCTCACGCATAAGTAATCACTCACACACGTTGCCGCTCTTGTCGTATGAAGTGAGATTAATCAATTTTTCAGTTTTTTCTTTCTTTCGTTCGTTTCGTTACTCTCACAACTCACACAAAAGTCTCAACTTCTTAACTCGTACAATAGAATCTCCGACGTAAGAACATCAATCTCCACTTTCTCTTCACGAGGTACGATGATTCCTTTTCTTTTCTACTTTTCGATTTCTTAATTATTCCAATTATTATTCATTTCACTTTCGATTCTTCCTTCGATGGTCCTTGATTTCTTGTTTGCGTTTTATTTGTTCTGTTTCTGCGTTTTGTTTTGCTTTTCAAGCTTCAAATATTAATGGAAATTTCGATGCTGATGATTTTCTTCTTTTCTATTTCCAAATTCACTTTTAAACTTCATACAAACTCTTGTTAACTCATATAATATCTTATTTTTCTAGATTTATTGCCTTTTTGGTTCGATCGGTTTTTATTATTTTTTTATCTCAATCTCAAAGACTTATTCAATAAATCTTAAAAAAATGAATTTTTTTTCTTTGTAATAAAGACCCCCAGAGAGAGTAGTATTATAGTTTTGAGATCCTTTTTGATTGATATACAATTTTTTTTACTTTTCTGATAATTAGTTGGTTCAGTAGTGATTTACACTGAATTTGGTAGAGAGGACACAATTTGATCTCCGCAACTGCGATCGGTAGGCGACTGGAACTATTTTATGTCAGAACCGACTCCTAAACCACATTAAACTGCTTAACGATGAAAGAAAAAAAAAATCTAGGTTCACTGTATAACTATGTATCTGGTGTCCAGATACATCGGTTTTAAGATAAAAAGTGAATTTTGTCTGGACTAGACTAGTGGTATTTAAATATTCATCAATTAATTAATGATTATTGTTGTATACTGTTTTATGGTGTAATCTGATTGTTATCAATGAAACTGAATCTAATATTTGGTTAAGAGAAATTGCATATTTTTGTTTATTAATTAATTAATCTTTTTTGTTTTTTTATAATTTTTTTTTTGCAGTTGAATTTGATAAAGAGAAACTCAAGTTGATCCTGTTTGTTGAACATGGGTTCAGCAGCAGCAGAAGTGTTGCCTGAGAGGAATAGCAATAAACTCTTTGGAATAAGGTTCCTTCAGTATTTAAAAGGAAGTCCTGTTTCTTACAAAACCCACCAAGCAATTGTTCTGATTGTGACTTTTTTAGCTTATGCTAGTTATCATGCT
The DNA here is from genome assembly GCA_030408175.1 of Trifolium repens. Taxonomy (NCBI): domain Eukaryota; kingdom Viridiplantae; phylum Streptophyta; class Magnoliopsida; order Fabales; family Fabaceae; genus Trifolium; species Trifolium repens. The sequence continues at coordinate 7,566,893 of CP125842.1, forward strand.
ACTAGAAAAACCACAAGTATTGTAAAAAGTGTTCTTGATCCACAAGCATCATCAAAAAACAACTTAGGCTTTAATTTCCTTCCTTTGAGAAGGGTACTAGTAGAAAATCACACTGAGTCAGGACTTTCTTGGAGCCTTGGAGATGGTTGGGCTCCGTTTAATGGATCGGACGGGACGTCGCTTCTTGGTCAATTGGATGTTGCTTTTCTTGCAGTTTATGCTTTTGGGATGTATTTTTCTGGACATTTTGGTGATAGGTGTAATTTGAGGATTTTTTTAACAATTGGGATGGTAGGAACCGGTGTTTTCACTTCGCTCTTTGGTTTAGGGTTTTGGGGAAATATCCATAATTTCTATTACTATTTAGTTATTCAAATGATTGCTGGATTGTTTCAATCCACTGGATGGCCGTCGGTAGTTGCGGTTTTAGGTAACTGGTTTGGAAAGCGAAAGAGAGGACTCATCATGGGAATTTGGAATGCTCATACTTCTGTTGGGAACATTGCTGGTTCTTTGATTGCATCAGCTATGTTGGGATATGGATGGGGATGGTCTTTTGTTGTGCCGGGATTAATAATGTCTTTCCTCGGTTTGGTGGTTTTCTTAATTTTGCCTGTTTCTCCTGAATCGGCTGGAGTTGAGGAAGATGATGATAGTTGTCCCAAGAAAAGTGGAGATGATGCAGCAGAATCTCTGGTAAGGCAAGAGACTCCTGCTGAAGAGAAAGAGAAAGCAGTCGGGTTCATCGAAGCCTGGAAAATTCCAGGGGTTGCTCCTTTTGCTTTTTGTCTGTTCTTTGCCAAATTGGTTGCGTACACGTTTCTCTATTGGTTACCATTCTATGTTAGCCATACAGGTATTGAAACTTTCTTACTCATTTCAAATTGTTTATATAAACTATTTTTGTATAAGCTATAAGCTATTCACAAGTGTTTATGTCGGTAAATAAGTTCAAACAAGTTAATATAAATCCACATATACATTATTACGGTATAATCTTTAGTTTCTAATTGATGCTCATTATACTGCAGCTATTGATGGAAAATATCTATCTAGCGAGACATCAGGATCACTATCCACTTTATTTGATGTTGGAGGAGTGCTCGGAGGAATTCTAGCCGGACACATTTCTGACCGCTTAAATGCTAGAGCCATAACAGCAGCAAGTTTCATGTACTGTGCAATCCCTGCTCTCTTCTTCTATCGAAGTTATGGGCACATTTCGTTGCTTGTAAATGGAGTGTTGATGTTTGTCACTGGTATGTTTGTAAACGGACCATATGCTCTTATAACAACTGCAGTTTCGGCTGACCTGGGAACACACAAGTCATTGAAAGGAAATTCACGGGCTCTAGCAACGGTCACGGCTATTATTGATGGAACAGGTTCAATAGGGGCTGCAATTGGACCTTTATTAACAGGGTACATCTCTGCAAAGAGCTGGAGTGCAGTTTTCACAATGTTGATGGGTTCAGCTTTAATTGCAGGGCTGTTTCTCACCAAGCTTGTAGTGTCAGAGGTGGCCACGAAGATTGAAGAGTCAAGGTCGTCTAATAGAACACCCGAATGTTCACTCGATGTATAAGAATCAATACGGCGTGTCAGCGTGTTTATTCCAAGAGTGCCTATGAATACTTTCGTTCATAGCTTCAGGGTCATATTAAATTAAGAAAGAAAAAAGAGCTAAACAGTGTTTAAAAATGTAGAGAATGTTTGTTTGTACAGTGTGATATATACCCATTTTAGTATAGTTTCATCCCTTCAAGAATAACTTGTAGCTTTTGAATTTTAAAAATCAAGAAATGAGAAAGTTGTTAGTTTACAATTACAATTTGATCTTTGTAGCATAGTACTTCAATGGCTTAATGGTTGCATGCACCAAATTGCAAATACAATGAGTGCTAAAGATAAGATCCATGCTTTTTTGGATTTTGGTTCAAGAACTTTTGTCTTTTTTTAAGGAATACTTCTTGTCTTTTTGCTCCTCATGCTTTGAGCTTAGATTTTTCATTCAACAATGATGTCAGAATATAGTAGGTCAACAACCTTGGTAGTTGTTTTGTCAGAAACTGAACAACACTATTAACTTGCTAACTACTTTATTGTTGTGGTTAACCTAGACCATTAAGCATGAACTCCATTTGGAAATTGTTAATGATGGCTTCAAAAGTTTGCATTTCAATTATATTATTTAAATATGTTCCTTGTCCGCTTTGGATTTTGGATGTTAGTTCTCACATATTTGTTGTTAGTTAAAAGACGACTCGATAAATCAAGGAAAATGGGTGTTTATGAATTATATTTATTTTTTATTTTCAAACAATGAGGAACATTTTGGTGTAAAAAAACAATAGCTCCCTAATCGAGGTTAAGGAGTTAAAGGGTCTATCGGTCCTCGAGTGTGGCTTAGATCTCCCACTTGGCACACCAATGTTCTAACTTCTAAGTTTGTTGCACTGTTTTTTTGAGTTGTTTGCATCATGCCTTTTGTAAGTCGTCACAATGTTGTCATTTATTAAATGTGCATTGATGGGTTGAGGAGTGTGTTATAAACGTTAGTATAATTTAACCCCTAAGGAGTTACATGGAGCTCAAGTGTTCTAACACTACTTGAAGTAGCTTATTAAAAAATGCTATAAACGAATACATATAAAAACATTATAAACTTGTGAGAAAATGTGTTTTATGTTCCCAGTATTTCGAACAAGCATTTAATTGAAGTTGCTCACGCATTTCTATCAGTGAGTCTACACCTAGTCCTAATTTGATTTGAAACCTTAGTCTCGATTTGCAAACAATGTAAAACTTAGTGGTGAACCATAGTTTGGTTTGAAACGTTTGGTGCACGGCCTTTTGGCAAAAGTATGAAATTTCCCAACAAAAATAACTTGGAAAGACAAACATTCTTCTTCCATACTACAAAGGATAGAATTTGGTGGTATGCATCAAGTTGTTTGGATTGTAAGGCTCTAGTTATTGTTTTGATCTCTTTCATGCTTCAAATTACAAAATTACAAAATAAATTTTGTGGTGCAAAAACCATTTATTCATATTTGTAGTGTATCACTTTTGTAAGTATGGGACCGTATGAAAATCTGATCCACTGGTCAATTTCATTTTGTTAGCAATGAAAAGGAGAACAACCTTTACTTGGACCCTAATCACTCAGTCAAGTATTCATTTCAGTGGTCCAATAAAGGGTTTATATCGTTTATTTTTGCCCTAGTAGTTTCGCTTTGTTTGATAATAACTAGTCTAGTCACCTGTGAAATGCACGGACTTAATTAAATTTATACAAATCAAAAAGTTGTTTGGTAAATATCAAAATCTTCAACCCCACTAGGGTTTTAACTTTTAAGTTTTAACACAAGAAACTATAACATATAAACCATTTGTAAAAATAAGTCTAGGAAAATATAGATCAATATGAGCTAAAATTTGACCTTAACTTTTATTATTCGTCATTGCAAAACAAATATATAAAGAGAATTGTCATCGCTGAAAGGTAATTGAAATATTAGCATCAGATGATATCAAATTCATTTGCATGATGTAAACTATATCTCCAATATTTGTCGCCGCAGAAAAGATTCCAACGCAGTTTATTTTCTGTTTATGCTCATTCATTTCTAATTCATTTAAATGGTAAAATAAATTTAAGTAACAATTTATTTGATTAATATTTTCAAACACTTTTGATTTTTATCGTAACTTTAATTACATTTTTTGTCAGCTTGTAGATATAGTTCGGTTGGTAGCTGCAAGATCTTTTTTGTTTTTGTCATATATTATTACTTAAAAATCTCAAAACTTTGAATCCAAAAAATTTCACTATTTTTCGCATGTAGATGATCAAAACTTTTGAATTTGGCTTCTTGATCCATTAAGGAAGACTATCATTTCTTAACTAATTAATGTGAATGAGGCGGTTCCTTCAAATCAGACGAAGAAGATTACACATACTTCCTCCGTTACAAAATATAAATAAAAGTTGATCAACAAAAGTGAATGTATTTGGTCTAAATTTTGAATCAAATACATTAAGTTTCTTTGACTCACTTTTGCTTATATTTTATAAAAGAGGGAGTATAGATTTGTTCAATAAATAAATGTCATTATTGTCATTCAAAATTACTCTAGAAGAGACAAAGAAGAGTACAAACAAAGAAGATGAGGGGACCAGTTATGGATGAATTATGCCATGGATAAAGGCACCTTACAACACGGGGGGTGTAAATCATCAAAACAAGGCGTGTGATATGCCAAATTGATATTGATATAATAGAATTATTTATGTGTATGGCTACTAATAATGCAAGTAATGAAATCGATGTCAATGACAATAATAGTACATTACTTAGGTATCAAGTATATAATTAGTGAATTGTAGTGTTCTTATTCACATTACACCTTCATTATTGTGGACATTTTGTCACACAAGTAATAGTTTTTTATTCACACTATTTTTTTTATTTACTTTTAATAACAGCCTCACATAGTCACAGTGGATGACTCAGAGCCACTAACCATACCGTTAGTGATTTTCAATTGTTAATTGTGACACTTAGTAAGATTAATTAATTCATCTAATTGTGTGCTAAAAAATTTCAACCATGAATTAGATACGTATCAGATTGTTAATTGTTAAACGAGAATAAAATAAGTTTTACTACTTTTTAGGCAAATAAAATATCATATCCTTCTAAGATAGTTTATGCGTACGTGATTACCAACGTAATCACTAATCTATATCTAACCACTAAAATAAAGCTTAATATCAGATAGTACTAATTAGTATTATTATAAGTTGAGGAAATTGTCGAAATAAATTTGAATTACGCTCTCCTTTGAATAAGTGTTGAACACGTCAAGTCAAGGTTGATGTTGTTTGTTGTCAGAGAAGATAAGAAGTGTATTTACAAATACAACGCTCAAATCAGAAATATGTTAGAGATTGTTTTCCCAAGTCTCTTTTGAGAAGGAGTACTTATGGGCCTAACATGGAGCCTCAATTATTGACCGGGGGTGGTGTTGATATCAAAATTATAAAATTGATGATATTCATTTCGATTTGGTGTTATAATTTGAAAAGAACGAAAAAATTTATTTCGACCGACCATATGTGAAGGAACATGCAAGATAAAGTGGAAACAACACATCAAGCAAACAATTTTTTTTTTTTTTTGAATCAAGAAATTTTATTCCCTGGTTTTTGAAGCAAACAACTCTTTGCAAGGAAGTTATCGGAAGTTATTAGGAACATGTGTCAATCTTAGATTAAGAAAGTTAAATAAGACACTTATTAAAATCTTAGTTGTAAGAAGTTATTTTCTATTCTCTATAAATACTTGTAACTTCTTTGTAATAAGGGTTAGATCTTATTTTCTAGAAACTCTATAATGTTCATGCCACGCGTACAAATAGGTTGAAAAGTGCATAGAGATGGATTCCTTCCACCATTTACATTCCATGCAATTTAATATTGATTTTTCCTTTATTTATTTTCTTTTCTCTTTTGCAATTTTGCAATTTTGCATTCTTTCATCTTTATTTTTCTTTCTTTTCAATACTCACTTGAGTATTATTTCTTTTATTTTTCTACTATGTTGTCATGAGACAACTTGTTATTAAAAGATGTTGGAAGCAATTCTAACACTAAAAAGGATTTACTAGTTAATTCTGTTAGTAATTTTCAAACTAGCGTTTGTTTACCAAAAATCGATGCAAACAAGTGGAGGAGGCGTGATTCTGGAATCTTCATCAATATCACAAGAGAATTAAGATCACTAAGACCTTGATTGATTAATGATTACGTAAATATTACTTACGAAGATTGCTCTCTCCATTGAGGTTAAGTGAAGATTGCTTTTTACCTTAATTGATTGGTTTTTTTTTCTTCATATTAACCCTCAATTTTCAAATACTTAGAAGATAATATCTGATACTTTAGAGTTTGACTGCCAATTGATTGACCTGTGTTTTGTCACACAAGTACTATTTGATAAAAATTAACGAAAAGGATCAATAAGACAAATAAAATTTAAATTAAGGGATCAATTTATAATATTAATTAATTAAGAGACTAATATGAAATCAATAAATAAATTAATAGATCAATTGTCCAATTTAATTTTTTTTTAGCCTGTTTGCCAAGAAGCCACTTGGTTTAGACATCACTTGCTGTTTTTTATTTACATTTAATAATAACAGCCTCACATGGCGTGACTTTCGTGTGTTCACTTCACTGTGACGCTTTTAGTAACATTAGAGCATCTACAATGGGGGAACTTAACTTAGTTGCTTAGCTTACTTTTTGGGGGTCCAAGTTGCCACATTGGATCTAAGCAACTCATAAGCAATCTTAACTAATTTTACTCCAATGACAATTTCAATAAGCAATCTATATTTGACTCTACCATATTTTTTATTTTCACAAACATTTCCATCTTTCTCTCTTCTCTCTCATCAAGTTTTATTAATATTTTAATGATAAGCAACATTGTACTTGCATTGCTTCATTAAGCAACCCACACACAAAAATAAGCAATGAGAATGCCACATCACTATGCTCCAATGCTAAATTTTTTGAAAGAAAGAACTTAAAGATCCACATAAGCATTAAGCAACCTCAATTGGAGTTGCTCTTAATTAATTCATCTTACTATGTGCTAAAAAATTTCAACCATGAATTAGATACGTATCAGACTCTGAATTGTTGAACGAGAATAAAATAACTTTTTCTTATTAGGCAAATAAAATAACCTTAATTTACCAAAATTAAAATAACCCTTTTAATTCTAACTAGCTTATGTGTACCATTCTATATGTATTTTTTAATCACTTTCCAACGTAATCACTTATCTAGATATATTTTTTAATAAATGTACCATTCTATATATAACCACTAAAATAAAGCTTAATGATATCATTTGAAAAGAAAAAAAACCTTAATGATATCAGTTACGGATTAGTTTTATTTTAGTCAAATAATTTTATTGCTTCAAATTGGTAGAAAGCTCCTGAGTTCGATCATTAGCTCCATTATAAACAAATAAAAAATTGGTAGAGTGCGTCAGTATAAATTTAATATCGTTAAAAATAAAAAATTGGTAGAGTGCGTCAGTATAAATTTTAGGTGGTTGGAGGTAGGGTTGGGAATAGGCCAGGCGGCCTCCATGGGCCTTCGGCATGGCATGTCTTACGCATGGCATGTCTTACGCATGTTTAGTAAAAATGGCAGGCTAAAGCTTTGAAAAAAGCCTATTTAGATAAATAGGCCAGGCTTAGGCTTTTAAAAAAGCCTATTAAGCCTATTAGGCCGGCCCATGTATATTTAATTTAATAAATATTTTTTATATAATATTTTTTTTAATGTTAGGCTAAGGATTTGATGTTAGGCTAAGGATTTTAGATGTGTTTTCCTTACACTTGAAGAGTCTGGATTTGAAGATCTAGTGTTTTGCTAACTTATGGTGTATATTTTGGTTGTTGCCGACTACACCGATTAACATTAGTGCTTAAGAAACAATTTGTATTATGGCATACTTAATAGACTTTGTCGTAATCGTATTTCTATTTTATTAGCTATTAACTATCGTGCTAACAGTTTTATAAGTTTTTTCTTAACATCGTAGAAATTATAAAAATTTAAATGTGAAATAGGCTTCAAGGCGTATTTAATTAGCCTATTTAAAAAGATTACATTGAGGCCTTTATGTAATGCAGACTTTTAAACAGGCTACAAGGTCAGGCCAGGCTTTAACAAGGCCCAAGCCAGGCCAGACTTTAACAAGGCCCAGGCCAGACAAAAAAAATAGCATTTGATAGGCCGTAGGCCAGGCTTAGGCTTGAAGAAAAATCATAGGCCAGGCTCAGGCCTGTCAAAGCATGGCATGACATGGCCTATTCCCAACCCTAGTTGGAGGTTGTGATTGTCATCCCGCTTAACTTGTTTGTGCTCTTTGAAGTGTTTAGAAGTTCGGCCAAAAATAAGAAAATCCACCAAGGTTTTTTGATGATTTGGCATGCAACCATTTGGTCAATTTGAAAGATGAGAAATAGCAAAATTTTTGCGGATGGTCCTTTTAATCCAAAAGCTTTGGTTGACGATATAAAAGTATTGAGTTGGAAGTGGAGTCTTGCTAAGCTCAAGTTGGCGCCTTGCTTATTCTATAAATGGACTTGAGATCCCAGAGATTGTCTCTTGCACTAATGTACTCCGTGCGGCTTTTCTTTTGTGGGTTGGTGTTGGTTGCATCCTTCTCTTGTTATGGTTTAGGGGCTTTTTTCTTCCCCTGTTTGTTTTAGCCTAGACGTGTAGGGTTTCTTTGTTTATCCCTTGTATTATTTTTTTCTTGCCTTTGTTTATTGCTCCTCTTGTACTTCTTGTTATAGAGTTGCTTAATAAAATTTGACATTTTTTTAAAAAATAGCATAAAATGGTATACTCATATTTACAAATAATGTGATATAATCAAAATAAATAGAATACCTATGTCTTTGGATCAACATTGTTGATGGACTTAGTCACTGTGTGAATCAGTAGTTGACCGAAGTTGATATGTCAATTTGATCAATCTGACACTGCAACAAGACGGAAAAACAAACAAACACCGCACACCAAGATGGAAAATCAAACTAACACCACACGAAGATGAGAAATCAGACGTCGCACACTAACGGCAAAATCACCGAAAAAAATAAAACTTAATTTTTGTAAAAATCACTTATTTAGATTAAAGCTTATGAAAAAAGATGCAAAGGGGTAATTCTGGGTTTAAAAAATCCAAAATTATCCAATTTTCGATGAGAGAAGACTTTGTTTTTGAAAACTTTGTTCATCATTCTCTGATAAATGGCGTCGATGTTCTTAAGTCATGAGTTCTTGTTTATGTTCTCCGAGCTTTCCAAAGAGTGTAGTGATGTCCACTAACTTTCAATATGAACAATGTTTGCAGTGAACAATGATTTCTGATAAGAGTAGTGATGAGAGTCGTAATGGAAGATGAAAAACGAAAGAAAATGCACCGCTTAAGCAGAAGCTAGGCCACCAAAATTGGGGGCTCTGATGCCATGTAGAATTAAAAATGGATGAATGTTGTTCTATTTTATTCATCAGTCATGTAAGTAAGTAATAATAATTTTCATGCCATGTAATCAGAGCCAAATTATCACTTACTTTTATGCTTCTACCAAACAAGTTTTGTTATTCTACAATTGTTCCAAAAGCACCTAAGCACTTTGATTTGATTGTTACATCATGACAATCAAAGTGATACTTTGGTAGATAGACATAAAAGTATAAGTTAAATGCTATAATTGCTATTCATGTTCAAAAGACATGTTAAATGCTGCTATTCATACTATAAACATAATTGTAGCTAGCTCATGAAACTCTTCTTTGATACAAGTCTTCCTAGGAAACAAATTTGATGCAACATAATGAACTCCAAAAGACAACATTTTCAGGGGGTTTATGAACTTCAATGTTCCCATTATATCGTTCTCTTTCGTCTATTTTTTTATCAGGAAGTAAAATTTCTAGGTACATACTTCCTTTCTGTTCTGTATATATACATGTCTCTATTCATGAGTCCATCATATCAATGTTTCAAAAGCATGGCTTCCATCTCACTCTTCCTCGCAGCATGTTTTAGTTTCTCCAATGCAACAAGTCCAACTTGCCTTACTCTTTCTCTCGACAAACCTATCCTGTAGAAATAACACAAGAATCAACACAGAATTTGAACGAAAGAGTTAATGTGACACTTTCAAGCTTAATAAGTGTAATATAATATTGATTTGTGAAGAAAACTAGACTGCCACATCAAATGTAGTAATATTCTGAATGAGTGAATTACATAAAAACTTATGCTATGGATAATGAATCATATAAGGTCCGATTGAATCACCGATTTAGTATTTGAAACTGTAGGCTAGACAGTTTAGTCCATAAAATAAACGAAATTCTAAAATGGTCTCTAAAATAAAAAATTCTCGATCACATTAGTTTCTATAGGACAGTTTCCTTAACTAAATTGATACCTTAAAAGACTAATGTAAAAGAAAATTTTCAATTTAAAGAATATTTCATTAATCTTATGACCAAATTCAATACCAAATTGTGTAACGCCTACAATTTCATGGACTACAGTAACAGTTCACCCAATAAGGTGATGTAAAGGGCCGGCCCAACACAATATGAGGCCTAAAGTGAACTCTGAAAAGAGGTATTTATAAATTCTAATAATTGTTAAAAATGATGGGAGGCCTCCCATCAAGAGTCAAACAAAAAAATGATGTATTATTAACTTTTTTTATGGTTGACTCTTGATGGGAGGCCTTTTTTTTTCACCATAAACTTTCTTTTTGGCCGTTGTACTATTAAGCTTATCACTTGTATGAGGCCTTTGTTTCTTGCTAAAAAAATAATTTTTTGGGGGCCTAAAGCCCTTGCTTGGGTCGCTTGACCCTTGGACTGGCCCTGTGTACTGTTGTATGATTTTAGTTGGCAACAACATTTGATAAAAGACGCAACAAAATATCATGGTTGAACTAACCGTTTACTAATGTCTTCCCACGTAAGACATTCTTTATCCAGTCCATAATAAAGACGAACAATTTCTCTCTCTCGTTCGACAAGGGTCACATTAATGAGTCTGTTCACTTCCTCCTGTAAATATTTACAAATGGTATTAATATTTATGGAAGTTTAGAACATAAAATACTGCAATTGTATCAACAATATATCATGCTTATTACCTTTAGAGCCCACTCATCTACTCCATTCCACGGGATGTTCTCAATTCGTTTATCTGCAACAAACTGTGAGCGAAAAGATGAACAGAATGAGACAATTGATATTTTTGGAAACAAAAGACAAAGGAAAAGGCAAAGAAATATCTAAATCGAATGATCTTCCTTTATCGAGTTGTAGAAAAAGTATTAAAACTTACATTATGATAAGTGTCTCCTGGTAGACCATTCAGAGAGGGGAATGCTTCCCTATCTAAGGAGAAAACTTTGCTGATAGCCTGCAATATGTATATATATACATACATGTTAATCAAGTGAATTACAGCCAATACGATAATAATACATTAAGTTTATGTTGATCATGTAACTCTCGTGATTTTGTTACCTCGGTAGCATTTTTGACTTTCTTTTGAGTCATATTAAGGCTTTTTGCAATCATCTGCAAAATATGGGAACGAATGAATAAAAAGTTTTGAAATAGTGATACAGATTGCAGTTGATTTCTTGTTATACATTTAGCTGACTTACATCAATAGTTGGAGTGATGCCTCTCTCTTCGAGTCTATACTGTGCATTACGGATCAACGATAATCTCTCATGCAAATGAGTTGGCAATCTTAATGTTCTAGAATTCTCAATTAGAGCTCTTGAAATACCCTATCAGCATAAAAACATTATTTAGGGACGGACGACAGTGGTTTGACAAATATGAATTGCAAAATACCCTTGCGCGCAGATTGCTCGAAACACAGTTCCAAAATAACCTCACCTGTCGTATCCACCAATAAACATAAGTTGAAATCTTGAACCCTTTTGTAGAATCAAACTTATCAATCCCACGAAGAAGTCCAATCAAGCCACCCTATAGAGAAAACAAGGTGAGTGCGCGGAGTGTTTAACAACGGAGGAAGAAACAAAGCTAACAAGATATCATATGAAGTTAAAACGGAGATATCTGTATAATCACCTGAACAAGGTCAGCCATTTCAGCACCCAGATTATCATATCTTTGAGCAATTGAATAAACTAAGCGAACATTGCTCATAGTTAACTTTTCTCTTGCTAAAGAGCACTCTATTATTTTGGCTCGTAGTTCAGCTCGAGACATCTTCAACGAAGTTGCAAATTGATCATCAGAAGGTTCACATCCTAATTTTTCTGTCAATCTGAAACTCAAGATATAAGATTTACAGATAGTGTGATTAAGCTATTGTTCTTAATTATGAAAACCAACAATGCCTGAAATTACCTGGATTTATGCTCATCTAAAGAAATGCCTGCTTTTATTTTCTCGGATAACTTCAAAACTTCAGCATGAGAGAGCAATTCGTTACTGACAACACCTTTTACATATCCCCTCGAACGGTTTTGAATCAGTTCCGGACTGATTGTAGACCTCGGCTGCATCATTGCAGAACCACTTTTACCATTAATCTTCCTCTTAATATTCATCCTTCTTTGCCTCGCAGACACACCAGAACAAGTAACCGAAACCTTCCTCCTTATTTTTTCTCTCTTCGAACTCTCACTTAACACTTCCCTTTCAAACGAAAGACTCCATTGCTTTTCCAACATCGATTTCTGCAACAAAAGAAGTGCCTCTAAAGAATAACCATCCATATCGGACGTTTCCACCTCAACATCTAACTCATTAGAATTATAACCCTGAAACCATTGTTCCGAATCAACACGCGCACCGCCATCAACAACATGTTCCTTAAGAACCTTAATGGACTTATTATGCTTTTCAGATGGTGGAAAAGTTGGAGTATATTTTGATGATTTCTTTGCAACTATTACAGATTTTGAAAGTGGAAGCTGATACTGTGTGGATCCAAAATCACTACATCCATGAGAAAACTTTTCTATAATAACATCTGAATAATGATAAGATGAACTCAATAACCTCTTTCCACCACTTAATCCAATAACTGCTGCTGTAGCCATTATTATATATATACCTTCTTCCTATTATACCATCAAATTTTCCTATTATTCTCAAATTCTGATAAACAAAAACATAAACATAAACAACAATAATAATTACAAACACATAAACATTCAAGGTTTTAGCTAAATAACAGTTTATGAACTAATTTTCAACTGAAAAATGAAAAAACAAGACATGCAAGTAGCTAAAATGTAGAGACCAAAAAGGTTTAAGGTAAAGTTTGAAATATAATTGAAAGAATTGTAACTAATCTGTGGATGAAGAATACCTGAAAGTTTGAAGAATGAAGATTGTTTGAAAAAAGTTAGAACCACCGAATCAGCTATCCAGCTGCACACACTGGAAAAGCCTTCTTCACTTACTAGTTTTTGTTTTCTTTCTTTTTCTACTACTTTTTATTTATTAATATTTTATTTTTTGTTACCATGTTTTTTTTGGTTATATGTTATTGATACGAAGTTTTCAGATGGTAGCGATTAATATTTATCGGAAGTTTATGGAATATATAAGATGAATTCTTTCTACCAATTGAATTTTTTATATATAGGAACTCGTGACCACATATTTAAAGAGTCAAAAATTGTTACCACTTAACTAATTTTTTATTGGTTGGTTATCTTTTTCGAGTAATCTAGTGCCTATAAATTTATCTATTAAGATGAATAAATAAACTATTATAGTTCAAAAATCGGCTCTGCATGTAAAATGTGATATTTCTATTAATTGAATTAAGTTTTTCGAGGAATGGTTATTATTATTCATATAGAAATGAAGTGAAAAATTAAATAAAATAAATAAATAATAATAAATAAATAAATAAATAAAAGAGAAAAATGAAAAGATAAAGATATGGGAAGAAGAAATGTTATTGGTTGGAAGAGATATGGAGACCGGACTTGAGTGGTGTGTGATGCATAGTGTTTCTCTGCTCTCTTTGTTCCACGTTCCCTTTGGATACGACATTATTTCTATTTATTTATTTTAATTTTATGTTTGCTCACATATTTTTATTTTTTATTTATTTCTCATATATCTATCAAATAGAGGCTATGAAACACATATACGTGATACAATTCTGATACTGCAATACGGATAAATTTACAACATTCTCCATACGGCTGCCGCGATATATTATATAAAAATTAAATATATAAATGCATAATATATAAACATAATTAAAATCGATAATGATAATAAACTAACATTCAATTTATTCAAAATGAGTGAACAAGTTGTAATTACATAACTTAAGTTTAACACTAGCAAAAAAAAGACATAATTAGTATTATCCAAAAAAACATCATTAATACTATAAAAAAAGACGTAATTGGTTATCCATAAAGAACATCATCAAAGAAAAAAACATTAATTGTTGATACTTCTCTAATACGTGTATCAAAGAAATATCGGACACGTACCGGTCATTTTTTAAAAAATAAAAATAATATTAATTGCTCGATACTTCTCTAATACACATATTGAAAGGTATCGGACAAATATCGGTATCGAATACGATACTTGGTTATTTTTGGAGTATCAGACCTTCATAGAATAGAGGTAATGTTGTTTGTTACAGTTTTTCTTGAGAATTCTTTATTATTATTTGAGAAAATAAAAAAAATTATAAAAATAATCACCATTAAAAATATTGTATTTATTTGTTACGAATTTTTTAAAAAGTTAGAATTTAAAAATAATGAGAAAATCGCTTCAAATAAGAAGTTACTAATTATAGTTTCTCAAGTAATAGATTAAATAAAAATCAATTAGAACAATACAAATAACAAAAATTAGTAATTTAACACAAATTTATTGTTAAAATAACTTAAAATGGTACCATAAATTTTACACAAAAATAACTTGAAAATTATTGAACAACTTGACAAAATTATACATAACATTTTGTTCATCCAAATGAGTTCGTTGTAAATTTTATGTGTTTATATCTTACAGAAACATGTTTTTATATATTATTTGTCTATAATTAATATATAAAGTCAATATAATAAAAAATTTAAAATTTGTGAATATTTGGCCTATCGGACCGTCTAATCAGATTGGGAATCAATTCTGGTATCAAATAATTTCAGTCCCCTCCCAATTGCAGTTACGGGAGATTGAAACGTTATTCTTCCTATCAAATTCAATATCAATAATCACTGTACCAACTAACAATTAATTTTAATATATACAAACTTTAGCATGGTATTTCTATAAAATAGATGCACCACGTCGTAGTAGATTTTATTACTTGTAGTTGTAAAAACAATTTTTTTTATATCTCAATATTATAAAGTTGATACGATAAAATTTGAAAATTTATGAGTATTTTCAAAACACCAATATTAATGTAAGATTTATATAAAAATATTTGTTGATTTTATATGCAAGTACTAAAAGCGAAGAAGAAGAAAAATGCAAAGGGGTGATTTTCGGCCAAAATGACATAAATCCACCCCTCACCGGTAAAGAAAGAAGAAAACTAAAAAAAAAATTAGAGCCGGCAGAAAGAAGGAAGAAGAGAAAACTTATAAAATAACTTATAATGCTACGTATTTATTCTATGTACTTATATTTGTGGGGGAAAAAATGTTCCGATAAGATAAATTCGACATGATAAAATTTTGAAAACTCGTGAATATTTTTTTAAAAAAACAATATTAATGTAGTATTTCTATGAAATATTAATTTTTAAATTTTTTTTAAGGTGAATAAGTGAGATGATCGGGATTCAAACTCCGGTCCCCTGCATAATAATGCAATTGTCCATCAATTAAGCTAAGCTCACGGGACAAATATTAATTTATTTTATATACAAATTTTGGTTAATTATTTGCACTGCACTCGTTGTGGATTTTATTATATATGCAGAAACAAATGTTTATCCCAGTATGATAAATCTAAGCCCATTTGGATTGAATTTTTTTATTAATGAAAACTTTTTTTTTGGTACAATATTAGTGAGAACTTTAATATCATAATTTGCATAAATTATTTCTATATACTAAAAAATAACTCAATTTAAGTGGTACTCGTCACTATGACAAATATTTGAAAACTCATAAGTAATTTTAAAATACCAACTCTGTGGATGTTGCCAAGAAACGAGCTTTGGTACGATGATGTGTAATAGTTGCGTAGACCGGAACCCAAAACAAACGGGTGCAAATAAATTTAAACAATAATGGTAATATTGTATAATATAGGGAAAATTATATTATTGGTCATTTATTTTATTTTTTTGTAACATTTTGGTCATTTATCTTTTATTTGTAACATTTTGGTCATTTATCTTATTTTTTTGTAACACTTCGATCATTTATCTTTTATTTGTAACACTTTGGTCTTTTATCTTATTTTTTTATAACGCTTTAGTCCTTTAAAGAATATAAAAATATGAAAGAATTGATGAAGATGATGAACATATTCATCAAAATTATAAATTTTATTTAATTTAAATTTAAAGGTATTTAAAAAAAAAAATCAGCATTTTTTTTAATAAAAAATATATGAAAAAAAGGGTTTATATGTAAATGTTATAAAAGATAAAGGACCAAAATGTTACAAATAAATGATAAAGGACCAAAATGTTACAAATAAATAAAATAAATGACCAAAGTGTTACAAATAAAAGACTTTTTTTTTTTACTAAAAATGAGATATTCATTCATTCCAATAATTGATCGAGTACATCATCAAATGCAAATACAAATTAAAAGATAAATGACCAAAATATTACAAAAAAATAAGATAAATGTAATTTTGCCTATAATATATTAATATGTTTATGTGGAGATAAGCATACAAAATTTTTAATATGATAGAAATTTTGTCAATAAATATTGATTTGAATCGAATAAAATCCTTCCATTTTAGAGGTTGGATCCTCTCCTTCTATTCTTCTCTATCCTAAAAAAAATAGTAAAAAGAAGAAGAGTGAAAAAATGTAAAAGAGAGATAGAGACAAATAAGTGAAAGAGAGAGTGAGAGACAAATGAGTAAAGAAGATAATCTAAACCTCCGATTTTAAATATAGAAACCGACAAAATCTCAATAAATGTATTTTTTTTATATTCAATGAAATTTAACTATAATTGTAGAAGAAACCATCTTTAAAAATCTTTGACTTGATAGTTTACTCACAAAATATTCATGTGGTACATTGTTGCTTACGAAATCCCGCACCTCGTTTAAGTAATGCTTATGCAATAAGCACATAGACTTATGGTCCGTTTGGATTGACTTATTTTTAACTTATGCAAACAACTTATACAATTTTTATGTATTATATAAGTTTGTTAAGGTAGTTTATGATAAAATAACTTATAAAAATATAATTTTCATTAGTGTGAACTTATAAAATAGCATAAAACCTAATTTATATTGCATAAGATTAAAAACAAGTTAATCCAAACAGGTCCTTAAATATAAAAAATAAAAAACAAATTAATTTTTTTACTTCCAACAAAATGAAGTTTTATTTTCTTACCTTAAAAAAATCACATTTTTCAGTCCATAAAAGTTATTTTGCAAACAATTTTAGTCTCTAGTTAAAAATATAATAATTATAAAATATAGGGTCAAACCTATAAAATTCCATTCTTTCAATTGTAATCCCTATTAAATTTTAATGGTGATTTTAGGACTCTTAAATATCGTAGTTTGTAAGAATAGTTCCTATTTTGAAAACTTTTTACAAATATTGAATATTTTTAGTCCCTCAAATTAGTCCCTATATCATGCAAATAGGAACTAATTAAAAGCAAATAACTTTTTGTAAGGACCATAACATATTTAACCCTAAACAATTAAAAGAAAAATATATATTCAAGGCTACTACATTTTTTCGCAAAAGTATTTCTTTCAATTGAATTTAATCCCTCTCATTTTAAACATAGAAACCGACAAATTTGGATAAGTGCAATTTCTTTCTTTGATATTCAATAAAATTTGACTCTCTTTGATTATTCAAAAGAAGAAGAAACACTTTGCGTCAAAAAAAAAAAAAAAAAGAAGAAACACCTCTAAATATTTTGACTTTATATTCGTCATAAGAAAGAATCTTTGACTTGATAGTTTACTCACAAAATATACTCATGGTACATTATTGCTTTTGATATCTTGCACCTAACATAGATCGAAATATAAAAAATATGAAAAGAAAAAAAATACTTGTAATCCCTATAAAATTGTCAAGTTTTAATTTTTTGTCATCATAAAAGAAAGTCACATTATTTAGTCCATACAAAGTTGTTTGCAAATAGTGTTACTCTCTTCATGAAAAAATATGTTTAATCAACATTAAATTTGCAAGCATAATTAGAATATTATAAAAAATTCAACCATAATTTTTTTTTTTTTAACTCAAGATGAATAAATATGAAAATTTTAAATGTTACCAATTCAAGAAAAAGGCAATAAAAATTTGAACGTAGAAATCAAATTTTTTAACTCTTTTTTTTTTAGAAAATTTTCATAATATTCTAAACGGGCGAAAAAAATCATTCAAAGTTATAGGTTTACTAAAAATAGGCCTAATATTGTTTGTAGGATAATTTGTAGAAACCAAAATGTCGGATTTTTTGTTATGGGTACAAAATAATAAAACAACTAAAAATATATTTAAAAAATAAAGTAGAAGAATGGACTAAAAAGTATATATTCTAAGCTAGCTACTACTTTTTTTTGTTAATAACTATTGCTTTGAATTGAATTAAATCATCTCATTTTAAATATAGAAACCGACAAATTTTGACGACTAAATTTTCTTTGATATTTAATGAAATTTGACTTTTTTGGTTAGATAGTCTAATAGTTTGAAATTCCATTCTTTAAGATGAATAAGTGAGATGGCGGAGTTTGAACTCTAGTCTCTTGCATATATAATATAATATCTCTGTCAACTGAGTTAAATTCACGGAACAAATTTGACTTCTTTTAATTTATTTAATTTGGTAAATTAAGAGCAATATAAGACATCATGATGACTAGTAGACATTTGAGACACATCAATAGACACATTTGAGACACGTCTAATAGATATTAGAGGGACACCTTTTTATTCAAAAGTAGAAGAAACACCTCTAAAAGTATGTGTAATCAACTTTTAAACTATCAAAAATAAAATATTTACAACCATATTTAGAATATTATAAAAAGTTTGTCCATAAAAATTTAGAAATTTTTAATATGAGATGGATAAATATGACTTTTTTTGCTGTCAAATTTTTTATAATATTCTAAACATGCTTGTAAAAATATGGCTTAATTAGTCTGCAGATCCCTTAAAAAAATTTTTGGTTTCACTTTGGTCCCTTAAAGAAAATAAGTTCCACTTTGGTCCTTATTGATATCTTCATCAGTCAATATGATCATTTTCGTCCATTTTTTTCAAAAACTGTTAACTTCAGTACATGTGCCACGTAACAACCTATTTTACCACATGTACAGAAGTTAAAAGTTTCTGAGAAAAAATGGACGAAAAGGACCATATTGACTGCCGGAGATATCAATAAGGGACTAAAGTGGAACTTATTTTCTTTAAGGGATCAAAGTAAAACAAAAAAAGTCTTTAAGGGATATGCATACTAATTAAGCCTAAAAATATCATTTAAAATTATATGTTGACTAAACAATAAAGACTAAAATTGCTTGGAGGATAATTTTATAGACTATTATGTATTATGTGCGATTCTTTATGGGTATGGGTATGAATAAACCCATTATGTATTATATAAAGTTATAAAAAAATATAATAAAAAGCACGATATATTTTTAAGTCATTTACTCCCACCGTCCCATTTTAAATGACCTCTTTTTGACTTAGTATACTATTCATTTGACCTGCTTTGACCTTATTTTTCTACTAATATATACATGCAAATATTAGCATATGAGATGTTGTTTGATTTGTCTTGACGAGTACTTTCAAAATATACCATTTTTATAATTTTTAATAATATATAATTAGAGATATTAACGATTAAAGTTGTGCATTGACAAACGTGTCAGTGGTCAAACATGTCATTTATTTTGGGATAGAGGGAGTATACTCTTTTTCAGCTTTTCAATTACCATTTTTTATTTTTACTCAATAAAATTTGTATCAATTTTAATTGTACTAAATGTCATATTTTTGACCAAAAAAATGTCATACTTAATCAACTCTTTGTTTTATTATCTTAAATATTATTTGTTTAATTTTACAAATGTATATATACATGTACGATTCATACCACATACTACCACCATCTCAAAAAATCCTTTGTCTAGCATCATGTGAGAAAAACTATCCTTCAAATATTGTCTCAACAAAGTTTAAGGATATTTTAAAAAGAGAGAGGTTCAAAAAGGTCGATTCGAAAATAATGGCTATGCAACCACACTATCACAATAATCGTGGTTTTTCTTTCTGTGTCAATGGTGTTTGCACAGGTGGACTCGTTGAGGTACAACAACCTCAACATCTACAACAACAACAACAACCACAATTTCAACCACCGCAGCATCAACAACGGTGCCAAGACCATGTTGTTTACATTTCCAATCTTCAAGGTCATGCTTCAAGCAACTTAAGTTCTTCTACTTTTGTTGCTCAATTTGAGAAACAAAGGCAGGAGACAAATCATCTCATCAATATGCAGGTTAAAATTCATATGTATCTCAATAGTTTGAATTAAAATCCATTTCAAAAGATAAAAAGACTCGTAAAATAAAAATAATATATTTTTATTCAACGAGTCTTACACTCTCTGAGATGTATCCTTCGGGATATATGATCTCAATTTATGTATCATTTGTGATTATTTATTTTTTCCTTGATAACGTTCTTTCCTTTATCTATTCGATCTAATTTATTTTATTTTTTTGTAACAGAATGATCAATTGAAACAATTGCTACAACATCAATGGAACCTACAAGTGGATACATTTAGAAGAATGGAAAATCTAATAAGAAGCCTAGAGGAAGAGAAAAGAGAACTTAAGAGAATAGCTGACGAAAGGGAAGCAATGACAATAAATCTTTATAAAAAGTTAGAAGAAGAGAAGAATAGACAAAGGGCATTTGTGGCAAATGATGTAGAATCATGTTGTGGTGAAAATGAAGAAGCAATAGCAGAAAACGGTCCAAGACGTGGAAATATTATGATGCTTTGTCCAAATTGCAACACCAACTCTTCAAGTGTATTATTTTTGCCATGTTAGCATCTCTCTTCATGCAAAGCATGTGAAACTTTACTCCAAGCTTGTCCAATATGTGAAATCGCAAAAAATGGTGTTGTTGAGATTCAAAGTTTAATTTCAGATTGATATTTTTCCTTAAAAAAAGGCAATTTAGAGTTTTGTCAAAGAAATATTGTTGCTTTATATCAATAAAATAATGTTTTTATTATGGTTCAACCTCTATGTATTTAGATATGATTCATTTTTACAAAAATAATTAATATTTATTTTGACTCAATGAGAATATATAAACGAGTTATTTATGAGTCGTTAATGTCGAATTTATAAGGTTTGGACTTGACTCATTTAAATAATAAAGCATTAAACAAACAAATTTATTCAACTATTGGTCATACTTTTTGTCTCCTTTCTTTAACAATAAGCTATCTCTCTCTCACTACTCGGTGGGTTACATAATCTGTGAATTTTGTATGAATGTGATACAAAGTTATGGTATAGGATTCTAACTCTCTAAGTGAGAATATACAATAAAAATCCTATATCAATATAATTGTATTGATGACAAATTTAGTTGATTTAAAAAATTGTCTAAGTAACTCTCAACAGAGATGATCAAATTTAAGGTCGTAGATCATATGTTCTTGACACATGTTACACATCTTGAACTCAATGTGTCTTTGAAAGCTACTTTAAAGGTTTTCATGAATTATCTAAGTGGATTACATGTTCTTGACACAAGATACACATCCTGAACTTAATGTGTCTTTGAACTCAAATTTAGTTGATTTAAAAATTATCTAAGTAACTTTGAACAGAGATGATTGAATTTAAACTCGTAGTTCATATGTTCTTGACACATGATACATATCCCGAACGCAATGTGTCTTTGAAAGCTACTTTAAAGGTTTTCATGAATGAAACAAAAGCTTTCGACTTGTATGAATGAAACAAAAACTTATGGAAATCAAATGAAGACATGCAATTTCGTAAGCTTATGGAAGTCTTGAAGCTGTTGTACATCAACATTCTATTGGTTGAAGTCATTCAACAAATACCCGATTACACCAAATTTATGAAGGATGTCTCTCATAACCAAAAAGTAGAGATTGAGAAAATTTGAAATTGTGGCCATGACAAAGGAATGCAGCCAACTACTACAAAGCAATGTCCCACCCAAACTGAAGGATCCAACCACTTTTACAATTCCACAAGCCATTTGAGTTATTTTTTTTTAGAGCCATATATTGGAGTTACTTATATATTGGAGAAGCCTTACATGATTGAGGGGTTAGTATCAATTTGATGCTTATGTCCATATTTAAAAGGCTTGGTATTGGGGGAAACAAGGCCTAGAACTATTGTCTTTCAACTTGCTGACAAATCAGTTTGCTACCCATAAGGCAAGATTGAAGATGTGCTCATACAGGTGGACACATTTGTTTTTTTTGTGGATTTCATCATCACGGGCTTTAAGGTTGATGTTAAAGTTCCAATTATCTTTTGAGGTTGATGTAGAAAAATGAATATTGACTATGAAAGTTAATGATCAATAGGTGGATTTGAATGCTCTAAATGACTTTGTGAAGAATTTTGACACCTCGACTCAACAAAGCCTTCTTAATCATCATGTGCTTTAAGCTAAACTATATATTTGATCTCTTACGTTTATTTTAGGTTTCAATTTGATCCCTTACGTTTAAAAAGTTTAAATTTGGTCCCATACATTATCAACGTTTGCATTAGTTGGTCTCTTCCGTCAGTTTTCACTGTTTCATTGTTTCAATTGGACACGTGTCAATGTTTCAAGCCACGTATGCAAACCGTCTACCACATAGGACAAAACTGACGGAAAGTACAAAATTGAAACCTAAAATAAACATAAGGGACCAAATGTGTAGTTTAGTCTGTGCTTTATAAACAACGACTCATCTTGATGTTAATGAGTTAGAAAAGGAGAAAATGTTGAATTGAATAAAGAGTTGAAACAACTATCAATTTTCAACTATGCTTACCTAGGAAATAAGAGCATTTTACCTATGATTATTTACGCTCAAATCACTTCGTCTCAAGAGAGAATTGTAATTATTCTTCTAAGGAGACTTCCTCCATTTTAACTATAAGCAAAAGTCAAATTTTCATATGCGTTATTTGGTGTTTACCCCTGCATTGTGGACGAGTTTTGGTTTATCCTTTGTAATATTTTTTTTTTCCGATTACTCCATATAATGTGAAGATTGTATCCTTTACCCCCTCATTAAATACATGAGCTTAAGATTAAGCTCTTTTGTCTCCTATAATATTAACAAATTTTAATTGATCATCTTCACTGACCATGTCACATCATCATTCATGTGGAATCTTCAGTCAGTATATTTCGTAAGAGGGTAAACAAGAGAATCTTCACATTATGCGACTTAAACAAAAAACAAAATATTATGAAAATAAACATTTTTTTTTTCTTTTCAGATTCATTGAATAACTAGATACGCCAATTTCTTGATAAACCTTAAACTTTTTGTTTATAATTAAGAATAAAAAAGAAGAAATTATTTTTTTACTTATACTATTTGTGAACTCCGTGCATCATAACATAAGGTGTGCCCTTCGTTGGTGGCACGTTAAAAAGAGTGAATCCACGTGTATTCCTGGGGATATGCAAACATCTCCCACCGCCCAATCCCATTGCCATTCCCGACCCCAGCTGAGCAGACACCAACTCACAGACAGTCACACTCATTCATCAATGCTCTTAACCTTAGCTCACTCAAACCATCCACAAACATTTGTTGAATGCAATTATTAATTAATTAGTAATACTAATAACCCACCAATGGCCAAGTTCTGCTATGTTTCTCCTCATCTTCAAATTCAACATCATCTAAGTCAACATCATCATCATCAAAACCGTATAAAGAAAATCTCATTTTTCCTACACAATACAACCACAATCGTCTTTTTGCATTCCCTATACGCCGACCCAATTTCACTCTTAATGCTCTTCATTCCGATCCACCCAACCAGGATGGAACAAATCAAGCTGCTTACCAACAATGGGATTCACTTACATCAAAATTCTCTGGAGCAGCTAATCTTCCTTTCTTGTTACTCCAAATGCCACAGATTTTACTTAATGCTAAAAATCTTATCGCAGGAAATAATACTGCTCTCTTTGCTATTCCATGGCTGGTAACTTCTCTACTTCCCTCAACCATCTTCGATATTTGTCTAATTTTATTTTGCTTCCATAATTGAGCTCCCCAGAATGAATTGTTTGTCAAAACCCCAGTTTGATTCCTGGTGGGACAATTCTTGGCCATACTATAATTAGCTAACTATGAATTATTGACCCATTTCCCTGGGAACCTAGGGTTAATACCAAAAAAAGAAAAAACTTTATAATAAATTTTGAAATGAACATTAATTTTAGAATTTTGGGCTGCATTAGCTCAACCAATAGCGGAAATGCCCAACATTATTGGGTTTGGTAAATGGATATCAATGGTGGGTGACTCGATAGTAGAAACCTGATAGCAGGTGGCCAACGGATCTTGGAGAGGCGTTGTGTTCTAACTCAACCAATAGCGGAAATGCCCAACATTATTGGGTTTGGTAAATGGATATCAATGGTGGGTGACTTGATAGTAGAAACCTGATAGCAGGTGGCCAACGGATGCTGAGTTGTAAGATGAGGAATACCCCCATCACTTATAAGCATATCTTTAGGCTATCATCTTCATCCAATGTGAGACTCTTAATAGTTATCATGGTTGTCAACCTCTCGAGTTAGTTAACACATTGAATCATGCTAGTTTATAAGTATAGGTTTGAAAATTGAATTAAATTCTTGCTTACAGTATTGGTTTTTTTAAACTTTGGTTGACTTTGATAGACTCGTATAGATTTGCATAGGATTTGTGAGTTTGAGGATGATTGTATGGGTCTACAATATAATCGATACTGTCCCCCAGAAATTCTTGAAATGATAGTGGTTCAATGTTATTTTTTTGTTAAAAACCCATAATGCAAGAGATGGATAATAAGGCTCCTCTGTGCATAAAACTTGTAACCTCGCAGTTGTAGCCCTCGATTCCACGGACGTATCTATCAACCCAACATGAATCATTCTGCCAAGGAGTTGAGCAATATTATATTGAGTCTCATTGCTATGGCTCCTAGCATAATTGGAGTCACGAACCAGAAAACATGAACAAACTCACCGTTGTAAGTTTGCAAAGAACCTAAAAGGGAAACTAGGTGAATGAACCTAACTGTAATGAGCCAAAAACTAGCTCTACTAAGATAAGAGGAATTCAACTCCACCAACGAGGTAGAGGGGAATCTAGTCTCGCCATCCTTCACTCTTTAGTAATTTTGAACCCTGTCATTTGTAAATTGGTCAATCGATTTTTAGACTAGTTGTTCTCCATTTGTGTGATAAGTTATAAAACTGTCTTGCAATTGAGTCAACTTGTTCATCCATTTTAAATTATGACGTGGTCTTCTGTTCTCTTGTCTCGACTCTAATAAAATATTTAAATTTTGTTATTGTGGTCTGTGTTATTTATTACTAAGTTAGAATGTTGGATATTTACCATGCAGAGAGTATTAAATTGTGGCATTACTCTTATATCCTAAAATGGTTAATGACATGGTTGTCAATGCAGGGAATGCTTACTAGTTTGCTTGGAAACCTGTCACTACTTTCATACTTTGCCAAGAAGAGAGAAAAGGAAGCAATGGTAGTGCAGACACTTGGTGTAATTTCAACATATGTGGTCATTGTTCAGTTGGCATTAGCGGAGTCCATGCCTTTGCCTTACTTTTTAGCAACTTCAGTAGTTGTAGTGTCTGGTCTTTTTCTGAATTTCATGAATTACTTTGGCTTACTAAATGCTGGAATCTGGCGCTTTTGGGAAGATTTCATTACAATTGGGGGTTTATCGGTGCTTCCTCAAGTAATAGTCTTTTCCTTCTCCCACCCTAGTATTAATAGAATTAGACATTTTTTTCCGATATGCTAACTCGCATTTCCCAATTTACAATCTGGATACAGATAATGTGGTCTACATTTGTCCCCTATCTTCCTAACAGCATCTTGCCTGGAGCAATTTCCTTTGTGATAGCTGTCTTTGCTGTTACCATGGTAATCTTCCTATTTCCTTTTGTGTAACATGTCTCAATTGGACATGTACTCATACCCAATACATATATGGTACCGCATTATGAACCGTGAGTCGGTGAAAAAAAATTATGAATAGATTATATTTGTTCGTCACATTTGACAAACCTCAAAATGAACTTTATTTGTTTCAAATTTCATGCCTTCAAATTGCTATATCTTATTAGCCCTACCAATGTTAAATACATAATTTCATATATCTCCTGAATTTTCATATAAGTACTTATTTCACCAACTCATGCAAAAGAGGATGATGACAAAATTACACTTGAGGTGCTAGCTCAGTGGCAAGAGCTTAACCTTGTAACCTCAAGGTGTTGAGTTCGAATCCCCTCAGGGACAGTTGTAAAATGGCCATTAGTTCCACTTTAACTAGTTAATAAAAATTTCCCCCTTTTCAAATTTTTATAAGAAAAAAGGATTATGACAAAATGAAATTATCTAATTGTTCCATTTTAATTTGTATTTGTTAACTGGAACCAATAAATTTTTAATTCAAGGTCTTGTTTCTAGATTGGGTCTGATGGAATTGAAGCAGGGATATAGGTTTTGACAATCATTGTCATTATTTACAGGCAAGAACTGGAAAACTTTCTGAGAAAGGTGTCAAATTTGTTGGTGGAATATCTGGATGGACAGCTACATTACTCTTCATGTGGATGCCAGTTTCTCAGATGGTAAACTTAATATATGATGATAATTTTTGTTGCTTTAAGAGAAGTATAATTCATCTTTTATTCCCTATGCATTTTTCTTATGTTTTATTCTTCTCTAGTGGACAAATTTTCTAAATCCTGAGAACATGAAAGGCTTGTCTTCTTTTTCTATGTTGCTTGCGATGCTTGGAAATGGACTCATGCTTCCACGTGCTCTATTCATTCGTGATTTCATGTGGTAATTCACTTTCTTCTGTTGACTCATATACTATATAGATAAAAAATACGGCAGTGTTATAGTCTAGCCCTTGGCTTTTGCAAATCTGTCACATTATTCATGCAGTTTTATTTTTTTGTCGTAATATGTTGTAGGTTCACTGGTTCAACATGGGCTACCATATTCTATGGATACGGGAATCTTGCATGCCTATTCCTGTAAGTTAATATAAGTCAAGTTTTCATCTGCATTTTGGCCCCGGTGCTCTCTTGAGTCTTGAGCAAAATCTATTAGAATCATCTCTAAACTGTGTTGTGTTTTTGTTCCAGTTTAAACATTATTAGCAAGGAGTTCTTCTTGGCAGCAACTGTCGGTTTGGTTTCATGGATAGGTTATCCTCTTGATTTGGCAAATTAATAACTGACCTAAGATGTGGTTTGAATTGACTACTTTTTTTTTTTTGTCTTCACAAACAATACTAAAGCTGGTATAACTATTTTATGTAGTAGTTATTGAGTTCCCGCATCGACTATAATAGAGATATTGTAAAATTAGCACTTATAATGCTTCAGCAATTCTTGCCTCTTGAGCTAGCTTTTGCGGTCGAGTTATGTGCAACTCAAGTTTCAAAATATATTATATACAAAATTGCACAAGTGGCCTTTCTGATAAATAATGTACTGCGGAAATAGCTTTCTGATAAAAGTTGTACTGTATTAACATTTTTATGAAATTGTGTCAGGAACGGCTTTCTGGAGAGACAGTGTAGTGCGTGGTTACAGTTCACCTTTGGCTTCTTTACGTGACTTGGTTTTCGGATCTTGAATTTAAAGTTTGTGATGCTGCAATCTAATGTTTAGTCACATGGTCCTCTACCGAAGTAGCCACGCTTGATCCACACTGTATTGCATCTACAGTAAATGAGGTAGTTTCAATTATCTGTATAGTGCGGTGAATAATTAACGCCGGTCTTCTCTCGTCTTGGGATTGGCTCATTAAGATAAGTATGTTGTAATTAATTAGTGTTTTCAAGGATTCCCATATGTGATATATGATTATATTGGACTTAGAGGATACGATACAATTTGTAATGTTAAAAGTGAAATTTATCTCTTTCAATTTGTTCAGTCACTCTTTCAAAGTTATGGCTGTCGTTTATGTTTTAGAATATCTCAAGTTATGACTTAGAGGATCATAAAACCGTTCATTCTGGTGTGTGTAACACACTTAATACCTCAAGTTTTTATAATCTTTTGAATCATATATATGTGCTATTTGATAGATGTTTGAATGCTTAGATTCAACATGTTTAATAACAAAAAGACTTAGTCAAGTGAGTTGCTTTGTGAAATACAAAGCATAGCCAAGAGGGCATATGATATTTTGGTGATTGTAATCAGTTGGATTATGAGTAATATATTAAGTCATTCGAGTGAAGAACGCAAAATCACTCTATCAAACCAGTATAAAAATATCGTGTCTCTCTTCTTTCGTTTATTTTTTATTTATTTTCTTAGAACAAACTCTTGATGGTTTAACTTCAAGCTTTAGATCTGTTCTAAATGAAGTTAAACGACCTGATCACTCTATCTCTTCTCTATCTCCATTTTATAAAAAAAACACTAACTATTGCAGTGATAAAAATAAATGATGTATTTTTTTTGGGTCAAATAGGCGATGACTAGAAATTTACCTCTTGAGATTAATAAGTAAGATGTTTCGGGTTCGAACTCTGACTCTGCATATAAAATGTAATATTTCTACCAATTAAATTATGCTTACAGCGACAGAGTAAATGATATTTTGAGGTGGTGTAAAAATAATGTATTTGTTATTTGACAACATAAATATTTCTAGATAGTATTCTCTCTGTGTATATTATTATTATTATTATTATTATTATTATTATTATTATTATTAAAAGTTTAAGATAAAGATAATACTAAAATTAAAATAATATTGCCTATATTCTTCTTATTATTATTATTATTATTTTCTTCATAAATATATACACTATTTTCATAAATATGTTTCATATTGTATTTGTATTCTTTTAGTAGACAGATAAAATGATAATAGCCATTAAAATCTCCCCCCACACACACACAAGCGAATGGGTTGGGATTCAATATTCAATTATGGTGTCCAACCTATTGATTTTGACATTTATATTTGTATTTTCCCCTTGCTACATTCTTTGTTCCATCTCTCTTTCATGAATATATTTTTTCCCTTTCACACTTTCTTTCTATTTTCTACTATCATTCTATCTTTCTTTCTTTCCTATATAGGAGTATTTATTTCATTTCATAAACCAAATAATGTCTAACTTTAAGAATGATAGCCTATAAAAAAAAACTTTAAGAATGATAGCCTATAAAAAAAAACTTTAAGAATGATAAATTTTTCAAATAAGTGACAAATATGATGTCTTAGTGTTGTTTGACATAAATAAGTTTAAAATAAATGATATTTTAGATTGATTTGGTAATAATGAATTTGTTGATTGATACATGTATTACATATTTAAAAGTGTTTTATGTGTATATTATTTTATTATGTTTTATGATTAAGATAAGATTAAGAGTTGTAAGTTTAGCTCAATCCGTAGAACATTGCATGTAGATGATCGGGGTACGAAGTTTCCACTGTTGTTTAGCAGTACTGACTAATCTCTTTCAGAAAACTAATGAGAATTCTTTCCTTTCAACCAAATTTTTTCCAACACAAGAGTCATAAAGCGAACACCTAATCTAATCAGTGCTTAAATGGTTTGAACCAATTTTATCGAGTCAAATCAACCTAAACTAAATTTGAATTATCTCGACTCATTTCCGACCCTACCCGAGTACCCGGTCCAAAAGTAATTGGGCTTTTTATACAATGGCAAAAAATTAGGCCCAAATAACCAAAGGAGGTGACGATCTCTATTCATGTTTTGAAGCCCTAGGAGGAAGACAAGAAATACATTGATGGATGAAATTGGAATGTATGTTGTAATCGAAGGTGGAAACCACAATCCCTAGCAAAAACCAGACCTTTCTTCACCGCGATTGCGAAATCATCACATCATCCTTCCACTCAATTCGCCAGCTCACAAAACATAAATGCAGGTGCTGCCGCTTTTCCCTCAACGCCGCCGTAGCTCGTCGCACCACTGATCTCAACGCTGCCGGAGTTCGTCGTTTTCCGCCACAAACAGTGAGAAATTCCGTACACTTTTTTTGGTTTTATTTCGGATTTTTCTTCTCATTTCCCGGTTGCGCGCGCCAGAATGCAATTTCATTGCGATTTGCGGCGACGATAGCTGCCCCTGTAAAAGACACCGCACCAGATAATTTCGTTAACTCGGCACCGCGCTTTTCGGCGCGGTGCCATTGACAACATAGATTTTAGTGGTAATTTTAGTATGTGATAATTAAATTAATTAAAACAGTTTAGTGTGTGATAATTAAATTAATTAAAATAGTTAAAAGCTCATAGTTTTATATTAAGTTTTTTTCATTGGTATGAATTGATGGTGTTTTCTTGGTGATTCTTTCAAATTTTTTATGATTGATTGATGTATTTATTAATGAAAACTTTTTCATACACAGAATTGTATTGCTGATTTGCATGCACACACTTTCCGTTGTTGAATAATGGCTATTGAGGCTTCTGATAAACCAAACTTGCCCAAAAATGTTGTTGATGATGAGGATGACGATTTACCGTTAACTTTCAAAAGAATTGCGAAGAAGAGTCCGTTGTATTCTGAAGTAAAGAAAACAAGTTCTCCAAGTCATGAGGGACAGTTAAAAAGACAGATTACTGATGGGCCTTCTTCAAATGGTCAAAATTCTAAGCCATCACCTATGAAGCCATCTGCAGGGATCTCAAAAACACCAAATTCGGTGGCTGTCAAGACCTCCTCTAATAAGTCACCAGTAGCAAATTCAAAATCGAAGCCTCTTTTGGGACAAAAAACAAGCATTGATGTTAAGAAAGATACAAAAGTTATTGAAAACACAACTAAAGGTAAATGTGAAGATTCGGAGGATGACGATGATGATAAACCATTGAGTTCTAGGTGGACGATAAAATCTAATCATGATAACAAAGTAGTAGCCCCTGTTGTCAAGAAATCTTCTGAAGACTCTGATGATGATGATGATGATGACGTCCCTCTGTCAGCAAAGTTATTACGGAATTGTAATTCGGGAACATCTAGCAAGAACTGTGACGACTCTGATAAGAAACCTATTTCAAAAGTTCAGAAAGATCGGCCAAATGGTTCCAGCACAAGTAATAAACAGACGAAGCCATCTACACTACCTGTTAAGAGAGACCTAGAAAATTCTGATTCCATGAACTCTTCGGTTAAGAAGTCAAAGGTCTCAGATTCAGCTGCTTCAATCAAAACTAAGCAAGTCACTGTCAAACCATCTGAGATTAAGACTCAGGAGGAAGATGATGATGATGATAACCGTCCCATTTCATCCAGATTTAAGAAGTCAGCTGATAAACCATCTACCACAAAGAAAATAGTGACAAAGGTTACTAAAGTTAATAAGTCTGGTTCAACATCTTTTAAGAAACAGACCAAGAACAAAAAGACCAATAGCAAACAGACCAAAAACAAGTCAAAAAAGTCCGGCAGTGGCTCAGAATATTCCAAATCTACAAAACTTCTTCCTAGCTCTGGTGATGGGCAGAAAAAATGGACTACGTTGGTTCACAATGGTGTCATTTTCCCTCCTCCTTACCAGCCCCACGGAGTAAAAATGCTTTATAAGGGGAAGCCTGTTGATTTGACTCCTGAGCAAGAGGAGGTGGGATTTAATATCTAAAAATTATGCTTTTGTTCCTTTTTTGATGAATTGGGTTCACTTAAGTACTTCTATGTAAAAGTTTCTCAGATTCAAAAGTCTCTTCCAAGTTTTTGACTGTATTATGTGCTTTAAATATGTATTGCAGGTTGCTACAATGTATGCAGTTATGCGAGATACAGATTACATGCAGAAAGATAAGTTCAAGGAAAATTTCTGGAATGACTGGCGAAAGGTGCTAGGAAGAAATCATGTAATTCAGAACTTGAAAGATTGTGACTTCACACCAATCTATGACTGGTGCCAAAGTGAAAAGGAAAAGAAGAAACAAATGACTACAGAAGTAAGTTGGTAACTCTGTATACGTAATTTCATTTCTGCCGTTAAAAAAAAATGTAATTTCATTTCTGTTTTTCCCTTTACGCAGGAGAAGAAAGCTCTGAAGGAAGAAAAATTGAAGCAAGAGGAGAAATACATGTGGGCTATTGTGGATGGTGTTAAAGAGAAGGTTAGATTTTGCGCTCTCTTTTCCTCTTATTTCTCCTAATTGTTCTACAACTTTTATGACCTGTAATTGACCATTATGTTTGTAAGGGAAAAAATGTTGTATGACCATCTCTTGACTTAATGTTTCTTGTGGATATGATTTTATCTTTGGCCATAGTATTACACTTTATTTTGCTGAATCTGTAGCATTGTAATATACTAATATCATTCATTTCAATGATTTTTGTTACAATTTTCTGAAAATGGTTGCTTTTATGGGAGTTATGCGCTGTTGAATTTGCACGATTTCTTGTCCTATTTAATTGTGTGACCTCTATTGAATTTTTTGATGTATCTTCATATTTCAAGTTGCTGAATTCAAATTTATTCGTGAAGTAAAATTTTAGCTTATGACTATGACTATTTTTTTGGAATAACTTATGAGTTTCTTTTTATTTATTAAATCTTAATTTTAGGTTGGAAATTTCAGAGTTGAACCTCCAGGATTGTTTCGTGGCCGTGGAGAGCATCCCAAGGTTACTATGCTAGTTGTCACTGGAACTAGATACTTGTAGATTTTCAGATATATAATGATTTCATCCTCTCAGAATTTTGACTGGCTTCTAAAGTTTATAGCATTTACTTATTGACAGTAGTTTATGTTAATAGATGGGAAAATTGAAAAAACGCATTCATCCAAGGGACATCACAATTAATATTGGAAAGGATGCACCAATTCCTGAATGTCCTATTCCCGGTGAACGGTATTATTCTACCTAATCATTTTGGAGAGTAAATTTTAATAACAAAAGAATATTGTTAATAAGACTGAGCTATGTAACCTTTGCAGCTGGAAAGAAATAAGACATGATAATACAGTTACATGGTTATGCTATTGGAGTGACCCAATTAATCCAAAGCTATTCAAGTATGTGTTTCTGGCAGCTAGTAGTTCCTTGAAGGGTCAAAGTGATAAGGAAAAGTATGAGAAGGCTAGGTTGTTGAAGGTGCTTTCATGCTTTTGTTAGCTTTTATTGAATTTCATAATTGCAACACAATATTTTTGGTTTTCATTTAAAAGAACTTGTGTAATTGCCATAGTTTTAATATCTTGGTGCAGGATTATATAGAGAACATCCGGACAGCATACACAAAAGATTTTACAAGTAAGGATATTACAAAGCAGCAGATAGCTGTTGCTACTTATCTTATTGATAAACTGGCTTTGAGAGCTGGTAATGAGAAGGTATTATGTCTATATGTGCACTTGCTAAATCTTTTCTGTGCTATCTGTAAGTTAATCCCTTCACTAAAACAAAGAATTACATAGAAGAGGACAAAAGACACACAAATGTGTAGGTTTGTATAATTGAAGTAGGTATTGTTTTTTCCTGGCTGCAACTGTACTCTGTGCAAAAGTATGCTTTTATAATAGGTTTCTATAATTGAACTTTATTTGATATAAATATTTGACGTTGTAGCCACTGCCTATTCCCATACGTCAACAAAAGTATTCTATTCTATAAATTTATTGTAAGCTTTCGTAGTGTGTTTTAGTGCCTTCATTATCAGATGATTATCTTGATTTCTTCTCATAAAGTTTAGTTATTTATCAATTGCATTTGCTCATCAGGATGATGATGAAGCTGATACTGTTGGTTGCTGCACATTAAAAGTAGAGAATGTGACAAGAGAAGCCCCCAACAAATTGCAGGTATTGGAGTTTTAAATTATTTTCAATATTGTTCTTCTGGTTGGTTATGATTAATTGCACTTCGGGGGTTTTCTAAGTGGAGTTATTACTCTCTTAAATTGTTCTAAATACCTGTTCCTGTGCTGATTCTTGTTCTTGGTAACCTTGTTCATTATCTGTTTTAATGCAGTTTAACTTCCTTGGTAAAGATTCAATCAAGTATGAAAATACGGTTGAGGTTGAGCTTCCTGTTTATAATGCAATTTTGAAATTCCAAAAAGGTGGGAAACTTGTTCTTCTTTTTAATCTGTTTATAGTTTGGGATAAAGCCCTTCATTGTTTTTCTCTCTTTTCAGATAAAGGCCCTAGTGATGATCTCTTTGATATGCTGGATACAAATAAATTAAATGCTCATCTGAAGGAACTCATGCCTGGCTTAACCGCAAAAGTCTTCCGTACATACAATGCATCTTTCACATTAGATGATAAGGTAAAAATAGGTTTAAATGGAAATCCTTAAATTATCAATTATTATTCCTTGGGAAAACTTAAAAATATGATTTACTAATTCTATTTTGTTATGTTTTTTATATACCCTTGGTATATGACTTATATGCTGTTAATAATATAGAAATTGGATGAAATGTAAATACCCCCAACACACACATTATTAGCATGCATTCTTTCATTAAACTTGATTTTTTCTGTAATATCAATTTTATTTTGTTTGAAAGTGATTTTTTTTTATAAAACTACTCATACCCCAACTTCTGTTTGAAGAGTGTAAAGTTCCAAAATCATGATACTTTTTTTAAATCAAAATACTACACAGTCAAGATACATTGACAATTATATATACATATATTAGTCCTTACGTCAAAGTAGATGGCTGAGACTGAAAAGCCCTTTTAATAACTTAAACTTACGTGATACTTTCCTCTTTATAACTTTTTCTTTTCCAACATTCATTCCCGTCATGGATCAAAGTATACAAAATTGCATATATCCTTAGTCAAGGATGTATAGCTTGTCATGTTATGTAATGATTTCTTTTATTAGTTTATATATATATATATATATATATATATACACACTACCTATATATTTAATTTTCCTTGAATTGTGTGGCAACAGTTGGCTAAGGACACTAAAGATGGCGATGTTGCAGAAAAGATGGTTGTTTATAATCATGCAAATAAAGAGGTGAATTGGGATGAAGAGATTGGTTCAGTATTTTGATTAAATTGCTTTCGTCTATGTTGTAACAGGTTTTCTTTTCCATAACAGGTTGCAATCATCTGTAATCATCAACGGAGTGTTTCAAAATCTCACAGTGCACAAATGACAAAATTAAATGAGAAAATCGACGAACTTCAGGTAATTAGAATATGAATTGTAAACCTGGGATTGTATGATATTTCTTAATCAATATGTTTGAATTATATTTAATTTGGCTTTTGTGGGCCATGATCACATAATTGAAGCTGCCTTAATCTTTACTTGTAGGCTGTTCTGAAGGAGCTGAAAGTAGATTTGGACAGGGCAAGGAAAGGAAAACCCCCTACAAAGAGTTCAGATGGAAAAAGCAAACGGAACTTAGCTCCCGAAGCGTAATTTAGCTTTCTCAACATCTTTAACCATTGCATGTTTGAATATGATGCATGATTTTGGTTTATCCAATGTACAGGTTAGAGAAAAAGATATCTCAAACCAATGCAAAAATTGTGAAAATGCAACGTGATATGAGGACAAAAGAAGATCTTAAAACTATAGCATTAGGCACATCCAAGGTAAACTACCTTGACCCCAGGATTACAGTTGCCTGGTGCAAGCGGCATGAGGTTCCCATTGAAAAGGTGCTGGCTTCTTTACTTGTTCAGTTTTTTTTCCTACTCCCAATTTGTTAATTATCTGTGCTGCCTCTAATTACTTACTTGAAATTTCAGATTTTCAACAAATCTCTGATAGCTAAATTTGCTTGGGCAATGGATGTGGACCCTGACTTCAGATTCTGAGATCTGTAGAATGGCGGCATGCTGAGATCGATGATGGGTTGAAAACGGTTTTTTTGCTAATTGTTTTCTATTAAAATTGTTTCCTATGTTGTCGAGTCTAGCAGAAATCAATGTTGTAAGTTCATCTAATCTAATTAAGGGGAAAGTTTCCCCTTCTCCTTTGACCTGTTTACTTCTTAAACAGTTAACAATTCATATTTACAATTTTAATATCATACCCATTGCCAAATGTGGAAAATGAAAGAGGTCAAGTTTTGCAGTGTCATTTTTGTTATGTGATTTGGTATGTTTCTATCTTGTGGGTGGCCGGTCCTTAATCCACTCATTTTAGCTCGATTTATTTTTAATGTTTTAAAATCGAATTGAAGATTGAATTGGTGAGACCTCTGAGTTATGCTTTAATTGGTTATATTGGTTCAATTATGGTT
The DNA here is from genome assembly GCA_030408175.1 of Trifolium repens. Classification (NCBI taxonomy): domain Eukaryota; kingdom Viridiplantae; phylum Streptophyta; class Magnoliopsida; order Fabales; family Fabaceae; genus Trifolium; species Trifolium repens. The sequence goes on from CP125842.1 coordinate 7,603,265, forward strand.
GAATCAAATGACAAATAAATATTACAAAATAAGAAATAAATTAAATGCAAAATTCCTATAAAAAAAATTTAAATATAATGTAAAATATAAAATAAAATTGGCTGTACCAACTATGGTTCAACTGTATTTCAACCAGATTGCAGCACTGTTGAGATGAAATGAATCCACCATCCATCTAGTTAGTTGTTGGTTAAATTCTATAGATGTACTATTTTATCTTTGTTAACTTTCATTAATGGCAAATGATTATTGGCATGTATTTGTAGTTTTATTATCAAGTTGATGATATTCCAGCTTCAAATTCAACAAGAAAACATCTTGGAAAGAGATTTGTGATTGGTCCAGCTTGTTTTTGAGATGCTTTTGATTTTGAGATATGTTTCTCTTAGAAAATGGATTTGTTCAAAAATGCTGATTTGGGAAAGCATCAAAGGATCTGAAAATAAACAATTACAGTATTTCACTGTATACGTTCAAACATGTATTATTGATAACAAGAGTATTATTTATGAAAATATATCTGGATACCAATAACAAGAACGTCTATGATAGACATAACTACTTGTAAGGGTTACTATATATTTTAGGAGAATGTGGCACATGTTAAAGAAGCAATGTAGAAATTATTTTGTAGAACTTGTGCATTTTAACTTTTTAAGCATTATGGTGCAGAATTTTTGTATTACGATGCATAAGGGACATCTCAACATGACTCATTACATGATGTTTTCCATTGTGCAAGATACAATCTTATGACTGTATTTTGTCATTAATTCAATAATTGTATTGCTACGGTTCTGTTTTGTAATTTTGTGGTAATTGATTTGCAAATTTATCTTGTGTCATTTCGTGCCTAATTTTCATCTTGCTCTATGTTTGTTAAAATTAAATGCTCCAAGCAAGTTTCTAATTTTAACTTCTATTGTTCTCTGCTTCCAACTATGAAGCACGAACACCTCTAGGAGGTGACGTGTCGCGGTGTCAGTGTCATGTGTTTTTTACATTATCGGTGTCGGAATGTCTGTGTTGTGTCGCGGTGTCCGTGTCAGAGTCTGTGCTTCATAGGCTTCCAAAGACTGTTTGTTTACTCTTTTCTGTAACTAGCACTTTGATCTTAGCAGTATTTACTACAAAATGAACTCACTTAAAAATTGTTCATGAGTCATGATAGAGGCCATCTATAATAAAACATTTATGTGTCCTTCAAATGGGGATAATAATTTATTTGAACCATGAAATGACCGAGGTTGAGAGGAATGCATTGTGTATTGGGGAATGTAAAAAAGGTGGTTGTTGTATCTATTGTTTATCACCTTCAACTTGTTCATCTCTTAGTTGCACTTCACCAGTCACATTAGAGAAGAACAAGATTGTAATGTTAGTGATGGGTAATGGCTTATGATTGTTTGTATACTTTCATTTTGATTACTCACTGTTTGGTCTTAAAAGTATTAATTATGTTGTGAAAGTATCATACACGTATCGGTGCTAAATACGTATTTGACACCGATACTTGGACAATTTTGGAGTGACAATGCTTTCCAACTCTGAAATGAGTTTGTGTTTTCATCAGTTTTCAAAGCAACTTTTCGATGATCGTAACACTTTTCTTGTGCTCATTGGTATGGAGTGACGAGTTATTGAGATTATTTTAGGGTTGTCTCAATTGTCATGCAGAAGATGGAGTTTGATGTGATTGGTTGTTAATTACTATTCGGTTAAAGAATCTGAAAGAGCATGAAAAACATTGGCCATAGTCCACATTTCACCCTGCCTGTGGAAAAGCTTTGGAAAATTTTATGAATCCAAATTGGCGGGAAGTGTTTATCGCTATGTCTAATGAGAGGAAATGTGGATCAATTACGATAAAATTTTACATGCATATATGGTAAAAGTGATAAGACATACTTATCTTAGTATTTGTTTATGATCTTTACAATTGCTTACTTCTTTCTATTTGATGAACAATTGCTTGTGTGTTTTTAGGCATTGTTTTGAATTTTGTAGTTACATTATAAAATGTGTGGTTTTTTTTAAAAAAAAAAAACAAAACAAATTTGTTAATTTTTGAGGGATTCATAACCTTTAATTATACTAAAAAACCTTTTTACTTTTTTATTATTTAATATGATAAATCTGTTTTAAAAAATTAGCCAAACAAATGAGTTTTCCAAATACAATGTCTTGAACATTTGGCCGCCAACTACAAGGATAGTAATCAGGAAGAGGTGGAGGGAATTCTTTAAGCTAAGAGGTGACCAAGAAGTTGTGTTGATTCCTTACATAAATGCTAGAGGGAAAGTCAAGGAAGAGAAAGGAATTGATGATGTTAAAATTTGCACTTCATGTTTGTTTCTAAAAGCTAAATAGATACAGTAGCAATAAAATAACAATGATTTCGACTATAAATTTTTTATAAAGTTCAAAATAAATTACATACACAAGTCATGAATGTTTAAAGAGTTACAGTACAAATTAAGGATTTATTATCATATACTACTTTCTATAGCCATTTATTAAATGAAATGATATACTTGATCATAAATAATATTCACCATGCTATGCTGGAGTAGGAACAAGAGTGTAGTTGCTTCCGCATGCCAGCTCACTCCGAGGACTAAGAATTTTCCAGAATGTTCTGTTTTTGAGATTGCAGAATGTACTTGTGATGAATGAATGATGAAACATGTAATCAAGTGCCACACTACACTTGAAGATGGTGCAAGGTCTCTTTATTATCTCCAGAAGTTTGTGGGGCTTTGGCCGCTGCTTCTGTCTCCAGATATTGAAGGAAATCAATGACTAAAGGATCAGTCCAAGGGGCTCCAAGTGGAGCTTCGTCACCGGCAACCCACCCCAGGTGACCACCTTTAGGTGTCACTACTAACAAGCAGTTTGGATTTTCCTGATATAATAAGAAGGATCATAATTCGATATGGAGTAATACGAACGAACATGTTAATAAAGACTAATCCAGGGGGGATTATGTATCATCTTATTATCTATATTCTATACCATGAATCAATAAATGTAATCGAAAAATCATAATATTTTAATTTCTATCTATTCTTCCGAAATGGAATACGTTCTAGTCAAGAATGATAACACACTATATTCCATAATTCAAAATAAAATTGCATACCTTGATATCTTCACGAGGAATTCCCCTAGAAGGAGCAATCGGATCATTCTCTGCCTGGAAAAGAGAATGTCATCAGAGGAACTATTTTTGTTTTTTACACAATGGAAGATGCAAAATTCTAACAAGTTCCAGAGATTTTTAAAATTCACTCTTTTGCAACACAAATAGCATAAACTCTATATAAGAACGGATTCATTGCCAATCTTTCTTTTTTAAATGGTAAATGTCAAACACATGTCCTTCAGGAATTGTGCTATTACGATTATCAGCTTTTGGTGAAACTTAAGTCAATAAGTTATATACAACTGAAAATTGAAAAGAGTCAGATTGAGACTTAACCAAATTGAAAATCCTTCTGCTATTTTTTCAGGATTTAGTGTTAAGTTATATTAACATCCTCCTACCTACCAAATAAGGGATTAAATCTCATCATAATCATGAGTAGCATAGCATGTACACAGACAAATATAAAACACGTAAATTTTCAATATGAAGCACTAAAAAGGAGCTACAAATAATGCCGAGTCGCCAACTTGCATCTCATATAGTGAGTTCTCTTGATAACTGATGCGGATGAAGTGATCTCTTTCAATCATATTTCTACCAAAAAATAACTGTGTTGTGTATATGTTTCTTAAAATCAGATCTAACCCTTACTTTTAGCACCATATTATTCTAGGATATAAAGTATAGTTGAATCAATAAATGGAGGTCCCAAATCACATTTGACAGAAGATAACAATGCAGAAAGTTGTTTTTTCATTTCAACTTTATGAAACTACATATCAAGAGAAACACATAGACAAATTTTTTTTAGTCAAAATTTTCTACCTGGATGCAGAGCAAAGGTGTTTGAACGTGTTTAATGGAATCTGAACTGCTTGAATTAGAGTAGTAGTCATCCACAGACTTGAATCCAAAAGAAACTGCAAAGCCTCATAGAAGATTATCTGAGCAGATAATAATACTTTACGATTTTGATCTATCTATCTATCTATTCAACTTCCACAGGTTAGTATGACGTACCACGTGTCAGTCCATCATCAAATTCTCTAACGGACTTGGCATTGGCGACCAATGGAATGTTATATTCACCACCAATATCTTCAAAGAGTAAAGCATGTCTGCATCCAAAAAATAAAAATAAAAGTTTTCATGTTCAGCTAATGAATCCATTAATATGTAGTTAGAATAACATTATACAAATTACAGATAAATTTTCTCACTTCTTGAAAATCTTGCCGAGAGCACTAGAAAGAGCCTTGTCATAAATTTTGTTAAAGCCCTTTCGGAAGTCCTCATCTGACACAACTAAATTGAATGGATTGCACAAAGATACAGCACCCGAAAGAGGACAATTGTGGGATTCCTGACCCAAGTAACGAACAAGAATATTTGCTCCGAGCGACCAACCAACGCCATATAAATTAGCATTGGGGTATCTATCAGAAACATGTGAAACAACCTCACGCATATCTCCTAAAAACGACGCTGAATAGAACTGCACAACATATTATGGCAAGTGTCAGAAAAACGATTCTGCACAGAATGTAGCTTCTGCAAAATCACGTTATTATGGCAAATACTTCCTCCAAATATGCAATTTAATGAATTTACATGAAAATTCACTCACCTGAGGAGTAGTTACAGGGCTATCTCCACAGCCACGACTATTGAACACAACAACACGCCACCCTTTACTTCGAGCTCTAACTAACATATGTCTAACATAAGAATCCCCACTACCTCCCGTTAAGCCTGGCTGCACAAAATCATAAATTGACAAAATCGTACTTTACTTTGGCCAACTTAGACTCTGTTTGGCAAAAAATAGTAGACGGACTTATAACTTACAGCAAATAAGCTAACTTATTGAGTTTGTCATGATTGATATAATTAACCGTTGAACTAGCTTTTAAATATGAAACGACATAAAAAATATATTTTAATAAATTAATATTCTCTCTTTTTCCAATAAAATTGGAAGACAAAAAATGATAAAATAAGCTACATAAGCTAGTAGTAATAGAAACAAACTATGAGCTATAGCCAAACAGAGCTTTATTATTATAATAAGAACTGTAAAGCAATGAATGAACTAACCAGCAAAATGAGGAGTGGAGCATCAGGCAGCAAGCGACGGTCGTCACCGGGAACCCAGTCGAGTGCGACAGATCCACCGTCTTGAGTTCTGAGACACTGGCGGCGGAGAGTAACGTGAGGAGTGGATCTAAAAAATGAGGCGAAAATGGTTTCGACATGGCGATTCCAAGCGATGAAGGGGAAAGGATTGTAAGGACGAGTAAGATGTTGAGTGAGAGATGGAAAGAAACGGTGAAGTGCGCCGCCGAGGATTTCAAAGGATGGATGAGGAGGTGGTGGTTGTTGGTGGTCGGCAACAGACATTGTTACGTGAACGGAAGTAGCAGATGATGACAAGTGGAGGGATTTGATTAGTGCAGCATTATTATTGTTATTATTGTTGTTCTTGTTGAATGGATGAAGAAATGGTGTGGGTCCCATCAATGACCTTGTTGTTGCCATACTATTCGACTGCTTGATTCTTCTGTTGTAAGTTTGGATATTTTCTAGTTTCTATTATTTTTCTACTTACTACTACTGTGCTTAATTTATGCTGTTGATGTTGGGGTTTGTTTGTGTGAATTGAAATTGAACACATCATATCATATGACATGAATGAAACAACTTACATTCACATGGACAAGTGTTGTGTGGAACTTGTTCATTACTCAAAACAACATTGAAAACTTTTCTTCCACGAGAGGAATCATAATTCAACATTTACTGTAAAACTTATGGTGAGTAATGGGTGGGAATTTGGACTTGGGATTTTCATCATTTCAAATGATCTATCGTCGTGAATGAGTATTTCAAAAGAGATAATGATTAAAAAGAGATAATGATAGCGAAAATTCTAATAAGGACAACTTCAACAAATGATCTATCGTCGTGAATGAGTATTTCAAAAATATTTAAAATTTTATCAAAGACATAGGGTGTTGTTTGAAATTATAAGTTAATGGTTATCATTATTTTTATGATTAAAATAATGATTTAATTAAGACAAAAAAAAATTTAATGATTTAATTGATATTGATTAAAACAATGACTTAATTGATACTAGTTTAAAATTATAATTTTTACTTTTAATGAATATTATCGATAGTCGTTAAAATTTCTAATAATTTTTAGCACTGGTTCACAATAGCATGACTGATGGTTGATGACTGATAAGCTAGCTTATGGCTGATGGCTGATAGCTAGCTTGTGGCTGATGGCTTATAGCTTATGGCTGATGGCTGATAAGCTGATTGAAGTGTTTGGTAAAATTAGCGGTTCAACTGACTGGTAAATGTAAAATGACAAAGAAGGACATATAAAATCTCTTATAAAAAATTATTATTTAACCTATATCTAATTAATATTTAATATACTTCATATTTAGTTATTCAAATTTATTAATTTAATATATCTTTTATATATTATTAATTTTTTTATATACAATTAAATTTTATTCTTTGAAATTTTATTTTAAATTTATTTTCATTTCATTTATTACACTTTATATAAAATATTAAACATTACATTTTTTAGGTTTTTATAACGAATACATAAAAGATAAATTAAATGTACTAAAAAAACCCGTGACAATATACGTACAACATCTTTTATAGTAATAAATACATGAAGAATAAATAAAAAGTACTAAAATGAAGGGGGTGATAATATAGTTATGTACAAATGCGCCATAAAATATTGTTACGTAAAACAAATTTATTTTTTTTGGCCTTTATGTACAACAACCTTTTAAACATTTATATAGTAGTATTTTAATTTTAATTTATTTCGGATTAAATCAACATTTATCTTCATTATTTTTATGTAGGATATTTATTTTCATTATATATAAATAAACTAATATTATAAATAAATGTATTTTTATTAGTGAATGTTATCTAATGCATTTTCTTTCATCTAGTCTAGTATATTAAAAAACAGAAAGAGAAAGAGTATTGAACATAGCGTAAACTATACAAATTGAAAAATAGAAAGAGTATTTATTTTATTTCATAAGCATTGGAAGCAAAATGTCACAAAAAAAACATTGGAAGCAAATGAATGATGTTTTTTATTTTATATTATAATAATAAATTAAAAAGGGTAAATATGGATTTTAGGTAAAATGATAAGGGTAAAAATGGAAGAAAAGATGATAAGCTATAAGCTATAAGCTAATTGAAATAGCTTATGGAAAATAAGCTATAAGTCAGTAAAATAAGCTATAAGTCAGTGTTGAAAAGGTTGTTGCCAAACAGGTCTTTTAGCTTATAAGCTATAAGACATAAGCTATAAGTCAGTATGGTGGTGTTGCCAAACAGACCCTAAAGATAGTTGCACAAATTAGAGAGACACTAGTTATTTCCATTTGCAACATGCAAACTGTCAAATTTCATTTGGCGGTTGATTTGTCAAAAAAGGTTTTAGGTTCATAAAAATCTAAATTTTTGTTTTTAAAAGACTAACTTATAGTCTAAGTCAAATATGCAACATGCATTCTTCATCTTCAAGTTCTCTGATTTTCCAATTGACATTTTCGATCCCGGCAGAACTCTCACATGTATCGACAATCCTAACAATACATTAGAACGACAAATTCGAACTATTGCGATCTTTGTCAATCCATGAGACTGGTTCTTTGAATTCCTCAACCATTACTTCATCGTCTTTGATCCCAACAATTTCATTCTCTAGCGTCGATACACATCTCCTCTGTTGATACCATGGAATAGATGAAAATTTGAAGTTTGCAGCTTCTTATCTTCGGGGCCTTTGTCTATCATATTTATTTACATAAATTATTTTACATAAACTAAAAAATAAGCTAATCAAAAATAATCTTTATCCAATTTTCAATATTTTCAATTACTACATTAACACATTAACTTAACTCGGGTCAGATCTACCAAACAAGCCCGGGGGCTTACGAGTCCGACCCGACTGAAATTCAATCACTATCTATCCAATAAGGATGTAGTGTACTAAGTTACGAAAATGCCCTTTCCAAGTCCAATTCATTGTAAAAATTACACGTGGCCTTTTTTTCCCAAACCCTTTCCATGTGAAGATGAAAACCCTCTTCCAACTTGGTCTTTGGCTTCCAACTTGAACATAAAGCAAAATCTGCAATGCACATGGTTCCGTACTGACCCATCATATCAACATCAACTACTACTTTAATTCAAAACAATAAATTTTCCCCCTCTTTCATAATTTCGATTTCTATAATATCCTTTCATTCACAATAACAAATTTACTCTTCTCTTTCTCTTCTTTCTAACATACTCATTTTTTCATCTTTGTGAAACTTACTAATTTCTATTATCTTTTCTTCTTATTTTGCAGAAAAAAGAGCAAAACTAAAATGAAATCCCCATCTTCTTAACAAAGGTATGAACATCATGATTATCAAAGGTATGAACTCATTTTTCTTTGTACATTTATCTTCTTCAAATTTTCCAGCTTTCATATCATTTTTTTATACAGCCAAATTTATTGAAAAGAAACTCATAATATAAGAAAAACTCAAAGAAAGATAGCTTTCTCTTATTCTTTTTTCCCTTCTTTTTTGGGTTTATTTCCCTATACATGCACAACATTTAATCCATATTTTAACACTTTTCATGTACTCAAAATGTTTTACGCTTTTCATGTACTCAAATATTGATTTCTTAAATCCAAATGCAACAAACCATTCCAAACAAAATCATAATTAACATTTGAAATAATGTTTTGTCCTTTTTTATTATTATTTGTTATTCATTTTGAAAGAAAAAAAAAACCAGAAACTAGAAAGAGAGAGAGAGAGAGAAAAATGATAAGATCAAAATAAAATAAATTATACTAAAAAGTTATCTTCCTAATCCACATCTAAAAAATTGATGAAATAATGAGATGTAAAAAACTAGATCCAAAACATGCATGAATCAAACTTAACTTCGTTACTTTGATGGAATAAATAGATAAAAGAAAGAAAAAAAAACTTTGTCAATTGTTGTAGATTTAGAAAATAAATAGATAAAATTAATAAATCAAAAATTGTTAAGTAACAACAAAGTAGAAAACAACAAAACAAATTCTACAATATATAAATGGACTATTTCTTCAACCTAATTTTTAAGATCTAAGAAAAAAATTAGAACCATACGAAGAAGAAAAAAACATAAGAGGACACTGTCAACAAAAAAAATCAAAGATTTTTATATTAATAGATAGGAAAGTCATTACTTTTTCCGATTTTAGATAAAAGATAAAACACAGACAAAAAGAAGATGGAAAATAAATATAAAATTTTAGATCTAAAAAAAAAAAACACAAGATCCGAAAAAACAAACCGATTAAAATCGATTGAACCCCTATATTCAGATTAAAAAAACAAACCGATTCAAATATTGTATGATTTTTATTTCCTTCTTTTGATGTCTTTAATGTTGTTGTTTTTGCATGTACAAAAATGGAGATGAAGTCCAACACAAAATAAAAAATCAGAACTATATGAAGAACAAGGAAAAAGAATATGGTAGAATTTCCGGAGCGGTAGTTTCCGGCACGGTGATCTCCGGCTAAGTTATTTTGTCACAATTTTTTGTTGATTTTGTAGACGAGTTAAAGGGGAATTATTTTATTGTAATGATTTTTCAAAAGGTGGAATATAGTGGCTAAGATCTAATATAGAAAGTGGAAATTGTGATATTGAGAAAACTCTTTGATCTGAATATAGAGGATGAAGATGAGTTTGTATAGAGGAAAAATAGAGAAAAGATTAATGGAAAGTTACTGATCAGAGGATGAAGTAGTCAAAGAGAGAGAAGGAGGAACATACATGGCGGCAGCTAGGGTTAGGAAAAAATGAGATGGATATTCTTAGTGTTGTTAGGTTTTATTTATTTATTTATGGGCTGGGCCTCTAAGCCCAAATTAACACAGGATCTAAATTTTTTTATTTTTCTTGATGCAAAAAGGTTTAATTGTATATAAATATAAATAATTATAGCTGCTAAATTTTTTTAAATCACTATCATATTCAAAAATGATCAATTCTAACATTTTTTTTTTACAAAAGGTTGATAATATTTTTAAATATTATTAACTATATAATTACCTAAAATATTTACTAAAAAAATGATCTTATATGGGATAAGTTTCAAAAAATAAAACTGTTTTATATGGGATAAGTTCTAAGTTCTAACTAATATAAATTTTAAAAAATACGGGACAAGCAATAATGTAAGTGTAATGTTACGACACAATAACGTAATATAAAAGAGGGAATTTTGTCAATCATAAAACAATTTTTTTCAAACGATTTTGTCAATATTTTTATATTTATAATTCAAACAAACGCTGTAAAATAAAATATAGTTGCTTATTTTTTTATAATCACTACGATATATGGGAAGCTGATAAATTCAAACTTTTTTTTCATTAAATGTCGATTATCTTTTTAGAATTGTTAACTTTATAATTACAATAAAACATTTACCAAAAAAAACTATCTCCCGTAGATAAGTTCTAATTAATATAATTTGTGTATAAAATTAAAAACTGTTCTAAATGCGATAAGTTCTAACCAATATAAATTTCAAAAAACTTATCTTATATAGAATAAGTTCTAACAAATACAAATTTTTAAAAAAACTCATCTATGAGAGGTAGCAAGTTACCAAAATGCCCTTGAGAAGTCTCATTAATTGAGAAAATTCCACGTGGCTTTTTATTCCTTTAGAATGAAGAAGAGTTTCTTTCATCTCTGCCAAAACCATCATGTCAATGGCTACTTTAATTCAAAATTCAAAAATCTTTCCCCCTCTTTCTAATTTCGATTTCTATTATATATCTTTCATATCCTTTCACTTTTCATATTTTAACTTTTCTCTTTCTTTTCTTCCTCTGTTTGTTTTTTTATCTGCATTTTTCCATATTTGTTTATTTTACTAATATTTATAATTTTTTCTTCTCATTTTTCAGAAAGAGCAAAAAGAAAATGAAATTCTTATCTTCTTGACATAGGTATGAACATTATGATTATGAAACTCACTTTTCTTTTTTTTTCATCTATCTACTTCATTTTTCCTATCCTTCATATCATTTTTTTTATGCAGCAAAATTTATTAGAAAACATTCTAATAATATGAGAAAAACTCAAAGAGAAAGTATTGTACATGAGTAACTACAAAGATGCAGAAATAGTAAGAAACTAAAAAGGTAGAAACCATACACTTAAGCCAATATGTTACCCATAAAATATCTGATCAATTTAATAAAAAAAATGCACTACTAATGTTGTGTTGTGTTTCAATTTCAGGATACGAGGAAGGATGATGGAAAGAATGACAACAAATCTACTACTATTAGTTTTCCTTCTTTTTTGGATTTGTTTTCCTGTACACGCAACAAAAAAATAGTACTTAAGCCTTATGAATAACTACTTTCATTATTTTCTTTTTTGTTATTGTAAAAATAAAAAATAAAAAAATAGATCTATGTTACTTTTATCAAGAATTTATGTCGGGAATATATATGACAAACCATATGGAGTTTTATATTTTACTAAACAATATACGAGATACGTCATACATGTATTAAAGTTTAAGTTTGTCACGTGATAAATCAAACATGTTTTAAAGATGAATATTTAAAAATAGAGAAAAAAGAATATTCACAGACAATGTAAGATAATTTCACACTGTCAACCAATAACAATCATGTTTTTCGCCACGTTATACACAGAAAAATGATCTATGACGTAATATAAAAAAGAAAATATACGACTATGTCGCACTCGAAATAAACTACAATTATTTGTGCAAACTTGCTTATATGACTAACAATATGGAGTTTTATATTTTACTAAACAATATACGAGATCCGTCATACATGTATTAAAGTTTAAGTTTGTCACGTGATAACTAAAACATGTTTTAAAGATGAATATTTAAAAATAGAGAAAAAAGAATATTCATAGACAATGTAATATAATTTTACACTGTCAACCAATGACAATCATGTTTTCCACCACGTTATACACAGGAAGATGATCTATGACATAATATAAAAGAAGGAAATATACGATTAGGTCGTACTCGAAATAAACTACAATCTTTTGTGGAAATTTTTTTTTTCGGATCTCATTTGAAATTTTCTAAGTTCATATTTTTAGTTATTTTTTTAAAAAAAAAGAAGACAAAAAAAAATATATCTATGTTAATTTTATCAAGAATTTCTGTCAGAAATATATATGACTAACAATATGGACATTCATATTTTATCAAACAATATACGAGATATTGCAGACATGTATTAAAGTTTAAGTTTATCACGTGATAACATGTTTTAAAGATGGATATTTAAAAATAGAGAAAAAGAATATGCACAAACAATGTAAAATAATTTTACACTATCAACCAATCAGAATCATGTTTTCCGCCACGTTATACACATAAAGGTGATCTATGACGTAATATAAAAGAACGAAATATACGACTATGTCACACTCGAATTAATCTACAATCTTTTGTGCAAATTTTTGCTTTCGATTCTCATTGACATTTTTTAAGTTCAGAATTTTCTTTATTATAAAAAAAAAATAGATTTATGTTACTTTTATCAAGAATTTATGTCGGGAATATATATGACAAACCATATGGAGTTTTATATTTTACTAAACAATATACGAGATACGTCATACATGTATTAAAGTTTAAGTTTGTCACGTGATAACTTAAACATGTTTTAAAGATTAATATTTAAAATAGAGAAAAAAGAATATTCACAGACAATGTAAGATAATTTCACACTGTCAACCAATGACAATCATGTTTTCCGCCACGTTATACACAGAAAAATGATCCATGACGTAATATAAAAAAGGAAATATACGACTATGTCGCACTCGAAATAAACTACAATTATTTGTGCTAACTTGCTTTCGATTCTAATTTGACATTTTCTAAGTTCATATATTTTCATTATTGTAAAAAACGAAGAAATAATATATTTCCGTTATTTTTATCAATAATTTATGTAATGAATATATATGACTAAAAATATGGAGTTTTATATTTTACTAAACAATATACGAGATACGCCAGACATGTATTAAAGTTTTTATTTCTCACGGGATGACATGTTTTAAAGATGAATATTAAAAAATAGAGAAAAAGAATATGCACAAACAATGTAAAATAATTTTACACTGTCAACCAATGACAATCATGTTTTCCGCCATGTTATACACAGGAAGATGATCTATGAGGTAATATAGAAGAAGTCAAAATACAAACTATGTCGTAATCGAAATCAACTAGAATCTTTTGTGAAACTTTTAGTTTTCATTCTAATTCAACATTTTCTAAGTTCGGATTTTTCGTTATTGTAAAAACCAAAGAAATAAAAGATTTCTGTTATTTTTATCAAGAATTTATGTCGGAAATATATATGACTAATAATATGGACTTTCATATTTTACTAAACAATATATGATATACGGCAGACATGTATTAAAGTTTAAGTGTGTCAAGGGATAACATGTTTTAAAGACGAATATTTAAAAATAGAAAAAAAATTAAAAAACAATGGAAAATAATTTTACATTATCAACCAATCACAATCATTTTTCAAGCCACGTTATACACATAAAGATGATCTACGACGTAATATAAAAGAAGGAAATATACGACTATGTCGCACTCGAAATAATCTACAATTTTTTGTGCAAATTTTTGCTTTCGATTATCATTTGATATTTTTTAAGTTCAGATTTTTCGTTATTGTAAAAAAATAAAATAAAAAAAATAGATTTATGTTACTTTTATCAAGAATTTATGTCGGGAATATATATGACAAACCATATGGAGTTTTATATTTTGCTAAACAATATACGAGATACGTCATACATGTATTAAAGTTTAAGTTTGTCACATGATAACTCAAACATGTTTTAAAGATTAATATTTAAAATAGAGAAAAAAGAATATTCGCAGACAATGTAAGATAATTTCACACCGTCAACCAATGACAATCATGTTTTCCGCCACGTTATACACAGAAAAATGATCTATGACGCAATATAAAAAAGGAAATATACGTCTATGTCGCACTCGAAATAAACTACAATTTTTTGTGCAAACTTGCTTTCGATTCTAATTTGACATTTTCTAAGTTCATATATTTTCATTATTGTAAAAAACGAAGAAAAAATATATTTTCGTTATTTTTATCAACAATTTATGTCAATATATATGACTAACAATATGGAGTTTTATATTTTACTAAACAATATACGAGATACGCCAGACATGTATTAAAGTTTTTATTTGTCACGGGATAACATGTTTTAAAGATGAATATTTAAAAATAGAGAAAAAGAATATGCACAAACAATGTAAAATAATTTTACACTGTCAACCAATGACAATCATGTTTTCCGCCACGTTATACACAGGAAGATTATCTATGAGGTAATATAGAAGAAGTAAAAATACAAACTATGTCGTAATCGAAATAAACTAGAATCTTTTGTGCAAACTTTTAGTTTTGATTCTAATTCGACATTTTCTAAGTTCGGATTTTTCGTTATTGTAAAAAACGAAGAAATAAAAGATTTTTGTTATTTTTATAAAAAAATTATGTCATGAATATATATGACTAATAATATGGACTTTCATATTTTACTAAACAATATACGAGATACGTCATACATGTATTAAAGTTTAAGTTTGTCACGTGATAACTTAAACAGGTTTTAAAGATTAATATTTAAAATAGAGAAAAAAGAATATTCACATGACAATGTAAGATAATTTCACACTATCAACCAATGACAATCATGTTTTCCGCCACGTTATACACAGAAAAATGATCTATGACGTAATATAAAAAAGGAAATATACGACCATGTAGCACTCGAAATAAACTACAATTTTTTTTTGCAAACTTGCTTTCGATTCTAATTTGACATTTTCTGAGTTCATATATTTTCATTATTGTAAAAAACGAAGAAAAAATATATTTCCTTTATTTTTATCAACAATTTATGTCATGAATATATATGACTAACAATATGGAGTTTTATATTTTACTAAAAAATATACGAGATACGCCAGACATGTATTAAAGTTTTTATTTGTCACGGGATAACATGTTTTAAAGATGAATATTTAAAAATAGAGAAAAATAATATGCACAAACAATGTAAAATAATTTTACAATGTCAATCAATCACAATCATGTTTTCCGCCACGTTATACACAGTAAGATGATCTATGAGGTAATCTAGAAGAAGTAAAAATACAAACTATGTCGTAATCGAAATAAACTAGAATCTTTTGTGCAAACTTTTAGTTTTGATTCTAATTCGACATTTTCTAAGTTCGGATTTTTTCGTTATTGTAAAAAACGAAGAAATAAAAGATTTCTGTTATTTTTATAAAAAAATTATGTCATGAATATATATAACTAATAATATGAACCTTCATATTTTACTAAACAATATATGAGATACGCCAGACATGTATTAAAGTTTAAGTGTGTCACAGGATAACATGTTTTAAAGACGAATATTTAAAAATAGAGAAAAAAGAAAATGAACAAACAATGTAAAATAATTTTACATTATCAACCAATCACAATCATTTTTCACGCCACGTTATACACATAAAATGATCTATGACGTAATATAAAAGAAGGAAATATACGACTATGTCGCACTCAAAATAATCTACAATCTTTTGTGCAAATTTTTGCTTTCGATTCTCATTTGACATTTTTTAAGTTCAGATTTTTTGTTATTGTAAAAAAAAAAGATTTATGTTACTTTTATCAAGAATTTATGTCGGGAATATATATGACAAACCATATGGAGTTTTATATTTTACTAAACAATATACGAGATACGTCATACATGTATTAAAGTTTAAGTTTGTCACGTGATAACTCAAACATATTTTAAAGATTAATATTTAAAATACAGAAAAAAGAATTTTCACAGACAATGTAAAATAATTTTACACTGTCAACCAATTACAATCATGTTTTCCGCCACGTTATACACATGAAGATGATTTATGAGGTAATATAAAAGAAGGAAATATATGACTATGTCGCACTCGAAATAAACTAAAAATTTTTGTGCAAACTTGCTTTCGATTTTAATTTGACATTTTCTAAGTTCATATATTTTCATTATTGTAAAAAACGAAGAAAAAGTATATTTCAGTTATTTTTATCAACAATTTATGTCATGAATATATATGATTAACAAAATGGAGTTTTATACTTTACTAAACAATATACGAGATACGCCAGACATGTATTAAAGTTTTTATTTGTCACGAGATAAAATGTTTTAAAGATGAATATTTAAAAATAGAGAAAAAGAATATGCACAAACAATGTAAAATAATTTTACACTGTAAACCAATCACAATCATGTTTTCCGCCACGTTATACACAGTAAGATGATCTATGAGGTAATCTAGAAGAAGTAAAAATACAAACTATGTCGTAATCGAAATAAACTAGAATCTTTTGTGCAAACTTTTAGTTTTGATTCTAATTCGACATTTTCTAAGTTCGGATTTTTTGTTATTGTAAAAAACGAAGAAATAAAAGATTTCTTTTATTTTTATAAAAAAATTATGTCATGAATATATATGACTAATAATATGGACTTTCATATTTTACTAAACAATATACGAGATACGCCAGACATGTATTAAAGTTTAAGTGTGTCACGGGATAAAATGTTTTAAAGACGAATATTTAAAAATAGAGAAAAAAGAAAATGAACAAACAATGTAAAATAATTTTACATTATCAACCAATCACAATTATTTGTCACGCCACGTTATACACATAAAATGATTTATGACATAATATAAAAGAAGGAAATATACGACTATGTCGCACTCGAAATAATCTACAATTTTTTGTGCAAATTTTTGCTTTCGATTCTCATTTGACATTTTTTAAGTTCAGATTTTTCGTTATTGTAAAAAAAAAAAGATTTATGTTACTTTTATCAAGAATTTATGTCGGGAATATATATGACAAACCATATGGAGTTTTATATTTTACTTAACAATATACGAGATACGTCATACATGTATTAAAGTTTAAGTTTGTCACGTGATAACTCAAACATGTTTTAAAGATTAATATTTAAAATAGAGAAAAAAGAATATTCACAGACTATGTAAGATAATTTCACACCGTCAACCAATGACAATCATGTTTTCTGCCACGTTATACACAGAAAAATGATCTATGACGTAATATAAAAAAGGAAATATACGTCTATGTCGCACTCGAAATAAACTACAATTTTTTGTGCAAACTTGCTTTCGATTCGAATTTGACATTTTCTAAGTTCATATATTTTCATTATTGTATAAAACGAAGAAAAAATATATTTCCATTATTTTTATCAACAATTTATGTCAATATATATGACTAACAATATGGAGTTTTATATTTTACTAAACAATATACGAGATACGCCAGACATGTATTAAAGTTTTTATTTGTCACGGGATAACATGTTTTAAAGATGAATATTTAAAAATAGAGAAAAAGAATATGCACAAACAATGTAAAATAATTTTACACTGTCAACCAATCACAATCATGTTTTCCGCCACGTTATACACATGAAGATTATCTATGAGGTAATATCGAAGAAGTAAATATACAAACTATGTCGTAATCGAAATAAACTAGAATCTTTTGTGCAAACTTTTAGTTTTGATTCTAATTCGACATTTTATAAGTTCGGATTTTTTGTTATTGTAAAAAACGAAGAAATAAAAGATTTCTTTTATTTTTATAAAAAAATTATGTCATGAATATATGACTAATAATATGGACTTTCATATTTTACTAAACAATATACGAGATACGCCAGACATGTATTAAAGTTTAAGTGTGTCACGGGATAAAATGTTTTAAAGACGAATATTTAAAAATAGAGAAAAAAGAAAATGAACAAACAATGTAAAATAATTTTACATTATCTACCAATCACAATTATTTGTCACGCCATGTTATACACATAAAATGATTTATGACATAATATAAAAGAAGGAAATATACGACTATGTCGCACTCGAAATAATCTACAATTTTTTGTGCAAATTTTTGCTTTCGATTCTCATTTGACATTTTTTAAGTTCAGATTTTTCGTTATTGTAAAAAAAAAAAGATTTATGTTACTTTTATCAAGAATTTATGTCGGGAATATATATGACAAACCATATGGAGTTTTATATTTTACTTAACAATATACGAGATACGTCATACATGTATTAAAGTTTAAGTTTGTCACGTGATAACTCAAACATGTTTTAAAGATTAATATTTAAAATAGAGAAAAAAGAATATTCACAGACTATGTAAGATAATTTCACACCGTCAACCAATGACAATCGTGTTTTCTGCCACGTTATACACAGAAAAATGATCTATGACGTAATATAAAAAAGGAAATATACGTCTATGTCGCACTCGAAATAAACTACAATTTTTTGTGCAAACTTGCTTTCGATTCTAATTTGACATTTTCTAAGTTCATATATTTTCATTATTGTATAAAACGAAGAAAAAATATATTTCCATTATTTTTATCAACAATTTATGTCAATATATATGACTAACAATATGGAGTTTTATATTTTACTAAACAATATACGAGATACGCCAGACATGTATTAAAGTTTTTATTTGTCACGGGATAACATGTTTTAAAGATGAATATTTAAAAATAGAGAAAAAGAATATGCACAAACAATGTAAAATAATTTTACACTGTCAACCAATCACAATCATGTTTTCCGCCACGTTATACACATGAAGATTATCTATGAGGTAATATCGAAGAAGTAAATATACAAACTATGTCGTAATCGAAATAAACTAGAATCTTTTGTGCAAACTTTTAGTTTTGATTCTAATTCGACATTTTCTAAGTTCGGATTTATCGTTATTGTAAAAAACGAAGAAATAAAAGATTTCTGTTATTTTTATAAAAAATTATGTCATGAATATATTTGACTAATAATATGGACTTTCATATTTTACTAAACAATATACGAGATACGCCAGACATGTATTAAAGTTTAAGTGTGTCACGGGATAACATGTTTTAAAGACGAATATTTAAAAATTAAGAAAAAAGAAAATGAACAAACAATGTAAAATAATTTTACATTATCAACCAATCACAATCATTTTTCACGCCACGTTATACACATAAAATGATCTATGACGTAATATAAAAGAAGGAAATATACGACTATGTCGCACTCGAAATAATCTAAAATCTTTTGTGCAAATTTTTGCTTTCGATTCTCATTTGACATTTTTTAAGTTCAGATTTTTCATTATTGTAAAAAAAAAAAGATTTATGTTACTTTTATCAAGAATTTATGTCGGAAATATATATGACAAACCATATGGAGTTTTATATTTTCCTAAACAATATACGAGATACGTCATACATGTATTAAAGTTTAAGTTTGTCACGTGATAACTAAAACATATTTTAAAGATTAATATTTAAAATACAGAAAAAAGAATTTTCACAGACAATGTAAAATAATTTTACACTATCAACCAATTTCAATCATGTTTTCCGCCACGTTATACACATGAAGATGATTTATGAGGTAATATAAAAGAAGGAAATATATGACTATGTCGCACTCGAAATAAACTAAAATTTTTTGTGCAAACTTGCTTTCGATTTTAATTTGACATTTTCTAAGTTCATATATTTTCATTATTGTAAAAAACGAAGAAAAAATATATTTCCGTTATTTTTATCAACAATTTATGTCATGAATATATATGACTAACAAAATGGAGTTTTATATTTTACTAAACAATATACGAGATACGCCAGACATGTATTAAAGTTTTTATTTGTCACGGGATAAAATGTTTTAAAGGTGAATATTTAAAAATAGAGAAAAAGAATATGCACAAACAATGTAAAATAATTTTACACTGTAAACCAATCACAATTATGTTTTCCGCCACGTTATACACAGTAAGATGATCTATGAGGTAATATAGAAGAAGTAAAAATACAAACTATGTCGTAATCGAAATAAACTAGAATCTTTTGTGCAAACTTTTAGTTTTGATTCTAATTCGACATTTTCTAAGTTCGGATTTTTTGTTATTGTAAAAAACGAAGAAATAAAAGATTTATGTTATTTTTATAAAAAAATTATGTCATGAATATATATGACTAATAATATGGACTTTCATATTTTACTAAACAATATACGAGATACGCCAGACATGTATTAAAGTTTAAGTGTGTTACGGGATAACATGTTTTAAAGACGAATATTTAATAATAGAGAAAAAAGAAAATGAACAAACAATGTAAAATAATTTTACATTATCAACCAATCACAATCATTTGTCACGCCACGTTATACACATAAAATGATTTATGACATAATATTAAAGAAGGAAATATACGACTATGTCGCACTCGAAATAATCTACAATATTTTGTGCAAATTTTTGCTTTCGATTCTCATTTGACATTTTTTAAATTCAGATTTTTCGTTATTGTAAAAAAAAAAGATTTATGTTACTTTTATCAAGAATTTATGTCGGGAATATATATGATAAACCATATGGAGTTTTATATTTTACTAAACAATATACGAGATACGTCATAAATGTATTAAAATTTAAGTTTGTCACGTGATAACTCAAACATGTTTTAAAGATTAATATTTAAAAATAGAGAAAAAAAATATTCACAGACAATGTAAAATAATTTTACACTGTCAACCAATTACAATCATGTTTTCCGCCACGTTATACACATGAAGATGATTTATGAGATAATATAAAAGAAGGAAAAATACAACTATGTCTCGCACTCGAAATAAACTAGAATATTTTGTGCAAACTTTTTGTTTTGATTCTAATTTGACATTTTCTAAGTTGTTCTTAAAAACAAGTTTATGTAATATATTGACTATGTTTTCATCCGTATTTTAAATCGTTTCTAAAGATTATATAACTAGAATGCCTATCTATCAGTTAAACAAAATCATCATATATATATATATATATATAACATGTTTATGACAACACTTTAATTGAAAAATAAATAAATAATTCAAACCCGTCCGGAGGACGGGTTCTTAACTAGTTAATAAAAGTGAAAGTATAGACAAGTTGGTAATTGAATTTGCTTGCGCAGAATGAAATGAGAGTGTCAGAGTGATGATATGATAATAGGAATAGGAACACAATTTTGTGTGAAACTAAAAAATCACACAAGCATCAAACAACGAAGAATTTAGATTTTGCATAGAAACCGTTCCTTCAATTCACTTTTCTTCTCTCTTCATTCATTCATTCGAAAAAAAACGGAATTGCGCACAGAATTTCCAAGATTTTGATTTTGATAAAATGGAAGAAGCAAAAGCAATGCACCAGCAACAACAGCAACAGCAACAGCAACAACAACAACAGCAACTATTGATTCAACAAGAACAACATCAACGACAACAACATTTTATGCTTTTACAGCAATTCCAGAAGCAGCAACAACAACAACAGCAAGCAGCTGCAATTGCTCGATTTCCTTCTAACATTGACGCTCACTTGCGTCCTATAAGACCTCTCAATCTTCAACAAAACCCTAACCCTAACCCTAATCCTAATCCTATTCTCAATTTACATCAAAACCCTAATTCAAACCATCAACAATCTCAGCAGCAGCAGCTGCAACAACAACAACAGCAAAAGATGATTCGACCCGGGAATCAAATGGAGCTTCAGATGGCTTACCAAGATGCTTGGCGAGTTTGCCATCCGGATTTCAAACGACCCTTTTCTTCTCTTGAAGATGCCTGCGAAAGGTTCATTCTCTCACTTCATTTTTATTTATATTCATTCAACAAATAAAATGTTTTTTTTTTGTTTAAAATTTATTTATTTATTATTATTAACCCTCTGGTTCCCGGCACGAAGGGACTTTGATAATCCAGAGTTTGGTGGCGAGATGAGTAAAGTCTGGCCAATAAATCGAATTTGGATTCTCGTCCTAGGGCAAGCTCGTTAATCATTCGAGTTGAATTACTTGGTTTTTTGTGTGTTTCTAATTGGCCATTGTTTTTCTAACTTGTATTTTTTCTAATTAAAAATATTGTTTTTGCTTAATTTTCCTAAATAATGTCGGTGAAAATAGGAAATATCACATAAATGCTAATTTAGTTTAACCACAGTTGACTAAGTTATTAGGATTAATTTGATGTATCATGAAACTCTTCTAGTGCTCTTAATTTATATGCAAACAGTTTAGCTTCAACTTGTTTTGTTTAGATATTGGGAAAGGGTAAACGAAATAATCACAGTGTCTAGGGGAGGAAATCTTGCAGAAACAGGTTATTGACATTGAAGCTTTTGCTTACAATTTTTCTGGGGTGCCTGTGCTCTATAGGATTTTCACGTTGATACGAGAAAGTACTTTATAGCGAGTTAAGAAGATTAGCCCTCCATATAAACAATCACTTGCTTGCTGCAGCATATTCTGAAGTTCTTTTTGAGAATCAGTCTTAGTTCTTTGATCTCTCAAGATGCTTTGTGATTTAATTTATGTTAACAGCCTTTGAATGAAAAATTGCCCTTCCAGTTGAGAGAAGCGATTGGTGATACTGCATTAGGATAGTTTACAGTTTAATATTTGAGTGAAACTTAAATAAGAAATATTCAAAATGAGCTATTCCATCTCATATTGTGATGAGTTTATGGATGTATAATATATGTTTTCCATATATGGTATTTATTATGGCGGGTTTTGGAGGGAAGGGAGGACTTAATTTCTTTTTAAAATTAGGGAAACTATAAGCTGTTTCTGAAAATTAGTTTAGTGTGAATGAATTGTTATATGATCATGTAATTCGTTATTTCTTTTAAAATCTCAAATATATACCAAAATAAAAACTTACTCTTCCAAACTTCACCCCTTTGAAACCCAACTCCCAAACATACCCTTAGCGGTTTACCTCAAATTATGTCTGTGGCCTTACAATCACTTGCTTGTTTCGCTATATTCTGAAGTTCTTTCAAGATGCTTTGTGATTTTATTTGTACTTTTACCATTAAGTCAATAGTCCCTGAATTAAAAAATGCCCTTGCAATCAAAAGAAGCTATTAGTGATAGTGCATTAGTATAGTTTACAGTTTGATATTTGAGTGAGACTTAAATAAGTAATATTCAAAATGAGCTTTGCCACCTCACATTATGATGAGTATATGGAGCGGTTGTTGTTGTTGCAGCACATTGAAACTTTTTTATGTGTAAAGCCAGAATCATGCAGAAATTACAATTGTTCGACAAATATTGGTATATTATGAAATAAGTCTTTTGCACAATATATTTTGCCCCTCATATAAATCAATTCCTGTTATCTGATGTCACTGTTTTGTACTTCCATTGTGGGAAAATTGAATGTAGCGATTACTCATTACAGTAATGTTCTTGATCAAACTCCCGTTTCCTTTACATTTTTGTTTTTTCCTTTTTGATAAAAGGGGTTGTAAATAGTATATGCTTAACTGTTGAATGAGGATAAGCTTGTAAAATTTCTGGAGTAAGCTTGGGAGAATTGGATGAAATATGTTGTGACAAAGATAAGTGTTGGTCACACTTGTGAGGTGTTCAAATCCAATATTGATTTCATTGTATACATGATATGAACCCATTTCTTTGACACACCTGTTATTTTCTGTCAATTAATTGTTGAAGAGATTCACAGTACTGTGTTTTCTAAAACTGGCCCCAATTGTTTCATTATCATAACCTTTTCAAATTTCAACTATGTTTTGTACTTTTCTTACTTCCATTTTTCTTTAAATTTATGCAATGTTCAGTTGGTTATGGCTCTCTTCTTGAAGTTAAAAGGAAAGGAAAATTGCCAATTGTATTTCATTAGTATTAGTATAGTATTGGTATTTGGGTTACCTCCAGCTGCTGGTTGCCAGGTGTCTCACACCAGTCATTGGGTGACTACAGCTTGTTAAAAACCATCCGTTGTGTCGTTAAAGCCTTGTTTCTGAATACATTTCACTGTTGTATTTCCCAACAAGTAAAACTATTGATTGAGAATTGTGAAAAGTCCCACATTGGATGAGATAAGGCCTGAAAATGAGTGTATAAGTGGGAGGCATCTCTGACCTTGAAAACTAATTTTGTAAGGTTGAATTATGTCCGGCCCAAATTCATTTTTCTGCGAACTGATTTCGGATTGGGAAACTTTTACTTCATGATATTGATTTGTGTGCAAACAAAATGTATGTATGTGATATTGTTAGTTCTTCTTAGTCTTAGCTGGGATAGAAACTATGTTGTCAATCTCGGATATTGAAATGGAGCGGCCGAACCCAAAGTTGGGATAGCAGAGAGCGGGACAGCCGGTAATTTCTGAAAAATGAAACAATTTTCTCAATTCGTGAAATATTCATGTAAATACCAACAAAATTCAAGAAACAGACAAGTTAAGCCTCTAAAGCTTAAAGTAACTAAAACATTGAAACTCCAATAAAAGTTCTCATCAATACAACCAATCATCAACGTCATGACATAACTTCAATTAAATTTCAAAACATCATGACATAACTAAACATTATATAAGCACTTACGTATAGATTATCTCTATAATGAATAATCAAAGAGGAAATGTGGTTAAACTGTTTTTAGGCAAGTTGTATATGTTTTCAATTTTTCATATCATGACTAGCTTGTTGAAATAAGTTGAAAACAGCTTATGAACATATCATATGTTATTTTCATAAACTCTGAAACTCTACAAGTGCTTATGTAGTATGATAAGCTCAAATAAGTCTTAAATAAGGTATTCCAAATGCACCTTTAGTTGATGTTTTCGTTATTATATGCTTATATCCCAATCAGTTCTATGCATCTTAATATTGTTCAGCATTAGTTTTGTGGACCGAATACAAATTCTATCTCTTCACTTGCAGTTTCTCACTACAACCTGCTTCCTACTTGGATCTGTTACACATCTGCCTTGTAGAATTCTTTCATGTTCGTTTCTTCATTTTACTTTATTTTATTTGGATCTGTCCTTTTCATCTTCTATATTCAATTTTGATCCTTTGGTTTTTGTGTTCAACAGACTGATGTTATTTTCTCTGATTTTAGAATTGTTTAGAACAAATTATCTAGTGTTCCAACTTTACTTTCCTTGTCATTAACCCTGTTTCTAATAACATATCAAAATCTCTCTATTTATGTTTGGAGACCATACATCTTTTATTATCTGTTCCCATGTCATTACTCGTAATTTTACTTTATGCGTGTCTGTTTTTCTTAGATGTAGTTCCGCAAAGCCTATACATCAGGTTCTATTAGATCTAATCCTTACTCTACCATATGGAAATTGCTATGTGTCAATTTGTTTCTCTCAACGGAAGCGAGACTAAGAGTTGATTTATCGTAATATATTATGAATCAATCTGGAGTTCTACTTGTTTATGAACAAACTGCAGATGTGTGGGGTTTTATATACACGGGAACAAGTATGTTTGCAAGTTACACTTTTGTGAGTACATTAGTAAGTTGCGATCCTTACAAAAACTAGTACTACATCGGTACTTTGTGTGATTTAATTTATCACGTGACTAGATTTTTCTAGCTATGTGTAAATTCCTATTAACTGTTATGTATGTATCTCCGTCATAGCTGTAAGTGTTTTGTTATCCTGATTGTGTTTCATTGAAATGTGCTCTTACAAATCTGAGCGTTGCATATCATTTGTGAACTACAAAAAAATTGCTTTGTTTTGAGCTTAATGAAATGAAGTTTGCTCTTATATATTTCCCTGAATTTTCCTCCTGCAGATTATTGCCATATCATGTTGTGGCAGATTATGAAGCAGAAGAGGATGATAGGATACTTGATTCCGACACAACTGGGCAGATGCTTTCAAGGTCCCAACAGTGGGATAATAATATTGCTGCTAAAATTGCTGAATTTACAGCAACTTTTGAGAAGCAAGCACTTGCCTTCAACATAATATCGCAGAAGAGAAGTTTGGGGGAATTTAGGTCTGAGGAGAGACTGATGATTGAACAGGCACTTCTCCAAGAGGAAAAACGGGCTATGATCGAATTAAGAGCAGAAATAGAATCCAGGGAGAAGGCTGGTCGTGAAGCCCACGAGGCTAAATTACGGATGGCAGCAATGTATCAAGCAGAGCAGCAGGCAAGGGCTGATTCGCAGTCTCATGCTGAAATGATGTCCCGAGCCCCCATAAGAGGGAGTGCACTAGGTTCCCAAGGCAGTGATATAGGGATTGGTAGTCATGACATGGGAGATCAGGATCACAGTGAGATGATGAATGGGTGGGGAAACAATGCACAGAGAGATGAGAAGGAGCCATCTGAGGATTTCTTGAATGACGAGGCTGAAAATGGTGATACTGGCACGCCCGAAGGCTGGCGTGAGGTTGGTGAATTTGATTTGAATGCTAGATGAGATATATGAATAAACCATTCCGGGATAGTTTGAATTATATGTAAGGATCACTATCCATTTCAAAATAGCATTTTCCTGTGTGTATTTATAAGTTAATATTCTTGAGATTACTACTTTCTCAATTTACTGGGGCTGAAGGAAAAATATTGAACTAGTATTAGAATGGATGAATATCAAATTTGTGCTCTTAGCCTAAAATATTGGCACACATGGTTGGATCATGTCCAAAAGCAGTGTTACATTATTATATAAGCACAAATATTTGAAGTGTACATTAATTTTTCTGTGAAACTCAACTTTCATCATTCATACCAATATTTATTTTGGTACAAATGCTAGTATATCGTATATGAATTTTAGGAACACGGATCTCCACTGCATTATTCACGGGAGAATATCCGGTGTACATCCTGACCCTTCAATTGATGTTGATCACACATAATAATACTAAATCAATCGCTGTGATTTACCTGCAAAAATTTGCAATGGAGGATCTACTCTCGAATTATAGATGGTGGGAATTTAGTTGTAAGATTGCTAGGGTAAAATAGGCTAGCTATAGTACATATTTTCTGTGGCATTTTTTCCAAGTACCAATATATCATACAAAGACAAAAGTTGAGTTAATCATCATTTGAATCCTTAAGCCTTTGTTTGGCAGAGGAGAAATAAAAGAGAAATAGAGAGGAGAGAAAAAAAGCACGAAAATCAATGCATGAATCAATGCATGAACTTATGCATGAACTTAGACTAAGTTCATGCATTGATTTTCGTACTTTTTTTTTCTCTCCTCTCTATTTCTCTCCTATTTCTCCTCTGCCAAACAAACCCTTAAGATTGTAAATTTTTTATAAATTTTATTTTTCTTTTAATATCTTTTTATGAACATCTAAGAAAATGAAAGGATTAAATCATTTATTGTATGCATTAAGATAAATATACAACATTAAAAAATAATGTATTAAATTTGAAAATAATTAAGTTGACGGATGATTTTTTATTTGCAGAAATAAATTAGACACGTATTTACCATCTTTTTGGTACTCCTGCAACACTACACAGTTCGTGCAGAATTTGTTTACACTTATGGCATGTTTGGTTGTGAAGAGAAAATGAAAAGAGAGAAAGAGGTGAGAGAGAGTATAAGAAGAGAGAAATAAATGAGAAATAGAGTAGAATTGAAGTATTGTTTGGAATAAGAGAAAAAGAAGAGAAATAGAAGAGAGAGAAATGTTGATGTGATAAAAAGTTACTAAACTACCCTTGAATAGAAAAATTCAATTTATAAATTGAACTAATTTTGTTTTTATTTTAATTAAATTAAGAAATGAAAGTATTTAATTAATATTCTGTTTCTGTAAATTTAATTAACCTAATATTCATAATTCAAATTATTTATAATTGACTAAATTGCTAATAAATAATAAACTTATATTATTGTTATTTAATTTTTTTTAATCAATTAGTGTTATTTATATTTAACAATTTTATTTTTATTTTTTTCAAAAGACAAAGCTCTTGGCAAAGTTTACATGCTCGGTGCACACAACAGAGTGTGCTGCACATCCCACCACTAACATAGGCTCCAATTTAGTAGTATATATTATATTGGCAAATTATTCTAGTTCCATTGAGACAAGGGTAAAGAGGGAAAAACAAAAAAAAAAATACATGTAGCTGGACTTTCTTCGCACCATAGAGAAGAAACTAAAAAGGTGTGGGTCCCATATCTTCTTTTATCTCTCTTTTCAATCTCTCTTCAACCAAACAAAAGAAATTTGATCTTTCTCTCCAACTTCTCTCTTCTCAATTTCTCTCTCTCCTATTTCACTCATACCAAACAGACCATTACAGATTGTTTGCTAGCTTTTGCAGTAATAAAGCAAAGCGCAACAATATAAAGCATGAAAAGATTGCGTACAAGTATTAGTTTATGTCTCAATGAAAAGTGAGTCCGTAAATCAATTATTCTTTTTCAATAAATCATCTATTTTTTATCTTTTTTCTTTAGTATTCAAACAAACTTAACAAAGTCTTGTAAGAGAATAAAAAATATGCGTAAAATAATTGCACACTATCAAATTTATCATTTATGCTTATAGGGAATGGACAGAAAACATAGATTGTTCTAACCTTATGAAACCCTTTTGAAAAAAATAATTAAAAAAGAAACTTACAACCTTAATTTGGAGATAAGGTTTTAGAAAAAAGCACAAACAGAATAGCTGAATCTACATTTGTCCTAATAATAATATAAAGAACCATTTGATTAGGACAAAAAGCATGGAATTTTATGAATGAAAATTGACAAATTCTATCTCCATTTATTGTTAAAATGATAAATTAACCAGCATTAAAATGATGCCATTTATATACTCCTTTAAATGGGATACACCTTAGATTAACCCCACAACACAAGTTATACTTATTTTAATCTCCATTTAAGACTTTCTAACACATCCTCTCCAAGCTAAACACAGGTATATTTTGTTTCATACAAAGGTTAACTGTACTGTGTATAAGATTAGCAAAATGTATAATAAATTGTGGTGTGGTACGTGTATAATTTACTCTAGATAATATTATAAGAAAAGAGAAGAGCAATATGCATTCATCTTGCCATTTGAAAACTCAGCCCTCTCACGTTCACCATGCCACGCCGCACAAACTTTGAAATTATATCAAACGATCAAAGTTGAGCTAATTACAGTGAGAAAATAAAGAATGAGGGAAGACACTGAAAATTTGAAGTTATTCACAAACCCTACAAAATATTAGGCAGCTGAGAATCTAATCTCTGCTGCAATTCTTTGACCTTCAGAGAAAGTTCGGATTTTTGCTCCTTGTAACTCTGGAGCAAGTATTCTTTTCCTTCTATCGCCTCTTTCAATTCTCCCACTTGCCTTTTCAGCATCTCAATTCGCTCCTCCTCATCCTTTGTTTTTTCAGGGACGTCCAAATTAATATCCCCGTCAAGATGTCCATTTGGATGGCCATTTCTAGTGTCACTAGACCAAGCTGTGACTGTAGATGATTTGTCATGGGGAACATATCCAACACAGTGATCTGCAATAGCTTTCCTTAGCCGTTGGATCTCTCTCTCGGAATCAAATAAGTCTCTGTTTGCAGCTTCAAGCTGCAATTGCAAATGAGAAGAAAGTCCTAGCTGAGCATTGAGTGAATTTTGCAATTCAGCCATTTGATCTTGCATCTCTAGTATCATGTCATCTCTTCTCTTCAATTGTTGCCGCAGTTTCTGTATGACTTCCCGCTTACTGAAAATATCAGAACCAGATTCTGATACACATGGTGAATCTGAGCAGTTTGAAAGATGGAATGGCTTTGAAGGCAATTCAAGACGATCAGGGGAGCAAGACCAGACAACACCATTTTCTTTGCTAAACTCAGCAGGAGGAACAGTCACCAACGGGAGTGCCCCGTTGAATTCACTCAACATCTGTTCATTTTGTGGGCACTTTAGTTCCACGGAACCTCCAGTTCCTGTCCATCATCACATACATAATCTAAGCCAGATGCAACACATACTAAGAAAAAAGTTTAAACATTTAGGGACTCGATGCCCTGCTCAGAAACCGTAATGAAAGTATATGTTAGGGAATTTATATCACACAAAATGTGAATAATTCTAGTACAAAGTAGACAAGCTTTTATTCGAGAATAAGTAAATTCAAACTTAGCTTAAAATGTCTGTGCTATACATATAGTTTGCATCTCTTTGCTGGTGAACAAGAGATTACATGTGCTGATACCACAATTAAAACGTTTTATATCCAAAGCTACAATTATTCTACAAAAAATACCAAGTATCATAGACCTGCTGGGCTAAAAACTTTGATTTTGAATTCTCATCCAACGGATGAAAACATTTTGTTGCATTGATAGTACATATATATCTGCAAACCGTTTCTGATATCTCCAACTTTATGCAGAACTTTTGTATGTATGTATGTGTGTTTATTTATTCAAATGTAACAATGATATTCAACCGAGATGCTAACAATGTTGAACTGGAACCCGAGATAGATAATAAATAACAAGAGAAAGAAACTAAACAAATATAGATGAGTGAGGAGATGTTTCATAGGCATGATTACACATTGTTGGAATAAGGCTGAACTCAACAAATCTTGGCAAATTAAAGAAGAAAGTTTCTTAATCGATAAAATAAAAATTCCAAACGAGGAGAAATAAAAGTAAAAGAAAAATACTCCAATTAGTGATAAAAAGTTAAAGAACAAATTAAACCTGAATTGCAAGTAAAGCAGCCATGATTATCTTGCATTTGGGAATATCCATTAGGCTGCATAAAGCAATCCGGAGGTTTCCTTACATTCGCAGATTTTCCATTTCCTGAAATTAGATTAAAAAAAATGATTATTAACAAAATAACGAAATGAAATTGATCGATTAACAAATACTCCTCGTCCACCTTTGAGAATAGTAGTTGCTGCATTCTGCTTGGGCGTCGGCTTAGAGTCAGTCGCCTGTCTCAACTTGTAACCGAGGCGAATAGACAATGTACTTAAAACAGCACCGGCAGCAATAATAAGCCAGGGAGGTCCTTCCTCACGACTATGTTTATTCGACTTATGAACCCTAGAAGACCCATTGGTTTGTGGTTTCATTTTTAGGACACAAAATCAACCAAAACTAAAATTTTCAACCTACAAAAACAAACAGATACCAAATTTTCATTATCATTATCATTACCATTATCACACATGAAACAAAGAAAGATGTTCAAAATTGTTCTAACCATTATTTCATATACACTTTTAATTTATTTATTTTTTTACTAAAAATAAAAGATATTCATTCATTTAAATTGATAAAGTACATAGATGTAATACAAATTCAAAATTGCTGAAAACAAATAGATGAATCTGCGAGTAAACTTAGAAAATAAATAACAGTAGAAAGAAAGAGGTTCGACTAAGGTTGCAGGAAAAAGTGGTAATTAAGAATAAAAAAATGAAGGTAAAGTAAAGGAAAATAGAAAGAGAGAAATGGAAAAGTGAGTACCTGTAGAACGGCGGCGTTGGTCTAGGAGTAGACGACGGTGGAGGAGGAGGAGGAAGGGTGGTGGAAAGTGGTGGACGGTGGCATGGTGGTGATGAGAGTGGAGAAAGGGTTTGTATGATGTGCGGCTAACGGAATGAGTTATGTGTGTGTGTGTGGAAGTGGAACTAACAAACAAACAATACTCTGTGATGTGTGTGTGTGAGAGAGAGAGAGAGGGTGATTTTTCGCAAAAAGAAATATTTGACCGGTAAATATTCACAAGTGGATTATTGCTCTTAAAAGCTAAATTATTCATCCTAGCTATCCCCATCGACGGGTTAGACCAACACATAGTATTGTACTATCCTTAGGTACCTCCTTATGATTATGCTATTTCCTAAGGATGAAGTTTGCCCTATTTATCGTAAAGCATGCCTTGACACCTTTGGGGAGCATGCAGTCCATTGTAGGGAGCTTCCAGGTTTCAAATATAGGCATGACTTGGTCAAAGAAGTGATTTTTGATATTTTTAAGCGTGCGGGAATTTCTGTGAAGAAAGAAGCACCAGTGAATTTCTTGACAGACCCACAAGAAGGGAGATCGACACTTCGTCCTGCAGATGTTCTGGTATACGGATGGGTAGGCGGAAAACATGCTTGTGTAGATTTGACTGGAGTTTCCCCACTTGTGGGACTGGGGGTTGGAGATTTTACAGTGGGACGAGCAGCCCTCAAAGCTGCTTCAAGCAAAATGGTGAAACATGAGAAAATGTGTTCTGACAATCAACACGTGTTTATACCATTTGCATTTGACACTTTTGGTTTTTTAGCACCAGAGGCGGTAGACCTTCTAAAAAGGATTCAAAAAGTTATGCATAGTAATATTATGTCGCCTAGGTCTATGAATGTAGTATTTCAAAGATTGGGTTTTACGATACAAAAAGGTTTAGCGGCGCAGCTTGTTCGTCTTCCTTTTATTCATGTGTAATTATCTTATATATATATAAAATTTTGAAAAAAAAATTAAAAAAAAAATTGGTTAACTATAATTTTTGTGAATTTAGCTCTTTGGTATAAATGTTACATTTTGTATATAGAAGATGGAGTTCGAATCAAATTACTTTATTAGTTCACCTTAAGAATAAAATTTCAATAGTTCAATTTTTTACTTCTATTAATGAAATTAGTAATCACTAATGGTCATGAAAACTCGAGCCAAGGTTAAGAAGCAAATTGCACATAAGAAGAATCTTTTTAAAGAAATTTTATAGTATGATAGACAATAATATGGTTCACAATTGAATGAGACTTGGAAGGTCATAGAGTACTCTTAATGCTAATGTTAAAGTATTGGTATCAGGCACATACCAGTACTGAGTATGTATATTGTATTTTATGGGTACTTATCAATCCGAATTATTTTTATTTGGTTGATTTGGGATGGTAGATACAACAAATTTATGCAAATGGTGGAAAAAAACATAAAATATTTTAATTTTTTATTACATTTTAACTAATTCTATCATTTTTTTATGAAGATAGTAGAGGATGTGGATAAATTTTGTCTAAAAATTATTCTTTTTATATTTTGTATTAACATATCCATATCTTAATTTTTTAAAATATTGTATCCCGTACCGGTACCCGCCGCACCTATACCGGATACTGTACGTACCTAGGCATCATAGTAAAGGAAGAGCCTAGTGAGAGTACTAGAGGTGAATCCAAGAGGGAGTTCAGGAACTAATCAAGGAATTAATGTGCAATGGAAATTTTTTGGTCCAGATGATGCAACAGCAACAACAATTTATGATGCAGATGATGCAACAGAACCAACAATATATCAACCGAGCCTTTCATAAGTTTATTAAGATGATAAAAAAATCACAAAGATGATCCAAGTAAATAAATACTTCAAACTACCCTCAAGATAGAGTAACCGAAGAAGTGTATGCCTTTAACAATTTTCTAAAATGGTATATCATGATTATCTTAAATGGATTGGGGAAACAATTTACTTTGAGCTATATTTTCCATTGTTCTTACACTTATTATATAAAGATCTTAGAAGTTGTAGCATTTCTTGCTGGGAAAGCTACCATAATAGAAATAAGGGGATGGAAAATATATCATTATTCTTGGTGTTTGGAATAATATTCACAATAAAATTGACTTACTTTGAAAGGCCTGTGCTTCTTTAGTTATGTTACTCTTTCCTGAAGGTAGTTTAAAAATTAAAATAATTATTTACTTGGAATGAAGATGTAATTAAGATGTGTTCAAGGCAAATTATTTTTCACACGATAACTACTTTTCAATTTGGCACAATTTGAATAATGATGACTGTTTTGGCTATAGTTTTGACTGTCCTTCTATAGCCTTGCCTTATAGATTTGATGGGATAAATTTGACTACAGTTTTGGTTGCACCAGTAGTCATAACTTAGATTAGTGGCAATATTAGTAATCAAGCAACATGATGAGGTGGCTCGGGTACACATCTTATTTGTATATGTACCGATACAATGTTGATGGGTACAATTCTAATAGGTCCATAAATAATATTTAATTTTGAAAATTACCAAGTACTATTTATGAATTTATCACAATTGTCCACATCAACAAATGTACCAGTACACATTAAATAAAAGGTGTACCGTAGAATTCCCCTTAAAATATAAATAAAAAAATAAAAGGAAAAAAAGTGAAGGGTATAATCAGTAAAATAGTAGACAATCCTCACAACTCAAGACATTTTTACACACGATGATAAGCTGTAGCCACTACATAACCTTTTATTCCATGCATTATAAAATACGCAATGATCAAGTTTTTCAGGCAGTAAAGGAAATTCCAAGACAAGAGGTAAAGTTGTAGTTCACCCTGACCACCCTCTCTGGGGACCAACAGAGCTATGCCCACTCAACCTGTCAAGAACAGAGTTGAAATCTATGGTCTGCCCACTCTCCTCCATCCTTTGGATCACGCTCACCACGTGCTCGCCCCTGAATCCCATGCTCGCCAATTTCTCAATCAACTCATTGTAAGGATGGTTGCGTCCAAACTGTGACTGGCTAGGATTCCGGGCCATGGGATTGGGGTTCTGAAGGGAAGCACCTGTTGGAGGATATCCAGATTGGGCAAAATGAGAGGGTTGGGGTGGTGGATGCTGTGTCCTTCCTCCCTCACCACCATCATACATCATGTATGCATTACCAGGAGGAGGGTGGGTCCCGCTAGCTCCATACGCATCACCAGATTGTGAAGAGAATGAGCCCTTGATTTGCTGGGGTGGAGGTTGCTGTGGAACTGTTCTACCAGTTCCACCATATCCATATTGCATGGAATCAGCACGGCCGGATCCTGGTTGCGGAACCCCTGAATATGGCATTTGCATGGGCATGCTGTTTGACAGTGTTTCTGTGGGTGATGGATTTGATGTTTGGTTTGGTTGGTATGGAGGATACACAGTAGGTGAGGGTGGTCTCATTTGAGGTTGCACTGAGGATTGTTGCACCTGCTGAGGCCACTGCTGCTGCTGCTGCTGGTACTGAGAAAATTGTTGCACAGGTGTGGGAGGGTTTATTTGAGATGGTGTTGGTTGTTGAGCCACCCGGGACATGTCTTGTTGTAGTTGGGGGGTTCGGTATTGTTGATCAGAAGGCATATACTGATTCTGGGGTAGCTGAGACGCTGTAGGGGCAGCCTGCATGTAATAAGCAGGTTGCTGAGTGGGTTGATTCACATTTGGTGGTTGAGCTTGAGGCGGGGGTCCTGCAGGCTGCAGCTGAGGAGCAATTTGATGAGGCAGGGTGAGAGCTAACTGATGGTTGTTCGCATCAGATGCATTATCAGTTTTTTTAGGATCTGTGTTAGAGGGTGTAGATTTGTCCTCATTGGACTGTGAATGGCTTGAGGAAGATGATTCTTTCTGAGCAAGTTGAAGCTTAGCTAATTCTTTCTGAGTCTCAGCTAACTCTTGCTTGTCTCTTAAAATTTGTACTGACCTATGAACCTACATAAAGGAACAACAAAAAAATGAGGTTTGAACAAAAAGCAAAGAAAAACAGATTACTCGACCAGTAAACTATGCATAAAAGCAAGGTTGGCAATTGACAACCTTGATAAAACAAAGCATACATTTAAAAAAAAAAAAAAACTGTGGATCCAGATAATAGTTGGGAAGGGACAAAAGAAGGCTTCGATTAAAAAGAAATTCAAGTATGCAGAGGGTACTTTAAATTTTTTATGGCCTTGACATGTGAAAAGTCATGAACAGACGCCCCATATCAAATGGAGCATAACTTAATAATTAGTTATAAAGAAAGAACAATAAAAAGTAGTAAAATCATTAGAAAGGCTTTAGATCTAAATGGCCTCTCTGAAAAATTGTTTTTTTAATTCAAAAAATACAACAGAACAGATAACTGACCCTGGTAAAAAGCCTCTACAAGTACTTTTTGTCAGATTACATTTCGAAATACATGATGAGATTATTAGGTCCTATCATCCCACCATCAAAAGATAATCCTCTATTTACATTAAAGTTAGGAAGTGAGGCACCACCTTGGTGTGTTGTCTGCATCCCAGCCGGGTACATGTTAGTACGGGAATGTTACAGTACATGCAGATATGAACATGATGTGTATTATGACTTAATTTTTGAAGATTTAAGTTTGAGTACACACTATATGGCATGGTTGGTCACTGAGCGAAGTACATAAAAATGGGAACCGATAGGCTTATTCAAGTTTTAAGATCTCAGTCCTACAATATTGAGTTAATAAACAGCTAATAATAATAATTAATAAATAATATAATAAAATAGCAGTCTAATTTTCTTAAGATAAATTGGACATCAATTTGGTCCTCCATATATCTAAAGTGACATAAAAATGGTTTTTCACCAAGTCCAATAGCTTCACAGCCCTTACAATTGTAGAAAACAGAAGACGGAAATAGAAAACTACACCAGAGTTTCATGAACTCCTAGACCAGAGAAGTATTGCTCCTAAACCAGAGAATGGCATATTACATTATAAAGGAAGACTAGTGGTTGCTGCTACTTCTATTTGGATTCCCAAGCTGTTACGCACTTACGTGAGTTTCATACCTCTCCCATAGGAGGTCATTCCGGAGAGTCCCGTACTTATAGAAAAATAGCTCAATCTCTCTATTGGATAGGCATGAAGGCTGCTGTGACAAATTATGTGGCAGCTTGTCATACCTGCCAAAGCAACAAATAGCAAGCTTCTTCATCAGAAGAATTACTTCTGCTCCCTCCCCATACTTAATGCTGCGTGGAAAAGAAATTAGCCTAGATTTCATGGTAAGGCTTCCTAAATCTAAAGGTTTTGATGCTGTCCTAGTGGTGGTTGATAGACTTAGTAAATATATACTCATTAAACCCTATTCAGTGAAATCCATTGCAGAAATTTTAGCTAAGGAAGTAGTTAGACTTCATGGTATCCCTAAATCTATAGTTAGTGATAGGGACCCAACTTTTCTGAGCCATTTCTGGAAAGAGTTGTTCAGACTACAGGGCACAATATTAAAAATGAGCACGGCTTACCACCAGAGTCTGATGGGCAAACAGAAGTACTGAACAGGACCCTGGAAACTTATCTGAGATGTTTTTTTCTATTTTTTTCATCCAAAACGTAATTCTGAAGAAACGTAATTCTGTAGAAATAATGTCAACTAGTGATTTGATTCCATTTTCAAACCAGTAAAGTGAAAGAAGGAATTGGAAGAAACTTTGATGCTGATGTGATATAAAAAAGACGAAAGGAATAAATCAAATCTGGTAAAAAAGGGAGTGAATCAAATGAAATATGTTGAGAGAAGGAGAACAAGGAATTAACCTCTGATGATGACAACAGTGTCGTAACAGAAGTGCTTGTATAGATATAGTACCTAGCTAGACTAGATCTTAGAGAATTGTTGAAGAAAAGAATGAGAGGTGGGTGCAAGTGAGTTCAAGAACCGGTCGGTGAAAAGAATGAGAGGTGGGCAGGTGGCTGATATAATGATATTTAAGGACTAGTACACCTGTTTTTAACCGGTTATGATAAGTGGGTACCGGTTTTTCTCACAATGGGCTGCGTCAGTTTTTTGACAATTGTTTTCAGTTTTTTATAAAAGGTCTGGTTTGGTTTTTGAATCGGTTCCAGTGCACCGGTTTTTTTGTTGTTGCACTTATCTGATTGCTTAGAAATGACTGGAAAGTTCCAGCGAGAGGGGAGTACCTTCCTCTCTGCATTTTTTTTCTCTAATTCAATAAAACTAACGGGACAAATAATTCCCTTTACCTGTTGTGTTCTTTCAAAAGAACCTAGGAGATTTGTATTTTAATGAACCGATTTATATTTTCATAAACCGGTTCTAAACTAGTTCAGATCTGGTTTTGCTTTGAAGTCCAAAACTCATTGCTTTCTTTGTCCTTCTCAACACAACTTTTTTCTTTTACCAAATATTTCTCGACACAACTAGCCATCTGCAGTATCTCAGCATTCACAATTTACCAAATATGTATATGTATTCAATTTATTTGATAATTAATAATTATCTCACTTTCCTTAATCCCATCACATTTTCTACTCACTATTTTGTTTCTCTCTCTCTCTCCCACAATCTTCTTCCTCTGTAACACCTCAAACAAAATCTTCATCAGTGGTCTGAAAATAACGGCCAATAAGCAATAAAAACATAAATCCAATGTGTTCTGTTCCTGCATAACCGAGTTTAGATTTTATAACCAATTTTGTTCTCAGGGAAGGCTACATCATACTCAAAGTCAGAGCCTCTCAGGGATGGCTGAGTGAGAATGAGAATTTGGGGCTTGGGTTAGAAAATGTTGGTCCTTTTAGGAAACCAAGACACAATTAATGTCACTTTACCATTTATACCCTTACAAAAACTAAAGCAATCATCACATGGATTTACTCTTTCTTAATAAAGTAAGGGTAAAAATGACTTAAATTATCAATCTTTGTTATTTCTTAATTCATGTGCAAAACTCTTAAAGGACCAAAGTTTTGGGACGGAGGGGGTACCAGTTTTTACAAAATGGATACTAATTTTTAGTTTTGTAATAAAATGGATAATGGGCCATTTTTTCTCTAAAACTAAAACAACTTGTGATTTAAAATTGGCCCACTGGTTTTTCAAAAATAGTTATAGTGTATACAGGTTTATTTGCACACCCCTAACTCAAACTGCGTATTTGTTACCTGAAAATGGAGCTTCACAGCCCTAACAATGGTGGAAAACAGAAAAACTACACCATAGTTTCAAGAACTCCTAGACCAGAGAAAGTTTTCCTCCTACCTGACAGTCTGACTCTAACAAACTTTCTGAATGAGTTACATAGTACCCTTCCCTCTCTTTTATAACAGAAAGTTTCTAAAACTTTTATTCATTCAGCTATAATAATTTTCTACGGAACTTGTACTTGTGTGACTTGGGCGCAATGATTGGGTCATCACACACCGACACACGTATTGGACCCTAGTGTTGTCCTATCAGAAACCATAAAGTATAAAATAAATGCTCATAATATGCTATCAAAATATTATGAATTGAAGTTGCAACTTACTTCCTGAACATGCTTTTCAAGAGATTTGAGCTTTGAATCTTGCTCCCCATGATCACGACTCAAATCAGATCTAATTTCTCCAATAGATTTGTCAAGATTATAGCAATATAATTCCAACTGTGATAGCCTTGAACTAATACCCTCAAGAAATCGCATTAGGTTATCAGTATATTTCTTCATACTCTTATCAACAGTTGCAATCACATCTTGGCTTACAGAATCCTCAGGTGGATTATAGCCAGTAGCAGGAAAAACTGATGTCCTTGCAACCCTTGATTTGTGAAAATCCTGCCAATTTTTTTTTGCAAGTTAGGTATAAAATTTACATGAAACTCGAAATCATCACAATTACACAAAGTATATAAACATATACTACATAATAAGCAACAAAGTATGGAAGGATGATAAATTTTATAAACCCTAACCCCTTTTGGTTTGGAAGAGTGAACGTACCTTGGTTGAATCGGTGTGATTGCCATTGGAATTGGAATCCCTGTTGGAAAAGTCGTCGTAGGAGCATAGGATGTCATCGGATGCAAAATCGAAGCCTTTGGAACCGGGGTTACCGCCGCGACCAGATGATCCAGAAGCCATGGATGGAGGTTGAAGATGCAGTGATGATAGATAAGGGATTGAAGAGAGAGAAAATTTGTGTAGTAGTTGTTGTGAGTAAAGGGAACGGAACGAGAGATGATTAATTGATTTGATTATATTTCTTCTTTGCTGCTACGTTGCTTTTCCACAAACCGAAACTCCTATCTTTGCTGGGGATGGCAATTGACTTATTAATATCATGGGTGTGTTTGTTAAGTCAATAAGTTAGCTTTATTGGATTCTCCTATAAGTTGTTTGAAAAAAATAAGGGAGCTTCTATGGTGAAGTTGCCCTTATGACTTTTTTGGTGAAGTTGGCTTACGTGGTCCAATAGGATTAAAGTATTTTTTTGTCCCCACCAAATCATTATTATATGATTATTATCTGATGTGTGTTTTTTATTATGATACATGGTACACCTTCATAGATCAATGGTGTATTTTAAAATTTCTTTATTCTAAGATCGAGTTATGCTCTGATACCAGAGTTTTTGATTTGGATTTATAAAGAATTTTCCTAGATAAATCTAGATTCTTTTATCCAATTTTTCGAGCTGTAAGGACAACCCTGCTACTGAGCTTTGTAGCTTATGTAGCTCCTTTTGTTCTGAGATTTCAAAATCTCTTTTGGGTGGTGTTATTCTAAGGCTTTGGCTTTTAAATAATGTTCTTTCTTCTTCAAACAAATTTTTGTCAACCTCTATTAAAGAACAACTATTTCTTGCTGGATTTCTAAATATAGGTGATTCTAATGTTACTAGTGGTGTGAATAGTTCATCAATATGAATAGTATCTTTTCCTGTAAATTCTATGCTGTGGTGTGAATTGCTTAGAGCATAATTAATCCTGTAGTAGATTGTAAAGGGATGGTTACCTTCTTTCATAAGATTTGGGTTTTCCAGTTTATAGTGAAAAACTATAGATCTGTCTAGATCTTTATCTTTTAGGGATAACCCCATTTGTAAGTTTATATCAAACTTAATTTTTCCATATTTCAAATTGCATTTTCCTTGTGCAATTATTGATTGTTTTTTATCTACAATCCTAGAATCCTCTAAAATTATTTCTAGGGGCGAGTTAATACCTTTCATGAAAGTACTTTTAATCAAAATCTGAATGGTTGATATGTGAATATAACCAATTTTAGTTTTTTCTTTTTCAGAAAGGTTTTCAATTCTTCTTCTAATTTGTGTCCTATCTATAGTAGATACGACTATATTTCCATAAGTGGAGTCAATTGGAATTGCTTCTTCTCCAGTCATTATTCCAAATTTTAAAATATTTTTTCTTGAGAAAAATTCCTTGAATTTATTAAACTTTCGTTTAAAGTTTTCTTCTGCAGTTAAGGATAAACCTGCTTCTTCTATTTTATGATCTAATATGCCATCAGCAAAATAACTAGATTTGTTTTCTAAAAGAGAAATTTCAGTCATATTTGAAGATTTTTCAGAAAGGACTTAATAGTTTCTTCATGAAGTTTATGTCTTGGTTGTACCAAACCATTTAATAATAAATATTCAGAAGTAATTGAGTATTCAAATTGTTCTAGAAAATCTATACCAAAGAGAAATTTATTCGGTTGTTCATCAATTAGTATTTGTAATTGAAACTCTTCTATTTCCCTGAGTTTTAAACGAACAATAGTACTTCGTGACATGATTTTTAAAGAACCATCAAATTTGAAAACAGTTCTTGGTTCTGATAATATTTCAAAATTATCACAAATTTCTTTTGATACATGTGACCATGCAGCTCCTGTATCAATTAAAATTGGTACTATTTTTTCGTTTATCATACCAATAATATGGTATTGAAATGTAACTTTTGAATTTAAAAGAGATATAATCATACCTGATTTAATTCTCAGTTTGATGTTAACGGAATTTTCGTCTTTGAAGATGTTTGTGTTTTGAGATATAATCTGTTGATTATATTGTTGGTATGAGTGGTCCTTCCAGAGTATTACCTCAAGGATCTAGCTCCTCCAGAGTATTACCTCAAGAGCTACCTCTTAGAAATGATTCTAAGGACAGAAGAAATATTTCTTCATAAAACTAGATAGTAGTTTCATATATTTTTCAACTGTGTTTACAAATGAGCTAAATGCTCTTATTTATAGTGGAGAAGGGCTCACATAGGTAAGATGTCCCTTTCCATGACAGCACACTATAGTGTCATGCACTCAGAAAAGTAACATGCACTAACATAAAGTAATACGCACTAAAAGAAAAGCGACAAACAGTTATTTACATTATTTCAAAGCTTATCACTAAGTGGTTCCCATCTGACTCAGATGTGATAAGATACCACTGTACATTATGGTTTACATTATGATGTGTTGCTTTGTGTTGTCAGCTTTTTTGTCTTCTTGTGCCGACGATTTTGGTGAACAATTTTTGCACATGTGTTCTTTGTAATACTGTGAAAAAATTCTACAGCATTCTTCTTGAATTACTCTAGGTAATTTTTCATAATCTTCCTTGAGTTGGTCAACTCTTGTTTCAAGATCTTTGACTGCATTGATATCTTTTTCTTTTGCAGGCTTTCTTGAGTCGCTGTATATAACCATTGTTGAATCTTCATAAATAATTCTGTAGTTGTTTTGAGAGGATAATCTTGATATTTTTTTATGAAAGTTTTTGATTTGTGCAATGTAGCTACCAGGGTGCCATTCATTGCTTTCCTTGCTCATTGTTGGGTATTGTTTGTTTGAGATCCCAATTTTAATGAGGTATTGTGGTTTTGTAGCTAGGTCCAAGGTATTTTCATCATACCACGGATATGTTGAGTCTATCTGCAAGAATATCTCTTTTCCTTTTGCAAATAGATTGTTGAATTTTTGGGTTAAATTTTGGAGTTCTTTGGGAAGGTATTTAAGTTCTCCAAATGCCTTTCCTGGTTGCTCTTCCAAGTATATGGTGCTGATTAGTCCATTTTGAAAGAACGATAAACAGATTTGACTAACAATACCTGGGAGTAAAATTGCTCTAGTGCAGCCAAACTTGTTGACTGGATAGAAACATTCGGTGGTGAATATTTCGTTGTAGTGGTTTAACCATTTCCATCTGAGACTGAATTCCATGTAGGTTGGATCAGTTATCTGGAAATTTTTCTGATGTTCAAGCTGACGAATTTTGTCAATTGACAGCTTCTTTTTGGATTCCATTGTAGGTGATCTTTGAAGGTTTTTTGCAGTTGCAATTTCTCTGTATGATCCATAAAGAGCTATTTCTGCTTCCTCCATAGTCTTGTAACCTTTGTGCCTTATGTTTTTACCAGTAACATGCTGCTTTGCTATTGCCCAGCTTCGATAGATACCCTTAAATGGTCCTTCGAAGATGACATATGCTGCATATTTTCCCATCTGTTGATCAATAGGATCTACGAGAACGCTTTCTTGGAGGGTAGGTAAACCATTTTTTCTTGCTTCGTCTTCTTCCTCAACTTCTTCAGCCCATGATTTTTTGCTGTCTGAAGTTGTTCCTGAGGATCCAGATTCCTGTTCTTCAGTTGATTTCCATCCATTGGGTGTTATTGTCTCAATGGGAATTTCTGAATTTTCTGGGACTGTATATTTTACATAATAATCATACTTTCCAGAAGGCTGTCCTAGCAAGTCCCAATTTTCTTCATTTTTGAGAACTTTGTCTGAGCTTGTTGTCATGTTTTGCAAGCTTTTGAGTGTTGTAATCATCTCCCCCCTCTCGTCGGAGATCTTTTTTCTTCTAGAATCAATGGCAGCGAGCTGCTCATCCTTCTGCTTTATGTTGTTTTGAAGTAGCTTTATTGCTTGCTCCATTCTCTTGTTAGTGTATCTGCAAAACTGTTTTGTTCAGATTTTATGTATTGAATATATGGCTCGAATTGTTGTAACTTCATCTGCCATCTTATTAGTCTGCCTTGTTTATGGTCTGCTTTAATTTTATATTTCCAAAATCCTGTAAGGTATTTAGAGTCTGTACGAAGAAGGAACCTTGATGGTAACAAATCAATTTTCCATTTTTCTAATATCTTTACACATGCCAGAGTTTCTAGTTCCTGAATATGGTATCTAGATTCTGTATCTGTAAATGTACCAGAAATATATTTACATAAATGTAATTTTTCAGTATCCTTTATCAGGATTTTAGAAGCACTATAATCAATGCTTTTTATAGTATCTGTCCCTTCCTTCGAAGTTTCAGATTCTTTTGATCGAAGGTCCTTAGATTCTTCAATTTTATATCCTTTCTCATTAAGAGAAAGTTTTGCTTTACCTTTAGGTAAGGCTCTCATACAACCTGCCCAGGTTGTTTGCGATGCATCTGTCTCTATAATTAAAAAATCTTCTTTCGTTGGATTGTAAAGTTCAGGCAAAACTTGAATTTTTTCTTTAATTGTTTTAACAATATCAGAATCAGTTTTGGTCCAAGACCATGGGATTTTTTCTGAAATTTTCTTTTGCAAATGTTTTCTTTCTTTTGCTAAGTCTTTGAAAAATCCTTCGTTAGCAATATAATTTA
The DNA here is from genome assembly GCA_030408175.1 of Trifolium repens. Classification (NCBI taxonomy): domain Eukaryota; kingdom Viridiplantae; phylum Streptophyta; class Magnoliopsida; order Fabales; family Fabaceae; genus Trifolium; species Trifolium repens. Next base: position 7,647,727 of record CP125842.1, read on the forward strand.
AACATCCAAGAAATCTTTGGATTTGCTTTCTATCAGAAAGTTCATTTGGAAAAGCTTGTATTTTTTCTTGGGTGTGAGGTGCTAAACTCAGTTCCCCGTTTTCTTTTAAAATCAAACCAAGGTATTCTATTTCTTTTTGTAAAAGTTTTGATTTCTTTTTTGAAATCACAATACCTTTTTCTTTAATTCTTAAAAGAACAGTTTCTATATCTTGAAGATGTTGTTCCCTACTTCCTTTTGTGAAAATAAGTATGTCATCTATATATGCCAAACATATATGATTCAAACCTTCAAGAGATTTATCCATAAATCTTTGGTATATTGATGGTGCTTGTTTTAGTCCAAAAGGTAAAACATTCCATTCATAATGTTTTTGAGGTGGACATGAAAAAGCTGTTAATGGTTTTGTTTCTTCAGCTAGTCTTAGTTGATAATACCCAGACTTTGCATCTAAGGAAGAAAACCAATTGCACCCTTTTATATTTTCTAAAATAAAATCTTTTCTTGGTAATTTATAAGAATCTCCAACAGTTGCTAAGTTGAGTTTCTTATAATTGATTACCATTCTTCTTTTACCTCTTTTTATTTCGTTGTGATTCTCGACATAAAAAGCTGGTGCCGAATGTGGGCTTGATGAGGGTCTAATAAGATCCTTATCAAGTAGATCTTTACATTCTTGTTGAAATTCTTCAACATCCCTAATAGAATATGGAATCCTATTTGGCACATTTATCTCGTCATTTGGGTTCTTGAGTTTAATGACTATAAGTTCATGATTAGTGTTTTTAAGACTATCTAGAGGGTTATCTGAACAAACTTCATCTAATCTTTCTTCTATATTAATATGGAAGCTTCTTTCTTCCCACATCATTCTTAATTCTCTAAGGTTTCCCTTAATAAGATTTAAAATCTCATTTCTAGTAACTATTTTGGTAGTTACTATTTTGCTATTCTTTGGATTTCCCAAGTCCTTCCATTGAAGTGATATTGTATCCTTTCTTTGAGTAAAAGGTTCATATAACTTTAAAAAGTTATTTCCTATAATTAGATCTAATCCTGAATCATGGAGGTATATTGTTGGGATAAAAAACTTATATCCTTCAATTTCTATAGATACATCTCTAAGGTTAAACCATATCTGATGTTTTGATTTATCTGCAACTATTATTTCTTTTGGTTTGACTAATCTTTCCCAGTTTCTAGAGATAGATTTTCTCCCAAAACAAAGAGTTGCACCTGTATCTATATAGGCTAAAAGATTTCTATTTTTTAGTACTATTTTAATAAATGTAGCGCTTGGATTTCCCTTACCAAGTATCTTCTTCGACATCTGAATCTGTTTCTGTGCAATATTCATAAATTTCTTCATCAGATTCTATATCTGATTCTATAGGTTCATATCCTATTGCATGTATTGCATGTAAGACATTTTTCTTAGGATTCTTCTTCTTAGGACACTCATTTGCATAGTGACCTTCTTCATGACATAGCCAACATGTACATGATTTTTTACCCTGTGGGCATGTTTTCTTCTTAGGGTAAGGTTGTTTTTTCCTAAAGAATTTTTTGTCTCCTTTTCTGAATTTTCTAAATGGGACCTTCTTGAATTTCTTTCTTTTATAGGGTTTTTGTGTTCTTGCCTTTCTAGGTTTCTTTCTAGAGTTACAACCATAGTTTCCTATTTTGTCTTGTAGCTTGTTACAACAAAGGGATACTTGAGCTTCTCTTTTGGCTATCTTCTGACTACACATCTCTTGAAGCCAAATTTTTAAAGAAGTTATTCTTCCTCCTAAAGTATCGTCTACCTTTCCTTCTGCTAATGCTGAGGTAAAAAATGCCTTAACTTGAGCCGATACTTTTTCTGGTGACTTGTCATAAAATAGTTCTAACAAGTTTCTAGAGATTCTTGTACTATTATCTATATTATAGTAATAATCCTGAAATTCACAAATGAAATTATCTACATAGCACATATTGCAGATTTTTAGGTTGGTGATTTTCCAAAGGTTTTGGTCAGAAAATGCTATTTTTGATTGAATGGAATTTTTCCATCCTTTGAATTCTTTTATTAGTAAACCATAGACCCAGTCTACTACTAAGGTTCCTGTTAGAGGTAATTCTCCCATAACTTCCGATGGTAGAGTAGAAATGTATTTGTAAGCATTTCCTCTAGTTTTATATTGAAGATAGTTGAAAATATCAACTGCTCCTAAATGTTTAAGATCTTCGTTTAACTGGATTAACACACTATTTGTATTATACCAATCCCTAAGATCTTTTGCTGCATCAACACTGCAGTCTATATCTAAAATTCCTTGTCCTTGAAATGGGTTTTGCGAAGGTACATAATAATGAGGTACTTTCTGAAATTTTTGTTTAGTGAATTCTCTTTCAAAATCTGCAGGTCTTTTAGTTCCCGAAGTTTCTCCTTGTTCTTCTATTTTTACATAATGAGGATTTTCGATCTCATTTTCATTAGCTTCTTCTTCTGAGCTAAAGTCATAAATAATCTGATTATTATCTTCTGATTTGTCATCATAAGTTTCCTGACTTTTGCCACTAATATCTAGAGAGACCATTAATCTTTCTAAATTCTCTAATTGCCTATTAAGGGCTTCTTCTGTGTCATCCATATCTAAAAGTAATTAGATGGTGGTTTAATTCTTAATTGTGTGGCCTCAGGGGTTTCTTCGAGATTAGAAATCTTTTCTTGAGGTTGGGTTTGTGATATTTTTAGGATTTCTATTTGTTTTCCCTTATCCTCCCCCTTCTTAAGAAATTGAGATAATTCATCCAGAAGAACTTCTAATTTAATGCAGATATTTTCTACATTTCTTTTTTGTTCTTCTTGAAATTCATCCATTCTTTGGTGAAAATTTTGATAGCAACAATTTTTTATTATATAGGTTAGCATACATGCTATATTGTTGAGTTGTGGATTTGTTGTATGAAAAATGTGAGGATATTTATGCAATTCATCCTTTTCATAACAGACAAAGTTTTCTTCATGAAAGTTCCAGGTTTCATGAGGGTTATATTTACTTTTTTCCGATTGTAAGCTTTCTAAATATAATGTTTGTCTTTCTAAGTTATCTAAAACTTTTTGTAGAACACTTGTTATACTTTCTTCAGTCATCTTGCTATAGACTGAAGGTTTTTCCGAAGGCTTTTAGCTAGTTCCTTGTATTCTCTAGCTAAATAGAAGTTTCCTGAGTTTCTAAACCAATAGTGTAGTCTTTTGAACCATTTAATTTGAATTTTGTATAAAGCGAGATCAGCCGGGTTAGGATTAAAGCTGATTATTGGATAAATTAATTTTCCGCATGGACTTTCTAGGAATTCATTCCCGTGTCGTTTTTCTATCATATTTTTTATTGAACTTGGATTATTTGCCATAAAATAACTACCAAATTTTTGCCACTAAATTTGTGCTAATGGGCTACTTGGTTTCTGGCCATTAGATTTGAGATTTGCACATAGAAATATTTGTGCCTTTGCAACACTAGATTTTGACTTTTTTGGAGAAGTCATTTTAGTGACTTCACGTTAGAATTCCCCAAAAAATAATCTGTTTGGTAAAAAGAAATTCATTAGCTTATAGCTTTTTTTACCACTTTAAAAGCTACCCATTAAACAATCACTTTAAAAAGTTAATTATATCAAACACTTAAATTTCAATCAGTTAACTTTTCAACTATCTGCTTGCTAGTTTATCAGTTATAAGTTAGCTAGCTTATTGTTGAGTTTTACCAAACAAATACTAAGTACCCATAAACAATACCCAATAACATACATGCTCCATTAAATAAAAAATAGGATAACTCTAAGTTTCTCCCTCTAGTCCTGCATATGAGAAAAAAATTTACTTTTTAAATTTATTGTAAAGTTATTCAGATTGGACAACTTTACAATGAATTTAAAAAGTAAATTTTTTCTTATATATAATAAGATCGGAGTGAGTATTTTATAGCGGGTAAGTTTATAGCAAATAATTTATAAATTAACTTTTAGCTTATACTAGCAAATAAGTTAGTTGATCGAATTTATAGTGTTTGATAAACTTAGCGGTAAAACTAGCTTATAAGTATGAAATGACATAAAATACATGTTTAATTAATATTTAATTTTTTTTTAAGTAAGATAACAGTGTTGAAATTGGAAGAAAATAATAAACTGCTTAAAATAGCGTTTGAAAATTAAACTATAAGTTTTTAAAAAAAACATTTTCGAAAGTGATTTTTTTTTGTCACATGAGCTTAGTTGTAAGCTCAAAATATGGCTTTATCAAACAGAGCCAAAAACTCGCATCATGGATAGAGGTTTTGTAATTTGGTTTTGAGAAGAAAAAATAACTCGCATCATGGATAGAGGTTTTGTAATTTGGTTTTGAGAAGAAAAAAAACTCGCCCGATTCAAATATAAAATTACTCGAGGTTTGATTCGTTTTTGGATGGTTAATTTAAAAAAATTGACTAACTCTTAAGAAAGTCTTTGACTTTTTCAAAATATTAAATTTTTCATGGCATTGTTGAATATTTGGTTCTATATTTTTATATTCATTTTCTAACACCAATGCGTTGAAATGGAATGTTAAATATCATAGGGATAATGACATCATACAATTTACGAGTCACATAATTAATGATTAATTATAGTTCGAAAAATTGAACAAAAATTAAAAATTTTACTTCTCACTACATCGCAAAATAATTCCTTATTTTTTCAAATCATCTCAAATTTCAAAATAATGTTTTATCTACAACATCGTACAAGATAAATTTATTCAATATTTTAAACAATCATCTGTAGTTTTTTTTTCTTACACATTCATCCATTGTTGTGTACTATCAAATATTTACTTTTTATCTATCTATATTAATATATAAAGAGAATATTTCATTTTGGGTAGACTTTTGTTATTTTCACATTTGCCCTCCACTCTATTCACATATTTGTATATGTTGAAAAATAACTTCTATACAAAAGTTGATATTCAGTTTTTTTTAGTGAATTTTTTTTTTCTCTTTCTTTCTTTATAACTAAGCACAACCAAAAAGAAGATCACGTAGTTATCAATTAACTAAACACAACCAAGTTAAGTAGTTATTTATAATAACACAATAAAGAATGTCGATTACATAAACGAGCACGAAACGTGGTGTTTGGCCGCTAGTAAATTAATAATAAGAGTCAAAATCATCAAACAAAAAACTATTTCCCAAAAGTAACTACTAAAATTAAAAAGGGTCATGTTAACTAGTATCCCGGACACTAGTTAAGGATATTAAAAAGATCAAGTTTTTTTTTTCTTTTTTTGGTACAATAGAGGGGCAAAGCCCCAAAAAAAAAGATCAAGTTTTAGTTTTACATTGATAATAATATTATTTATATTTTAAAAAATTAAATACACACGTTCCAAAAGGCACAAGTTGGCATTTTTCGATTAAAAATTTACAATTTTTTTTTTTACAATAGTAAATGAGTACATCCTCTCATTGAAAAAGGTGTACAAAATCGCTTAATAAAAGGGGCATAAATTCTCTCACTTTCTCTCTCTTACCCAACCAAACAAAACGATTGATTGAACCAAAGAAAGAGCTTCTTCTTCTTCTTCCTCCTCTGAATCAATCAATCCTAACAAAATGGTAGCGGACAAAGACGTTTCCGTTACCATCAACGGCAAAACCAAAGAATCCACAGCCACCGCCGCTTTAATATTCACCTACGGAACATTAAAGAGAAACTTCTCGAATCACCCCCTTCTCCAAGACCTAATCAAAACCAACGACGCATCATTCATCGGAACATACCGCACCGTTCAAAATTACCCTCTCGTATGTGGTCCATATCGCGTCCCTTTCCTTCTCAACATTCCCGGATCGGGTCAACCCGTTTACGGAGAACTCTACTCCGTTTCATCTTTTGGACTTTCACGAATGGATGAACTTGAAGGAACAACAAAAAATCACTACGAACGTCTTCCTATCAAGGTCGTTCCAGCCGAGGAGGAGGATGAAGAAGACGGAAGAGAGGTGCAAGAAGTAACGTCCGCTGAAGCTTATTATGCGCATGGGAATTATGCGATGGAGATGTGGAAGAAAAATGGAAAACGTGGGTTGAAGTGTTATACAGAGAAAGAAACTATTGGGTATGTTAAACGTAAAGATAGGCCTCAACATTTGACTTTTCTTGATCATATTAGATTGTTTCTTTCTGATTGATTGATTGATTGATTCAATTATGTTTTGATGAATCTACCAGATTTGATGAGGATCTTTGTCTGTGTCTGTGTCTGTGTCTTTTGTTTAGTTTATTGTTGTAAAAACAAATGTGAAACTACCCTTTTTCTCATGGCTGCTGCAGTTTTTTGTTGATCAAAGTTAGAAGATGATCAATTTAATAATTAAAGAGTGGGTGCTTAATTTAATTTAAGTTTAAAGTCACAATTTTCTACATTTCTTGTATTTATGCAAAATTTTAGGGAATTTTTGTTCTTGTTTTTGGGTAGATGGACAAAATGACAAACTATTAAAAACTCATATACCTAAGAATTTTTTCTCTCATGTTTGGTCATGTGCAACCATCTTAACCTTTTATTCATTTTTTTTCTCTCTCCACTTAAGTGTTTTTTTATTCTTAGTGGATTGCTAACCATTAGATCAAAAAAAGAAGAGAGAACATGAGAGAAAAACTTGGAGAGGATCCAAATCCTACATAAAGTGGAGAATCGGAATTCAAACTCAATAATAACGTCTGACACTAGTTTAGTTAGAATTTGTGTAGATAAATTTTTGTTTTTACAATATAGTATATTTGATGCACTTAGGCATGCAACATTTTATCTTTCTTATGGTATCAAATATATATGTAGGCAAATTCTTTTCAGATATTGATCAACAAAATTTTCATCAGTTTATTTAAGTTTTTGAAAAATGATTTTGTTTTGATTTTCAGAGAATTATAAAATAATTTGAAGTTACTTTCTTGTTTGTTTGAGTAATGTATAATTTTTTTGAAGCTTATGCACCTAATTTTTTTGTTTTTTAAAAAATTACTCATTCTGTTTCTTTTTAAGTGTCTAAAAACGTCGAATTTAGCGTTCCTATTTAATTGTCCATTTGGTGTTTTAATGATACGATTTGTCAATTATATCATTTGTCAATTACTCATATTATTTTCAATAAAACTAATTAATGCTATATATTTGGAAAAATGAATTATTTTTTAAAAATATTTTCTTGTGTGCATAATATATTAAATTTATTGGAAAGAGAAAGTGTGTGAAGAAAAAAAGATTTTTTAGTGAATTAAAATTAGGGTATAATAGAAAGATAAGGTGCCAATATATACTTAATTTGGTGGTACTATTCAAAACGGACACTTAAAAAGAAACGGAGGAAGTATATAATACTCCCTCCGACCACAAATATAAACAAAAGTCTACTTTTTAGATTCATGTATCTGGTCTGTATTAAAGTCTCGATACATCAATTATTCAATGAATCTAAAAAGTGCAATTTTGCTTATAATCGTAGCCGGAGGGAGTAGTTCTATTCTACCATATTTTTCAATATACTCTATTTTTTATATAATATTTTTTACATTTCAAAAAAGTAATTGTCATTTCAACAATAATAAAAAATACTCAAATTTAAATAATTGCTCTATAAATAAAATATCAACATTTTTTTTTTTAAAAAGTACAGAATAAATTATTTTTTCAAAATAATACCCCGTACAATATAAAGTGTTTTTTTTACAACATAAAGATTTCATAATTTTTTTATAACAATAGTTAGGTATAACAAAAATGATGGGCCTAAGGTCGTCGCACCACTGTCTATAGCTCAGGGTCGGCCCTGCCTGCGTTGAAACTTGATCAGATCTTGATTTTATTTATCTTTATTTCTGAGATTTTAAATGACTGGACCAATTCATTTGTGATTTCATATATGTATGTTAAGATTAAGTATATTATAATTATGCATTGTTCTCATTAATTAATGTGTAAATACCCTCAAATTATAAAAAGGTAAAGTATGCCACACAACTAGTAGGCCTCACTTGTTTCTTTTGACTTAATCGAAGACCTACTTGATGACAATACAACGTCAAATGCATATTTCTTTTCCATTGTTTACTTAAACTAGTACTCTTTGCGTTTCTTTTTATTTGTCTTTTATTGTCAGATTTAGTGTTTCTATTTAATTGCATTTTTGTATTTTACGGTCATGATTTGTCAATTATACTCTTTGTCAATTGCTTTTATTTTTTTCAATAATTCCAATTAATTCTATATATTTGGAAAACTTTTTTTTTTTTAATTTTTTTTTGTGGTACATAACATATTAATTATTTTTTTATACATAATATATTAAATTTATTGGAAAAAGAAAGTGTGTGCAAAAAAAAAAATAGGAATTTATTGGTGGATTAAAACGAGAGTATAATAAAAAGATAAAGTACAAAAATACACTTCCTTAATTTTGTGTTACTATTCTAAAAAGACAAATAAAAATAAACGGAGGAAGTATTAATTAAGTTATTATTTTAATTATAAAAATCATTAGTAAAAAAATATTATAAAATTCATTATCTCCTATGAGTCTACGAGACGATATTTATTACCTACGAAACCTCGATACAGGATATGATACCGATACTTATACGTTGATACGGGAAATTTTTAAAATTCTCAATCTGATACTGCCAAGATACGTTATTTAAAAATTAAATATATAAATACACAATATATATAAACATGACTAAAACCAATGATATTAATAAAGGAAAATTTCACTCACCTCCCATGAAGTCTCTTTAAACAACACACACAATTTTAATGCAGACACTAACCTCCCCTAAAATCTCTTAAAATAGTAAAAACCTCCCTTATTAACTTAACACCAACTTAATACCGTTAATCTGTTAAACACCTTTTAATTTTGCACTCAACATTAACCCCTTTATTGACTTAATTTTTTTATTAATTCATTAAAACTAAAAAAAAAACCTTCGGTAAGTTAGAATTAGACAACTTAGAAATTACAATCAGAGTTCTAATAAGTAATAACAACAAAGCATCAGACCACTTTTTAGCATATCTTGCCAATGTTGCAATCAATAGCTCAAATTGATCTCTAATAAGAATGAAATCCTGCAGAAAAAGATGCATGCATTAGGAATGCAACAAACGATTCATCTTAGGAATGTACTAGCAAAGGCACAAATTATGAGTTAGGTTTATCACATTCACTGTTTTCTATCTCAAAAATCTGAAACATAACACAAAAGAGAAAAGAGAAAATCTGAAACATTCACTGTTAAACTCCACCTATATCTATTGCTAGGAACAGAAGCTCTAGATGTGCCTTTCTGATGCTGCTCTATTTCCTTCAGTTGGCGGATCCTTTTGACAAAACAAAATTCAAAGGAGTCAGTACAGTAAAGTTTAATTTGTATAATTAGCAGATCTAATGGACAAAACCAAGCAATTATAGAGGAGCAAAATTTATATAGGTACAACCATAAATTCAATTTGTATGGGCACTCATACATAATTTAAAAATAAAATAAAAGAATTAATTAATTAATATTAAATGATGTGACTAAATTATTTACAGTATAATTTAATTTTTTTAAAAATTTGTATGTACTTTCCCAAATATAATTGATTTGGGGATGTATCCAATATCCATAGAAGCATTCCGATCATAATAAAGATTGTTTTTGCAATGTGATGATAAATTTAATTTTTATCTAAATTGGCCGGAGTAACCTCTAAAGCATGGATACTCATAAAATAATATACACCAATGCAAAGTAGACATTAAGTACTCATACTATAGATATCAATCCGTACCCATTTGATATGAAAGAATTTGAAGTTATGTCTAAAAATTATATGAGTTTCTCGAATGTAGGGTTCTCGGATGTAGGGTTCTGCGACGTCTTTAAGACCCTAAAAGTTGAAAACAATATCATTGAGACGTGTTAAATTTCAAATTATAAATTAGGAAATCAAAAACTACCAAAAATAAAAATAGAGAACAAAGTATGAGATAGAAAAACACCTTCTTCGGAAAGGTATCCCTGTTTAATTTCAATCGCTTCAACTGAATATTTATAAATTAACATTAGACCATTATCTAATAAAAAATAATGAATGAGAGAACAGTAGTTTTGACAATTCTACATTTTGAAAAAACAGTAAGTTTATTACCTCGGGAGGAGGAGGGTCAATGTACTAGGACCAAAACAAAGATAGTTAGTTCAGGAAAAAAAGAAGAAAAGAAAATCGTAACACAATAATAATAAACAAATAAATAAATAATCATCTTTGATTGCGCAAGTATCTATATGCAAATTGAAATTAGTATTAATACAGAGACACGCATACCTTGCGCACATACTCTATGATCGTTATTATAACAAAGAGGACACCTGAGCCAATGAGGTCTAAAAAAAAGAAAGAAAGCAAATGAGATGAGATGGGCAATAAAATAAAGGCTTAATTCATACGTTGATCCCTTATGTTTATTTTAGCGCTCAATTTGATCCCTTATTTTTTAAACGTCTCAATTTCGTCCCTTATCTTTTAAAAGTCTCAATTTGGTCCCTTATCTTTTATGCAAGTCTCAATTTGGTCCCTTATCTTTTCTGCAGTTCTCAATTTGATCCCTTGTCTTTTAAAATTTTGGACACGTGACACACTTGGACAGATGACACGTGCCCAAATTTAATGGTAATAGTGAAAAATTTGACGGGAGGGACCAAATTGAGAACTTCAGAAAAAATAAGGGACCAAATTGAGACGTTTAAAAGATAAGGGACCAAATTAAGCGCTAAAATAAACATAAAGGACCAAAGTATGAATTAAGCCTAAAATATAATAGAATTAAGAAAATGAATGAGTGAGTGAGGGAAAGGTACAAACACCAGTATATTATGTCGTCCAGAGTTGTGGACGGCCGCTGATATAGGTGATCTTCTTGGTCGACGAGAGTCATGTAACAACTCATACCTGGGAATAGGAATTAGGAATTCTACGAGGGAAAATGGAATATATCAGGGGTCCAATAACGGCATCGATGATGCCTTGTTTTTCGTCATTGGAGAGTTGAGAAAACTTTTCTTCAACAAGCTTAAGTATCTGGTCATCGCTCATGAGAGAAATCTGGAAGCGAGATTTGTTAGTGAGCTTGCATGCGAAATTGATGAGCATAGAGCGGAGGAACATGTCTAACTCCCACATCCTGTATCTGTACTCTACTTCACTGCTGCTTGTTTTGTTTGCCAGAAGGGCGACTGATCTTCAATATATATAAGTAAGGAGGTATTTTATGCCATGATCTTAAAATTATTTTATGTTTTGATTTAATTTGACATAAATATTTAAATAAATATTTGTTTCTATTTTATAAATGGATTTGTTTTCTTTCTATTTAGATACATATCAATTTGTTTCTATTATATAAATGGTTTTTATTTTATTTTCTGATTATGTATGCTTAATTTTTTTTATGTAGTTTTGGTATGCTTAATTGATGTATAACTTGCAACCAAAAAAATATATCAAAAGAGATTACTATTTCCTAATTTGTGCTCATCAATTTTAATAATAGTATTTCAAATTTCTAACCTTAAGGGTCTGTTTGGTTCGGGAGTTTTGGAAGGAAGTGGAGGGAAGGTGATATTTTAAATTTTTATGTTTGGTTCAACTTTTTAACGAGGGGAGGGGAGGGAAGGGGAGAAGTAATTTATATTTTTACCCTTAACCTTATAAACTCAAAATAAGGATTAAATTATAATGGACTAGCCGCCGAACGCGTTTGTGTAATCGATATTCTTTCTTTTTTTCCGTGTGTGATCGATATTCTGTATTGTGCAAATATAAATAACTATTTAATCACTTTTTTATTGGACTTTGTTAATTGATAATTACGTAACCTCCTTTTAATATATTTTTTTTTACTATAAAAAAACTGAAAACCTACTTTTATGTGGAAGTTGTGCTTAGTTATTAAAAAGAAAAAAAAATTATTTACTAAAAAAAACTTAAAATCTATTTTTATGTGGAAGTTATTTTTTAAGGGTAAAATTGGCATAATAAAAAAGTCATCCCAAAAATTTGTATCCCCTTTATATATTAGTATAGATATATTACGTCAAAAAAAAATCTAATAGATATATACAAAAAAAATCTAATGAATAGAAAACCTAAATTTTTTTGTTGTAAAAAAAAAATAAAACCTAGAATTTAATATTCCAACAAGGATAATTTAGAATTTTAATAAAAAAGTGAGGGTAATTTTGTCAACATAATAAATTATGTTTTACCTCGACTCCCCTCCTTAAAAATCCCTCCCCACACCTCCCCTTCCCCTCGGTTCGGGAGTTTTGGAGGGGAGGGGAAGGGAGGTGACGTAATATTTTAAATTTTTATGTTTGGTTCAACTTTTTAACGAGAGGAGGGAAGAGGAGAAGTAATTTATTTTTTTATCTTTAACCTTATAAACTGAAAATAAGGATTAAATTATAATGGATATATTTCGTCAAAAAAAAATATCTAATGGATATATAACAAAAAAAAATCTAATGGGTAGAAAACCTAAATTTTTTTTGTTGTAAAAAGAATAAAACCTAGAATTTTAATATTCCAACAATGATAATTTAGAATTTTAATAAAAAAAGTTAGGGTAATTTTGTCAACATAATAAATTATGTTTTACCTCGCCTCCCCTCCTTAAAAATCCCTCACATTCCCTCCCCTCCCCCTCGGTTGAACCAAACAAGCCCTAAATGAGAATCCAATATAATAAAGTGGATTACTATATACCAAATTTACTAATTTGTCCATATCAAGTTTAATAATATTCCAAATTTTACATTATTCATTGTAATTTTACTCTATTAGTGATATTTACTTACAATATATTAAAAGGACTACTAAAAAAAATCAAATTTATCCTTATTACTTTTAATAATACTTCAAGATTTATATCCTTCATTGTAATTTCACTAAAAATACTATAGAAAAAAAAAGATAAATGCAAAATAAAAAAGTTATAATATGAATCTATGCATAAAAATAGAAACAAATTTATCTTTGTTACTTTTGATAATATTTCTTAAAAGGAACTAAGATAAAAAAAATATACAAACCATAAAAATAGGAACAAAAAATATGTTACTTAAAATAAATCTAGGTATAAAAATAGGAACAAAAATCTCGATGAAATATACACATCAAAATTAGTAACTCAATCTTTTTGGTATAATTAATAACTCAATCTAACATAGTAACATATAACAATTAAAAAAAAAGTTACTGTAAAAAAAACTAAAAAAAAATATAAATAGAAGAACCTAATAAAAGAAGATATCTGGGACAAAAAAGAAAATATAAGGTCAGCTTATATTAGGAAAAAAAAAAAAGATTACGTCTACAAAAGAACAGAAAAACAGAAACAAAAATACAATATATTAAACGGAATTACTAATAAAATACCTAATTTATCCTCATCATTTTTTAATAATATTTCAAATCTTCTATCCTTAAATGTAATTTTTTAATTTTGTAAAAAAAAAATTTGTTTATATTTTTCAATATCCTCTATTTTTTAATATTTAGAAAAGCATTAGGATTAGTTTTTTATTTTAAAATTTAAAATATTTTTAAAAAAATCTATAATAAATATTATTAAATAATAAAAATGATTTGTCTTAAAAAGATAATATTTTTTTAAGACAAACTCACACTTATCTCCGAATATGAATAAATGGATGATCGGGTTTAAATCTGACTCCTGCATATATAATGCAATTTACTATCAACTGAACTAAGCCTACGGGACTTATATCCTATTATTTACATTACTTATATAATGATTTATTTTTTCCAATTTTTTTACATTAGTCATATAATGATTTATTATTTCCAAGACTTTGTTTGCACAAACTTGGCTTAATAATTTGGAGTCCACTTCCATTTTCCACGTACCACAATGTAGTAGTGGCAATGACAAGGACTTGAATGTGGCATCATAAAGTAGGGACACTTCAATAATGCCCATTTTAATAATTTGCACGCCCAAAATCAATTTTCGTACAAACTATCCAAACAATATATTCTATGTAAATCACTTTTGTTGCCGAGTTACCTAAACTGCTAAACATAAAGCACTTTTAAAACAACCACGAAATTATCCACTATCTAAATGACTATAATTTAGAACTCATAAATAATCCTAACTTAACAAAATCATTTGTCTTCTCAAAGATACATGCTTAGAAATTCCACTTTGAGGATTACAACAAGTTTGAAAGGTAATAAATTAATGTAACATGTGTTTGTAGTTACATGATAACTCTTTGACAAGAGGATTTGAAAGTTTGACTCAAATACACTTGATAATCTTGCTAAGAAAGGATTTGAATATGAAGTTCACTTGACTCTTTCTTTTGAATATACTCCGTCCGTCCCAAAATATAAGAATTTAATGACTATTATACGTATGTCAATGTATAATTTTGATTACGAATATCTTTAATTGTCTTTTAGTAAAATTTATAAAAATTTGATATTTTAAAAATATTCATTGAAACAAATCAAGCAAAATATTATATGATAATATTTACATTTATATACTTTTAAAAAAATACGGCCAAAACAAAATATATAAACAGTGCATTTAGTTAAAATAAGTGCCCGTTTGACCTAGCTTATTTTTGAGTTTATGCAAACAGTTTATGCAATTTTTATGTATTATTATAAGTTAAGTTTTTCAAGGTAGTTTATGATAAAATAGCTTATAAAAATTCAATTTTCACTAGTATGAACTTATAAAATAGTATAAAATATAATTTATATTGCATAAACCATTTGTATAAAGTCAAAAATAAGCTAGGCCAAACGGACCCTTAAATCTTATAAAATGAAACCGAGGTAGTATGATTTACGCATAATTCTTTGTTTTATTAGAGTATGCTTGAAAGCTTGCTTTGAATACTGTACAGTTCCTAGTCAAAAGTTGTCTTCACTTGAAGATTAAGCTAAAGTGTCGGACGTAACTTGTACGATGCACTATTGTACTTTGATGCACAGCTATGAATCCTATGATGATTTCAATATTGATCCATTACGAGGTAGCATTGAGATATAATTCTTCAAAGAATATCCATCTAGTACTTAGTTGAAGATCTTTCAGGCAAATTACTCTGAAGAGAATTTGACTTTTGTTGACTAAACGATCCAATACTATACTACTATTGGAAAAACCAAGTTTCACATTGATTGAAGATAAGACCGGACTATAATTTATAAAGAGTGACACTCCTCACCTTATAAGTCAATTTTATAAGGATGAGTTAAACCAAATATAAAATTATAATATGGTATTAGATCCAATCATTTCGGGCACGTAGGACCCAATTGAGTGACAAATCAAATATCAAACCCATAACTTTGATTAAGGTAAAAGAGATATGTGCTATCTTATATAAATGCTTTTGGGTGAATTTTTATTACTTTTGTAGATGAAGCAATGCTCTATTTCTTTGGTTTGACGAGACGAATTGATTTTACTAATAAAAGTAAACTTAAAATTCACTTCTAATGCCAAATGTATTGTACACATAGTAACACTTCACACTTTAAATGTGGAGAATTCTAGATATGAACTCAGAGGCATTCTTCTATGGGCATAACTCCAAATTAATTTTATTTAGGCACACACACAAATCTTAAAAATTAAAAAAAAAAAAATTCACATCAATCAATATCATTTTAATTCTTTTTAATTTTTTTCTTCTTTATATGAATGTGCCTAACAATGAAGTATTGGGTTTGTGCCTAAGTTAGACTTTCTCATGAACTCAATCCCCTGCATATTGTCTTTGCGGCTATTAATTAAGTTCTACTTATAAGATTGATAATCCCTAACTTTATTAAGGCTAAAGATAAACAATTAGCAAGTTCATTCTACAAGTAGACATGGCAACATTTATTTCATTGTAGAATTAACATATTAAGTAGATGAATGCAAAAAATAACTCTCTTAATAAGGAAGTTTTCTTTTCCCACCCCCCGGTTTGCTTTTCCACCCCCTGTGCTTCCCTTTATGCCCTTGGAAAAAAAGTTCGGTAAACGCGGACCGAATTTTTTCTTAATTAAAACCCCCCGAACTTTTTTTTAGTGTAAAATTTACACTAAAAAAAATTCTGCTTACGTAAACCGAACTTTTCAAAAAGTTCTGTTCGCATAAACCGAACGTTTAAGAGGTAAAATTGGATTTTAGAGGGGTGAAAAAGAGTTACGGGGGGTGGGAAGAGAAATCTTCCTTAATAAGAGGGCGAAGAAATGTGGGTTTTGGACCCAGCCCAATCCAATTATTGAGATGACATTATTGCAAATAACACGTTCAATAATTGAAAGACGGATGGTTTTCGCCCCTCCTAAATTGATCAGAATTTCCCTATATCCTCCATCTATCGGGAGATATCTTTCGGTAGTCAAATCTTACCGGAAGAGGCAAATAGCAACCATTTGTGCATGAATCCACATTTTTCCTATCAATCTTGTGTCTTTATCTTTCATTTATAAAAAAATAAAAAAAAAGGAAAAAAGAAAAGAAAGAGTTCGCTTTTATTCACCAGTATCACTGCCATGAAAAAGCATTGAACAATGTAATCTCCATGTTTTTTCATAAACTCTGATCTCATTGCTAATTCAAACATTCAATTAAGGGAGTGTGATCATTGAGATCTAATACACCAGTAAAAGGTGTACATTACTTACAAAGTCAACAAAACCAAGGAAAGATGCACAAAAGAAGCTTGTAATCCTTAATTACATAAAGTTTCTTAATGCACCATTCCATAAGTACATTTTAGTTGCTAAACTAAAACTATACACAAGCAATATTAAATGTATGCTGCATATGTATGTCATAATATGAATCAAGTAGACCGGGCCCCTTTATCATTCGATACTGAACTATCGAGGTTTCAAATCGCAGCAAAACTGGGTATTCATAACTCTGCTCGTCAAAACTGAGATGTTTGCCTGTCTGAAATGTTTTTCAGTTAAATTTAAAACGACATATAACAGGAGTTAAGACTAGTAGTGATCAAAATAAATTTACGCATAGCCAAAGACAAACCTTATTTATCTGGTGGTTCAAAACCTTCAATCAATTGTGGCGACCTGCGCGCAGAATTAAAATTTAGATTAGGTAGGGTTAGAGTTAAATAAAAAATGAAATAACCGATGTCAGACTCAGATACAGCGCGGTTCTATTTACAGTAATCGATATTTAGTTGCAGTTGCGAGACAAAAGAAAGGAAATCAATGATCCATGTAATCTAAGGACTTTTCAAAGCTGCGAACTAACCATATGCAGAAAGTGATTTCAACGTAATGACGTTTCCAAGGCATCATTAATAAATCACGAACAAGTGATTTTGGGTTTAGTAGGTTAGGAAATAAAGAAATTATAACAGGTCAACATAGATCAGGGAAAGATCTCAAGTAGAAAAAACAGATGTTGTGGTTCCAAAGAGTCAAACATAAGGCTAAGATATAATTGCTGTGGTTCAAAACACGTAGACACTGTGTATATAATATCAGTAACCTCAATCCTATATATTAGTAAATTCCTACTGTAAATTTGACAATGTGTAATGTCATTTTCATGTGACCAAAAACTGGCCTTGGATGTAACTTCACAAAGTTTTTGCTTAAGGAGTTTGATATATTGGTGTCTCAGCTCGATCATGAGACTTATAATGATCTCAAACCACTTTGTACATTAGAGCTGTTCAAGGTGAATTACTAATTTATGTAGAACTATTATTTTATAGTTGACATTTGTGTAACATTTCCGGATTAAGAGTGTAAAAAGTTTCAATGATTTCGGAATTTTGGGTTTGAGAATAAATAGTTATCTGGTTGCATGGAAATAAAACAACTATACAGCTCTCTGTCATGTATAAAAACATGATAGAATTGAAATTTTGAATTCGTCATCAACTCATCATTGATAGTCCCTAGTAAGATTGCGTTAAAGACTTATGGCTTGTGAATTCCACCTCTACTGTAAAATAGGAGACAATAGAAAGACATACAATGCCGAAAAATTTAAAGCAAATACCATCTGTCTTCGTGGCTGATACCAAGTCCATTGCAAGTCAGAATCATTCCTTTAAATCTGGCAAGATATTCCTGTGTAGCAATGTGACACGGCCACAACAGAAGTTATACTTCTAGGAGATACAGTGAAACAATCACCAATTTTTTTAAAGTAATAATACAAAATTTTTACTTCAATACCTGCAAGCTATACTTCTCAATTTCACATGATCCAGTTAAATCATAGTCTAAACGCTTGGCAGGATCGCTCAGTACTACAAAATAACAAAGACAGATGTAAGCAAATGCTCACCACGACTATCGTTAACAACTAGCTGCTTGCTGTTTCCTAAAACACACGTCTTGTTCAAATTATGTGGTGCTAAAGAGACTCTGGTGCTGCAGATTAAATTTAATCCATTAAGTATCACTTAAAGACCTATTTAATAAGTTTAACCAGCAGATAGAACCGGTGGTCAACACGGCAAGCAATAAGGAGAGCACGAGAAAATTCGCTGAAAGACTAACACGTGACATGCGGCTAGTAAGGCTAAAATGGTAAATATATATAGGGAATTTGCTTCTTATAATAGAATAAAGATTACTTTTTTTCTTTCTTATAATAGAATAGATAAGTAAACGTTCATTTTCAGGGGAAAATTCATATAATCTAATGAGGTTGAGCACGGGCTTTACGTCATTGGTTGGACGAGAAAATAGAAATTTGTAGCCGACACGTAATACCTCAGGAACTTATTCAATATAGTAAATAGAAGTAATTTCCACTACAGGACAAATCGTCAAAGTCGGGTTTCCTAGTAATGCTCAACTTTGAAAGTCCTATAAAATGAAGCACTCGTCTAAATGGCATTTACCCAAATTCAAATAGTTGATAGCTGATTTATATCGATGTATTAAAACGAAGCTCACTATCTTATCTTCATGTCAAACAGAAAGGGAATATATACTATGTTACATTATGGAGGTTTTTAGGCTGTTGTGAGTTTAAGTTTTGTTATCATCGTGTTCATGTGTGTGAGATTTCCATCTTTAGTTCAACGAGGGCGACTAATGATCTAGTTAGACAATATAGTAGAAAGCATGAACTGAAAGTCGAAAAACTAGACAACAAATGTTAATCTTCATATCAAACCTAATGAAGAACCACAGTGTTTGTTCCAATCACTAATTGTCCTTTTAATCTAATCATTTGTATAATGTGATTATGCAAGTGATCAGCAAAGCCAGAATAATAAAGTTTTCTAAATAACAGGCTTACGAGGAAAGAAAATGTAAAGCTATGAATTTCTTTTAGCATTGCACGGAAGAATTACCATTGTAAGCTTCATTTATCTCTTGAAATTTTGCAGTAACGGCACTATCATCTTTGTGTTTGTCAGGATGCCATTTCTATCAATAGAGTAGAATCACGAGTAGTAAGTCAAACTTGTATAATTTTCTACTTCATGGTTTTAAACACCGTGGAACGGATACCATGAGCTACAGGGAAAAGGGTAGGTTACCAACCAGGGCGAGTCTTCGGTAATTTAATCTGATATCTTCATCTGTTGCATCATAATCAATCTCCAGCACTTTGTAATAATCCTTGAAATAAGTAAAATCGATCCATCAATAAGACGATAACACATTAAAATAACGGTGAGAGTCACAAACATCTCTTCATCATGGAACATTTCTGTTAAACCCAAAAATCAAGATATTGTGAGATACAAACATCAACAGGAAAGTTGCAGACAGATTTTCAGTTTTATGAACGCAAAGAAAACCAAATAATCTCTAGTTTCCATCCGAAAGATTGTGTCTGAAAGTGGTCCATATGAATATGAACAACAACATCATCAAATTAATATTTATGAAACCATACGATTCAATCAATAAATGAACCAGCTTACACTTTACTTCCTCATATCAATTGTTGAATCCCCATTAACAATCTGCCAGAAGCCTATCCACACTATTGCTCACAATACACTTGACTTATTTTAACATTTAATAATGGTGGGACTAATTCTTAGAATTTGAGTTGGACTTAACTCAACCTTATAAAACCGACTTTTAAATAAGAATTGCCTCTACTTATAAACTCATGTCCAGACCATCTCACATTCAATATGAGACTCTTAACACACCCTCTCACGCTTAACACTATTGGGCTTGGTGTGTGGATATAAATGGTGGAAGACCCGATAGCGGAAACCTGATAAAAGGTGACCCAATGGATTTTGGAGAAGGCTCCAATATCTTAGAATGGGCCTAACTCAACCAACTTTTAAGGCGAGGATCGCCTCAACTTATAAACTCATATTCAGACCATCTCACGTCTGATGTGAGATTCTTAACATTAATGTCCATTTTACTTACAATTGTCCTATATAGGATTAGAACTCTGTCCCTTGAAGCTGACACTTCATGGACCTCCAAACTCCAAACTACATTCTTCTACCCTATGTAGAACATACACTTCAGATTGAATATATGTCTGGTGTCCGACATCGATACGACGCCAACACATATTGATAAATTCAATCACTAAAAAAAGTGAACTTTCAATCATATAACATATCATACATAAACGAATAATAGTTTATATGGATAAAATTAAAATTAGAATTTAGAAAGAAAAAAAAAACAATGTCTTACCGTGGGTTTGGTGGTGTTGTCAGCAGCAGCCATATGGTAGTAAAAAAGGGTGGATATACAGAGAAGTTTGTTTTACATGATGATTCATGAGGATCAAATCAAACACAAACCTTGAAAACAAAAACTGCAAGATGTGTCTCAAAAAAACCAAGTAGAAAGATATGGTTGAATTGAAAGACAAGTAGTTGTTGTGGATGGGAGAGACAAAAAAGAAAAGAAAAGAAAAGGGTGAGACAGACAGAATTGAGGATTTTTGTGGTGAAAGAGAAAACAAGAGGGCGTTCCTGTACCACAATTTGGATGCGTTAGCTTTGTTCACAATGGTAAAATCTCCACACGGAGGAAGAAACAAGGGAAATCAAATGAATTGGATATATTTTTTTTTGTCAAGGAGCTACCTTTACATGGATAAATGGGATAATTGGATTTCAACTATTTATTTTTTGGCTTAATTGCAGTTTTGCTCCCCCTATTTTCAACTATTTGCAGTTTTGGTCCCTTTATTTTAAAACTCGACAGTTTTGATCCCCCTATCATAATTTTTAACTATAAATTGACGATATGATATGTTTTAAACGGCGTGGTATATGATTTGATGATGAAAAAATACCAACATCGATGTAATTGTAAGAAAAATCTTTCATGAAGTTCATTTAAAACATGTTGTATCATCATATTTTAGACAAAAAATGTGTTAGGGGGACCAAAACTGTCGAGTTTTAAAATAGGGAGACCAAAACTGCAAAAAATTGAAAATAGGGGGACCAAAACTGCAATTAAGCCAAGTAAGTTAATAATGTAAAAATAAATAAATACGGAGTATTTTTTTATTTAATTTTTACATCTATTAATTGACGTGACATAAAAATAAATAAAAAATTTCACTTATACTGCGACGTCAAGATTCTATCATTGTCATCTGCCTAGTTGTGCACTCAGGGGAAAAGGCAAAGAATTTTTACATTACAGATGGGTAATCTTAAAAAGAAAAATTTAAGGGGTAAAACAAAACACGTCTATTTTGCAAGGATAAAAATCTACTTACCTTTAAAATAATGAGACCAAAACTGCATTTAAACCAACATATAATTTAATAGATTTGTTTCATAAATATTACGAATTGTTTCAATTATGTGATTTTTTCAATTAGATTTGTTTTATTAGGAGTTGTTTGTTTTGTGTGAAAGCTTTACTTATTGCGAAAACTTTACTTAATATGGCAAAATTATGGGGGCTTTATGAAGGTCTGAGATTAGCTAATCAAATGGAGTGCTTAAGCTAGAAGTTCAATCGGATTTCTCAATAGTTGTGAATAGTATCCATCATGGCAGGATAGGGAGTGCCAAAACATGGAGCATTATAAGAAGAATCAAAGAGTTGTTTGACCTTAATTGGAATGTTTGGATTAGTCACACTTATTGAGAGACAAAGAGATGTGCATACATGCTTGCTAATATGGGGTGTATTGCTTAACATGACTTACATTTTTTGACATACCTGCTAAGGTGGTATCAATTTTAGATGATGATTTCACGAACCTCTCTCCCCCGTTTAATTTTGTTGTAGTCTTTCTCTTTTGGGCTTATACCCTTTTATTTAAAAATAAAAGTAGAGAGATTCACGTTTTAATTCATAAATCATAAATCAAATAAGAATGACGTTTTGGTAACAATAGTGAGAAAAAAGAAAAAACAAAACCAAGCAAAAAGAAACTACTCTCGAACAAAGACTACACCCCGCGCATCATCCCGAAGAGGAGCAGAAAGATCACTAGGAGGCATAGAAATTTTTACTAGAGGAATGGTAGAGAGTGCACCCATTTTGGCCAACACATCCGCACACGCATTACCCTCCTGGAGAGTATATGATTAACAATGACATCCCAATCTCTGGTAAGAAGTTGACGAATAATGATGCTTGTTTAATTCATGCCTCCGGTTCGAGACTATTTAAGAAAAATAAACTCTATTCTTTTCATTTAAGAAAATTTAAATAATTCTCAGAGCTTCTGTTTTTTTTTCTTTATAAATTATGAGTGAAATTTTATAAATTAAAGAAATTGTTAATTAATCAATATGTGAAGGAAGAAGAAATCTTCAGAATGGTAAACACTTTTCAGGAAATAAAATGAGAAAATCTTCATCTTAAGCAAATGATCATATATTCTTTTAGTTAGAGAAATATCATGACATTGTAAAAAATTTACCAGGCATGTATAGAACTTTGTAAAATAATTCTCAACAAATTAAAAGTTGTTAAATAGGTTACTGGTTTAAAAAAAAGACAAAATTTATGTGAACTTATTACAAACATGTATATATATGTCTGTTTTTAGTGTTCTTCACTTAAAATTTAAAATAATGATTTCCAATTTTTTTTTTTTAAAATAATTATAATCATCTGTAATTTGCTCAAATCTATAATACTTTCAAAGTTTATATTCTTGATGGATATTATTTTCAAGAAGGATTAGCGACGCAATTTAATATCCGTTTGTCTTTCATTCATGTAACTGTCATATAAATATTAATGAAATTTTTTAATTATCCATAGAAAATTTATTTAAAGTGAAGAACAGAATAACACCACAAATATTTTATCAAAAAAAAAAAGAATAACACCACAAATAATTCTACCAAAAAAAAAAAGCCACAAATATAAAATAAAGAATACAAATAAGTTTTGTCTTTAATTTGTTTTGATTGCAACAGGGCTAAAAAGCTCAAAAAATAAAATTACAAAGAAATCAAAAGGGAACATAACTCCCCATAACATCAACTACTAACAAGTGATTACAAGAACAATTCGCAAAAAATAGAAAAAATGAGAAAGTTCATCAAGAAAGTGTGATATTGTGCCACGAATTTACCATCAAATGGTAGTGTCGTTAATGCCACAAAGATTAACTGTAGCAAGCATAATACCAGCAAGGCCGCAAGTACTTCCTTGCAGGATTGAGATTCTTTCTTCAAAATCACTTTTACTGGCTTCTTTGAAGAAACAGTAACATTCACTTCTTGATCTTCCATTATGTTAATTGTAATATTAGAGGATTCAGATTTTTCTTTCACAACAATCATATTCACTTGATCTTCTATGCTTTGGGAGTAGTAGAGTGTATGTAGAGACACTTCCTTTCTTGTTTAAGTGATTATGTATATATATATAGTTTTCAATTGACTTGGAGGAGAAGTTTGTTGATTATCCAAAAACCTTATTTTTAGGCAACAAACTTTAAATCAAAATCATATATCCATATCCTTATATTTTATGGCAACAAACATATATTTTTTTAGTTAAGATACATTGACACCACTTGACACAATTTTATTCGTTTATTTTATATAATCCAATGGCTAATATTTATTCATTTAATATTTAATTACTTATAAAATAAAACAAATCTTTTTTTTTTTGTTACAAAAACAAATCTTCTAATAATATCTAAGAAATCACCCCCTTCCTTTAAAAAAGGAAAAACAAATACAGTAATAATTATAGCGTCTGTTTCAATTATTACAACTTTCGTTTTAAAATAACCTTTTAAAACCTTTATTTTTATTGGATTTTTTTGTCAAAGAGCTTTTGTTTCTCATATTACAATGAAGAGCTTTTTATTGTCATGATTAAAGATCTATAATTAAAAAAAACTATCTATAAAATATTTGAAGGAAGCAAGAAAAGGGAAAAAATATGGATCTTAAGTGAAATAATATTCCATATAAATGAATTATGTTATTGGTTTTTGTGGGTTTTTGTACGTGAAATGGTAGCTAGATAAACTTGTGGTGATGATGCATAATTGTTGATGAGGCAACTTGGATCATTAGATAATGAATAAAATTGGAGTGAGGAAAGAGGTGTTTTTCCTTTTAAGGAATGAGGTGATTTTTTAGATATTAGAAGATTTATTTTTGTAACAAAAAAAAGATTTATTTTATAAAATTAAATATTAATTGAATAAATATTGCACATAAGATTAATAAAATAAATAGATAAGATTTGATGTTAAATTAAATTTTGACACTTGATGTCAATGAATCTGACACAAAATAAAAATAAAAAAAGAATTATTCTCTAATTAAATTATAAATAACATAAAAAATAACTACCATGTATATAACATTAAAAAAAGAGATCTTAATTTAGGATTATATTTTATGTCAAGATTGAAATGATCTAGTGCTTGAGTTTGTGAATTATTTCTATATG
The DNA here is from genome assembly GCA_030408175.1 of Trifolium repens. Classification (NCBI taxonomy): domain Eukaryota; kingdom Viridiplantae; phylum Streptophyta; class Magnoliopsida; order Fabales; family Fabaceae; genus Trifolium; species Trifolium repens. Next base: position 7,672,730 of record CP125842.1, read on the forward strand.
GGTGCGTTTGATCTGCTAAAAAATAAGAAACTAAACAGGACAACTTCAATTGTACTGTGTTTGATTTCAAAAATTGTTCATGAGACTGGACAAACTGGGCGCCAAGGGACTGGACTAAAACTTAATTTTTTGTCTCCCACTAAACCACGAGACAACTTTTTGTCCTCCGCACAAGTTGTCTAAAGTACCAAAATAACCTTTTGTCCGCTAAACATTGTACAAATACAAAATTTGTTCAACACCTTAAACTTTGTCCTGTATTGTTCTGTCTTATATTGTCCTGTACTGTTCTGTCCAGTACTTATATATTGCAGATCACACAAATATGTGTAATAGATACAATTATAAGTTCATGCCTTATTCTAGTACTCTCTCAGAACCAACGCCAGCCCTATTTTCTTTCCTTGAATTCTCATCATCCTTTATAGTGAGGGGGTGATTTTAGGTCTTTTTTGACCTAAAATCACCCCTCCGAATATTTTCTTTTTTTGCTTTTAATCTAAATAAGTGATTTTCACATAGATCGAGTCTTTTAGTTGTTTTTTGTTGTTGTTATTTTGTCTTCTGAGTGCGGCGTCGTGTTGTTCGTCGTCTTGGTGTGGTGTTGTGTTGTTCGTCGTCTTGGTACGACTTTATTTGATTTTCCGTCTTGTTGCGGTATTCCTTTAGTTCATATCGACAGATCATCTTCAAGCAATTGCAGATTCTATTCAATCAATGATTTGGGCATCAACGTTGCAGATCCGGAAGCTTGGACATTCCGGTGACTTTAATTTTATCATATTATTTGTAGGCATTTTGCCGTTTTATGCTATTAACTTGGATGCTGTGAGTTTGTTCGCAGAATCATCCTTTTTGTTTTTAGCGATTATGAATTTGTATTTGATTATGATGTACTCTATCGATTATTGAAATGAATGAATATTATTATTTTTGGTCAAAAAAAAAAATACAATTCTAAGTTTCAAGAGATGATGATTACCTGCTGTAACAGAATCACACTGTTACATGCATTAATAAATCTCAGCCATATATTTAGATCTGTTGGCTGTAATTGTATCTTAGTAAAATTAATACAAAATAATCTCAACCACTAATTTTAAATCGGACGGTCATAGTTAACAACAACGTCAAAACAATGTGGATTTTTACGGCATAAAATCCTTTTTAAACTTCAAGTTAAATGCACTCATGTTTTTTTTTTTTTTTGAAACGGCTAAATTTTATTAATAGACAACTCCTCCACAAGAAGTGAAAGGAATTGTCGTGGAAAAACATACAACCAAAAGGTAACGTGATATACCACAATTACCGACACCAAATCAAACACCCCAAACCACCCATACACTCATGTAGTAGATTAATTAAAATAAATGTTTTTTGATACAAAAAATTAGGATTTTTTTTATTTGATGGAATAAAATATAAAGTGGTCTATGCATTTTTTATTCCATTAAATAAATAAAATATTTAAATTCACCCAACTTTTTTTCATAAAAAATAATTTATTTTAATTAATCTACTATATTGGTGCATGCATCTACCTTGAAGTTGACTTGAGATCTCTTAGATGAAGTGGTTCATAAGTCATAGTTTAACCGATAAAAATGCCGAAATTATTAGGTTGAGATTATAATTGGAGTTCAAACTCCGATTGTCTTACTTGTGTATGAATTTATAATGATTTTGTTATTTCAGCTATTAACAAAATAAAAAATGAAGTTTTGTCAAAAAATAAAATAAAAAATGAAGTGTAGCTCTAATTCAATTATCTATGATTTTGCTCAAGTGACGGTTATCTAAATCAATTTAGTTTGATAATTCAAATTATTTTTTAAAATACTCCATCTGTCTTAAAATATAAGAAAAAAACGAGTTAAAGAAAATTGATGTATTTGGTTCAAATTTGAACCAAATACATTTACTTTATTGACCAATTTTTGCGTATATTTTAGGACGAAGGGTGTATGGCTCTGTTTGGTAAGCCAAATAAGTTAGCTTTTAGAAGCTAAAAGCTCTGTTTGGTAACCGTTTTTAAAAAAGAGCTTATAACTTATTTTACTAACTTATAACTTATTTTTCAAATGTTATTTCAAATAGCTTATGGTCTTATAACTTATTATCTTTTCTTCTAATCTTACAAAAATTTTGTTTTTGTTTCCAACTTTCACGAAGGATAACTATTCTCTACACTACACTGATTGTTTTTTTTTGGGTCAACTCTTTATCTTTTGGTACATATTTTTGGGTCAACTCTACACTAGTGGTTATTGAGCACAAAATATTTAAAAATGTTTTTTTTGACTCAAATAAATTTTCAATAATGTTATACTACTAAGGATTGTTACTTTGAAATTTTTGCATCTGCAGTCAGGGGCGGACCTGGACTCATAATACTAGTGGGGCTAAAAAAATTATGAACAAATGAAAAAAAATCATCCTGATAATTCATTAAACAACAAATAATATATAGATTACTACTAATACAACATGTATATTAAAAAAAACAATAATAAACCAACAAATCATAAAATTTCTATTAAAAAAAAAAGTCAACAAACTATATCCAAAAAACTAAAAAGTTTCTATTGGGAAAAAATTATTATAACTTATTGAATATCTATAATAATACATACGACTATTGTTTGATGATTCACAAGATCCTACTTTAGATCAAAATATATTGAACCCAAAATTATACCAACTTATAATTTGTTTTGATAAGCTAATTCAATTAGCTTATAACTTATTAATTTCTATTTTTAACCAATCCTATACAAATTCAATTAGTTATCAACTATTTTTTGACAAATAAAATAAAATTGATTATTCCAAAATGAAACTATATTATTTAAACTAATACTCTACGTATAACGAAAGACTTAAAATAAAAGTAATAGATTATAAACTAATATTTGTACCAATACGTAAACTAATATATGTATCGAAATATTTACATTTATTAATAATAAACTCTAAACTAATATTTATATTAATCTTTATATAAATATGTATACAGAATAATATAAAGTTATTTATAAATATTATTATTTTAAAAAAATAAAATTGGGCTGGGCTGGGCTGGTGTGGTGTGGCTAATCGCTATAGCCACATCAAGCTTCAAGCAGGTCTGCCCCTGTCTGCAGAATGTAATCATTCCGTATACATCTTAGCCATCTTCGTGTCTTGGTTGACGACGGAAAGCTGTCCTTCGCATTTGGCAACTCACACATGAGAAACATCATGATCTCATCCCTATGTCATAGGAGTTTTATTTTTCTTAGCAAAATTGAACGATAAAATATTTACATATTTAGTTTTTTTAATATCTATAAACCGAAATAGACGATTAAGAAAATTGCTTTATGATTATTTTTTAATCACTTTGTTTGAACTAAAATCACTTATACATGGTAGACAGGTTAAAATTGGAAAAAAAAAGGAGAGCTTAAAATTGATATAAATATTTATAAGACTAAATTTTTTTATAAGAGGCAAAAACTTATTTAGCAACTAAAATTTGTTATATAGGTCATGGTAAACAATGCTCCCGAGGAACTTGTTAAACATAGCAAAAAAGGAAATAAAAAAGAAATTTAATATTGAAAAAATATTTTATACTTTCAAAGTGTTGAATGCACATATTTCAAGACAAATTTTGCATATTAATATATTTTATTAGGGCACTATTTAATATTTTCTTTATTATGTTTTGAGGTAAGAAAAAATTGTTCTGCAAAACATAGTCTAAGTTTTAATGTGTTGTCAAAAAAAAAAGTCTAAGTTTTAATGCGTTATTAAAACCGTTGACTACATATGATTTGTTTTTTGTATTTTAGTACATCAACTTGCATTTTTTGCTTTGCAAAACATAATCCAAGTTTAAATGCATTATTATTTTTCATTTCCAGGTTGGTGTTTGTAAAATTTTCCATAATGTTTGCGTATGACCGTTTTGAAATATTTTCAAAGGTCATGTTAATTATTAATTAGTACTCCTACACTAGTTAAGAAAACAAAAGAAGTAAATTTTGTGTTGAAAATAATATTTTCTATATTTTTTAAGAATTATTTACACAAATTTTAATAAACTTTTATTTTATTTGAGTTCCTTAACTAGTACTTCCCAATACCATTTAGCATTTTCCTATTTTTAACAATGTTACGTACACATATGACCGTTGAATAATTTGATTTATTAGTTTTGTATTTTAGTACATCCAATTCCAATTTTGCATTTTTGTCTGGCTATAAAATGGAGTGCATGCAGCAGCAACATCCAAATCACACCTCTTCACTTTTTTGCAGCCAAAATTCAGAATTCTTTGCATTCTTCTTATCCAAAATGTCTACAGCCAAACAGGTTATTACATGCAAAGGTACATCATATCATATGATTCATAATTTTGAGAAAACTATTGATCTTATTCATGTAGTCTAGTCTTCATTTTTTTCTTCAGTAGTCTAGTGACTAGACTCCGCATTATAAATGTGGAGAATTGAGAAATTTAGAGTTTGAATCTCGGCTCCAACAATAATATTTTTAGTACTTATCATCTGAGCTACCCTTATCAGACTGACTAGTCTTTAATTTATTTTGTATGCAATGGATTGTAGCTGCGGTATGCTGGGGGGCAGGAGAGCCAGTGAAATTGGAAGAGATACAAGTAGATCCACCAAAGGCAACAGAAGTACGAGTTAAGATGTTGTGTTCCAGTATCTGCCACACAGACATCTCAAGCCTTAAAGGATTCCCACATGTAATTAGTTACATAATTTGTTAATTTCAATCCTATACTGTAATTATTTTAAAGAATTAACGGCACAACTTGTTGAACATCTGTCTTATTCATTTGTAAATATATCTCATGCTTCCACTAATGATATTATTATTATTTAACTATTTTGCAGAATCAATTTCCTCTAGCACTTGGACATGAAGGAATTGGGTAAAGCTTTCTCTTAATCATAACAAAATCAAGAGAATAAAGAGTTATTAATTAATTAGTAATCTTGTGTGTGTGTGTGTTGAATTATGCAGTGTTATTGAGAGTGTTGGTGATGAAGTAACAAATCTAAAGGAAGGTGATTTTATTCTTCCAACATACATAGGAGAATGTGGAGAATGTGAGAATTGTGTTTCAGAAAAAACCAATTTGTGTTTAACACATCCTGTGAGATTGACTGGTCTAATGCCAGATAACACTTCAAGGTTGTCTGTAAGAGGTCAAAAACTATACCATGTTTTGAGTTGTGCTACATGGTCAGAGTATGTGGTTGTTGATATCAACTACCTTGTCAAAGTTGATCCAACCATTGATCTAGCTTATGCTAGTTTCATCTCATGTGGGTTTTCAACTGGTTATGGAGCTTCTTGGAAAGAAGCTAATATTCAAAGTGGTTCAACTGTTGCTGTTTTTGGTCTTGGTGCTGTTGGATTAGGGGTATGTATTTATCAACAAATTACAGTTTCATTTATAAACTTCGTAATTGTTATTTCTCATCCATGGACCCCCTCTTGATCCAAAGTGGTTTTAGATCAGAGTCGATGGTTTGACTAAAAGTTGATCGACTTTATGTATCAAAAGTCTTAAAGATAATCGTGTTCAGGCAGCGTGTGACAAACAATAGGAGTAGTATTTGTTTTTATCTTATTTGAAAATTGAATTTTGATTTTGGATTTTTGTGGTGCAGGCTATAAGTGGGGCCAAGATGATGGGAGCAAGTCAGATAATTGGGGTTGACAAAAATGTGATGAAGAAAGAAATAGGAGAAGCTTTTGGAATGACTCACTTTATAAATTCTAATGTTCCTGATAAATCTTGTTCAGATTTGGTTAAAGAGTTAACTGGAAGGGGTGTAGATTATTGCATTGAATGCACTGGAGTTGCACCTTTGCTTACTGAATCTTTGGAAGCCACAAAAGTGGTAATTTTACTACAACAATTATTGTCTATGAAAAATAGAAATAGTTGAAAAATGTTGCGAGAAATGTTAAAAAACATTGCCTAAGATAATAGAAGATGCTTTGCAAGCGTTTTTTGCGAAAACATTGTCTATTGTCTAAGACAACGTTTTTTCTCGCTCTCTTGACACACTTTTTGTATTTTATCCTAATTTTCTTTTGATTAAATTTTGTGCTCCTAAATTTTGCTTTTAATTTAAGTATATATTATAATATATTTGTATACAGGGAACTGGTAAAGCAATTGCAGTTGGTATGGGAGTTGAACTTGTTATACCATTTGGAATTCTTGGCATTCAGTTTGGTAGAACCTTAAAAGGTTCTGTTCTTGGAGGTATAAAAACCAAAACAGATATTGCCACCATAGTGAACAAATGTCAAAAAGAGGTAATATTTTCTAGATATTAAATTATGTACTCTATTTTCTCAAAAAAAAAAAAATTATGTACTCTATTCATCTTATACTTAATGTATTTGGTTATGTAATGATACAAATTAATTTTAGATAAATATGAGTTGAATGTGAATTGATTTATGTTTGAATAAATTTAAGTAAAATTGAGTTGAACAAAAAATTTGAGTATAAAAATGATGTTTGGACCAGACTCTACATATCTTTTAGCTATAAACTCCAGATCGTCAGAGTTTCCTTCCCATGAAACTCACCGTTAAAAAAGAAAAAAAGTTTAATAAATAAAGGTATAAGAAAAAAGTAATTAATATATCTTCACATTTTAAATTAACAGTTAATTTATGTATAATTATTAAATATTTCTAAAAAAATATGCTTAACTTGCAAGGGAGTTGAGTTATAGATATACTACATTTTCTTGGTTTATTTCTTGCTTATATTTTAATCTTGAGTTGTTTATGGTCTAATGATGTTGGATTATTTTCCATTTTACAGGAATTCCCTCTTCAAGAACTTTACACACATGAGGTCTCTTTGGTAGATATAGGCAAATCATTTGAGTTGTTGAAACAACCAAATTGTGTGAAAGTTGTTATCAAGATGTGATATCCATTCCAGCAAATGTTACAAGCTAAGACCAAATTTCAATAAGAATTGCGAAGATTCAAGTGTAAATCCACATGAATTCTGCGCAGCAAATATTAGACTTGTTATTTATGCTTTTTAAACATTAGAAATTAATGTATGAATAATAATATTTTTTTTGAAGAAGCATGAATAATAATTTTTTACATAATATATATAATTGTTTTTATCAATGCATAATATATAGAGAATGATTTTGTTATGTGAAAGTAAAAGAGACACTTATTATCTCACTTAGATCAAAATAAATGGCGGAAATTAAAAGGTTTTTTGACTAAATCACGTGTCACTTTTTTTACTTCACATTCTATTTTGAAAAATATTTTGTAGATATTCAATTTCAAACAGCTCATGAACAGTTTGAGAGAGAAATAAATAGTGATGTGATAGGTCACTGATGTAAAATGAAGAGAGAAATAGAAATAAAATAAAATAAAATGTTGAACAATTGCATTTCCTCCCGGTTGTTTTCTTATGGACGACTAAGGTTGTCTAGACCCCACATTGTTTGATAATTATAAATGGATTCGCTTTTGTGTAATTTACAACCTATAGAGCATAAACACCGGATATAACACTGACATAGACACATTGACACCAATAAAATTTTGAAAAAACTGAATATATTTATGTGTCAGTGTTGTGTTGGTGTCTACATCAAGAATGTTGGTAATACAGAACTTACAGCTACAAAAATTGCAAATCATAGAAGGCGAAAACTTTTTTGTAATCTTAATAAGGAATTATTCCAAACCAAAGAACAACTCAGGATGGGAGTATGTTTTAATCCATGCAAACAAACCTAGAAGGGTAGTAGTGCATTTAAAATCGATAATTGAGATTAGATAATTGTTCCATTGAAGGGATAAAAAGTGGCAAGTTTATAACAAAAATTTGTCAATATATATATGGAAGTAATGTTATTATCCCTAATCCTAATTGGATGAACTCCAATGAAGATTATACTGGCAAAGACACTCCAATAGTTATTTGAAAAAGATGCACTAGCAAAGGAATATTAGCAAAATATCACAAATGTTAAGTAAAAGCAAGATATTAAACTTGGGGAGTTGAGGATTACCATGATTAGAGTCTTTAGGAAGTTATGAACCTTAATATGTGTGTTCTTATCTGTTTATTTATAAAGATAAAGTTTGTTGCATGATATTTGAATTATGTGATAAGTGAACCTCTGGAATGTGTACTTTTTGGATAAGGTCTTACCCAAACATGGTTCTCACAAACCATAGACTTAGCTCGAGTTGAAACGTATTTCTTAAAAGTAAAATATAAAATTTCATGCCTCATAAATACAACTTATATGATAAAACAAAAGGAGACAATTTGATATGTTGAAAGGTAGATTTGAACCTGCAATTCTCTATTTCTCCACACTTAATGGATGAGTTTCGCCACTAAACTCTTTAAAACTTTAAAAAAAGAAAAGAAAAAAAGGGGAGCAGTAAATAGTGGCGTCCCCGGGTTTCATGGGCTCAATTATGAATGGCTTGGGGAACCCTTGTATTTGTGCAACTTGGTATTTTACAAATCCTTTTGCAAGGAACTATACCATGTCCTTGTCCTCCATATAAAAACATGATTGTTTTGGTCTGGTTAAGGAGGTTCATTATTCAAGGTTGAGTTGATAGTTGCGATAGAGGCGGCGGTTGAGGACCAACCAATAGTTAAGTGCTTATTAACTATAGCAATGGAAAAGATGGATGATAAAACCAGGAACAAAGGAAAGCATGTCATAAAAGTAGTCATCCGCAAGTTCCTAGTAATTTCAGAGATTATACCGGCTTGAAGTTCTCTCTATTTACAAACAGCCATACCTATGCATTCTTAAACCAAAATGATACTACTATTACATAAGCATGTATATTTTAACAAAGGGTATAACAACTTATTGACTCTTGCTGGGCACATGACCAGGTGTACTACATGATGTGTTGTATCTTTAACGAAGGGATCTCGAACAGGTGAATGTACATGAGACATACCAGCATACTTATTTGCCAGTGAATTTCCCAAAAAGGAGCAATGAAGAATTCATGTGATTCTCATCTTTTGAAGCAGGTAATGTGGTTTCCTTGTTTGAAGATGGGAAAGATAGAGATAGGGAAAGAGATGCTGCAACATGGTCATCATCCTCTTGCTCAGCTTCCAAACAATCTGGAGTCTTTTCCTGGTTATTTTTTTTCTCAGCTTTCTCAGCAAGGAAAGGAAGTGTACCGTTCTTTGACTGTTTCATTTCACCCCCCAACGCAAGCTCAAGACTCGGTATCCCAACTTCAAATTTCTCACCGCACTCATGAGTCCCTTTCATTGAAATGTTATTCAGCACCAATCGCGAGTCAGTTGTATTGTGTGTATCAATAGGGAAGAAGGTTTTTTCCTTCGTTCCAAGGTCCTCATGAATGATTTTCTCATCACAAGATTCTTTGCATCCTTTATCTTCAACTGAAGAAGAGGAACCAAAATCATTTGCAAGTGATGCAGAACTCCCAGTAAAAGAATCCCTAGCTACAGAATTGTAACACCCATAGATTCCACTGAAACCTGACTGCAGCTTGCTAGAACTGTCTGTATCTTCCAACTTTTTATTCATCTTAGTCCGAGGCATTTCCTGACAACTAGCTGCAGGAGCCTCCATAACTGTGTTTGAATGGTCTGTATGCTCAACTTTTATATCATTAGGTAGCCGACAGTTTGCTGCTTCTATTGCCAGATCTCCCTGAAATGTTGCTTCCACATTAGTATTGAGATCATCTTCTCTCTCTTTCCTTTTAGGCCTTCGTTGATTTTCATCATTGTTTGTTCTCTCTGAAATTTTATCTTTCAGGGTGCTGTTTGCAGGGAGTATCTCTTGATTGTCAAGATAAGGAATCCTTGAAGATATGGGGTTCTCTTGCTTGACAGAAATACTATAATTAGGTTTTGTTTCCACAATCATAGCCCTTACAATTGTTCCCGCCTCTTCAGGAGATTTAGACTCTCTGTGCAGTCCATGCTCTGACAAACTACCTTTCTCTTTCTGCACAAAGCAAGAACAGCATTCTTAACAATGAAATGATAAGTCAGCATGGTGCATCATACCAGCATTACCTTATTATACTAATATTTAACATTCCCTTAGATTTAGATATAATCACCTTATATAATTAACAACTTATCATCATTGTAAGAGTCAGACCAATTAAATAGCAATTTTAATTTGAAGTTATTACAGGAGACGAGGATCAGAATTGACAGCATGGAAGCAGATTTATATCAATTAGGGAACATCAACACTTTGTCTACCAAACTACACACATAAGGATAAAAGGCATTACCAGGGACGAATCAATGATATTCATTTCTCGACATGGTTGTATAACGTTTGTTGAAATCCTTGACGAAGACTTGGTGTTGTTGATTCTACTATCTTGCCTATCAAAGTTTACTTGTGAACCCAAATGTGTCTGGTCAAAAATAGTGTCTTTTGTATCAAAATCCTTACTTGGCACAATATGACCTTGGTCAATGGAAGTGGCTGGAAGTTCATTGCAAGCTTTACCACAAGCTATTGATTCTTCATCGATGCGCACTGGTGAACAGCGAGTATCAGACAAGGTCATGACAGCAGTCGGAAAATCCTTCTCATTTGGCACCGCCACGTTCAAAGTTGGTAAAACAATATTTTTTGCAGAATCTGAAGGATTAATCTTCCTCCCTCTAAATATTCCCCATAAGAAAAATAACATATTCCAACCTGCACAAACAGATAGGATTCAAGCAATTAATTTGTGATAAAAAACGTTAAGTATTACATTTAAATTTTGCTGAGGTAAACTATTGAAGTAACACATCCCATCATGATCAGCAGGGAGAAAAGATGTTGACCAAAACACAATGAACATGAACCGAGCTTATTAGATATAACAAATTCTAAACAACACAATATCATTCTTTATGGCATTCATGCATTTTATCAGAATTGTAAATCTTTCTACGAATCAAAATGAATGGGCATCAGCAACCAGGATCAAGTACAATCAACCAGGTTCTTCAAATATAGCCATCCTTTATGACAACCAAAAATCTAATATGCACAACAGAACAAAATCGCATATGAACTAGACTCCTGCAGAACTTGAAGACTAATGCAGGAATAAACCTTAAACACTTTCAAACCCAGAAGTATTCCCATTCACGAGTTGGCTATTATCAAGCATTGTTTAGCAAGAGTACATAATAGATTTCTTACGCTGTGAATTTTCAGGAAGCTGATTGGAAGCAAATATGAGAAGTTCAACGCCATCAATAAACCCTTTGAGTGCTAAATCATGTCTAATCATGTGATCCAATAGACTCTTGTAGTGTCTCTCATAACTGTATTCGAATATCAATAACTAAATAAATAATTAAAAAAAGAAGTATCTTTTGTACTTGAAAGCATACTATCAAAAGTTTCAACAAAAGAATAATATTCATATTCTTGCCTTTCAATGTCTTTGGCAAAGAAGTAAAGAGCAATATTATCTTCTTTAGCACCACATTGATGAAAATGTGAAGGCCAGGTGCTCAAGCGAGAAACTTCATGCAGGGAAATTTCAGGTAAAAACTTGTTGACTGCATCAAGAACCTTTGGGGAAGCGCATGAGGATAAATGTGCTTGAATTCCGGTATAAAGGTCGGGAGATTTTCCACTTCTACTCACTTCAAAGACACCCCTGCATAAACAAAACATTAAAACTTGATAGGAAAAAAAATGGCTAATAATACAGCAAGAACAATTCAAAACGGAGGGAAAACTAGTTTGTCATTTGCTACATACTGCCATATGTATTTGTATTCTGGAACGGCTGACATCTCTGAAGTAACACTTGAGATTGCCAAAAAAAGATTAGGCAAGTCTCTCACTGCAGGCTTTTCAGAAGAAGGACTAATAGAATCTGAATTCTTCAGTTGAGAGCACAATTCAGTTTTAATGTGATTCAAATCATTGGGAGACAAACATTTGGACGTTTCAAATGTAGAATTCTGCCTTCCAGGCCTCAGATTGGTTTCTTCAACAGAAATACTATTTTTCAGTGTGTTAGAAGCAGAGACCTCCACTTGGTTTTGAGAACTGATTTTGCATTTCAAGACTGTGTCTGATGTAGCAAACTGATCATGTGGATCTTTCTTCTTGTGTATTTCAGGCCTTTTAAGCAAAGCTGCCTGGATTGCAGCTTTCAGTCTACTACCTTTATGCAACTCTTTTGAACTACTTGTGGCAGTAACCGGTCTGTCAGCACCAAATTCATGTGTTCCACCAACTGTGCAACATTCTGTAGCATGGCCATAATCTTTACATTTGCGACAGAACGGAGATGTTGAAGCATTAGTACCTGACCTCACACGACGAGTATAACTATCTTTTGTTTTGTCAACCTGATTTGCTGTTTCTCGTGATCGAAGCAGCCCATCCTGTCGAGTTTCATACCCACTGGTTGACGTTCTCTCTGCACAGTTCAAAGAATAACTAAATAAGAAATCATCTTTGCAGCTAACATTGTCTGCTTAATTCTAAGCACAAAATCCATCAACAACATGCTCCTACAGAAACTAAAACAAAAGAAAATTTGGTAGATAATGCCATTACTACGCTGAAACTAAAATATCAAGAACACCTAACTGAACCATTAAATAAAGGTAAGTAATAGTACTACAAACTGTAATTATACACTTCCAAATGAGTTCATACCTGAAATAACTTGAGGTTCTGGGATTTTGTTGCTTATACTATTCACAGGCTTTGATAATGAACTTGACTTCCCATCATGGTTAACTTTATACTCCTGGTTGCAGTTAGTTGCTAAAGGTTGAGCAGTTTCACCATGAGGTGCAAACTTCTGATCATGCTTAGATGTGGAAATGACAGAACTAGCCATTGTGGAACAAACGACAGGCCGATCAATCCTAGACAGAGATTTCCTTTCAAATACAGCCGATTCTTTTGCAAGGCTTGATCCTTTCAAATTCTGAGAAGTTCCAGACTTGGGAGAAAGCATTTTAACTTTTGATACAGTATCACGGCCCAAATTTGACGATTTGAATGACATTGATTTTCCTACTGTCCCACCAGGTGTCTCCATGTTCTTAGAAACATGTTCACCACCCCCTTTCTGCTTTTGCCTAACATCATCATCAAGTTTGACTCTTGATTTGGAATTGAAGTTGTTGAATGAACTACACTTCAACAATGAACCTTTTCATAAGATAAAAAAAAAATCACGATTTAAATAAATGGAACTGACAAATATTGGGACATGATATATTTTCCGGGGAATTCAAAAAAGCATAAAAGGCAAGAAAAAATATTGAAAGTTGTAATGAAGCACAACAGATGAAAAACATACCCATTCTCCTTGAAGTTTGACCAGGTTTCACCTTTCCATTGTCTAAGTTCTTGAATGAAGACTCTCGTGACAGTGGAACTAATCTCCTGGGGCTTGATGCCGATGCCTTCGGTGATCCTGTGTTTGATTCGAGGGCTCGCCTCTTTGCTGCTTCAGCTACTTCCATGATTTCAGAGGACCTTTTGCCAGATATTTGAGAACTGGAACCAACTTTATGACTATTTTTTCCTTCAACATCCAAAAACAAGATTAAATTTCAAAAATATGTCAGCACACAACAATAGATATGGCTAATTTCATACTTATGTTCCCCTTAACACGAAGCAAATTCAGTTCCAGAATGAAATAATTATGAACTAAAGAAAGAATACAGGGTGCAGAACTCAGACCCAATAACTTTTTAATACTATTTACATCAATAATTAAACCTTTGTCTCACTTGGTGAGGTTGGCTACACTTTGAGCGATTTTTAAAATAAAAAATACAGTATAGGCACAACTAGAAACTTGGTATGAGGGGGGCAATGGCCAAACATGGTGTGGGGGGGATCAATCATATATAATACAAGTAGATTATATAAATTTCTTTTCCCCTGCCCCTGCGTTTACATATCCATGCTTACCCAATCTTTGATTAGTAGTCTCCTCAGCACATTGACATTCCTCACAAAACCAATCCCCTTTAGGCACCTTTTGAAGCTTTTCCCGCATGCAGTATCTGATTCAAAGATATAATAATGTCAGACTCATTTCAGGAAAAATACTATGCAACAATGATAGACGCTAATAAAAAGCAAAATGAAAGGTTCTTATGCATACGTGTGCTCTGCACCATCACTGCACCTACTACATATGGCAAGTAGTTTCTCTTGACCAGAATCTCCACAGATGTCACATACTTTTACCTATTTCCCATTCAATGAAACAAAATAACAATAACATTACGTCAGTAGCAACATCATAGAAGTTCCCAAAAGAAAAGTCAATGTAAAGCGAATATGAAGTGTGTGCAGAACATTTATGAAGTGTATGCAGAACATTTATTAACTTAGTTGATTGCTTGACTCAAATCTCAAAATCATCGAGTATACAAGTGTATATCTATCATTATCCAATTCCAAACCATTACATTCCACTCTTCCATTTCATCTTCAAGTAGCCTTTGGTGAAAAAGAAACTCACATAATGAAAGAAAAGGTACTTACATCATGCTCAATAACATCTGACTCATCACTCTCATCTTCTGGTTGAGGTACAGATATCCCAAGCGAGTTAATCCGTTCCTCAGCCTTCTCATGCAGTCCATCATGGGCTGAATGTTTATGATCCCCATCTTCAGCAACACTAACAACATTGTCAGCATCAGCTTCTGACTTTGGATACATTTTTCGTGACACTTTGGCTGTATCACTAACAAGTTCATCCTTATCTGGAAGAGATTTTTCACCAGAAACAATAATAGGTTTTCTCTCTTTGGTCAATGATGAATCAACATTTTCTGTACAGCATTCTGACAATTTTTTTGGAAAGTCCGCATATTTAGAGAGAATCTCAGACGAACCAGAGATATCAACAGGTTGCGCAATTCCAGACCCTTGTTCCCCAAAGAGACTAACTGAAGCTGAACTAGAAGATATATTTATTTTGTCTGAATTTATTTGATTACTACAACTCACTAAATTAGTATTACCGGGTCTACTGATACAATTAATGCTTTCATCAAGACCTTCTACGCACTTAGAATCCTGACACTTTTCTGAAAAGGCCTGTTTACTCTTGGTATTTTCAGATAGAGAATCATGACTGGAGAAAATACTAGGCATGTTACTGGTTTCACTGCCAGAATGCTTCAATCTTTCACAAGTTCTGCTCCTAACATAAGATTCATCACCCTCGTCTGTAGAATAACGTTTGTCCTCCACTAAGCGACAGTTTTCATCAGAGTATTCTTCAGCCTTTGACCCCATAGTAGCTTGATTAAAATGCATGCAAGATGAACAAGGAGCTGAGCACACGTTACAAGTCCCTGATTCAAGTCTCATATCAGCATTTTGAATCATAAATTGTTTGACAAACTTTTTTGCAGATTCAGGTGATACCTAACATTAACAAAGTGTAAGTTAAAACTTCTATATTTCTATATTGGGTGCATGTTTGGCCAAGAATGGTTTTCCCAGATACATTGAAATCCTGTTTATGGTTTTGAATAAAGTGTGATCCTGTGATTTATATTTTATGTCAATAAACTATCATCCCTACAATTCTTATAAAATGGAGTAATTGTTTAGGCATGCGTATGTCACCATATGTATTATTTAAGGGGATTCTTTCTCATACATGCTGAGATTGGAGCATTGTCTTGAGCTAACGGCAGCATGCCCTTCTTTTTGTTTGATTTTTACTTGAAATACCTAGTTTAAGAGGAATTGTATACATGTAATTTTATATTAATTAATGAACTTTCAACGGATGGAATAATGAAGCCTATAACTAACATGAACACTAGTCCAGCCACAATGACCATTGCATGGATCAACCCCCTTGCCATGTGGTCAGTGTGAATAGAAAGTGTATGTGTGCATAAAAGGATAATTTATGAGCTCAATAAAGACAAGTTTGTGACATTTTACAAATATTAACACCAATTATAACAGATGAGACATGATCAAATGGCACCAATGTCAAACTTGAACACATTCTGCATAATAACTTTATGTAGAATATAAATTGAATACGACTGGGCAACCATGCTATATTATCGAATATCTTTCAGGTTATGCATATCAAATTTTAAATTACAAATTTTCTGTTAAAATAAAGTGGTGCAATGAAGTGTCAATTAAATTTTTTATATGTGTGCAATTTTGTAAGCTAGATCTAATTTACAAGAACTTCGATTTCAATGTTTGAATTGATTAATTTCATATTTTACAAAAATTTATAAGCGGTTCAAATGTCAAAGTTTGATCTTGTGCCATGTCGAATTGAATAAATAAGAAGTTTATTTTCACTCTTTTCAACAACGAACAGAAATAAAACACTATTCCTTAAGTTTGCATTTTAATGCATAAAAATGTTCGCAACCATCTTTATTTACATCTACTTATAGCTCAAGTATTAGTAGGTCCCTAATTTCCAACCATAAATTAAAATACAGCCTCTGATCCTTATTATAAGGAAAAATTCACTTTTTAGGTTTATTGAATAATTGATATATTTGGCCTATGTTATAGACTAGATACATCAGTTATTTAACGAAGGTCTATTGAATAACTGATATATCTGGCCTATATTATAGACTAGATATATCAGTTTTTTTTTTATAACAAGATATATCAATTATTTAATTAACCTAAAATGTGAATTTTTTTTTTAATACCGAATCTACTAATGCACCGCTCTACTTAGGAGAGGGATAACACAATTATTAATAGGACAACAGCAAGCACATAGAAAATACAGAATCTACTAATTATGAACAGAAATGCCTAAAAACATAACAATTTCCCGAACAAACTCGTATAATTCACCAAACTTATAAAGTTATAAGACAATGTGATCCAAATTAGGTTGCATTTGCACATTGATGCATCAATACCGAAAATAAGAACAGACTGAAATAAGATAAAATAAAAGATAGATTCTGAGTTACCCTTTTATCATCTCACCACCTTCTTTGAACATAATTATTACTCAAACTTGAAATCCTTGCAGCATACAGAAATCCCTCTCAAAACTGAAATCATCTACAAAGAAAATCAAAATCACATTAACAACTATCATCTCAACTCTTAAAATAATAAAATCATCAAAGTAATAACAATCCAAATATCAAAAAAAAAAAAATTAAAAAATCCTAAATGTCACTCAACTGAAAAAAATCAAATCCTAAAACACATTGAATTACTAGCTCACCAACTTCTCCAATATTCTAGTATCAATGCAACAAAAAATAAAATTGATGATGAAAAATTAATGATTAATTCTGAAAATAATAAAAACGAAACCCTAACTGCAAATGAATTGACATGCCTTTTGATTCCTTCGCGTTGAGGCAGCAATCAAGGGGAAAGTGAAGAAGATATGCAAATTGAAATCTTTTGTAATAAATTAGTAATTTTATTTCTATGGTTGTGAGAAAAATTAAATATCTGAAATGGGTTTTTCTTTTCTCATGAGAATTTCATTTTGCAAACCTCTCTGTCATATAAATTTTATTTTCTTCCGCACAAAATGTTGCTTTTGCTCACGAGATTTTTTCTACATGCTAGAAAAAAATAGTCAAAGTTAATAAATGTAAGTAAATGCAATAAAAACAACAATTTGATTTAAGCTTTTTCCCTTTTTTTATGTTAAAGAAACTTATATCCTTAATAAAAAAGAGAAAGAAATACTTGACAAAAAAATTAAGTATTATCATGTAATTCTCTTTAATTTCTCATATTTTATAAGATTTAAATGGATAGTAAACTCAAACATAGGATATTAGTTAAAGTAGAAGAGATTTATGTCATCTTATTTAGCCACTCTTGTATTAATTTTTTTTTAAAAATCTTTTGTTATATATTTGAAGGTTTGTCTTTTATGATTTTCTTTTCTTATAACAATAATAGCTTGAGCGCGAAAAGAAACAATTACAAGTGAATTAAACAAATGTCGCAATTCCCAATATAGTAAAAGACTAAATTGAGTTGTACACGACTTATAAAGCATCATAGTGGAACCCAATTCACTCCTCAATTCTCGTAACTAAAGTATGTTTCAAGAGACTTCCAACATGTCTATCTCGATCGCCTTAACCACAACTAGAGAATCAACATGTAATTACATCGAGTGACATGCGTATGTGTGTGTGTGTGTGATGTAACATTTAACTAAAATATGCATATATACTTATAATAATGAAAATTTTGCGACTTTGAAGTCGTGGCTCTGGCAAGCTCATTTAGGGATTTGCCTCATATTACACCATTGTAAGTCACACCCACTGGCATGTGTGTGTGAGAGACGTAACATTTAACTAAAATATGCATATATACTTATAACATATGAAAATTTTGCGACTTTGAGGTCGTGGCTCTAACCAGCTCATGTGGGGATTTGCCCCATATTACACTGTTGTAAGTCACACCCTTCTGACATATCTCATCCATCAATCACACTCCACCGTTCAGTCACATATGCGTCACAACTTACAAGCACCTAGGAGTTTTGCAAATCTTACAATCTACTGTCTTTTATTATTTTTTATACCCATATTTTTTATTCATTTAACAATATATTAGCCCATCATGGCTTGAGCCCGAAAAGAAACAATTTCAAGTGAATTTAACGAAGGTCGCAATTTCCAAAATAGTAAAAGACTAAATTGAGCTGTACACGATTCATAAAGCATCATAGTGGAACCCAACTCACTCCGCAATTCTCGAAACTAAAGTATGTTTCAAGAGACTTCCAACATGTCTATCTTGATCGCCTTAGCCACGACTAAAGAATCAACATGAAATGACACCGAGTGGTATGCGTGTGTGTGTGTGTGTGTGAGACATAACATTTAACTAAAATATGCATATATACTTATAACATATGAAACTTTTGCGACTTTGAGGTCATGGCCAGCTCATGTGGGGATTTGCCCCATATTACACTGTTGTAAGTCACACTAAATGACGTGTGTGTGTGTGAGAGACGTAACATTTTACTATTTTATATATATATATATATATATATATATATATATATATATATATATATATATATATATATATATATACACACTTATAACATATGAAAATTTTGCGACTTTGAGGTTGTGGCTCTGATAAACTCATGTTGGGATTAACTCCATATTACACTGTTGTAAGTCACAGCCTTCTGGTATATCTCAATCCTTCAATCACACTCCACTGTTCAGTCACACATGCGTTACAACTTACAAACACCTAGGAGTTTAGCAAATCTTACAATCTATTGTCTTTTATTATCTTTTATAACAATATTTTTTATTC
This sequence comes from Trifolium repens, assembly GCA_030408175.1. NCBI lineage: Eukaryota > Viridiplantae > Streptophyta > Magnoliopsida > Fabales > Fabaceae > Trifolium > Trifolium repens. Next base: position 7,692,146 of record CP125842.1, read on the forward strand.
ATTTAACAATATATTTGCCTATCATGGCTTGAGCCCGAAAAGAAACAATTACAAGTGAATTAAATGAATGTCGCAATTCCCAAAATAGTAAAAGATTAAATTGAGTTGTACACGACTCATAAAGCATCATAGTGGAACCCAATTCACTCTGCAATTCTTGTAACTAAAGTACGTTTCAAGAGACTTTCAACATTTCTATCTTGATCGCCTTAACCACAACTAGAGAATCAACATGTAATTACACCGAGTGGCATGTGTGTGTGTGTGAGACATAACATTTAGCTAAAATATGCATATATACTTATAACATATGAAAATTTTGCAACTTTGAGGTTGTGGTTCTAACCTGCTCATGTGGGGATTTGCCCCATATTACATTGTTGTAAGTCACACTAAATGGCATGTGTATGTGACGTAACATTTGACTAAAATATAATATATACTTATAACATATGAAAATTTTGCGATTTTGAGATGGTGGCTCTCTCATATGGGGATTTGCCTCATATTAAGTCACACCCATCTAACATATCTCAATTCTTCATTCATACTCCATAGTTCATTCACATATGCGTTACAACTTGGAGTTCTTCCATCTCAATTGTTTTAACATCGACATGTCTATGCATGTACACAAAATTCGACTTTATATTTGTATTCATCAAGGAATGTATATCGAAACATTAGTGACCATCGTGGCCTTCAATAAAGCAAAATATGACGGTAACAAAATATTTATCTATTCAATTATCCGTTTAATAATAAAATATTTTTTTTAATATCAATAAAACCTTTTCTTCATCATGGTATTCGTTTTTAAAAAAAATTGTGAATCTACCTTATAGAAACTGGGGTAGATAGGAGAAAGAGAAGTAGGCGTATTGTGTGTGACCAAGAGTTGTTTAACAAACACTCTTGGAGTCGATTCTTGACATCACAATGAAAGCTTCATCCTACATTCCTACAAAACACAAATGCTTTCTGAATTAGGCTTATCCCGGTGTCAGCACGACACTTACGCTTATAATTACATTGAAATTGAATTGTGTCATTTTTTAAAATTATTATCGGTGTCAACGTGTTAGTATCCGTGTTGTGTTCGGTGTTCGTGTCGCTTTAGTGGAAGAAATCTTACAGTTGCCTATTCCGAGATCTTCATCAAGTGCTCTCTCAGCTAAGGATGCTTATAATTTTTGTCAATGTATTCAGATATTACCTATTGATATGACTAATTGAGCCAACAATATAGATTATTCAAGACAAACTACTGAAATATTGGAGAGGGAATTTCACTTATGAATAATCCAAAATTACCAATAACTATTAAGTATGTTGCCAAGTACAAAAATATTCACATCCAATTCATTCTATATGTATTAAACAAGCAGAAGCAAATCTACATTCAATGTTGCCCAACAACAATAACTGCTCGGAAGTTTCATCTGTCGAAAGAAGATAAACCAAAATGGATATTGTGATTGGTTTGGCAGGTATGAGCATGATGTTGATATAACAAACAATATCAGTATCAACCTTCTCTTCCAGCATGGATTCATAATCAGCTATTCACTGGCATATGAAAATAAATAATCTCCATCAGTTATCAAATAAACATAAATGCATTCATCTAGAAGGTTTAACTACCGTGTTTAGTGGCCTGAACTATACCTTCCGTGGCAGTAGAAACTATACATGTATACAGGAGTATATGTTTCCTGTTTTACATTGAAATAAACAACAAAAATTGTAAGTGATTCAATTATCTAGCAGCAAAAGCTATATAATTCACAATGCCTAGAAGAAGATTATTTCATATTCAAGTGGTACAGTGATACTCACAATCAATTGGATGTTTGTCAATTTGGCGAGATGTATAATGCGCAGATAGTAAAAGTAGTGAAAGGAATGCACTAGCCACAAAAATTGCATCAAACCACCGATGATAAAAGTCAAATTGGATATCGCCACCCAATACCTCTGTTATAATAATCCTGTCAAAGAATTCAGACATCATCAGACCCTTAATTTGGTTTGCTACTACTTTGAGTTGAATTCTAAACAATGAAAAGTAGTAAGCTGATTGTATAGATATAAATATGATGGAAAAGTTTACTCAAACGTTATTGGTATTCTTCATTCTTTCGAACCAGCCGACCCCACTTAGTGGGATAAGGCTTGATTGCTGTTGTTGTGTCTTGCATTTATATTCTCCAAGAAAATGTCAGTAACCTCATGTTTTCACTTTTCTCTCATTGACAACTATTTATCTATTCTGTTAAAAACAACTTATAGTACCTCTCTTACCCTATTATTCATATATTGTCAATATTAAGCGCACGTAAAGTCTATAGTTGTCATTAAGAGGATTGCTGGACATCTTTCTACCATGCAAATCAATTAAAATATTACCAATGCACAGATTACTACATAGGCCATGTTTGTGAACTCAATGCACACATTCCAAAGGCAGTAAAAAAAGAAAGGAACAAATAGTTTCTGTTGGAGTGAATACCAGTACGAGAGATTAGGAACAGTAAACCAAGCACACACTTATACCTGTATTCAGTTGCTAAGCTTTTCCTGATCAAAAGAATAGAAGATAAAAAATACATTCCCATTATCTCGGACAAAAACAGAACAACGTTGCTAGACGATCCACTTCCAACTCTTGAAACAGCAAAAAAGAACTGCAATCCGAAAAAAATGAAGTTAGGCTTCATAATAAGTTAAGAAGTTAAATTGTATCTCTCATTAGTCATTATAATCCTTGGTATCTTTCAACTTGACAGTTTTCTTTTGTTTTAAGTTGGAAAGTTGATGTTCGATGGCCATTATTTCATAATAGAGGTTCTGTGTTCTGTCAAAGTGCACATTTTGACATTATAAGAGCATGTATCCTTTATTTGTTTCCTTATGTTCAACACTTTTCTTTTAAATTTTTTAGAAAAAGATGGATATAGTATTGTTTCGGACTTTGGGTAAGTTGTCTAGTACCGGAAGAGTAATTATTCATTTATTTGTGCCAGAACTGTTAATTGTTTACTCTCCTATATCATATTTTATTCTTTTGTAGATCATCCGAGATTGTATGCAAATTCATCCTTAAAATTTTCCATATGTTTTGGTGGTTCTAAAACCACATTATTACTGCATATAATTATGCAATTCCTAAATGGTTCTACTAGCCTACTACACAGAAAAGGTTTAAAAAAGAAAAAAAAAATAGTAACAAAACCATCCAAGAAATATCAAATAGGAATAAAATAGCAATTGAAAGCGGAAGAAATACCTTCATTAAATTTGTTAAGAATCCACGCACTGATATCACAACCAACAATCCAATGAATAACAAGGAAATATACTGTAAAAGAATACAGAAAAACTATAAATCAATACAATATCAAATCATGTAATACCATACAAATTCTAGTCAATAACAAAAGAACAGGTGTATGAGAGAAGAACTGGGAGAGTAACAGAAGATTATAGCTTCTTATTACAGAATCCACAAGTCTTCTCTCTACATGCCCAAACCGACTAAGCCTAGTTTCTAATTCTATCATGTCTAGTCTTACAAGTTACAACACATCCAACGCAACATCCTCATCTCTGCTACGCTTATTTTATTCTTGTGTTGGTTATTTACCACCCAGCACTCTATGCCATACAACATCACCTTAATTGTATTTACAAATTAAGCTCTGTATATATTTATCCTAATCAATTTAGAACACGTGCAGTGTAAATAGAACAAAGCCAGCTTAATATCCTCAGCTCATACCTATATAAGTACATAACTCTTTACAAAATACAAAAATCCTAATTTGGCCTTTAAAGAAGAATGCATTCGGTTTTAGAGACACATTGACCATCATCTATTTTAGAAAAAGAATGGCATACAAAGTGGACACCAACCTGAGATAATAAGGCTGCATTTATTCCAATATCAAAAAACTGTAGGAATATACTTATCATCCTTGTCACGGGATCAACTGAACCAGCCTATAATAGAAACAAATTGTCACCAAAAAAGCACAATGACAATATGAGAATCAGTCCAAAAACTGGAAAGAGGTAATTATATTCAGAAAATACTAATAACAATACAAGATATGATTTTTTACCTGTTTGAAAACAACACTTTGCAATGACTGCACAAAACGATTAATCAGTTAGGCAGATTGACTACAATATTTCAAAAAAAAAAAAAATCACTAGAAAAATACTCCATCAAGATACTATTACTGCTAATATCACCATACAGATGTCACAAATTGAAAAAACATATGTCCACTCAACCTCAATTAAACTTTTCAACGCAGTAAAGTACTTTCTCCGTCATATTATGAGTGTCATACTAGGTTTTTTGACACAAATTAAGGAGAACTTATAAATGAAAGAGAATAACAATTATACCAAATTAACTTTATCAAGCACTAGTGTATTCACCATTATCATAAATGCAAAGTAGAGTATAATGACTTGGGAGTGATGCACATAGTATTAACTGGGTGGTACAATTGGAAGAAAAAAATTATATTACATTGAAAATGGAAAATGTCACTCATTGTGAGACAATTTTTTTTTGTTGCATATGTGACACTCATAATGTGATAGAGGGAGTAATTCACCAATACAAACCATGAGTGAATGGTGTTCCATGATAAGATGCAAACAAATTTCTATATTTAATTTCCTTGAAACATATTAATGACAAGAAATTAGAAATGATCTAGAAATAGCATTGGTATAGGATGATCCACCAAGAAAATGCTTATTTCCTATAACTATTAGTAACTATGTGACTTTTATTACTATTTGGATAAAATTGAAAAAGAGAATGATGTCGGATAGAAGGAATCTTTCCTAAAAGGATAATATGATGAGAAATCAACTTTTGCTCTTCACTTAAAAATTATACAATTACTGTCTAACTAAAGTCACCAAACTCCTTCAATTCAGATATTAAATACAGAAGGCAGCTTAATGTACCGAGATTCCTAATTATAGAGATAGCATGTCACATTTGAAGGTAAAGTTGCAAAGAAACATCTTTATCCAAGTATTTTTTAAAATTTATCTGATGCCAGACAGCACTAGCATCATGCATCCATAACTTTGAATTTCAACTCCACAAGTTTTTCCATTCAACTTTTGAGAAAAAATTATGCCCCTGATCTACATTTATGAAGCTTGTTTTGTAAAGTTTTAAACTCCCCTGAATTTACTTACCAAATATGAATACTCACTTAACGATTTCACAGTTTACCAAAATACAGGGAGGTTAGAGGTAACAAAACAAAGAGTGCCAAACATGAAAATGGGCCAAACATCAGGCCGCAATCTGCATATTGTCCTAGTTTTTGTTAGGGAACTGTACTAAGTAAGCTTCTACTTTAAGTTCACATTTTCAGCCACATGGATATTTTGGTAAATTTCATTTACCCATGTCGTGAGCTTTATTTAGGTTCATTATTATGAGTTGGAATTCTAACCTAATTAGCAATATATTCAAATCTTTAAGAATAAATTGAAAACATGTTGCTATCAAACAAGTTTAGCATCAGTCAGCAAATAGATTTCTGGATTTACCACACATTGCTTCTGAGTCATTTATACCTTAAGAAAGCTCGAATTCACCATTACAAGCATTAGTTTTCCCAACAAACCTGATTCTAGGCTATAAAATATCAAGTTATTCTGTCCAATATCACAATACCTTGATCATCTTATACACACAATAAATGGAACAAGCATATCCTAGTAGATTCTGCATATGTCCTCTCCAAGTTCGAGAATATGCAGCAGCTTCCTGCATAGTTAACCATTTTCATATTATGCAGATTTACATAGAAAATGAGAAAGTGCAACAAAGTTGAGTTGCATTATTTTTTTTATAGAATATAGAAGACGAAGTTTTTTTAATACAAAATAAGTCTCATAATTTTATCATTGATTACGACATGCATTCTTCAAAAGGCTGAAACGCACCGTTTCATTTATATTTATAAAGAAAATAATAATAATAATAATAAATAAATAAAAGAAAATGAAATAAAGAAGGGTCTGGAAAGTGAAACCACAATACCACCCCACCCATTACTTTCTTTCACTTTCTATTTCTCTCACTCCCTCCTCTGTTCCTACGACCCCTTTTCTTTTCTTTTCCATTTCATTTCTACTTCTTTCAATCATAAATTTTCTACCACAAGTTCACAAATTAAACACCCACAAGAACAATTACACATCTAAGCTAAGCTATTTTATAGTACAAGTGAGAATTGGTGGAATTTTGGGGTTAGGGTTAATACTCTAAGGAAGAATGTGAGTACCCATTCTGTAAAAGTTGCTGATTGAGACTCTTTGAGGTAAATATATCACTTATAACTCATCAATTTATCTTTGAGAATATGTGAGTTGGTTTAGGACTTTAATGTTAGAGATTGGAGTAAGAATTGCAGGAGTTGATGGATACATATGTGTAGTTAAACTCTAGAATGACTTTCTAAATATTGATAAACCTTATTGATGTTCAGATTCGACAGTTGCGTTATCCGCTTCTCCGGGAGTCGATGGAGAGCAAGTCTAGCCAATCTTCATAGTTGTGAGTTGATGATGATCATTATCACTTATTTTGAATACTATTATGAATTTCTATGTTATTTACTTTATGTTAAAATACTTATTATAAATGATTTTTGGGGAAACATGCCTTTTAGAAATTTTCATCATCCTCTTACACTATTTTTAAATCATTGATATTGATTTATACTCTAGTTTGATTTGTTTATGATTGATAAATTAGTTTATTTAAATTTTAGACTTGATTGTATATGTTTTATACAAATTTTGATACATTACGGGTTTTTATCAATATGTTTTGAGAATAACAAGTGTGACTTTTTCGCCGTTATTGAGAATAAACGTCTAGGTGCACCTAGTTATAAAATCGTCAATTAGGGAGGATTAACCGTTAGATGGAGCTACCCCTATGGGAGAGGCCACCATTAGGAGGAGAGGGCTATCAATGAGTGTAGGCTCCCTAATTGAATGTGATGACATGTTTTTGAATCGTAGAGAAAAGGGCTATCCGTTAGATGGAGCCGCCACTAAGTGAAAGGCCACTCTTAGGAGGAAAGGGCTATCAACGAGATGGAGCCATCTCTCGATTCCCTCGTAACGGATTCTTTTTATTCGCTTGGATTTCTATACTTTTCTTATTTCAAACTAATGATTTGGACTAAGAACTATTTTTATTACATAGTTACTACTCTACAATAATTGCTACAAACTTTTTAAATAAAATCGAATGCTCGTGCCTTTGTATGTTTCCCTTCTAGTTGGTGGTGGTCGTTATCTCTCACTAAGTCTTATGACTTACCCCTTCTTCTTACATTTTTTTTCAGATTCCCAGTCAGCTGAGTAGCGGGTTTCCATTGTATAGAAAGCTTCATCCATCTCACTCTTTTGGTAGGCCTCCTTGATGGAAGGCTATTTTTGTATATGTATATATTGAGCTGATCGAGTATATGCAGCTATTTTGAGTCTAGGAATCTTTTATTTTGGAATGTATAAAGTTAAATATGTATTATTGAAACTCTGGCTGATAATGTATGTTGAAAACAGGATATATTTTAGATTTGGAAACGATGAAATTACAGGGGATACTCTGTCGAAATTTATGTAAATATTAATTTGAAGTAAAAGTATCATTTTGCAAATTTTCTTGCTCTTTTGTTTGTTAAGTTGGTCATTAGGCTTGCCGAACTATTATTAGTTCGTGCGCCGGTCACGAGGCCAGTTTGGGTCGTGACAAAGTTGGTATCAGAGCTCCGGTTGTAGGTCCAAATAGCTGCAGACATAGAGTAATAATAGATTTTTGCTAGTAAATTGTGAACCGCGGCACCATTTACTCGCAAAAAGCTATTAGTGCTCTATGATAGTCGTCCTTGTCGTCTAAACTTGAAATTCATGTGGTCTTTGATTTGTCTCACTTTTCTTACCGTCTTGTCCTCTATCTGATCAATGTTTTTTCATTAGGTAACGATGCCACCCAGAACTAGAAACTCTGCCGGAAGGGAAGCTTCTCATGAATCCATTGTTGAACCTCAAGGTCCTCCTCGAAGAGGCCGAGGTCGTGTTCGAGGTCGACGGGGAGTTAATGTTAGAGGTCGTGGAGCTAATGTAGGCGGGCGTGGCTTGCCTACAGAAGTTCTAAATGCCGAGGTGCCTAGAGGAAGGCGAGGAAATCCAGCCATTGAAGAATTTAATGCCGGTTTACAAGGATTACAACAGGTTGTGCAACAACTTGTTGGGATTGTGGGACAACAACAACAACAACAACAACAGGGTAATCAGGGACAACCAGTTGTTGGCGGCCATCAAGAGGTTGGACAGGGTGAGCAGCAGGTGACACCTCAAACTAGGGGGATTGAGGTTACTTTAGCAGAATTCTTGAAGCATAGACCCCCTACTTTTTCGGGGTCTGAAGCAAAAGAGGACCCGCAACGTTTCATTGACGGTCTAGAGAGGCTTTGGAGGGCATTAGGATGTTCAGATATAAGGGCGGTGGAGTTGGCATCATTTCAGTTGGAGGGTGTGGCATATGATTGGTTCGATACTGTGACACGTGGACGACAAGTCGGATCACCTCCATTAGCATGGGGTGAGTTCTCTCGATTGTTCATGGCTCGTTTTCTTCCAGAAAGTGTTAAAGATGGTTTAGCTCATGAGTTTGAGCGATTGGAGCAAACTGAGGGAATGTCAGTTTCAGAGTATAGTGCTCGTTTTACACAGCTATCGAGACATGCTCCCTACCATATCACTGAAGAGATGCGTATCAAAAAGTTCATAAGAGGATTGAGAGAATACTTATTTAGATCTGTGGTTGGTTCTCATTGTTCTACTTTTGCTGAGGTTTTGAGTCTGGCACTTCAGATTGAGCAGCGACAGAAGGATAAAGGAGGTAGTAAACAAGATTCCCGCAAGAAACAACGAGTGGAAGGATCATACAGTCAGTACTCTAGTAGTGGTGGTGGTTCTATGTCTCGTCATCAAGGGCAACAAATGTCAGCATCTAAAAGGGGTGGTTTTAGTGGACAATCTTATGGTTCGGTGCAAAGTCGTAGGTCAGATCACATGGCATCTGCAGGGTCCACTTTTCCTCAGAGGCATTCTAGCGGTACAGTTGGAAATTATTTCAAAGATGGTAAAACATGTTTTCAGTGTGGCCAAGAAGGTCACATCAAGAAGAATTGTCCAGTAGTTATGCCACAACCATCATCTAGTCATGCATCAGCCCCAGCAGCTTTAGCGGCTTCCCAAGTTCCTTCTGCACCAATGCGGCGGACGGGAAATTCATCTGTTCAAGATGTGGGAGCATCTCAACATGAGAGCAGAAGATCTGGAGGTAAAGGACAAATGCAAGGAGGAAGAGGCCAGGCTCGAGTTTTTGCTTTAACTCGTCAGGATGCTCAGGCATCCAATGCAGTGGTTACAGGTATACTTTCTATTTGTTCTCAAGATGCCCATGTTTTGTTTGACCCGGGAACCACACATTCTTTTGTATCTTTATGGTTTGCTCCTCGACTTGGTAAAAATTCATCTTCTCTTGACGAGACTTTAGTTGTGACTACACCTGCTGGTGATAAATTGTTTACTGAGTTTGTTTATCGTTCCTGTGATGTATCAATTGCGGGCCAAACATTATTTGCAGACCTAATAGTTATGGATATGGTAGATTTCGATGTGATTTTGGGTATGGACTGGTTGTCTTCCCATCATGCCACCTTAGACTGTTACAATAAGGTAGTGAAATTCGAGATACCTGGAAAATCACCCTTCTCATTTAAAGGCAAACAAACATGGATGCCACATAATTTGATCTCATCCTTGAGAGCTAACAAGTTACTAAGAAGCGGTTGTCAAGGGTATCTAGCTGTGATTAATGATTTACAACAAGGTGATGGCAACTTAGAAAATGTCCCCATAGCGTGTGAGTTTCCTGATGTTTTTCCAAAAGAACTTCCTGGATTACCACCTGATAGGGAAATTGAGTTCTCTATTGACTTGGTTCCCGACACTCAGCCTATATCTATACCCCCTTATCGAATGGCCCCAGCCGAGCTTAAAGAATTAAAAGAACAATTGCAAGATCTTCTTGACAAGGGCTTTATTCGTGCTAGCACTTCTCCATGGGGTGCACCGGTGTTGTTTGTGAAGAAGAAAGATGGATCCATGCGATTATGTATAGATTATAGACAATTGAACAAGGTGACGATAAAGAATAAATATCCTTTACCTCGCATTGACGAGTTATTCGATCAGCTTCAAGGAGCTCAGTGTTTTTCCAAAATTGACTTGCGGTCTGGGTATCACCAATTGAAGATTAAGAAGGAGGATATACCAAAGACAGCTTTTCGCACTCGCTATGGGCATTATGAATTTCTTGTTATGTCTTTTGGGCTTACTAATGCTCCTGCAGCTTTTATGGATTTGATGAATCGGGTTTTTAAACCATTCTTAGATCAATTTGTGATTGTGTTCATAGATGACATTCTTATTTATTCCAAGAGTAAGGAAGAGCATGAGCAACATTTAAGAATTGTTTTGCAAACATTGAGGGAGAAACAATTATACGCCAAATTCTCGAAATGTGAATTTTGGCTAGACAGTGTGGCATTCCTAGGTCATGTCGTGTCTAAAAATGGAATAAGTGTTGACCCGAGCAAGGTTGAAGCAGTGCAGAATTGGCCCAGACCCACCACAGTAAAGGAAATACGAAGTTTTCTTGGTTTAGCTGGATATTATCGGCGTTTTGTGAAGGACTTCTCCAAGCTTGCGTTTCCAATGACTAGATTGACCCAAAAGAAAGTTGAGTTTCAATGGACTGACGCGTGTGAAGAGAGCTTCCAGAAATTAAAGGAGTGTTTGACTTCAGCACCTGTTTTGGCATTACCAACGAGCGGTGGAGGTTATGTAGTTTATTGTGATGCTTCTAGAGTTGGTCTTGGTTGTGCTCTTATGCAGCATGGTAAAGTGATCGCTTATGCATCGAGACAACTAAAAAGGCATGAACAGAACTACCCGACCCATGATTTGGAGATGGCTGCGGTGGTTTTTGCACTTAAAATCTGGAGGCATTATTTGTATGGTGAAACTTGTGAAATTTATACTGACCACAAGAGTCTTCAGTATATCTTTAAGCAGCGAGATTTAAATTTAAGACAAAGAAGGTGGATGGAACTCTTGAAAGATTATGATTGCACGATCTTGTATCATCCAGGAAAGGCAAATGTTGTTGCAGATGCTTTGAGTAGGAAATCCATGGGTAGTCTTGCTCATTTAGTAGAAAATAAAAGACCTATAGTTAAAGAATTTCAAGAACTGGTTGAAAGCGGAGTTCAATTGAAGATTGATCCTTCAAAGGCATTATTGGCTCATGTGCAAATTCGTTCCACCTTAGTTGATGATATCAAGGAGGCTCAAATTCAAGATTCAGACTTGGTAAAGTTAAGGGATAAGGTGCAGAATGGTAAAGTTTCAAACTTCTCAGTTGATTCTGATGGTGTTTTGCGGTTGAAGTCTCGTTTATGTGTTCCAAATGTTGCTGAATTAAAGAGAAAAATATTAGAGGAAGCTCACCATTCTTCTTATACCATACATCCAGGTTCTAATAAGATGTATCAAGATTTGCGAGAATTTTATTGGTGGGAAGGAATGAAGAGAGATGTAGCTGATTTTGTCTCTAAGTGCTTGGTGTGCCAACAAGTAAAGGCTGAGCACCAAAAGCCTGCAGGTTTACTTCAACCTGTTGAAATACCAGAGTGGAAGTGGGAAGGCATTGCTATGGATTTTGTTACAGGTTTACCACGAACACAGAAGGGTTATGACTCTGTATGGGTGATTATAGACCGATTGACCAAGTCTGCACATTTCTTACCTGTGAAGACAACCTATACTGCGTCTCAATATGCTAAGCTGTATTTAGAGGAGATTGTCTCTTTACATGGTGTGCCTATGTCTATTATTTCTGATCGTGGAGCTCAGTTTACTGCTCAGTTCTGGAGATCTTTTCAAGCTGCATTGGGAACTCGTTTGAATCTTAGTACAGCTTTTCATCCTCAAACTGACGGTCAATCTGAGAGGACTATACAAATTCTAGAGGATATGCTCCGAGCTTGTGTTCTTGATTTTGGAGGAAGTTGGGATCGATATTTGCCAATGATGGAATTTGCGTATAACAATAGTTACCAATATAGTATCCAAATGGCTCCGTTTGAGGCGTTGTATGGCAGGCGGTGTAGGTCTCCTATAGGATGGTTTGAAGTTGGAGAAGCTAAACTAGTGGGTCCAGAGTTAATTCAAGATGTCATTGAAAAAGTTAAATTGATTCGGGATCGTTTAGTGACGGCTCAAAGTAGGCAAAAGTCTTATTCTGACAAGAGGCGTCGTCCTTTAGAATTCACAGTGGGAGATCATGTTTTTTTACGTGTTTCGCCAATGAAAGGAGTTTTGCGGTTTGGCAAAAGGGGTAAGTTAAGTCCACGGTTCATTGGGTCGTTTGAGATTTTGGAGAGAGTCGGTCCTGTAGCTTATCGCTTAGCACTTCCACCGGATCTGTCCGGAGTTCATCCAGTCTTTCATATTTCAATGCTTCGAAGGTACCTTTATGATCCTTCACATGTTATTAGCCATGAAGATGTTCAATTAGATGAGAATTTGTCATACACCGAACATCCCGTAGCAATCATAGATAAGGAGGTTAGACGATTACGTTCAAAGGATATTGCTTCGGTGAAGGTTCTATGGAAAGGACAGTCTGGAGAAGAAGCAACATGGGAGTCCGAAGAAGTCATGCGCACAAAGTATCCACACTTATTTCAAAATCAAGGTTAGTAGTATAAATTCGAGGACGAATTTTTTTTAAGGGGGGAAGATTGAAACGCACCGTTTCATTTATATTTATAAAGAAAATAATAATAATAATAATAATAATAATAAATAAATAAAAGAAAATGAAATAAAGAAGGGTCTGGAAAGTGAAACCACAATACCACCCCACCCATTACTTTCTTTCACTTTCTATTTCTCTCACTCCCTCCTCTGTTCCTACGACCCCTTTTCTTTTCCATTTCATTTCTACTTCTTTCAATCATAAATTTTCTACCACAAGTTCACAAATTAAACACCCACAAGAACAATTACACATCTAAGCTAAGCTATTTTATAGTACAAGTGAGAATTGGTGGAATTTTGGGGTTAGGGTTAATACTCTAAGGAAGAATGTGAGTACCCATTCTGTAAAAGTTGCTGATTGAGACTCTTTGAGGTAAATATATCACTTATAACTCATCAATTTATCTTTGAGAATATGTGAGTTGGTTTAGGACTTTAATGTTAGAGATTAGAGTAAGAATTGCAGGAGTTGATGGATACATATGTGTAGTTAAACTCTAGAATGACTTTCTAAATATTGATAAACCTTATTGATGTTCAGATTCGACAGTTGCGTTATCCGCTTCTCCGGGAGTCGATGGAGAGCAAGTCTAGCCAATCTTCATAGTTGTGAGTTGATGATGATCATTATCACTTATTTTGAATACTATTATGAATTTCTATGTTATTTACTTTATGTTAAAATACTTATTATAAATGATTTTTGGGGAAACATGCCTTTTAGAAATTTTCATCATCCTCTTACACTATTTTTAAATCATTGATATTGATTTATACTCTAGTTTGATTTGTTTATGATTGATAAATTAGTTTATTTAAATTTTAGACTTGATTGTATATGTTTTATACAAATTTTGATACATTACGGGTTTTTATCAATATGTTTTGAGAATAACAAGTGTGACTTTTTCGCCGTTATTGAGAATAAACGTCTAGGTGCACCTAGTTATAAAATCGTCAATTAGGGAGGATTAACCGTTAGATGGAGCTACCCCTATGGGAGAGGCCACCATTAGGAGGAGAGGGCTATCAACGAGTGTAGGCTCCCTAATTGAATGTGATGACATGTTTTTGAATCGTAGAGAAAAGGGCTATCCGTTAGATGGAGCCGCCACTAAGTGAAAGGCCACTCTTAGGAGGAAAGGGCTATCAACGAGATGGAGCCATCTCTCGATTCCCTCGTAACGGATTCTTTTTATTCGCTTGGATTTCTATACTTTTCTTATTTCAAACTAATGATTTGGACTAAGAACTATTTTTATTACATAGTTACTACTCTACAATAATTGCTACAAACTTTTTAAATAAAATCGAATGCTCGTGCCTTTGTATGTTTCCCTTCTAGTTGGTGGTGGTCGTTATCTCTCACTAAGTCTTATGACTTACCCCTTCTTACATTTTTTTTCAGATTCCCAGTCAGCTGAGTAGCGGGTTTCCATTGTATAGAAAGCTTCATCCATCTCACTCTTTTGGCAGGCCTCCTTGATGGAAGGCTATTTTTGTATATGTATATATTGAGCTGATCGAGTATCTGCAGCTATTTTGAGTCTAGGAATCTTTTATTTTGGAATGTATAAAGTTAAATATGTATTATTGAAACTCTGGCTGATAATGTATGTTGAAAACAGGATATATTTTAGATTTGGAAACGATGAAATTACAGGGGATACTCTGTCGAAATTTATGTAAATATTAATTTGAAGTAAAAGTATCATTTTGCAAATTTTCTTGCTCTTTTGTTTGTTAAGTTGGTCATTAGGCTTGCCGAACTATTATTAGTTCGTGCGCCGGTCACGAGGCCAGTTTGGGTCGTGACAAAGGCAGTCACACTGCTTTCCAGTTTTTTTAAAGGTCAATGCCGCGGTTTTTGGTGATGATTGTTACTTATGGTTTGGGAGCAGTTGCTTTGATCTTCAGGGTTTCATTCCAGCAGCTGCAAAACCCTTAAGAAGGCCATGTACAGTTACAATGGGCATCAATTACTACATTCAAGACAAAAGTACCCTTCTATATTGAACTAGAACCAGATAGTTTGCAATCAAGAGATATATTTTTGTGGGATGTTCAATTATCTCACTGTACTATTTCTTTGTTAGTGTTAAAAATGTTGAGGATCAGTGTCCATATCAAGAACTTAAACATTAACACAGGCCTTACTACCCGGAAAGTTTTTATAATGGAAGTGGTTGAAAAGGGATTCAAAATATAGGTTTAAATATATTTTTTATCCCTAAAATATATCATTTTTTGTTTATAGTCCCTGTGAAAATATTGCTTTGTTTTAATTGAGTCCATAAAAATATACCACGTTTTGTTTTTGGTCCATGGTATTTTGTTTTAGTTCCTGCAAAGTTTATACATATTGGAATTGGTTCATGTAATATTAATTGTAGTCCTTATATATTGCATATTTCGGATTTGAAGTGTTATCAAAGCACAGTCCAACACTATATTAACTCTGAACTTAAGTTTAACGAGAAGCATCATATGATGTGAGGATTGACTATTATGGAGTAAATGTCAACAAAAATCAATATATCTATTTGCACAGTCATAAAAAAGTGGGTCAGGGAAATCCAAGAAATCAAATAAAGTAAACCTTTGCTTGACGAAGCTCATAGATTTCCAAGAACAACTGCTTTGAAAGCTCTTCTAAAGCACCAACCTCAGCTTCCATGCCTTTGATATCTTCACATTTAAGAAAAGAAAATTTTAAAATTTGTATTTGATAATTGATAATTTTATAACATAGCTAAATAAAAATACACAATCAAATGTACCATTAGTAAATTAATTATTTCATAACCAGTATTCAAAACAAAATACACTTAAAACCCTGACTTGAGCAAATTTTGCTTCCAAATTCTAATCATATTTAAACACGGTGACATTTATTTACATGATTTAGAGAGGGGAGGCCCCATTTTGATAAAAAGGAAACATACATAAATTGAGCAATGGAATCCAATCTCTCTAAATATCCAATAAAGAAAAAGGAAAACTTGTGCTATTCAATCATGGTGGGGATCCGGAGAAGGGTTGGACCTATTTGTGGGTCGTGGGTCTATTGCAACCTTATCTTGCATTTACAAGAGGTTGATTCCAAGACTCAAACTTGTGACCTCCTACTCACACGACAATAACTACCAAAGACTCCCCACTTTCCCACTTGAAAGCCTTTTACAGCTCCGGCCGTAGCAGGGTCTAGGGAAGGGTCAATCACCACAAAGAAACCCATGAAAACTAACAAGGCACCATAGAGAAGCTAAAAAAATGATAGATACACTTTTAGTTAGTTGGTTTTTTGCTCGTTAGTTGGTAAGGAGGTTAGGACTTAAGAGGTGACTATACATAGGAATTAAGGCAGAATAAGTAGACAGTTGGAAAGTAACTCAGTCTTGGAAGAGTTAGCATTCTAAGTCTAGTGTAACCGACCAAGACCCATCAGTAAGGGATTCCTTCTTCCGTTTCTGTGTGAAATTCCCGTTCTTCCTGCTCAATTTCTAGCTAATACTATAAATAAAAAACTTTCTCAAAGAAATGGTAATAGTTGGTAAGCTATCATCCTCGAAAACTCAGGCATTAGTCTCCAACCAAACACATAAACCACAGCATAAATGCATATCATTTTTCAATCTATATGTCTTCAGTACACACTTTTTCTTTACTTTATTGATCATCTAATTCATTAATACTATATTCACTTAAACTTATATCCCTAAAGCAGACGCTTGGAATGGAGTTTTGAAGAAGAATAAAAGGAAACTAACTAACCTTGCTCCTTTTGGTCCTCTTGCACAGATCGAACAACGGTACCAACAATACGTTTGATAAAAGATCTAGCAGTTAACCTCTCCTGAGAACCCTGGTTATTCTCCATCTCAATTTGAGAGAGAATAATTTTCTTTTTCTTCGATATAGCAGTCTCAATTGACTGCATTAGTTGTCTTTCCAAAGCCTTAATCTCAGTTTCCTCAATCTCTCTAATGAAAAGTGATAAATAACTATACGGCAAGTTAACCGCACCAAAACCAGATAAAACAGCCATAACAGTAACACCAATGACACCAATTCTACTAACCAATTGAGGCATAGTAAAGAAACCATTATCAGAAGACGGCATTGGAAAATGAATGCCCATTCTCCAAAAGCCATAAAGAAAAACAATCAAAAACAAAAAAGCTCCAAGTGCAGCCCTTTCAGTTCTTAAACCACTGTTTTTAAGCATCAAGTAACAATGATAATAAGGTAAAAGAAATACCAACAATAGAATCAAACAGAATAAGTCAATTTTCCAGTTCACCAATCTTGCCCTACAATATAAACCAGATACATCAGTTATTATTAAATAAATATAAATTACTATCAAAATATACAAACCAGATAAATCAGTTATTATTCAATAAAATCTAAACTACGATCAATATAAACCAGATAAATCAGTTATTCAATAAATATAAACTACTGTCGTCACCAGATACATCAGTTATTCCATAAATATAAACTACTGTCACGAGATACATCAGTTATTTGATGAATTTAAAGATGAATGGGGATAGTAATTAGTGGTTACTCTTTGGAGAGGATGGGGATGATTTCGAAGATGACAAGTTGAAGAAGATTGCAAGAGAAAGAAAAGACGATGCTGAAAATGATCTGAACGAGAACACGTTTCTCTTCGTATTCTTTGTAGAGACGACGGTTTAAAAACCATAGACCAGCCCAACCAAGTGAAGAAAGACATCCTAACACTATGGAAGCTTCGAAGATTCCTCTTCCCCAACCCATGGTTGTATGTAAAGAGAGAGAGAGAGTGTGTAACAGTATAGTAATAGTTCAAATCAAGTATGAATTAATGAAGGAATGAAAATCCAGCATGTCGAGAGGTTACTGGAACGGATGGATCTTGTTTGTTTGGGGAAAAGGAAGAACGCAATGCTATTCCTAATTGCTAAGCTAAGCAACTCCTCCTCGTCTTAATTCCGATTCATTTCTCAAGTCTATGTTTCTCTTTTCTCATTTTTTAAATATTAATTAATTAAATTTTGTCAAAAAAAAATAAAAATTAATGAATTAAATATATATTATAAATAAATGCCTTTTTTTATAAAAACAGGGGGGCAAAGGCCCCGAGGAGGAAAAATGAAAACTGCAAACTGCTATCATGTCTAGATGCAGGTACGGTACCGATACTGGGTACGACATTTTTAGAAAAATTAAAGTACGGGTATGTCGGTATAATTTTTTTAAATATAATTATATAAATAAAATAATAAAAATATATTGTTAAAATAAATAATTAAACATTAAAAAAAGTGATTTAAATTATTCAAAAATATCAAATTAAAAAGCAATTAACTAAGTATTACTATTTCTCTTTATCGAGAGCAGATAAAAATTTGTTTGAATAAAATTGGATTGAGCTTATTCATTTTCAATGAATGAATGAATAAATCGAGCTAATATTTTGTTATTGCTCATTAATAGAGTTGCTACTTTTATATTATAAACAAATATAAAACATAAATCTTCCTATAAATAAAAAAAGCGAATAAAAAAAGGAAAGTACCACGCGAGTACCCCGTTGCAACAAAAATAAAAATAAAATAGGTACGCCATCGGTGCGTAGCCACCAATGAGTACCGTACACGTATCGGTACCAGTACTCTGCCTAAAATGGAGTACCCATGCTTCATAGCTGCAAAGTTAAAGAAACATTTTGAGGCATGCAAGATCGAGAAAGGATTCTGCCCATGAAATTTTCCTCGAGTCTAATCTAAGCCTTTCATTTGAAAAATCAAAAATATGAAAAGATAAAATTTTAATGGTGTTGATCAGCACCGCTCCCTCTCCAGTGAATAGTACACTTGAGGGAATGAATCCTTTCTCTGCAAGATCTTTAAGAGTAACCTTCAAAATATGCAAATAAAAAAAGTTTAAAAAATATACTAAAATCAGCTAGTTAATTAGTTGTTTTGTTTCCTTTACGTCAAGTATGATTGATATATATTTGCTAGGTCATATTTTTTGGATCACGAATACGCCGAATCAAGGTAGGAATGTTTTCATTAATGGTGCATCTTCCTATTACAATATTGTTTAGCACCTATGAGTCACTATCAACTTAATGGTGTGTAATTCAAAAATATCAAATTAAAAAGCAATTAACTAAGTATTACTATTTCTCTTTATCGAGAGCAGATAAAAATTTGTTTGAATAAAATTGGATTGAGCTTATTCATTTTCAATGAATGAATGAATAAATCGAGCTAATATTTTGTTATTGCTCATTAATAGAGTTGCTACTTTTATATTATAAACAAATATAAAACATAAATCTTCCTATAAATAAAAAAAGCGAATAAAAAAAGGAAAGTACCACGCGAGTACCCCGTTGCAACAAAAATAAAAATAAAATAGGTACGCCATCGGTGCGTAGCCACCAATGAGTACCGTACACGTATCGGTACCAGTACTCTGCCTAAAATGGAGTACCCATGCTTCATAGCTGCAAAGTTAAAGAAACATTTTGAGGCATGCAAGATCGAGAAAGGATTCTGCCCATGAAATTTTCCTCGAGTCTAATCTAAGCCTTTCATTTGAAAAATCAAAAATATGAAAAGATAAAATTTTAATGGTGTTGATCAGCACCGCTCCCTCTCCAGTGAATAGTACACTTGAGGGAATGAATCCTTTCTCTGCAAGATCTTTAAGAGTAACCTTCAAAATATGCAAATAAAAAAAGTTTAAAAAATATACTAAAATCAGCTAGTTAATTAGTTGTTTTGTTTCCTTTACGTCAAGTATGATTGATATATATTTGCTAGGTCATATTTTTTGGATCACGAATACGCCGAATCAAGGTAGGAATGTTTTCATTAATGGTGCATCTTCCTATTACAATATTGTTTAGCACCTATGAGTCACTATCAACTTAATGGTGTGTAATTTTTTACGTATGTCATCACATTTGAGCTTGATCGGACCCTCTCGAGGTCGCTTTCAGCCAGTGAAAATAGTATTCCTTTATTGAAGCATACTAGTCAAGTGTATTTTTTTCGCAACTATCAAATCCTTTACCATCTTAAGAAATTGATTTTCAAGTTTGAAGAAAGAATTTTGAAAAATATTTGAAATGAATTTATGATATTGTTTTCTTGCAATTGAGTTATGTACTTCAATTTTTATTGAGAAAACACTTTACAAAAGAGGCATTTGATTCAGATAGTTGTTTTGAAAAACGTTCACTCTGATTTAATTTAAAGATGATCACAAATATTTTATTTCAAAATATTATTGTGAATATTTTTATTTCAAAGTTTAGATGTTTTTTTTTAAAAAAATAAAATAGTATACCTACTTTTGGGCTCTTGAAAAATCAAACTGTTACGAAAGCATTATTTTCTCTCCGGCGGGCATTATCACAAGCTCTAATCTCTATGGTCCATATATTTGATTTTGGAACTAATAGGTTGTTGAGTAGCAAGACTCTCTCAGCAAAATTCATTTAAAATCTAAATTTATTTTAATATAAATTAATACAAAAATATGACATAACATTAAAATTAAAACCTTAGAGATAGTCGTTGGCGGCAGCATTGGTTTGTCAAGCCACTGAGATAATGATGATGATGATGCGAAAGAACTAGCAAGAGAATTATTGAGTATTGCAGGCCAACTTGGCATACCATATGGAACTCTACCTATGTAAGACTGGTTATGCAGTGTAGGGGTACATATCACCCCACCAGCTTGAAGATTCCCTTAGAGTAACGAGTTGGAGTCGATACGAGATGGTTTTGTAGGGTGACTTGGCATACCATGTGGAACTGCATTGACACATGAAGATGGTATAAATGTTGAGGATACATATAGATGTGGTGCAGGGGTTAGTATCTCCATACCAGCTTGAAGATTTCTTGAGGCTGAAGAAATGGAGTTGATACAAGATGGTGTTGCAAGGTGAGCTGGCATACCATGCAGAATTCCATTGACACAAGAAGCTGGTGTAAATGTGGAGGGTCCATAAGGTGGGAGATGCAATGCCTCCCCACCAGCTTGAAGATTTCTTGAGGCTGAAGAAACGGGTAGTCTTGCAGAAAAATCCCTGAAAATTTTTGATGTATTGTAAGCGGCCTGTAAAGTCGGTAATAGTACCATAGCATGAGATCCAGCTGAAGTATTTGAATTTGCAAAGTGGCTGCAACATGTCCACCGGAAGATGGACTAGAATCAAGAGAGGGACGAGTAGCATTTTGTTGTATTATCCGGTTAAAACCTGCATCTATCATTAGTATAGTAATTTTGTTAGAGAATATACAAATTCGATACTTAGTTATTGTCCCCTAAATATATCTCCACAAATATCTTATTGGTAATTCAGATACGCTTACCAAAAACAAATAATATACTATTTATTTTGGTAAAAAAATTATAGTCGATAGAATAGAAGATGTCATAGACATTTCAATAATTTCTGCAATTAGCTTAAGGAAGTATACCTTGCAGGTGCTGCATTCGCGATGCACCAGGAAACTCAAGATTAGACTTGGCATTAGCCAACATCAGTTTTAAGTAAGTTGTGCACTATGTTGGACAAACCTACAGCTTCCTCTTTACTCAATTCACTGGAAGTGGTACATTCACGACTAGTTTCTAACAATTAATCTAGTTTCCACGACTCTCGGAATTTTTGCCTTGCTTCCAACTTCTTGGTCTCGAAAGCATGCAAACGTACTTCATGATGTCTTGTCAATTCCGCAAGTCTTTTAAAATATTCAACTTTGTAATCCTTGAGCATCTCTTTTGTCATCACATAATATTTTTTATAAGCTCCCAACTCTGTTTTGTACCGTTTTGCAAAATCAGTCTCTTTGGTTTCAATATCTTTTTTCAAATTACTTTTATTTTCCAGTTGCATCTGAAGTAGCTTTCTCCATTGGTTTTTGCGCTTCTGAGTTTCATTAATAATTCTGGAAACATATGTTTCTGTCGATTCAACATATGGCATTATAAATGCGTTCGTGTGAACCCTATTTGGTGCCTTTGGAGAGCCAGTGACATTAGAGTTTTCTTTGAGTAATAAAAAATTTCTCCGCAGCTCCCACAACATTGCATTAATTTGATCAACTGCATTTTGTTAGCGCAGCCACTAAACACAGAACACAGATCCACACAGATCTATAAGCACTCAGAGCAGATCCACACAGTTCTATAAGCACTCAGAGCAGATCCACACAGTTCTATACGCACACAGAACAGATCCACAAAGTTCTATATGCACACACACACAGTTGCAGAAACAATGTGTTTCTGCACTATCAAGATGAAACAAACTCTAATGAATGAATAAGAAAAACAACTAATTTTATTCATCCACCTTGGGGTAATGGTACTCAAAAATTTACAAGCACTAATACAAGTATTTATAATACTTGGGACACTTAACTTTTATAACAAACTATCTAACTAATTAGTAACTTGTAACACAAGTTAACTAACTAACTAACTCAAAATATCCTAACTAACATGTAGATATTTACAAGACAATTATTAACAAGCTTGAATTACAACATTCTAACACTCCACCATAATTCAAACTTGTTTCAAACTAAAAATCCCAAGTTGCCTCCTCAAAAATTCAAATCTCTCAAGTTTGAGAGCCTTAGTGAAACCATCTGCAAGTTGCAGTTCTGTTGGGCAGTATTGCACTTCAATTACTCCATTTGAAACTTGTTCTCTGATGAAATGGTATTTGGTCTCTATATGCTTGCTCCTTCCATGAGAAATTGGATTCTTTGCTAAGCTTATAGCAGACTTGTTATCAATTCTGAGAAGTAAAGGCTTGATTGCTTCACACTTCAATTCTTTCATCACTGAATCAAGCCATAATGCCTGGCATGCTGCAAATGTGCCTGCTATGTACTCTGCCTCACATGATGAGAGGGCTGTCACAGCTTGTTTCTTTGTGCACCAAGATATTGCAACATTGTTGAATTTGAAAACATAGCCTGATGTGCTCTTCCTATCAGTTATGTCTCCACACCAATCACTATCTGAATAGCCAATTAAAACACTCCCCTTACTGTTTGTGCCAATTGGAAAATGCAGGCCAAAATCAAGAGTACCTCTAATATACCTAAAAATCCTCTTTGCAGCAATCAAGTGAGGTTTTCTAGGATCATGCATATATCTACTAATCATGCTAACTGAATAACATATGTCAGGCCTGCTGTTGCATACATACCTCAGTGAGCCAACCATTTTCCTGAATAGAGTTGGATCAACCTTCTCCATTTCACTACATTCACTTAGCCTTGAGTTGGTTTCAGAAGGATTTGAAACTGAATTGCAGTTACTCAGTTCAAATTTATCAAGCAATTCACATATGTACTTCTGTTGATGCATCACAATACCATTCTTGACCTTTACAAATTCCATTCCTAAGAAGAATGAAAGCTCACCTAGGTCTGTCATCTCAAATTCAGCTTTCAACTTGAATTTCAACTTCTCAATTTCTGATTTTTGACTACCAGTTATGAGAAGGTCATCAACATATAGGCAAATGATGACTAACTCCTCTTTAGAGCTCTGCACATACACACCAAACTCAGCTGCACATTTCTTAAATCCAATTTGAATAAGAAATTGATCAATCCTCTTATTCCAAGCTCTAGGTGCTTGCTTTAAACCATATAGTGCTTTATACAGTCTAAATACCATTTTCTCTTTACCTTCAACTTCAAAACCTGGTGGCTGTGATACATACACTTCCTCATCTAATGGACCATTTAAGAATGCTGACTTAACATCCAAATGGTACATTAACCAGTTATTCTTACAAGCCAGTGCCACTACTAGCCTTACAGTCTCTATCCTTGCCACTGGAGCAAAGACCTCATTGTAATCAATACCATGCTTCTGTAAGAAACCTCTTGCTACAAGTCTTGCTTTATGTTTTGAAATTGTGCCATCAGGATTTAACTTCACCTTAAACACCCATTTCACATCAATTTTCCTTTTCTTGTCTGGCAAGTTAACTAGCTTCCAGGTTTGATTCTTCTCTATAGAGTGAAGTTCATCCTCCATTGCTTTCTTCCACACTCTATTCTTCAAAGCATCTTTGTAATCAATAGGCTCAGAACCCGCTAAGAGAGCAAAATGAATTAGATCACCATCATCATTCACAGCACTGTCAGAAGTGACTATGTGATCATTCAATCTGCTTGAGGTGCTTCTATTTCTCTGAGGTAATTGCCTTATCACTGGTGGAGATGTGACTTCTACATTCTCATCATCATCATCACTATCAGGAATTACATGATTTTGGTTATCATTATTCAATTCTCCAGCTGCTTCATTCTCAGATTCATCACTTGAATCAGGGAATGTATAACTACTTTCACTATTGTAAGTAGTTTCAACCTCCCATTTCCACTGCTCAGCTTCATTTATTATGACATCTCTGCTGATGTGTACTTTGTTAGTCATAGGGTCAAGTAGCTTATAAGCACCAGTTGGATGATAACCAATCAGTATCATTATCTCACTCTTGTCTGCAAGCTTAGTTCTTCTAGCATCTGACACATATTTGTAGCATAGTGAGCCAAATACTCTTAGATGTTTCACACTAGGCTTCCTTCCACACCAAGCTTCTTCTGGTACTATTCTTAACTTCTTTGTAGGACATTTGTTAAGAATATAAGCAGCAGTTGTAACTGCTTCACCCCAGAATTTGTGAGGAAGAGATTTCTGCTTGATCATACTCCTAGCCATGTTCAATAAGGTCCTGTTTCTTCTCTCAGCTAGACCATTATGTTGTGGAGTATAGGGTGGTGTAACTTCATGAACTATGCCTTCACTCTTGCAGAAATCTTCAAAGTCTTTTGAGGTATATTCTCCTCCACCATCAGTTCTTAAAATCTTAATTGATTTCTCACTCTCCTTCTCAATTAATATTTTAAGATTTTTAAACACTGATAAAGCTTCACTCTTAAGCTTTATAGTGAATAACCAGATCATCCTAGTAAATTCATCAACAAAAGTGATGAAGTACTTGCTTCCACCAAGTGATGGTACCTCAAAAGGGCCACATACATCAGAATGTATTACTTCTAGAGCAGCACAGACTCTTTTACTAGTCTCCTTCACAAATGGTAACCTACTCTGCTTGCCCTTCATGCATATATCACACAATGCATGCTTGACTCTAATCTTAGGTATACCATATACTAGTTCCTTAGAGTTCAAGTCACTTAAGTTTCTAAAATTCAAATGACCATACCTCTTGTGCCATAGTGTTTCAACATCATCAGCTATTGTAGTAGACATACACATCATATCCACATTGGAGATTTTGCACTTGTAAGTTCTGTTCTTTGACAATTTACACATCAACACTAAGTTCTTCATTTTGTCAAACAGCTTCAGTGCACTATCTTCCATGTTAACTGAGAAGCCTTTCTCTACCAATTGACCCAAACTAAGTAGATTACAGCTCATTTCAGGCACATAGAAGACTTCAGAGATGATTACTTTGCCTCCTTTCTTGCTTTTGATCACCATGTTACCAATGCCTTCTGCTGCAAGTTTTCTGCCATCTGCTAGTTTGATGCTTGATTTCTGGCTTGCATCAAAACTAGTTAACCATTCTCTGTGTGATGTCATATGATTGGAGCAACCTGAATCTAAATACCAATCTTCATTTTGAGCATTGTCATCACAGGTTGTAGCCATCATGAGCACAGAATTAGCATCATTACTTTCTTCTGTCAAATTTGCATCTTGTTGATCCTTAAGTCTACATTCATTTGCAAAATGACCAAGCTTACCACAGTTATAACACTTAATCTTGCTCTTATCAAACTTTTTCTTGCCTTGATTCTTGTCATAACCTCCCTTTGATGATTCAGTTTTATCTTCAGTCTTGATCTTTGAATCTTTTGACCAATTTGCTTTGCCTTTGCCCTTGTTCTTATGATTTTTGCTGTCTTTGCCACCAGATTGAGTCTGCATTGCTTGTTGATTTGTTCTTTCAGTACTTCTGTTGACCACCATTAACTCATGTGCTTCTAAAGAACTTTGCAGTGCTTCAATCTTCATGTCACTCATGTCATGTGATTCTTGAATAGCCACCACAATGAAATCAAATTTCTGATTCAAAGATCTCAGAACTTTCTCTACAACCATCTTATCTGTGATGTTTTCTCCACAAGTTTGCATTTGATGAACTATTGCAAGTAGTTTGGAGAAATAATCACTCACCTTTTGATCATCTTCCATCTGCATCATCTCATAATTCTTCCTGTAAGCCTGCAACTTCACTTGCTTGACTTTTTCACCACCATCATGATATGATTGCAGAATATCCCATGCTTCTTTGGATTTTGTAGCTTTAGCAATCTTCTCAAAATGTTGAGAATCAACATTCTGTTGAATGTAGAACAAGGCCTTATAATCTTTCTTCTTAATTTCTTTGAAAGCAGTTCTCTGTGCATCTGTTGGATTTTCACCTAGCTCTTCATAGCCATTCATCACCACTTCATAGCAATCTTGTGCTCCAAACAATGATTTCATGACAGCACTCCACCTATCCCAGTTCTTTCCATCAAGAACCAAGATGTTTGTACCAAAACCGTTTGTATTCATCCTTGCTTGCAGAAAATCACTCATTTTCTTGAAGAAATTCACACAATTTCTTAAAGAAAATCACACTCCTCACTCAAGTGTTTCCCAATGATGATTTTCCCCTCACACTCACTCGTGTTTCCCTAATTCCCTAGATAGAAACCGGTGCTCTAGATACCACTTGTTAGCGCAGCCACTAAACACAGATCCACACAGATCTATAAGCACTCAGAGCAGATCCACACAGTTCTATAAGCACTCAGAGCAGATCCACACAGTTCTATACGCACACAGAACAGATCCACAAAGTTCTATATGCACACACACAGTTGCAGAAACAATGTGTTTCTACACTATCAAGATGAAACAAACTCTAATGAATGAATAAGAAAAACAACTAATTTTATTCATCCACCTTGGGGTAATGGTACTCAAAAATTTACAAGCACTAATACAAGTATTTATAATACTTGGGACACTTAACTTTTATAACAAACTATCTAACTAATTAGTAACTTGTAACACAAGTTAACTAACTAACTAACTCAAAATATCCTAACTAACATGTAGATATTTACAAGACAATTATTAACAAGCTTGAATTACAACATTCTAACACATTTTTCTTACAATAAAAAATTCAATTTCTTCTTCGCAAGTATGAGGGAAGCTTTCGTGTCAAGTTTGTGGTTTAGCAAAGAAGCAGCGGTCAAACACTGAAAATTGCAAGAAAAAGTTTGTCATCAGTTAAATGATTAAAATTCCAATTTTTTGTAATACTATGCTTCCATGCAAAGGGAGGGGATAAAACTGAATAAGAAAAATCAAGAAAATATTCTGACCAGAGATAATTGAAAAGCTTGTAATATTGTTATTGGTTCTGCACAGATCCGGTGATTGTTCATGATATATTCAAGAATCTTTCCGACCATACTCTTGACATTATCCTGCAATGTCACAAAGATATGTTAATAAAATGCCGTCAAATTTGCTGATAATAGAGCTTAGATTATCATACTAGATCAACCATCACAAAATCCATAATAATACAACAAAACTACTCTATCGTCGAGTAATACATGAACACTCTCCAATTAAAACCAAATGAAGTAAAAGTAAGTTGCATACTGGGAGATAGAATTTCACAAAGCTTTGCTATATCTGGTTTCAGTGAAAGATGTAAGCTCTTCTGTTGACTCCTTATTTTCTCAGCTTCAACATTGTTCCCTTGAGGTCTACCCGAATCTGACATTCGATTGAACAAACAAACTGAGTAAAAGACGTAATTCACATGGAATAAATTACCAAATTTCGTTAAACTCTAGAATTCGATAAACAAAACTTAAAATGATGTAGATCACTGACCTTCCATGTTTCTTGCACATGACTTTTCATCGGTAGATTTTGAAGTAGGTTGATCAATATTACTGGTCCGTCTATAAGAAAACCAACCAGATCAAAGAAGCTAGAAAAATAAGCTTATGTGACAAAATAATCACCCTATAGTTTGCTAGAAAATAAAATTACCTTATTCTTTTGGAAAACCTACTAGTTTCTACAACATTGCAGCGAGGCCTTTCGATCAAGTTGCGGCCGTCATCATCAACCAATGTGGCAGTAGCAGTAGCATTAGAACATTTATTCATAAAATTCCCTTTTCCATAATAAAAAACTTGGAATTAAATTAAGATTTACAAAAATATCCAATTAGTGAAATCAAATTTTCTTGCATGAAATTTAAGTGAATAAGAAAAAACGTTACCTTTAGCCTCAAATATGAAACGCTTAGAAACTAGGTTCTTCTCTTTTTAGCACCCCATAGGTTCCCTCCACGAGACATAATCATATTCGAGACGGACACTCTCCAGTTGGTTGGAAACGGAGGTACTAGAAGTAGAAGGTGAATGTTTCCTCCTAGTTCTAATTTTTTTCAACTTCTTGAGATTGTCAGATGAAAGGTTCCTCCTAATTCTCTTTACTGGAATCATTGTTGTTTAGAATTATAGTACATATCTTGCATGTGAAATTTTAATTTTATTTTGCTAGTTGACAAAAAATAGCTCTAATATACTACTAGTATGGAAGTTTTGACTTTGAAACGAAATCTTAGGAACCTTAATTTTTTCGAACATGATTTGTTGCCACTTTTGAGGTGTGTCTATAAACACTAAGCTATGTGAAACAAAATACACTAATTTTTTTCCTAGTTCTTAAATTATAGTAGTAAGTGTAATGATATTTTGCATATAAAAATAGCAACCTTTTGATGGAGACATGATTGTTACCATTTTGTTTATTGGTGAAAGATTTGTTACCAATTTTGTGTTGAGAAAAATACTCGATTATTATATTTATAGACATGAATCATGGTTGACTAAAAACAAAGAATATCATTTTTTTTTTTTTTTTTTTTTGACTAAAAAACAAAGAATATCATGAATCATGATTTGTAACAAAAAATATTTATAGAATATCTTGATTTATAACAAAAAAAAAGAGAGAATGCTATCATTTTGATTATCTTTACTAGCCGTCAAACGGATACGTTCCGTGCCTGTTAGTGTGATCGATATATTTTTTTGTTTGCTGTGATTGATATTCTCTATTGTGTAAATATAAATAACTACTAAATCTCCTTTTTTATTGGACTTAGTTAATTGATAACTATTTAACCTCCTTTTTTGTTGTGGCTAGTTATTAGGAAGAAAAAAAATATTTTTTTTTACTATAAAAAAACTGAAAATCTATTTTTATGTGGAAGTTGTGCATAGTTATTAAAAAAAAATCTATTTACTAAAAAAAAACTGAAAATCTATTTTTATGTGGAAGTTATTTTTTAACATATACAAATATTTAGTTTGTTTTTTTTGGTAGTTTTCTAAAGGATAAAATTGGAATAATAAAAAAGCCATCCCAAAAATTTGTATCCCCTTTATATATTAGTATAGATATACTTCAAATTTTATTATTCATTATTTCATTTAGATATTTTATTTTTATATTTTTTCATAAGTAGCCTAGTGGCTAAAAATTCAATCTTAAGGTGGACAAGTGAGATGACCGGAGTTCGAATCTCAGTCACATGCTTGTATAATGCAATGTCCTACCAATTGAACTAAGCTAATGAGACAGACTCACAAATCTTTTATTTTATCTAATCAAATAATTTAATTTTAAATTGAATCAAATCAAATTTGATGTAATTCTAATTTAAATTTTATATCAAACTTAACAAATTAAATATAAATCTAGAATCCAAAATCAATTTCTACCTGGTGGAACAATTCTTGAAATTCAAATTTGCCAAAAAAGAAAAGGTGAAGGTTGCCAAAAAAAATCTTGAATTTCGAATTACTATAACTTCTTCTTCTATAAACACTAGATAGCTAACACCCAAAAATTATATATAAATAAATCTTAATTTAATTTTGAATTTAAATCAGGATTTTGAACTCATTAATTTCAATTTGAGCGATTTTGGCACCCATATATTTACCTACTTCTGATTTCATAGCCCCCATACAGATTATGACAAAATTTTGTCTAAATTATGGTGATGTGACATTTTTATTTAACGATAATTGGTATTAAAAAGACATATTTCTGGTCCTTTTTATAAGAATGTGCTTATAGAATTTGATTGATGAGAATGTGTTAAATACATTGTTGTGATATATCAACCAGAATGTAGAGACTAACTGAATATGTGGCCGCATTTGCTAAACTACAAGCAATCTCATATGCTTGTGGCTTAACAAACTTAATATTAAAGTTAGTATAAAACTGTAGGAAAAAAAATGTTACAATGCGTGATTATATCATCACTAAATTCAGTAGAATCATGTGTACATGCATGGAACCATGCAGGAGCAGTTTCCTAGTCTTGTTTTCCACTTGGTTAAGTATGATAGGGATTCTCCTTCAGTATATGAATTTTTCTTTACATTCATTTTTCTATGTTAAATTTGAAATCAAATAAAAATTCTATACACATTGAAAATACTGTGACACCAAAATCTGTACTTTAACTTTTTAATACAAGCACAACTTGACTTCTCTTAGTGACAGTTTGTTTTTCACGTTCAAAACACGGTTAACGCGCGTTCATCTCAGAGCTCCATTCTCTAGCTTCTGTATTTCCACATTGAAGTTGCTTTGGGACGCCGAAATTGTAGGCCAGACGCAGTTCCAAACACAATTAGTATTAGTATGTATCTGCGTTGAATTTTGCACAAATAAATGCACGTTCACATTTCCCCAGTTTGCCGTGGAACTGAAAAGCTACAAATACCTGTGTTGTAAAAACGTGCGTTTGGCATACTCCCGCCACTGTTCCAAACACAACATTAATTAATCAGCTAGAAACGCAACACTATCCGCCAGTCCATCATGGGAACTTAACTAAAACTAGATTAGCTGTGTGCTTAAGTAAAAGTGAGTTTGAGGGTTAAACCCACACCAGACATACAAACAAGTGAAAATAACAAGCCATTGCAAATGAAAGCACCGAACAACTCACAGTTAACCTCGAAGGAGTGCGTAAAATTACAAGAACAAAACCAGTAGTAATTTTATTAAACATACATTAATTCAGAACGGAAATATTTATGATCGTTCATTTAATACAAAACGAAGAATGTCCCATAGTTCTACAAGTATCCACTCCTGCCACAGGATGAGTAGACGTTGGTTTTTCTTACAACAAACCGCATAAAGTTGAACACAAATCAGCTTCAACGAAAGAAAATACACGAATACAGGATTTCACCGGACCACACTTATCGGACTAGATTTGTTGGGTCCTTCCATAAAATTGCATTGAAGATCCTGAACAGTCTGCTCTAGTTATCTGCAACGACATAATTACAGTATTCGGTTAATTGATGATTATTGTTTACAATCCAAAACTTTACCTAACTTACTTATATCTCACCATGTGGCGACTGAGAGCTTGTGGTGGAGAAGTCAGAAGATGACATAGGTATGGATATTGAGAGTCGAGTTGTGGAGAAGGCTGTTTGGTTGGATCTCTCATTTTCTAAACCTGACCATGACTCCCTGCTCTTAGGCCATTCGTTGAAAAAGGGTCGAAGAGGCTGGCCTTCTTCCTTCACAGCTTCACCAGATCCATATTCACTAGATAAAAATGAATGATGGGGATAACCACTTTGCAACATGGAATTATTACTCGATTTTGATGCAGAATAAGAGGAAACTCTGGTTGACATCAAAGGCCATGCATTTTCCAGCTGCGACTCCATTTGGAGACCCTTGTTGTTGCCTCCTCCTGAACCTTCTGCAAAGAAGCTATGTTCTCCACCCTCAGATTTAAGACCTTGAAGATACCTGTTCAGTTAAAGGGACAAGGAGTAACGATGTTGGACAATCCATGTGGTATAAAAAGGTTTATTTTTGCTTATATCTTGTTGCTACCAGTCATATTTAATCATACAGAAACTCGTCATAGAACAGTATGCATTATTGGCCAAGTTCAATAGTATAAACAAATAATTATGATGATGAGATGATGATTATATATGACATTAGAAATAAGAAAAAGTTGAAGATGGCAGAAAACTGTTGACAATCCTTTCTTTCCTAGTAACAAAGGAACTATTATTCAACGAAACTAATGTGCTTTTCACGTCTCATTATCTTGAATGAACTCATACTGTAATGCATTGAAATATATATGGTAGAAACAAAACTTAAAGAAAAAGAATATCGCCATATGATGAAATTACTCAATCAAGGCTCCATTTAAATTGGACGAAATGAAACTTCATGACAAAGCAAAGCTTCTGAAAACCATCAGAAGTTCAAGCTTTTCAGAGTGCAACGATATCTTTGAATACAATCAGTGTCAGTGAGAGCACTCTCACGAATAAATTTGGCTGACGTCAAAACTAAATATCAATTCGGAGCTTTTACCTTCTTTTTTTTCTGTAGACCCGTCAACATAGCATTATCAATTAGATATTTAAATGTGATGTCATATTGTCATATAAATATGAACAGGAAAATAATTTTTTTTTTGTCTTATAATCTGAAAGTTACAATTTCAAAAAGAGCGACATGATATGGCTATGGCGAAAAGAATAAAATATGCCGCTATATTTGAAGGTATATAAGAGAAAGTGTCAAACACCCTTTTGTTGGAAAATAATGAAGGAAATGAATGACGTACGAAAGGTGAAATTAGAAGATATTCAATTAGTGTACCTACCTTGCTCATTATGTCCATGTGACAGTTATGGCAAGCTGACAGCAGGACCGCATATTAACATGCTAAAATGTTTCTCATCGTTTATACCAAAAAAGTTGTTTTATTATACACTTCATATTCTAGGAATAAATGAATGCATGGATAGGAAAAGCAGAATGCAATTAAAGGACCATCTTTCTCCCCCCGCAATATTGTCCAAGCATAGATCAAAAAGTGGTTTTGGGACAATTTTAATTCATTCACCGAGGTCAGACCGAACAGAAAAATCACAAGAACTAGCAGGCATACATAACTGTTCAGGATATAGTGAGAGAATTACAATCCCCCCTCATCAACGTTGAAAAGAAAATCACAAGAAGGGGAAGCAAAACAACTAACCACTATAGTCATTCTAATGCTTGTACAAAAAAACTGACCTGCACAGTAGTAATTGGAACAAAAAAACTGCGACAAATTCAGATGAAAATATTAAAATTTAAGAACATGAAGAAATAAAGGCAGATCCACTAATTATGCAAAACAATTATGATATTTTTCTGTTCTATACTCTCTGGCTAAAAGTGTTTTCCGATACGAAGAAAGCAACAGGCGCGAAATGAAATATAATAAGGGTAAGGATATCATTACCTGTATTCTTTACTTGGAATCCCATAGGGAATGGTATCAAGATGATAATCGGCGCGGTCTGTTCCAGAAGCAGTAGTATTTTGAGGACTACCAAAGGCATTTGTTGTGGGAAGGTTCTGGTAGTTTCCAGCTCTGCTGCTGCCACTAGCGACAGTCAGAGATGTCACAGTGGATGACGACTGTGCCATAGTTTGTGATTCCACAGGCTTTCTTGAACGGTTGCGGCCACGGTGCATGTGGCGCTCACAGTACTTGGAGTCTGGGTATGCTTCCTTCGCGCACCTCCATTTTTTTCCATCAGTCCTCCTACATCGCCCTGGCTCGGGGTCCACCTTCTTCCCATAGAAGGAACAATAACTCACTATAAATTTACATAAATAGTTAGTCATAATATACATAATCAATGAGACATTTATTTGAAAGCAATAAAAGCTATATATGAAAAAATTCATAGCTGAATATGCAATAATACAGTAGTAAGATTTAGTTATTACAAGTATAGAAAGTTGAAGAGCAGAAAAGAAAACCACTCAGCACTTACAAATCTATGTCTCTCTCAGAAAGGGAAAAGAAAATCAGTATAATAGACAGTAGAAAATGATGGCAAATGTATTACAAATTTAGAATGTTTAATTGCAAAAGATATAGCACCTACAAATAAAGTGTCCTCCACCGACACAACACTAACACATAACTACATTCAATAACTTCTATTTTCTTGAGTTATTATTGGTGTCTACATGTCAGAGTGTGTGTTCGTGTTTGAGCTAACAGTTAAATGAGTTAAAGAATTAAACAACCAGAGTTCAAGTCCCGGTGAAACAGAAAAATACTAACATTAACAACTAGTAATTTTTGGTTGTTTCAAAAAAAGGGAAACAGTGGAAAAAAGGAAAAATGAATCCTTTTGGTCAGCCTTCTTAGATAAACTAATAGTCCATGGAACAAAGGGCTAAAGGATATGGCAGTATCAAATATTCAGCCAGCCATTAGGGTTGAAAGAAAAAAGCACTGTAGTAATAACTTCTTTTTTGGCTTTCACCACCCGTTTGACATCAAGTGGTTCTAGCCCCCACCTGATCGCAGTTGCGAGATCGAACCGTTGTTCTCCCTACCAAGTTCAGTGTCAATCACCGCTGAACCAACTAACTATCTATTCATAGTAATAACTTCTTTTTTTGTATAAACCAAGTATCCTATGGAGACTAATCTCTCAAGTCTTGTGGGACCCAAATGAGTGACAAACTCTCCTCGAAAGTTTTAAACCTTGTTGCACGCCTAAGTCAGAGATCGAACCCAATATCTTGATTAAGCTAAATAATCTTTTCATCTAAGCGCTGTTGAGTATTGTAGTAATGACTTTAGTAACAGACAGTCATCAAATTAAAGAAATATCAATTAATCAAAGAATACAACTTTTAAGGGGGGCAAATAAAAAAACAAAATGAAGAAGAAAGAAACAAAAAAGGAGAACTTACAGGTAGGAATAGGATGATGAAAGAAATTGTTGGAGTGAAAGGAAGTGGTCTGAATAGGAAGGACAAGATCAGGTGGAACAGGAAGACCAGCAACCATATATTTAAAGATCAAAGCTTGATGTTCAAGTTCCTGCCACTGAGACACTGTGAAAGGTGATGCTGATGCTGCTGCTGATTTACTGAAACCCATCATCCCTCCTCCGTTACTGCTATTCATCTTTTTTGTGTACTCAACTGTGTCTGAGTGAGTGAATAAATCAATACTGTAACTAACTAACTAACTATAACTAACACATAGATACTCACTCACTCACTCAGATCGAAGTTTGTCGGAAGGAAGCATTTGGTTTGGTATGGTTTGGGGGATTTGTTATGCTTTGTTTGTGTTTTCTGTCACACTGAGCGGGCGCGTGTTGATTATGTCCGGATGTGGATGTGGATGCTAGCTAGCTCATGCTTCAAGTCAAATACTAATAGTCAGTACTCCTACCCCCTATTCCATCTCACTCCTTGGAATTGGATAGATACTAGTAGATAGTTTTTTTTTTTCCACCACCAGTTGAATCTGGTTCGGGGATCAATTCTGGCATCAAATGGTTTCAGCCCCCTCCAGATCGCAGTTGCGGGGATCGAACCGTTGTCCTCTTATAATTTTATTTTTTTCCCTAATAAAAAGTTTAGAGTAAGAAAATAGCCTAAAAAATTTAAGTCCTTGTAAAAGACACACCTATGGCATTACCTAATAAACTAGATGATTACCTCTTGGTTTAGGAAGAATGTTTGCATAAAAATTTCTCTTTAGAAGGATATTATGTGTATATTTGATATTATGGTGGATATGTCAGAATTATGTGTATGTTTAGGTGATGTTGATATATCCACTTTGATATCAAACATATGTTATGGATAAAAATAGATTAGTCGGTTAGTGAGATAGTTTTAGATGTAATTCAAGATATTCGCATAATATGGAATTTCAAGGTGTCTGATATTACTAAGAGCACCTCTGTAGAAAATGTCTTTGTTTCGGTTCTCTAGCATGTTACTCGAGGACTATGAAGCACAGACACTTCTCAAATTTGTCGTGTCCGTGTTGGATATATGTTGGTATCGGACACCGACACTTATGATTACACTTAATTATGTCATTTTCACAAATTATTATTGGTGTCGATGTGTCAATGTCCGTATGATATCATGTGTCATGTGTTTCTCATTGTGTGATGTTATTTGTACATCCAAAAGTAGACAACTTTTTGGACAACTCTCTTTTCTCTATAGAAACAAAAAAAAAGTGAGAGGAGGAGAGAGAGAGAGACAGTGAGAATACAATGAGAGTATGTGAGAGAGAGTTGTCTAAAGTTGTCCATTTTTTGGTTGTACAAATATCATTATTGTTCTCATTGGAGTTTTTAATTGGTATTACATGTTTTCATCGCTTTGTTGAGTTACGATGTTGAAATCAACTTTTGAATAAAAAATACTATTGTATTTGTTTTTAATTGTTTTAAGTTGCAATAAAATTGAATAAGAGTATAATATTAATATAAGGTAAAGTTATGAAAATCAATATGAGTTTTTTTAATAGCACCAATAGAGCAAAAAATTGCATAAAATTATGTGATTATGACTTTTTTCTTATTAATTTTTATTTAGTCATTACAAAACATGAATGACCAAAACCTAAAAACTAGTATATTTGTAATGACTTAAAATAAACAAAATTAGGAGAACTAAAAGCAAAAATTCTTTGGAGGAAAATGATTGTTGGTGAAGAGGTATTATTTTAATCATTTTGTAAGGTTATCTTTGCTACCCTTAAACGGAATACGTTATGGGCTGGAATATGAGCGGGCCCAGTGGCCCAAAGCACCAAGTGATAGACAGAGATATTTCTGAATGGGCACCGCTGGAGGAAACCATCCAAGACTTGCCGGATTACAGGTAACATTCGATGTGGGGCACAAACTTTTTTTACTTTACATTTTTGCAAAGAGTAGTGTTATTTCACTTATTTGGTAGTACATTACATCAGTAAAAATACTTTTTTTCACTACTAATATCTAACAAGGGGACCGCCTAACCTAGTTAGAAAAAATACATGTTTTCTGAATAAGAGATTTTCGAGTTTTTGCTAATATCATTAAAATTATGTAACTGTAAGAACTGTGTCTAGCACTGTACATAAGTTTAGTCCTTTGTAAAGGACAAAACTTATATACTTTTCTTTAGGTGTTGTTTTTACTGTGCCTTTCACAAAAAGTTAGTTACTTATATTTTTTATTTAAAAAAAATAAAAGAAAACCATTTTCTTAATAATAATAACTACCTCCATGTATCTAGCACAGTAAGAACTGTGTCTAAAGCACTGTACATAAGTTTAGTCTTTTGTAAAGGACAAAACTTATATATTTTTCTTTAGGTGTTGTTTTTACTGTGTCTCTCAAAAAAAGTTAGTTACTTATATTTTTTATTTAAAAAAAATAAAAGAAAACCATTTTCTTAATAATAATAACCACCTCCATGTATCTAGCACAGTAAGAACTGTGTCTAAAGCACTGTACATAAGTTTAGTCCTTTTGTAAATGTTTCTTAAACTTTAAGATTTTTCCTGTATTGGAACGACATTTCATCCGCTCACCTTATATTTAATATTTTTTTTTAAATAACACATTAGTAAACAAAGCATCTAGTATTAACATATGGACCTAAATATTTATTTAATTTTTACACGTTTTTTGAAAATTCGATATCCTATCCGAGAACCACTAATTTGAAGTGTTCAATTCTACTACTTGTGGAGGTTTAATTTCATTTAAAGTCAAAAACAACATAGCTTTTATGAACTTGAAGTAACTTACAACATTGAAGAAAATCGAACATGAGAACTTAGGAGAAACACAATCTAAACTTATATAATTACTACTATATTTTACATAACTGAATATAACTTAACTTCCTAAAATAAAACAACAAATGTGTTGATTTTTTAGTGTTAGTCAAAGGTTTAGAATCATGAAATGGGAGGATGACAATAGAATTTGAGATTTATTATCATAAAACTTTGGTAAAAATGTGGTCCAGTACAATGCAAATGTGTGCATTTCCAGTTTTAGGATTCTTGGTCTCTAGTAATGTGTGTATGTACCCTGTACCTGTAGCCGCAGGGACTACATTATTATAGATGGAACATAGACAGCTCATGGTCAAGGATGGCTCAATTATTCATTGGTTGGTATCCTATACTTTATTTCATTCATGGACCACACACACCCCAATGCCATTTCTTGGACTTGGCACCTACTATCCGTCGGTTACTGTTTGTGTTTTGTGTTTATGTTTGGTTTTAGTTTTAGACTCTCAGTTGTGGGGTAAGTTACAATGGATGTGGACCACTTAATAATCAATGTTCTTGTTTTATTTGCCCTTTTTTTTTTTTTTTAAGCAAAATGAGTGCAAAGGAAACCCTCTGCACTATCCCAAATATATTAAACATAAAATATACAAAAAACTGGGGGGACATCAACCTGACCCAGTTAACCTTTTTGTAGCAAATAAAGATAAAACAATTAAATCCAGCTACAAGTGGTTTTAGATCCAACCCTAAAAGGTAAAAAAAAAACCAAAACAAATACAGACACAACGAGCACTATTCAGCGAACCCGCATACGGGCGCGAAACCAAATAGCAAAAAAAAAAGGTGTGTCTGTATTTATTAAGGTAATAACCGGCGAATGAAACGACCGCCAACACGGACCGAATCACGTGCCAACCGTCCCCTGCAAAAACACAGCAGACCCAAAAGGCTCTTTCAAGCCAAAGAAACCAATATTGCAGAACCACAACCGAAATACCCTCACGGGTTTAGAAACAAGAACCAACAAAGAACAACATTGATTCCGGAGAGAAAAAGCCCAACTTTCAAAAACTCCAACTCTCCGACGCGGAGGAAGACGGCCAGAATCCGGCAAGACCCAAAACCGCCACCAACCACCCAGAGGACTGGATGCAGCACCACCACACGACCCTTGCGGACCTGCAATCGACGGCGAACCAGAGGACGACGGTGAGAGGTTGGGAAAACGTGAGGAAGCTTGGACCGCCGGAGGGAAGGAGTTACCGCAACAAACCAACAACCACCACCGCGAGGGAGGTGATGCTGGTTGAACCAAACCGCCGCGCAGGGTAGATCTGACGGATGAAGAGCGTCCGCGAACGAACCAACAACCACCACAAAAACACCGCCGCCGATCTGGACAACAGTGGTGCGGAGGGCAGGCGCCGCTCATCGCACCACCACCTTGCTAATTTACATCACGCTAGAACGTTTGGATTAGAAAGGGAACAGATCTGAAGAAAGTTTCTAGTGAGAAGTCAGAGAGAAAGTTTTCAAGAGAGAGATGAAAAAGTCCAAAAAATCAAAAATATCGTTTTATTTGCCCATTTAATCGAAAGTCCGTTTGATTTACAAAATGATAAATATTAAACGTAACACAAGACGAAACAATATAAAATAGTACAACACAGAACGACAAAACTTTGACGGTGAACTTTGCAATGCAGGGATTCCGGTGCGGTGAAACTAGCCTTCAAGTGTGGTGGTGGTTGTTCTCCGATGAAGAGGAAGATACCCATAAAAAAAGTTAACACTTCAATGCTAAAATCAATATCTGAGTGAGGTGGAAAATATGTAATATGAGTGAATTGTATTTGAGTTTGAAACATGGCCATGCTTATATAGATGAGGTTGTCATGATTGTCTCCGATTGATTTGGTGTGAGGTGCAAAAATATTTGGTAATAAGTTGATCCAATAGTCTAGAATGAAGGAGACATAACTAAAATTTTTAAGAAATTTGTCTTTTTCAAGGGTAGTATATAATCATTCATATCAAATTTAAAGAATTTTGTGGGATAATCTTTTTCATATACTACGATTCGTGTGAATGATTATATATACTACCCACGATTCAATTCATATATTGACTAATTAAACTCTTTATTTTGTTAAATCTATTTATATGACCAATCTATTTATGGGTGCGTTTGTTTTAGATTTAAAAAAATAGATTTTTTCTTTGTATTTTTGAAAATGAATTTTGTAAAACCGTTTTTCAAAATATTATAAGTTTTTTTATATTCATTTTTTCTAAATTGAAACACTAATTTTGACATCATATAACATAAACATACATTATTGAAGAACAAAACATAGTCAAAATCACAATTTTTTGAAAAAGTTGTATTTCAAAAATGATTTTTATGAAAATCTATTTGAAATAGCTTCAAATTAAATGATTTTTTCGAAATTTTGATATCCAAATTTTTTTTCAATAAAATGATGAAATACCTAAAATCACATTTTAAGAATAACTATTCAAACCAAATTTTCATTTGAAGCTTTTATAAAAAGTTTCTTTGTAAATTTTTTTTACATAAAATTATCTAACACTACAAAATCTATTTTCAAAAAAATCCAAAACAAACTCACCCTATATGACCAATTCATATACTACGATTTTGTCCTATGCTACTGAGTTGTGATTTTCCGACTTCTAACTAACAATTGACTAGAAACTGATTTTTTTTTTAGCTTAAATGGAAAATTTAACTCAAGAACTTAAAGCACAACGAAAACTCAAAAGCAAATGTTAGTGATGTTAGTTGGTCTTTACTTTGGCTATACCT
Organism: Trifolium repens; assembly: GCA_030408175.1. Taxonomy (NCBI): domain Eukaryota; kingdom Viridiplantae; phylum Streptophyta; class Magnoliopsida; order Fabales; family Fabaceae; genus Trifolium; species Trifolium repens. The sequence goes on from CP125842.1 coordinate 7,732,747, forward strand.
AATTAGAGATCTCTGTTAACAACGTCAATTTGATTCGTTGTCATACACATTCAAAATAAAAAATTTAGTATCAAAGTAACTGAACCTTGGTCGTCTCTCAAGGACATCTAAATTATCAATAGCAAATGCTAAGAACCGAAAGAGAAATATAATTGAGGGGTTTTGTTTATAGAAATAGTTTGTAAAAGTTGAAAGTATCAAATGATTTAAAACAACTGATTCAAAGGTTATAAGATATTCGTGGGATATATCATAATTTCAAAAAACTATTCCTTTTCATGATTCAAATCTTGTTTGATTATAAGATTAATCAATTAACCGACAATTAATCTTATACGAATTCCTACGGAAACATATCACAACTGTTAAACCGTCACATATTATGATTAATTTAAATACTTGTACAACCGCTACAAAAACGTAATTAACTTTAAAATAGAATTTAATCAAATCTATAACAACCCCGTTAAATATTCTATCAAAACCTATTCGAAAAACATAAACAACCGTGCAGATTAATTCAAATAACCATAATTCTATATTGAAAGTATCAACCGATTATCTCAAAATAGATTAAAGAAAAATCAAAATTCAAATGTTAACCAACAATAAGAACTCGAAAATTGCAATTTTGAGGTTTGAGAGAAAGGAGATAGAATCCAAAATTAGAATCAACATTATAACCAAACCTTAACATCTTTGGTGAATAATCTATAACAAGTGAATTTATCTAGGGTTTTAGGCTCGCATAATAGGTATGCACAAAATATTTAGATGACTTATCCGTAAAGTAAAAGATGTTATTTTTTAATCTCTACAACCTTATTTATAATTCCATAGTGGAAACCTAATTAGAAACGAAATCTGAACATAAGTTAAACCCAATAGGCGTTAATATATAAGACCATTACAAATTATTAAGTGACCCAAACCTTGTAGCCAATTTTACATCCCCATTAATTCACATGCTTGAGCATTTGGTGTTTGACTTTAACCTGAGCTTCAGGTTCAACATGAAAGTTGTGTCTCTGATTCTTATCTATCTAATGTATGCACACGCTTCAATCAGATAAATACAACCCAAGTTATAGCTCTAGAGTGAGCAAAGGGGTGGACCTAGACCGAAATTATCGGTGTGACTAAAAATTTTAGCCACTACTGAAAAAAAAGATTTCTTTCTAAAAATATTAGTTAAACAATAAAACATGTATATCCAAATAAAGTACACCAACAAATCAGAAAATTTCTATTAAAAAAAATCAACAAGTTAATAAACTATATTAAAAAACCACAGAATATTTATTCGCAAAAAATAAAGGACTATAACTTATTGAAAATAAGTTAAATCATACATATTACTATTATTTGATACTTTATCACAAGATTCTACTTTAGACTAAAATATATATAACCCAAACTTATATAAGCTTATAGTTTTGATAAACTAATCCTCTTAGCTTAGAACTTATTAATTTTTATTTCAATTTTATCCATATCATCTTCCTTGAACAAATAAAACCTATTGTTTTATGTCATTTCATATTTATATGATAGTTCAACTATTAATTTTACCTAATATTATAAATTCAATTAATTAGTTATCCAAAGTTTGATGAGTTTATAAATCCCAAAAAAAGACATGCATAAACTCACCAAACATATGCATTATCAACTCAACAAGAATAGACATAAGAGGTAAGCATAAATATAACCATCTAAGGCATGCGTAACCTTAGCAAACATAAGCATACAAAAATACAAGTTAATCAATCACATATTTACAAACTTGGCTAGATTTACAAAATTAGCAATCATACACTTACAAATGCTCTACTTGTTCATTAACTCATGTTCCTTACTCCTTGACTTGCTGCATTTCTTACTCCTTGCATATACTATTGGGTCCAACTTCTTGATTTATCTTTTCAAGCCACAACAATATCAAAACGATAAGTTAAAAATATTAGAGTTTGATTGTGAGGTTAAGGGAGAGAATTAAGAGATTAGAATGGATCAATAAGGGTTGATCTTTATTATTCACACAAGTGCAATTTATAGAGTTTACAAATGCAATACCTTGCATGACAAGTAACTAACTAAGTACTAACTAACTCTAGCTACTTTAACTAACACACATGGTTACATAACTAACTCCATGTGGTCTAACAAACTAACTAACCAAACAATGGATTATCTCTTAACACACCTGTTGAAGTACAAAAGTAAGTATAGATTTATCGTCTCCACAGGGACTGATGCGATATCGATGCCGTTCAACAATCAATATGATTCTAAGTAAAGTGTTTTGAAGATATTTGTTATGAAAATTTGTGAAAATAAAGTTGTAAGTGCAATAAAAGGAATTGTTATCAGAGAGAAAAGTTTGCTGGGATTAGATTTCACCAACCCAATCGCATGTATCATTCGAATCAGTTATACATGTTTTAGCTATCAATCAATTCTATCACATATCACTCACGTACGTGTCCGTTTCCAGAGCACGATGAGAATCCCGCTATATTCATTAACCCTCGATGTCTCGAGTGATCGATCAATATACCGGCTATATCGTATTGCTCAAACTCCGATGTCTCGGACAATTTAATCAACACAATAGTTTTAAAACTTGATATTTAGAGTGAATATTAAACCTAAATCTATGTCTAGAGTTTAGAGTTAAATAGATAATTGTTCTAGATCTTGGATTCAAAAAGCATATGTCTATAACATTTCAAACCCTAGAATTTAACATTGAAATTCAAGAACAATATCAAAATTGATAAATAATCTAAAACCATATATAAGATCAAAATAGATACATACTCATAGGTTGATTACACCTAATCCCAACAAAGAGAGATTAGCTACTCATTTTCATGGTAGCTTTACAAAGATTAAGAAGAAAAGAGATGAACAAACTTATCAATGATGATTTCTCAACTATTGTAGTGAATCCACCTTCAAATCCTCTTGAATCTGGCTCCTGGGTGTCTCTGCGTTTCTGGTACAAGTCATCCTCTCTTAAAAATGAACAGCAAGCTATCTATATAGTAGTTCTGAAAATTAGAACTCGTTGAGCGAGCTCCAGCTCGCCATGGCGAGTTGACCTTTCTTCACCAGAGGGTTTCTGCCACGTCATTAATGATTTTAAGCCGCCTTCACTCGCTATGGCGAGTTGTTGCTCGCTGTGGCGAGTCGTTGCTCGCTCTGGCGAGTGTATCAGTTATCCAATTTGATGCTCTCTGCCTCTACTCGCCCTGTACTCGCTCTGAGCTCGCCCTGGCGAGTTAACTTCAATTTTTCTTCAAATTTCTGCACAAATGTTGAGATTTAGGGAAACTTAATTGAAAGAAATGACTTTAAACAAATATGTACATTTAAGTGAAGAAAAACTAAAGAATATCTTACAAAATAGCTAATAAGTGCCTAAAATATATATGTAATTTTAGCTACTTTTTGGCACTTATCAACACCTCCATAATCCAATGTTTGATCCTTGTTACAAACAAAATGCAAAAAGACTGCTATAAAGCAAACATACAAACACTGCTGCCAGTTTCATTCCTTTGCTGGCTGTGTGCATTCAAACTTTACAATCCCTACAAGCCTTCTTAACTCCTTAAACCTGTCAGCTTTCAAAGGTTTAGTTAAGATATCTGCAATTTGAACATTAGTGCTGCAATGTTCAATAGTTAGCTTCTCCTTACTAACTTGATCCCTTAGGAAATGATTCTTAGTTTCAATGTGCTTTGACCTTCCATGTGCAATTGGATTTCTGGCCAAGCTTATAGCTGATTTGTTGTCCACATTAAGCCTTACAGGTTTCACATAGTTGATCTTCAGTTCATCAAGTAGAGACTCAAGCCATACTGCTTGACATGCTGCCTGTGCTGCTGCTACATATTCTGCCTCACAACTTGATAATGCAACAATGCTTTGCTTCTTTGAAGACCATGAGATTGGTGAGTTTCTGAATCTAAACCAATACCCTGATGTGCTTCTTCTATCATCTTTATCTCCACACCAATCAGAGTCACTAAATCCTTCTAGTTCAATTTCTGATTCCATTTTGCTTTTGGGAAAAGCTAGACCAAAATCCTGAGTGCCTTTTAAATACCTAAGTATTCTCTTGGCTGCTATCATATGTGATGCTTTAGGGTTGCTCATAAATCTACTCACAGACCCTACAGCATAATTGATATCTGGTCTAGTGTTACAAATGAACCTTAAGCTGCCTACAACTTGCTTGAATAGAGTAGCATCAACTGCCTGCTCATTTTCATTTTTTGACAGCTTCAAGTTTGCTTCCATTGGAGTATCAGCTTCATTACAACTCTCCATGTGAAACCTCTTTAGTACATCTGCAATGTATTTTCTTTGATGTAGCACAATACTATTTGATCCATAGAGAAATTCCAAACCAAGAAAGTAGTTGAGCCTGCCCAAATCACTCATTTCAAACTCATCTTTCAATCTCCCCTTGAATTTCTCAATTTTGTCATGGTCACTACCTGTTATTAACAAATCATCTACATATAGACATATCATCAAAGCATTTGAAATATCACCTTCCTTCATGTATACACCAAATTCCACACTGCACTTCACAAATCCTTCATTGTGAAAAATTGATCAATTCTCTTATTCCAAGCTCTTGGGGCTTGTTTAAGGCCATACAGAGCTTTGTGAAGCTTATATACCTTGTGTTTTGCTGTTTTAACCTCAAAGCCAGGTGGTTGAGACACATATACTTCCTCTTCTAATGGACCATTCAAAAAAGCAGATTTTACATCCATGTGAAATAGTGACCAATTCATTGAACTGGCTATTGAAATGACTAACCTTATAGTCTCCATTCTTGCTACAGGAGCATACACTTCACTATAGTCAATTCCTTGTTGCTGAAGAAAACCTCTTGCAACCAGTCTTGCTTTATGCTTTAGAATACTCCCATCTGGATTTTTCTTGACTTTGAAGATCCATTTGACACTAATTGGCTTTTTCTGAGGTGGAGGTTCAACTAAGCTCCATGTGTTATTCTTTTCTATGGACTGGATCTCTTCATTCATTGCTTTTCTCCAATTTGAATCTGCAATTGCTTCATGCCAGTTAACTGGTTCTGTGTCAGCCATAAATGCTAAGTGAACCAGATCACCATCATCATTAACTATATCATCAGGGATAATTTCATGATCAGCAAGCCTTACTGAGGGAAATCTTGTTCTAGTTGATCTTCTCACATTTCTATCATCATCATCACTTGAAGTATTCATGTCTTGAACATGATTATCATCAATATTGTGATCAACCACTGGCTGAGCTGCTGCAGTGCTAGTTACATCATCTAAATTGACCATGACCTGCTTGGTGATAGTTGATTCCCATTTCCATTGTGATTTTTCATCAACAATCACATCCCTGCTTATGACTATTTTCTGATTTCTTGGATTATACATCTTGTATGAACCAGTTGCATCATAGCCAACTAGGATAAGTTTCTCACTCTTATCATCTAGTTTTCTTCTCTTCTCATCAGGAATGTGTCTGAAACATATTGAACCAAATATCCTTAGATGTTTCACACTTGGTTTATGACCTGTCCATAGTTCTTCTGGTGTCTTGTCTTTCAATTTCTTTGTAGGGCATCTATTTAACACATAGGCAGCTGTGTTAACAGCTTCACCCCATAGACTCTTAGGCAAATATTTCCCTTTCAGCATACATCTTGCCATGTTGAGTAGAGTTCTATTTCTCCTTTCAGCCAAACCATTATGTTGAGGAGTGTAAGGAGTTGTAACCTCATGAATAATGCCCTTTTCTAGACAGTACTCTTTGGATACATTTGAATTATACTCTCCACCACCATCTGTTCTGAGTATCTTCAAATGATTGTCACACTGTCTTTCAGCCATAGCACAAAATTTTTTGAAAGCAACAAACACTTCACTCTTCTCTTTTAACAGGTATATCCATATTTTTCTAGTGAATTCATCAACACAAGTCATGAAATATCTGTTACCTCCTAGAGTTGAAGTTTCAATAGGACCACACACATCAGAATGAACTACATGTAGAGCTTGCTTTGATCTTGAAAATACTGTATTTTTGAAAGAGTTTCTGGGTTGCTTGCTAGCAAAGCAACCTTCACACAGCTTGTCTGGTGTGTGAATTAATGGCAAGCCTATAACCATATTTTTACTACTAAGTTGGTTTAAACTTTTGAAGTTTAAATGTCCATACCTGTAATGCCATAACCACCTCTCATCTTCAGTGATCAAACTTGAAAAACACTGAACTTCTGATGCCTGCAGGTTAACTTTGAAAGTCCTATTCTTTGATAATGGTGCTTGCAGAACTAATTTGTTGTTTTGATCATGCACTTCAATATACTTATCTTTTGTTGACAGTGCAAACCCTTTCTCAATCAATTGACCAATACTTAGCAAATTGTGTTTCATAGTTGGCACATATAACACATCAGTGACAAAAGCATGATTTCCATTCTTCCTTTGAACCATCACTTTGCCCTTTCCTTCTACTGATACTGTGCTATTGTCTGCAAACTTGACTGTGCTTTTGAATTTATCATCAAATTCCAAAAGCCATTCTCTGTGTCCAGTCATATGATTGGAGCAGCCTGTGTCAAGATACCATAATTTTGAATGATCATCTGCAGTATTAGTGGTTACCATTAGTAAAACACCATCAGAATCTGAATCATTTTGCCTGGCATGATGTGCTTCATTGTCTTGCTTCTTTTTCCCTTTGTTCTGACATTCTGAAGCATAATGACCCCATTTGTTACAGCTAAAACATTGAATCTTGCTTTTGTCCTTCTTGCTTTGATTCTTGTTCTTTCCATATCCATCTTTTCCTTTGTTTGATGAATCAGCTTGACTGTGATCACCATTGTGGTGATCTTGATCATAACTTGACTCATTCTTGCCCTTGTTTTTATCATTCTTCCATTTACCTTTGCCCGTACCATTCTTTCCACCATTCTTCACATAGAGTGCTTGTTCTTGTTGATTCTTTGTTTCTTTCCTCTCTTTCAATCTTTGTTCATGTGCTTCAAGTGAACTTTGAAGTTCATTCACTGACATTGTTGACAGGTCCTTTGATTCTTCAATTGCCACCACAATGTGATCAAATTGAGGGTTTAGGGTTCTCAAAACCTTTTCAATTATCTGGTGATCTGAAATCTGTTCACCCAGATTCTTCATTGTATTAACTAGTGTCTGCAACCTTGTGAAAAAATCACCAATAGACTCCTTGTCCATCATGCCTAACAACTCATACTGTCTTCTTAGTGCTTGAAGCCTGACCTTTTTCACCTTATCACCTCTTCCATGTGCATTGTTGAGTATCTCCCATGCTTGTTTAGAACTTGTTGCAGAAGCAATCTTTTCAAAATTTGCTGAATCCACACATTGATGAATCAAGAACAATGTCTTACAATCTTTCTTTTTTGCCTCTTTGAAAGTTGTTTGTTGTGCCTCAGTAGCATTTTCTGCAAGAGCCTCATATCCATTTGTAACCAAGTCTTCAACCTCTTGAAAGCCAAAGATCACATTCATGCGAATACACCATTGATCCCAATTTTTACTGTCTAAAATTGGAAGATTTGATGGAAGGGAGTTATTAGAGGGGTTCATGATGCTGAATGTGTGTGAAGAGAAACAGAAAGATAGGTTCTTGAGAACAAAGAAGGAATGATGAAGATGAAAGTGATGAAGAATGGTTAAGATCGAACCAAAAGAGCTCTAGATACCACTTGTTAGAGTTTGATTGTGAGGTTAAGGGAGAGAATTAAGAGATTAGAATGGATCAATAAGAGTTGATCTTTATTATTCACACAAGTGCAATTTATAGAGTTTACAAATGCAATACCTTGCATGACAAGTAACTAATTAAGTACTAACTAACTCTAGCTACTTTAACTAACACACATTGTTACATAACTAACTCCATGTGGTCTAACAAACTAACTAACCAAACAATGGATTATCTCTTAACAAATTTTGAATCGTTAGATTAAAGATTAAACAATTTATATTTCAATAATTTCATTAAATCTAATTTTGAATATAAATTATGAAATTTCTTATCTTGATCCAACAACTGAGATATGTTGAATTCAACTACATCCTTTGTTATATACAAATCCATAAAAACATTGACCTATATAACCCACAGAATTGTTGCCAAACACATATTTAACTCAATAGAATTAACCACTAACAAATGTAAAAAACCAAAAGAAGAATCATATTTTTGTTTACTTTATAATAACAGCTGCAAGACATATTTTATTTATTTATTGGAATAAGCTACTTTTATCCTGCTATTTACGTGAGTTTTGATTTCTCTTTATAATTTATTTTTTTTAATTTTACTTTTATAATTTGAAGATTCTTTGTTTTCGGTGCTCTCTCGTAGCATCTAATGATATTTGACCATACTAAATATATATGATGTGGCACGCCGTGTTAGTAGATTTTAGTGATTTGACATCTACCTACAAATATAGAGAGATTGAAACCACAAATTGCTACAATTATAGAACCAATAACATACTTAAGTTTTGGTTTTAGAAATTTACTATTGCCACCCTACCAATTATTTGCTCGCTCTACGCATTTTTCATTTTACTCTTCTGCTACTTAAGTAGTAGACGTTATAAGAATGAGTAATTTTTGAAAAATGTCGTCCGCTATGCTATTTAAGTAGCAGACGCATCCGCTACTTAAGTAGTGGACAAGGATATTTTAATAAAATTATAGAACATGCGAGAAAATACGTAGAGTGGAGTTATCTTGGCTTTTTACCAAATTATGTTATTTTTTTTTAAAGTGTGTTTTGGGCTTTCAATTTACTCAAAAGTGTATTAAGCCTAATTGACGGTTGGTTGTCACTTTTTTTTTTATCAGAAAGTTTCTCTTCACAGCACACATTTCTTTTTCACCCCTTTAGCACACAAAAAATTCCAGAAAATGCATTTTGAAGTTTTTTTCTAGCGTAGATTTAAGTAGAATTTACACTAAAAAATTCGGAAATTATTTCCAAAATTTTGTGCATGCTAAAGGGGTGAAAAGGAAATGTGGGGGGTGGGAAGAGAAATTTATCATGCTTCACATTTTTAATGAATTCATATTCTTATTTTATATTTTTGTGAAATTATTTAGCTAGTCTGTTTCTCTAGAAAAAAGTACTATTTTTTTAATCTTTTTTGGCTTAACCCTCATATCCTTAGGGAATGGGGACCTAATAATTGAGTTCTATTTAACAAGATAAATAAAAATTTGACAAACATATTTCATCTAGAAATCAAATTTAGGTTGCCCCCAACAATCTGTTCTTTGACGATCTGTTTGAGATTTTTATGAATTGTATTTTTTTTTACAAAAAGAAGTTTATAACCTTTTATTGTAGTGTGAATATATTTGGGATTATCCACTAATACATATGCAGTTTCATTGATTTATCTCTGAATAAACTTGAAACTTGAGTTTTTTTTTTTACAAATAGTCTATTGGCTAAAAATTCCATTATAAAACTGGATAAGTGAAGCGTCTGTAGTTCGAACTTCAATCCCTACAAATATAATACAATATTCATACTAATTGAGATAAACTTACTAGGACAACTCAACACTTGGATTTTTAAATAGTGTTATACACAATCTTTAATCACATCTATTTTTCTATCAAACTTCGTAACAATAGTGTTTGTATCAAGTTCAAAATCAACAACCTTTATAGTTGCAAGTGATGGATCCATCGGAAAGCAAGCCACCCTTGAGCTTCATCAACCCCGTGTTTGTTTATTTGATGTCGATAATTGTGATATGTTTATAAATAGTGCTTGTTAACTTTTTCTATATTAAATACTATTTGTAGACCTATTAAAATAATCACATCAGTAATACACCGGTACATGTCCAAATAAGATGTGTATCGCAGTCTTCACCTTAATTTATAGTTTCTTTGAAAAAAACGAGTTTGTTTATTTATTTTTTTGTCAAGTAGTGTAGTGGTTAGAAATTTCACCCTTAAGATAGATAAGTAAGATGACCAGAATTCAAACTATGATCTTCTACATATATAATACAATATCCTACCAATTGAGTTAAGCTCACGGGACCTAATTTATTTATTTATGGCTTAATTAGTCTGCAGGTCCCTTAAAGATTTTTTTGGTTTTACTTTGGTCCTTTAAAGAAAATATGCTTCACTTTGGTTCCTTAAAGAATTTTCGTCTATCAAATTGGTCCTTTTCCGTCAATTTTAAAAAAAATCTGTTAAGTCTGTACAAGTGGCATACTCTGACTCCGAAAATTAGTGATTGTGTATTTTCTCTTCTTAAATTGCACTAAAAAAATTAGGGTTCATCATTCTTCTTTATCTCATCATTATTCTTCTCAATCTTCTTCTTCTCATCACAGTTCCAAAATTAAGTTACTCACCTGAAATCATATAGAGATATTATGGAGAGAACACAAGTGTTAAAGAGAATCCCAAATTAAAATTGAATGATATTATGGAGAGAACACAACAAAAATGGAATTTAAAGATTTCTAAGACCAAAGCATATAGAGATAGGAGTCTTGCTTTTGATTTAGTGGATGAGTCATTTAGAGAAAGGTTTTATGATTATTGCCATGAATTAATAAGATCAAATCGTGGTTCAACAGTCATAGTTACCACTACACCATTTCAAGGTGGTGAGGATGACTTAGAACATCCTGAAATGAAGAAGAAGATTGAGAAGAATAATATAATGATGAGATGAAGAAGAATGATGAACCCTAATTTTTTGGGTGCAATTTAAGAAGAGAAATACACAATCACCAATTTTCTGAGTCAGAGTATGCCACCTGTACAGACTTAACAGATTTTTTTTTTTAAATTGACGGAAAAGGACCAATTTGACTGACGGAATATCTTTAAGGGACCAAAGTGGAGCATATTTTCTTTAAGGGACCAAAGTGAAACCAAAAAAATCTTTAAGGGACTTGCAGACTAATTAAGGCTCCGTTTGGATTGATGGAATACAATGCAATGGAGCGGAGCGGAATAATAATGTTATTATTATTATATTTCATTCCGCTCCGCTCTATTCCATTGTATTTCATCAATCCAAACGGAGCCTAAACCTTTATTTATTTATTAATATTTTTTATTTAATAAAACACTCTAATTTGTTATTATGATCATATAAATATGAAGTTTTCATACCAAATAGAGTTTGAATTCCAACTCATCTATTTATAACAATATCGTTTTGTGCGGCGCTATTTGATTTCCTGCATTGTTGCGGTATTCATTTGATTCCTATTGAAATATTGGCTTCAGACAATTACAGATTCAATCGATGATTTTGACATCAACGTTGCAGATCCAGAGGCATGGATACTTCGGTGACTTTAATTTTATCATATTATTTGTTGTAGGCATTTTGCCATTGTATGCTATTAACTTGGATGCTGTGAGTTTGTTCGCAGATTCATCCTTTACGTTTTTAGCGAATGTTGAATATGTGATTGTACTTGATGTATTTGATCAATTTGAATGAACGAATATCATTTGATTTTTGTTAAAAAAAATAAAATGAAATGAAGTTTCTATTTTTGGTTAACAATGATTAAATATATTTTTAGTCCCTATAAATATTTCATATTTCATTTTTGGTCGTATAAATTTACAGCATTAATAACTTATTTAACCCAAAAAAACATATAAAAAAAAACCTGTAAGATAGCAATGTGGGTTCTGTTCTCTTCTTTGGGGTTTAAGCAGAAGAGGATAAGGAGGGTGATAATTTGACATACCACCGATTCATGCTCTCATTTCACCACTCACTCCAACCAAAGTATGCAACAATTACTTTACTACGTTCGTATCTGGTAAATCCTCAACTGAGATATATAGCGAGCAAAAAAAATGGTACTTATTGCCTTCGAATTCAACTCCAATTTCACTTCTTCTTCTCCTTTGAATTATGCTTCCAATTCATTCTCTCATACTAGAAACTTCAATTTTACTCCACTCATGCTTTCTATCAAAGATTCTGCTTCTAATTTTGTTGCTCAAGACCCTTTTCACAAGGAATTGGAGTTTAAACCATCTTTTGATCAATATTTAAAGGCTATGGAATCTGCCAAATCTGTTATTAGGGTTAACAATGATGGAAATCATTTTAAACGGGTTGGACCCAAAATTCGTAGAAAAGATGCAGCTTTTGAAGATGATGAAGGCTCTTCCACAACAAAATTGAATAAAGGGTTTAAGAATGAATATGGTGGGAAAGAAAGAAATTTTGATTATAAGACAAAGCAGAAACATGGGCAAACTGTAAGACAAGACGGGTCGAAACGCCGGAGTCGTAGTTTTGAGCCAAAATCTGTTGATTGCAGTGTAGGGGAAAATGGAAGTGGAGGAGGGATACACAATAACATAATTAGGTTTAATTCCAATGGCGTCCGTGGTGGGAGTGTTGTAGAAAAAGAGGATTTTGGTAGAAGAGAAAGAGATCATAGTAGAAAGGGTAAAACCCTTGGTGGTGATAGTTTTGTAGATAGAAAAAAACCTATGGATAATGGTCATGGTAAAAGATATAGTGAAATTGAGAGTTTGACGAATAGAAATGGACGGATAAATGTAAAGTCGAATGAAAGTAGTAAGCGTTTTCTTAATAGGGGTTATGATTCGGATAATTTGAAGGTGGAACGAGCGGCATTTAAGAATCTTGAGGGCCCGAACAATGTTATCAGTAAGGCTCACTTTTCGCGTAAAGATAGTTTTGTAGATAGAAAAAAAGCTATGGATAGTGGTCCTGGGAAAAGGTATAATGAAATTGAGAGTTTGATTCATAGAAATGGGCGGATGAATGTTAAATCGAATGGAAGTAGTAAACGTTTTCTTAATAGGGGTTATGATTCAGACAATTTGGAGGTGGAACGAGCAGCGTTTAAGAATCTTGAGGACCCGAACAAGGTTATCAGTAAGGCTCACTTTTCACATAAAGAAATGGAGGAGAGAATCCAGAAGCTAGCTAAACAGTATGTTGTTTATTCATTCCTTCATGGTTTTGGGATATCTGAATTGGACAAAATAACGCACTCGGGAATTCAGCATACACATATATATTTTTACACTGAATTTTATTTTGTTTTCTGAATAAGTTTTATGAAAATTCTGCCTCAATTGAAGCAATCTTCAAATGATGCTAATTGCTAAATACCTAAACCTGCATGCTTCTATAATTTGAGCTGAGATATATGATTGTTTGGCTTCATACTCATTTACTTTTATTGATGTAAATTTATTCTTACATGAGCTTCCTCACATTGCACTTTAGTGGTTTTCCATATATATAAATTGGACTTCTGGATTGAACCAGTGTCCTACAAGTCAATGTAGGAAGAACAAGTTTTTGCCTCGGCTGAAACTTAATATGAAGTCCATTTACATTAAATGTGACTTTTAAGTTGGTGCTCTCTAGATTTATAATCTTTAGAGTTCACTTGTTACATCAATTTTGTTATTTATGCCATGTGTCTGTCGAAAATTCTTGGGCCGGGAAACATTTAACTCTTACGAAATCTGTATATGACTGGTCCTTTTTGGGAATGGCTGGTGGTGATTACGCTTTTGGGAGGGACTTGTTATTTGCGGACCTTGCATTTTCTACTGTTATCTTATTCACGAGTCTTGTGATTATAGCATTATTTGTCTCTGCATATGTGAGACTGTTAGCCCTTAATTAAAGTAGGGAGATAAAGAATGCAAAAGAAGTTGTGTATTTCATATGGGAAGAACACCATACTCAGCTTTTGATGGGCTCCTCCAATTTATGAAGCAAAATAATGATTCATATAATGCATCTCGATTGCCTCGGGAATATTTGGTTTAAAATATTGTAGTAGTAATTAAGTTAAACTCTACAGACTCTTTAATTTTCTTTCTAGTATCTGTAGGTTTCTTCCTTCTTGTTAAATTAACTTTTCAGACATTAGTATGACTGAATAGATATTACAGATATCTTGCAGGTAGACACCATCTCACATGGGGATTTATTATTTTCTTTCTTTCCAGACTTAAGTTGACAATCTAATAACTATTCTCAGTATGCGATTTTAGGAATTTTCATTACGTTATTCATGTGTAAGCGTTTCTTTCTAGTCTTGACGATTTTCTTGAACAGGCTGAATGGTGTGGATGTCAATTCACCTGAATGGATGTTTTCTAAGATGATAAGAAGTGCACAACTCAAATTTAATGACTATTCCATAAGAAGGCTTATCACAATCTTAGGAAACCTCGGAAACTGGCAGCGAGTGATACAAGTCATCGAATGGCTTCAAGCGCGTGAGCGTTTCCAGTCCCATAAACCAAGGTACTTAGCCAGTGGTACACTTAGTATGACTAACACCTGGATGGCAAGCACGTAGTTGAACCTTTTAACGTAGTTGAACCTTTTGTTACATGTAGCTATTAATATGCTATTCTTTGACATTAGACATGTATACAATGCTGCACTTGACGCACTTGGGAAGTTGAGGAGACCTGTGGAAGCACTAAATGTATTTCATGCGATGCAGGTAATGCAGCTATCAGTGCAATATGCTCGTTTTAAGTAAAAAAAATAATGTTAAATAACATGACATGAAATGCAAACAACTTCACTAACATTTTCCTTTTCTTACAGCTAAAAATGTCAACATATCCTGACTTAGTAGCTTATCATAGTATTGCTGTTACTCTCGGGCAAGCAGGGCACATGAAGCAACTCTTTGATGTGATTGATATTATGCGATCTCCACCGAAGAAGAAGTTCAGTAAAGGGGTATTTGAGAACTGGGACCCAAGGCTGGAACCTGACATCGTAGTTTATAATGCAGTAAGTTGTTAAAAATGAACTTGGTTTTAGATGTTTGAAGAGAGAGTTGTTCTGCACCATATCTTTGGAGTTGGAGGCCACTTCTAGATTGAAATGGATGGCTTTGGGGTCATACATTTCATCTTTCTGAATGTGCATGTTAAAGTCCAAGAATAGATATTCTAACAACAGGAAAATCCATTTTCATGCAGCTAATTCTTGATTGGTCTCAAAATTAATAATTTTTATGATCAATTTCAATATTAAAATACTTTGTATTTGTCCATTAGCTGCTTGATACTAGAAATTTTATTTTTCTTTTCTCTCTGTCCTTTTGATTGCCATACAAAGGTTTTGATGATCCATCATCTTTCTGTGAATATCCCAAGTGAATTTTGCAATCCAAAGTTTCTTAAGAGACATCACACTTTCACACTTTTTGTCTGTATACTTCAGTCTTTCTGCCATGCGTTTGTTTAATATCTACACTATTGTGGGTGGATTTCCACAAACCCATACCCTGTATTGATTGAATAACTATTTTCCGTCTCTGCTTTAGCGTTCTATTCGAGACTAGGCTATTTTTTCTTGTAAAAAATATCTTTTGTAGTTTCCCAATTTTCCAATTAAAGGTCTGATTTAGTATTTTATATATCAAATGCATATGCAGGTCCTTAATGCATGCGTTAAGGGGAAACAGTGGGAAGGAGCATTTTGGGTTTTGCAGCAGTTAAAGAAGCAGAACATAAAACCTTCAGCTGCAACATATGGCCTAGTTATGGAGGTATTGGTTGCTTCTAGTGTTTCTATGACTTTTGGTTACATCTGTACATTTTATTGAGTCCTGATTTATAACAAAACATTTTAATCATTCCGAGACTTAAAATTGGGCTGTTAAATTTAATAATAGTAAGATTCTATTATAAATTGTGAGTACAAACAATGACTAGGATACATTATCTCCAAAAACTGCAGATCATATAGCACAGAAGAAGAAAATAATAAGCTGCTAACATAGTTAATTAACTTAAAAGAGTTATTCATTCACACTTGGAGTTGAAGAAAATATTTAAATTTAGTACTTAATTGGGAAGCGATGTGACCAACAATTCAAATTTTCCTTTAAAAAGAACAAAAGAAGAAGAGTATAAGCATAACCCATTTTATTGCAATTGGGTAAATCTAATTCCTGGGAAGATCAGGAAAACTACAAATGCAATTGCATATATAAGTGAATGTTGACTTGCACATAATTCACAAATTTGTGTAATACTTGAACAGGTGATGTTTTCATGCGGCAAATACAACTTGGTTCATGAATTTTTTAGAAAACTTCAGAAATCTTCTATTCCTAATCCATTAACATATAGAGGTATTCTCATTTATTTTCACATCCATGTGAATCACCTAATAACATCATGTGATTGTTATCTTGACCTGCTCCTGTTATGTGCAGTTCTCGTGAATACATTTTGGAAAGAGGGAAAAATTGATGAGGCTGTATCGGCTGTCCATGAAATGGAAAGACGTGGAATTGTTGGTTCTGCTTCTCTTTATTATGATCTAGCTCGATGCCTGTGTGCAGCTGGAAGAAGTCACGAAGCACTGATGCAGGTGCTTTTTGTTATTCCTATTTTTTCTTTCAGTTGCTTTTCTGAAAGGGTGGGGAAGGAGGAGGTGGATATGCTAATGTGTCATGTCCATTTCATTTTCATTTATAAGTGCATTAATAGCTGTATGTTGTATTATTAAAATTGTAAAGTGGCCAAGTAATACTTTCATAAAAGTTGGAGCTTAAAAAATCTCCAAGAAGAAAGAACATCCCAAAGGTGAAATAGGCGTACTATGACAAAATAAGCAATTCAAATTGAATTCTTGATATTTTCTAAATTTTCCACTTTTTAGTGAAAGGACTTCAATTTTTCAGAGTAAACTCATAGGTTGGTCCTCCCATGTTACATCTGTCACCACATTAGTGGATTTTTTTTTTGGGGACCTATTTTGAGACTAATGTGATAATCTTGTTGATCCTGGCCATATTTTTTGGTCGACTAATGTATCTGTGTGACTTTGGAGAATCAACTTGATAGTGTATTCTTCATTTTCTCGAGCCACATATTCTAAAGTCCCCTTTTATTTTTGATGAATTTCTAAAGTCCCCTTAATGCAAGGGTGACCCTATCACCTAAACCCCTCATATCTAATAGTACATAGCATCACATAAGAAGGCACAGATGTAATGCCGAACAAACTCAACAGACTGTAAGAGACAAGGAAATAGTTGCTGTTCCACAGTCCCACCATCCACCACCTACCCGTGCAACTCCAAGAAACTATAATAACATTGCACTTCCTTGAATTAGGCTGTGAAAATGTTTTAGGAAGGAGCTGTCAGGGGCGGACCTGTTCACGGCATGGTGTGGCTATAGCCACACCAGCCTAGCCCAATTTTTTTTCAAAAAAATAATAATAAATATTTTATAAATAATTTCAAGTAATTTTGTATACATATTTGTACAAATATTAATGTAAATATTAGTTTAGAGTTTATTATTAATGACTGTAAGTCTCTCGTATACATATTAGTTTAATTATTAGTGCAAATATTAGTTCAGGTCCACTAATTATTTGAGTCCAGGTCCGTCCCTGGGAGCTGTCCTTCTGAGTTAAGACCTTTTGGTAGAATTTCAAATGAATTTAATTGATATAAGTTTAATTTCATGGAATTATGTGCCAAATTACCAATAAGTTTATAACAATTTTATATATTGTCTCCATCCGATGGGTCCATTCACCAGTGAAAAGGTGGTGGATGAATCCACAAAATTTTCAATGCAATGTATAATGATTTGGAAAGAAATGGAGGAGATTACTGATCATTTTTTAAAAAAAATATTCTTTTTCAATTTCTTCCAAGTCCACTTTTCTGAGCATAGCCTAAGAAATATAATAAAGGGAAAATTGTTTAAAAGTTCTATTAGTAGCACAATGAATCTCCAACACACATGCACAAATGGGTCGGAAACTAGCAATTGATGAAATACTACATAAGATAAAGTGCACAAATCACAATGCTCCTTCCTAAGTAATATATATCTATAAACTTTGTAATTCTTCCATCTTATTTATATCAACTAACATACTCCAAACAACATGAATTGTCAATGTTATGGCCTTAGTATCGTGTTTCAGGGGAGTGTGATGAATCTGATGATAACTTCAGTTGACATAAGTTGATTGGACCATTGTAATTTTTGTTGATTCTGTGATATATAAATTCTATGTTCAAAGATAAGTCTTGTGGTCGTTACGAAAAGTTATGTTACTTCTAGTGTACAAGGGTATTTGTACAATTTAAAAGGCTTGATCACTGATGTCTGATGGTATTGTTCATCCTTTGACAGATAGACAAGATATGTAAGGTTGCAAATAAACCACTGGTAGTGACCTACACTGGCTTGATGCAAGCAAGTCTAGACTCTGGAAACATTCAAGACGGAGCTTACATTTTTGAAAAAATGAAGGACATTTGTGCTCCGAATCTGGTTACCTACAACATAATGCTGAAAGCATACGTTGATCATGGGATGTTTCAAGAAGCTAAAGAGTTATTTGAGCAAATGTTAGAAAACACAAATCATCTGAGTAGAAAAGATGATTACAAAATGCGAGTGATACCTGATATATACACATTCAATACCATGTTAGATGCATGTGCTGCAGAAAAAAGATGGGATTATTTTGACTATGTTTACCAGAGGATGCTGTACCATGGTTATCACTTCAATCCAAAGCGGCATCTTCGAATGATTCTGGAGGCTTCTAGATCTGGAAAGGTGACCTTTGTATTCTTTTTTCTCCATATTCATTGATTTATGAATGATCTTTTTCTGATATGCAGAGAATCTTACTTTAAGGCATATGTTAATTTGGGATATATGCTTAATAAGGTATGAATAGTTATGAATAAAAGGCTGCATAGTAACCCAATAAAGAGGAAGAAAACAAAAAACGGACTTTGCATTTTCTTGCTATCCTCTCTTCATTTATTTGCCTGTCAATGTTAATTTGATCTAATCAAATGCTATATGCTTCAGTTAAAGATGTTGCGAATTACCCTTTTGTATGATATCCCTATTCGCAGACATGTATAGTTTGTGCTGCTGCACCCTTATATGTATGGGTATGTCATGTTTGATTCAAAATCTTGATTTTTTTTTTTAATGATTTTTCATAATTTAATACACGCTAGTATGTTTTGATTAACATATTATACTTGTTTCTATAGTAACTACACTTTTGTCTTGAATTTGTTCAACTATACTGTTATAAAATCTTAGCTCTAACTTTCTCTTTCTTGATAGAGACTAATTAACAAATAATAGATGTCAAAATTTACTTAGAACTTTGAGATCATTTCATTGACAAGTAGAACTTTGCTTTGTTTTCAGGAAGAGCCATTGGAGATAACATGGAAGCACTTGGCTGCCACAAATAGAATTCCACCAGTTTCTCTAATCAAGGAGAGGTTCTGTACAAAGCTTGAGAAGGATGATTATGTTGTCGCTCTCAATTGCATCACCAGTAACACCCCAAAAGACTTGGAACCATTTTCGAAGTCGTCGTGGTTGAATCTATTCAAAGAAAATTCTCAACGGTTTCAGAAGGATACACTAATTAGACTAATGAATGCAGCTAGCAATGTAATTTCCAATACTAGTGTGCCAAATCCAGCACTTGTGTGTTTAATTCAATCATGCAAAGAATTTTGTTTTGCCACTAATCTCAGTGTAGCTGTCATGGATTCAGCAAACAATGTATTTGCACTAGAAAGCAAACGAGAAGTACCCAATACTAGTAGTAGTAGGTGAACATTTGTATCCTAAATTTTGTTATATAATATAAACTCATCCAAAAATGTAATCAAAGTATTTCATTAAATGCATCTCATGCAAGTTTACAAATGCTGCTTCTTTTGGAATTTGAATTCTCCACATTTTAAAACTCTAAATTCACTCACCTATATTTAATTATTTTTTTAGGTCTATTTTGTCATTACCATCTACCATATCATCCCTCTCCTAATTTATTTGCACTAAATCAAATACATCATTTATTTAATGAATTTAATAAGTGAATTGTTTATTTTAAAAAAGTTTAATTGCACATTAAGTCCCTTTTGTTTATTTTAGGTTTTAAATTGGTCCCTTATATTTATTTTGTTTTAAGTTGATCCCTTATGTTTTAAAAGTTTCAAGTTGCTCCCTCATGTTTTAAAATTTGAATTAGTTAGTCCATCCTCATGTGTCTAAAATTTGAATTAGTTAGTTTCATAAGAGACTAACTAATTCAAATTTTAAAACATAAAAGACCAACTTGAAACAAAATAAACATAAAGGACCAACTTAAAATCTAAAATAAACATAGAAGACCAAATATGCCATTAAGCCTTTTAAAAAAGACTAGAGGGACCGAGGGAGTATGACTCTATGTAAAGCATGATGAAGACCTACTCTATTTAATGAAATATTAGTTGTGACTAAATGATGATAGCACATAAAATAAAACAAAAAAACAAAAAAGTTATTAGGTTTGTTCTAGTGGTGATTGATTTGGATAGTATGCATGAGGTTTTGTGTTCGATCCTCTGCTCATTTGTAAAAAAAATAATAATAAAATGATGATAGCATATTAAAGATAATGATACTATTTTTAAAAGGAATTAAATGGGAAAATTTCATGTTATAAATTATGTATTCAATTTCTCAAAAATTTTAATATTAACTTTTTTTAAGAAAAAACTTACTTCCTCGGTTCTATTTTAAGTATCGTTTTAACATAAAACTCTTCAATCAATATATAGTGGATCCTTCTTAAAATATATATAGTCAAATATTACTAGTATCTCTGTGTTAAAAATTATACTTTCAATTGTTATAATTTGATAATTTTTAATTTTTTAAATAGATTTTACTGTTAAAACTTAAAATCATAAGTGAAATCTTATTTAAAATTGAGTTATAATATTTATTTATTTTATCACCGGACGCACGCACGCATGCACGCACACACACACGCTCTTAGTAAAAAAATTGATGTCCCTACGCTCCTCTCAAACACCCTCCGGAACCCTCTGTTCACATGCAATTTATAGGTTAAAGCCAATACCACTCTCTATGGCATCAAATATTTTCTGGCTTTCTTGCTTTGTATCACCAGGAGGAGTAATACCCTTTATCTGAAGAATAGTCTTCAGGTCATTTTTATGATAAATTTGGAATGTCAATTTATAGAAGAATGAGATGGTGCAATTGGAGTTTTGTAAAAGCCTGGGTTATTTGGTGCTGAAGAAGAACATGAAGGAGCCAATACTAGTCCTAGTCCTACGAAGATTAAGATCCATGTCACCATTTGTTGTGAGAACAAAATGAAATTAGAAGACATTATGATAACACAAAATCAGATGTGTCTTCAATGAAATTCTAAGTCCACACACACCAGATAGCTTATTTATAATAATAACACAAGATTTATTATTTATAATATAACTTGTTCTATGTAAATTAAAATTATTGAAAAATAATATATACATAGTTTATTGGAGACTAAATAGAAAAATTAGAGGGAGAGAAGTAATTTGTTTTGTGTCCATATCAAATAAACCAAGTCTCTATTTATAGACGAAAAAAAGATGAATTATAATGAAAAATAAAAAATAAATTAATTTACTATAAAATAATTGACCCCAAATAATCATATGAAATAAAAATATAAAAATCATAGCAATCAATAAGATGTTGTGAAACGTAAGAAGGAGACTCTCTTCCTCCCCATCCACTTATGCTTTCAAGTGTTGAAAACATTTCACTCAATTTTATTCGCATCATTTTCAACTACCAATTCAACACCCTATTGTACATTTGTACACATGTTGAAAACTTTTTTCAACACTTCATTATAATAAGCCTTATGTGTTTTTAGGGTGGTATCTCTATAAAGACCTATTTTCACACCATTTTTTTATTTATTTAAAGAAAAAAATTAATTTGTTCCTTTAATAGATACTCGATAAATTTAAAAGAAACAAAAGGGTCAATTTTGGTGGTTAGCTTATAGCTCCTGCAAATCTCCAATCCATTTGGACAATTTTTAGAAGGGAAATGATATTTGTACAATCAAAAAATTGATAACTTTGGACAACTCTCTCTCTCTCTTATGCTCTCATTATATTCTCACTCTCTCTCTCCTCCTCTCACTTTATTATTTTTGTTGTCAAATAACATGATAGTTGTCCCAAAAAGGACA
Organism: Trifolium repens; assembly: GCA_030408175.1. Classification (NCBI taxonomy): domain Eukaryota; kingdom Viridiplantae; phylum Streptophyta; class Magnoliopsida; order Fabales; family Fabaceae; genus Trifolium; species Trifolium repens. The sequence continues at coordinate 7,754,932 of CP125842.1, forward strand.
ACTTTTTGGATGTACAAATAACACAACTCTTTCTAAAAAATGTTTATGCTCCTTCTTAATTGTTTCCTTAAACACATCTCCACTTTTTTGTCTTCATATGATATCAACCTTCAAATATGAAACACTTTTCTCTTTATGTTAATGGAATCTTTGCTAACATTAGCACATAATTTAGTTATTGATCCTGTTTTTTTAGATCTGATATGGATAGCTTGATATACGCAGTTACACACAATACATAACTACAACCATACAAAATAGATCGAGAGTTCTAATTTATTTAATTATTTTTATATAAAAATTAATCTCTATCACTTATTTTTAATAGGAGGTCAGAAACAGTTATCATATTAACGCAGTTACACAAACTATTTAACAAGTACCCTTATCCAACCCAACCAATTATTGCATATGAAGCTGGATAGAAAATGATAGTACTTTTGAACAAGTTCATAGTTTTAAACAAAGCATAAATTAAATATAAATTTTTATGTTTTTTTTATTGCTTAAAAATTCACATTTAATTCATGTTTTTTGAAAAGAAAAATAAAAAATATTCAGTGATTGTTAAAATATTCTAAATTTTTTTTAAAAATTTCATCAAAAATTATAAAGTTTACATAGGAGTTGATTTTAAAGTAGAAGTTCATCAAATCTCATATGAATTTTACACTTTTATTTTTAAAAAAGAAGAAATTATTTTCAATAATAGTAAATTGAGTTTTCAAGACTAGTCCACAACATAATTATGATAATATCATGTGACGTTGTGCTTATGTAAATCATAATCCGCTCCAAGCCTCCAAGTTCCTAATTACTAACATGAGTCATTACCACTTACTATATCTGTCCCATTTTATTAGCTGTGTTTTAATTAAACAGTAATATTTACTTATTATGTTTTGACTATATTTTTTTAATAATATATAGATATTAATATAAGTATATAAGATTTTATTTGATTTGTTCTGATGAGTATTTTCAAAATATTTAATTTTTATAATTTGGGAAATGTTAACATGTGCCCTTGAAGCACATATTAAAAGTATAAATATAGTAATATTTTCTTGTAAATTGTGTATTGTACCTTTTAAACATTAAATTCTTTTGTGCTATTAAATGTAACTTTCTATTTTAAGATATCTTAAAATGTGCCTTAAGGGCACAAGTTAACATGATCTTTATAATTTTTATTAATAGAGAATTAAATATATTAGTGATCAAAATCGTACATTGACATACGTGCAGTAGTTAAAGTATTTCTTTTATTTTGGGATGAAGGTAGCACAGTAGTAGTATTATTTTACTCCCTCTGTCCCAAAATAAATGACCTGTTTGACCACTGACACGTTTGCCAATGCGCAACTTTAATCGTTAATATCTCTAATTATATATTATTAAAAATTATAAAAATGGTATATTTTGAAAGTACTCGTCGAGACAAATCAAACAATATCTCATATGCTAATATTTGCATGTATATATTAGTAGAAAAATAAGGTCAAAGCAGGTCAAATGAATAGTATATTAAGTCAAAAAAAGGTCATTTAAAATGGGACGGAGGGAGTATGAAAATCCTACGTTTCCCCTTGGGCAGAGTGTTGATGTGCGTGATATGTGGAGCCACGTCAAGAACTTATCCTAAGATAACAGTATGAACAGTGAAACCTTCTCTTATTTTTCAAAAGGTTTCGTTTCTTTGTCTTCTAGCTATCATCATTATCTCCTACAAATTGTATATTATTAAAAATTATAAAAACCGAAACTATATTTTACAAGTAGTCGTCGAAAAAAAAACTCATTTATTAATATTTACATGTATATATTAATAAAAAGAATATGGTTAATCTTGACATATTAGTCCATTTAAATCAAAATTAGATCATTTATTTTGAGAGATGAACTAATTTATTTTATGAAAAATGCTAGACAATGCATTAAGTATAGTGGTTAAACATATTAATATAGTAGAAACTTTTTCTTGGAACTTGTGTATTTAATGTGTTAAAGATGCAAAAAATTACTCCATTCGGCTATTATTATAAGCAAATTTAACTTTTTTGGTACATTAAAAAAGTGATGTATTTAGTTCATAATATGGACCAAATATATCACTTTTTCAATGTACCAAAAAAGTCAAATTTACTTATAATAATGGCCGGAGGGAGTATCTATGTAACATTAATTTGTCTCTTTATTATTTTTTTAGTTATACTTGACTAGTGCATCCGCGTTTAGTATAACCCTTACTCCCTCCGTCCCATATTGTAAGCAAAAAAACAAAAATCACACTTATTAAGAAAAGTGAAATGTGATAATTTGAAGTATAACTTTTTGTGTTTTTCTTGAAATAAATTTCATAGGAAGATGTAAAAAGAAAATTTATTGGTTATTGATTATGGGGAAAAGAAGAGAGAGAGTATATTAAATGCAATTTGTATTAAATTTTATGAGAGTAAGTAAAAGTAACTCTTAAAAATGAGTTGTTTTTGCTTATAATTTGAGACAAAGAAAATTGATATTTTTTACTTATAATATGGGACGGAAGGAATATTTTATAGCCTCGGCCCTCAGCCAATTGCAAGGCACGCGTCCCCAGGTATCATCGGAAATATATTTTTACTATAAGACCAACTCATATAGTCGGTCATATTTTAAATTATTTATAAGTTGTTATTAACAACCATCTGTACTTTTTTTTATTACGCAAAAGCCCCAACCATCAGTACTTTTGTCAAAATAAAAACTACGGATATGAGCACTTACTAATAATGATAACAGAGTTGAATATAACTAGCTTATAAAAAAAGGTTTTTCTAATATGGACAACATTGCACATATTTAAGTATGTAAAAATAGTAATTTTTTATTAAAAATAATAATAATTTATTAAAAAATTATACATTTAATATAGAATGCATAAATTTCAATGCAAACTTGTTATTTTAAACTTCCTAACATATGCAACTTTGCACATGATAGAAAAACATTAATAAATAAATATAACTACAAAGACTTTTGTAATAAAAAAAAAAACTACAAAGACAATAATTGAATATCATGAAAAGACTTTCAGCAACCAAAAAAATCATGACATTTCAAAATAAAATAAAATAAAAAGTCAAAAAATTACTCTTATGTCCTTTAAGTTAATTTCATATAACAATTTAGCGATTTATTTTTTTCAACAACATTTTAATCTTTTTTAAATTTAAATGTAAATGTTAAATTTTACTTTTTTTTCACCACCAGTATCAACTCTATCGAATCGCCTAATCAAGTTTGGAGGTCAATTCTGACATCAAATGACTTCAACTCCTCTCAATCACAGTTGCAGGGAATCAAAATTTATTATTCTGTACTAAGTTTCATTTTCTTTATACATTCACGTTCATATATTTATGTGATATTCTAGAAAAACACTATAAATTTAAAGTTTGAAAAATTATATACAAAGAAAATATCATTATTTGAAATTAAATTAAAAGTAATTTTGTCTAAAAAAAATATCATAAAAGATAGACTTGGAAAGATAGACTCTGAAATCAGCCTCACATAGATATTTTCTTTATCTATGTTGACTCAATCAACCTCAATTTGTTGAGTTCTTCAAATAAAGATTACAAATATTTAATTAATTGGATTCGATAATTATTAAAATAATAAAATCCTATTGTCTGCGTTTTCCCTTTCCTTTCCCTCCCTTTTATAATTCCTTTATATTCTCATCTCATTCCATTCTGTCGTCTCTTCAAAACATTCAATTCAAAGCATCTCAATTCTCAAACCCCTTCCTTCCATTTTCCACTTTCAATCAATCCTTCAAACTCACTCACTCCTTTAACTGTAAGTATTCTATTACCTATCTTTTTCTCTCCTCTCTTATGCCTTTTATACCTTGCTTCTTATTGTTTTGTATTTTTATTGACTCTGATAATTCAGAGTTCGGCGGTAAGTAAAATCTGGTTAAAAAAATTTTATACCAAAAATTGAACTTAGATTCTCTCGAAAGATTAAAGTTCATTAACCACTTGTGACCGATCACTTTGTTTTTTATTGGTTTGTATTTGTGATGAACAAATTGGTCATTAATCAATGTGTCCGTTAACTTTCCGCAACCAAAACTACTATCATGCATTGCTTTCAGATCCTGATTCATTCCACAATTGAAAATCTTCTTATCTCTCAATTCTCATTACCATGTTTATGTTTGTTATTCTGTTGTATTTAATTTAATTTCCTTGCTGATGTATTGTGGATTTGGTTCATATGAAAAATTCTGGTAATTTTAACAATGTTGTCTTTTGTATGGTTATCTTATGTTGTGATGGTTACTTATATTGTTTTTTAAATCAAAATAATATAAAGTATAAATGTATATTTTTTTACCACATTTTTTTTCCTGTAAAATCTTAATAGTAATTTTCTGAATTTATAAATTTCATCTGATGCTTAATAAATAGATAGATGGGGGCCTGACATAATTTTTTTGTTCCATACTTCCATGTGCCAATGATCATTAATGATTAAATTTTCATTTCTGTCTCTAGATCTAGAAACAAATTTAATTTCTATTTTCTTAAAAATTGATCATGTGAATGGTGCTGTGCTGCTATATATCATATAGGATAATTTAATTTTTAGGTAATATAAGTTAGCTAGATTTCCTTTTGTTAGCTTCTTCCTTCAAAATAGTTGAGTTTGATTTTTGTGACTCAGATAAAGAACTAGAATTCCAACCTCTTAATTATCTTTTTAATCTGTCAAATAAATATGAGTTTGATACTGCAACTAACATTTAATGTCTGTAACTATATTAGCTAACAATGTTTCTTGCTATTATTGATTATAAGTGTAAATTGCTTGTAGACGGAGTAATTTCTAACTACTTTTAATAGACTTTCTTTTCATGCTAGCAATAATAAGAAACACCCTTCAGAGACACTATTATATGCAAACGATACTTTTTAGATTCATTGAATAACTGGTGTATCTGGTCTATATTATATATCATAATCAGATATATCAATTATTCAATGAATCTAAAAACATTTCTTGCTTATAATAGTGTCCTAACTCCTAAGGGTGGAATATCATTGAAATGTTAATTGCTAGAGAGTTGAATCTTGTGATTATTTTAAAATTTGGTGTTTGGTTTACTTTCTGAAATACATTGAAATATGCTTGTATTTGTATCTCTTTCCAAACAATTTTATATGGAAAAATTTGATTCCTGATGTGTGGAGAAGAGTGGTTACCACAACTTGAACTTATCAACTCTTTCCAAATTCAGACCCCACCACAACCACCACCCTTAAGCTATTATGACTAACTAGCTCAAAATGATTATCATATAAAGACCCTTTTAGTTTAACTTTCAAGCTCAATTAACATCATATATATAGAAGGTAGTTTCAGAATTCAGTGTATGTTGTTGGTACTTTGTACTCTAATACTATCTTGTAAATCTTTTTTGGTTTTATCCCGAGAGTTCGGATTTTTTCCAATTATAATTATTACTTATTTCTATGGAATAGTTAAGTATTCATTTTGGTTACTTAAGTAACAACAATTGTCCTATGAAAGCACTGTACTAGAATATTTGTTTGTTGGAGATCCATGTTTTTCTTGACCCAAACCAATTAATTTCATCACATGGAATCGTGGATGATCGTATATTTAATGCCTGAAATGCTTAAAATTGATCGAACATTGGTCCACGACATGAACTGATAATTAATGCATTGTTTGATTGTGTATTTCAGGTAAAGTAACTCTAAGAGAACATTCTGCAACACAAAAAGGAGAAAATGGCCTTAGATCAGTACATGAACAACACCGTGTCTCAAATCGACTCTTTTGAAGACAAACCATCTTTGAAAAAATGGAAAACCTCGACAGATATGATTTCAGATTCTGATAGAAATTCATCAGGTGGCTTCGACTGCAACATCTGCCTGGATTGTGTGCAAGATCCGGTAGTAACATTTTGCGGTCATCTTTACTGTTGGCCTTGCATTTACAAATGGCTTCATGTACAAAGTAGTATCACTTCCGAAAACGAAGAGAAGCAGAAGCCACAATGTCCTGTATGCAAATCAGAACTCTCTCAATCTTCCCTAGTTCCATTATACGGCCGTGGCCAATCCACAACAATCTCCGAAGGCAAGACTCAAACTCGTCAAATAGGTATTGTTGTACCTCGAAGACCTACGGGTCCTAGATCATATAATGCTACAACTATTTCTCAACCTACTTATCAAAGTTATCATCATCCTCAACAATTCAATGCAATTCCTAGCAGTTACCCCTCACCGATGTTTAGTACAAGTGGTTCGGCACTAGACAATACATACGGAATCTTCGGCGAAATGATATATGCAAGAGTGTTTGGTAACCAGATGGAAAACATGTATACATATCCTAATTCATATAGTTTTATAGGGAATAATAATCCAAGGGTTAGAAGACATTTGATGCAAGTTGATAGATCACTCAGCAGAATATGTTTTTTCCTCCTTTGCTGCTTAGTTTTGTGTCTCCTCTTATTCTAAATAGTAATTGTACTTCATTTTCATCTTTAGTAATAGTATACATGTATCTTTGTATAGATTGTATTTAGTGTTGTGATTCAGCTTGAGAATTAATTGGTGAGATGTGTAATTACTAGTGTCAATTTGAGCATATATGAAATATATGCTTGTACAATAACTATATCTTTATAGTACTACCTTAATTTGTTATTTTGTAATTGTCATTTTAAGGTTGTTTATATATACCGAGAAAGTTAATAAATTTAGTTACTTTTTATGAAATAATTTACTCTTATATATACTAGCCGCCAAACAGTCACGTTCAATGCCCGTTTGTGTGATCGATATTTTTTTTGTTTATTTGTTGTGATCGATATTCTCTATTGTGCAAATATAAATAACTACTTAATCTACTTTTTCATTGGACTTAGTTAATTGATAACTACTTAACCTCCTTTTTTGTTGTGGCTACTTATTAAGAAGAAAAAAAAATATTTTTTTTTTACTATAAAAAAACTGAAAACCTACTTTTATGTGGAATTTGTGTTTTTTTTTTTGTATTTTTTTTAAAGATAAAATAGAAATATTGAAAAAGCCATCACAAAAATTTGTATCCCCTTTATATATTAGTATATATATATATATATATATATAATATTCTTAATTATTTTACTTCATCTTCTTTCTCTTCAATAAATAACCAAGAACAATTTTGACAAAACAAAAATTAAAAAACCATATTTGAAAGAAATTTTAAAAAGTAATAATGATAAAAAAAATTAAAATTAAAATTTATTTTTGCTCTTCAGCTTGTTATAAGTCATACCAATCCTTTAGACAACTAGAAACAAAAGAAGGAGAATCAAGACAATTTTTCTTTTTAAAAAAGAAGCAAAAGAGTAAAGACAAGTTGTTAATGCCACCACTGCAATATCTTATTCAGATTTCTTATAAAAAATTATATTTTATTCTAATTTAGGAGTATGGCTTTTGTTTATTGGCAAGGATAACAGACCTATGGCCCATACAAAGGCCGCACTGGGAAGCTATGCCTTATCCATTACAGGGGATAGGATAGGACAAGCTTGTGGTCCATATTCCATATAATAATAATCACTAATAATTTTTATTTTTTTTTACAATAGTATAATTACTAATAATAAAATACAATCACATTTTAGGATGACAATTTAACTCATAATTAATGAGTACTCGCAAAAATATATTTAATAGATGGAGTAAAAATCTGCATTTTAAATAAGAACATGACAAATATGGATAAGTATCTATAAAAATGAATGGATATGGATGCGGATGCGGATGCGGATACGGATATAGATAATTATCGGTAAAAAGAACTATTTAAGGAAACAATCAATTGGATTTACACATCATTCGTAGTAGAGATCTAAAGAACGACTCTTTTTAGCCAAAAATCACGTCCATGAGACAAGCTTGATGCCCTCCACCTCAAGAAGATTTTATGATTCCTCGCTCGCCAAAGCGCCTAAACTAAAGCATGCCAGATCATCATTTCTCCCTTCCAACCTTTTCGACCAAGATATAAAATAGAAAAGAAAGATAAAATATGCGACAGTGTAACACCAGGAGGAATAGATGACCAACCAAATCAACGATTGATTTCACACCAAACAGCCCCCACAAAACAACTTCGAAGTTCGAACAAACATATAATTTGTCGACTCCACCTCCCGAACACCAAATGTACCTTCAAAGACTATTCCTCTATGAGACAAATTATTATTCTATTTGTTTTACTTTTTATTGTCAAAACAAACAAATAAATAAATTGTATAAAATTTGTTTTTAGATCATTGGAACTAAAATAGAAGTTTGATAATATCCAAATAAATCCGAGTATATTATGACAATTTTAATCTCAATATTATATATTTACAAAATTCTTTTGTGTTTTTATATAGAGAGAAATATTTAGTTGGGCATAAACCCAAGAAAAAAGTATTTAGGCACACACTCACAATGAAAAATAATTTAAAGCAAAATTAATATTGTCACATCAGATAATCATTTTTTATTTAATATTTTTTGTTAATGTATGTGTGCCTAAATAATTTTTTCTTGAGTTTGTGCCCAAATTAAAATTCCTCTTATATAGAATGCCTGGGTCAAATGTGTAGTGTGTGACACACAATTCATTTAAACACTCAAAATTCGAAACTCTATGAATGTTCTTATAGGCTATTCGATTTTGCCAAGAGGCGAAGACATGTTAAAGAAAATTATTTGTATGGCCACAACTATTTAAACATACTATTTATGTACACTAAAAAAAAATCATTTGGTTATATTAATATATATTATTTTATTTTATTTTTTTAACCTTTTTTAAAATATCTTTGTATGACTAGATAATTGTGACTATGCAAGACTTCTTACATATTTTAACACATTTTGGGTCTCCTTTAATCCTTTATCCATTTCTTCTCCCTATCCACCGAAGAACCACCGAAGAAAAAAAGATATTAGAAGTTGCAATAAACAAACCTACCATTTCGAAAAACTCTTGTGTAGTCTTAAATTTTTTTTATGGATACAAGATATTTAATCACACTCAAAAATAAAAAGAGAATAGAAAATAATTAAATTTTACATATATCTTGTAACAACCGAAGTATTTTCCCACCTTCTCGTTGCCATGTTTTATGTATTTTTACACTTTCATATTAAAGTTGAATAAATAACTACTTTTCTTTTCTTTTTAAAATAGAATATCTTTCTAATGTAATTTTAAAGATTAATCCTTTAAATTTTGTAAGACTCAAATAAACAACAAAACTCTTCATAAAAATTTAACGATACTTCATGTCTATAATCAAAATGAACTTGAGATATTGTTTGAGATAACATAATGAACTTATCTTTTAGCATTGTAGCTTTTTGGCTTAGTGATTTTGTTGTAATTGTTAGAAAATTAAAGTGGAGGTTTAGAGTAATTGATGAACAAGTTTTAGAGAAAGAGTTGAGAGAGGAAGGGAAAAATTTCTATTGATTAAGTGTATTGTGATTACAAAGACTAACATGTGGTTTTATACAATCATATGGATAAACAACTTTAACTAACTTCGGTTACTTCAACCACAAGCAACTAACCACAACTACAATTAACTAACTACAGTCACACTTAACTAACTATGACGGTTACTTGTTGTACAAGCATCTAACTAACATGATAGAATTGGAATTATCCTTTAACAGTAATTTGTTTTTTTATCAGGTAGTCTAGTGGCTTTAAAATCCACCCATAAAGTGAATAAGTGGAGCGTCCTAAGATCGAATTCTGCTTCTACATATAAAATGTTATTATCCCTACCAATTGAGCTAAACTCTTGGAGACGATTTTGTTGTAATTTGACTTTGCTTATCTTCTACATTATGTACACCTACGTGTTAATGTAGAGCGTTTTATTTTTGTTAAAATAATTAGTTTTTGGTTGCTTAAAAATACATTAAAATAAATGTTCATTCCATAAAAATTAGTCACGTGGAACGGTAAATAAAAGCCAATACACGGGCTATGACTTATTGAAAGCTTCCCATACGGCATGCTGCCGTGGTCTATATTTTATTCATCTTTTTGTTTGTTGTCTACATTTTAATTTTTTTACCGTACCATGGTCTATATTTTATTTAAAAAAATAATATTGTCGGTATGATAAAAATACAATATTCTCAAAATAAAAAGGATAAAATAAAATATCCTCAAAAGTAAAAGAAGATAAAAATAAAATATACCTAAATCTTCTTCAACAATACAAGAAAGATTCCATCAATCGATGAAAAAAATTACAAGAAAGACCAATTAGATGCTCATTTTGGGTGCACAAGGCCGGTGGATATTTTTCAATAGATTTGACTTTTTAAAGTGAGCAATTTCTTTTAGAGTATAAAATAGTACTCTTATATGTAGGGGACTGAAACCACTTGATGCCAAAATTGACCTCCAAACTAGATTTAATTGGCGGTGAAAAAAAATAAAAATAAATAATATTATTTTTTGAACAAGTAAAATAGTACTCTTGATATCCCTTAACAGATACTTAAATAATAATACAATCATAAAGTTGTAAACGTAACATAGATATAGACCCGTTTGAATTAGTTTATTTTTGAATTTATACAAATAATTTATGCAATATAAATTAAATTTTATGCTATTTTACAAGTTCATACTAGTAAAAATTATATTTTTATAAACTATTTTATCGTAAACTATCTTGACAAACTTATAATAATACATAAAAATTGTATAAATTATTTGCATAAACTCAAAAATAAACTAATTCAAAAAAGTCCACAGTGTTATGGGACAAATAATGGGTCAAGGTTCATTGATGTCATTCTTTAGCCTTAAGCAATCCATAACATTTATAAGTGTATCAAGAAACACAACTAAATTCCAGGACTGCTAACCAATTAGCTCATAAATGCCATAAATAATTTGAAAGGTTATGTGTTATTCATTGGATGGTAACTCTTAGACTAACTGAAAGTAGAGCAATTTTTGGACACAACTCCAAATAAAATACATTTAGGCACACACACATAAAAGTGAAAAAATAAATGTTAAATAATTTAGTCACATTATCTAGCATTAATTAATCTTTAATTTTTTTTTACATTATGTGTGTGTGCCCAACACCTTGGTGTTGTGCCTAAGCAAGTGTTCCTCCTGAAAGTATATTGGAGTTGGATTCATAGAACATCGTAGATAGCATAGAAATTTTGAAAGCATTTCATTCTGCTTCTCTCCATCCAGCACTTCATCATTCCTCAGATGATAATCTCCTTTCATCAGTTTCAAAGCATTTGTATCTGAGATTTCACCCTGCACATAACTTATCAACTCATCACAAGTAGCCAGGGACGGACCTGCATAAGGCTAGGTGTGGCTATAGCCACACCAGCCTAGCCCAAATTTTTTTTCCAGAAAATAACAATAATAATTTTATAAATAATTTTAAGTAATTCTATATACATATTCATACAAATATTAATGTAAATATTAATTTAGAGTTTATTATTAATAATTGTAAGTCTTACGGTACATATTAGTTTAAGTATCATATACAAATATTAATTTATAGTCTATTATTGATGATTTTAAGTCATTGGTTATACCTGATGTATTATTTTAAGTTATATACTTTAATTTTATAATAATCAACGTTGACTTTGTTTGGTTTCAAAAAATAGTGAATAAGTAATTGAATTAGTAGTATTGCGTAAAATTAACGATTGAACTAACATATAAATATGAAGTGATATAAAACAATAGGTTTAATTTTTTCAAGTAAAACGATATCGGTAAAATTGGAATACACAATAATAATTTATAAGCTAATTGAATTAATTAATCAAAATAAAATATAAGCTAGTATAATTTTAGGTTCTATATATTTTGTTTCAAGGTAGAATATTGTGAATTATCAAACAATATTAATATGCATGATTTAAGAAGTTATAGTCTTTTCTTTCTTTTTTTCGAATAGAAACTTTGTGATTTTTCGGATATAGTTTGTTAGTTTGTTGATTTTTTTTAATAGAAATTTTCTGATTTGTTAGTAATAATTTTATATATTATTTACTGTTTAATTAAATTATTAAGATTTTTTTCTAATAATGCAAAAATATTTAGCCCCACTAATAATTTTTGTCCAGGTCCGCCCCTGCAAGTAGCTTGAGAGAAATGACCTTGTTCCTTACATGTACCAAGAATCTCCAATGCCAATTCCAAATCTCTCTTGTCTTTCATGTGCTCAATACATGCAGCAAAAGTAAATGGATAAGGCTTCCATTCCATCCTTGTGGACTTGCCAATATTGCTTTCTTCATATATTGTATGAACTGCTTTATCCATTTCATTACACGCCAAACAATCCCATATTCTTCCGTTTAATTTATTGTCTCTTTCAAAAAGCCTCGCAACATATGCTTCCGTTTAATTTAGTTGGCCACAAAGTTGTATTGTGCATAGCAATTCAAAAGTGCACCATAGACCTTGAAATCTTTTGAAGTGTGTGGAATACTGTTAAAATATTTCTCTGCTTCATCTAGATCACGGACTTTAGATATCAAGTCGAGACGTATAGCAATGTCTCCTGATAATAAATACTCATCCATTCTGATATCTAACACAGGAAAAACAATTGTTTGAAAAAGTTTCTTTGATCTTAGAACAAGCTTAACTATAACAAGCATAGGAAAGACATAAACAATGTAGTTAATAGAGAGCACATTTAGACCCTTCAGTTTTTACATATTAGTACTTCAGTAGTCCTACAGTATTTTTTCAAAAAAAAAAAAACATCAAAGTAAATAATCAAATATGGGTCTCTAATCTCTGATCATTTTACCTTTTTTTTTTCGTCCCAAAACTTCGGTTATTTAAAAAGCTAAGTTGCAATCAATGTTGGTTTTCCTATTGCACCCATTCAAAAACCAAAAGTATGCATTAAATAAATTTTACTTTTAGTATATGAATTAAGGATAGAAAGGTCTAAACTAATCTAACTTAACCATCTGTCCAAACATAAAAAGACCAAAGATTAGGGACGGATAAAGTAGTTAAATTGTATAGGTGAGTTGGATTATGGGCCATGGGGACCACCATGGTCAGAGAATAACCTACTCCAACTCCAAGGCTCATAGTCTAGGCCAAATATGCAATATCTAAATTCTAATACATGAGATGTATTTTGTTTCAGACATGACCAAGACTCATTTGTGAACTAGTCTGGGACACAGGAACCACGCGCACCATACCATGGACACGTCCTAAAAACACATCAAATTGTGCCCATATGGGACATGCAGACTGCTAGATTTCTCTATTAAGGCAATCCATCTAAACCTGTCTGTGTCCAAGAGAAGGTTCTAGGTTCTGAAACCCTAATTATATGCCTATCAAAGCCTAACTTATAGTCTAGGCCAAATATACAATATCTAAACTCTAATACCTCTCACATTCGACGCTTCCTAATTTGATCGTTGGAGTGTGTGCGGAGAGAATCATATTTAAAGGACACTTGAAACCTAATTTTATATGACTAAAATTGAGTATAGCACCAAGTTAATCCCCGACTCTCATAAGTCTATGATTCTATTAAATTGTCAAGTTGGTCGCTACATTTAACGACTTACTATCAATTAAGTAATTATATTTAATAACATACTATCAATTTGGTCCCTAAGTTTATCCACTTATTCTCAACTTAATTCCTAACATATTCTTTAATGTGTATAAAATTTAACACCTTTTTGAAATATTTTACAAAGTTGAGTGTCTTACAAAGTCGGAAACTTTAGTCAACTAAAATCATATTTAACGTTATATATTTTAATTTGAAAAAACATAATGAAATGAAAGCACTGAATGAATGTGGGAAATTGGATTGAAAAGAGAGAAAAAAGGACCTAAAGGGCTTGGTTGAGTTGTTTGGGTCACCAGCTCTAGAAATTCGAAGGAAAAGGGAATCAGTTTGGGTGGAAGAAGAATGTAAGAGACGAAGGGTGTTGTAATTGCTCCATCTTGACCCAATAAATTTCAGCATTTTCTGCTCCAATTGAGAAAGCTAAGGTTTAATTTAAGGGGTCAAGCAAGGGTTTATGAAATCCACAATTCATGTGTTGAAGAAAATGTTGCTTCTACTAACTATGCCCCTTATTTTCGTTTTTTGTCGAATTTTTTATTTCTACATAGAAAATAAGAGCTATGACATAGGGGTGTTTTGGTCATATATGTCAAAAGAACCCTTACTTGTAATAGGGTCGTGACTTATCGAAGTGACCATTAAAAATAGCCAAGACAATCTTTGAAGACTAGCATTCTTGAGGCAAACTCAAGAAACAAACTCAACATTGAGCCTTTTTTTTTTGGTTATGATGGTTATATTGAGACCAAGAAAACAATTTGAGTAAACCGAATTTAAGACTCCATGAAGCCCTCACATGAACACCGCAAAGATCTTCAATAGAAAAAAAAAATATACAAATTCATATAATTGTTTTCGTAAAGAAACAAGACCCCATGTTTCTACTAGGTTCCAAACATTTGACTGATTGAATAGAAACACACAAATCATCGATTTATAGAAAGATTATTTGATTTTGTATGTAGAATCTGAATTTCTAATCATTAGATTGTTTGAACAAAAAAAAACCTCATGCCCATATAAATAAGTCGATCCCAATAAATCACGGTCTCTAATCACTTAGACCATGCTCTACCACATATTCGTTCCACATATAAACTCATGAAAACATGTTCAAAATCATTATCTATATATAATATGATATGGTTATACGGATTAAACATATCGAGTGGTGGTGTACTTTTTTTCTTCAATTATGATTTACAAAACTAGCTGAAAATTAAAATAGAAACGGTAAGATCTTGAACAACTTTTAATTAAAAGAAATACAATATTATATAAACAAATATATGTTTACGTTACATAAACCCAAAAACAAAACAAAAAGGCAAACACAATCTCTACAAAATAATAAAATCCTTAATTATACATGAAAAGCAAAGCTAATGAAGAGAAATAATACAAACAATAGACAAAAAAATGTAAAATAAAAAGTGCAAGATGAGGTAACTAGCGTTTGATATGCTTGACTTTGTGCCATCCTTTCTTGAATGAATTTCCAACACTATTAATTCCTTTCTTGAAAAATCTCTGCACCTCCTTAGCTCTGTACTTCACTTGATGCTCAAAACCACTCATATTGATTACTGATTATTGAGAGAGAGAGAGAGAGAGATGATTTTGTTTGGTTAAGGAATTAAAGGGAGACAACAACTTAGTTATATATTCCACAAGGTGTTAGAAAGAAAGAAGCAAGAATATGTTCTAACCACAAAGATAGAAAGATCTTTATTTAAATAAGGAAAAGGAGTAGTGGGATCCAACGCGACACAGGACACGTGGCGTGATCAGTGGAAGCCACGGGCTTAAAAATAGATCTGAGTCGTCCTTTTATGTCGATAGCAATTTGTGGGATAAGTATAAAGTCCACGTCCCTAGTATTTTTTTAAGGAAAATCAATGCCTTTAGCTAGTGACGTTGAAACAACCGGAAGGAAGCTGAGTGGGTCTAGTTAGTTAGAGGGGTAACTCCTATAAATATAAAGGTAAGTTGTTCAGAAAAAATCGATCAAATAAAAATTTCATTGATTTAAAACATTTTTTTAATTGATTCATACTTAACTTATTAACACTATTTTTTTTTACTACCAGTTTAATCTAGCCCACTCTCGATCGTAGTTGTGGGAATTGAACCGTGGTCCTGCCTACTAAGTTTAGTCTTAATCACCACTGAACCAACTAACGATTGGTAACTTATTAACACTATGAGTACATGCAGTTATACAATCAAATTAAATCTAATCATCTGTCTAAAATTTCAAACGATTTTAATGTAAAGTAGTTCAAATGAAAAGAAAAATTTGTTTTAGCTTTTAAATTGGAATCGTTTAATTTTAATTAAATAGTCAAATTTGACTCTACCACATGCAATTATTAATGCATACTTATCCATCATGTATTACACTCCTACTTCTTTGGTTTTATATATAAACAATTATTCATTTTTTAGATTTATTTAATAACAAATATATTTTATCTATAATATAATTAAATTCACTATTTATTAAACAAATCTAAAAAAAAAAAAATTATTTATATGCGAAATTGGAGGGAGTAAGTCCTAAGTTTAGTTGAGTAACTTGAATTTCTTTTATGTCAATCATTTCTTGCCGACTCAGATTGGGATCACTATGGGAGCCCAAGTTAGAGAGTCTATGTATGGTTGAGTGTTTTTTATTTTGACGAATATTTTGACAAATATGGTTGAGTGTTGTTATACCTCACCCACTATTTTATATACTTAGTTTTCCGCATCTCCCTTTTGTTCATTCTTTTTTCTTTATTAATTGTTTTTCTTTTGATTAATTTTTATCAATGAATAAATAAATTGATTGATGTATTCCACGGTTCCACTTTGTTAATTCTTTATGGAAGGATAGTAACGAATCGATCATTAATCAGTATTTTAACTTTTGGAAAAGTTGTTCTTCATATAGCTAATCAAGCGCAAATGATAGTTGAGTATCATTAAGTGCATAATTTGTATGGAGAACTTTGGGTCCATCATTCCTATTAGATGAAAGCCCTCTTGAATAGATATTCTTTATTTAAAATAGATGGAGCACACAGTAAAAAAATAATTTCTCAATTTATGCAAATTGCTCAAAGATTCTTTGGTGGTCTTATTTTAAGTACTCTTTGCAACCTTGGCCGCAATAATTTTCATAGTGCTGAGATGAGGAGTTTAGTTATGTTATTCGTATTGCTCGTGTCTTTTTGAAACAAACTTTACCCTTGTTGCACTCAAACCTCTCCTAAAAGAGGTTCTTAATTTACTAAATCTTTTAGATTGTCCCTATTCAACATTGTTTTAGAGAGGCCAACTCATATACAAATTTATTAGCAAAAAAGAATTTGATGCTCATTTCTTTCCAATTTTAATTAATCCTAATTGTAATTTTTTCTTGCATGCACTTATAGTTTTAGATTGTAAGGGTGCTATTATCCCCCATTTAGTAGGTTAATTTAACCCTTTTATTATTATAAAAATAAAAATAAAAATAAAACCAAACTACATAGGATAGGATAAGATAGGAGTATGTTCAATCAACTACATAGGAATATGTCCAATAAATAAATGTAACAAGGATATGGGACTTCTAGGAGAGAACTCCTGCGGTCGGTGGCTGCCACCACGACAAAGAGCACCTTCAATTAATGAATTTTACAAATAAAATTCAATATTTTAACAATTGTTTTACATAATTTGTCTTTTTTTTATGATAAATTAAAATTAAAGAAATTTAAGATATGAAGATGATACTCAATCAAATTTATCAAATTTGTGGCAAAAAGGGGAGTAGCAGTTAAAATTTGGTTGTCTGGTTCTATAGTAATTTTTTTTTTGGTAGATGATCTCTATGCTGATATGACCTGCTATGATGTGCTTATGTGAAGTACCTAATATGTGTGAATTGTCTGTGCTATAGTCTGATATGCAACATTTCAAGGGGAGTAGAAGTATTATGTATATGATGTAGGGGGAGATGTTGTATGAGATGTTGGAACATTCTGTTTGTGTCATCCATGTTTATGTGTATTTGTTTTGTGATCATTTAAGGCGACGTAGTGTTTGTGTCTGTCCGCTGTTGCATGCCTCTGATATGTTTTAAAGATACTACTATATTCTTGTCTACCGTTTTCCATGGAGAAGTTAGTTTGGACTTGGAGACTGTATTAAAGATGTGCTACTCTTCTTGATACTTGTGTGTTTATGTTGATATGAAGAAGTGTCAGTGATATATGTATCTATTTAGCTTGTCTGTGTGGTCTCAATTTGTTTTAGCCAAAAATTCGCCAAATGGGGGAGTTTGTTGGATATTTGGTTATTGGTTGCATTTTGGTAAAACAAATATTCAAGCAGGATGTAGTATGAAATGTTACAACATTGGAACCTGGCGTGGATTGTGTGATCTCGCGTATCTGTATGCGCGTATTCTATTTAAGGGAATTTCGTTTGTCTTTCTACAATCTTTGCGCGTGCATTATTGTGAAGAATATTTCCTTAAACTGTTCTATTATTTAAGGAATGTTTATAATATAAATTATTGTGAAGACTATTTCCAAAAGGAATCTCATCATTTAAGGAAAGTCTTGATATGATTCTATTTTACTTTGTGAGCTGGATGTGCTCTTGGACCAGATCTTCTGAAGCTCATATTGACAAGAGCAGCCCGTATGGATCCAGCTATTTAGGGAAGAACAAAAACCTAAACAAGTGTGGGTTTGTAAGCTAATATAACATGTGTAGCCGTTTAGGGTTTTTGTGCTTATGTTTGTGTGAGTCTTTCTTGTGTCACCTTGATGCAGGTTTAGGACTTGTTTTATTGAGTTGTAAATTGTGATTATCTCTGAAGCTTTTAAGCAAGGAGATAGTTATTGTTTGTGTTATCCTCTCCAAAGCTTTGAAGCACGAAGTTAAGATTGTTTTACTTGTGTATTACTAAAAGCCTTTAGGTACGAGTGATCTAGTTTTTAGGAGAGTGTCTCCATCATATTGAGCCGGGTTAACAACAGTGCTGGTTGTACTATTGAGAATAAGGAGTGAGTTGGGAACTCATACCTAGGAGTTCCTAGGTAGAAGTGCATAGGTATAGTCGCTAGGTGATAAGTTATAAACGAGGAGTTTGCCGAGAACTTAGAACTAGGGCTATTAGTGGATTTCCTCCTAGATTGGTATCCCCAGACGTAGGTTGCTGTTTGCGCCGAACTGGGTCAACAAATCGCTGTGCATTTGTTTATTTCTGCACTCTTTACTGTTTTATACTTTGTCTATTAAACCTAGTATAGTGTTGTAACATCGTATACAACATCTTATACTGGTGTGCCAAATTTCAAATAGCTTTTTTACTTGCTCAACAAGTTGAGTTGAACTATAACTAGGTTACTTTGTATCAACAACAATTTACTCAATTCAATATACAATTTTGTTGGAACAAAAGAGGTTCTGACATGACTCAATTAAGTTTTGATGATAACAAATGTATTAATATACAATAGGGTATACTGATTATTTACTCTAAGTGTGCAGATATATAAGCTAAAATTTTATATTCACTTTGAGTACATTTGAAGCTCTGAAATGGGAAGCAAATTCTGACCAGAACATGCTCATCAGAAGATGCAAGATCAAGTCTCGTCAGAAGCTACATATCAGAAGCTACGTCATCAGAAGCTGTGTTTTTGAATACATCATGTTCTGATACATGCAGTGAAAGTCAGTTTGTCAGAAGAACATTCTCTGCTACAATGATTGAAATTCATCATCTTCTGACAACCCAAAAGCTGGAGAATCAACCTTATCCTCAGAATAGTGACGTTAGTACTATTGTACGAGCTTATTACCAGATTTGGACAAATCTTCATTCCCAAGTTTGTTCGTACTCAAAGGTTGCTTGATATGGTTAAAAGATCGTACTATTCCCAGCTGGCGCAATCTCACTGCCACGGATTCAAATTCAAGACGCTCTACCCTTCACTATAAATAGGAGTGGAATTGAAGTTTTTGTGCACAACATCATTGAACAAGTTTGAACGAGCTGTTACTCTGCCAAAATCATCCTAAGCACAAAAACAACTTGAATACAACTTGAACTCATTTGAATATCCAAGACTCAAGCTTCAGCTTCTGAATCATACAATAGTTGAACCTTAGATTTCTCTTGTTAGGATTCTAAATTAAAGTCTTGTCATTGAGTTGTATTTATTTATTCTTATTGAACATTGATTTGTATATCAATGTTCTTATACTCTGTTTTATTGTAAGTTGTTTGAAGTCTCTTGCCTGTGTGCTTGAGCATTGGAAGTCTCTTGTAAGTGTTACTTGAGCATTGGAAGTCTCTTGGCTGTGTGCTTGAGCATTGTAATCTTTAGTGATTATTAGTGAACTCCCTTGGAAGTATAAGAGGACTGGACGTACTCTCGGTTTGTGAGAGGAACCAGTATAAAATCTATGTTTCCATCTTTCTCTCACTCTTTATTAGTTGTTGTTTGATTGTGTTTTATTTTAAACTGCTGCAAACTCTGATAAGTTTTATAACTTAGAAGAAATTTTCAAACTATCCAAAACACAATTCAACTCCCCCTTCTTATGTTTTTCACACCTTCAAATTTCACAAAACTAAATTCTCTCTTTCTCTCTCTCCATTCTCTCATTCTTACTTGGTGTGCAAGTTAATTATTGCCTTTGCACTAACAAACGGGAGATTTTTTATTGATGGACCGTGTTGTTTTACTAAATTTTTAAGTGATTGTTCAACCATGCTTCTTTCATGACACAACCTGAAATCAGTTATGTTTGATTTTTTAATTTATTCTATGTATGTGTTCACAACTATAATTTATGTGTGTTTTTCTTTTTTAGCTTCCTTAAAAGAACACTATAATTAATTTAATGTTACGTATTGCACGTGTTTGTATATGGATTCATAAATTACTTAAGTTTATGCATTATATATTTCAAAGTTAAATTTTATCTAGTCTGTCAATATTATCACCTTTGAAAATTGCATAAGATAGTATTTCCCCCGTCCCAAAATAATTGTCCCGTGAGTTGTACTTACGGGACCAACATTATTTTATTTTAACAAATAATAATGTTTCTACTATGTTAGCAAAAAAATGGTAAACTAAAGAATACTCTCATATGTCATGAATTTCGCACATTGATTCCTGTGAATGAAATTTAATAAAAATAAGTTATTAGTAAGGTCATAGCATTGTACAAAGAATGAATAACAATGGAAGATTTCAAATTTCCAGTCCAGCAATAAGAGCATCCAAGAACACACCCAATGATGAACAGTTGTACAAAGTTTTCACCAGAAAAGTGAATTGCACTGAATATAACAGAGCTTATGAATACAGCATTTTGCCACTTCATGGTGGAGGAAAGTGATGTCAACAGAAATCCTCTATAAACAGCTTCTTCCAAAAGAGGAGTGACAATGCAGTAAGCAGCAACACAAGACACTCTTGAGATGTCACTGTTCATTAGGAGCTCTTTCAGAATAGGGTTGCTAACAGGCTGCAACCATACAACACAAAAACCCAGACTTAAGAAAATTGCATATTTTACAATAACTAAACACAGACATATACACCAGACACGACACTGACAATATACACCGGTAACAATTTAAGAAAATACATGTGTTGGTGTCATACACCAACATGTGTCGGTGTATACTACTAAAGCAAACAACTTGATGCTTGTCCAGAAAAATGTTGTCTATTAAGAAGCAACATAATCATAGCAGTTTCTGTTTCACTAGCTGTAGCAGCATTGGATCGAAAATTATGTTTCCAATCTATTGTCAGGTTCTGTTAAATATCCCTTGAGAAAAACCTAGATTCCCTTCAGGAAGCTTCGACTTTTCTGCTCAAGGAAACCATACTTTTAGTGGCTAGGTAGGGTTTTATGTAAAGAAAATTCCATGAATGATTCAGAACTTCGATAAGGAACATTTGTGCATGTTTGAACTTTGAACGCACACAGTGGACCGTGAATTGTTAAAAGTGAAAAGTTTGCATTACATTGAAAAGTATACACTAAACTTAGTTTTTGAGTATAAAGATTCGAATATAAATATCTTCACTTCAAATTGACTGTTAACTAAATCATTTTTATAACTATAATTGATCATTCTTCTTCAGCACAACATTGAACACCAGAATCCCAACTTGCCAAGGCATCTTTCTTACAAAGAGAGAGTATCATATCTCACTGCAATATAAACCCTTATCTCCTCTTAAGCATTCTCAACTTAGATTTTTGTCCCTCCAAATCTCCTTCTCAGGTTTTCATATTGGACCTAAGTTATGCTTACAAAACTGGCTTGTAAGGTGAGGGGTGCCACTATTTTATAAAATCATTTCATTGTCTTTTCTCTATTCAATAATGCGACAGTTGGATTTTGCCCAATACTCCTCTTACTAATCAATCTCGGGTTTTTTCACTTATAGCACATCAAACTAAAGCCTTTCTTCTTCGTCTTCTATTCTTAGAAATCCGTTCTTTGCAAACACAACTCACACTCCATAAATCCTGAAAATAATCATTCTATGTACCTTTCTACCAAAAAAACTTGGTAACTTAACTCTAGCAAAGAAGTACTCCGTATTTATTTACTCCCTTGGTTTGTAGCCTAGGCTCATAAGCTGTTCTACGCAAGCACTTCTATTGTGTGCTAATGGCTAGATCCTCACTATATGTACTTTTCTAAAACTATTGGTAGCACAACCTCAATAAGTGATAATAAGAGGAGAGTTACAACAAAGGTGTTAGATTATATAATCTTGGTTGTTTTTTTATACAAATAAAATGAAATGAAATTGCAGAAAAAATATATATAACCACGAACCTTAAAGTCAAATAATCTGTCAGCAAGTAGTGATGTTAGACAAATCAGAAGAACAATAAACCCAAATCCCAAAGCTGATGACATAAACCAGTTCCTGTCATTATTTTTGAAGAAATTTGAAAATTGATATTGTGGTTTAGCTGTTGACTTCAATAAAACCAGAGCCGCATTAAACTCGAGAACTTGAATGATAAGAAGTGATATAGCCTGCATTAGTGAATGAAACCATGTGTTAAACTATCTTATCAAAAGTCAAAGCACCATGAAAAGGCTCTATTGCACCTACCTTAGAAACTTTCAATTCTAGACTAAAAATGAAAGATATCCTCCAAAATTAAAGGACATCACATGTATTGCAAAATGCAAACCTCAAACAAAATTCCAATTCAACTTACAGAACTTTACTGTTCACCAGTCTATTGTATTTGCAAGGTTGCCTAGATGTGCATCCTAACCGCAAATGAATGTTGCCATGGCAAGAATAGGTTTCCTTAATCTTCTAAAGGGTTTATCAACATATTAGTTCCACAAAGTTACGAAGCAATTACTAAATTTGTTCTTTATGTTTACAACTTCAATAAATCAATATGAAGAGGAAACATGGTAACATCTTAAACAAGTGAATCCTCATTTTGGTCCCTGAAAGTGTTGTGCGCTGTCAAACTAGTACCTGGATTAATTAAAATTATTAAAATCTCCCCAAATATTACTTTTGTTAGTCAGTTTTGTCCAAAATGTTAATCCTGCATTAACCCTCCATCAAATATGTCGATGTATCCTCTAATTTGTGTTGTGAGCTGCACATGACCCATCCATGGTGGCAAGGGAGGAAAATGACTGTAATTGACTAATTTCATTCCTTTTAGATTGAAATCCTTCACCTTCTCTCTCTCTCTCAAAGGTTTCTACTCTCTACATTTTTTCTTGTGTTTCTTTCTTCCCTCTAGTTTTACATTGTTTACCAACCTCTTTTGTACTTGAACCCCTCTTTTCTTTTCTATTGAATATGTAAGACGGTTTCCCTATAGTCTCTGAATGCATCAAAAATCAAAATTACAAAAACACTTTCTCAAGTCTCTGCTACTAATGAGTTTGCTCCTCAAATGTATCTTCTACTTGTTAGTTTGGTTCTTGAATATCTCTTCTAAATTTACTAACAAAACATACATTTAGATATCTTTTTGAAGTTGTGATACATTTAGGACCTATAATCATGCATTTAGGGGGGAAAAGAAATTACTATTTACTCTTAAATAAATCAAATAAATAAACGAGTCCACAAATCCTAGCTCAACTGATAAAAATGCCGAAATTGTTAGTCAAACATCGTAACCGCAATTCCAACTCCGGCTCTCTCCCTTGAAGTTGTGATACATTTAGGGCCTATAATCATGCATTTAGGGGGAAAATAAAATACTATTTATTCTTAAATAAATCAAATAAATAGAGGAGTTTGCAAATTCTAACTCAACTGATAAAAATGTCAAAATTGTTAGGTGGAACACCGTGACAGCTCAAACCCGGTTCTTCCACTTGTGTGAGTTTCCAACAACTATTGTCATTTCACTTATCTATAAAAATAATAATAATAATAATAATCAAATAATGGATAAGGATTAGGTGACCTGAGTTTGTGGTTGAAGAAGAGATTGTTGTTGTCCAGTGAGGAGGGAAACGACGGATAAGCCACAAAAACTGAGAGGAATATGAAGTGTGAATAGATAGAGAGCAAGATTGGTCCATACATCATCACTATCCCATGGACTATCCTCTTCCCGCAACACTGATGAAAAGGGAGTGTCTTGTTCTTTCCTTTTGCAATAACATCTCTTGGACCGAAATAATTGCAGTTGCGGTGAACATTTGAGGATACTATTTGTGTTTTTTTGCTTGTAAATGGGTGTTGTTGTCACTACCAATCTATCAAATTGAGGATAAATTTTAACATAAGCAGGTTGTAACCACGCCGTTGTCGACATCACATGTTTGTCACCCTTTTGGAATGTGAGGTACTTGTTCCCATAGCTTATTTTTTTAAAATAATTTTAGTTTTGCTTCCATTAAAAACATTAATTAAAATTAATAAAAATTAGTAGAATATACATTGCTTAAAAAGTGGTTAACATTAACAAGTAGGAAAATTAAAAAAATTCTCTATAATTTGTTTTATAAGAGACAATTTAGTCATCAAAAGTTAATGTAATTAATTCGAACCATATGGGACAACTTGTTTTAGAGATAATATGATATGTATGCTTGTGATGTTCTGCATGTCATGTTAGTTAGGTTTTGTTTGGTAAAATTAAATTATAAGCTTATATAACTGAAAAGCTAATGATAGTTTATAACTATAAAATTAGTAGAATTAAATTAAAACGTTTAACAAATTTAATTATTAAATATAAAATAATATAAAAGTATATGATTACAAATAATTATTATATTTAAACAAAAATAAAGATATAATGAAATTAAAATAATAGGTGTAAAATTAGAATAAAAGGAAAATTATAAGCTATAAATTCAATGCTAAGTAAGTAGCATCTAAAAAAATTATAAGCCCGAATAAAAAACTTTTTGCAAAATACATTTATTTTAACAAATAAGCTTATTTGAGTGGATAGCATATTTTTTCTTTGGCTCATAGATATCTTTCTTTCCTTTGTAACTTTCTTTTGTTCCAAACAAGGGAATAGTCTTCTTTACTTCAACTTTCTCCACCTCCCACAATCATAGTGTAAACATTCTATATAGTCAAAAGATTTTTTGGGCTTACATGCGAATCATGGCAAATGCGGCGATAATTGAACTTGACAGAAACTGTGCTAAGGTAGTGGAAGATATAGTGAAATTAGAGAGAAAGATTTTTCCCAAACATGAATCACTCGCTTCATTCTTTGAAAATGAACTGAAAAAGAAGAACACTGGATTGCTTTATCTTCAAGTCAACGGCGAACTTGCAGGCTATGTCATGTATTCTTTGCCTTCTTCCTTGTACGCTTCAATCACCAAGCTTGCAGGTACCAACCCAATTTTTTCCTTCTTTTTCTTTGCATGTAAAATTAAGCTATCTTACCATGCTTACAAGCTGTTTGAGAAATTGTCTAAGAGTGTTCTTTGTATTTAAAATTGTATCCTTAGGCAATTTAGTAGCTCAAATTTATAAAATATCAATTTAGACTCCCAAATTAATGAACAGCATTCTATATGTTTTCCTTACAAAAACATTCTCTTAAAAAAGATATCCATTAGAACTAATGAAAATGTCTTAAACAATCTTATTTCATATCAAGATATATAAATATAACAAGTAGTAAGAGTCTTGAGCCTCTGGTTAAAACTTAGAAGTTGGACTCCTAACTGCATATAAAAAATATTCAGTTGAAAAGGAAGAACACACTTTGTGTGTTTCACAAGCTCCCCAACTGAGATTAGTCATCATTAATATATGATAACCTAAAAAATATGATCATTCTTTAAACTGTTCAACTCCTAGTGATTTTTTTTCTTCTTTTCCAATAAAGTTTAGTAGCGAAATTCACACTTCGTGCTAAGCTTTGAGAATTTGAGCTCAAATCTGCACCTGACCTCGACATATCAAATGTCGCTACAACTATCATCTGAATTATACTTACAAGACACTTGTATTAAATCTTTGATTCTTTGGTTATTCACAACATGGACATGTAATATTAGATGTTTTGGTTTTACTATAGTGAAGGAGCAATGGAGGAGGCAAGGACATGGAGAGGCTCTATTGAAAGCTGCAATTGAGAAATGCAGAAGAAGAAAAGTTTCGCGTATAATGCTTCACGTCGATCCGTTGAGAACCCCTGCACTGAATCTGTACAAGAAGCATGGTTTTCAAGTTGATTGTTTGATTGAAGGCTACTACTCTTCTGATAGAAATGCTTATAGAATGTACCTGGACTTCGATTCTAGTTAAAGATAAATTGAACAAGCATTTTTTATATATGTTTTCAACTTTTCATGGTCTGGTCAAAACATTGTGTTTGTTTAAGTACAAAACAATAATAGACAAGAGCATTAAAGGTTAAGAAAGACTTGTTGTATAACACACACAATTATCACATTGCGATTTGCTGCAGTAAATAAGTACGTAGTTTTCATGCAGTTTTTAATCTCAGCTGTTAATTATTGATTGGACGATTTAAGTTGATAAAGTTATAAAATCACTTAAAATGACTTCATTCGTACATGTTAGATTGGACAACCCAAAATTAAAACTGTGGCGACAAACTCTATAGCAGCAAATCTGGCTTAGACAATTTTCTATGCAAAAATTATTATTTTATTCGTCTCTAAATTATTATGTTATACGGTGTGCCTCTAAAAATGTGTCCATACTCCATAGTATGTTATGTGTTTGGTTAGTTTGACTTTGGAGTGATCAATAGTTTTTAGACAAAATTGGTACTCCATCTAGTTTTATATATAAGTAAAATTTTATAATTTTCGATAAATAACTTTTTTATAAATAATCGTTAATTTATTAATTTAAATATTAATTTAAAGATTAAGTGTATGTATCCATACATTCAATTTTTTTTTTGTACAAATTCAAATTTTTAATGTAGCATATATAGAAACTCCCTTTTAAACCATTTGATACACACGGAGTATTTTAAAATATGCAATTAAATTTTTCAATGCCAACTTTTTAATTTATTATAATTTAAATTTTTGTATGCAATATAATTTTCATATTTAATTTATATATTATAATTTTTTAGTGACTCAATGTATTATTTTCTGAGTTTAATTGCTATGCATTGATGTTGTAAAACTTTTTTACATATGCATCCAACCAAAATACACCATAGTGTCATTTTGCTAAATAAATTCCTAAAATATCCTTACAAATATCTACATAGCGTGATTTGATTGAATGCGTGTATAAAAAATGTTTACACTGTTAGTGCATACAAATTAAATTTTTATTTTCTTAATTCAGCCACTACTTGTTAAGGTCGTATTTTTTGAATTTATTTGAGATGATACTTCTTTTCATTGAGAATTAGTTATCAAATAAAATGAGTTAAGCTTTTAAAAAAAAAATTAAAAAATGAGATTATTTACTAAGTGCTGATGGTGCAATTTTTTTTACACACGCATTCAATCAAATTACATCATAATATTATTTTTGTAGGTTTTGTTCATAAAATATCTGTCAACATATCATAATTTGATTGAATGTGTAGAAATTAAATTCTCAGAAATATATGGTTGGTTAGTTAGTCTATTATTTTTGTACTAGGAATAAACCCATGTGTTGCACGGGTTCGATTAAATTTTATAATTAAAATACTTTTATAAATAAAAAATAATAATTATGATAAGTATAATCACATAGCTAAATGGTAGATACTATGTTAAAATATGATTAATATTTAATATTAGTATATGTTTAGAAATTTATGAGATTTTTTTACTGATTTATATCGTAGTTTTATTTATATTTTAATGTAATCAACTTTATATTTTACTGTAATAGTGTAATCGTATAAGATCTTTCTTTATATGAGTTGCAATTGTAGAGTCAAATGTCACTTTATTTTTTATTTTTGATGTATCCCTTATTTTAGTTTTTTCAATAAGAGTTGGAGGCATACTTGCTCATGAAGAATGTTGAAATAAATTTTGGTTATATTATGATTCAAATATTGTGCCTTTGACCTTTTTTAACACATGATCCTCAGTTTTTGGAAAATAACATTTAAAATAGTGTAACCTTTTTATGTTTGTTTTTCTTTTTCTTGGTGAGGTTTGTGTCCTTCGAATTTATTGTTAGTTTTTGTCTCTCTTAATTAATAATATATACTTGCGTAAAAATAATTGATAATATTTTCTTGAATATTTAGTTTTTTTTGTTATTTGTAAACTTGAATATTTTTTGTTGCCAATATCTAAGTTTGGACGATGATTTCATATATTTGAATTTAGGTTTAGTTATTAGACTCGGGTAAAGAAAATTTATTATTTTAGAAGAATTTAACATTTAACATGTCATCATATTATTTGGTTAAAAAAAATCATCTTATTTTTACAAATATCTCACTATTTTATTTTTAGTCCTAAATTAAACATGATCTTTTAACACTTAGAATAAGTAACTATCTACCTATATAGATTGGAATTCTAAGGTACTCTCATAGGGTATTCAATGCAAAACTGTATTGCATATTAATGGAGGGTGGATAATATGTAACCTAGCCTTGAATAATGAATAAGAATAGTAAAAGTTATTTCTAACAAATAGAAACTGACAAATTAAAAAAATTATAAATGATCATATTTAATAATAATACTAAAAATTTATATATACATATGATTTATTTTTTACGTTTGTAACAATCAAGGAGCACATATGTATTTTAATTTTTTTGTTGATAATTTGATCCTCTTTTTTCATATTAGCACCTTTTTCACAATACTTGCATTTGTAATGATGATGGAGCACGTATATATTTTTCATTTTTCTTTTCTAATTTGACCCTCTTTTTTTATATTGCTTAAAAGGTAATAGCAAGATGTTTGTAAGAACAAAGTTGAAGATTATATAATTGGACAACCAAGTTGAATCAATATATTACAATTATAAGAACCTTATGACTTAGTGTCAACTATAAAATCTTTTATTTTCTATTTTGATTTTGTTTTTGTTTTTATATTTGTCTTGAGATCAAGTGTAAATCACCTACACATTGTAGACAATACAACATTTAAAAATGAGACACATATTTATATTTATAAATTATTTGGATTTCCAACATCAATATACCCTCAATCTTTATAAATTTCAAGGCACTACAAAAGCAACAATTAGAAGTCTATTTTATCCTCTTCAACTTATTCACACGAAAAAAAGTTATATTCTCATTAATCAACGAAAGAAAATAAAAAATAAGTAAGCTAAAACAGTAGATTAATAAAAGAAAATAATACATGAAAAAGAAAATTAGTCAAATTACAAATATTGTAGATGACTTACATGATTGTTTATACAAATATAGTTAAATGCATATCCTTAAATGAACTGTCACTTCATAGACTTTCCGAACAATAAGGATGCAACAAAAAGAAGAATGAAAACTTGTTTTATCCTATTCTCATTCTTCACATAAAAAAACAATCATATTCATGTTAATCAATATAAGAAAATAAGAAAGAATGCTTGAAAATTAGACTTTAAAAATAGTATATAGCAAAAAAGGGAGAGCTTAAATATTAGGGGAATCTATATAATAGGGTAATTGACATCAAAATAATAAATAGATAAGAAAAAAATAATTGCGATAAGTATAGTCCAATATGAAGAGAACTCTATGAGAAATTGCTAAGAGAAAATGTTGGTGAAACAAAAATGTACAAAAGATATTTAACACATGTGTACAAAATCATGGATTGGAGAATAGCAATTTGTACAAAGTATAACTAACCAATTTATTAGTTAAAAATTTATATTAATACAATGAGTAAGTGAATAGTCATAGTTAAGAAATATCAGTTATGGAATAGAAAAGAAGTATATTATATATAATTTTTTTATAACCAATGAAACCTTTCACATGATAATTTATAATTTGTTTATAGTGAAACCTTTCACATGGCAATGAATTGATATTAGCATTTCATTTCACTTATTTAATTTACGTTTTTGAAAAAAAAATTACTTATTGGATTAAACTTTTTTAACTTACTCATACATTTTATATAATTTGGATTATATTATGTAACCTATTTAATTAAAAACTTCCAGCCTATAATCCATTGTACTTTTACATTTTAACTTATTTTCATCATTTATTTAAAAGAGGAAAAATAATGAAAAATTAAAACTCATTTAGATATGATACATAGGCATAATGGAAGCCTAAGAATAAACTAAGTTACCTTTTATAAGTTAAAAAAATAAAAATAAATAAAAGTAAAATTGATTCCAAAAAGCAACCAATGCGTAGTATAAATTTGCTATGAATACACGGCCTATCCGTGTAGATCATCATAGTTTACTTGAGCAGAATAATAAACTCTTTTTTATTATGATTAGTTTACTTGATCAATAGTAAATTCTTAATAGGGAGATATGCAAGGTCTAAATTATTATTACGGAGGTTGATTCATTAAATCTTAAATCATAATAAATTAGACTCATAGCTCTTAAACTCGTTTAACATTATTTTATATATGATTTATTATCTTAAATCATAGTTGATAGTTTACTCTAAGTAAAATATGTATCCAGTATTTTATTTTTCTCAATAACAGTTGGAGGCATACAGACTTATATATGCTTACAATATTGCTCATGATAAATGTTGAAATAAACCTTGTTATAGTATATGATGATTCATACATATGGTGGTTTTGACTTTTTTATACATGGGTCTCGTTTTTTGAAAATTAGATATTAAATAAAGTAACTGCTTACTCTCTTCTATGTAATTTAAGCACTAAATAACTTATCTATTTACTCTTCTCCCGTTCTTTCAAAGTTTCTTCTTACATACTCACTTGGTGAAATTTTATCTCGACTTTATTAGTTCCAAATTTTTTAGTCTACTGTTTGGTTTAATTTTATTTTTTGCTTCCTTATTAGTCCAAATTCTTGTTCCGATAATAAATTGACTTCTTTTGATGTTTTCTCTCAAACATTCACTTAATAGAATTATATCTTGTATGTTATTGGTCATAATGTTTTTAATCAGCAGTTTTAATTTAACATATTTTTTACTATGCTTAATTCTTCTTCTTTTTTATCTTTTTTTAATGAGGGTTCTATCACCTCCTTTTTTTAACTTAATAATTTTTATTCGTGATTTTCAGATTAATTTAGTATTGCTTCTTACAATAGTAATCTTTTTTATAGAGAAATACTCTTAAATCATATTCTCAAAGTCATAAATATATATGTTACAATCATATTTTTCATTTATTATAAACAAAAAGTAACCAGGGTATAGATAGTATAAGGGTGTGATATTATAAGAGAGTATTAGATAATTTTTTCCTTTCTGACAGAGAGTATTAAATAGTATAAGGTTTTTACTTTTACAAAAAATTATATTACATATGGGTTGATAAAAATTATGGTTAAAAGGCAAATATTGCAACTCAAATTTATTTTAAAATTATCTTACATATAACTCACTCAATACAAAAAGTTGTTTCATTCTAATGGAAGGTGAATAGTATGTAAATCTTTGAATAATGAATAAGAATAGTAAAAATTATTTCTAACATATAGAAATTGACAAATTAAAAAATATATAATTGATCATATTAAATAATAATACTAAAAATTTATATATATATATATATATATATATAATTTAAATCATTTATATAAACTTATATTATGTCGCTTGCATTTGGTTTCTACTAATTAAACCTATTATAGAGTCTATCATAAATAAATAAATAAATTACGTTAGTTTTATAGATCATTCACATTCACTTGAATAAATATAAAGTAAGTTACAAAATGATTATCGTAACATATTATTGTTTTTTCAACAAATAAAATAAATATAGACCATTCTGCAAAAAAAAGGGTCATGTTAACATGTGCCCTTAGAGCATTTGATAAGGTATCTAAAAGTAGAAATTTGCATTTAATTATTTAAGAAAATTTAATGTTTAAAAGGTAAAATGCACAAGTTACAAAGGAATATTACTATATTTACATTCTTAATATATACCTTAAGGGCACAAGTTAACATTTCCCAAAAAAAAATATAGACCATGGCTTTGAAGTATAAATTAATGCACAAAGACTATAAATTGAGGGACAATATTTAAATAGAGATGAAAACATGCCACATATGAAAATGGAGGTTTAGAATAACCTAAGCTTCTCTTATAATTTTAATATAATAATAATAGACACAAATATATCTAAATTATCAAAATAAAGGAGAGAGATAGTGCATTGTTTCTTCATCTCTTACCTCCCTTGAAAAATATTTTCAATGTTGAGTGAAATATAAAGGTAGAACTTGTGATCTACATCACAAAGACTATAAATTGAGGGACTATATTTAAATAGAGATTAAAACATCCCACATATGCAAAATGGAGGTTTAGAATACCCTAAGCTTCTCTTATAATTATAATATAATATTATTAATAATAATATACACAAATATATAAATCAAAATAAAGGAGAAATAATGCATTGTTTCTTCATTACTTACCTCCTCTGAAAAATATTTTCAATGTTGAGTGACATTCAAAGGTAGAACTTGTGATCTACATATACACGATAAAAGAAAAAATCAAGTACATTCACAAAAATAAATTCAATCTAAGATAATACCAATGTGCTATTTATGTGTGACTTTCCAAACCTCAGCTCTCACAATTATCAACCAATCTATTCAACAAAAAGTTAAATATAAAAGAAAAAAGATGAAGGATAGTTCATGGCAATATCTTGCTGAGATTGCTATCAATATAGTAGATATAATGCACAATTTAAAGATGTATATGATCTCATGAGTAATACTGTAAGTGTCAAATGTGTTGGATAAATATGAAAACAAATGTGAGAAGTTGTGGTTATAAAGGCTAGAGCTAAACTAAAAATTTATTAGCAATAATTTTTTAATTAAGTTGGTTACATTTGTAAGAAGTTGTAAAGTTAGGGAAGTGTGATAGTGGAAAAATTTTCAGTTTCTAACTTAGCCTATAACTCTTTAATAATAATACATTAGTTTTTTTATATATTTAATAATAGATTAAAAGAGGTAAAATTAAAGTTTTAGTAGAGATTATAAATCTTTTCTTAGAGTGCCATGTCATCAAAATGAAGGCATAGGAGCTATTGGAGCTTCCTTTTATAAGTAAAAGATGTTTTGTAGGTTTTATTTGTTTACATGTTCAGTGTGTACAAATTAAATTTTTAGAAATATATGGTTAGTTAGTATATACAAATTAAATTCTTGGAAAATGAAAGAAAAGAAAATACTTCCTCCGATCTTATTTATAAGCAAAAATTGCTTTTTAGATTCATTCAATAACTAATGTATTTAGCTCAAATGTAGACTAAATACATTACTTTTCCAATGAACCTAAAAAGCAACTTTTAATTATAAATAAGGCCGGAGGGAGTACGTGTATACAAATTAAATCACTAGAAAATTTAGAACCATAAAATAAAATTTAAAAAATTCAAAATAAGAAACTTCCTCTCTTGTAAAACAAAAACACCTCTTTTCTCTCCTCAAATCGATTGAAATGTTGTTCGAGCCCTAGATTCAATCCAAAATCTAGGGTTCTTTCATTCCAATTCATTTTCAGATTTTTTTTGTGCTTTAATCAAAATGGTGAGGATGTTGAGAAGCTGCATACAATCATTATTGAAGCTGGTGAACTCGGTGATTGGGATGGCTGGGTTAGCCATGATTCTATACTCCGCTTGGATGATTAGGGTTTGGCAGAGGAAGATGGATGACCTTCCTTTTTCTCATCATCCTGATTACCCACCTCCTTGGTATAAATCAAATCTCTTTAATTGATCAAAATTCTAGACTTTAATTTGGCCTTGAAAATAACATGTCTTTGAAAAAATGATTATGATATTAATGTATTTTGTTGCTTTTTTAATTACTCTGTTGAATGAAAATGTTTATATGGGATTTCATTTTGGTATTATAAAGCTGTTAGAGTTCCAAATTTTCGATCTTTTTACTTCCAAGTTAATGGAATCAAGAGAAATTGTAATTTTATGGATTCATGTTTAGGATATGTTGCATGTTTGGAGAAACAACTTATTTGCAGATTATAGTACAAACGTTTATCATGATAAGCGCTTATGTTACGTAAGTTACTTTTATAACAAAAGATAAAATTGTTTTTATATGTGCTACAAGCTATTTTCATAAGCTATATTGGAGAACTTATGAAAATAAGTTGAAAAAACTTATGAAAATTGTCATAGCTATTTTCATAAGTTCTCCCAAGCAGTCTCACAAAACTTATGTCAGTAGATAAACTCAAATAAGTCAATCCAAATAGGCCCCAGTTCTTTTTTAGAGTTACATTGGTTGGTTTGGAACATAAACTTTGATTTGTTATCTATGTTTGAACACAAGGGGGATTTGTACTAACTATTTGGTATTTCATGTATATATGTTTCTTTTTTTGTAAGATTTAGTTTTTTCTTTTCTTTATGGATAGATTGTGAATGGTTTGCTATTTTTTACTCCAATCAGGTTCATCTACGCATTTCTTGGCCTTGGAGTTACATTTTGTGTAATCACTTGTTCGGGTCATGTTGCTGCTGAAACTGCCAATGGCTGTTGCCTGTATTTGGTATCCTTTTTTTGTGAAAGTGTACTTGAGTTAGAAAATGTTATATGAAAATAGTTTGTAGGAGAGGGAACTGTTTATAGATAGAAGACAGCAAAATTGATGAACGATTTCGGTTGTTAAGTTTAAGAAGCTAAATGTAGACTCTGTCTGTAAATTCCTTAGGTTGTCTAACCAACTAAACTGTCGGTTATTATCCACTGGTGGGAAATATGCGAGATTGTGTGCAACTCGGTCACCATTGATTTAAAATTATTTTATATATTTTCAACCTAAGGCACACACTATAACAGGTATTAGATTATTTAGATATGATACCTGTGCAACCTAATGATATGGCATTTTAAAAGTTAGAGGGCAGTATACAACAGAAATATATATTATATAAGACATCTTAATATCCTCTCATGACCAAGTAATTTCTTAAAATTTAATTTAGAGACTTTCAATTTTTATGCATTAAATGTACTCCAAAGCAAAGATTATCTAAAAAAATGCAATATATTTATGAGTAGGAATTGAGCTCGGTGCCTTTGGGGTTTACAACACTCACACACACACACACACACACACACACACACACACACACTGCACACCAACAACTTGCACTAGACCCCGGTGGTAAAGAAAGCAGTATTTTAGATTACTATAGTCAGTTAATATTTTATACAAGAGATTATTTTATGCTGAATGTGTTTGGTGATCCCTTGTGTATTTGGGTACCTCGTTATTTGCTGAAACTTTTATTTTCTGCACTGAAGCAACTTCCCTTCAATATCAGAATTATGTTATCTCATTGTTTGGCGATTATGGCATTAAAGCACCGTGACCTTGAGTCCTTGACTGCTTTCAGTATATGGTGTTTGTGGTTTTGCTTCTCATGCTGGAGGCTGCCGTGACTGTTGATGTATTTCTTAACCGGGACTGGAGGGAGGTATGTTGTATCTAAAACCATTTTGTTAGTGGTGCTCTTTGTTAATTCAAATTTTTTGCAGTGCTCTCTCCATGTGACACATTAGTTAGGTTAAGTCATGGTCTGATCCAATTTAACTTCAAAACCTGAACCAGGACTTCCCTAAGGATCCCTCAGGGAATTTTGATCAGTTCAAGAATTTCATCCAGACAAACTTTGAGATGTGCAAATGGATAGGCCTGTCTCTCGTTTCTGTACAGGTAATTCACCATCCCTCTTTCTTGTGTGTGTGTGGCACTTGCATAACAATCTATGACAACGGATTGTTGAAGCCTTATTAAAAAATGTCAATATTTATGACTATGGATTACAAGATTAGTCCAACTTTTCAAAATAAGGAGTAATTTATTTTATCCAAGGGAACTTTGTCTATTAAGCTTTCAAGATTCTCTCAGACTCTCAGTAGCTCTTCTTTGTCTTCTGCAAATAAAACTGGAGAACTTTGTTTCCAATTATTGGAAAGTACATAATTTAGAAAATGATACGGCTTTCCTGACAAACTGGGGGCTTGTAAATTGTAATGTTAAAGACTAACATGATGAACACTTTGCATCAGCGCTCATCAGCAGCAACTTTATTCTTTTGCTTAGTATGCAAAAAAACATGGAAGTGGAGTACGCTTTCTCTTTGACTTGATTCTTTGTAACTAAACATTTGAAAATGTTTTTATTCTTCTTCCAAGAAACAATCATTCCATGCAATTTTAATTTACATGTTCTATGATATGATATAAAATAACTATGACTTATCTTTTGTTTTTTGAACGGCAAATGAAAAAATTGATTAAAAGAAAACCACAAGGAGGAATACAAAATACAAGTGGTACTAGATCCACCAAAGAGATGAAGTAAAAGTAATAATCTACCCTCCGTTACCAACCTGGCACTGGCATTAGGTCTGTGTTAGGATATAAAATAATAGGTATTAAAGTCAATTAAGTAGAAATGAATTGTTAGAGGAGCTGGTTAGTTTGTAATTTGGGTAGTTACAGAGTATGTCTATAAACGGAAGAACACATCTTTGAATATTGTGATTGTGAATAGAGTATTCTCTATTGCGAAGGGGAATCCTTGAGGAGAGATTTTCTCCTATTCTATCCCATTTTTTACTAGTTATTTCTTTGGAATCCATTTTTTACTAGTTATGTTATGTCTCGTTCACATTGTCAAGATTTACATGTCTTTATTATTATTATTATTTATTTTTTTACTTAATTAGTGCAGTTTGTATCATTTCTTCCTAAAGGTAGCCTGCATTCCTGCTCTATTTGTACATATTTTATACTTTGCCGGTTTTGTTCAGTTATTGGTATTCTGGATACATATGATTTAGAGATTGATGCAATATGACCATATTATTCCATACATAATTAGTAAATCAATAGGAACTGGTACAGTGTCCACTGTTTTGTTAACCATTTCACATGTCAATGCGATTCGTGATCAGCTAGTGCATGTTCTTGGTTACATATTTGAGGGCAAAGTTACTTTTGAAATTTGAATTTTGCTGGACATGGACTGATGCCCGTACCCTTCTCCACTAGGGATTCTCTCTACTATTGGCAATGATACTCAAAGCTCTCGGGCCACATCAATATTATGACAGTGATGATGAATATACTCCTGACAGGGTGCCTCTCTTGATGAATGCACCTCCATATGTTGTTGATCAACGATATGGGCATGGACCAAAAAATGATGCATGGACAAGGTAAAATAATTTTGGGATTCTTTGGCTGATCATGATTTTTTTATCATTTATTTTAACTAGTTACGAATACGTATTTAATGTCATCCTTATGCCGTTCTAGTAGGCAAGTAGGCTTATAGAATGAACTTTGATCTATATTACTACATAATTCATGAATTTGCAAATGGCCATCCTGAATCTATAGCATTCATGCTGAATTATTACCTTTTTCTTCTTATCTTTATGGGTAACCAGTTCAGAACATAATGATGCTTTTTTGTGTGATATCGATTTATTGTATGCTTAATACTAATGTCAGTTATCCGACTTTGTCATTGGAATTGGTTGTGATTTGTTGTTTTATTACTTGACTCTTATTTGCACTTAACTCTTAAGCGAAAGTTTCCTTCTTTCTTAATCAGATAAATAGGTAAAGTTGATGGTTTCAATTGAACCTCTTGACGTTTGAAGCTGAAGGAAGAAGAGACAAATGCTTACTATAAGTGATTCTTGTGTCTGTTACACCAAACTCATACAGTCATGAGCAAATATATCAGTGTATTCATGTTTATAAATGGTATTCTTTCCGTTCCTTTTTATTTGTCGTTTTAGATTTCTGTACATATGCCAATGCACAACTTTGATCACTAATATCTTTAATTATCTTTTATAAAAAATCATGAAAATTTTATATTTTAAAAATATTCGCCGAGACAAATTGAACATCTTATCTTATATGCTAATATTTATTTTTATATATTAGTAGAAAATTACGATCAAAGTAGATTATATGAATAGTGTGCACGATTTCCTAACGAAAAATAAAAAGGAACGGAGAGAGTATATAAAAATCTTGATATCTTGACCACCCCTTGCATCTTTTCTTGAAGATATTTCAGGTAGTTCCATCAATAGATATGAATCAATATATTTTTGTTGTCTTGAGGGTCTACGTTTGTTTTTCTTTCTGTTTGAGCTTAAGAGCTTACATAAGTTACATTTCACTATATAAGCAAATGGATATGAAAATAATTTGAACAGTAAATTAGACATTAATGTGTTTAATCTGGAAAAAAAAGGGACTGGACAAGACAATTTTAGTTGCACTAAATTGTTTTTGAGATTAAACAAATTGGGGGCCCTCGGCTCTCTACCAAGTTAACTTTGCTAATTACCATTGCACAATCAGGTGATGAGAATTATATCTTCTGCTAGTTGGCAGTGGCACAAGTAGCTAGCTAGTCTTAATTTGCATCCCCTTTTTTTGGAATTATTTGCTTTAGGCTTTGTTTGCGAGTTTGGAGGGGAAGGAAAGGGAAGGAAAGACTAAAAAGGAAGAAACAAGTGGAAAGATTAACAAGTTTGGGAGGGAAGGAGTTTGGAGGGTTAATTTTTCTTCCTAACACAAAAACCTCCCAATTTGGAGGAACTCAAAAATTGTATTGGATGAGGGTTTGGAGGGGATTTGGAGGGTTTATATGAATTCTTCAAATTTAATTAATGTTGTCATAATATTTTTAAATTCATAATATATTAATCATATGTATTTATTTGTCATTTTCTATAAAAAATACTTTCTCAAAAAATGTAAAAGATTTCTCTAATTTTCTCTTTATTTCCCT
Organism: Trifolium repens; assembly: GCA_030408175.1. Taxonomy (NCBI): domain Eukaryota; kingdom Viridiplantae; phylum Streptophyta; class Magnoliopsida; order Fabales; family Fabaceae; genus Trifolium; species Trifolium repens. Next base: position 7,794,135 of record CP125842.1, read on the forward strand.
CCCTCCAAAACCCTCCCCTCCCCCTCCAAACTCGCAAACAAAGCCTTAGTTGGGGGAGTTTTCTTTCCTAACCTTCATGACAAATTCCCAACATTGTTTGAGATTGGGGGCCTTCCAATGTTTTTCACCTAATATGTACTCCCTCCGTTCCTTTTTATAAGAAACAAAAGTGAAATTTCTTTTGTTCCTTTTTATAAGAAACTTTGACTAATTTTCAAATGTTTTAAATGTTGAATTTCATTTATGCCCTTATTTATTATGAAAGAGAATATTAAAAATAAGTAAGTTAATTGAATTTAGTGTAATTAAATAGGGGTATAGATGGAATAAGTTTAAATTTATAAGAGTATTAAATAAAAATAATTATTTACAATGTGTTTTCTTGGTATGTGTAATTTTTTTAAACTGTTTCTTATAAAAAGGAATGGAGGGAGTATAATTTTGCTCATATAAATCTCAAAAATTTAATTATGCCCTCTAGAATGTTTCAGAAAATAACTTATGAACACGTTAGATTCTAGTAGTTTTCGAAATGGTTTTGAAAGATAATTTTCAAAATGAATGAATTTAAGCTCAGAACAGAACTTGATATGTCATTTGTGTTTTTAAGATATGTCATTTTGAGACTTTAAAAACTTTGCAATTTTATTTTGCAAATTAAATAATACATTGTATTGAGTTTTTTTTTTGCCAACAATTTTGAGGCATTAAATTTTGTTGGTACATATCTGAGGCATTAAATTGATTAGTATATACAATCTTGATCATTAAAATGCTGATTTACTGTATAATAATATAATAATAATTTATATTTCATGCATAATAATGATTTTTTATGTCTGTATATATGGTTTTCATAATGTCTTTCAAGAAATCATGTGCATATATGATAATAAGATAAATTCACTGGTTCTCCCTCGCTCCTGAAGCATTCCAAATCCAATCTACCCATATCTTTGTATGATTTGATGCATTACGAAAGCTTTGTACTCTTACACACAGTTACACACGTGGTTTCAATATTGCATGATTGCATCAAGTCTCCAATAATCAAGGAATACAGTACTGGTTTTTTCACACTATCCTTTCATAATTAAAGTTGTTTATTTCATGATATACTCATGTGACTTATTCTATAAATAAATACCTCTAAATTATCAAGAGATAATGTAAACTTCTTTAGTAAATCTAGCTTTGATGATAAATGATAATAAAAATATTTCATGTGTTAAATAGGTATTTTAAATTTGCATTACCTCTCTTTTCTACATTTAATAATGTGTGTGATTTTTGCTACATTGATTTTTAAAAAAGATTTGTGAACAAACTATTTTCTATAGAACACAAACTTAGACCTTTAGTGACTTTTGCAAGATGTCAAGTGCCATTGAAGTCTCACTGAGTGTGGCAAGGTAAGATAAAAAGGACAAAACATGTGCGGAGTATATGTTTTTGAAGCTTAAAGACAAATGAAAAAGATTCTTATGGACAAATAACAATATCCTTGTTGAAATTCAGCTTCCCCAATATCAAAATTTTGCTACCTTGGTAGTCAGCACCACATCCCAGATTCCTGACCTTGGATCTCTCACATTGTATAAAGGAAGCAATTACCGGATTTCCTGGTTTGCTCGAGGAGCTAGCTCTGCCACGGATGAATATAATTAGATGCATCTTAATAATAAGAGGCACTCGTTAGCATTTTCCTAATAATAATAATAATAATAATAATAATAATAATAATAATAATAATAAGAGTTAAATAAATTTTGATTTCGGTCGCCAGAAATTTAATTCAATTATTAGGGAGATCATATTATATATAAAATTTATTTAACTACTTCATAGGGTCTTTCTGTCCAGGTGCATGTAGTCCGCATCTTCACAGATATGTCTATTTCACCAAGTCTCTCTCTGAGATTGAAGCTTCACTGTTCCCTAGAATTGGCTTTGGGCTTTTCCTACGCAGCTTAGGTGAAAGGCAAAGAAGGCCTCCTTCCGGGGGGGCTCGAGCTCGAGCCATCAGTGAGATACTAGCTACTTCATTTTAATAATAGCTACTTCATTTATTATAACTACTTCATATAAAATCAAAGTCTTCATTCACTAGACTTCATATTATAGCTACTTCATTTTAATAATAGAATTTTATCACTATATTATCTAACTTAAAAACGAGTCTTAACTCTTTATTTTTATAAAAATAAACTCATTATTTCATTATCAAATGAGTAGCTATACAAGATGGAGTCATATAAAAAATATGAGTGCTAGTATAAGATTTTGACCTCTTGCAAGTGACTGAGCAATAAAATTAGTTTACCTCTTTACAAAATTTATTTCAAAATTTGAATAAATTCTAAATAATCTATGACAATCACTTATAATATGACCAAATCGGATTGATTATTGGAGTTGCTCTTGCCTCTTCATGGCGTTTATCATCTGGTCTTAACTCTTAAGTGAGAACATGTAAGACCTTAAATTGGTTAAAAGTAGATGTCATAAAAAATGAGTTCAGCAAATTCCTTCTTTGTTTGCTTGCAATAATTTGTTATATATATTTGCTCTTGCTCTCATATTATATTATTCAAATAATAATGTGTGCCAAAATATTACTCTAGACTATATTTGCCCGATTATGATGATGGTGCTTAATTTTCTCTATAGTGTAACCCACATTATACAAAGAAGAGAAGATACGCATCTGTGTTTTTGTTTGTTTATACTTTATATACTAATAAAAAGATACACATGGATGGTCCACAATTATAATTTATAGATAACAAATAGAAAGACAATGATAATAGTTGCTTGATATATAGAGCCAATGGCCAATCAATTTCCGCAATTTTCTCTACTAATGTCCAATACCTCAAACTCCACTTCATCCAAAATACCAAGGAAATCTATTATCCTCCACTACTTCAAATTTCAGTTCGTACAAAAATACCAAAGAAATCTTTCGTATCCTATTTTTGTCATAGTGCAGAGTAAGAACAAATGATTAAAGAAAAAAAAATTGTCACATTGGACAAAAAGAAGTGTCAATTGACCTTTTGTAATAATTAAGAAGCTTTTTTATGCATTCAAAATTTCTTTTGGCAAACCCAACAAGAAAATGATTAAATAAATTAATAAATAATAATAATGATCTTCATATTTAATTCCAAAAATGCATCTAATTGAATCTATTTCACTTTAGAATGAGGTACACGCGTGAGACATCGGTTATATCTTATTCCACATGTTCCTCTTGATAAAGTGTAATAAATTGAGATTTGTCAAAAAATAGAGATTAGAATAACAAATTGAATGAACAATATAATGGTTGATAGTTGATACTACTAGATAATAATATTAGTAGGTTAAGATATTGGACTTATGTTTATAAGTTTGTACTTTAGTTATTTTGAATTTGTTATATACTACTTTCTAAGTAACTCTTATTTTCTCTACTTATACTTTACCTTACTTTGGCATTAAAGTCTCTTTTGCATGTACACCTCTTTACTTGGACAAGCTTAACGTATAAGAAAAATAAGGGGAGTGGTTATGGTATGCATAAACTTTTTCTTTATGCATCATATATAAATAATAAAAATTGCTTAATGCACCTTCTAGATTATTTAGCGCACCCCTAAATTTCTAGCGCACCCTCCAAATTTCTAGCGTACCCTCTAAAAATTTGGGGGTGCGCTAGAAATCTTGGGGTGTGCTAAGCAATTTGATGTATTTATGCACGGTGCATAAACATGACTTATGCACCATAACTTGTGCCCATAATAAAATGTTTTCTGAGCCTCAAGTTTTATCACCGATCTCACTTGTAAAAAGCACACCCAATCGCAAGAATCTCTGTAACTAAGCCGACACACACAAATTGGAATGACTTGTATCCTTCGTTCAGCATGCAATATCCAATTTATCTTGATTTAATGTCTATGAAAATTCATGATAATATCCAACAATGAAGGAATTCTGAGAGACAAAAACTTGAATGTGAACATAAATCAAAATGGTGTTTTAATGTTGGCCATTCAATTTAATCTGATGGTTGATATTCATTCTCATATATTCCAAAATTTTTTATAGATAAAATGTAATGTTTTGTATTCTAAGCATTTAAAACATAATTATTTTATTTTAAATTATAAAGTTAAAGGTGGAAGAAAAAATCATAATCTATAAATTATAAAGTAAAGTAAAATCTATTTGAAATAACGTCTGAAAAATAAACTATAAATTTATAATGAAAATATATACCTTATCAAACACTTATAACTTATCGATCTTTCCAAATTGATCGAAATTAATGATTAACATTTGTCATTTGAAACCCCCAAAATAACTCTTGATTTTAACAAACTATTTAAATGAATTATGTACACTCTTTTAGAAGCAGGATCATTTTTAACACTTAAAAAATTAACTATATGAATTTTGAAATACTTTTGATATACTAGAGACATAATTATTTATAAAAAAAAAGTCACTAATTAACATTTCCTTTATTATTATCGAAAAAAAGTGCACACACAACACAAGATTGACATTAATTAATGGTGACTTTTGTTTTCAGTTTTTAATTGTTACTGACTTACTTCAGTGGGAATGACTGACCACCAGCGTTCAACATTTTCGCGCGCACATGCGGAATCAACGCCTTAACTACCGGTAGGACCCACACCGAACCTCTCAGTGGCACACTCAGTAAATAAACACTAAACCAAGGACAAAAAAGTCAAAATAATCACGCGCTTTCTACTATAAAAAAACAAACTAACCCTCTTCCAACGGTCTAAGAACAGAATCTGAATCTCTCCCTCCTTTTCTCTCTCTCTGCCGCCACCAACTGTCGGCAGACCTCTTAACGCCACCCATTTCTCCTCCAACTACAATGCAGCTCCAATTTAGCTCCAATCTAAACCTCTTCTTCTTCGTCTTGTGTTTGAAACTCGCACTGCCGCAGACGGCGGTTGGACAACTTCAGCACCATACTCTCGACCAACATTGGTATCCCGGAACCGCCACCTGGTACGGTGACCCCGAAGGAGACGGCAGTACCGGTAACACATCTCTATCTAGTTCACATTTCTTTCATTTAACAATTTAAAATCAGTGGCGGCTCTGAGCACGGTTGCAGAGCCCAAATTTGTAAGACTATTTAGCCTACGTTTAGTATCACGGTGAGTATGTCAGAATCAGAGTGACTCACCATAGTTTTACAGAAGGTACATAGCGCAGCTTTTGCAAAATCATGGCGGATTACCGTGATTCTGACATACGAGTAATATATCGTTTAATAAAGAACATATAAATAGATATACATTTTAATTTTAATTGTAATGTATTTTCTCTATTTTATATTATGAGCAAAAGTTACTTTTTAGATTTATTAAATAATTGAATTATTATGTGAAGGTGGAGCGTGTGGGTATGGAACGTTGGTGGATGTAAAGCCGTTAAGAGCGAGGGTAGGGGCGGTGGGATCGGTTCTGTTTATGAAAGGGGAAGGGTGTGGAGCCTGTTACAAAGTGAAGTGCTTAGATAATAGCATATGTTCTAGGAGAGCAGTTACGGTTATAATCACAGATGAATGTCCCGGCTGCCCAACTGACCAGACCCACTTTGACCTCAGTGGTGCTGCTTTTGGACATATGGCTATCTCCGGCGAGAAAGGTCAGCTCAGGAATCGCGGTCATATCCCTGTCATGTATCGAAGGTAACTAATTACTTTATCTTTTGCTAACACTCACACTTCAGATTAAAAATGTATTTAGTATTTTCATAAATTATTGTGACAAAGTGTGAGTGTTATGTCTGGTGTCAATATGTGTTCGCACTTCATAGGTCTTTTATCACTAAACAAAATATTGAGAATCTATTTTTCATTTCAATTCCAAAAATGTTGTGTTATATATACTCTTTCTTGTTATTTGATTGATTTTGGGGGTTACATTACATATAAATGCTGTAAAACATTTTTCTTAACTTAATGTAGTTATTTTGGGTATAACACTTAATTGATGTTGATATACTGATGGAAAAAGTATCACTGGTTAATTTTTTGGTGGGGCTGCTTTCTGAAACTTTACCTTTCTTGTAATGACTCTTTGACGAATTCTGTTCTTTTCTCCTTTTATGTAGTGTAAACATTTGACTTTCACTTTTTTTTCTTTCTTTTATGTAATTCACTTTATATATTTTTATAATAACAATAGTATTATTTATTAGCTCAGCTAAGTTTCCTTTTAAGGAAAATTGATTTATCTCAATTTTACCTACCATATGATTGATTGATGCACCCTTTTGCTTTGTGGATTAAAGGAAAGATGTGTTTTAAAAAGAGTTCAAAGAGTCATGCATAGTAATGTGGTGTTTCCTAGGTCTCAAGATGTTGTATTTAAAAAGATTAGTTTTGCCATCCAAAAAGGGTTAGCGGCACAGCTTGTTGCCCGTTTACCTTCCATTAAAGTGTAATTACATCTATTTATATATTTTTAAACATGAATTTTCTAATAAATGAATTTTGTTGATCTTTGTGTGAAATGCAGAACACCATGTAAATATCCAGGGAAAAAAATTGCCTTCCATGTTAATGAAGGTTCCACACCATTTTGGTTATCACTTCTTGTTGAATTTGAAGATGCTGAGGGAGATATTGGCACTATGCATATACGAGAAGTACGCATTTTCTTCTTTCTACTTTTGCCTTATAATTTGAGACGGAGGAAGTATTTGCTTCAGTAATATTTTTTTCCTTTTTTTTAAATGAGTATAGTAATTTATTATATAACTGAAATAGAGAAATAAAATAAAGGGGCACAAGAGAAGAATCCTGAACTTTGATCTATCAGAGAATCAGATGCAGTTACAGCTAATTAACGGTCTCTAAAATATTAAGGAAACATTAGTATATATTTTTATTACTAACTAATGTTTCACTTGATTTATTTAACTTAGTAGTATAAATAAACTTATAAAGTGCAACAGATAAGTAGTAATTAATATACTATTGCATATTGCATGGTTGGAAAACTGCATCTTGAAAACTGTTGCAGATTTTGACTGGAAGTAGTTGTCTAAACGTGAAATAAAGCATTCACATTATATTTCCCTTGTTTATTTTCCTTGATAGTAAAAGCATACATACTCTTTTAAGTTGATTTGATACCAAGCATTCCAAATCTTAAATCACGTGTCTCTGTCCCACTCTTTCACCATATTTTGCAATTGGGTGAAACCCTTTTTTCTCCAATTAAATATATTATCAATGTCTTTTCTTCCTTATATTATATTGCTAACTTCATCTTGGTGCTTTTAGTGCTTAACTATTGCTACTATTTTCTGCACTCAAAGCATGTGATATGGGACCTACATCTTTAAATAACATTCCTCATTTCTCCCCCACTTTACTCCATGAAAGGACTTTTTTATATAAACTCTATGAAAAAGGATTTGGATTGCATGCAGTCATAGAGTCGGATAGATATAGCCGTCCGATCATGACTGGACGTCTCAAATTGAAGGAAGACATAATTAGATTGCATGACTTTTTAAATTTGTATCGGACCTGTCCTGAATGCATGACTAGATGTAGTTTCGAGTTTCGACTGTATGCAATCTGGATCCCTATAAAAAGACTCCAAACTTTACATACCTGGATTGAATGCGGTCTATGTCCTTAATTGTATGCAGTTGGTGAGATCAGAACTGTCTCACAAAGTTTAAAGTCTGAATTTTATATTTTTAAAAATCAAATTTGCATGTGTTTTATTTCCAATTTGAACAATGAACCAACTTTATGTTATTTTTTTTAATGTTGTTATTGTGTTTTTGTTGACAGAATGGTTCTAGTGAGTGGCTGCAAATGAATCACCTATGGGGTGCAAGTTGGTGCATTATTGGGGGACCTTTAAGGGGACCATTTTCTGTTAAACTAAGCTCTTCAACGGGTAGAACCCTATCAGCTAGAGATGTTATTCCTACCAATTGGGTTCCAAAGGCCACTTACACTTCTCGACTTAATTTCTACCCCTAAAACACAATCTTTGCAATTAGTACAAAAGAAACCAACCAAAGCTCATTCATTCCTATAGTGGGAAATTAATAACCACTTCTTACCTAGTTAATTAATTAAAGTTTGGTTAGGTCCCATAATGCAAAAAATAGTCTTCATGGGTTCCCAACTCTCATTCCCTTAGTTTGCTATATATACATGGATCCAGATCATCTCCTGCTATTCTCCACATATTTCTTATCCTGCGCTAATTTGAACCGTCCATCCATTTTTCTAGGTTGTTGACCATTACAATAAATTGAAATGAATTGACGAGATTTGCGCATGACCCTTCAGTAGCTTGAGAGGATCCATTTCCATATATACGTGTGTAATTTTCTTTTTTCTTTTTACCCATCTAAGCCATCTTTTTTTTTTTTTTTTGAGGGGGTAAGAAAAGTAGTCATTGAATTGCACAAGGGCATTCAATGGACCTTCTCTTTTCTTGTTTCCCTTTATGTTTTTGTATACCTAATTTTAATGTGTGTAACTGTTGTTAGTAAATGTCATGTAGCCCTCTCCAAAATTGGAGAGAGAGCGTTTAGAGAGGGTAGTATCCTTAATTCCTTATGGAGCTAATGAATGTGTGTGCTGAGCCAGTTAGGCCTTTAATGAATGTTTATTTATTTCCGAACCTTTGAATGTCTTTAAATTTTATTTTATGTTGCTGATCTTGTGATCTACTTTAAGTTTTGTGCCCTCATAGTTCCATCATTTTTCTTTTTTATTTTATTTTTTGAGCAAAGTTTTATGTTATAGTAGTAAGTTATTGGAAAGTTCTTTGTTACTTACCATGAAGTTTGGATAGGTATTGGTAATTTGTGGGTAAAATCAATTCATAATTTAAATTTATTTTGAAGAAAATGCTAAAAAGTTTTCTTGTGTCTCTATGATCAAACAAATAAGAGGACTTATTAACAGAAGACTTACTAATACTATCACTCTACATTTGGAGACATATTTCAGTTGTTGCTTGCTAGTGAGGCTGTAACAAGAACAAACTATCATACATTCTAATAAACAATAGTAATTGAAATAAGCAGAAACTTAACTTAGCTTTACAAGCTCATTTTTAAATATTAATAACAGTAAAGAAACACACAACAAAACACAATTTTGTGAAAACTGTAAGAGAAATAAAAGTATGAGGAATTGGGGTTTGTTGCATGTAGTCAGGATCAACTTTAGGAGAAACATAGTTACTAACTAATAAATTCATGAGAAGTATGGTGACGGATAGACTAACGCTAACCTTGCAATAGTTACGGTTGGTTAGCTTAGTTGGTAGGAGCTGATATTCGAACGTCGAACACTCTAATTATTCACCTTTAAGGTAGACTTTTCTAGCCATTAGAGTGCTTGACAAAAAAAGAAAAACCAGTGTTGATATTGTGTGGGCTTAGCCGATGCTAAACTGATGCTATTAGTGTCGGTGTTAGTGGCTGCCGCCAAATTTCGAAGCAAAATAAAGGTTTTTTAGTAGTGTGATCACTAGGACTTGAAGTTTGGTCATTTTACTTCTTAACTCGATACAAAAATTAAAATTTTACAAATAACTACGTTTAACTTAGGCAACTTTAAATCTTTACACCTACTTAGATAAAAGAAAAGTCTCAATATCAAAAATATTAAAACAATCGATGCGGTATGATCGAAGTTTAAACTGTGATTTCTCCACTTATATTTAGACGATACTATCTCTACATTTGTTTAGATAAAAGAAAAATCTCGGTTTCATAAAAATAAATTAAAACAATTGACACTATATGATTGGTGCAAATAAAAACTTGATTATCGATATTAAAGAAAATGACTAATAGGTTTTCGATTTTGCATAAAAGTCCATCAAAATTTAAATACAAGCTAGTCAAAAGTCCAACAAAATTTACATTTGCATACACCCCATCTTATAAAAAGAAAATATGGTAGACACCAATTATTTGTGTCATATATACTCATACACTTATACAAAATAAGAAGGGTGGAAAGATATGTCCTTTTTATCCATTCTAGTTTTGTTTGTTGCAGTTATCAACCTCACCAATATTGCAGGGAACCCCAAACAACATGTACATGCGCAGCCCAATCCCAATGGACTGATCAATAACCAGCCACCCACCATTGAACCACATACCACTGAACCCGACAGCCAGAGACCTCTACGACAACTACGATCATCTACAACACCATCACCTATACGACCAGCACCTGTACCCATCCCACCGGTACCACATATACAGCCTCAAGGGCCACCGCGACCACCTCCCCGATTTCTAAGATGAAAGTCTTATCGTTTTCTCAAGTACATCAAGATTTCCTTTATTTGTTGGCTTAGTGTGTTTGTGTGTGAATATATATATATATATATATATATTTATGTCTGTATGGTTTAAAATAAAATAAGTATTCCAAGAGTAGAAAAAGAAAACATGGATACTAAATTTTATTTTAAACTTGATAATTTTTCCTTTATGTTTGATTCGGGTACATGTGAATTTCAAATCTATATTTTGGTGTTTTAATTTGTTGCATCCATGCTCCATGTAAATTTCTATCATTTATATTTATTGAAAATGTATTCTTATAATTTTGGTTCCTTATAGATCGTTCAAAAATATAGTAGTCTTCCATAAATCTACAAATTTAGTACTCTTCCATAAATCTGCCATTTTGATATTTTCAAGTTTTAAAATGTCCAACTTTATTTTCACCCCTATAATTAATGATGATGAAATTGAGGCAAAGCTTATGTAAATGTAAACTCTAACAAAATTATAGCTCCGTTGTAAAATAAATGACTTAATTTTGACTTTGTGTACTATTCATATAAACTTCTTTGATTATATTTTTCGACTAATGTGTACATGTTAATATTAACATATGAGATATTGTTTGATTTTTCGACTTATGTGTACATGTTTGATTTATCACATTGGTTGTAGACATGAGTAACAATTTTATGTTATTAACTTGGATGATGTAAGTTTCTTCGCATAATTCATCATTTTCTTCGCAAAAATTTGCCATCGATTAACCATGTCTAATAATGTTGTTTAAGTTACTGTCTTGCTCCATTAACTAAATTTTTTGTTTCATTTTAAATGAGAGCGGTTAGTGGCAGCGAAAAGTTTAAAGTTTTTGAAATGGAAACGATTTCTACGTTTTGCAAATTGAGATTTGAGATAGAGAAGCACTAGCAGCTTCTCAAAGTGGTAGTGTGATTTATGGCATTACTTGAGAATTTGTGCTCTTGGGAGAAGCTTATAAAAATTTACAATTTTGGAATTTTTTTCTAAGCATATGTTTGAAATTTTGAGTTTGATTGATGAATTTATAAAGAAGATGAAGAAGAAGAAGGGGAGGAACGGTTGTGTTTGGCCTGACTTTTTTTTAACCTATAAGTTACTTTTAGTTTAAAGTTAAAAAATATAACTTTAAAGATAAAGTTTAAGCTGTTTGGATATTTTTAAAATTTTAGTATAAAAGCTACATTTAAAATAATTGTTTGACTTTGATAAAAAATTTCTTATCATTATTTTAATTTAAATTTTCTTCTAAATTATTAAACACACACATTAAGTGAAATTATTTTTTGGTATATTAAGTTAAATATTTTTTGGTATACAAAATTTAAAATATGATAATCTATTTTTTTATCATTCTTTTTATATAAAATTTTTCATAAAGCTGTAAATTTTTAATATTTAAGAAACATAAAAAAAAATGTAGATAAATATTTTTTTTGTGTTAATATAAAACTCGAACTAATTCAAAATATAGAATTTAAACCGTACCCATATATACTACTACGAATCTAATATGTTGTCAAATTAGTATATTAAACAAATATTTTTTTAAAATAATTAACAATAAAAAAAATGCAATTGGTAACACACATACTTCAATTAGCTATCAACAATACACTCAGTATAATATAAAGAAAAATTAGAAAAGTGCATTATTTTTTTAAAAAAAAGAATTATATTTGCAAGTAATTAAAAGTTGGCAAAATCCAAATCATGATCGCATGAGCCATGATGATCATTGCACCGTTACAGACTCACATTATAAGGGAGGGATTTGGAAAAAAGCAAGCATACCAGGGTAGTGTTTAATACGATTAACGTAAAAATCAAACTGTAAAACAAGAACAAAACATTGTCGGCAAGATTCGAAGAGGAGTATATATACAAAGGCTTCCGAAAAGTTGATACAAGTTCCGTTCTTTTTAAAATAAGTTGGTATTTTTAACTTTTCAGATTTTTCCTTTTTGTTAAATTTTCTACTATAAATTTAAGTTGCTTATTTATTGTAGAACTTATTTAAAAGAGTGTTTGGCCCTACTTTTCCTTTTAAGTGATAAAAAGTTGAAAAAAAGTCAGGCCAAACACTACCGTAGAATTGAGAAAAAAAAAGTTGGTGATAATGCATTATTAGATTTGGTGGATACGTAAAATTCAATTGTTTATTTTTTTTACAAGATTAAACGGTTAAAATTAAATATTTTATTGAGGTTTATGGTATATCATCTACGATATTTGTCCACCTTATATATTAATTTGGGATTAAAAACTATCGGAGGGGACCATTATGATTGATGGATGCATAGTTAAGGAACATAAAAGGAATGTAAGGTATTTAGGAGATCTAAATGAAATCAACAATTTAATTAAAAGACTAAACAAATAATTTAGCTTTTTTTTTATAGAGTAAATTACATTTTCCTTCTCTAAGAGATGCTTAAATTACACCATTTTCTCCTTTTATGTTAAAATTAAAATATACACTCTCCTTTCCTCTAATGCAAATTATAAATTCACTTCTCTCCCTAAAAAGATGTTTATATTACACTACCATCCCCTCTTATGTTAAAATATACCATGTCACCCCCTCTTATACAAATTATAATCACATTTCCCTCCCTTGAAAGAAGTTTGAATTTCATTCCTCTTTCCTCTTATATTAAAACACACATTTCTCTCATTTAATAAAAATTCAATTTAATGTAATTAAACTTCTAATGCATATATTTTAATTATTACATTTGTTCATATCATTAACATATAATGTTAAATGTTGTTATAAATTATGAAACGGTAAAAAATAAAATGCAAATCTTGAATAAATTATTAAAGTCAATTAAAAAACTATTTTATATTAAATTTATATTCTAAAACAATATGATTTTCAAAGAAAAGAAAATTAATTTCCTAAAATGTTGAATTAAAGTTTTTGAGCTTGTATAATTTAGGCAAAATTACATGTTTGTTCCTTTATCTTATTTTTTTTGTAACATTTTGGTCATTTATCTTTCATTTGTAACATTTTGGTCATTTATCTTATCTTTTTGTAACACTTTCGTCCTTTATCTTTTATTTGTAACACTTTGATCATTTAAAAAACATAAAAATATGAAAAAATTGATGAAGATGATGTACATTTTTATCAAAATTATGATTTTTATTTAATTTTAATAAAAAGTATCTTAACAAATAAAATTCAGAATTTTTTTAAGAAAAAAAAAATATGAAAAAAAAGATTTATATGTGAATGTTATAAAAAAATGAAAAGTTTTGTAGGGATGAAAACAAATAATTTCATTTTACAGGGGGTGAAAACCAAAACTCGGTATAAAAGTAGGGACCGAAAATATTTTACCCTATAATAAAATTGATTACTACCAAAACTTGGGAATTAGATACTCTCCAACACTTTGTGTCCAGCCTCTCTCATTTTTCTAATCCAAGGGTTGTTGATCAACAAAAGAAAAAAAATATAGTGTAGAGGAGAGAGAAAAAGATGATTGAATGACTGAGATGAAAGCAGAAGAAAAATATGAGAGGAAGGGTGTTAGCCTTTATTTTCAGTTAGAGTTGAAAAGGCATTTAAAATTAAATAATAAATGTCTGGATTCAAATTAAGGCAAAATTGTTAAGACTTTGCCTTTTTGATTATTTGTTGTTTCGATTCCAAGCAAAATTTTACAATTTGTGGACTTGGCTAATTCAAGAGGTGATATTGGGATTTCACGTTCGATTGTCACAGCAGTTTCAATCGAAGCAAAGTTCAGAGTTCACGCCAACGTGCCAATTAAGATACGCGTCAAGGACTTAGTGTTTGATATCTTAAGTAGTTTATAGCAGTTATTATTTGTCGCTTATAAATATTAGAAGTTGTATGCGAAACAAGGGTCACATTTCATTTACAAGCTTCCTAAAAATTCAAAGTACTCAGTGTCAGAGAAAAACAAGTGAACAAGGAAATGTATGAATTTGTGTATCACTTTTATTTCTTGTAAACTTTATCATTTTAATGCAATTTATGTTTTCAAGTACTTTTATCATCGTTGTTCTTTAGATAGATTCATTCGGTTCGAGTGAATTTACAAAATCTTCATGTTTTTACAATAAATGTTCGTTTCAATGATGAACATTGACTTTTCTTTATTAAATTAAATGCACAAAACATGTTCTAGGAATCACTAGTCGTTCCTGCAAGTAATTAATGCAAACTAGCACTTATTTACCAAAAATCACAATAAATTAAAGGCCGGAAAGAATCCAGATCCCAAAACTTGTTATAATAGTAGACAGTAGATATTTTTAATATTTAATTAATTTTTAAAATTTAAAATTAAATATACTACTTGTTACGCATAGATATCTATATGTTGTACTGTTATAAAAATAATATTTAACTAATAAATTAAATCAAATTGACTAGTTTATGAGTGTTTGTTTTCTTTTTTAAAAACTACAAATCTCTCTCTCATATTTCTTTTTCCCTAAAAACAATATATTAAAAATAAGCTACTATATTTATCACTTATGCATCCCGCTTCTCATGTAATTTTACTTTCTTCTGACTTTTTCTCAAATCAAACACATCATATTAAATAAACTGAAAAAAATTAGTTACTTTATAAAGCAGGTAAGAAAAGAATTTCCCGCTTCTCACTTTGTAATGTTGGGAAATTATTTTTCTACAATTTGCTTATTGAATGCACAAATTTTAATTTTAATTTTTTTTTACTAATATGTTTAATTAGTGCTCTAGGAGCATTGAGTAATTGAAAGTGATATTGAGCTCCCAATAAAATTGTTAATATTAGCATATTTCTCTTTTACCAAAATTTGAACTCTGATATGATTATAATCGTTAGTTCTTTTAACCCTTAACATAAATCAGTTAGCTAGCTTTTTTTTACTAAGAATAAAGAATATTCATTTATTCAAATTGATTAAGTACATCGATGCAAACTCACAATATTCATGTTAATAACATAAAACGGCCAATTGCATAACCCTATAAATATGACTATATTAAAATGTCTGGAATGTTCATGTCTCCGGATTTGTAGTGTTGATTAAACCAAAGTCGACATTGATTGGATATGCACTAGATTGAAATTAATCATTCAATCTGAAACAAATGAACATCGCACAAAAACGGGACAAACACAATACTTCACACAAAGACGGGACAAACACAATACTCCGCACAAAGACGGGACAACAAAAATCAAAACAAATAAATATGTAAAAATCAAACTTATTTATTATAATGAGAAAGAAAAAACAATTTGGAGGGATGATTGATAAGTGCTAACAAGTAGTTAAATTCCATACTCAATTACGGCAATTATCGACTTGTTTTCAAAGATATTTATAATTAAAACCCCAAAACTTTGTACTTTTTAACTAAAGATAATTGTTATGTCATAATCCTAATTTTTAAGCTTGCATGACCAAAAGAGGAGCAAAAATAATTCCTTCTCCAAGAGGCTGGTAGTTGAGCGACCAGTGGTAGCTGAGCGACCAAATTGAGGGAAACCTTGAACAACAAGCAAAGAATTCTACACGTGTCAAGTAACCCCTTCACCAAGACAAACTGGTAGCTGGGCGACCAGATGGTAGCTGAGCGACCAAATTGAAGGAAGTCTTGGGCATCAAGTATGAATTTTTACACGTGTCAGATAAACCCTTCACCAAGACAAGCTGGTAGCTGAGCGACCAGCTGCTTTTCACGCCTATAAATAGCCTTGGAGAGAGACCAGTTGAGATATGAGTTTGGAGAGAAAGAAAACAGAGAAATCTGAGGTGCATTGCCTAGGAGATTGAAGGTGGATTCACACATCTTTGAGACATCAAGGGTGATGTTCATTCACTTCTATTTTCCTCATCTTTGTAAGCTCACCATGTGTAACTAAATCTATTGTTGTTAGGATTAGATGTAGCTTGTTTATGAATATTTACAACTCTTAATCATGTTATGATATGTTCTAATTCATTCATCATTATTGGTGTTATCTTTGATCTTCATGTTTAGCTTTTGATTTAAATTTATAGACATATAATGTTTGAATCAAGAATTTAAAGATAATCACCTATTAAACCCTAATTTCTAGACATAGATTTAGGATTAATATTCACTTTTTGTATTGGGATTTAATGCTTTTGTGTTGTTTGAATTATCCGAGACATCGGAGTTTGAATAATGTAATTAGTCGTTATATTGATTAATTGTTGAGACATCGAGGGTTAATAAATATAACGTGATTCTCGTCGTTATCTGGACACAGAAACATACGTGAGCAATACGTGATAATATTGATGAATGGTTAAAATATATCTAACTGATTTAGAAACGTAGATACGAGTAAATGTGTAAAGTCTAATCCCGACAACCTTTTCTCTTTGAATTCTAAACAATTTCTTTACCATCACTATATTTTCTTACTTTTACATAAACAAACATCTTTAATCACTTTACTTAAAATTATATTAATTATTGAACGGCATCAATATCGCACCAGTCCCTGTGGAGACGATAATATAAAAATACTTACTTTTGTACTTCAACAATGATTACAGACCAAAATATACCTTAAATCACCTCTATCTGATAGACTAAAAAGAAAAAAGTTGTAACAACTAGGATTAGACGAAGAGAAGAAAAAAAGAAAAAAAGAAGGATTATCGAATTAATTCTCTTTTTAGTAAATCAGTTAGCTACCTTAATTCCTAATGTTTGTCAATTTAATGATTTTTATTTATCAATTGAAATTATTTTAATATGATATACATATACTTACATAGGTATGTGTACACATGCTCTAGAGATGAATATCATTTTTGTTTACAAATAACTATTTTCTTTAACTCGGGCAATTCTGAATCTTTACACTTTTTTTTATAAGTAAATTGAATTATAAAGGAGTATTAGAAGTTTTTAATCCCTTACGAAAGAAGCAATTATACTATGCTCCGAATCTCTACACTTGTTTAGATAAAGTTTTTTCATTTATTTTTTTAATACTTGTTTAGATAAAGTTAAAGTTTCAGTATCTTAGGAATTAATTAAAGCAATCAATAAGGCATGACCGGGCAAGCAAATACTTTATTTTCAATATATAAAAAAAATGACTTGCAAGGTTATTTTTGCAAAAAAGTCCAACAAGTTTAATTATAGGTTAGTCAAAAGTCAAATTTTATGGAAAATCTTTTATTTTCTTCTAAATTGTCATAAAAAATGTAATAATTCTAAAAATAATTGTGGAGAGGACGACACTTCCTTATTGCGAGAGAGAGAATAAACTGTATAATATGAATCCTTCATACACAAATTAATAATTGATATTACATGTACGCGTAAACTTTTTTAGATAAAATAAAAATTTCACTTTCATAAAAGTAAATTAAATCAATTGATGTGAGCAAACAAAGACTTTAGTTTCAATATAAAATATGACATATAGGAATTTTTATATAAAAAGTTCAACAACATTATTTAAATATAAGCTAGTCTAAAATCAAAATTTCATTGATTTTTTTTTCTTCTAAATACTCATTAAAAAAAGATAATAATTCTTACAAAATTGTGGATACGAGGACACTTCTTTAATATGAAAAATTATATAATTCTATTAAATTCATGGAAAGGATGACACTTTCTTAGTATGAGGTAGAATAATTTCTATAATATCAATGGTACTTGACGACGCATTCAATGCTGAGATGTGGGGTATGTATATCGGGATGAATTTGGTTCGGAGAGAGGGGATTACTCTCAAGTTGAAAGTGAGTCAAAGATTTTAGTCGACATGGTAACAGGAAACTGCAATACTAACAGAAATATTCCTACTTTGATTCGGCGCATTTGTGACCTTATATAACATGAATTGGCAAGTTCAAATCAACCATACATGACGTGAAGGAAACAGATCAGCCGATTGGCTAGCTAATTTTAATTTTAATTTGAACTCTTTTGATTTGCATGTAATGGAGACCCTTCCTAAAGAACTCCAAAGTCTCATTTTTGATAATATTTCCAGTGTTTGCATGTCTCGAAATATTCGTTTAGTTTTATAATATTTTTTTTTCAATTGGGCCTCGCCCTTTTTTATTACCAAAAAAAAAAATTCTATAATATCAATCCTTCGTAGACAAACTTAATGTAAGGGAGAATAAACCGTATAATATCAATCCTTAATAAACAAATTAATTCCGTCAAAAAAATATAAAATAAACAAATTAATAATTAATATTACATATACGCACATGTTTAAATCTTTGTGCATCAAGTATACACAATTTTTAGCTTAATTGGTAAAAATGCTAAATTTATTAGATTAGATGATGTGACTAAAATTGAAACCTCAACTAATCCACATGTACCTTGGACCTATGAAGCACGGACTCTGACACGGACACCGCGACACGACACGATATGAACACTTTGACACCGCTAATGTAAAAAATATACGACACCGACACCGCTACATATTTATAAAAAATATAAGTTTAAAATTAAAAATACATACATATGCATCCAAGTTGAACAAATTTTTCAATAAAAAAAGTATTAAAAGAATATATGATAGTACATTTGACATTTACTCATCCAACTACTATCGAAAAACAAAAAATAATGTAATCAAAATGCAATATATTTAATTCCTCATTGATCAATATTATTATTTCGACATATCTTTAATCGTTGTATATATGTTTGAGAAAAATATATCCAAATAAAAAAAATAAAATTTGGACACTTACCCCGACACGTTTGTAGGAGTGTCTTATAGGTGTCAGACACCGATTTAAGGAGTGTCGGAATAAAGAAAAGATTATTTTTTTGGACACCTCTCTGACACGTTTGTAGGAATGTCGTACGGGTGTCATACGAGTGTCGGACACCGACACGTGTCGAACACCGCGACACGTCTAATCATAGAGGTGTCGGTGCTTCATAGCCTTGGACAACATCGAATGTCTATACTTATTTTGATAAAAGAAACATTTTGGTGTCATAAAAATAAATTAAAACAATCGATGTAGTATGACTGGGAAAACAAATGACTTCATTTTCAAACCAAAAAGAATGACTAAAAGGTTTTTAATTTCTTTTCTATAAAAAGTACAACCACGTTTAAATATAAGTTAGTCAAAAGTCAAAATTCATTGTAAATTTTCTTTCTTTCGAAATACTAATTAAAAAAATATAATAGACAAAATCATGGAAACTAGAACCGATCCAAGAC
This sequence comes from Trifolium repens, assembly GCA_030408175.1. Lineage (NCBI taxonomy): Eukaryota > Viridiplantae > Streptophyta > Magnoliopsida > Fabales > Fabaceae > Trifolium > Trifolium repens. Next base: position 7,813,739 of record CP125842.1, read on the forward strand.
TAAATGAGGTTGAAAGTAAATTTTAAAGTAAAACAAAAAATAATTGCTCAAATTTTTGAAGAGTTGTAAAATTATTATCTCATTTTTACAATTTATTTTTATCCTACTATAAACTAATGAACTTATAGTTTATAAGGAACTTTTGTTTTTTTTTTTTTCTTTTTTTACTATTTTTTCTTTTTGAAAGTTTAAAACTCTCGCTTGTGTTGCCTTACCCTTAAATCGGCCTTTGCAAAAAGAAGGGAACTTCCATAATCCAAGGGAGGATAAACTCTATATATATGTTAAAAAATTAATAATTGATACTACAGTACATTTATATGTTAAAAAATCATGTGGACTTATTGTACAAAACTCTAATTTAATTGGTAAAAATATTAAAATTATGTTGGACATCGTAATTGAAGTTTGAATTCCAAAAATTCCACCAATACTTTGTCAAAGTCGAATCTCCACACTTGCTTCGATAAAAGAAAACGATAAAAGAAAAGTTGCAGTTTCATAATAATAATAAGGCTTAATTGCATTTTTGGTCCCCTTATTTTGCAAAATCTGCAATTTTGGTCCCCCTATTTTAAAATCAAACATTCTAGTCCCCCAATTTCGATTTTTGTTGCACTTTTGGTCCCCCATCCCATTTTTTGACCAAGTGGCAACCAAAACGATTACATGGCAATACTTATGGAAAATAAAAGTATCACATCAACAAATATTTTAATTAAAATATTAATTTTTTAATGTTCAATATGAAAGATACTATTTTTTTAAACAAAAAAAAATCTGGAAAACGAAAAAATATAATTTTTTAAAAAAATCTGAAATCTGAAATATGAATTTATTTTTAGAAAAAAAAGAAAAAACAAAAATGATTAATTTTTAAAAAGTTGAAAAAACAAAAAATTTTGATTTAAAAAAAAAAACTGAAATGTTAATTTTTTAAAAAAAATATCTGAAAATTTATTTTATATGTTTTTTTTTAAAATTAAATATTAAAATTAATATTTCAGATATTTTTTAAAAAATAATTAGTTTTTTCAGTTTTTTTAAAATAATTTTAAATGTTTTTTCGATTTTTAGATTTTTTAAAAATAAATTTAAATGTATTTCAAATATTATTTTTTTTATAAAAATTAGAAATATTAGTTTTTTAAAAAACTGAAATGATTATTTTCTTTTTAAAATCTGAACATAAAATAGTATTTGAAATAAAACTGAAATATTAAATAATTTTTCAGATATATTTATAAAAATTAATTTTACAGATTTTTTTTAAAAAAATATAACATTTTTTTTTTTTGGTTTTTTTCAGTTTTTTTTAAATAAATTAATATTTCAGGTTTTTTTAAAAAATATTATTTTTTGGTTATTCAGATTTTTTTTTAAAAATAATATTTTTCATTTTGGAAATTAAATACTTAAAATTAAAATATTTGGTGACGTGGAATTTATATTTGCCACATGTATTGCCACGTAAGCATTTTGGTTGCCACTTGGTTAAAAAATTGGGTGGGGGACCAAAAGTGCAACAAAAATCAAAATAGGGGGACTGAAGTGTTTGATTTTAAAATAGGGGGATCAAAATCGCACTTTTGGCAAAATAGAGGGACCAAAAGTGCAATTAAGCCTAATAATAATAATAAATTAAAACAATCAACATGGTATGACTAGGCAAACAAATACTTCATTTTCGATATGAAAAAATGATCTAAGATTTTTTTTTTTTTAAATAAAAAAGTCAAACAACGTTTTAATTGTTAGATAATAATAGTTGAGCCTAAGATATTGGCAGGGCCGGCGCGATCATTGAGAGGTCCGGTTTGAATATTAAAAATGGACATTTAACAAAAAAAAATTGTTAAAATATCATAAAGAAGTGTCATCTATTTAAATTATAATTAACATAAAAAACACCAACAATGAACCGGTTTAAGTGGTAAGTTTTTGTTCCCGTTAAACATGTGATCAGGGATTCAATTACATGGTATAAGCGCATAAAAAAAAAATTGATTGGAAGGGGAGAAAATTCTTTACCAAGAAACATGTAATTAATATTATTTTACTTGTTTAGAATATTATTTTAATAAACATATGATGTTGTATGAATATTCGTAATATATAAGTATTATTATAAGGTTTTAAAATTAATCTATTGAGTAATATTTTATAAACACCGTAAAGGGTCGGGCCTGGATATTGGGTTTTTATGTTTTTTAGTTAATGGTATAGTGTTTTAGGATTTATACTATGTATTGTAATTTTTAAAGTTAATAGTTCTTTATTCTTCTGTAAAGTAGGTGAATTTTAATTTTTTTTATGTAATTTTTTTTTTTCAGATTACCTCTTGTAATGTTGTTTTTATTTTTTTTCGTAGTTTATTTTACCTCTGTGTCTAAAAAAAAAATTCAGCAAGGGGTAAAATACACTACAAAAAAAATATTACAAGGGGTAATCTCAAAAAAATAATTACAGAGAAAAACAAAACTCACTTACTTTGCAAAAATAAAGACCTATTAACTCTAATTTTTATTTTGTCAAGCAATTATGAAGCACATACACGAATATAAGTATCAGTCTATCAGATGATATGTATCTCATACAGTGATACGTCAATCATTGCAAATATATGATACAATATGTTTAAGATACATATATTGAATTTTTTTTATTTTTTTACGCGCAGTAAAATGCTAGCAAATGATACAAGTAACAGAGAAATTTTTATATGGATACACACTTAACAATTAATAGTTAGGCACATCCAATCAAATAATTACAAACAATAAAAATAATAATAAAATATAAAAAAGAAAAGATTATTCATAATTAATAATCATCTTCCTCTAATTTTCTAAGTGGTATCATCATCTTCACTCCGCTATAATTGCCGCCCAACTTTCTATTTTTGTTTAATCAGCGGACATCGCCTACCATAAACTTATATCTTTCTATTTTCTTATTTCTATATTTCCTTTCTATTATTTGGGTGCAAATACCTTTTTTCTCTTTTTATTAATTAGGTTTTCATTCCAATTACTTATTTCATTTCATATTTAATTGCTTACTAAGATTGAAATTGGTCCTATTTTTTTTTCTTCTTTTTTTGACGGTAAAATCAGTTCTTAATCTTATTAAAGATGAATGTTGGCAACGAAACTTGAAAAAGTACCGCAATCACAAAATATATTGAGCAGGTGTTGGTGCATTGACGCAACTTGATTTTGGAGTGTGATTTACTAATTTACCGTATATTGTTGAGGATGTTAAAATTTTGTTGCTAGTTGTTTGACATTGTGGTGTTGATAAAGAAATATGGGGATGTCAATTGGTTATTTTGACGAAGATAGCACAATTAATGGGAAAAATTGATGGTAGACTTTAATTCTCAAACCTTTCCTTTTTTTTTAATAGATTTTTTTTTATTATTGTTATATTATTTGTAATGATTTGATTGGATGTGCCTAAGAGCATCATTATCGCCTTATTTTGAAGGGTTGCTACACTGTTATCAATAATCCTTTGTACAGTTGAACCGATATTTGAAAAGTAAAGAACATGCATTAATTGGCAACGTTCACATGCAGAGAAACACTTCCATAGACACAACTATAAACTATTCAAACTTTGACATACATACAAAGCTTAAATAAAATTTAAAGATAAAAGAATTAATTGATTTAATTGATGTGACTAAAATATTTATGATTTAAATTTTATATTTTATGTGTGTGTGCCTATATAGAATATATTTGGGGTTGTGCCTATAGTAGAATTGCCCTCACATGCAAAGGAACGTTTCTTTTGTGCTAGCAGAATGAATCATAATTAATGGCAATGAATAACAATGAATTGAAACTATATTTTTTTATTAAATTGCATTTAGCCAATATACATGCAACGGCCATATTAAGTTCAGCAAGAATAAAAAGCATCCATTGCACTAATAATTTGTCATACTTCTTTTCTCCTTGTAATTTTTTTTTCTTCTACACAAATTTTTTTTTCAATGAATCCCAATCACAAAAATTCTTGGATCAATTATTTGCAAAATAGTATCAATCCTCCTATTTCAAATCAACAAAATACCTCATATTTTGGAAATGCACATCTTAATCCAAATCCAAATCATAAACCAAATTTTCAAAATTCTTTTTTTATTCCAAATCCACAAAATAACCCACAATTTGGAAATTATCCATATCCTACACCTTATCCATATCAACACCCACAATTTCCATCTCAATCAACTAATCCAACTATGCCTTATGGGGTACAAATGAGTAGTAGTGGAGCACAATCAAATGGTCAAGAGCTTGAAACACCACCATTTTGCACTCAAGGTGGATTGGATACTATTAACCTTGGTGAAGATGTCGGTTCCACACCAGTTGTGAATACGCCGAAAGTAAGATTCCAATCAAGGGAGGGGAAAGTTTTTGGAAGAGGATTGGTGAAGCTTATTAATTCCGCCGTTCAAAAGTTTGTTGGGTGCTATAAACAAGCCGTGACTACACAAAAAAGCGGGAGCTCTGAGAGCGACGTCATTTTAGCTGCAAAACAAATATATTACCAAGATGAGCATGAAAAATTCACATTTGAAGATGCATGGAGAATATTGAAAGATGAACCCAAATGGCTTGCAGGTTTAACGGAACCTTCCGCAAAAAGAACGAAGAATTCTGCTTCAGGAGCATATTCATCATTTTCTAACCCACTTACACCAACGAGTAGCGAATATAATCCACCATCACCTACTTCGTTATGTCGTCCAATGGGTCAAAAGGCGGCCAAAAGGAAGGAGAAAGAAAAGCTTGTGTAAAAGTCTATCCCTTTGGAAAAAATTGATGATTTGCAAGATGACTTAAAACAAAAAGTTCACATAATGTCGGAGTTTTCACGTAATTGGACACGTATTGAAGAAGAAAAACTTGAGATGGAAAGGGAAAGGTTGAAGATCGATGATTTGCAAATACTCACAAAGGATACATCAAATATGAATCAAAGACAACTACAAACGCATGAAATATTGTGCGACATGATTTCAAAAAAATATGAACTTAATTGATATGATTGTATGTTAGGTATTTTTTAGATTCTCTTAATTAGCCGTTATTTAACTAGCCATTAAAATATGTACTTCATTTTTATTTTATCAAATAAAAACTAGCCGTTAGTCGTTAGAAACTATGATTTAATTCCTTTAAATCATGTCATTAGAAGAAAAAAAAAGTATATTAAACTATATGAATTAGGCCATTATAATCATATTAAAAAAACACTATTTTTTTTGACGCAAGAAAAAAAACACTATATTAAACTATATTATTACAAAATATAAATGTGAAAAAATGTGTGGGGTTCAATGGGATCCACTTGTGAGTTTTTAGTAAATTGTATGAATATTTGAGAAATGTGGTAGAGTTGTTAATATATTTGGGAAGTATAAAATAATATAAAAAATAAAATGAGACCCACTTAATGCACTTAAATGAGTTCATAGAATAATGATGCTCTAACTATTAATTGTTAGGTGAGTATCCACACAAGAATTTCTCCCACCACTAATAGCATTATCTGTAAGCATTCTTGCTTTTCTTGCTCAAATTCTCCCGTAACAATATTGGAATAACAATAAGAATAATAAATGAGAATAATAATAACAATAAAAATAACAGCAATAAAAAAAAAAAAACAGAATTTTATTTCAAATATTAAAACTATTCAAAGTTTAAATATTTAATAACTAAATCTAGAGTAGGAATAAGAATAATAATAACAATAATGACAGATTCTTATTCTTCAATAGGATTGTTAGAATCAAATCTCTTACTTGTGAGAATATTCTGATTTTTATTCTTTAATTGCAATCATTATTTTTTATAGATTCTTATTCTTTTGGATTCAAAAATTAACATTTGAATTGCTAATAAGAGTACCGTAAAGAGCAAAATTCAAACATTTTTTGAAATGCTTCAATCTCCTTCATTCAACTACTATTTATTCCCATCATTGTAAGGTTTCAGCACTGTTTTTCTTTGTATATTATTATTCTTATTCTTTCAATCTATCATGTGGTGGGTTGTTATTCCTTATATTGCTTATTTTTATTTCTTATTTTAATTTATTCTACTATTTCAAGTCGGTTATATTATGATTCTTTCAACTATTTATTTTTGAAATTTATTCTTTAAGGAAAGCTGTAGTTTTCGTGGAGATTTTCCTACGGATTTTGACTTTAGGGACTAAAACAAAAAAAATAGTACATTTAGGGACTTATTTGCAACAAAACAAGATACATGGACTAAAACCAAGAATTCACGAACATACAAAGATCAAAAGATCTATTAAGCCTTTAACAAATTATAAAATTCACGATGGTATGAAGATTTATATAATATGTTACATCAAAAGAGGTTGTTAGTTGTGTATGAGAGTTTCAAAGTATATTTTCGGAATATGATATTTGATAATTTAATGTTCCTCACACTAAGACCGATAAGAATTTTTTATTTTTAGCAAAATAATTGATTTTTTTAATTTAATTTTTTCAATAGGATTGTTAAAATCAAATCTCTTACGTGTGAGGATATTCTGATTCTTATTCTTCAATTGCAATCATTATTTTTTTATAGATTCATATTCATTTGGATTAAAAAATTAACATTTGAATTGCTAACTTGAGTTATTTATGTCGGTGAGGTAGTGTTTCAAGCATACACTATAAATAGTTTGTGCATAAAAATATTGGGTGTGAATTTCCGAATCAAAAAACAAAATTGTATTATATTTTTTAAATTTTACAAATAATAGAAATGAAACTAATTTTATTAAGATTTAATAAGTATACTGTCAACCTTATAAGAGATTTTTAACATATGTAGTTCGAAAATTGAGTTAGTTTGTTACTTTAAAATAGATACTATATTATTATACCTTATTTGTGGTTCATATATGCATACAATTTATTTTTTAAATATTGCTTTTACTTATTGAACAATATGTTTATCGTTGTTTAAGATATTTAATTTAATTTGTTTTATTTGTTCATTTAGTTTATTATTGTATTATGTATGATTTTCGTTGGACTAATCTGTAATATTAAAATTCGAAATATAAATTATTTAAATTATTTATGCGTTGGAAAATTATTTTTTGTTGATTCTAACGAATATATCTTCAAGTAACTCTTTTTAATGATGGTTGAACATAATTACTTTTCGTTTAATATAACATTATCTAATAGGTAATGGATATAATATAAGTATTAGAATAGCATTAATTTTTGTTCCGTTATATATTGATTTGTATCTTTTTGTTTTTTGATTTGACTTAAAATAGATGTCATTGGTTTAATTACTGGGATGTCCAATGAGAGAGTATCTTCGTGATGGCAAAGTCACCATAGTTTTTGTTGCTTCTAATTGTAATCTTTTAGTAATTAGTAATAATAGTAATGAATTCTTCATTTGATTTGGTTTCTGATTCTGCTTTAAATCCAGGTAGGAAGGCATGGAGAATGAAGGTTAGGGTTGTAAGAATTCCTCAAATCAATTCTTGGTAAATTTTCATCTTCTCCACTAATAACTTTTATGCATAATAGACATGATTCTCTTATCATTTCATGCACTTGAAATATTGTTCCTTTTGCAAATTCATATGCCAAATTGTTAAAATATTGTGAGTTGTTATCGCAATTTTCATTTTAGGTAAACTATTTGATTTTGGGGTGGGTAGTTTAGTGCGGGTAGAAATAAAATTAGTAATTGAGAAAAAATGTATTGTAGGTGTTTGATAAAATGTTCATGTGAAAAATTGTGGTAGATGCAATATAACTATATGTCATTGATTTAATTTTTAATGTCTTTCTTTGTGTGTCATTTATAATAGGCTTAAATATGCTTTTGGTCCCTGCACTTAGGGATCGTTTGAGTTTTAGTCCCTACAATTGAAAAACCTTTCAAACAGGGACTACACTTTCAGTCAACTTTTAAAAAGGTCCCTGGCTTGACTTTTTAGCTGATGTGTCACTAATTTTGCCATTTGTCATTGACTGTTTGGCCAGGTGGGCGCTGACTAAGCTATTTTAAACTTGAATGGACAAAAATGCCCTTTGGCAATCCTGGCTTTCTGAAAATGACGATAATACCCTTGTGACTGTTAATTGTCTGAAATAGTAACCAAAAGGGATTATTTCGTTTTAGGGTTTATGCGTGCGAAGAAGAAACGATTGTGATACGATTCAACCTGTAGAAGAAGAAAACGAGTTCGAATTGAAACACGAAGACGAAATCTCTTGGTTAAAGCAAACGATTATGGGACGAGAAGGTATGTTTTTCTTGCTTACTTATTGGTTTAAGTTCGTGCTTACTGATAACGATGCTAATTAAAAATGAAATGGATATGCTCGTGGTTACTGATAACGATGCTAATTAATAAAGACGACTGCTATTTTATGTTTTATTGTGTTTGTTTTGGTGTTTACTGCAATGTTAGAATAGTGATAAGCCTTGTGTTTGTTTTGTTGTTTACTGCAATGTTAGAATAGTAAATTAAGCCTTGTAATTAGGTCAATATTAGAATAGTGATAACGATGTTTTCACTGCATTGTTTTGGTAGGGACCATACCCATGTGATGTTATTAGTTTAGTATTAGATTAGTACTTTTTTTTTGGGACCACAAAAAATAATTTATAATTTTTTTATAATTTTGTTTATGTTTTATTGTACAGTCATGAGATGGTCTGTTGCTTTTCATCATGGTGGTAAGTTTGTTAGAGATTGGATTATATGTTACAGAGGGGGGGATAGAGCAATATTTAAACTTAAGGATGATGATGACTGGGGTTATGATGAGATGTGTTGTTTAGTTGAAGATGACTTGAAAATTAGTAAGGGGTATAGGTTGTGGTGGATGGTTGAAGAAGATATCAATTTTAGGCTAGTAAGTGTAGATGAAGATGCATTTGAAGTTAAGGAATATGCTGTTAGAAATAGCTGTGTTGCTAACATATATGTTGAGCATGATGTGGGTGAAACTAGTGGGTTAGTAATTGGTCCAAACTGTATCAATACTAGTCGGGGGTGTGATAGTTCTCAGGTTATAGATAAAGAGAAGGGAAAAAATGTTGTTGTTGCCTCTGATAATGAAAAAGATGATGAGATTGCTGAAGATGATGATGATGCTAGTGCTGAAGATGATGATGGTTTTAGTAGTAGTGAAGATGAGGCTAAGGGTGTGAGTTTTGATGACAGTGAAGATGAAAGAGGGTTGGGACTTGAAGATGGATTTGAAGTTCCATATGCTGAACCTAAGAATGGCACAAATAGGGTCATAGTTGAAGGGAAGTCCTTTAGAGTTAAGCACGGAGCTAACAAAAACCCAACCCCAACTAAAAAAACTGAAACACCCAAGAATAAGTCAAATGTTTGTGACCCTGAGTGGGAGAAAGACTACATGAGTGAAGAGTTAAATTCAGATGATTCTGACAAAGAATGTGGGTCCAAAGCTGTAACATTTAATATGGACCACTTGAATAAGGACACTGAGTTTAACTATGGTATGGACTTTAAGTCACTAGAGGAGTTTAAAGATGCAATTAGAGAGTGGTCAGTGTTAAATGGGAGAGAGATAAAGTACTTAAAAAATGACAAAGTTAGGTGTAGAATTGGCTGTGTCAATAATTGTGGCTTTATTGCTCACTGCAGTAGAGTAGGTCAAAAGCATACTTATAAAATAAAGACATGGTATGGGACCCACACATGTGCAAGGACTTTAAACAATAGATCTGCAACATCCAAGTGGGTATCCAAGAGTGTTGTTAAAAAGTTGATGGTTACAGATAAGGTAAATGTCAAAGATATCATGCAAGAGATGAGGAGTACTTACTCAGTTGGAATATCATTTAACAGAGCCTGGAAGGCTAGGATGAAGGCTAAGGAAATTGTAGAGGGTGAGGCAGCAAAACAATATGGTTTGTTATGGAGGTATGCAGAGGAGCTTAGGAGGGTTTCTAAGGGCAACACTTGTAAGATAAATGTGGAAAGGACATTGGTAACTAGCCAACCAAGATTCAGTAGCTTCTATTTTTGTTTTGAGGGGACTAAACAAGGATTTTTATCAGGCTGTAGGCCTTTTATTGGGGTAGATGGATGTCACTTGAAGACACAATATGGAGGGATTTTGTTAATAGCAGTTGGGAGAGATGCTAATGATCAGTATTTTCCTCTTGCTTTTGGGGTGGTTGAAAATGAATGTAAGGACTCCTGGAGGTGGTTTTTGACCTTGCTGTTAGAAGATATAGGAACTGAGAGAAGATGGGTTTTTATTTCAGATCAGCAAAAGGTATATTACTTAAATTTTTTTTTATTTGTTATATTACTTTCAATATTTGATTTTTTATTCTTAATTATGTTTGAATATGCAGGGATTAATGCAAGTTTATGAAGAGATGTTTGATAGAGTTGAGCACAGACTGTGCCTGAGACATTTGTATGCCAACTTCAAGAAGAAGTTTGGAGGAGGAACTCTGATAAGAGACTTAATGATGGGTGCAGCAAAGGCAACTTACATCCAGGCTTGGCAAGCAAAGATGAATGAATTGAAGAAGGTTGACTTCAAGGCTTGGAAGTGGTTATCAAATGTGCCTACTAAATTGTGGTGTAAGCATGCCTTTTCATTTTATCCTAAGTGTGATGTTTTAATGAACAACTTATCTGAAGCTTTCAATGCAACTATCCTAGTAGCTAGAGATAAACCTATACTAACAATGTGTGAGTGGATTAGGACATATCTCATGAATAGGACTTCTACTATTAGAAACAAATTAAGTAAATGGCAACATGATATTATGCCTATGCCTAGGAAAAGGTTGAATGTAGAAGTAGAAGGGGCTGGGAATTGGCTTGCTACATGGGGTATAAATATGGAATTTGAAGTAGAGCTTGTAGGTGGTGGAGGTAAGAGGTTTTCTGTTGACTTGACTAAAAGGACATGTTCCTGCAATTTTTGGGAGTTAGTTGGTATACCATGCAGACATGCTGTAAGTGCCATGAGTAAAATTGATGCAAATCCTGAAGACTTTGTTTCTGAATGGTACTCTAGACAGAAATATGAGACTTGCTATAGTTACAATGTCAGTACAATCAATGGCCAAGACATGTGGCCAGAGATAGAGTATGAAGAAATGCTTCCTCCATTGTACAAGAGAGCATCAGGTAGACCAAAGAAACTAAGGAGAAGAGGTGGTGATGAACCTATACCTGGTAAATGGTCTAGAAGGGTTCATGGAGGTGGTGATACCAATAGATGTACAACATGTAATGCACCTGGGCACAATGCAAAGGGTTGTAAGAGTTTGACAATTGATCCTGAAGCAGCAAAAAGGAAGGTAAATGTTAATTACTTATTATCTGACTATGTTTGTTTTTAGCTGACTTTAATATTTGTCCCTTTTAATTTTGATCAGAGGAATCCCAAAAGGAAGGCTCAAGTTCAACAATCTGAAGTTCAACAATCTGAAGCATCAACCTCTGTCCCAAGCCCAATTCAAGCATCAACATCTGTACCAATTGAAGGCCAAATTCAACATTCAACTGAAGCAACACAAGTGGTACCTGGAACTGGTAATGACTCTGAACCCCTCACTAAAAAGAAGAAAGTTAATTCACATTTCAAACAACCTGCAACTACCAAGCCTGGCAGTACCAACCCTGCCACTACTAAGCCTAACCCTAACCCTAAGCCTACCACTACTAAGCCTAGCCCAAAGCCTACCACTTCTAAGCCTAGCCCTAAGCCTACCACTACTAAGCCTAACCCATCATTGATTATCAAACCATCTGCACATATCAACACAAATGTCCAAAATCTTTTCAAAAACCCTGCAAAAACACCATCTGATACCATGGCAATAAAACCATCTGCAAATGTTACCACCTCTGCAAAACCACATCCATCTGCTAAAACTTTCATTAAACCATCTGCACATATTAACACTTTTTTTCAGACATATGGACCTACTAACATTCTTGTCCAACCAACTGCAAATGTTGATACTGTTGTTAAACCATTTGTACCTGTCAAACCATCTGAACTCAAAAAGGTAAAACTAGAGAATATAGAGAAAGCAAAGGTTGATCTTACAAAGGTTAGGAGGAGTAGCAGGAATATTATGAAAACGAATATGAATGGGCCTGGAAAAGACAAAGATTGCCCAATAGAGATTGCAGATGAAGAAGATGAAGGTGATGGTGGTCTGACACAAGAACTTGATGATGATATGCCTGCAAAAGTTGGTCCTTGTTTGAACACACTTAGGGTGTTGGAATCTGATGACCCAGTGAAGTTGAAGAAGTTGGTGGAGGAAATGTTGCAATCTAAGAAGTAGTTTGTTTATTGAACTGTTATGTGGTAAAAGTCCTTGATTACAAGGCATTTTGTAATATGAATGTTTGCACTGTTTGTGACAATTACAAGTCCTTGACTACAAGGCATTTTGTGACAATTAAAAGTCCTTGATCACAAGGCATTTTGTAATATGTTTGACCTGTTATCAATTAAAAGTTGTTAATTATGTTTTGCACTGTTTTAGTAATGAGTTTGTCCTGTTTTAGTTAAGCCTGTTTTGCACTGTTTTAGTAATGAGTCAGGCCAAATTGCAGGCCAAAGCCAGGCCAAATTAAGGCCAAAGCCAGGCCAAATTAGAGTCCAAATGCAGGCCAAATTAGAGGCCAAATTTTTCCTGTTTTAGCAATTAAACATGTAAGCTTAAAGACATGTAACATGTAACCAACATAAATTCCATTCATTCATTAAATTAGAACAACATTACAAACATTCCATTTCACTACAACACAGAAATTAACTTGCAACTATAATTAAACTACATCAGAAACCTAAATTACATTCAAACATTTTTTTGCATACAAAACTAAAAACAACATCCAACTTATGAAAACCACTACTTTTAGAATTGATATTTTTTTCTTCTCATCACTCAATTTCTTCTTCCACTTTGCCTTCAATTTGTCATTTTCTTCAGCACAGTTGCACTTCACTATTGATTTTGACTCAGCTTCAAAATCAACTTGTTTGTCATTCACATTTGATATAGCACGACTAGAATCAACCATGGGTCTTGAACCTGGAATTAATTCATCATCCCAAACAAACAGATCACATGTTTGTTTTCTCTACAGCAAAAATAACAAAATGTCATCAATTTATCAACCAGACAACTATGAAACCTAACCTAACCTACCTGAAATAAAATTACGAAATTCATTAATTTCGAACCTGCCAAATTGGACATCTCCAGAATCTCCTCCCATAGTGTTTTAGCAATATACATAACCATGGCCATGGGACACTTGCAATCACATAAAGGAAGCATTTGATTGTGTGACAAAAACGAACCTTCTCCAATGGAATAACAAAAACGACTGGACGAATTGGTTGAGCTAGACATAGCTTAGCTTGGTTCAAACGATAATTAACGAAGAACAAAGAAGAAGAACAGAATGGGTCGGACAAAGAAGAACAACAAATAAGAAGCAAAGAGGAGAAGAATGGGTCGGAGCAAAGAGGACGAAGCAATTTCAATTGGGAATAAGAAAACCTAATTTTAAGAGAAGAGGGATAAGGGTATTATCGTCATTTTCAGAAAGCCAGGATTGCCAAAGGGCATTTTTGTCCATTCAAGTTTAAAATAGCTTAGTCAGCGCCCACCTGGCCAAACAGTCAGTGACAAATGGAAAAATTAGTGACACATCAGCTAAAAAGTCAAGCCAGGGACCTTTTTAAAAGTTGACTGAAAGTGTAGTCCCTGTTTGAAAGGTTTTTCAATTGTAGGGACTAAAACTCAAACGACCCCTAAGTGCAGGGACCAAAAGCATATTAAAGTCTTTATAATATGCATCATTTTAACCACTCTGTTTCCTAAATTTAATTTGAAGTATTGATTCATAAATGTGTGTTATTTGGAATGATTGATACATTGATAGATGATTATATAAGTTTGATTAACTAGGCGACTAGATTCAATGGACAACTTTAGAAGACAATTGTGAGTATTGGAAGGTAAAGTTAAGCCTTTTTTGGTTTAAATTTACAACTAAGAGGAGTTCATTTCACAAGCACCATGATTGATCTTAACACAAGTTTTATTTCATGTTAAATAAGTTCTTAAACTGCATATTCTCTTTTAGAAAATTCTTATCTCTCAAGTTTCTGCTTAAACATCAAATTCAGTTTTTTTATAAGCTTTTTGTTTAGCTTTCTCAAAAGATTTTGGTTTTTGTTTGTTCGTTTAGATTGACATAAATAGATCTTTTGTTGTTTTTTTAGGTGTTTTAGAAAAAATGAACCTATTGTTTGCTGCAATTGAATTTTATTGAAATTGAAATTTGTTTCAATTGATTGTTCTCTATTTTATTGTGTTCCTTTATTTTTTTTGTTTACTACAACTAATTTGAACCTTAATAATTATTTTTCTATTTGTTTGTTTTGGTATATATCTTTGGATTGTTGCAAAACTTGAGTTTCTAATATTTCTCGAGTTACCCATATTGAGAGCAACCACTTTTAAATTTAATTTTAAATTAGCAACCAATATAAAATATTCTATCAAAATGTAATATTTACAGCAATGAAGTTGAGAATGTCAATATAATTTCCAAGAAGATTAGAGCATGAATTTTATGTCACAGTAAATGGAGTTATGATTCAATCTCAGTTCATTAGACTAAACTCATATTAGTGTGTTACAGTATTAAGTGCTATTTTTTGACACCCTTGCTGTCTAAGATTGCAGTTTGAAGTTCAATGATGGTAATTAAGAAGATGACGGAGCAAAATTAACATGTTTCCTTTGGGCTATGTATTATTGTGAGTAAAATGTTTTATATTCCTCATTCTCTGATATTGATATAGTAAACTCTTATGACTGTTGGCATCTTAATATATAGATAAATCATTAAAATGTAAATTTGCTCTATCTCATAATTTCCATTGTAAGTTTGGAATGTGAATGATATTTGTTCTTTGTGTGCTTTGAGAATTAAGGTTACTCTTTGCTTAGTTTTGTGATATTGTTGCAGTTGGTAACATTCAAGCTTCTATTAACAATCATCATGTTTGGCTAATATCTATATCTATTGTATGATATTCATAATGTGATTGGAGATTTAAAATATAGGATTATTTAGATTTTCATTGTTTATTCTGTTATGTTCATTTTATATTGAGATAGAAACTCAACTTTTGAACCACTTTCACATTCATCTATAAAATAATCTCATTTTTTTGCTCCTCCCTGTTTTTGTTTTTAGGAAATAAATGTGGTATTGTTCCCAATCAAAATCAATATGTATTATATATCATAGAATAAAATTAATTTTAGTTTTGAAATAACACATGATTGAATCCATAAGAAGCATCACATAATAGATGTAGGTTGAAGGTCAGATTCTGTCTTGATTATCCTACTTATGGGTGTGCTCAGTAATAGATGGTGAGCCCTACTTGTAACACAGTTAGCTCAGATATCTACAATTAGCTCATATATCTACAATTGAATTTTAACTTGCATATGCAAAATGAGATGAGGAAACATATTTCTTTTAGTTTTGTTAAACTTGGACATATTAGTTAATCTTTAGTTCTTGGAAAAAGTTACGGCTCGCCTAATGAATATTGTTGAAGTTTTATTGAAAATAAACTAAATATGCTTCTATTTGGAAAGTGCAGCCTTATTGCACCGCTCTAACTCAGTTGGAATTAGACCTTCAAAACTACAGTTTGCATGATTAAGATGGGTTAGATTTATAAGCTTGCCATTTCTTGCTAGAAATTATGCCAATAATTCTGTTCAAGTATCATCCACCGTACCTGTTATTTATGGTAACTTCTTTTTTTTGGATGTATAATATTTTAAAGGACATGCTTGATGTGTATCATATGGTTTTGTTTTGTTTTTTGCAATCATGACTTTTGTTTTTATATATTCAAATTTACCAATGACTAGGAAAGCTTCACTTCACTGGTTATTGGAGAAAACGAAGAATAGGTAAGCCAGATCTCTCTCAATCAGAAGATGATAATAAATATTTGATTGTTTGATCTTTGTCAATAGAATTTACTTATTGCAAATAAACAACCAATCAATAGAATTTACTTATTGCAAATAAACACTAAATCATTAAAATGAATCACTGACATCATATTGATTAATTAATTTACGATGGTGAATTCAAATAGCATGAGATTCGGATTATCCAAAAGTTACATGGAAAAGTTGAGGTATAGCAACAAAAATATTGATATCTAATTAGAGAATAACTTAACCACATGACGAGAGTAATTCTTCCTTATCATAGCAATTTGAACTGTGTGTGAAATTTAAGTTTATGCAAACGACTACAGTGAATTCATATAGTATGTGAAGGTTCTCTTTAAAAAGTCACCTATAATTGTGATCGGTAGTATAGTTGTTTAACATTTCACATGATCTATTAATTAGGCAAGCAAGTGTACCGAGTGTTTGCAAAGAGGTTATAGTTGAAGCGTTCTATGTGAAAGACGCTGATTATTCACGTAGCCAGGTATAATCCTCGATGCAGTTGTATAAAAAACTGATTGGTTGTTTATGTGCAATATGTTGTTTGTCTACTAACATTTATCAATCATTTGTATTTTTTATTTATCACTCAGTGGACTTCCAAATGCGGTGCTTTTCCTACGAAGGTTGCCAACAAAGAGGGTTATTTTTTTATGTTAGTTCTGGAGCTGGTATGGTTGATGAGGTGTTGTCGATTCCTAGCCACCCAGATAACTTTAACTCTAATCCTAATTTAGCAGCTGTTGTGAATCATTGTGACGACACTGATGGTGATTTTACAGTTGTACCCTTAGCTGCTTAGAGGAAGAGGAACGATAAGTTTTATGTTAGATCATCCAATAGAAACCTGAAAGATGATTTTGAAGAGAATAATTTGCACAAAACCATTGGACTGTCGAAGAATGTTGAAAATGAAAAAGATCGACATAGAGTCACCTCATGCTTTCCTCATAATGTTTACATTAGTAACTGTTACATGTTGTATTCTATATCTATTTGTGTTATTTTGTTGGCTACCTTCCAAAGTACTTAATTGCCTTTTATGTTTAGTGATATAGACCATATGCTATTTTCATGTCTCCTGGAGTAGCTTTAAACTAGCTAAATAAAGTTGGTATAATGTAAAATTTATATCCATATGTTTTTGCATTGATTGATGTTTATTAATAATATATATTGTGTATAATATGTTATTTGTTTCATTTTTTTTTTCAATCCCACGTGTATTATAATTTGTATTTGTATTATACAAAACCTAAAGTATTTATTCACACTATGAAGACCATCCTCTGAGGCCCGGATGTCAAAAGCAAAAAGGGAAATAGGGAAAAAAAATAAAATTAAAACTAAAAGTGAAAATGAAGTCCACCGTCATCACCATTAATAAAAAACCACAATTAAAAAGTCTAAATTTTATAGATTCGTATTCTGACAATTTTAAAATAAAATTTTTAATTGTTTGTTATTTGGATGGATGATTATTTTATCTGTTATTTGCATTAGAAAATCAACAATTGAAATTGTTGCAACTTCAATATTTTTTCTGTGTAATTATAAAAAATTATATGTTGCCATCTAATATAAAAAATGAACCCTTGATAAAAAAAAACTATCCTTTGTATTGACTTAAGAATAAAAATGGATATATGAGTGAGAGAGAGAGAGAGAGAGAGAGAGAGAGAGAGATGCAGAGAGAGAAATCTACCAACAAACTAAATTTAATTATAACAAGAATGTTGATAACTAATAATTAAAGTAATTGGAATAAGAATAACAATAATAATTGAATACTAACTCATCTTATTTCAAATATTAAAACTATTCACATTTAAAATATTTAATAACAAAATCTTGAGTAGGAATAAGAATAAGAATAACAATAACAATAATTACAGAATATTATTATATTATGATTCTTAGATTAAAAAAAAGTCTATTCCTTCTTTTAAAATATTCTGCTTAGAAACAATATAAAGAATCTAATCAGAATACCTTCAATATTGTAATAGTATTACAAAAGGATAAATTTCAATTTAGAAAATTAAATTTTATATTTTGATTATATTTAGAGAGGTGTTTTTTTTTCTTTTCTTTTTTTCGATATATTTATAATAATGGTTAGAATTAGTTGTTGAGACCAAGCGATGAGAGAGAAATTATTTATTTTCGAATACAATACACTATTAAATTATTCAACATATTTTTATTAGGTTCTTTATCTTATTCATAGCCATTAAATATTAATAGTATGAATTGTTTTTTATTTGAATTTAATAATAAAGTCTATATTTTACAGATTCATATTCTTGCAATTTAAAACTAAAATATTTAAATGTTTGTTATTTGGATGAATGATTATTTTATCTATTATTTGCATTAGAAAATCAACCACTGAAATTGTTGCAACTTCAATATTTTTTCTGTCTACTTATAAAAATTTATATATCTAGACAATATGTTGCCATATAATATAAAAAATGAACACCTGATTAAAAAAAAATCAATCCTTTGTATTGACTTAAGAATAAAAATAAAGAGAGAGAGAGAGAGAGAGAGAGAGAGAGAGAAATCTGCTAACGAACCAAATTTAATTATAACAAGAATGTTGATAACTAATAAATAAAGTAATTGGAATAAGAATAACAATAATAATTGAATACTAACTCATACTATTGCAGATATTAAAACTTTCACGTTTGAAATATTTAATAACAACATATGAAGTATGAATAAGAATAACAAGGTATGGACGTCATAACCGGGGATCGAACCCTGACTCTCTCACTTTTGTGATAATTTCTTATATTGTTTTTGCCAATTCTTCTATGTACCAAAAAAAAAAAATAATAACAATAATTACAGAATATTATTATATTATGATTCATAGATTCAAAAAAAAGCCTATTCATACTTTTAAAATATTCTCCTTAAAAATAGTAGAATAAAATTCGATTAGATTAAGACTTTGACCCAGGCAATGTGATGGTACCAGAAATTTCACTAATGGGTTCCAACACAATCTTAAGTCAACTTCAAATTTTTTCTGTGTACTTATAAAAATTTATATATCTAGACAATATATTGCCATATAATATAAAAAATGAATCCTTGATAAAAAAAAAAAAATCAATCCTTTGGATTGACTTAAGAATAAAAATAGATCTATGTGTGAGAGAGAGAGAGAGATATAGAGAGAGAGGGGGATACATATGGAGAGAGAGAGAGAGAAATCTACCAACAAACCAAATTTAATTATAACAAGAATATTGATAAATAATAAATAAAGTATTTGGAATACGAATAACAATAATAATTGAATACTAACTCATCTTATTTCAAATATTAAAACTATTCGCATTTAAAATATTTAATAACAAAATATGGAGTAGGAATGTTCGATCCCCGCAACTACGATCGGGAGGGAGCTGGAATCACTTGATGCCAGAACTGACCCCCGAACCAGATTAAACTGGTGGTGAAAGCCAAAAAAAAATAAAAATCTGGAGTAGGAATAAGAATAACAATAGTTACAGAATATTATTATATTATGATGATTAGATTCAAAAAAAAAGTCTATTCATACTTTTAAAATATTCTGCTTAGAAAAAACCCTCAATAGTTTTAATATTTGAATAGTATTCAATTATTATTCTTATTCTTATTCTTATTCTTATTCTCATTCCTTGAATATGGGTCACCATTATAGGGTTTTGACACTGTTTCTCTTTGTATATTCTTATTCTTATTTTTTCAATCTCATTCCTTTTAAAATATTCTGCATAGAAAAAACCCTCAATAGTTTTAATATTTGAATAGTATTCAATTATTATTCTTATTCTTATTCTCATTCCTTGAATATGGGTCACCATTGTAGGGTTTCGACACTGTTTCTCTTTGTATATTCTTATTCTTATTTTTTCAATCTATCATGGCGGATCTGTTTTGCTTTGTATATTCTTTTTCGTTATATTCCTTATTTCCATTTCTTATATGTTATTTGAATTTATTCTACTATATCAAATCAGGTATATTCCGATTCTTTCAATTATTTGATTGTTATTCTTATTTTTATCCTTTATTGTTATTGGAATTATTATACTATTTCAAGTCAGTTATATTCTTATTCATTCCACTATTTTTTATGTATTAATGATCAATTTATACAAATATAATGAGATAGTATATAAATTCAACAATAATAAAAATAAATTGGAAAATTTTAAAAATAAAAAAATGGAAAGTGTAATTACATGAAATAAAATGAGAACACTTTATGTTATTGAGATAAATTCGATATCATTATTTTTAGGTGTAAAGAATTTGGATAGTCGTAGTAATAGAAAATAGAATCTGGATAGTCCTTTGGCATTTATAGACAAATGATTTGAGAAGATAAATTTAAATAAGATTGTTTATAGGTATTTGTGTAAGACTTGAGTGGAAGGTTTGCATCCATATACTTACGAAAGCGGGATTCTCAATAAGCCTTGGAAGCACTGTTCATTGTTTGTGTAGGTGTTACTTGGCATACCATGAGTTGAGAAAGGATCACAAATGCACCAGGTTTGTTGTTGATTTAAATAATGGGCAAAAAGTTTTTTATAGGGAGTGTCCCACATTAAGACTAGGCCTATTGATCCTGTTATATTTTATTGCCCTTATGTGCATTCAATGTAAAATAGCAGTTGGATTCATCAGACATAAATCAAGTAGCCACGTATTTTTTTAATGAAAAAATTAAATAATAAATGTTTGCTAAATAAGCAGGGACGTTTCTAATTGGTGCGTTATATAAATAAAGTAAATGATATAATATCCTATTTTTCAGCTGAAGAAGCATCTCGGCGGCTATGGATGTAAAGTAGACAAATATGAATTACAAGCAAATCGTTGGTGATGTTAAAGTGATTTTCGTTTCGATACGAAACGTTTTTTTTTTAGATTATATAATGTAGTATTTTTCGATCCAAAAGGTATATTTGGTAACTTATGCTAAAACTTATATTAAATTACTAAAAAAGAAAAGATTTGTTTTTTATTATTTTATATATTATTTTAAAATATAAAAATATATATTTCGTTAAAAACGGTCAAATTTGGTTGAGCCACGATCCGACTATTTGAACTTTAAACCAGTATGTTGGTTTAATAATTGGTCCGATTTTGATTACTTTGCTAAAAATAGATAAGGTGAGTATTTGTTAAAAGAGGAGATGAGGGAGAGGCAACATGTACCTAGAGATTCGATTGCTGACTCATACTATCAAACAATTCGATTGGGACGAAAAAACACACATTTAATACTTTCCGACAACAATAAAAACTTCATATCAATATCATAATAATTAATGAAAAATAAAATTACTAGCACCGTGCATCGCACGGGATTGGACACTAGTATATATACATTAGAAATTTTTCACATATACTGAATTAAACATCAGGTACAAATTATTGAGTTTAAAATTACAGATCCATATTTCTTATTTTCAACGCAGTGAATTTATTAAAAAGAGGCTAAAACCATACATTCATACAATAATAATGAAGAACATACATACACACACACGTACACTAAGCCAAGAAATAAAGGAAATTTTGGCGTGCTTGAAAAAACGATAAGATTTTGATCTTATAAGCAGGTGGTCGTACTGGTGGCCTTGAAGGCGTTATAGGTGGTGTTGGCGGGGTAATGATAGGCGGGTCGTCGTGGGTGCCAGGGACATGTGGTGGCCCTGGTGTTATAACTGGAGGTCACTGGTTGTTTGGTCCATTGGTATGTGGTTCAATGGTGGGTGGCTGGTTATTGATGACTCCATTGGGCTGCGCATCTATTTGTTGTTTGGGGTTTCCTGCAATATTGGTGAGTATGATAAATGCAAGAAACAAAACTAGAAAGGATAAAAAAGACATCTTTTCACCCTTCTTATTTTTTTCTTAGGTGTATGAGAGTATGATACAAATAATTGGTATACCAGATTTTTTATTTATAAGATAGTGTATACAAATATAAATAATAGTAGTTGTGTTGTGTGTTACAAATTGTGTATCCAAGTAGAAATATATAAATACAAATAGAAATATATAACTACAAGTAATATTTATATACTCCCTCCGTCCCAAAATAAATGACCTGTTTGACCACCTTTACGTTTGCCAATGCACGACTTTGATCATCAATATGTTTAATTCTCTTTTATTAAAAATTCTAAAAATTGTATATTTTGAAAATACTCGCCGAGACAAATCAAACAAGATCTCATATGCTAATATTTTTATGTATATATTAGTAGAAAAATAGAGTCAAAGCATGTCATATGAATAGTACCCAAAGTCAAAATTGGGTCATTTATTTTGGGACGGAGAGAGTATACAATAGCTAATACAAATGCAGGAAAATATTGAGAAAAGAAAAGTGATCAATGGTATGACAGTTCTTGTCGTCCAAATTGCACGACGTGTTCTTAAATTTGATTTTTTTTTCTTTTATTTTATTTGACTCAAAGTGAAATGATTGGTTTAGTTTGTCATGCATTTTTAATGAAAATCAGGAAATCACACTTGAGGTGGTGGTACTCCAAATCAATCACACCAATTGCTATTTATCTTGCTTTTTTTTTCAGGAAATTATTTATCTTATTAACAAGTTGGCATTTGTTATATGCAGAGTTGATGTTCGAATATTTGACACTTCACTTATTTACTTTTAAAAATATGGAATTTCAATCACTAGACTACTTGATAAAAAAAATTAAATCTTTATTTTTCACTTATACATTAATATGCATAATTGTAAAGACTAATCTTTTTAAAATAGCTGATATTTATTTTTAAGAGATTAACGTCTAGCTAGACAAATGTTTTTCTAGCAATTTTTGTGCCATAATTTCAAGCATTTATCATTTGGAACTTGAAAGATGAGAAAAATAAAAACGAAGAGGTAAAGGTAAATGAGAGAGAAATTAAAAAACTATAATATTAAAATTACAATTACAATTTTTTTTTAATTATCATATTAGAATTACAATTTATTATATATGTATATACACCTAGGCTTTGTTTGGAAAAATAGCGATTAACTGATAAGCTAAAATATAGTTTATAGTTTATGGCTGATAGCTTATATCTGATGACTGATAAACTAATTGAAGTGTTTGGTAAAATTAGCGGTTGAACTGATTGATAAATGTAAAATGACATAAAATGATATCTTTAATTCAATAAAATTTCTATCAAATTAATATATTTAAGATACTTAGAATTTAATATTTTAAATTTATTAATTTAATAAATATATCTTTCATATATTATTATTATTATTATTAAATTAATTTTTATATGCTGAATTTAAAAAAATATAGTTTTGTTATATTTTTTGTAATAAAAATAGTAATAAAATATATTCACAATATAGCATAATTAAGATAAATTATAATTTTTGTAAAAAAATAAATAAATTGGTTGTGAGGACCACATACAAATTTACTTATGTGGCTTGTTCTCATTGGTTGAAGGGTAAATGCCCTCAAGTTATGAAAAGGTAGAGGAGTAGTCACCTTATTATTATTATTATTATATACTTTATACTTCATATTCTTAAAACATCACATTAAACTATATATCACGTTAAAAAAAAAAAGATAATAAATTTATAAAGAATAGAGATGAATTTTAGTTAAAATAATCAAGGCAAAAGTAGAAGAAAAAAATAATAAGCTATAAGTTCCTAAGCTACTTAAAATAGCTTATAAAAAAATAAATTATAAGTCTGTAAAATAAGCTATAAGCTTTTTCTAAAAAAGTTATTACCAAATAGATCTTTTAACTTATAAGCGGTATGATATAAATTATAAGTCAGTTTTTTGGATTTGTCAAACGGACCCCTACTTGCATTATATCAGTTTGGTGGTTAAAGATTTTAAAGTATCCACTTCTAGAAGTCTGAACACATGTTCAACCTTCCCTAATTCATTTTTGGCATTTTAAAAATTAATCAATTAATAAATAATGAAAAAGTAGCAAATTGTTGTGTGCAAGAAGAAACAAAAGCAAGTCACACAAAGGCGATATGATTTGCAAGTTTGAAAATTCAGAGGGTGCAAAACATAGATATAGATACCATGAGATTATTTGTTTTTTCAGCTAAGAGGTCAAAATCAATTTCAGCAAAGAATGTTTCACATTAGTGGAAGGAAATTAATGCAAGACTTCAAATTTATTACAACAAAAATCACAAGAAAAAACCCAAATGAATGAATATCATCTACGAAGCACAGACTCTGACATGAATATCGTGACATGACATGAATATTTTGACATCGTTGATTCGCTAATGTAAGAAAATATATGACACTGACATCGGTACGTTTTTATGAAATAATTTAAATTTAAAATCAAAATACATATATATACATCTAAGTTGATCAACAATCTTTCCATTAAATTTTTTTTTTAGAGAATAAATGATAGTAAATTTGACCTTTATTCATCCATTTATTATAAAAAAAAATTAAAAATAATGTAATCAAAATGTAATCGCTTTAATCCCTTATTGATCAATATTATTGTTTTGACACATTTTTAATCGTTGTAAATATGTTTAAGAAGATTAGAAGCAATGAAAAAGAATAATTTTTTGAGACACTTATCCAACACGTTTGTGCGGGTGTCTTACGGATGTCGGACACCGATCTAAAGTGTGTCGGGTAAAGGACAAATATTTTTTGACACCTATCTGACACGTGTCGTACGAGTGTCATATGATGTCTGACACCGGTACGTGTCGGACACGGCGACACGCCTAATCATAGAGGTATCCGTACTTCTTAGAATATCATATCCTAAACTAAGCTTGTAATTGGATATGCGCCCGTCGACACACTCACTCAAAAATAGAAGAGCTTTGCACATCTGTCTCCTGTTACGTTTTATTGCGCAAAGTTGTACATCATTTTGAACCAAAGTGATTTAAGATTTTGAGAATTTTTTTTCGCACCCCAACTATCTTGAGCGAGTGTATAAAATTGCAAAAACGAAACACCATAGTTCGCATCATAGGAACCAAAGTCAAATTTTTTTTGTCCTCTTCACTCTTTTTAAAGTATAAACTGAGTTCGCTCTTTAAGTAGCGAACTATATTTTAGTTCGCACTCTAGGTAGCGAGTGTCAATATTTTATGCTAAAACTGAACATCGGCGCCCCCCCATGGATGAAAAAATCATGAAAAAAAAGAGTTTGCTCCCTAGGATGCAAAATCATAACTGAGTTCGCTTCCTATGATGCGAAATCTTTTTTTTTTCATAATTTTTTCATCCATTGGAGGTGCCAACGTTCAATTTGAGTATAAAATATTAACATTCGCTACATAAAGTGCGAAAAAATGCTCGCTTTCTAGATAGCGAGAGGGGTATTATGGTCATTTCAAGGGGTGAAGAAGAAAACCCAAGGATAAAAAAAAACTCTCTAAAAAACTCCCAGTCCATACTGACAATTTTCTCAAGAAAAATACCTTGACGGCTCAACACCTCAACGGATCAGAAGCGTGACCATGGGCCCGTTTGTTTGAGATAAAAAAATCTATTTTTTTATTTTACTTGTGTTTGTTTCAGATTTTTTAAAAATTATTTTGGTAAAAAAATCATTTTTTTCATCAAAATGATAATCTATTTTCAATAGCTTTTATCAAAATTTATTTTCTTTATCACTCATTATCCCTCACCATCTTAAAAAAATAAATTTTTATGATTTTAAACAAACGGCAAATAGCTTTAGATTTTTTTTAAAAGCTGAAACAAACAGGCTCCATATCATGCAGCCACATCAAAGTTCTGCAAATACAATTAGCAACAATAATATACAAAATCAAATTAACGATGCTTACGATTTTAATCTGTCTCGTGAACCAAATAGAATATATAAATAGCTATAACCAAAAGACCAATAATGTTTTCACAAGCCCAAACCGAAAACTAAGATCATATATACTCCCAAAACTTCTGGGAACCAGACTATGGAAGCAACAGGTGATTCAAAGTAGATCGAACCATGTTCTAGATATCATATCAACAATAGAGATACAAAATAAGTAAAAAGCAGCTAAAATTACAATAATATCACAATAGCATTACTTGATAGCTTTGAAGCACCGATAGTTCAAAATGACTTCTGAATTGTACCCAATACGTACTGATATGCTCCTTGATATGTATCGAATGAGTATTTGAATTTTTTCTTAAAATAAAAATCCGATATGGCAGCGACACGTTGCGATACACCGTCGGCACGTTTCCGATACACCAGAGATGGATAGTCATGATTGTTCATTTTTTTATATTCGACTATTTTTTTTCTACATACATTAGTACGAACCTTTCCATTTACCCATTTTTTCTCATTCAATACTTATTACTCCCTCCGTTCCTTTTTACATATTTTTTAATCTCAGATTTAACGTTCTTATTTAATTGTCATTTTTATATTTTACGGGTATGATTTGTCAATTATATCTTTTGTCAATTGCTGTTACTTTTTTTCAATAAAACTAATTAATGCTACATATTTGGAAAACTAAATCTTTTTTTAAAATTATTTTTTTGGTACATATATATTAATTTTTTTTATAGATAATATATTAAAGGCTTAATTGCAGTTTTGATCCATATTTTCAACTTTTTTGTAATTTTGGTCCTCCTATTTTAAAACTCGACGGTTTTGGTCCCCCTAATACATATTTATTTTGTCTAAAATATGATAATACAACATGTTTTAAATGAACTTTATGAAAAATATTTCTTACAATTTCATCGATGTTGGTATTTTTTTTATCATCAAATCATATACCACGTTGTTTAAATCATATCGTCAATTTATAGTTAAAAATTATGATATGGGACCAAAACTGTTGAGTTTTAAAATAGAGGGACCAAAAATGTAAAAAGTTGAAAATAGAGGGACCAAAACTGTAATTAAGCCTATATTAAATTTATTAGAAAAAAAGTGTGTGCAGAAAAATAGAAATTTACAGGTGGATTAAAATGAGGATATAATAGAAAGATAAAGTGCAAAAATACATTTTCTTAATTTGGTGTTACTATTCTAAAAAGACAAGTAAAAAGAAACAGATAGAATAATATTTATTATCAATTTTCAATATTCTTATGCAAATAAATTCATAAAGAAGAATATTCTAATTCACGAGAAACAAATAAACTCACAATTAATTGATCAAAACCAATTATCAAGAAGTCACGCAATCTTAAGTTATTTTAGATTTAATGGTTTGTTATTTGGAGAAATTCTTGTGTGGATACTCACCTAACAATTAATAGTTAGAGCATCATTATTCTATGAACTCATTTAAGTGCATTAAGTGGGTCTCATTTTATTTTTTATATTATTTTATACTTCCCAAATATATTAACAACTCTACCACATTTCTCAAATATTCATACAATTTACTAAAAACTCACAAGTGGATCCCATTGAACCCCACACATTTTTTCACATTTATATTTTGCAATAATATAGTTTAATATAGTGTTTTTTTTCTTGCGTCAAAAAAAATAGTGTTTTTTTTAATATGATTATAATGGCCTAATTCATATAGTTTAATATACTTTTTTTTTCTTCTAATGACATGATTTAAAGGAATTAAATCATAGTTTCTAACGACTAACGGCTAGTTTTTATTTGATAAAATAAAAATGAAGTACATATTTTAATGGCTAGTTAAATAACGGCTAATTAAGAGAATCTAAAAAATACCTAACATACAATCATATCAATTAAGTTCATATTTTTTTGAAATCATGTCGCACAATATTTCATGCGCTTGTAGTTGTCTTTGATTCATATTTGATGTATCCTTTATGAGTATTTGCAAATCATCGATCTTCAACCTTTCCCTTTCCATCTCAAGTTTTTCTTCTTCAATACGTGTCCAATTACGTGAAAACTCCGACATTATGTGAACTTTTTGTTTTAAGTCATCTTGCAAATCATCAATTTTTTCCAAAGGGATAGACTTTTACACAAGCTTTTCTTTCTCCTTCCTTTTGGCCGCCTTTTGACCCATTGGACGACGTAACGAAGTAGGTGATGGTGGATTATATTCGCTACTCGTTGGTGTAAGTGGGTTAGAAAATGATGAATATGCTCCTGAAGCAGAATTCTTCGTTCTTTTTGCGGAAGGTTCCGTTAAACCTGCAAGCCATTTGGGTTCATCTTTCAATATTCTCCATGCATCTTCAAATGTGAATTTTTCATGCTCATCTTGGTAATATATTTGTTTTCACTGCATCAAAACAGGCAGGCGGCGGCGGTTCTGGGAAGCAATTAGCGGCGGTTCAAACCGCCGCTAATTGCTTTGTACGACGGTTGACAAGTGTCGCTGGATCCGGCGTCGCAAAGGTATCCAGCGGCGGTTCTGAAGAACCGTTGGAATAACCGCCGCTAGAACATTAGTGTCGGGTGTAATGAGCTTTGCGGCGGTTACAAACCGTCGCTATTTGTCATTAATTTTTATGTTTTTCTGAGCTTTTAGCGTCGGTTAGAACCGCCGCTAATGGCCCTTTTTTTTAAAAAAAAAAAAAAACCTTTTTTTTAACCATAAATATGTTTTTTTTTCAACAATTTTTCTAAACGTATTTTTTTTCCGCAATTTGTTTTAAAACGTTTTTTTTCCACAATATTTTAAAATTCATGCCAAAATTAAAATCAAGAACACGACATAATACTACCAAATCCACAACATCCAAAATTATAATCAAAACAAAAAGTTAAAACAAATATTAATTCAACTTGGTCATAACTCATGAATCTAGCAAATATATAATTACAGTTATGTGAAATTTCTCTTGCAAATGAACATCCTCAAGCAAAAATAATACTCACAAACTTTAAATTATACAATTTTAAGTTACAATTGAAACACAAAAGCATAAAATGCAACTTCAACACTACCGGTTTGCGATACTGTTACGGTTGATCCAGCTCTATAAAGTGACCCACCAAACACCTTAGATACATCACCAGAAAGCAAATTACTATCCATATTAAGCACTTAAAGATTCTTCAATGAACCTAAACTAAATTGAGGGAGACCGACTTACATAACGAATACATAGGGAGATTGACTTACATGATATTTTCATATTAATAAAAGAAAATTCCTCCTTCAATTGTTCAAATTCAGCAAACCACCTAAGTCAATCTCCCTACAAAAATCATTTTTCCTTCCTACAAAAATCCTGAAAGGAAGAAAAGTTAAAGCTGTTGAAAAGTTTTAACTTCTGAACTCTGATTAATTAAAGCTCTTTAACTTACATGAATACATAGGATTTCCTTTTAACTTCTGAACAACTTTTCAACTGAATACATAGGATTTATTAAAGCTTTAACATCTGAACTTCTGAACTCCTAACAAAGCTTCTGAACTACGATTAATCAAAGGAAAAAAGTTGAAAAGCCATTAAAAACTATCAAGCATTTAATAAATCCTATGCTGGAGTCTAGATATACTGTGTGAAGTAGAAATCAAATTTACCTATATAGTTCTACAAGGAACGGCATACAAAGACGATTGAGCAATGAATGCCAAAAATCCTATATTTATTTGAAAGTGGGCAACTTCTAGAAATTCCATGAATTTAAATCCACCTGCAACCAATGTTCAACAAGAATAAGGTCCAAAAAAGTTACATCAAAAACAAATCTTTGTGACATATGAGAGAGAGAGAGAGAGAGAGAGAGATCTGCACATGTGATTCTGTTGGGGGGAACATTCCATGGACGAGAGCATGAAGAGAAGTGTATGATTTCATCGGTGTCTCTATTTCCAAAACCAGCATAAAACAGATTGTAAACAGGTGGAAAAAGTGCCCTAATGTCCTGGATGCATTAAATGTCAAATTTTTAACCCAGCAATGACCATACTGAAAATATTTAAATCATGTCAAATGTAAAAATAGAAACCAAACCTCTAAACTTGCAATTTTGAACTCGTCTGCGGATAACTGAAAAATGAAAGGAAACATACATCAAAGTCCTAAATATGGTAAAAGCATTATCATGGCACTCCAGACTCAAAGCTTTGATCAGTCTAATATTAGATGACCTAGGCAGTGGTTTAATTTATTTTTTAATATTAGTTGACCGACTCCACCGCTAAAAGCCTAAAACATTAACCAATTCCGATATCTAGAGATAGCGGCTATACCAATTTATGAGAAAAGCGGCGCTATTTTGAGCATAGCGGCGTTAAGATGCCATACCGGATTTCGTATCGGATAGCCAAAATTTCGATACGCAATACTGGTATACCGGCGCTATACCGGATATTTAATAACACTGATATAAATATCCGAAATATGTTAACCAACCATATATCATTAGTCAATATAATGATATTGACTAATTCTATTTTGTATCATAGAATTTGCATTTAGCAATAGATAATTGAAAGATAGTGTAAAGAAGTTTTGTACGAAGCATGAATGAAAATTAAATATCCAGCGGTATATTTAGCATGCATCACCATTAGAGACAAGAAAAGAACAGTATGAAGACTCATAACAAAAAAAATGAGTAAAGAAAAGAAAGGAAAAAAAATGATAAGAAAATGAACCGAAGAGTGAGAAACACTATATGGATCACATAGTTTATGACTGATCTCTAACCTTATCAAACAGGCGACGCATGCACAAAGGAAACGAGGTCTTGGCAACTTGATCAGTGTCCTTCAAAGATATCTCAGCATATTCTCTTGGCTACAAAGGTTCTCAATGACAATTTCATTACCAATCCAACATCACACAAACACCTAATAATAGTGACAAATAAATTAATATACCACATGAATTACCTGAGAAAATCATGACCCAGATAACTTGAGATCAAGGCTTCCACAATCTACACAAAACTTAGTCAACTTCAATTAGATATACTGATAAACAAAAAGCACAACTTCAATTATGCAGAAGTATACAAACCAGGAAAATAGGCAGCATAAAAACACAGCAATCCCTATGGTATTTGATTATGAGATTAGCTCACTTATAATATTTATAAAAGAGAAAATTATGAGAAAAGTATATATACCCCTTATGTTTCGAAACTTAATCATGAGAGAAATGGTTTGAGCCACCCCACGGTACTTAATTGTGAGATTAACTAACTTATAATATTATAAGATGAGATTATGTATGATATTTTTATCTAACTTACTTAATTATGAGAATAACTTTATCTCTAGTAGTACCAAACATGTGATCACTTTAAGTTCATCCAGAGTAATCATAATTAAAGAGGACTTATCTGATAGGTCGAGGATCCCGATTTATTGAGCTGAGAATAACCAAACTATCTGCAACTGCAATGGCAATCAAAATTTAGAATGTACAATAATTTAATCTTTGCAATTAGTTCTAGATTTAGGATAGGCAATCATTACTTGAGCTATATCAATAATTTGATCTTTGCATCCTCCCACCAATTACAGTGTTCAAAACATTAACAATGATTTAAAAACAAACTTACCTTGACAGTGCGCCAATGATCCAAACACTCTCGATGAACATATTTTGAAGTGCCTTTGCACTTCCAAGGAGTTATGCAGTCCTTGCCTGAAGAGAAAATAAAAGACACAGTGTAAATTATACAATATATTGTGATACATCCCAATGCCACCACGTACTGCTGGAAAATCAAAAGACTTGCCATCAAGAGTTTCAGCAAGAACCTAAGACAACAAACAAAGAATGGATCATCTCAAACTACCTAATAAAATTAAAATAGCTTATGAACATGTCATAAGCTAGATAAACTAAAATAAACCAATTTAAACGGATAGAAATACAATATAAAGGCCTTATGCAACCATAGCAACATAAAAGCCTAAACAATTAATCCCCCACACTTAAAACTAACACAATAGCATAGGGGAAAACAAGAAACTATATAAAAACCAGTTAGAGAGGCCTAACCACTTAAATATTGGATCATAAAAGTTTTCCTTGTTAACAAATGATATCAACAATTCTCAATGCTATAAAAGAAATTTAAAAAACTAATCACGGTGCTATCAACAAATAAAACCAATAAAAGGACCAAAGACAAACTTTAACATTGAGATAATAGAGGACAAATTCAGCAGTGGTAGTGACATTAAGGTGCAAGATTGTGAGACATTTATAGAGAAGATGGGAGTATACACCTAAAATGATAAAATCTAATCCCTGTATATGTACCTAATCAATTTATGCAACATCTGCAACAAATCTTTAAAAGGTCTTGTATAATGACTTGTGTTGTGAATATATCAATATGGTGGAGTAGGCCAATTCTCTGTACACAAAATAGCCAATGTTAGTGAAAAATATCATATCAAAGAAGACAATGCTAAATAAGTATGCCTTTAAGTAAATGTATCAATCAATTATAATGCAACTGAAATTACAATGCAACTAGAATAATAGGGGAATCAAAATCAAACTCGTGAGTAGTAAGTGTAACAAAACAAGAAAAGCAAGTACAATCGAAAACTGTTTCTTGGGTACATACTTGCACTGCCAAAAGTCTTATCTCCAAATGCAAAAGGTGCACAAAGTCCACAAGCTTCTCCATAACCTTTAATAAATTATACTATGATAAATGAAAAATTAAACACCCAAAGAACATTAAACTACAAACATATTGCAATAAATCAGATTCACTAAAAGTAACATAATTCACAAACATAAAAGACAATGCCATGAGTCTCGTAACGCAAGAAAATAGAAATCAATAAAATACGAGGGAATGAAGACAAATTGAAATTTTTTACCAATGACAATACACAAACATTATTACCGTAACGAAGCTGCAAGTCAAAAGCGCAAACATTATCTCAATTATCTCGGTGCAACGGTTTAGTCTAACACCTTGGATAACATTACTTCTAAAGACACTTCTTACATCTCACTCAACCTAAGATTTCTCTAAAATGGTGCTTATACACCAAGCACATAAATTGGTGCTTATAAACTGATGCCTATAACTGATTCTTATAAACCGATTTCTCTAAACTGATGCTTATAATGCTTCACATAAACCATACTAACAACAAATAAATCAATCAAACATTATAACAAAATGTTTCACACAAAGATGCAGCTCTTATATAAAAATATTTGCTTTGTTCAAGATTCTCATGTTTTGATATCACATAATAACAAATGTCTAATGAATACAAATAAAATTAGGCACTTGATTACTTACAGACAAATTAATTTTGGATTTAAAACATACAACAATTCAATAAATGAATTTCAAATACCTAATTAGGGATTGATATTGAAGCTTGAGAGTTCGAAGATGAATCTGAAAGTAGAACGAAGCTGGAGAGATTAAATAACGAATTTGAAGACAAACCTAGCCTGAAACTTAAGGGTTATTGAACGAATCTGAAGATGAATCTAAAAGGGATTAGGGATTGAACAACCTGAAGCTTGAAGACGAATCTGAAGCTTGGTAGTTTAGGGATTGAACGAATCTTGAAGATGAATTTGACGCTTGAAGCCTTATCTGAATCTGAAGCTTGAGGGATTTATGGTGAAGAAAAAGTTGAATCTGAAGCTTGAAGACGATCAAAGCTTTGTGCGTGTGATGAATTTTGTGTAAGACGATCGAATCTGAAGCTTCGTGTAAGACGAACAAAGCTTTCTGAAAAAAGAGGGAGGGTTGAGAAGTGATTTTGACGTAAACATTGAGATTTTTGGGCGGTGAGGGTCTGAGGGAGTGTGAGGGTTTGCGATCTTGATGTCCAATCGTTTTATTAAAAAATCAAAAAGTTAAAAAAGAAAAAACGCAAACGACGGCGGTTTGAACTGCCGCCATAACCGCCGGTAAACATGAAAGCGGTGGCAGTTCTACACCAAGTGCTACTAATTGACTGTCGCTATTTTCTTTTTTTCTTGTAGTGTTTGCAGCCAAAATGACGTCGCTCTCAGAGCTCCCGCTTTTTTGTGTAGTCACGGCTTGTTTATAGCACCCAACAAACTTTTGAACGGCGGAATTTATTTTGTGCCATCGACTTTTTAGTGCCATCGGTTTCCTCTCTATGTAATTCTTGTCCCGATACTTGTTATAAGCTTCACCAATCCTCTTCCAAAAACTTTCCCCTCCCTTGATTGGAATCTTACTTTCGGCGTATTCACAACTGGTGTGGAACCGACATCTTCACCAAGGTTAATAGTATCCAATCCACCTTGAGTGCAAAATGGTGGTGTTTCAAGCTCTTGACCATTTGATTGTGCTCCACTACTACTCATTTGTACCCCATAAGGCATAGTTGGATTAGTTGATTGAGATGGAAATTGTGGGTGTTGATATGGATAAGGTGTAGGATATGGATAATTTCCAAATTGTGGGTTATTTTGTGGATTTGGAATAAAAAAAGAATTTTGAAAATTTGGATTATGATTTGGATTTGGATTAAGATGTGCATTTCCAAAATATGAGGTATTTTGTTGATTTGAAATAGGAGGATTGATACTATTTTGCAAATAATTGATCCAAGAATTTTTGTGATTGGGATTCATTGAAAAGAAAATTTGTGTAGAAGAAAAAAAAATTACAAGGAGAAAAGAAGTATGACAAATTATTAGTGCAATGGATGCTTTTTATTCTTGCTGAACTTAATATGGCCGTTGCATGTATATTGGCTAAATGCAATTTAATAAAAAAAAAATAGTTTCAATTCATTGTTATTCATTGCCATTAATTATGATTCATTCTGCCAGCACAAAAGAAACGTTCCTTTGCATGTAAGGGCAATTCTACTATAGGCACAAGCACAACCCCAAATATATTCTATATAGGCACACACACATAAAATATAAAATTTAAATCATAAATATTTTAGTCACATCAATTAAATCAATTAATTCTTTTATCTTTAAATTTTATTTAAGTTTTGTATGTATGCCAAAGTTTGAATAGTTTATGGTTGTGCCTATGGAAGTGTTTCTCTCCATCTGAACGTTGCCAATTAATGCATGTTCTTTACTTTTCAAATATCGGTTCAATTGTACAAAGGATTATTGATAACAGTGTAGCAACCCTTCAAAATAAGGCGATAATGTTGCTCTTAGGCACATCCAATCAAATCATTACAAATAATATAACAATAATAAAAAAAATCTATTAAAAAAAAAAGGAAAGGTTTGAGAATTAAAGTCTACCATCAATTTTTCCCATTAATTGTGCTATCTTCGTCAAAATAACCAATTGACATCCCCATATTTCTTTATCAACACCACAATGTCAAACAACTAGCAACAAAATTTTAACATCCTCAACAATATACGGTAAATTAGTAAATCACACTCCAAAATCAAGTTGCGTCAATGCACCAACACCTGCTCAATATATTTTGTGATTGCGGTACTTTTTCAAGTTTCATTGCCAACATTCATCTCTAATAAGATTAAGAACTGATTTTACCGTCAAAAAAAGAAGAAAAAAAAATAGGACCAATTTCAATCTTAGTAAGCAATTAAATATGAAATGAAATAAGTAATTGGAATGAAAACCTAATTAATAAAAAGAGAAAAAATGTATTTGCACCCAAATAATAGAAAGGAAATATAGAAATAAGAAAATAGAAAGATATAAGTTTATGGTAGGCGATGTCCGCTGATTAAACAAAAATAGAAAGTTGAGCGGCAATTGAAGCGGAGTGAAGATGATGATACCACTTAGAAAATTAGAGGAAGATGATTATTAATTATGAATAATCTTTCCTTTTTTATATTTTATTATTATTTTTATTGTTTGTAATTATTTGATTGGATGTGCCTAACTATTAATTGTTAAGTGTGTATCCATATAAGAATTTCTCATAGTGGTGGATCAAAATATAACTCCCCTTTTTGAGGAGATCATGGGTGAGTTGGTATTGAAATTGCTCCCTTAATTTTGTCTTCTTGTGTTTCTTCTCTTTCACTTCCCGTAACAACAATCATTTCCCTATCTTTATTTATTATTTTTTTGTATTCTTATTCTTAAATATCCAACACTTATTTTTTAACAATGAGTATTTTTTTGAAACAAAAGAGATACAAAAATAACAAAGGACATTTAAGTGTATGTTATATATCTAAGTAATTTTCATAAAAACTATATTTGATTGTCACATAAACAATTATATAGAAATATTAATCCACAATTGAAATTTTACATCGGAGATAATCTCTCTCTCTCTCTCTCTCTCTCACACACACACATGTATATATATATCCCTTTTGTTTCTTAAGTCAATACAAATGGATTGATTTTTTTTTTTATAAAGGGATCATTTTTTTATTTTATATGGTAATTTTTAAAATATAAGAATTAAGTAAATCATATACTACTAAAAAAAGATAAATTTCAAATAAGAAAATTAAATTGTTATATTTTGATTCTATTTAGGGAGGCGTTTTTCTCTTTTTACTCGTATATTTATAATAATGGTTAGAATTAATTGTTGAGATGAAGTAATGAGAGATAATTGATCCAATTCAGAATACAATACATTATTACATTATTCAACATATTCTTATTAGCTTCTTTATGTTTTTCCTAGGCATTATATATTAAAAGTATGATTAGTCTTTTTTTAATTTAAGAATAATAATCTGATAATATTCTGTCATTACTGTTATTCTTGTTCATATTCCTACTTCCGATTTAGTTATTAAATATTTAAACTGTGAATAGTTTTAATATTTGAAATAAGATTATGTTAATATTCATTTATTATTCTTATTCTTATTCCAATTCATTTATTTATTATTTGTTTGTATTCTTATTCTTAAAAATATCCAACACTTATTTTTTTTAATAATGAGTATTTTTTGACACAAAAAAGATACAAAAATAACAAAGAACCTTAATTTAATTGTATGTTATCTAAGTCATTTTTTTAAAAACTATATTTGAATGTAACCTAAAAAAAATATAGAAATATCAATCCGCAATTGAAATTTTACCCAGGAGATAATTTCTCTCTCTCTCTCTCTCTCTTCTCTCTCTCTCTCTCTCTCTCTCTCCCTCTCTCTCTCTCATATATATCCATTTTGTTTCTTAAGTCAATACAAATGGATTGATTTTTTTTTTTATCAAGGGATAATTTTTATTTTATATGGTCATTTCTAAAATATAGGAATTAAGTCAATCATATACTACTAAAAAAAGATAAATTTCAAATTAGAAAATTAAATTGTTATATTTTGATTCTATTTAGGGAGGTTTTTTTCTCTTATTACGCGCATATTTATAATAATGGCTAGAATTAATTGTTGAGACGAAGCGATGAGAGTTGATTGATCAAATTTCGAATACAATACACTATTAGATTATTCAACATATTCTTATTAGCTTATTTATCTTTTTTCTAGGTATTAAATATTAAAAGTATGAATAGTTTTTTTTTTGAATTTAAGAATAATAATATGATAATATTTTGTCATTACTGTTATTCTTATTCTTATTCCTACTATAGTTTTAGTAATTAAATATTTAAACTGTGAATAGTTTTAATATATGAAATAAGATTATATTAGTATTCAATTGTTATTCTTATTCTTATTCCAATTCCTTTATTTATTATTTTTTTGTATTCTTATTCTTAAATATCCAACTCTTATTTTTAATAATGAGTATTTTTTTTTTTAAAAAAATAGATACAAAAATAACAAAGAACCTTTAATTGCATGTCATCTAAGTAATTTTCTTAAAAACTCCATTTGATTTTCACCTAAACATTTTTTCCTTTAGAATGCACGAGAGGGCTAAATGACAATCTTGGACTATATACAATAGATCTGGAGATAAATATATATGCAACCCGAACAAATTTTTGTTTTAGAATGCCCATCGAGACGCTAATAAAAATAATGTTTTATGTTAGATTTCACTTATTGTAAATTGAATAAAATTGAAACTTGTTTTTTTTTTTTAAAAAAAAAAGTTTAGTAAAATTGCATCTTAAACTGTATAAAATAATGAAATCGAAAGTATGATTTAAAATTTTTTATATCGCACGATTTAAAAAATTGAATACAGTAATATGGATAAATTAAGTATGAACTGGATAGCTAATAAGAGTGGTAATGTTGCATTTTTGTTTAAGCAACCATAAAATATGTAAAACACCCATTCGAATAACAATACCTCAAATAATAGTGAAACAAAATTCGGCCGAAACAATAACAGATACAGAGGACAACTACAAATTACATGATACTAATATAAAAACTAATATAAAATATTATAACTAAATAAAATTTGTAATCTCGCAAATAATTTGTAAAACCCAACTTCTATTCTCCCCGCATGTTCCTGAACGTGCATAAACTTCACATCTCCTGCAAAAGGAAAATCAACATCAACAATAATTACGGGTTAGACGCAAAAAATACAAATCTAACAGAATTGAACTCCAACACGCTAAAAAATTCATGTGTAAGACTACATGGACTCCTATTAACTAAACTAAAAATGTAAACAACAACATTATATGAGACACTACTTGTACCTTGTTCTACTTTAAACATAACCACACATATGATACTCATGACAATTAAGATAATCTGCCAAGTCAACATCAACAACCTTAATATCAAACGAAAGATTGAACCCCTCATTTCGAAACACTTGAATTAGGTAATGTCTATCGTTTAGAGTAATCAAAATGTAAACAACAGAACAATAGGATTTAGTAATATACCTGAAATACCAACGGCCCAAATCAACTTCTCATTGTTTGTCACTGTACAAAAAAATATAGAAGAGAAAAAGTAAGATGAAAACATAGGTTTGAGATAATAATATCAAAGCGTCAGTTCAATTCACAAAACATAGAAGGTCACAAAAGCACTATCAAAGCTCTCAAACCCAAGACACAAATTAACAAAATAAATACGAAAGGTAAAAAATCAAGTTTCCTACAAAATTTAACAAACAAAATCGCCAAAATTTCACCAAAATGTTCAATAACTCTAAAATAAATCAACATTCTCGACTGACTTATTGCACCATAGCTTCTAATTTTGATGAGAATTCACAACAACATTTTATCAAACAGTTGGTGTGCATATATGAAATTGAAATAGAACAACATAAAATTGAAGTAGATAAGTAAATTCTAATGCATCAGAGAAACAAAGAAGAAGAACAACAAACTCCACTTCCAAATGATGAAGGCACAACATTGATGGGTATTTATAAGGTGAAGCTGCGATGTGATGGAAACATGGGAGGGAGAAGAACATGTTAAGGAAGAATCGGAATAAGAATAAGAATAAGAATAAGAATATAATCAGAATAAGAATATTAAAAGGAATAAAATCAGAATCAAAATCTAATTGTTACTGTTATGCTGAAATGGAAGAGAATTTGGGAGTGGGATGAGAAGAAGGAATCAATTTCTCCAAACCAATAGTGCTCAAATCGCTGAGGGATGAGTATTTCAAAAAATGGTTGATTTTGGCACTCTATAGTACTGTTAGAAGGGGTTTCTATTGTTAATATATAGGATTTGATTTCAATATTTGGGTGTTATGTTTCATCCATACTCCATGTACATTTCTATCATTTATATTTATAGAAAATGTTTGTTTACAATTTTGGTTCCTGTTATAGCTATAGTCTATACATCGTTCACAAATTTAGTACAATATAATAGTACTCTTCCGTAAATATGCAATTTTAATAAGGAAATTTTATTTCGATATTTGTCTATTTAATATTTTAAAAATATATAAAGTTATCTTCTTAACACTATAATTTTGTCTTCATTTAATTTTTTTTTATACTTTTAACAAGTGTTTCCACCCGGACCCAAATCCACAGTAAAAACATGCCGAATTAATTACTTACCCGAATCCGGTTCGATTTCATTATTCATTTCTCTTTTCATGACAGATTCCAACATTAATACAAAAAAAAATTGCAACAAAAAAACTATAAAATTATAAATAATATCATGTACATATATAGGGGTAATTAGATAATTTAATATCTAATTGGGTGTGGTTTTATGTGCGGGTTTGAGTGATCTCAAGCCCGCACACGTGATATCGGGTGTCACCCGAACATGAACCCAGTCAACTCAGATTTTCGTTTGTTGCCTCAGGTTCGGATGTACCTGTCATCCCTAGTCCTATATATATAATACAACGTCCCTAATTTCCAGGGGAACAACGCTTGGCCAGTGTGCATGTTTCTACGTACAAGTTGAATTAGTCACTCACCTTTAGTGGGTCAAAAATTGGTGCGAAAGCAAAAAAAAAAGTCCCTTCTAATTAAGTTGTGCTCACGGTGACTATTGTGGCATAATTTTGTTAGATTAAAACACAAACAAATATATTTCAATAATTATACATTCACTTACATTTAATCTAGTTTTTACGGTCAATTTATTCTTTTCCACCTACCATATCACCTCTTTTTATTCTTTCTCCTAACATATTTACATTGTGAAAGTAAAATTTTTAAATGTAAAAAATTTAAATCCAAATTAAACGGCATTTAGTCACGTTAACATAACGAGTCATGGTCTAATGATAATTTAGCTATAATGTTTTATAGTGTGGTAATAATAACTCTTAAAATAGATTTTCCGTACTTTTATAATAAAAATCAAAATTAAAAGACACCATTCTTCAAACAAATTTTGTTCAACAAATATATCCTAGTTATTCATACTATATCCTAGTTTATTTTTGGGTAATTTTTAAATTAGAAATGTACAGAATGTTTTCAAATACTAAAACATATTTGACCTTTAATTTTGAATTACCTATTTGTAATTAGAGTATTGCTATTTAGTAAGAATTATTTTAGAGAAAAAATGCAGGAATAACACATGGCATTATCTTATAGGATTGTGTAATTTTAATCTTATCTTTTAGTGGAAATCATGAGGAATAGTTTATATAAACAAGGGTGAAGATTTATTCTTGAAATTCTTCTCCATAATTTTTTTTATTAAATATCATTTTCCTTGTAATTATGTATGGTCTTTCTCTTACTCACTACAGATGAAGACAACAAAAGAAAAGTTACATTCGCTCGTTTGTTGGTTAGTGTAGATGTTTCCAACTCAATTAGTTAGTTACATTGGCTCCTTAGTTAGTTAGTGTAGAGTTTATACACTTATTTATTACACTACATGCTTGTATACTGTAGCTAATATACACCTACTTTTGTGCATATATACTTGATGTACAAACTATCTGTGTTTGTTTGATCATAAACTATATATACAGGACAAAATAGTATACGATAATACAAGATAGAACAATATAAGATAAAATTTAAAGTGTTGAATAAATTTTGTGTTTGTACGATATTTAGTGGATAAAAAGTTATTTTGATATTTTAAACAACTTGTGCAGAGGACAAAATTTTGTATCATGATACAGTGAGGGACAAAAATTTAAATTTTAAATTTTTGTCTGATTCCTTGATTTCCAGGTTTTCTTGTCCTAGAAACAGTTTTGAAATCAAACACAGTACAACTGAAGTTATTTTGTCCGATTTTTAATTTTTTTAGCAAATCAAATTCACCATATTACTCAATGAATTAATGAGATTGCATAAAAAAATGAATTAATGAGATTTATTTTCTTGTTTCACTTCATTCATGATACTTTCTATAAAACATTTTTGGTAAATTTGTCCGGTGCAATTTCAAAGACTATTCCATCAAATTAACTTATTAATTTATATAAGTGGAGTGCAAACTTACGTCTTTTTCTCTAAAAAGATCTTTAACATTGTGTTCGTGGAGGGGTGTTATATGAACACCACAAAAAGTTGTCCAATTGGGACAACTAAAATTTTTCTATCTATACACGCAAATCGAAACGGTATGAAAATAATAAAAAATATAAAAGGTGGCGGATCCCACACCAAAATAGTTGTCCTACAACCATTTTGATGTCAAAATAACATTTGTGGTGTTCGTGTCAAAACGATAAAAAGTGATTTATTATAAGCAACTAGTGTTTTAGTTTCATAAAAATGGTCATAATGATAACGATCGACAACAACCTTTATTTTTATACCACAATTTTGACTGACTTATCTCTTTGAATGGATTTTGATTTTTGACTGAGTGTTTCTTTTTCTTTTTTTTTTTTAATTTTTCTTTTGTTACATAGAAGAATTGGCAAAGTAATTATAAGAAATTCTCATATAAGTGAGAGAGCCGGGGTTCGAACCTCGGTCATGACGTCCATGCCTTGTAATTTCGTCAAATTTTTGCCAGTTGAGCTAAAACTTATGAGACTTCTTTTCTTTTTTCTTTTCATGATAAATGATGGTTCGCGAAAATATAATATTTAAAAAAATAAAACTAATCTACCAAAAATAAAATAAAAGTTTAAAGTTGAAAATATATTCTTTTTAAAATTATAAAACATTAAATACAATAGTTTTTTAAAAGTACGTTATATATTAGAGTTTAATTTTCATGTTTTGTTGCGTCAATTTTTTTCCTTCTTGTTTTGTTGGTGTAAAAAGTTTTACATCGTTAACACATTGTAATCAATCATGTATATGATCCTATAAGTGATTATGTTTATAGTTAGTAAGTTATTTCGACAGTTATGATCAATTAATGTGTCAAAAACATTAACCGTGTACATCCAATTAATTATTTGTATAGGTTAAGTACTTAGAAATATATTTTCTTCTTTTTCTAAAAAAAGAAATATGTTTTTTTTTTACAAATCGTTAGTTGATCCAATGATGATTGACGTTAGATTTAGTAGGAAGAATCACGGTTCGATTCCCCGCAACTCCGATCGAAAAGGGTCTGAAATCACTTAAGCCTTTCACCAATTTTTGACTATTACCTAGGGATGAGCACAAACCCGCAACCCGACTCGAAACCGACATAACCGTCAATATATGGAAGCATTCGGTCGGGTGCGGGTCGGGTCTCGGGTCAACAATTGCGAAAAATCGGTCATGAACGGTTGTATACGGGCGGGTGCGGGTCTCTAAAATTCCGTCTCTTCATAACCGAAACCGACCGAACAATTTCTAAAATACAAATGAATTTTTTTTCTAGTTTCGAGCACCTCTTCTTTCTCTTAATATCATATGTTCTTCACTTTAATTTTATCTATCTTTGATAGAGGAGAAAAATGTTGTAATTTACAAGCTTTAACTTGTAATATGTTGATAAAGAAGATGTGAAAGATAAAATTTTAGATTTTTATCTTAATTTTTACTTCTCATCTACTATCTATTATTGTCGTTGAATTTATAAATTTGAAACAAATTAATTTCATCTCATCATTTTTATTGTATCTTTTGTTGCATTATGTACGAAATAATGAACGAATTGTCAAAAAATAAATAATTTTTTCATCAATGAAGTTTTAAATGTAACAAAAACGTTTCAATCTAACCCGTTAAAACCGACCAGTTGGACCCGTCACCCGTATAACCCGAACCCGAACAAACCGAAGACGTAAACGGTCGGAATTGGGTCCAAATTAAGAGGTCGCGGTTTTTATTGATTTGATGATTTTCGACCCGAATCCGACCAAACCCGCCCGATGCTCACCCCTACTATTACCTAAACTCCATCCACGTGCATGGTTTCATCAAGTCATTAATCTAAGTTCTCTATTCTTAACTCTTACGATAATTCTTTCTATCTTAACTTAATTGCTTGAGGACAAGCAATAGTTTAAGCATGGAGGTACTATAAATTTTTTCCATACAAAAAAGATACCTGAAGATGCTGTCTTATATCTTTTTTTTTTGTGCTAAAAGAGGGCTAACGCCCAAAAAGAACAAGACTTAGAAAGTTACATAAATATTCCGAGGCATGCAAGCTCCGGAAAAATCATCAAAAAGGAGACTTGAGATCCCACTCGGAGGGGTCTCCATAACATGAGTATTAAAAGAATCCAAAGTGTCCTCTTCAAAAAAAGAATCCAAAGTGAAACTAAAATTAGCCAGCCAATCGACACTTCTATTTCCTTCCCGCCAAGTGTGATTG
The DNA here is from genome assembly GCA_030408175.1 of Trifolium repens. Classification (NCBI taxonomy): domain Eukaryota; kingdom Viridiplantae; phylum Streptophyta; class Magnoliopsida; order Fabales; family Fabaceae; genus Trifolium; species Trifolium repens. Next base: position 7,857,893 of record CP125842.1, read on the forward strand.
AAATGCACCTGCCAGTTCAATTATAAAATCTCTTGTATACGACGAATCAAGGTGGGCGGATTGCCATTGATTTTAACTTTACCAGTGATCATGTCAATTAGAGTTTTTGAGTCGCTTTCCACTTGAAGCTGGTGGAAATTATGTCTCCAAGCTAGTTGCATTCCCAAGTACATTCGCCACATTTCAGCGCAAAGAGCATCACAAGTTCCAGTTTTGCGAGAGTATCCTTTAAGCCATCTGTCATCCGAGTTCCGAAGGAGACCACCACAACCAGCTAGCCCCAAAGAATCCTTGTATGCTCCATCACAGTTGAGCTTCACCCACCCTTCTTGAGGTTTTCTCCATCCAATAAAAACAGTGTCGCATTGGCGAGGATTCAAAGGATGATGAGTGTAGTTGTCTATGTTTTTGGCCATCTTGAGAATAGTATAAGTTGCATTCGTCGGACGCTGAAAATCTTCCTCAAAAATTGTTTTGTTCCTCCATATCCAAATGTACCAACATGCCACCATAAAAATTGTTCTCCACTTTTTACTCTGAGTGTCATACAATTGATGGTTGATGTTTTTGAATATCCAATCCCTGCAATTAAGAGGAGAAAAAAAATTAGATATTTGATTTGAAGGGACTAGCCTTATCCATGTTTGGGTTGCTATAGGGCAATCCCGCAAAACATGAATAATAGTTTCAATGTCTCTATCACATGCAGAGCATGTGGGAGAAGCTCCAACACCCCATTTGCTCCTACGATAATTAGTGAGCAGCCTCTCGTGAGCCGCCATCCACATAAAAGTTTGAATTCTATGTGGGCCTTTCCAACGCCACATTTGCTTCTATGAATTCTATTAGCAATTAAAAGAATATTTAACATGGAGATGGTGGCGTTGAGGGGAGCATAGTGGTAGCCGATATGCTTTTGGAGTTTTCGGAGGATGTATTCCAACAAAGGTTGCAGTATTTTTTTAAAAGAAGAGAAAAATTTGAAGTTACATGTAGGAAAGGCAGATAAGCGTGTGCACATGCATTTGTCGAATTTCGCACATGAAACTTTCGTCCCATACAGCAGTGCTCTTCTTATATATATATATATATTTTGAAAGGGCTAAATTATTATTGCAATACTAGTACAAGAAGTACTATAAGGAGAGAACAAAGGCAAACATTGCCTGCTTACAAAACAGGCACACGCCAAAACAGAAAAACCAGGCACAACACCCAAGCACGCCTACAGATCCCCCCAGTCACGCGAAACAGAAAACAGAAAAAATACCAAGGTTAGCGCAACAAACACAACCCGGGGTCCCAACACCACTCGTAAAATAAGCACGACGGGATCTTATGTCGGCTAATACCCCACCTCCAAGACAGCAATTTAATTGCTTCAATCACCTCACCCGAATCTACCACACCATTGGAGAAGAAAGTAGCATTTTGCGATTTCCATAAGCACCAAACTGACGCATGCCAAATCAAATAGAACCCATGTCTTCCTTTCTTAGAACTTGCAGCCCCTATAAAATACTCAAAGAAAGAAATAATATTTGGTGGCATAATTAAAACCACACCAAACCACCGGAAAATCGCCTTCGACACCACCGAAGCAAAATCACAAAAAAGGAATAAATGGTCGGCTATCTCCACACTACCATTACAATGAACACAAGAGTTTGTTCCTCCATTTATTTGAATCCCACGGAGCACTAAATTATCCTTAGTTGGTAAACGATTCCGGAATAATTTCCAAGAGAAAGCAATCACTTTGGACGGAGCCGGACTCTTCCAAATATTCTTGAGGACCCGAAGAACATCCTCCCTTAACGAGGGTTCCGGAGAGAAGACACTATCAATATGCAAATACATCGACTTTACCGAGAACAAGCCGTCATCTTCCAACCCCCACCGCCACTCATCCACATCCTCCGATAACCTCAAAGGAGGCAACATCTCCGAGATTATTAAAAATTGCTTCCTCCCAAACAAACAAACGGCGCCTCCAACTCCAAACCCAACTATACTCACCCTTCGAAACCACCCTATAATCACTCAACAAGCCATCCTTCCTCATAGAGATCGAGAAAATACGGGGGAATCTATCACAAAGAGGAGAGTCACTTAACCAACAATCAAGCCAAAAGCGAGTTGTATCCATTACCAATTCTTCGCGACACATGTATAGCAAACCAACTCCCACCGTCTCTAATATCTATACCACAAAAATCCCTCCACCACAAGGATGCACGGGTTGGCACATTAACACCAACCCAATGCACGTTATGTATCACCTTCGGCCCATATTTCGCAACCAAAAGATCTTTCCAAAAGGCATTACCACTATGGATAAGTCTCCAACGCCATTTAATAAGAAGACTAAGGTTAACCTTCCCCACATCTCTCACCCCTAGGCCACCTTGGTTTCTAGGCTTGCAAACCTCTTTCCAACTAACCCAACTACTTTTCCTTCCTCCCAACACACCACCCCACAAAAATTCCCGTTGAATTCTTATGATTTCTTTCAAAACCACCACCGGTAATTTCATGAAAGATAAATAAAAAATGGGGATCGCATTTAACACCAAATTAAGGAGCACAATTCGGCCACCATGACTCACATACCTATTCCCCCACGACCGTAACCGGCTTCTCAAGTGCTCAATCAAAGGCTCCCAAGTAGCACGCCTCCGGGGGTTCGCTCCAACCGGGAGGCCAAGATAGGAGAACGGAACCACACCAACTTTGCAATTTAAAAAATTACACGCCCTCTCCAAGAAACTAGTCGACATATTAATGCCCATCAAACTACTTTTCCAAAAGTTCACCTTAAGACCGGAAGCAAGATGAAAACCTCTCAAGACCGCCTTCAAAGTCCATAAATTTTCAAAAGTAGCTTCACCTATACAAATAGTATCATCCGCGTATTGAAGGTGGGACACCATAAGATTTTCCGCTCCAATTCGAAACCCCTTAAAAAGATTCTTCTCAACGGCACTCCGCATCAAACCCGCAAAACCTTCCGCAACCAAAAGGAATAAAAAGGGGGCCAATGGATCCCCTTGTTATAGCCCTCTTTGAATATTAATTTCGGACGTGGGGCTTCCATTCACAAGCACCGAAAGGTTACCGGCAAAAATACACGCTCTCATCCACTCAATCCACTTAGCACCAAAACCGAATCTCCTTAGCATGTATTCAAGAAAACACCATTCGATGGAATCATACGCCTTCTCAAAATCAACCTTAAGAACTAAACAAGGTTTCCCCGTCCTTTTTGCAATATCAATTACCTCATTAACCACCAAGACACCATCCACCAAATTCCGGCCTTTGATAAAAGCCGATTGAGTAGTAGCCACTACCGAATCCATAACCTTTGCTAATCTCGCCGCCAACACCTTCGCAATAATCTTGTAGAGACACCCCAAAAGGGAAATGGGCCGAAACTCTCCAAGGGACGAAGGCCGCGCCACCTTAGGAATTAGAGCAATGAAATATGACAAAAGCCCTTTTGGGAGCTTCGCATTTCCGTGGAATTGATCAAACAAAATCCTCACCTCCCCTTTAATCAAGTACCAAAAAGACTTCACAAAGGCGGAATTATAATCATCCGGACCCGGGCTTTTATTACCATCACTATACATCACCACCTCCTCAATCTCTTCCAACGAAAAGGGGGCTTCAAGCAAAAAATTCTCCCCTCCCGAAACACTAGGAAAAAAATACTCCATCCAATTTCGGCCTAGGCCAATGTGAAGAGGAAAAATGATTATTAAAATAGTTAGAGATCTCTTCAATAATTTCTTCGGAACTATCGACCCATCTATCGCCAACTTTCAAGCAAGGTATAAAATTCCGGTGTTCTCTTGACTTAATACACCCATGGAAATACTTAGAATTAGTATCGCCCTCTGTTCTGGTAAAAATAATATGGGGGTGGTCCAGGTATATTGATGAATAATAATGATACTTAGGATCTTTATTTACCAAAAATGTGAACCTTTACAATGAGTGTTTCTTCTCTATTTATAGAGGAAAGAATGATCAGAAAATATCTAAAACCACCCCACTCCTCTCTTAGGGAGGTCGTGGGTGGTTTTCCACCGTGTCCACCGTGTCTCAAGGGTGGTTATGAGTGGTTATTTCCCTTCTCCACGCTTCTGTGGTGGTAATGGGCGGTTCTCAACTGTTGGGCGACATGATGGTTTTCTGGGGGCGTCACCCTGGCATTGATGACCTCGCCGCGCCTTGTTTTTCCCGCCGGTTGTTCATTTGAATTCTTTGGGCCAATTGTTGGATCATTGTGTTATTGGGCCTGTAATATTTTGTCCGGTACATAGCCCCCCAAGCGTAAGGCTCGAAGAGGCGAAGTGCTGATAACGGCCAATCGTGATGTGGTAACTGCCCACTCTTTGTAATCATGTCCATTACTGTTGGACTATAAATATAAGTTCATCGACGCACCATTCAATCCATCTTTCTTTCCTTACATACTTTGTTCTTTGTGACAATGCCTTCTCCCGCTGTTGTCCCAGAATCACTTGCTATGCCGGTATTGTTCCAATTAAGGAATATGCTGTGCTATGACACTGATGATTTACTGGATCAAAAGGATGATTTTGCTGAGATGGTGAAGGAGTTGCAAGATTACTCATGGAGGCTGACGGATAGTCAGAAAGAATTCTTGGCCGTGGTGCAGGAACTAAACAAACGTTTTCTGAATGATGGCGACTTCATCGAGACTACTGAGACTGTTGATCATTGTCAGAAAGAACTTTCTGATGCTTTGGAGCGAAGGATAGAGATAGTGAAAGAGCACATAACGTCTCAAGAGAAGGTGATGGCGCTTTCTTTGTCAGCCGAGGAGGCTATTGACAACCGTATTGATGAGTTGGACAGCCAACTCAAGCCCCTTGTGAAGAGGAAAAGGAATCTGCAGATGGATATTCAATATGATGTCGCCAAGTTAATTCGGACTCGCTCGCACCTGTCTCGTCTTCAAGAGAAAGATGACGCTCTCAATGACGATATAAGGATGACTGGCCAAGATTTTGACGCGGCTAAGAAGTTGAGGAGTTTGATGGAAGATTGTCATGCTCGTGCTGTTGAGGCTGCTTACAAAGCCTTTAAGTAGTTTTTCTGTATTTTCCTTTATTGCATGTTATTTTGTAATTCCTCCAAATGGCGTTGAATGTAATCCGCCTTCCTTTGTACTTGTTGGATTTCTTTTATAAAGTGATGTGTTTTTCCTTTCATTTGTGAATTTCCTTCTTGCCATATATTTCTGATTGTTTTTTATTATGTACTTGTTCTCGCCCATTGGCGAGGTCGTTGAATCCTGAACGTTTTACCTTCTCGCCTGCCTCGGAACACGTGTCCATGGCGTACGCGTAATGGTACCTTCTTTTACCCGTTGGATATTAGGACGTTTCGTTTACCCTCCAAATTTCCTATAAAACAGGAACTTCAAATTATTTTCACCAACTTTACTATCATTTGTTCCGATCCTCAACGTTTTTTATGCAGTCAAATGTGGAAAGTTGCAACCGTTTGACTGTACTTAATGCTCACCGTCCATAAATTTCTTATAAATACCCTCTTTCACCTTCACTTTTCTGCACTGCACTTATCACTTGTTCTCAACTTTCTTTACCGAATCTCTCTTCTCTTTTCTTTCACTTTTTCGTCTTTCACCATTCTTGTTTTCCTTGATCCATCATTCTTGTTTTCATTGATCCCTCTATGGATCACAAAAATAAACTCAAAAAGAAGTGTGTTGCTTCTAAACCAAAATTTCAGAAAAAGAAACGTAGGATAGCAATTTCAGTTTCTAATTTTAGGCGAGATAAGCCATCTTCTAGGGTGCGTTTGTTTTAGCTTTAAAAAAAATAGATTTTTCTTTGTATTTTTTAAAATAGATTTTATAAAATCGTTTTTCAAAATATTATAAGTTTTTTTATATTCATTTTTCTAAATTCAAACACTAATTTTGACATTATATAACATAAATGTACATTATTGAAGATCAAAACATAGTCAAAATCTCAATTTTTACAAAAAGTTGTATTTCAAAAATGATTTTTATGAAAATCTATTTGAAATAACTTCAAAAAAAGTGATTTTTTTGAAATTTTGATATCCAAATTTTTTTTCAATAAAATGATGAAATACCTAAAATAACATTTTAAGAATAACTATTCAAACCAAATTTTCATTTAAAACTTTTATAAAAAGTTTCTTTGTAAAATTTTTTTACACAAATTTTTTTTACACTATAAGAATCTATTTTGAAAAAATCTATAACAAACGCACCCATAATGTCAAAATGAAAAATCTTGTCATTTCGTCAGATTCTTCCTGCTCTGCTGTTGAATCTCTTGGTAGAGAAGAAGGATCCCGGATCATCACGGGGGCTGAGGAGAAGTCACGGAGGATATTATATACGGCCTCAGGGAAAACTCCAAGGTAATTCTGCTCTGACGAGTTGTTCCTTCTTCTGATGGCAGCATTTTGGCGAGGGGTTGGGGTTAAACCTACAGGTTTTCCCTCTACCATTAAAGACTCGGAAGATTTCTATCCGATTTCTTCCTTTTCTAGCGGGGAGCTGATATCTTGTGGATAGGAGGGACAATTGAGACTGCCTCCAGTTTTTTCTTCTCTTCCTTGAAGGAGCTGGATCCTTTGTTAGATTTAGGATTCTTTCATGGATCACTTGCATCTTGTTTTCATTGTAACTTTCTTTATTTTTGTACCTTGATTTCATTGTAATCTTCTTTTCCTTTGTATCTTGATTTCATTGTAATCTCTCTTATTAATGAAAAATGAATATTTCTCATATTGTCTCTTTTTCTGTACCGTTATGTTATATCATATTATAAGGAATAAAATAACAATATGCATTATACCTCTTTAATTTCTTTTGGCGTTCTTGGATCTCGCCTTTATCATTACCGTTTCTGATGTCGACTACGCCTTGCGCCTTTTTATTTTATCGTCGTATTTGACTCGTAAGATTTACAGATACTCCATTTCTATTTTTGATATGTCCTACTCGTGAGATTTACAGATCATATCATGGTGTTTCAACGCTTTTTCCGTCGTACCTGGCACTTAGGGCCTTGGTAGGTAACGCCGTTTCTATTTTAGACATGTTCAACTCGTAAGATTTACAAATCATGCCATGGTGTTTCAACGCTTTTTCCGTCGTACCTGGCACTTAGGGCCTTGATAGGTAACGCCGTTTCTATTTTAGACATGTTCAACTCGTAAGATTTACAAATCATGCCATGGTGTTTCAACGCTTTTTCCGTCGTACCTGGCACTTAGGGCCTGGCACTTAGGGCCTTGGTAGGTAACGCCGTTTCTATTTTAGACATGTTCAACTCGTAAGATTTACAAATCATGCCATCGTGTTTCAACTCTTTTTCCGTCGTACCCGTCACTTAGGGCCTTTGGGGGTAACGCCGTTTCTTTTTTAGACGTATTCGACTTATAAAATTTACGAATAACGTCATGGTGCTTCAACACTTTTACTCTTCGTTGTCTTCTTGCATAAGATTCATATAATTTTAACCATCTGCAAATATTAGAACAATGACCTTTTTGTCTAAAGCAATATTTTTGAATTTTTGCTGATGAGTCTCATTAAAAACTCCTGCTTTCACCGGAGAAAAGAGCTTCTCATCATTTATATTCTTAATACACCCATATGCATTTTCTTTTTGAAAAATAGAAAATAAAAACAAAAAACAAGAAACGAAAGTAGAAACAAGAAATATCTTTGAGTTGGCGTGGCGAGGCTCGATGATGTTCTTTGGTGTGCATCTCGCCCTTGGGCGTTGTTGGCCTAACTGTAGTAAAATCTGAGGTTTGAGATGTTCCATGTCCTGTGTAGGACTTCGCCTTCCATGGTTTCTAACCTGTATGCTCCTCCTTCAAAGGCTTCATTGATTCTGAATGGTCCTTCCCAATTTGCTGCCAGTTTACCGCCTTTATCTTTTCCCATTTGTCTCTTTAGGACTAAGTCGCCCTCTTTGAATTTCCTTGGGATTACTCTTGTATTGTATTTCCTTCCCACACTTTGTTTAGTTGCAAATTCTCTGAAATGTGCTCTGTCCCTTACTTCTTGTATTAAGTCAAGGTTTTCTTGCATTGCTTCGTTGTTCTCTTGAGTTGTTGAGGTTTCACGTCGCCAACTTGGAGGATTTATTTCTGCAGGGATCATGGTGTCTGCTCCATAGACCATGGTGAAAGGAGCCTCTCCTGTTGATGATTGTGGAGTTGTGTGATATGACCATAATATGGCGGTAAGATGAGCTACCCAAGCTTCTCCTTTACTTGATAATCTTCTTTTCAAGGCTTTCAATATGACTTTGTTGGCTGACTCGGCCTGACCATTGGCTTGAGGGTGCTCAACTGATATGAATGTGTTTTGGATTCCTTTTTCTTTGCAAAATGAGACTACCTTCTCGCTTGCGAATTGTGTGCCGTTATGTGACACAATGTACTTGGGGAGACCGAATCTGCATATGATGTTTCTCCAATAAAACTTTTTGCCTTGTTCTGCCGAGATATTTGATAAAGGTTGCGCCTCAACCCACTTAGTGAAGTAATCTACAGTGACTATTATCCATCTGGTTTGCTTCCATGAAGTAGGGAAAGGACCCAATATATCCACTCCCCACATGAAGAAAGGCCAAGGCGAAAGGACCGATTTGAGGGGTTCGCCTGGGGCGTAGTGTAAGTTTGAGAATCTTTGACATTTATCACATGTTCTCACGTACCTTCCAGCGTCGCTGTGCAGTTCTGGCCAAAAGAATCCTGCTCTAAGGATTTTGCCTGCCAGTGACCTTGCTCCTATATGACTCCCACATGAACCTTCATGAACTTCTTCTAAAATTCCCTTGGCTTCTTCATTGCCTACACATAGTAACAAGGGGGTTGAAAATCCCCTTTTGTATAGTTTATCTCCCATCATAGTATACCATGACGCCATTCTTTTGATTTTGTATGCTTCTTCTCTAGGTTTGGGAAGTTCGTCCCTTTGTAAGTATCTAATGATAGGAGTTCACCAGTCTTCTTCTTCTATGACCATGTGGATTTCTTCTTCGTTAATGCTGGGGTTTGTAATTGTTTCTTGGATGAAGGTTCTGTTGCTTCCAGGTTTCTTGGTGCTGGCGAGTTTGGATAATAAATCTGCCCTGGCGTTCTGTTCTCTAGGCACATAGATCAACTGAAATGAGTTGAAACACTTTGCCAGTTTGGTTACCTTTTCCAGATATTTGATTAACCGGGGGTCTTTTGTTTGGAATTCACCGGATACTTGGTTGGTGACCAACTGTGAGTCGCTCTTTACTCTGAGGTCCGTGACTTCCATTTCTTTTGCTAGCTTCATTCCTGCTAGAAGGGCCTCGTATTCAGCCTGGTTGTTGCTTGCTTTAAAAGCGAACCTTAAGGATTGTTCTATGAGTACTCCATCTGGTCCTTCTAGAACCACTCCTGCCCCACTTCCTTTCAGGTTAGACGCACCATCTACTGAAAGTGTCCAAGGTTCCTCGTTGTTTACTTTGGGCGGGTTTGACAATTCCAATATAAAATCCGCCAGAATTTGCGATTTTATTGCGCCTCTAGGGGAAAAAGTTATGTCAAACTCTGACAACTCTACTGCCCATGCAACCATTCTCCCTGCTAGACCCGGCTTCCTTAGGACTTTCTTTATGGGATAGTCCGTGTTAACCACTACCTTGTGACTCTGAAAGTACTGCCTTAACTTCCTCACGGTGATGACGACGGCTAAGGATAGTTTTTCAATCTTTTGATACTTTGCTTCAGCACCTTTGAACGTTCTACTCACAAAATATATTGGCTTCTCCTCGCCTTTGATTTCTTGCACCAACGCGGAGCTAAGGGCGTTGTCTGAAACTGCCAGGTATAAGTATAAGGTGTTACCTTGTTGAGGGCGAGTTAATATTGGTGGTGACGCCAAAAAGCTCTTAAGATTTAGAAAAGCTTCTTCACACTGAGGGGTCCATATGAATCTTTCACTCTTTCTTAGAGTCGAGAAAAAGTGAAAGGCTTTCTCTCCAGAACAAGATAAAAATATTGATAAGGCTACGATCCTTCCCGCCAGTTGTTGGACTTCCTTTACGGTGGTTGGACTCCTCATGTCAATTATGGCTTGGCATTTATCTGGGTTGGCCTCAATTCCTCTGTTTGTGAGCATGAAGCCCAAAAATTTTCCTGATTGAACCCCGAAAGAGCACTTCGCTGGGTTCAATCTCATGTTATACTTTCTCACCGAGGCAAGGATGTCGCCTAGATCCTTGTCGTGTTCTCCGTCTTCTGTTGTCTTTACTACCATGTCGTCTATGTATACTTCTACATTCTTGCCTATTTGCTCTGAGAACACTCTGTCCATTAGTCTCTGGTATGTGGCGCCTGCGTTTTTTAGGCCAAACGACATGACGTTGTAAAAATAATTGCAGGTGTTAGTCATGAAAGCTGTGTGAGGCGCGTTTGCAGGATTCATCTTTATCTGGTTGTATCCCGAATATGCATCCATAAAGCTTAGCATTTTGTATCCAGAGGCTCCGTCAATAAGCCTGTCTATATTAGGCAAGGGATAGGGATCGTTCGGACAAGCTTTGTTTAAATCAGTGAAATCCACGCACATCCTCCACTTGCCATTTGCCTTTTTCACCATTACCACATTTGCCAACCATGACGGATATTTTATCTCTTCGATGAACCCTGCTGCTTTCAGTTTATCCACTTCCTCGTTTACTGCTGCTCTTCTTTCTTCCCTAATCTTTCTTTTCCTTTGTGAGACCGGTTTGACGTGGGGCGCGATGGATAACTTGTGTGTTATCACGCTTTCGTCTATTCCGGGCATGTCGGATGGCTTCCATGCAAATAGGTCTATGTTCTTCTTTAACATCGCTATGACCTTTTCTCTTTCCTCTTGTTTCAAGGGGGTTCCGATGTTCGTTACCTGATGTGGCATATCGCCAATCTGAACTTGTTCCAATTCTTCAACAGGACTCATTCTTCTTTTTGTGAAATCTTCTCTTGGGTCAAGGTCTAGGGGCGATATCATGTTGACTCCGCCTCCTTTCTTGGGTGACGTCATTGACTTTGCCTTGAGTGCTTGTCTGTGTTTTATTTTTAGGCTAGATTCATAGCATCTCCTCGCCAGCTTTTGATCCCCCCTGATGGTTCCTATTCTTCCGTTGTCCAAAGGATATTTGATCGACAAATAGAGTGTTGATAATGCCGCCCTGAGTGTGTTGAAAGCTGGCCTTCCAATGATGATGTTGTATGAAGTGAATGGAGTTTTGACTACCAAATACCTTACTTTAATAGTCTTGGCGTTCTCCTCTTCCCCAAACGTGGTTAGGAGAGTTGTGTAGCTCATAACTTCCACTTGCTCGCCGGCGAAGCCTACCAAAGTGTTGTTATAGGGCAATAGGTAATCATCTAATAACTGCATTGCCTTGAAGGCTTCCCAGTACATTATGTCTGCCGAACTTCCTGAGTCGATTAACACTTTTTTGACGTCACAATTTAGAATCTGCACTTGTATCACCATAGGGTCATCATCATGTGGCAAGATTTCCCTTTTGTCCTCTTTGGTGAATGACAGATCAGGGGCGGGTGTTATCTCTGTATGACCTATGAATTTCTCATTTTGTTCCATTCTTCTAACATAACGCCTTCTTGCACTTGAGGATTCTCATCCTCCTGAAAATCCTCCTGCGATGGTGTTGACGGAGATCCTCTTGCCTTTTCCCGTCTCTTCTCCTTCAGAACGATCCTTTGTCTGATTATGTTGTACTTTTGGGACAACGACTTTCCCCACCGTGGCGTCTTCTATAAACTTCCGTAAATGTCCGCTCTTTATCAGTTCCTCAATTAGATCTCGTAGCCTGAAACATTTTTCAGTGTCGTGACCCCTACACCTATGATAAGCGCACCAGGCGTCGGGGCTTAATCCCATAGTGTGTTCCTTGTTTCTTGGTGGGGGTAGTCTCCCTAATCCCGCTTGTAGGATTTCTTCCATGATGTAGACTCGCGCACGGTTCAGTGGCGTATATTCCTTCCTTTCTTCTTGAAAATGTCTTTGCGGTTGATATGGTATTCTATGACGGTCAATTCCGTGATGGTTAGGGACCGGGCGCCTGTGATGATGGTAAAACTCGCCTTGTCCGTTGTTTTTGTTGACCGGGCCTCTTTCCCTGGCGTCTCTCATCCTCTTTTCGGCGTTACTCTCTTCGCCTTTTATGTATCCTTCCGCTCTTCTTGTAACTTCCTGCATGGATATGGCTGGCTTTTGCGCCAAGGATTCGTTGAAATGTCCCGCCTTGAGACCGTGATGGAAGGCTGAGACGAACATTTCTTGATTTAGGTTGCTTACTTTGCTTGTAGACTCACAGAATCTCGCCAAATATTCTCTTAGAGATTCATTGTAGTTTTGCCTTAATGCGAACAAACTTGTTGCCGTTACCTTAATGTGTTTGGAGCCGGCAAACTGTTGTGTGAATTTTTGTTGAAAATTTACCCAACTCTGAATGGAATTCTTGGGTAGGTTCATATACCATCTTAATGCTGCTTCTTTCAGTGTGCCTGAGAGGAGCTTGCATTTCAAGTGATCCGCAGCGCCGACGATGGCGGTTTTAGTTCCTACTGCCATTAGGTGTTCTGTGGGATCAGTTTTCCCATCAAAGTCTGGGAGATGGGGAGTTCTGAAATTGTCTGGTACTCTCGCATCCCAGAGATTTTAGGCAAGCGGTTGTGAGTTGGTGATGTTAGTCTCTTCTGTCTCATCAACTCTGTTTGCTTTTTCTTGGTCGATCTTTCGAACTTCGGCTTGCAGGCGACATAGTTGTGCCACCGCATCCGTCAAAGTTAGATTGTGTTGGTTGTTTTGATTTTCATTTGTTTGTTGTCCTCCTGCCATTTTCTTGGGGAAGACTTCAAATTTCGTCTGGTTTTAGTGGTAGGCTGGGAATCGTTTTACCGCAGCCCCACGGTGGGCGCCAAAATGTTCTGGTAAAAATAATATGGGGGTGGTCCAGGTATATTGATGAATAATAATGATACTTAGGATCTTTATTTACCAAAAATGTGAACCTTTACAATGAGTGTTTCTTCTCTATTTATAGAGGAAAGAATGATCAGAAAATATCTAAAACCACCCCACTCCTCTCTTAGGGAGGTCGTGGGTGGTTTTCCACCGTGTCTCAAGGGTGGTTATGGGTGGTTATTTCCCTTCTCCACGCTTCTGTGGTGGTAATGGGCGGTTCTCAACTGTTGGGCAACATGATGGTTTTCTGGGGGCGTCACCCTTGGCATTGATGACCTCGCCGCGCCTTGTTTTTCCCGCCGATTGTTTATTTGAATTCTTTGGGCCAATTGTTGGATCATTGTGTTATTTGGCCTGTAATATTTTGTCCGGTACACCCTCCTTAAGCCAACTAGCTCTAGATTTTTGAGCTAATAACACTTCCTTACTCTTGAGAAGACGCCATAAATCCCTAAAAAGTTTCTTCCGCTCCTCCACTTCGACAATGGACAAGAGCCCATCCTCCCCTCTCCTATCCAACTCCCTAATATTCGCAACAAGGATCTTGATAGATTCCTCCATCTTGCCAAAAATCACATTATTCCACTCCTTAATTGGGGTTTTCAATTGCTTGAGTTTTTCCTTCAACACGTACCCCATCCATCCCTCTACATTAAAAGATTCCCACGCCTCCTCAACCACCCTCTTGAAGTCATTATGAAGGAGCCAATGATTGCAAAATCGAAACGGTTTTGGCCTAGAAGTAAAAGAACAACTTTTGAGTAACAACGGACAATGATCCGACACCACCCTCGGAAGAATCCTAAGCACTTGAATCCCCTAAGTCGACACCCACTCCTCCGAGACCAACATCCTATCAATCCGACTCATCGCTACTCCATTTGCATGAAACCAAGTGAAAGCACCCCCCCAACGGAGACAAATCATGTAAATGCAAATTTTCATTAAAAACATCAAACTCCCTCATCTCCACTGCATATGAAGGGGGGGTAGATAGACCCGCACCCCTCCGCTCTCCCCTTGTTCTAACCGCGTTGAAATCACCAACCACACACCAAGCCCCATCACCAAACCCTCCTTTCGACATAAAAATATTATCCCATATTCTCCGTTTAGCGTTGATGTCACATGGATGGGGTGTGGCGAAGAAAGTTTGTTTTGTGGTTAATGTTTAAGCAATGAAAGTTTTCGAGCAATGAAAGTTTTGACAACCAATAGATATCATCTGAGTGTAAATAAGAATTTAAGCTGAGATCAAGATAGGACAATTTGTGAGGTTTCCAAGGTTGTTTGGGATCATGCCACTAAAACGGGAAGCAGATAGAGAAAGGGTTTGTAACTGATTCATAGAATGAAGAAAAATTGGTATTGGACTTGAATTAAAATTATTTCCACTAAGGTCTAAATAAGTGAGATATTTGAACTTTGAGAGAGAAAGATGGATAGATTGGGCTTCAAGCTTAGATTTTGAGTAGGAACAATTTGATTCATATTGTCCTCTTTTTGGGGAGCATGGATTTCTAAGGTTAATCTTGACAACATGTCCTGTAATGTTGCTACAGCTTATGCCTTTCCAATTACAACAGTTTTTTCCTTTCCATGAGGAAAGTCTAAATGATGGATCATTAAAACTTCCTTTGAGTTCAATAAGTGATTTTCTCTCTTGTTCCATGCAACCAAATGGTGATGAATGGTTACTAGAACATAACATGAAATATGTACTCAAAAGGGACACAATTAGATAAGCAAAAGTTTGGTAATTTCTATTCATAGTTGAGGGATGTGGCTGAAGTAAAGTTGCAGTTATGGATGGGTACAACGGTGATCAATGAACACAACTTAAATAGTATATCAACGTTGCAAAATCTCAAAGAAAAAAAAAATAATACAGTAACCATCTTCATTGATGACAAAATATCTAAAAATATTAAATAAAAGTGAAATTGAGCTCAAATGGTTAATGAATTTTCTCCTGAGACGAATGATTTGGAAAAATTTAAATTCGATTTTTGGTGGAAACAATTTTTGCTCAGACTTTATTTACATCGGTCGAATTCCAATTTACTGAAATCCTATTCCCCTAAAAACCAGAAAGTTAACTAAAAAAAAGTTACTAGAATATCAGTCTCATTAAGATTTTAATGTCCATGCTTAAGATATTGGTTGAATATGTACCATATTAAAATTGATCTATTAATTGTTTATAAAAAAAAAAATTTGATCTATTAATTTGAATAAAAGAAACATAAAAAGACGAAAAAATCAAACAACAACCAAGACAATCTATTATCTATTTGAAATCCACTTTTATTAAGATAAATGAAAAGAAATGAAGACAATAGTAGAAGGATGGTTGAGAGAGGCTTTATTTTACCATGTTACTGTGATTTTTTATATTTAATAAAATGATTTGATTGGTTGTTGTAAAATAGGACCTGCTACATATCGGTAAATTCTAATATGGACCACTTCATCAAGTGGTCCATGGTGGACCAATCACAAATAATATTATAACGAGTACGAATTTTACAAAATCTACCGTTGGATTGAAAGTTTATATCATATAGATCATCTATATAAAAATTTAGAAAAATTAAAAATCATTTGATATGTTATTGAGACACATCAAGATTAACGGTTGTTAAATAACATAAATCTTGATGGGTCTCAATAACATATCAAATGATTTTCAAAAAAATTTAAAAAATTTATGGATGATCTATACAATATAAACTTTCAATCCAACAAAAAATTTTGTAAAATTCATATTCGGTATATCATTTGTCCACGGTGGACCACTTGTGAAGGTGGTCCACCGTAGCATTAGCCGCTATATATGGTTGTTTTCACCTAAGAACGTCTCTTAAATCCAAAGTTTTATAAAAGATAGGTTACGTTGCGGGCCTAAAATGATTTATTGGATTTTAAAATTTTATAGTTGATTTAAATAGTTTTTATTTTAATGGTGGTAACACATTAAAATTTGACTCTTGTTTGTTTTTATGTTTGAACCAAAATATAAAAGGTTTGCTTCTTTAAAAAAAATGTTTTCTAGAATGTTTGATTCAAAGATAGTTTACGATGCTTCTATAGATACCGGCGATAACTAAACTTTAGTTTGTTTAGGGCCATGTCATGCTTACTACAAAGCAAGTTGCTTATAACCAACGTCAGCTATAGATAACTGTACTATAAAATGCACTAATAGCATCTTTAATGACAGTAATTAAAATAAATAAACTAAATCCTGTAGAAATTAAACAATTCATAGTTGATTTATGTTTTTTTTTTACTTTAATATAATGGTACTATAGTTGTTTTGTTTATAATTTTTTATTTGTAATTAATTGTTATTTAAATAGTTATGCATAAGTTTGATTGAATAAAAAAATTGTTTTTTATAGATGAGAAGAGGGTTAGTGTGTGTGTTCTACTAGATATCTGACCCGTGCAACGCACGGGAAGTTGCACAGGAAACAATTTCTTAATATGATTTCAATTTTAAATTTTACATAATTGGATAAAGGGAATAAGACGACCGATCATATATTAAATAATAAATAAGACGATATTGTTCAAATATACGGGGATAAAGAGAATCCACATCAAACATAACCAAATAATAAAATATAATTATATAGAAATATAAAACTAAAAAACATTTCAAAATATATAAAAGCTTGAATAAATTAGAAATATCGTTTGTCCCCGTGCTACTTATACTTACTTTAACATCACATGATCTCTCTCTCTCTGAAACTCAAATTAGCTATCTTCAAAATATAATATATAAACAAAAAATATTTCAAAATATATAAAAGCTTGGATAAATTACAAATACCGTTTGTCCTCGTGCTACTTATACTTACTTTAACATCACATGATCTCTTTCTCTCTCTCTCACTCTCTCTCTCTCTCACAGACACTCAAATTGGCTATCTTCAAAATATAATATATAAACAAAAAACATTTCAAAATATATAAAAACTTGGATAAATTACAAATACCGTTTGTCCCCGTGCTACTTATACATACTTTAACATCACATGATCTCTCTCTCTCTTTCAGACACACTCAAGTTGGCTATCTTCAAAATATAATATATAAACAAAAAACATTTCAAAATATATAAAAGCTTGGATAAATTACAAATACCGTTGTCTCCGTGCTACTTATACTTACTTTTAATATTTTCATTAAAATTTGTAATGACAAATGAGACTCCCGTCAGATCATGAGACTCGGTTAAAGTTCAATAGTCCTACTTAAGTGCAGGAATTGAACATTACTTACAAAATAGAGATGGAACTGTCAAAAGAAAAAACATTTTTCAATACACCACTACTTGTGAACCAAAACTCTAAAAAGTTCTTGGATAAGTGACTTGAGCAGGTTATATCCTTGAGAAATAAGCTGTTCAAAAATTGACAGCAATAGAAAACTCTCTTTTGATCTGAAACAATTGAAAATTGCGCACAAAACACAATCAGAAACCTTGACTTCAACATCTCTTGATTAACATAAATTGAAAAAGAAAGACAAATAATGGGGCACATATTCTACATGAGGAGATCAATTAATTGAAAATATCAAATATCATGAGAAAGTATTTTTCTTGTCTTTGCTTAAGAACATGAAACTATCAGAGTATAAATAATCTATGAAAAGTTTCTCCAAAAAAACAGGAGTATTAAAATCAAGGAGTATTAAAATCAAAAGGCAGCCTGAAGCATTCTTGTATATTATATGATTTATTATATCTATTTTTTTTTACCAAATTATACCAATCCATTATTACCTTTGTTGGTCTAACATCTTCAATATTAAAAATTCAAGCTCTGACAAATTAAGTATCTTCCTAATTTATATTATAAACCAAATTGTTATGGCTTGACATATTTAAAAGGATTATGTCCTAGTAAACCAACAAAGCCTTCTAAGAATGAGACACTTAAGTTTCATGTTCAGTTAAGAAAAAAAATGGAGTGAAGAGAAGGACTAACCTTGTAAATCAGAATGCCAAGGGAAAACCTGGCAAGACACTCCTTCATCATGGCATTGCTAATCTTGCTACATTCTCTCAATAATAGTTAATAGCAACTTTCCAACTTCATTCTGGTTACTCCCTCTTGAAAAAAATGAATGTGTTAAAAAATGACTGGGAGAGAAATCCAACAAACAAATTTAGGATGAATGAGTACCAAAAGATAATATGACAAAAACACCATTGGAAGTAATAGAGAGAGGGGACATCAGATAGTTTTTTTTAAAAAAAAAATAAGGTGACAAAGATGATTAAAAAATGACTATATATAGACTGCAAACACAAAAAACATTTACCTTCTTTGTCAGTTGTCCCTTATTCGCAAATGTTTTCTCCTACAAAAAAGAAAATTGAAAACAATGCATAATTTCAGTAAAATAATCACGACAAACATGTGAAATTGAAATACAAATAAACTGGCCCAGACACCTACAAAATGCCCATGGCTCTAAATAAATGAGACTTTTAAGTAAGGCATGAAAACACAACATTGTGAAATCAAAAAGAGACACATAAACTATTACATTTCTACATACTAAATTATCTATTCACATACTAAATTTGAATCAAAAACACTACATTTGTGACCTTTCAATAATTTAGAATTGAACAATAAAAAAATTGATTATATATAAACTGAAAAAAAAAAAATTATATGTATTGACTTTCTACATACTCAACATATAATATAGTGGATTTGTTACTTGACAAACATTTCTCTAAATGTAATAAAAAGAACACAAATGAAATATACATTATATTGTGCATAATATATTCTTTTCCCTTAAAAGTATGGATTATTGCAACAATTAGAGCAAATAAAACATTTAGAACTCAAACTTATAATGAAGGATGGAAGACCAATACTTCAAATAAAGAAGCATTTAGTACAAATAACTATATTCAATCAAATCACCCTTAATTCTTGATACATCATTCCCAAGTTATGAAAAAAAAGACATATAATGGAGATAAAAAAGAAGATACTATTATGAGATGAACCCAATCTATAACTCCAAACTAAGACATCAGCAACTGTTGAACCTCGCAAAAGTTTCAGAATCATAATCAAGTTTGTAAATTTACAAAGTAAAAGGAAACATCAAATTAGGATAATGAGGTTGAAATTTTGCCAGTTTCAGTTCAATGCTTGTGTGATTGAATCCAAATTTCAAAATACACAAACATGATATTGAATAATAATTAAGGAATTGCATGTTGGGAAAAAGATAAATGAATATGGTAGTTTTGGTTTGAACATTTCATTAAGCTACAAATCCTAACATGAACAACATATACTACATTTGGAAAAACATACATAATACTATAAGCTTATCAAAGAACTTCCTTAATCAGCACCGAAAGAGTAATCAAAGAAATTCAAAGACTGAAATTCCAGTTTGAGAAAGACTTAATTATTATCCTAAGATACACTTTGGAGGAACATGTAAAGAGAGTTAACTATTAATGCTATTAATGCTAAATTTGAAAATGGACTTAAAATAATGAGTTAACTGCTGCTAACTACCATTGAAAATAAAGACACATTACAAAATAATTACAATGCCAGCTCTAAAAACTAAAATCTTACCTACCAATTATGAAAAAGTCCTACCGGCTCTCATCTCAGTTAGTCGTGCTTGCAGGAACTACAATACAATACTCAAACAAAAAAGTCATTTAATGAAGTACTAAATCTAGAATGGCTTCCAGAGTCCGAAGCAAGCATGAATGAGAGAAGCAGAAATGTAGTTACAAAATTTGAGTCATCGCTAATAGTAGTTCTTATACAAATTACTACACTTGATGAGGATAGATCAAATCAAGTCAGTTATGTTAACACATTTTTCAAAATCACACCACCTATAATAAGATCAACAACAAAAACATAATGAATTGGTAATTAATTCTGTAAAAAGATCACACTTGAAACATAATGGCATACTAAAATTTCTAACAGGATCAAGAACATGTTTCCATAAAATTTTATATGCTTTCTATTGTATTCCTTAACCTTTTCCTTCAAATTCATGTACTCCAGCTTTACTTCCCTAATTCATATCAAGAACAATTAAATTGGAGACCACACAACAGGTGAACAAAATGAAATATTTCCAGAAATCAAAGCAATTAATCTCAGTTACAATCAACAGGTGAATCAGCCTAAGAGTTCGTCCACAACTGATTCATACCAAATAACTCAAGATTCAAGAGTGGGATAAATGTAGCTCAATGGTTTTATGGCCCAAAATTATAAAAACCTAAAACCAAAATTATAAACTATTGACATGTACAATTCAAATCTTAAAAATACAATGAGCAAAAGAGCATTAAAAACTATTGAGATGTAGTATCGGTTCGCACCTGGAAAAAAATTCAGAGTCAAAATAATAGAACTTCAAAGAAACTCAAAATCCAAATGTTCCTTAGTTCTAACATTTTCCTTCGACTGGTAGTTCAAAGAAAGTCAAAATTATGGTTTTCCCCTACAATCAAAGCAGAGGAAATGAAATCATACTTCAAGATGAAGAAGTGTCATCTTAAAGAAGCACATTCCATGATAAAATAAAAAGAACACAAATTGAATCATCAAATTAACACACATTTTCAAGATATCAATCCTACATTGAAGCATGTAGTACACTAACTATAACTATATTCAATCAAATGAGTTTGAAATATAACAAAGAATGAGAGAAACCATGGTTGCCAAAAGAGGGGAAAAGCACACTGCAAAAGAGTATTTAATGATGATTTTATGTGTTAAAATTAAAAACAAAGTAAAGAAACATTGATCTCAAAAAGTAAACTTTCAACATATCTAAGAATAGCTAATTTGAAATCTTAAGAAGAAAACAATTATCTTTAGAAAAATCTAAGAATAGTTAAAATTATCATACAAATTTCAACTTAAAATTATTGAGACATAGGTGAGTTTTCAAAATTATCTTTTAGTTAAAATTATTTCGAAAGGTCCAGATACCTGTTTTGAATCGAAACAATAATTTTCAAAACATGCAAACACGGGAAACGTAAATATCAAAACAAATAATTTTCAGTTACAAATACTTTGATCACACGATGATATTTTCATGTGATATATTATAGTATATAAGAAAGCATGAATTCAAGTAATGATATATTCAAACAGGAGAAATTAAATGGTAGACTTACACCAAATGGTAGCAGATTAAATGAAAAGCCAACAAATTAGCAAATTAATCATGCATTCCAGAAACAAAAAATGTTACACAAATCAAATATATAGAAAAAGCTTCATAAGTTTTCTAGTATTTGTGAAAAATATATATAAAGAGAATGCTAACAAAGCCAATAGACATAGTTTACCCTCATTAACCATGTCACTTAGGAGATTCAAAAAGTCAGGCTCAAGGTTGTCAAAAAATCTAAAAAAATCTTCACCTTGATTATTAGTCTGAGTTGTTTCCTGTAAGTCTCAAAGATCAAAATCGTGAAAACATAACTCAATTCCCTGCATAAAGTGAAAAATATATTTAAGTGGGTAGCATAATTGAATGCCAATGTTGAAAAAAAAGTCAAGAGAATAAAAGGAGGAATGCCTTTTGTATTAGAGAAACTAATTGAATATATGGTTCATTCCTTGTTTCTTACTTTTTTTTTTTTTTAGATAGAAAGGAAAATATAATATAAAATAAAAACAACAGATACAGAGACTGGGGGGACATTAAACCTTACCCAGTTAAACCCAAGAGGGAATATAACATGATAAAACAAACTAGGTTAACCAACCCTAATCAACTTTAACTATACACACACTCAACACACGCGCAACCCAGCGAACCCGCGTACGGGCACGAAACCAAGTTACAAAAAAAGATGAAGAGTGAAAGCATTAGCATAAATCAACAAGGGTTTAAAGCATAGCGAATGGAACGGCTACCAACACGAAACCAGAACCACGTGCCAACAACCCCTGAACAAGCAGCAGGCATAAAAGCTCTTTCGAGCAAGAGAGTGAACACAGTCACAGATAGAGCCGAATTGGAGGTAAACTTGACGCTCCTGAAACCTGCAGAACTCAACAGACCTGGAATAACAGAGAAACAAAGAGCGCAGGAACAACAACACAATCAAACAGACGCAAACAAACTCAGATCAATGAGCCAATCACGTTAGAAAAAAACCCTCACGGGTTAAAATAGAACCAACCCGACCAAACGGGTTTATGAAACCAAATGCTACACCCAATCTCTGTAAGAACAGGAACGCAACAAACAATACAGGAAAGAAAAAAACATAAACAGTACAAACACATAAACATCACAGGAGATAAAAAATAAAATAAAAACGATACAAGCACACAAACTCAAGAGCTACCATAAAAGCCATCTGCTACCACCACAAGAGAGATGGTGACAGAAACAGAAGCTACAAACAACAGGGAAAAGAAAAGAAACAAAGAGCCAAAACCCAAATCTAACAACACCGGCGAGAAACCCATCTGAAAGCACCACCCACCATGACCCAAGCCAAACGATGAAGAAACGAAGAAACCAGAAGCGTCGGCGGAGGAAGGGACACACGAGGGAAACGAGACAAACGGCCGCCAGGAGAAGAGGGGTTTTGACCAACCCCAAAGGGGTGATGCGGTGGTGCGGCCAAAAGCGGCGAAACACCACCGGAGGAGATGCTACATCGTGAAGGTGATGTTTGGATTGGAAAGGGAAGGAAAAATTTGGATCTGAAGATTACTTTTAGAGAGAGGTGGGAGTGGTTCGTTTAGAGAGAGAATTGAATCTATCGTGAACAAAGTATCCCCCCAAAATAAATACTTAATACTTAGAACCCTCTTAATACTTTGATCATCACACCTTGATTCCCTAGCATTTGGCACCGATGTAGTTCTATCTTCAACACTTAACTTGATTCCCTGCATAAAATGAAAAATATATTTAAGTGGTAACAATATCATAATAAAGGATAAAAAATTACTACCAAAATAAACACCTCAGAACTTTTTTTTTTATTAGTTTATTGTGTTCTAAGGAAAGCTTATCATCAAACTACTACATTTTGTATCCCCTTACTTTGGGTGCAATACCATTTTTACAATTCTCCTATAATAAATTTTAATGCAAAATACATCCTAATCCACTTACCTCGACGCTCCTGGAACACTTGAGAAAAACACACATCACCAGCTCTAAGATAATTGTCATCCTTTCAATAACAGAAGCAACACCCTGTACTAAAAGCAGAACACCAGTCCAGCTTTCAGATTATGCAGGCAGCAGAGCATGATCCTGAAACACTCTCACAACAAACAAATTGAAGACCCGGTTAAAAGGATATATATGCATAATCTGAAGCATCCTTCATGCTCCAATAACTCAATAAATTAAATATAACAACATTCCTTACTTGTATGATTCATGTTGCTGATGAAGAGATGAAACATATTGGACCATGTAGTACACTACAAATAACTATCACTATATTCAATCAATTAGAAGACAAAAGTTGATGATGAAAGTTCCTGCAAAAATTTAAATAAATCATTAAAAAAATATGATGAAAAAGACACCATTTTTATAAATACCTAAAAGTTGGTGATGTAGAAGCTAACAAATTATTAGTTTTAACTAATTTTTTCACTAATTGCATACAAATGATGGTTTAAAAAAGCACAGAAAATTAGACCACAAAGCCATCAATTTTTCATATTGAGACATTTCTTCAAACACTTTGAGTGCTACCTTTCACAATCAAATGAGAATTTTTAAATATAATGAAAGCTATGTAACTCACCAACTCTTACTAAAGTAAGGAATTCAAATAATGACAATAATTCTTTCTAATTATACTGTGACATAGCATTACAAAAACACTATGCACAAAGACAAAAAACAAAATAGAAGAGTAGTCGAAAGGCTCAAAAGGATGAGAAATTCAAGAGTTTTCATGAATCTTAAGAAATTGAAAGGCTTTAAAAATCAAACATACCTTTTTCTTCACAATCTCTGAGTTTATAAAGACAAACAACGATGTGAGTAGAGAAAGAAGCAACATCATGACAACTAATAAAAAACATAGAGGGTTAGAAAAGGAAAAACAAATATAATCATAAATCAGATGATGAAATTCAAGGCGGAAACGCAGCAAGAGGATGATAAAAGCTTACCTTGCTGTTTTCGTGTGTGCGCCGCTTTCTTATTATTTCCCGTCGCCGATATTGTAAAAAGAGATGCAGAAACGCAGCAAAACAATAATATTTCAAACAAACAAACAAAAAATCAGAATATGAAATCAAATTATCAAATAAGGAAGGGGTTGAGAAGCAAGTTGAAACCTTTAAAGAAGAGAGTCAGAGAGAGTGAAAGAGTTGAAGAGAGAAGAATTGAAATGAAGCATATGAGTTCAAGAGAGAGGGGGAATTTGAAATTTGATTCCACAAAAATGATGTCTGCAGAAAAATTTGGGAAGGTGCAGAAGAAAAGAGAAATTGTTAGCCAAAAAGAGGGAGTAGTCAAACTGATTCATTGCAAAGAATGAAAGTGACAGCTCAAGCATGCTTATGAAGTAGGGTTATTTGTTGTTTGGCATATTCTAAGACTGGGCTTTTTGGTCCGAAATGCATTGGGATTCCTCTATTTTGACCCAACAATGCATTTGAAAATGGGAGGGAAAACTAATTCAAAATTTTTCCAAAAGAAGGTAGGTTTTTTGGATTTTAGTCCACGTAGGATTTTGCTCTAGCTTGCTGTGGTGTTGACACTTGGATTTTTTTGCTATTTGTTGGTTTTCATTTGTGTAGCTTTAAAGATAGTGAATATTTGAAAGTCATACATATGTACTATTATTTAAATACAAAATTTAGACAAAGTAGCCTAAATCAATAAAATTAAAAATAAAATAAAATAATCATATCAATTTATATTATTTCAATTACTTTTTCTTTAATTATTTTTTTATTGTGAATATCCCTAACACTTTATATTTATATTTGTACCTATACAAATATTTTCCACATTTAATATTGCACCCACTATGGCAAGTGGCACTTCTTCAATGGCAATAAAATAGTAGGAATGCTATTTTTAAAGACTCTTAACACTTAGCCACAAGTACTATTGATGCTCTAATCAACATAAGCTATCGAGAGCGAGTTGGAAATTGGAATCCCCTTCATCATTTACTTTCTTCATTTCTTTAATTATTAAAATTTTAAAAATATAAATGTAATAATATGATATTTGATGGTTCAATTATTTAATATATATTCTAAATTTTTTTAAAACTATAGTAATGAAAAGAGGAAATGGAGAAAACAAATGGATAGGATCATCACTCGCAGAAAACTCAACTCAAAAGATAATTTTAGGTTTAATTCAACATTTGTTCACTTATGTTTATTTTAGATTTCAATTTGTTCTCTTATGTTTTAAAAGTTTCAATTTAATCCCTTATATATTTATTTTAGGTTTCAATTTGTTCATTTCCGTCAGTTTTGTCATTAACACCGTTTTATTTGGACACGTGCCCAAGTGTCAAGGTGTTCACGTGTTTGTCCATGTAAGCAAACTATTTGCCACATGTGACAAAATTGACGAAAAACATCAAATTGTAATCTAAAATAAATATAAGGGACCAAATGTTAAATTAAGTCATAATTCCAATAAGTAAAACAATCTTATGATTTAAGTACTATATTGAGCACTTTGATTTACTTAGTGGTAGCTTCTATGGTGAAGTTGATGTTTTGACAATAAAAAAGTTTCCAATTGACTAACGGGAGCAAAGCCCCAAGTTGCCATAGGGCTCTAGCCACATCATCGTTATATGGTGCAGAAGGTCTACGGTAAGTTATTTTTTTACTTTTATTTAGTTCAACTTTTACTTATTGCATATAAGTCCATCTATTATTTTACTAAAATTATTTTAAAATTTAAAGGGTTAAATATGTTTTTAGTCCCTACTTTTACGTGAGTTTCGACTTTTAGTCCCTACATTTTTTTAACTATATTTTTAGTCCCTCATGTTTTTCCCGTTTGTATTTTTAGTCCCTACCGTCAAGTTCTGGTGACTAGGCTAACGGAAAATGACACGTAGGGTGCCACGTAGGACGCCACGTACATTATTGAACCTATGTGGTATTTTTTATGTTGATATATTTTTAGTCCCTACTTTTATGTGAGTTTCCACTTTTAGTCCCTACATTTTTTTTATAATATTTGTAGTCCTTCACGTTTTCACCATTTGCATCTTTAGTCTCTACTGTCAAGTTTTGGTGATTAGGATGACAGAATATGTCACGTAGGAGAACATATAGGATACCACGTCATTTACCCCGCACCAAAACTGACCCGACCTAACTAAAACATAAATTTCAAAATTTTAAATACCTAAATTGAATTCATGATCTCTTTCTTCTTCTCAAACCCATAAATCACAGTAGCTTTTCTCATTTGAAAGTTGTTCATGATCTCTAGTATCTGTGACTAATAAACTCTCATTTAATCCTAAGTTGGTCAAACCTTGAATCAAACATATATCATAAAACTAGCTACAAGCTACATATCCGTGTGTACACACGGGACGGGCCTTCGACACGTTATATATATTGTGGTATCGTTGTTTTGTCGGGTCGGAGAGGTCGGTTGATGTAGATTGAAAATGAAAAAACTGGTGAAAAAGCAATTAAAAACAAACAACTTAATTTAAATTAGTCATTATATTAGTCAAACAAATGATAACAAACTAAGTGCTAAACATTTCAAAATTACACATAATAAACTACCAATTAAAAAATTTTGAATTATAGGTTAGAAGTAGTCATAATATTACATAAACTGAGATTGAAAATGATAAAATTGTGAAAAAGCAATTAAAAACAAACAACTTAATTTAAATTAGTCAACACATAAGTCAAACAACTAATAACAACTTAAGTGCTAAACATTTCAAAACTACTCATAATAAACTACCAATCCAAAAAGTTTGAGTTGTAGGTTAGAAGTAGGCATAATATTACATAAACTGAATTAAAACAAACAGGATATGGATTCTCTCCGATTTTTTCCCTCGTGTTTTCTCTCCAATGGTAATCTTAGCCATTCATTCAATTTATATCTCTTCCTTCTTAAATGTTTTTATACTCTTTATAATTTATCAACCATTAGATCAACAAAAGCAGAGAAAACATGAGAATTCCTAAACATTTAGGTATTTTTTTCTATCCTTTATCTTGGTGTGTGTCACAATAAGGAATTGATCTTCTTGAACTTCAAAGTTGAGGAGGTCTCCAGGATGCAATTTGTATCGCTTTAAGAATTTGGACCAACCACTCCAAATATACTTCTCATCAAAAGTTTTTTCCGTATACTTCTTTCTGATGTAATGATTGTGGCTAGGACTTCAAAATTCTTTTGGATCAATACGAAATTAATGTTAGTTATGTTTTTGAAGTGGCTTCGAGCATGTTCTTTTGGAATGTGCTGATTTTGAAATAATAAAAAAAAAAACAAACAGAGTTTCAGCTTCAAATGACTTAGTCATGTATGACTATAAATATATAACTTGTTACAAATGATTTTATAACAACGATATCATGAAATGGTATGGTTGGTTTTATTTTTTATGGTTTTATAATACACATCAAATAGAATAGATTCATAATTTGCTAAATATGTCATTTTAGGACCAGGTAAACTCGTTTATCTTAGGTCAAATCCACATCATAAAGGTCACGTAGATTCATTAATTGACCTAGTATTCTCTGTGTCGTCCCGCGTGACATATTTTGTTATCCTAATCACCAAAACTTGACACTGGGGACTAAAGATACAAACAGTGAAAACGCGAGGGACTAAAAATATAATAAAAAAAATATAGGGACTAAAAGTGGAAACTCACGTAAAAATAGGGACTAAAAACATATCCACATAAAAAATTAATGCCACGTAGATTCTTTAGCTGACGTGGCGTCCTGCGCGGCATTTTCCGTTTGCCTAGTCACCAGATCTTGACGGTAGGGACTAAAAATACAAACGGAAAAAATATGAGGGACTAAAAATGTAATAAAAAAATGTAGGGACTAAAAGTCAAAACTCACGTAAAAGTAGGGACTTAAAACATATTTAACCCAAATTTAAAAGGCTTAAATATGTTTTTGGTCCTTGCAATTATGTCTTGTTTTGAATAGAGCCCCTGTAAAAAAAAAATTGATTTTAGTCCCTGCAATATCTCAAAACTTTTAAAATAGCCCGTGACTGGATTTCTTCATAATATTGCAGGGACTAAAATCAAATTTTTTATTTTTTACAGGGAATAAAATCAATTTTTTATTTTTTTACAGGGGTTATTTTCAAAACAAGACATAATTGCAGGGACCAAAAATATATTTAAAAATTGGTCACGTCAGCTCTAAATCCAGTCAGGGGCTATTTTGAAAGTTTTGAAATATTGCAGAGACTAAAATTAATTTTTTTTTTACAGAGACTCTTTTCAAAACAATACATAATTGTAGGGACTAAAAACATATTTAAGCCATTTAAAAATTACAAATCATAAATCAAAAAATCAAATAACTAATTTTCAACTCTTAATTTGTTTTTATAAAGTCCAAATGTTTTTCATTTTTCATGTGCTCATCATTTAGGAATTGATCCTCTCTTATCTCGTCGAACAAAAACCAACCACTGCAAAACACTCATCATCCACAATTGCCCTTCTCCTTCAACATCCAAACTCCTTCTTTAAACATGTAGATGTTCTGAGTGGTTGTGCGACGAGTGGTCTTGCCCTCCGCATCACCTCTTTCACCCGTTAGGGGTTGCTAGTGTCAGATCTGTATGCGACGGTAGTTAGTGTGCTTTCTGGTGGCCGTTGTAGTGTAGATGTGTTGGTGTTTTGCTTTTAGAAACTATATTGGGCCTGTTTCATCTGTTTGGATCTTAAATTCATATGGGTTTCTCTTCAGCTCCGTCTTTGCCTTCATTTACGGCGGTAGTTGATAGTGTCGTGATCGTGAAAATAGCCTTATGTACCTAGCAATTAACTTTCATAGATTAATTTATTCCATGTCATTTAATAAAAGGTCTTTTTAAAGCATTTTCTAAATCAAAAGTTTAATTTTAAGGTTTTAAACCGAAAAAACATTAAGCACGAAAATAAATCATACATATACCAAAATGGTACTTCATTCATATGTAGATAATTATCGTAATCCCAATACAAGATAAAGTTTAATTACTCAAAATCATCAGAACTAACTTGAAAGTGATAAAAAAAGATTAGAGATAAAACACATGACTTGAAATCTCTTATGATCTCCAATGATGGAACAACTCTTTCTCTAACCTTACTTTCTCAATTCTATATCTTACAGAATGATATATCACAATAGGTTCTATTTTGGAAACTATTTATAACAAAACATAAAACATTTTGTCAATGGGTGATGGCTTAATTGGTTGCTCAGTGACCAAACTTACTTCACAGAAGGGAAAAGTTGGCTCATCAAATGTTTGTTTTAATCGTCATTGGTCACTTGGCGTCCAACCTTGGTTTCCATATTTGAGATATTTTACCATTGGTTGCTCCATGGTCGTCTGACGTCTAGTCCAACGACTAAAACTAAGACATCTATTTATGGTCCCTCCATGATTGCTTATGCTCGTCGGGTGAGTAGCTTATCACATATATCTTGCTAGATTGGAAACACACCTCAAAATTAGGATACTCTTTTAGTACCATGCCTTATGGAAGAATCGAAATGGTACATTTTTTTTTTAATGAATCAAGTATCTATGCACGCAATTGTGGAGATTAATTTCTCTAATCGAATTGACCAGAAAAGTTGACAAAATTCTCTCTCAAAATAATTTTAAATAGAACTTAGATGTGATGACAAAAGTCTTCTATAGTTTAACCAATGCCAACAACATTAGAAATTCTAGAGTTTGTTGTTCATTTATGCACAAAATATCTAATTTATCAAAAAAAAGAAAATTAACAATATGCTGCATTCTTCCAAAGCTGAATTTATGTGACTATCTCATCTAAATCCTCTCCTTTATCTTAATTTTCAATAGCATTCCCAACTTGGCTAGGATTTTCTGCGGTTGTTTTTCTCACATTTTTTTTCACTATTTTCAATCTCAATCATTAAATTTAAATTGGATAGACCATATTAAAGATACAATTTTTTTTGACACAAGAAAAATGATATTCATTCATTCAAATCGGCATAATACATTAAATACAATCACATATTCAACTTCGCTAAAAACGTAAAGGATAAATCTGCGAACAAACTCGCAACATCCAAATTAATAGCATATAACGGCAAAATGTCTACTGCAAATAATATGATAAAATTAAAATCACCGGAATATTCATGCTTCTGGATTTGCAACGTTGATGATCACATTCGAGAAGAATCAAATGAACACCGCACAAGATAACGACCAATACAATGTCGCACAAGACGACTACCAACACAACGTCGTATTTAGAGGAAATCACAAAAAAACACAAAATAAAAATTTAATCTATGTAAAAATAATTTATTTATATTAAAAGAAGAGAAAAAAAAAATGTGTCACCACCAAAAAAAAAGAGAAAAAAAATGTGCAGAGGAGTGACTCTATCCCAAAAATGAGCCAAAATATGCTATTAAGTGACCTTATCAGTTGATTTAGATAATTGGCTCTATTTGCAATCAACGATTCGCTTCCAAAAGTGAACATAACAGCAAGGTACTGAATCTCAAAAATTTCAAACTCTATTGTTTAGGGGTTTTTATTTGGTTTTTTTAATACGACTCTAATTGTACTAATTTGATCGATGGATTGTGTAATTGGAACTGTTACTAATATATTTGTGTTGTGAAATCATTGATAGTGTTTTCATATATTGAAAATTGGGGTTTTTTGTGTTATTCTTCAAAATTGGGAGGTTTTGTGCTATTCTTCCAAATTGAGGGTTTTTGTGATTGTTAGTCCATTCATATCTTTCAACGGAATTGTTTTATGACTTGTTAGGTGAGGCACTTGGATATGCTGCTGTTTGTATACTTTGAATGATGTGTATTTCTTCATAATCCTAGCATATCTCGTGCTATGATTTTGCTTTTAAATATAATTTGGCTTCTTAAAAAAATCAATGAAATAATTAAATAGTTCGCACTCCCCACCCAGGGTCCTGGCTTTTCCATTGGGTACATGTGTTCTATATTGACATATTCTATATTGACGGTTGTATGCTTCTGCTGTTTGTTTCTAAGTTACAGGAAAGCTCAGTTGATATCTTATTGTTTTTAAGATGTTGCCCAGGGCATTATTGGCAAAGTTCATTCCCAAGCCCTCCACTTTTACTCGTTTCCAATTCAATCAACAGGTATGTTTTTACACTATTATTGATGCATTGACACCAATGATAATTTGAAAGAAAAAAAAAAGAAGTAATTGAATGTAGTCACATGTTTTGATGTCGTGTTAGTCTCGGATACCGATTCAATTTGAAGTGTTGGTGTCTCCAAAGATTTAGCCCAATGGGACGGGGTGGGAAAGATTGGGACACTGAAGGAGTATTGAGAATAGGTTCAAGATTCAATTTTGCTAACAATTTTCCCCTCTCCTCACAAACTAACCACTGACAACTTGTCGGTGCTCTAGATAATTAGACTACAATTGTGTTTCATCATATATTTGCTTATATATGGTTGAAATCATATGTAGAGAGGATTGCATAGCAGGAACAAGAAAGCCATGGAGTTTATTGCCAAAGGCTGGATTGCTTTGAAGGAGGTTGATAGAGTCATTGATTATTGTGAGCTCAATGATACTCTTCTTGAGTATTTTTTTCACGTTTCATAACTGGATACTTTAGGATGTGTATGATGATCCTGAGCTCAATGATACTCCCTCCGTCTCACAATGTGTGAGTCAGTTGACTGTTGTGCACTATTCACACATTTTGGTTTGACCATATTTTTCTACTAATAAATAAAAATAAACATTACCATATAAGATGTTGTTGGATTCGTCTCAATGAGTATTTTCAAAATATCAACTTTTTTTATAATTTTTACTATCATACAATTATAGATATTAATCGTCAAAGTTATGCATTGACATGTGTGAAACAGTCAACTAGCTCACTCAATGTGGGACGGATGGAGTATACATATTTGGTGACAAAATGATGATGTCCAATCGGATCAACAAGCATTTTATTATTTGGAGAAAGCTGTGGACCAGGTATGTTACCCTATGGATGGTGGATCATTGCCATGCTTTCAGTATGTATGAGAAAACCTTATTGCTGTATGTTATATGTTCCAGTTGCAACCAGATGCTCTTTACCTTTTGGGCGCTGTATATTTGACTGGCGACTGTGTTAGGAAAGATATTGCTTCAATGTTGTGGTGTCTCTATAGGGCATCAAAGAAGGTAATATATCAATTAATCAAATTTAAAGAAATATATATTTGCATGATCATGTTTTACCTAGCTAAAGGCAACAAATTTATAATGTTTGCTATATATATTTACTCCTGATTATTTATAAAATGATCTAATATCCCATTTTAGCCAATTTAAGTAGTTTAATCTTGCACAGGAAAATATTTGATTATTGTAAACAAGATTAATTAACCGATAGATTTATTACTTTTATCTCGTCCACAAGTGTAAACAAGATTAATTATTAGTGGCTTGTTTAAAGATTTTGCCTTGGTTTTTTTAATTTTATGCAGGGCCATGCTGGGGCAGCTATTGCATGTGGGTATCTTCTTCTTAAAGGTCAGCTTGTCTTCCTGTGTCCTTTTCCATTTTTATTTAGAATTTAATTTGCATGCATTGTCAGTGTAAGTTTTTTAATCATGCATCCAATCCTATCTCATCATTATGCTATTTTGCTATGTTAATTTCTAAATTATCTCCACATTATCTGTGGTGAGATGTGATTTGAATGTGTCAATTTTTACACCGACAATGCATACCAATTTCTAAATTGTATTCCTATCCTCACTTCCTTTCAAGTTGCACTTGGTTGTGGGGTATATTATTACTACTGATACTAAGACCTTATTTTCATAATAAAAGCGCATATTAGAAACTATAGAATTATGTGAATTCTGTGTGTCTATTAAGAGATCACACTACTTGTATTTATACTGATATGATACAACAAATACTATGAAGTCTAACAAATTATCTAGGAACTCTACATATTCTCTTAATTCTAACACTTCTCCTCAAGCTGGAGCATACATGTCATATGCACCAAGCTTGTTACAAATAGTTTCTACCCGAGGTCCTCTAAGGGACTTAGTAAATATATCGGCCAGTTGATCATTTGAAGCAACAAAATCGGTTATGATTTCTCCTGAAAGAACCGTATCTCGTATAAAGTGACAATCGATCTCTATGTGCTTAGTTCTTTCATGAAAAAACCGGGTTGGAGGCAATATGTTGTGCAGCTTGGTTGTCACAAATTAATTTCATTGCCTTGGTGTCTCCTAATTTGAGTTGTTGAAGTAATTGCCTTAGCCATGTAAGTTCACAAGCTGTTGCTGCAAATGATCAACTGGCCGATATATTTACCAAGCCCCTTAGAGGACCTCGGGTAGATACTATTTGTAAAGAGCTTGGTGCATATGACATGTATGCTCCAACTTGAGGAGGAGTGTTAGAATTAAGAGAATATGTAGAGTTCCTAGATAATTTGTTAATTCTAACACTCCTCCGCAAGCTGGAGTATACATGTCATATGCACCAAGCTTGTTGTAATGCCTACCAGTACATTTAAAAGATAGTTGAAATTGAGTAGTTCTACTAAAGATTTCTTTTATTCATTATGAAGGTAGTTAAAATCGAGATCCTAGTACCCAGGATGGGAGGGGGTCACACAATCGTAAATCAGGGGATGATATCACTGATCATCGTAAGATCCTACCAATTTCACAAGTTAGAAATTTACACATTTTTAATAGAAAAAAGTGAGAATAGAAAAGGTGTAGGAAAAAGGTGTAAATCAAGGGATCATATCACTGATCATCGTAAGATCCTACCGATTTCACAAGTTAGAAGTTTACACAGTTTTAAAAGGAAAAAGTGAGAATAGAAAAGGTGTAGGAAAAAGTGAGAGTACAAAAGCTCTTCATGTGCAAGGAAAAGAGAATACAAAATATCAGCATTGTTTTATTAGGAAACACATTTTTAGGGTTTTTAAGCCAAGTCTGCATTTTTTCCAGAACCGGGTCGTATACTCAACCTGTGGCACATCATGGCACACCTTCTCCACTTAAACACCGGAATAGCACCATCCATCCCGCTTACATCGCAGCTTTCTGTTGCAGTTCTGCTGTTCCCATACCATTTGTGACTTTCGCGTTGAACGACGAGCTTGCCTAAATGCAGCAACATCGTGTACTTTTATGCATCATGTCATTCTTTACTGTTGCGCCCAGTGCAGGTGCATATCGTACTACGCTTCATCATTATTAGCTGGTGTTCCAGATGAAAATTAGGTTAAAGTTATCTGGGAGTCCAGAAATATCGCTCTATGGTCTTTTCTTTGAGCACTGTTGGCAAAATTTGCGCTCATCCTCTTGATTATGACTATTTAAATGGTGTATGATTGTTTGTTCTTGTTTGGTTTTGTTTATTTAGTTTGCTAAACTTTTCGGTGTTTTAATTTTTTTATTCCCTTGTTGCAGATGTCGTTGGTCTTCTTACTGGGTTGTCTTCTGAGCAAGAGTATTTGAGCGATCGCAAGGTCACTAAGATAATTGTTATTGAGCTCACTGTTCACACGCTGGTTTCGATGATCATCTCTTTTTATTTCTGCGTTTTTTAATTTTCAAGCCTTTTATGGTTTATCGTTTTGGTTATTATTGTTTTAGTATTCCGATGTTGAGCTTTCCCTCTTAGTTGGTTTTTTTGGAGGGGTTTTAACGTATAATTGTTCTTTGTTTTTTATTATGATCCAGAGAAGGTTTCTATCCAAAATGTGGTCAGTACGACTTGTATAATGGTTGAGGCTATCAGTTTTAAGGATGAGTGTTTTTTCTGGTGTCTTCTGTTTTTGTTTTTCTTATTTTATTTTATATTTATTCCTTTTTTGTCTTCTTACTGACATTAGGCTTGCCCTCAATGGTGTTGAATCAAATGCTGGTGTTGCTGTTCTTGGCTCTCGTCTCAGGCCCTCTATGGTAGAAGATTTTCTCCATACATATCCTGTGATGTCTGTTTCTGTTTGAATTTATTGGTTGAAGATGAGACATTTGTTGTTACTGCCACTGTTATTGGACTGGTTGAGGGGGAAGATTGGCGGTACCCTGCCTGTAATTTTCATAAGAGTATAACTCCTGATTTTGGTGCTTATTATTGCAACTGATGTGTGAAACTGTGAATCATGTTTTCCAGATGATTCTTAGGTTTTGTTTTATTTTTGGATTATGTGCGCTTCTTGATATTCTTTTATAAAATTATTTATTATTGGAGTATCCTTCCTTTTATGTTGGTTTGATGTTTGTTATACATATTTTGTAGGTATAAGGTGAAGCTTCATGAAAATTTTGGTTTTATAAATTTAAATTAAAACAAGCGACGCGGTATGACCAGGAAAACAACTTTATTTTCACTATAAAAAAACAACTAGGTTTTTATTTTTGTATTAAAAGTCCAACAATGTTTAAATATAAGTTGGTCAAAAGTCAAGATTCATTGATTTTTTTTTTTTATTTCTTTCTAAATCCTAAAAAGTATATATAATAAGGGAGCTTCTACGGTACATTAGTAAAATTTTAATGTACCGGTACACTAGATTTTTAAAATGATAAAGAAATAATAATTTTTATAAATTTAAAAGTTAATTATTGACTATTATATTTTAGAAAACATATTTCATAAGAAAAAGCACAATGTCATTTTTTATAAACATGATACTAATTTTTTTTATATTTTTTCATTAAAAAATTCAATATTCACTATTATGAATAATAAAAATTTAAAAAAATCAAAAAAATCAAATTTTAATTTTTTGACAACTTTGATGAATAATATTTAGTTATTATAATATTTTATAACATAGAAAAAAAATTCTTCTAAAATATATTCATTTTTCTATTAATTTGAAAACTTATTGTACCGGTATATTATGATTAGTCTATTGTACCATAAAATTTGCCCACTAATTCTAATAAAATTGTGGAAAGGAAGACACTTCTTTAATGTGAAAAAATTAAATAATTTTGACAAAATTGAAGAAAGGACGACGCTTCCTTAACGTGAGGGAGAATAAATTCTCTAACAATACCTATTCTTGATAAATAAACTTAATGCAAGGGAGACTAAACATGATAATGTCAATCTTTTACAAACAAAGTCAATAAATGATGTTCTCATGAGCATAATTTAGTTGGTAGAAGCATCATATTATATATGAAGAAACAATATTCGAATTCGCTCGGATATTTCATTTATTCATCTTATTTCTAGTCATCATGTTACTTTACCAAAAAAAAGAGTCAATAATTAATATTACATGTACATGTTTTACAAATTATGTGGATATGTTATACTATATAAATTCTAACTTAATTGGTAAAATTGCTAAAATTGGTAGGTCAAATTTCGTGACCGAAGTTTGAACTACAACTTCTCCATTTATATTTGGGCACACCGAATCTCTTCACATGTTTAGATACAAGAAAAAAAAAAATTGATTTCATAGAAATAAATTAAAACAATTGACATGGTATGACCGAGCAAACAAATACTTTTTAATATAAAAAATGACTATAGGTTTTTATTTTTTTATAAAAAGTCCAACAACGTTTAAATATAAGTTAGTCAAAAGTCAATTCTTAATAAACAAACTTAATACAAGGGAGAATAACAGTATAATAATATCAATCCTTGGCAAACACGTTACTAATTGCGAATTCTAATTATGTGGATCTATTGTAAACAAATTCTAATTTTAATCAAAATTATTAAATCGAATATTGTGAATAAAGTTCAAATTGCGACTCTTTTATTTTGTACTCGAACAATGCATATCTCTACATTTATTTAGATAAAATAAAAATCTTGACTTTGTAAAATGACTAATAGGATTTCTATTTTGTATAAAAAGTCCATCAACATTTAAATATAAGTTAGTCAAACTTTTAATCGGTGGGAGTGCTATTCAAACCTCGACTCCAGCATATGCAATGTGCCTATCACTGAGCTATGTTCAAGGAGATAAATTTTAAATTTTTTAGATTAGATAAATTACAAAATTATCTTTGTGACATAATCATATATATTTTTAAAAATAAATTACTAATTTTCTTTTCTATTTTAAATTTGATATGGGTCATACTAAACAGTGTCACTGGGGCACTTGTTAAGCATACCAAAAGTAAAAATAAAAGATAAAATTAATATTGATAAAATAACTTTTTACATTCTTGATGTATTAAATGCACAAGTTCCAAGACATAATTTCCATATTTATATGCTTAGCATTTTCCATTTAATATTGGTTAATCCTATTTGTTTTTGTCCCGACTCATATTCAAGATAATAATCTTAACTATAGAGACATAATATGATAATTTTCGAGTAATGCACCAAACAATCCCTTAACATATAAAACTAACTTCATTTTTTAAATATTTTTCCACTCGACTTTTATCAAACAATAGTTGCTCTTCTAGACATCCAGCATATTTCCGAGCTTATGTTTTGTGTGTATAAATATAACTTGTTGTATTCATATATTTCTATTTATATACACAATTAACAAATACTATATAAACATCATTATTTGTGTCATACTCATACATCTATAAAAAAACAAGAAAGATGTCTTTTTTATCTGTGCTAGTTTTATTTCTTGCAGTTATCAGCCTCACCAATATTGAAGGAAATCCCAAGCAACAAATACATGTGAAGCACAATGGACTGATCAGTAACCAGCTACCGATCATTGAACCACATACCGGTGGACCTGACAACCGGAGATCTTTAATACAAGTACCACCAAGTAACCCTATCCCACGAATACCACCAAATAAACCCCCACAACAAGTACCACCTAGAACGCCTCCAGAGGAAATAGGACGACCTCACTAAAGATTATTGCATATATGAATGTATGGTTCATAAGTACAAAATAAGTATTCCATGAGTAGAAAAAGAAAACATGGGTCTGTAATTTTAAACTCAATAATTTGTCTTTTATGTTTAATTTGGTATATGTGAATTGTGAATTGTGAATTTTAAATATATATTTTAGTGTTTTGTTCCATCCATACTCCATGCACATTTCTATGATTTATATTTATAGAAAATATTTGCTTATAATTTTGGTTTCCTTTTATATATCGTTCACAAATTTGAGAACTGTTTCATAAATTTGCAATTTTGGTATTTTTCAAGTTTTAAGATGCTGAACATTAATTTTCAAGAAAATTTAATATTTTCTTGTAATATTGTAAGGTAACAAAATTAGAGTATGTTGCATAAAAAAAATAAAAATTCAAGAGTATGTTGTTGCTTAATCTTTTTAATTAGATTAAAAAACCAACAAATATATTTCAAATTTTTAATAACACTTCAAGAAATGAAGAAAAGCGGCATTTAGCCACGATTAATTAACATAACAGTGGATTGAATCACGGTCTAATGATAATTTAGCTATAACATTTTCTCGCGATGTAACAAGATATATATTTTCTGCACTTTTAATTGAGTAGACGGTGTATTGCATAGGGGTGGCAAAACGGGCCGAGCCCGCCGGACCAACCCATTTAACCCGTCATTTGGGACGGATCAGACTGAGGTTTTCAGCTCGGTATCTTAAGTTGGTCCGTCCCGCCTAGCCCGCTTAAAATATGGGGTGGAGCGAGGCGGACATGTCCGCGAGCTTTGTTATTTTTTTTGTTTTTATTTAAGAAGAAAATTGGTTATCTTATCTCATTAGCCCAATTCAATAATTTTTTTGTTGTTTTTGAAAAAAAAAAATATTTGATTGTTTATTAATTTATCTTTTTATAAAATTTCTTTTTTCTTTATACTAGGATTTCCAACTTTTCATTTGTATATTTTCATTGGGGCCGCGCCTTGACTGTGTGCATATCGCGTGACTTTGTGTTCTTGTAAGTTGTAAGCTTCAACACCAGATTGGTTATTGTCCATAAATGGTTTTTATGGACCGTCCATAAACTTCAACTGATTGCTATCCACACCATACTTTTTCTTCATACACCCCCCATAAGTGAGGAAAATTCCTCACGCACCCCCAAATTTCTCGCGCACCCCCCTCCCCAAATTTCTAATGCACCCCCCCCCCTAAATTTCTAATGCATCCCTCCCAAATTTTCATGCACTCCCTAAATTTCTCGTGCACCCCTAAATTTCTTGTGTACCTCCAAATTTCTCGCGCACCCCACCCCCAATTTCTAATGCAACCCCCAAATTTTTCATGCACCCCCAAATTTCTCATGTACCCCCCAAATTTCTCACGCACCCCCCGGATGACTTGTGCCCCCAATTTTTTTTTGTCCCCACACATTTCTAGCCTAAACCATTTTGTTGTGGGAATGGTTTCACATATATACACTCCAAAATCATTAAGTGCATAAGATGGTTTTGAAGTACAACCTATAATTAGAATCATTATTTTTTATTTTTTTTGGGTACAATTATAATCATTATTTAAAATCATTTAACAATAATTTTGGTTTCTTATATAAGACAATCTAAACCATTTAATCACAATTATTGTTTTTATTCTAATTATAGGGTTGTACTCCAAAACCATTTTATGCACCTAATGGTTTTTTATTACAACCATCTGAAACCATTCCCACAGCAAAATGGTTTAATGGTTTTTTATTATAATCATTATTTTTTAGTTTTTTTGGTACAATTATAATCATTACAATATTTAAAACCATTTAACAATAATTTTGGTTTCTTATATAAGACAATCGAAACCATTAAATCACAATTATTGTTTCTATTTTAATTATAGGGTTGTAATCTAAAACAATCTTATGCACTTAATGGTTTTTGAGTGCATATCTCTGAAACCATTCCCACAGCAAAATGGTTTAAGATAGAAATGTGGAAGGGATCAAAAAAAAAATTGGGGGGCAAAAGTCATATGGGGGTGTGCGAGAAATTTGGGGGCTGCATGAGAAATTTGGGGGGTGCGTGAGAAATTTTTGGGGTGTGTGAGAAATTTGGGGGAGTGCATAAGTAATTTGGGGGGCCCACGAGTAATTTGGGGGGTGCATGAGAAATTTGGGGGGTGCACCAGAAATATGGGGGCCCGCGAGAAATATGGGGGTGCGTGAGTAGTATGGGGGGCGCGCGAGTAAAATGGGGGGCGCATGAGTAAAGTTGTTGTGTTTTGATTGGTTTATGAACGGTCCATAAAAATTGTGTTTATGGACAATAACTTTGCCCCTTCAACACTATACGTGTTTAAGTCTGGTGATTATATTTAGTCATATAGTGCCATAGCGCTTCAGTCTAATTTATATAGTTAGTAATATAGTGCACCTGATGCTAGTTGAATTGAATATATATGTGATGCTAGTCCTAATGAAATGTTAGTAATAATATTATAATATATGTGATGCTAGTCCTAATTTATAAATATTTGTGATACTAGTTGTATAATGATTATATTTTTGTAATGTTGATATACTAGTTCAAATCCTAATTTATATAAACGTTTTAGTAATAATATGATTTTTTTAATGAGAAACCAATTAATTAATCAATATATGAAACAAATTTGTGTTTCGTTAGTGGTTATAGTGAATTTGTTAAACTTAGTTAATGCTTTTATAATGAAGAGAAATTCTAATATAGGCACAAATATAAAAGACAAGTGGTAGGCACACTCATACAAATAATTAAAAATTAAATAGAAAAGAATCAAATAATATTGATTGATGTGACTATATTATTTTTGTTTTAAATTTTTAGTTTTGTGTGTGTGTGCCCAAATATAAATTATTTGGAGTTGTGCGTGTAGAAGTCTTTCTCTATAATGAAAGTAACAAAGATAGCTTTTGCTACCATAGCAACTTGACATAGTTATAAGTTATAGATTTTGGTATTGTGAAGTTGTTTTAATGGTATTTTATCTTAATTATAATGGTATTGTGAAGTTGTTTTATTTTTGCTATTGTTGAAATTCTATTACGCGCTCTTAAAAAAAATATTTTGTTCGTTTCTTTGATCGAGCTAAATAATTTTATAATTATATTAAATTCAAATTGTAATTAAAAAAAAATTTGGCGGTCCGGCCCGCCAACCCGCCAATAAATGGGGCGGGCATGAGTTTTCAACTCAGACACCTAAGTTGCCCCCCCCGCGCTTTTGAGCGGACTTTAGGCGGGGTGGGCCGCCCGCTTTGCCACCCTTTGCATCCACTAAGGCGACAATGTATTGCATCTACGATGTATTACTCTTAGAATTGAGTTTTGGGTTTAACTCATACTTACAAAATCGACTTCTAACGTGAGGAGTCTCTACTTTATAAACATATATTTAAACCATCACGCAACCGATGTGGGACTTCATAACACACCCTCTCGCGTCCAGCGCTATTTGACTTGGTGCGCGATTATAAATGGTGGATAGTCTGATCAGAAACCTTATTATAGAGGCTTCAATACCATCTTAGAATTGCGTTTGGGTTTAACCCATCCTTACAAAACTGACTTGTAAAGTGAGGAGAGTCTCTACTTTATAAACATGTATTTAGTCCTTCTCGCAACGGATGTGAGACTTCTTAAATTACATTTTTAATCATAACAATTAAAGAACTAAACGCAGAAATGCCGCTGAGTCGACGATGTATTGCATCCACAATACTTTTTGAATCGGTTCCAAATATGACGTTTGTTAGGCCTATCTGCTCCACTTCCTTTATTGCATCAATTAAAGCTTTGGCCTCCCCTTCAATGACCAACTAATTGCCATCCATCCTTGACGTACTTGCCACTACAAACCGATCATCATGATCACCGACACACCATCCCAAACTTGTTTCTCCTTCCATGTTGTGAAATTGAGAAGTTGTTGAGTTGAACGTCATAATTGAAATTTGAACCATAATTACTCCCTCCATCCCATTTTATTTGAGCATTTTGCAAAAAACACACATATTAAGAAAAATGTAAAAATGAATGAGAGATACTCTTAATTTTACCAAATTACCCTTGTTGGGACTCCATATGCACTTTTTAAGTGCAAGTAATAACTATTCTAAAAAGTGGAAATACAAGTATAAGGGGTATAAGTGGAAATACATGTAAAAAATTGTAAATGGCTCAAATGTTTTGGGACAATTTTTTTTTACAAAAGGCTCAAATAAAATGGGACGGAGGGTACATCACTTGAATGTGTGAGTTTCTTTTGAAAATTACCATTTCGTCTATCAACAAAAAATATACTACATAACTATTCATTTTCTCCTTCCTAACAAAAAACTCAACAAGATGAAAAATCAAATGTAGACTGAAAAAAGAAACTAATATATGTTTCAACAACTTATATATTTAGATTTACTGTCAAAAAGAAAAAAACTTACATATTTGGATTAAAGGAGAGAAAAAAATATGCGTGGAGGTAATTCAAAGTCAAAAAAGAACTAAAATCACGTATTTCCTATCAAAGAAGAGAATTTAGATGGTGAAGTTTCTCTCAGGAAAAAATATATTCTTTATTTTCAATACTGTGATGCAGGAAAATATATGATATTTTTAGCATGTTTTTAAGTTTATTTTATGTAACTTTTAGTAGTTTTTAATCAATTGCAAGATCAAACTATGCAAAAAGTCAAAATTCATTGATTTTTTTTTTATTTCTTTATAATAAAAAAAGAATACAATAATTCTAATAAAATTGTGGAAAGGAAGACATTTCTTTAATGTGAAAATATTAAATAATTATGTAAAATTCGCAGAAAGGATGACACTTCCTTAACATGAGGGATAATAAATTCTCTAATAATATCAATCCTTGATAAATAAACTTAATGCAAGGGAGACTAAACACAATAATGTCAATCCTTTGCAAACAAAATTAATAAATGATGTTCCCATGATCATAATTTAGTTGGTAGGGATATCGTATTATATATGTAGGAGCAAGATTCGAATATCTCTCGGACACTTCACTTATTCATCTTATTCTTAACCATCACGTTACTGTACAAAAAAAAGTTAATAATTGATATTGCATGTACATGTTTAACAAATCATGTGGATCTGTTGTGCTGTATAAATTCTAACTCAATTGGTAAAATTGCTAAAATTGATAGATCAAATGTCACGACCAAAATTTGAACTACAACTTCTCCATTTATATTTGGGCAATGCTAAATCTCTTAACATGTTTTGATAAAAGAAAATTTTGATTTCATAAAAATAAATTTAAAAAATTGACGCGGTAAGACCGGGTAAACAAAGACTTTAGTTTAAAATGAAAAATGACTAATAGCTTTTTTTTTTTTTTTTTTAAAAAAAGTCTAATAACATTTAAATATAAGTTAGTCAAAAGTCAATCCTTGATAAACAAACTTCATGTGAGGGAGAATAAAAGTATAATAATATCAATCCTTCGTAAACAAGTTACTAATCGATACATGTACATGTTTAACAAATTATATTGTTGAAGTGCACACAAGATTACTTAGACGCAGTTTCAAAGAATAATATTGCTCTCCAGAGATCTTATGAGGTTCGTAATATTGGGTGGCAACCTCCTATGTATGGTTGGGTTAAGTTAAACACGGATGGAGCAAGCAAAGAAGAAGGACGAGCCGGTTGTGGTGGCATCATTCGTGGTAGTAATGGGGAATGGTTAGGTGGTTTTGCAAAGAATCTTGGTCGTTGTAGTGCATTTGTAGCCGAGTTGTGGGGAGTGTATGAAGGGTTGAGTTATGTTCGCCGGTTGGGTTTTACACAAATTATGTTGGATGTAGATTCAAGTTCTGTTGCACATGTGCTTACTAAAGGTGTGACAGATAGCATCATGGGGAGGTCATTGGTGACG
Organism: Trifolium repens; assembly: GCA_030408175.1. NCBI lineage: Eukaryota > Viridiplantae > Streptophyta > Magnoliopsida > Fabales > Fabaceae > Trifolium > Trifolium repens. Next base: position 7,902,069 of record CP125842.1, read on the forward strand.
GCGATTCGAACATTATTAGAGATAGATTGGCATGTTAAAATCTCTCATTCGTATCGGGTGGCAAACAAGTGTGCTGATGCCTTAGCTAACATTGATTGTACTTTAGATTACAATATGATAGTCTATGAGACATGTCCGTCTCAAATAAGTAGTTTATTAGCTTCTGATGGTTTGGGGATTACTACCCCTAGAATGATTCGCTTGTAGTTTTCTTTTTTCGGGCTTATGCCCTCATTGATATAAAAAAAATAAAAAAATAATGTGGATCTATTGTAAACAAATTCTAATTATAATTAAAATTATTAAATTGGATATTGTGATTGAAATTTTAACTGCAAATCTTTTATTTTGTACCTGAACAATGCTGATCTCTACATTTATTTAGATAAAAGAAAAATCTAGGTTTCGTAAAATTAATTTAAACAATTGACGCGGTATATCGGTGCAAGCAAAAAATATATTATTTTTTCGTTAAGTTAAGAGCATCTAGATCTCAAGAAATAAGAAGACATCCATAGATATTTATATCCCGGACCTATAGCTCCTAATAATATAAATAAAACAGGAAAAATATTTACAAAATGGGGGGGGGGGGGGGGGGGGGGGAGGGTGGTGTTGGCCTGACCCCATAAGACAAAAATGGAACTAAGCAAAGCTATAGTAGGGGAGTCCTAGTTTATCATTAATGAATGCTCCCCTAAGAAAATGTGGCAAATAGTCCCACCAAGTAAAACCTGTAATAGAATGTCCATGATTAGCAAGCCTATCCGCACATGTATTTCCTTCCAGAAAGATGTGAGAGTTAACTATCGTAACCCGTAGGAGCATGCAGTTAATCCATCGATTCTGTAAATTCCAAGGCACGACGTCACAGTTTGTAAACGCACATAGTGCAGCTTGGGAATCCCTCTCTATCCAAACATTGTTCCAACCTTTATCGTGTGCCATCGATCAATGGCCAAAATGATGGCCATAATCTCTGCATGCAATATTGTTGCCTCCATTTTCATCACGAAATAGCCCTTCATATCTGCCATGGTCGCGAAAAAGAAAATGACCAACAGGTTTTCTATTTTGTATAAAAGTCCAACAACATTCAAATATAAGTTAGTCAAAAGTCAAAATTCATTGAATTTTTTTGTTTCTAAATCCTCATAAAAAATATAATAATTCTTGCCAAATTGTGGATAGGACACTTCCTTAATGTGAGAAAAATTATAATTTTGAAAAAAAACGTGGAAAATAACTATTTTTTTGTCAAGTAGTCTGGTGGCTAAAGATTCAACTCTTAAGGTGGATAAGTGGAATGACCGGTGGATAATATATGCAAGGAATTATTTTAAGGAAAATGCTAAACAGTGCCCCCGGGGCACTAGTTAAGCATATAAATATGGTAATTCTGTCTCGGAACTTATGCATTCAATGCATCGAGAATGTAAAAAGTTGTTTTATTAATATTAATTTTATTTTTTATTTCCATTTTTAGAATGCTTAACAAGTGCCCCGGGCACTATTTAGCATGACCCTTATTTTAATTATTATATATTTATTTTTGGTATAATTTTTTTAAAAAAAAATTGTCAAAAAAAAATTGTCAAGTTACTACGCGCTAAAAATTCACTTTTTAGCTAGAATGAATAAGTGGAAGTACCATTTGAACACTGACTCCTACATATGAAATGTCTCTACCAACTGAGTTATGCTCGCGGAGACAAGTTTTAAATTTTTTAGACTAGATAAATTCCAAAATTATCTTTTTTAAAATTAATTACTAAGTTTCTTTTTTATTTTAAATTTAATATTATTTGTAGTTTAGGCACACCAAACAACAATAATTGGAATAAAAAAAAAGATTGAAAGCGCAATGAAAAATAAAATGTAGTTGATGAATTGAAAGTCATAGTTATTAGGTGTGTTACCAACATATTTCAAATAAATTCAAGTGGCTTATTGGCTAAATAATAAAATTGTATATAGAGGTTGTAGGTTCAAATCCAGCTGGAACAACCTTTTTATATTATTACTAGACTTTGACCCGTGCGTTGCACGGATGTTGCGGAGTGATAGATATACGATTTAAATTGCTATAATTATAATTACAAATAAAAAAATAAAATGAAATTAAAACATAACATAACTATATTGACACTTAAATTAGCCGGTACAAATGGTGGCAGAGAACAATGAATCATTAAGTAGAGGAGGGAAACAGATAACAAAAATAACAAATATGATAGAGGTGATGCCTCATTCTCACATAGGAAAGGTATTGAGCGAATCAAAAACAAAAAGTAAAATGGCGAAAAGGTTGAGAAAGAAGAATAGGTGTATGATAAAAACGAAATTCGACGACGATGAGACAAAAAAAAGAGAGTAAGATTTAACACGTAAGCATCAACAAAATTTTTATGTTAACATCAATACCGCAACAAAACGAAGCAAAAAATCAAATCTACAAATCAAACACATGAAACTATTTTAGATTTGACACTTAAAAATTATAACAATAAATAACTATTAAAAAAGTAATCACTTACAAATCTAGATTGATATACTCATCTTCTTTGCCAATAACAAAAATCGGTGTTTCTTCCTCTTCTCCTTCATAATACTCTATTGTCTAGAGAGAGGGTGTGCAGGTTGATGCCGATCAAAAATTTGGTTGAGATGTAGAGACAGAAGAAGGAAGGTATTTGTAAGACCCAAGATTTCATTGTATAGTTGGTTTAAGGAATATTAGGGTTTCGATGTGTTCGTGTGATGAAACATCGTGTAATTATGAGGTTTTGCTGTAATCGAGTCTGTTTTGTGCTCGTGCACTGTTTTTGTACAGACTTTTGTCTTGTGATCCTGTTGCTTGAATAAGAAGTTATATGTGGTTTTAGTATAACGAGTTTTGGATTATTCTTGTTTTTGGAAAAACGAGTAGGATTTTACCCGTCGTTGTAAAATCTTATTGCGTCTGTTTTACGTGAGGTTTCGGATGGAAGTTTTATATATCTGCGCGAGTTAGGATATATTCTGAGATTAATTTTCTGAGGTATGGAAGAAAATTACAGTCGCGGAAAAAGATTCGGCGATAAGTTTTGGAATTGTTAAACGTTAGACGTTCTTTCCGTAAGTTTTACGTTTCTGTGATTTACGTTCGTCGCGTCGCGCGAGAGCTGTATACGAGACTTGTTAGGGATGAGTTGGAGATGTCTTGTGACTTTCTCATAAAGTAATTGATCCAATGGCTAGGGTTTAAGCTTGGACTTTTGACTTTGATCCAAGGGTGGATTGGCTATCAAGAGCTTTACAATAGTAAGGAGGTTTATGACTTGTGGACTTAAGAAATCATAAAATCCACTCCATTCTTTCTCTCTTTCACGTGTGACTCCATTACTTTTCCAACCTTCACAAATTTCCTTTCTTCACCATTTCACTCCATTTCAAGCTTGGAAGCTTTGAGGAAGATTGTAGAGAATCACTTTCTTAAGGTAACCACTCTTTTTCTTCTCATTTTTGGTTGGTTAAAACTCTTGGAGTGATGAGTTTTAGTTTATGTTCATGAGATGGAAAGGTTAGGAATTGATTCTTGTTTCATGAAAGTTGTTCATGAGAGCTTAGGAAGCATGCTAGGCTTTGTTGTTTTTGTTTTCCATGAGTTGGTGAAAAATCTCATGAGAAAAGTTAGGGTTTTGGTTGGTTTATGTATTGATCAATAACATGTGGTTAGGTTGTAAGGTTTCGAAAAGAAAAGTTGTCTTTGAACCTTTGGGCGAAAGGGAAATGCGTTGTATGGTTTTGTTTTAGAAAATCCGATGAAAAATATTTTGTGGTTTATGAAAATATTTCCTAAGTGTTTTGGGTGGTGTTTTGGGGTCAAAGTGGTGTAAAACTCTTGTGACATGTGGTGTCGCTTTTTGCTTTGGAAACATGTTTGAAAACGATTACCGGACGGTTAGGGCCCGTAATAAAACCTGTGCTTGGATTTGGTTTTGATTTTGGAAATGAAAATCAAATAACTTGCACTCGAAGCAACCAACAAGCTTTCGGAAACGAATTGCTTGCTTTTAAAAATGGTTTGCTTTTGTGCCTTGAAAAAGTGTTGGGAACTAATAGAATCAAACTAGGCTTGGGTGGGAAAAGGTGGTGTGAGTTGCTGTCTTTTGCTGTCATGACAGGTGCAACTCGCTGAGCGAGTGATTACTCGCCAGGGCGAGTGTCACAGGTCATGACAACACGCCAGGGCGAGCTCCAGGGCGAGTAAGACCAGTCCTCCCTGCCTTCACTCGCCACCAACTCGCCAGGGCGAGCCCTGGGACCTAAAATTTTGGATTCTGATTTCTAAACTGGGTTTTTAGCTTTGTAATCCCTTTTTTTTAATTTATGGAAGTGGTTGGGATTGGAAACGAGTTTTTCGGGTACTCGGAAAGTACGTAACTTATAACGCAAGAAAACGGCCATTTTGCATTTCAAATTATTTAAGACTTTTGACAATTGTTTTGGGTCCTAAAAATAGTACATATAACTCATGGTGGTTGATCAATACGATAGTTTTTGGTATGGTATCCGAAAGAGTGAATTTTCCTTAGAAACCTTTAGAGTTTTTGGGGTTTTGATGTAGTTTCAATACATTGGGTTTGGAAACGATGTATTGATTGTCCGTTGCTTGTTTTAGGGAGCACGTAGTGTTGTGTGAGCGTTTTGTTGACGGAAGCTTGCCGAGGTAAGGGCTCCACTTTATTTCCGTCTTTTCAAACGGTTTTGTTAAACATGCTTTAGATTTGTTGTGTTGTAATTGGTGGTGTGCTTGGCATGTTTTTGTGATGTATTCTCGATATGAGATCGTGGTAAATACATGATTTGTTGTCTTACATATGTTTGGTGAAATATGTGTATGAGCAGGTGATTAAATACATATGACTAGATGTATATGTATGTGTTGTTGTGGTGTGATTACATATGCGTGTACGATATGTATGTGTTGCATTAGCATATAAGGGGAATCGTATGCTCATGCATTCATAGTACGTGGTTATCGGGAATGGATCACGGGGTGCGATTATCGGGAATGGATCCACCTTAATCCTACGGGATTTATTGAGTCCAATAAGCGGTTATCGGGAATGGACTGCAGAGTGCGATTATCGGGAATGGATCCACTCTAACCCTTTGTGGTTTTATTGATGATGATTACTCTTCCGGAATTCATATGCATGTGGTAATGGGGAATCTACCACACTCATTGTAGAAGTCTGCATTAGGCTTGGTGTGCATTATATATATAAACCCGTTGGTGGGAATTGCTTTTGTGTTAAAGAGTTTTCTCTTGTGTATGTGGAAATTTGTTATGTGTACATCTTTCGCACCGGTTATATATATATATATACTTGTGTTTTGTGGTGACCCTTTTTTTCATTTGCGGGCTCATCCCACCCAGATGATGGGTTAGGTCGTGGGGACGACGGTGGCTGTTCCAGGCCCCAGTGAGCGGCTGGAGTTTTAGTTTAGTTAGACTATGCGCCGGTGTGGGTTGTGCACCGTGCTTTTTGGTTTTAGGCATAGGTTTCTAACTCGTTGGTTGTAAGTTTTTGAATACTTAGACTTGGATTGTAATTATTCAGGAATACACTTTGCTTGTCGAAGCACCTTATGGTAATGAGTCTTTTTGTATATTTGAATGTCGGCTCATTGAAAAATATTCTATGCGCACTCTGAGTGTTAGTTGAAAAAGAAAAAAAAAAATAATGCCCTTTTTGACTTTTGAAAAACGGGGTGTTACAGTATTGAGAGAGAAGATTAAAAAAAAAGTGGGTTGAGAGAGCGGTGAGTGAGAAGCAAGAAGAGAAAAGCGTGGATAAAAGAATTAGAAACCTATAATGACAGAGAGATAATGGATTGTTTGTTCTTGTTTGGTTTTGTTTATTTAGTTTGCTAAACTTTTCGGTGTTTTAATTTTTTTATTCCCTTGTTGCAGATGTCGTTGGTCTTCTTACTGGGTTGTCTTCTGAGCAAGAGTATTTGAGCGATCGCAAGGTCACTAAGATAATTGTTATTGAGCTCACTGTTCACACGCTGGTTTTGATGATCATCTCTTTTTATTTCTGCGTTTTTTAATTTTCAAGCCTTTTATGGTTTATCGTTTTGGTTATTATTGTTTTAGTATTCCGATGTTGAGCTTTCCCTCTTAGTTGGTTTTTTTGGAGGGGTTTTAACGTATAATTGTTCTTTGTTTTTTATTATGATCCAGAGAAGGTTTCTATCCAAAATGTGGTCAGTACGACTTGTATAATGGTTGAGGCTAAGGATGAGTGTTTTTTCTGGTGTCTTCTGTTTTTGTTTTTCTTATTTTATTTTATATTTATTCCTTTTTTGTCTTCTTACTGACATTAGGCTTGCCCTCAATGGTGTTGAATCAAATGCTGGTGTTGCTGTTCTTGGCTCTCGTCTCAGGCCCTCTATGGTAGAAGATTTTCTCCATACATATCCTGTGATGTCTGTTTCTGTTTGAATTTATTGGTTGAAGATGAGACATTTGTTGTTACTGCTACTGTTATTGGACTGGTTGAGGGGGAAGATTGGCGGTACCCTGCCTGTAATTTTCATAAGAGTATAACTCCTGATTTTGGTGCTTATTATTGCAACTGATGTGTGAATCATGTTTTCCAGATGATTCTTAGGTTTTGTTTTATTTTTGGATTATGTGCGCTTCTTGATATTCTTTTATAAAATTATTTATTATTGGAGTATCCTTCCTTTTATGTTGGTTTGATGTTTGTTATACATATTTTGTAGGTATAAGGTGAAGCTTCATGAAAATTTTGGTTTTATAAATTTAAATTAAAACAAGCGACGCGGTATGACCAGGAAAACAACTTTATTTTCACTATAAAAAAACAACTAGGTTTTTATTTTTGTATTAAAAGTCCAACAATGTTTAAATATAAGTTGGTCAAAAGTCAAGATTCATTGATTTTTTTTTTTTTATTTCTTTCTAAATCCTAAAAAGTATATATAATAAGGGAGCTTCTACGGTACATTAGTAAAATTTTAATGTACCGGTACACTAGATTTTTAAAATGATAAAGAAATAATAATTTTTATAAATTTAAAAGTTAATTATTGACTATTATATTTTAGAAAACATATTTCATAAGAAAAAGCACAATGTCATTTTTTATAAACATGATACTAATTTTTTTTATATTTTTTCATTAAAAAATTCAATATTCACTATTATGAATAATAAAAATTAAAAAAAATCAAAAAAATCAAATTTTAATTTTTTGACAACTTTGATGAATAATATTTAGTTACTATAATATTTTATAACATAGAAAAAAAATTCTTATAAAATATATTCATTTTTCTATTAATTTGAAAACTTATTGTACCGGTACATTATGATTAGTCTATTGTACCATAAAATTTGCCCACTAATTCTAATAAAATTGTGGAAAGGAAGACACTTCTTTAATGTGAAAAAATTAAATAATTTTGACAAAATTGAAGAAAGGACGACGCTTCCTTAACGTGAGGGAGAATAAATTCTCTAACAATACCTATTCACTACAAAAAATTCGGCCTTTACCCACGGTCTAATAGCCACGGTCATTGTGACTGTGGGCATTTAAGTCCATTTGCTACGGTTTAACCGTGGCTAAGTGTTTTTCCCATATTTTTTTCACCAAACGCGCTGTGTGGTTCTCCCGCGTTACTTTTCTACTTCCACTTTACCAATTTCACTCTTTTTGCCCGTGAAATTCCTCATTCTTCAATCATGCTTCCATTTCACATATATTCTCAGATTTCTCAATCGATCTCTCAAATTCCTCAAAAATTGCAACCTAAATCTCAGTGATAGAAGCTACTAGAAACTGTGAACATTCACTGCAATGAGGAAGTGGACGATCCCTTCCATTCTTCTTCTTCTTCTCTGTGTTCTCTTTGCAGATCAAGGTTCGTTCATTCTTCAATTTTGTTGCACATTTAATCTTCGTTCATTGTTCAATTTTGTCTACGATTCGATAATTTGTTCGTTAGGTCAAAAGTTTCAAGGGAATGCAGAAGGTAATTCCGCTTGAAATTTTGTTTACGATTCTCTCATTCGATCCCTGTTTCTATATTTTTATGTATTGATTTGTAATTTTGGTGTGTGAATGAAGGGAATCGGAATCAATCTCTTTGAGATCGCTTCTGAGTAACGCGGAGAAGTTTGAGTTTCAAGCGGAAGTGTCAAGACTTATGGATATTATTATCAATTCACTCTATAGTAGCAAAGATATTTTCCTTAGGGAACTTATTTCAAATGCTTCTGATGTAAGCTTATTCTTGTTTTTGAGTTGGATAATCATTGCATTTTGATTTGCGGAACTTTGTATTGATCAGAATTGAGTTCTATATTGTAGGCATTGGACAAGATTAGGTTCCTTTTCCTCACTGACAAGGAGAATTTAGTAAAGAATTTGGGTGCCATTGCAAAGTCTGGAACTTCAGGTATGTATATATAATTTTGGGGAGTTTACTGTAATGATTGCTGCTAGTAATTTAGTGTGGAAGATTTTACATGTATCATGAGGTAATGGAACATTAGCATATTACAGTATTGTGCCTAGTTATGCTGTCATTGGCAAATTCATAGGCATGGTGTTTGTTCTCTTGTATATATGGCTTGTACTATATTTTGTTTTTCCATCCCTTTGTACATCTTGTATTGTGGGATTGTTTAATTAAGTTCAAAACTGAGTCCTTCTTACATTGATGCAATGTAATATTAGAGCAAGGAACAATTATACCTTTGCTTGAAGAAAATGGAATAGTAGCTTCCATACTTGGGTTCATTATTGTAAAAACCATGCAAAATTAACACTAATAGTAGGATCCTTGGGCTTAAAGACTGTAAAATTCATGGAATCATATCATTGTTGATAGGCTCTACCTTGATACAATGTACATATTGGATATGCAAACTGATAGATACTAATTTAGCACATCTTGAATTTACTAAAGTATCTTGAAAGTTGGGCTAATAATTTTGGAGCATTGATTGAATTATTGTTATAGAAGTTTTAGTTACTTTCTTAAAACAATATTTATGGATGTTGTCAATCATGTAATTTCATTTATTTTGATCTCTCAGTATGTAGAAAAATATTCTATTTGCTGATAAGGTTTGCATAAAATTATATAGGGTCTGGTGTTGGGATCAAAGATCTTAAGAACATAACACAAAACAACAGGGTCTGGTGTTGATTATCGTGTCATATGCACTATGCAGATATATCTCTCTTTTTGGGGTCTGGAAATTGTACAATGGTTATCAAACAGTTAAGTTCTGATAAAGTTTGCGCACTGAATATGTTATACTGAATATTATCAGTTTATTCAGAGTTCATTTATTTAGTTTACAAGTTTCTTTGATTAGTTTCCTCTGTTGATTAACTTGTTAGTGGAATTCTTGTACTTGAGAACTGCTTCAAGGTCCACATTGCATATGTTGAGGACTTTTGTTGCCTCATTTGTGTGCATGTGTATCTTTATATTCATGGATTTTTGTTGCCTCTAGGTTCTGTTGTTGTGTAAAGTGAATTAAGTCATTTTCTGGTATGTGTGTGTGTGTGTGTGTGTGTAGTTATGTTGAAAGGGTTGAGAAGGTGTAGAACTTTATATTCATGCCTGAGCATGTTCATGTATTTACATGTATGCCTTATATTTATATGCCAATATGACTTGATTTTCAACTTTATTTATTCGTTAGAAAGCATAAAGAAAAAAAAGACAGTGAATTGTGGAGCTCATGCGAAAAGACTTGGTGCGTTCGGGGACAACAACCACGATCAGGGTAATCCTTTGTACCTATGCTATTTCAATTTCCATTAAGTTGAGTCCCATCATAGATTTGTTTTGGACCAATTTTATGAAGTCAATGTTGAGCACATTAAAGTTTATTTTATGAAGTTTCTTTTCTGTTGCACTGTTCTATAGACATGCAGTTTATTTCCATTGTTAGGTTGGTAAGTGGTACATGATCTTATTACCATTTGGATAATTGACAAGAGGCATTTATCAATTTATGTTGTCTTTGAATGGTCATCATTTAAGTTTGTTTGCAATGTAGTGTAAGTGTCATGCTTTTATGATCACAACCTCTGGATTAGTTCATTGACAAACTTTGTTACAGGTGACAATACTTTTGAAGGAATGTAACCAATACTTCTTTAAGAACAAGTAAAAATTCAGAAGCTGAAGGTGTCATATCAGAGCACCTTGTAAGTTTTTTGGATTTATTTTTATCTTAATTTTTGAACTTCTGCATCTTGTTTTTACAAGTAATCAATTCAATTTGGGATGCAGTTAACCTTCAAGGACATTAATGGACTAGTTGAGCAGAATATCCGACTTAGAAGCCTTGTCTGCAGTCTCCCTGGACAACTTGAAAATCAGGAGGTGGAATTCAAGGTTTTTGTTTAAGCATACTACTATGATTATGGATTGTTGCATTAACAAACTGGTAGAGAACATGTATTGTTTTTCCTTCTCTTTTAGTTCCATATTTGTGGTTTTTCATGTGGGAGTGAATGGTAGATGAGTTAAAAGTTTATGTATAGTTCAAGGATTTTGTCCTTGATGATTGTTTTGTTAACTTTAAGTAATTTGTCCTTGATGATTGTTGTTAACTTTTGCTTGAACCAAAAGTGCTTTGTATCTTCCATAATCTCTTTTTATGTTTTCCATGCTCTACACTATTTGAATAGTGTAAGAAAAGAAAGACAAAAAAAAAAAAAAACATGAAAGAGGAGCAGGTTTATTTTATTTTTTTAAAAAAAAAAGATTAATGTTAGCCACGGTTAAAAGAGTGGCTATGTTTAATGCATTATTTAGCCACGGCTACAACAGTAGCCAAATCAATTCTCTTAATTCTCCTGCCAACTATTTTGCCACGGTTTGACCGTGGCTAATGGATAAATAACCGTGGTTGTAAAATTGTTACCACACTTTATATAGCCGTGGCAAAAACAAAAATTAGCCGTGGCTAAATTTAGCAACGCCAGGAATAACCACCCACAAAATTAACGTGGCAAAATATTTTAGCCACAATTTATGGCACCTTTAGCTACGGTTTTGACCGTGGCTAAAGAGCGTTTTTTTTGTAGTGATTCTTGATAAATAAACTTAATGCAAGGGAGACTAAACATGATAATGTCAATCTTTTACAAACAAAGTCAATAAATGATGTTCTCATGAGCATAATTTAGTTGGTAGAAGCATCATATTATATATGAAGAAACAATATTCGAATTCGCTCGGATATTTCATTTATTCATCTTATTTCTAGTCATCATGTTACTTTACCAAAAAAAAGAGTCAATAATTAATATTACATGTACATGTTTTACAAATTATGTGGATATGTTATACTATATAAATTCTAACTTAATTGGTAAAATTGGTAAAATTGGTAGGTCAAATTTCGTGACCGAAGTTTGAACTACAACTTCTCCATTTATATTTGGGCACACCGAATCTCTTCACATGTTTAGATACAAGAAAAAAAAAAAATTGATTTCATAGAAATAAATTAAAACAATTGACATGGTATGACCGAGCAAACAAATACTTTTTAATATAAAAAATGACTATAGGTTTTTATTTTTTTATAAAAAGTCCAACAACGTTTAAATATAAGTTAGTCAAAAGTCAATTCTTAATAAACAAACTTAATACAAGGGAGAATAACAGTATAATAATATCAATCCTTGGCAAACACGTTACTAATTGCGAATTCTAATTATGTGGATCTATTGTAAACAAATTCTAATTTTAATCAAAATTATTAAATCGAATATTGTGAATAAAGTTCAAATTGCGACTCTTTTATTTTGTACTCGAACAATGCATATCTCTACATTTATTTAGATAAAATAAAAATCTTGACTTTGTAAAATGACTAATAGGATTTCTATTTTGTATAAAAAGTCCATCAACATTTAAATATAAGTTAGTCAAACTTTTAATCGGTGGGAGTGCTATTCAAACCTCGACTCCAGCATATGCAATGTGCCTATCACTGAGCTATGTTCAAGGAGATAAATTTTAAATTTTTTAGATTAGATAAATTACAAAATTATCTTTGTGACATAATCATATATATTTTTAAAAATAAATTACTAATTTTCTTTTCTATTTTAAATTTGATATGGGTCATACTAAACAGTGTCACTGGGGCACTTGTTAAGCATACCAAAAGTAAAAATAAAAGATAAAATTAATATTGATAAAATAACTTTTTACATTCTTGATGTATTAAATGCACAAGTTCCAAGACATAATTTCCATATTTATATGCTTAGCATTTTCCATTTAATATTGGTTAATCCTATTTGTTTTTGTCCCGACTCATATTCAAGATAATAATCTTAACTATAGAGACATAATATGATAATTTTCGAGTAATGCACCAAACAATCCCTTAACATATAAAACTAACTTCATTTTTTAAATATTTTTCCACTCGACTTTTATCAAACAATAGTTGCTCTTCTAGACATCCAGCATATTTACCGAGCTTATGTTTTGTGTGTATAAATATAACTTGTTGTATTCATATATTTCTATTTATATACACAATTAACAACTACTATTTATTATATCTATATATATACACCATTATTTGTGTCATACTCATACATCTATAAAAAAACAAGAAAGATGTCTTTTATATCTGTGCTAGTTTTGTTTCTTGCAGTTATCAGCCTCACCAATATTGAAGGAAATCCCAAGCAACAAATACATGTGAAGCACAATGGACTGATCAGTAACCAGCTACCGATCATTGAACCACATACCGGTGGACCTGACAACCGGAGATCTTTAATACAAGTACCACCAAGTAACCCTATCCCACGAATACCACCAAATAAACCCCCACAACAAGTACCACCTAGAACGCCTCCAGAGGAAATAGGACGACCTCACTAAAGATTATTGCATATATGAATGTATGGTTCATAAGTACAAAATAAGTATTCCATGAGTAGAAAAAGAAAACATGGGTCTGTAATTTTAAACTCAATAATTTGTCTTTTATGTTTAATTTGGTATATGTGAATTGTGAATTGTGAATTTTAAATATATATTTTAGTGTTTTGTTCCATCCATACTCCATGCACATTTCTATGATTTATATTTATAGAAAATATTTGCTTATAATTTTGGTTTCCTTTTATATATCGTTCACAAATTTGAGAACTGTTTCATAAATTTGCAATTTTGGTATTTTTCAAGTTTTAAGATGCTGAACATTAATTTTCAAGAAAATTTAATATTTTCTTGTAATATTGTAAGGTAACAAAATTAGAGTATGTTGCATAAAAAAAATAAAAATTCAAGAGTATGTTGTTGCTTAATCTTTTTAATTAGATTAAAAAACCAACAAATATATTTCAAATTTTTAATAACACTTCAAGAAATGAAGAAAAGCGGCATTTAGCCACGATTAATTAACATAACAGTGGATTGAATCACGGTCTAATGATAATTTAGCTATAACATTTTCTCGCGATGTAACAAGATATATATTTTCTGCACTTTTAATTGAGTAGACGGTGTATTGCATAGGGGTGGCAAAACGGGCCGAGCCCGCCGGACCAACCCATTTAACCCGTCATTTGGGACGGATCAGACTGAGGTTTTCAGCTCGGTATCTTAAGTTGGTCCGTCCCGCCTAGCCCGCTTAAAATATGGGGTGGAGCGAGGCGGACATGTCCGCGAGCTTTGTTATTTTTTTTGTTTTTATTTAAGAAGAAAATTGGTTATCTTATCTCATTAGCCCAATTCAATAATTTTTTTGTTGTTTTTGAAAAAAAAAAATATTTGATTGTTTATTAATTTATCTTTTTATAAAATTTCTTTTTTCTTTATACTAGGATTTCCAACTTTTCATTTGTATATTTTCATTGGGGCCGCGCCTTGACTGTGTGCATATCGCGTGACTTTGTGTTCTTGTAAGTTGTAAGCTTCAACACCAGATTGGTTATTGTCCATAAATGGTTTTTATGGACCGTCCATAAACTTCAACTGATTGCTATCCACACCATACTTTTTCTTCATACACCCCCCATAAGTGAGGAAAATTCCTCACGCACCCCCAAATTTCTCGCGCACCCCCCTCCCCAAATTTCTAATGCACCCCCCCCCCTAAATTTCTAATGCATCCCTCCCAAATTTTCATGCACTCCCTAAATTTCTCGTGCACCCCTAAATTTCTTGTGTACCTCCAAATTTCTCGCGCACCCCACCCCCAATTTCTAATGCAACCCCCAAATTTTTCATGCACCCCCAAATTTCTCATGTACCCCCCAAATTTCTCACGCACCCCCCGGATGACTTGTGCCCCCAATTTTTTTTTGTCCCCACACATTTCTAGCCTAAACCATTTTGTTGTGGGAATGGTTTCACATATATACACTCCAAAATCATTAAGTGCATAAGATGGTTTTGAAGTACAACCTATAATTAGAATCATTATTTTTTATTTTTTTTGGGTACAATTATAATCATTATTTAAAATCATTTAACAATAATTTTGGTTTCTTATATAAGACAATCTAAACCATTTAATCACAATTATTGTTTTTATTCTAATTATAGGGTTGTACTCCAAAACCATTTTATGCACCTAATGGTTTTTTATTACAACCATCTGAAACCATTCCCACAGCAAAATGGTTTAATGGTTTTTTATTATAATCATTATTTTTTAGTTTTTTTGGTACAATTATAATCATTACAATATTTAAAACCATTTAACAATAATTTTGGTTTCTTATATAAGACAATCGAAACCATTAAATCACAATTATTGTTTCTATTTTAATTATAGGGTTGTAATCTAAAACAATCTTATGCACTTAATGGTTTTTGAGTGCATATCTCTGAAACCATTCCCACAGCAAAATGGTTTAAGATAGAAATGTGGAAGGGATCAAAAAAAAAATTGGGGGGCAAAAGTCATATGGGGGTGTGCGAGAAATTTGGGGGCTGCATGAGAAATTTGGGGGGTGCGTGAGAAATTTTTGGGGTGTGTGAGAAATTTGGGGGAGTGCATAAGTAATTTGGGGGGCCCACGAGTAATTTGGGGGGTGCATGAGAAATTTGGGGGGTGCACCAGAAATATGGGGGCCCGCGAGAAATATGGGGGTGCGTGAGTAGTATGGGGGGCGCGCGAGTAAAATGGGGGGCGCATGAGTAAAGTTGTTGTGTTTTGATTGGTTTATGAACGGTCCATAAAGATTGTGTTTATGGACAATAACTTTGCCCCTTCAACACTATACGTGTTTAAGTCTGGTGATTATATTTAGTCATATAGTGCCATAGCGCTTCAGTCTAATTTATATAGTTAGTAATATAGTGCACCTGATGCTAGTTGAATTGAATATATATGTGATGCTAGTCCTAATGAAATGTTAGTAATAATATTATAATATATGTGATGCTAGTCCTAATTTATAAATATTTGTGATACTAGTTGTATAATGATTATATTTTTGTAATGTTGATATACTAGTTCAAATCCTAATTTATATAAACGTTTTAGTAATAATATGATTTTTTTAATGAGAAACCAATTAATTAATCAATATATGAAACAAATTTGTGTTTCGTTAGTGGTTATAGTGAATTTGTTAAACTTAGTTAATGCTTTTATAATGAAGAGAAATTCTAATATAGGCACAAATATAAAAGACAAGTGGTAGGCACACTCATACAAATAATTAAAAATTAAATAGAAAAGAATCAAATAATATTGATTGATGTGACTATATTATTTTTGTTTTAAATTTTTAGTTTTGTGTGTGTGTGCCCAAATATAAATTATTTGGAGTTGTGCGTGTAGAAGTCTTTCTCTATAATGAAAGTAACAAAGATAGCTTTTGCTACCATAGCAACTTGACATAGTTATAAGTTATAGATTTTGGTATTGTGAAGTTGTTTTAATGGTATTTTATCTTAATTATAATGGTATTGTGAAGTTGTTTTATTTTTGCTATTGTTGAAATTCTATTACGCGCTCTTAAAAAAAATATTTTGTTCGTTTCTTTGATCGAGCTAAATAATTTTATAATTATATTAAATTCAAATTGTAATTAAAAAAAAATTTGGCGGTCCGGCCCGCCAACCCGCCAATAAATGGGGCGGGCATGAGTTTTCAACTCAGACACCTAAGTTGCCCCCCCCGCGCTTTTGAGCGGACTTTAGGCGGGGTGGGCCGCCCGCTTTGCCACCCTTTGCATCCACTAAGGCGACAATGTATTGCATCTACGATGTATTACTCTTAGAATTGAGTTTTGGGTTTAACTCATACTTACAAAATCGACTTCTAACGTGAGGAGTCTCTACTTTATAAACATATATTTAAACCATCACGCAACCGATGTGGGACTTCATAACACACCCTCTCGCGTCCAGCGCTATTTGACTTGGTGCGCGATTATAAATGGTGGATAGTCTGATCAGAAACCTTATTATAGAGGCTTCAATACCATCTTAGAATTGCGTTTGGGTTTAACCCATCCTTACAAAACTGACTTGTAAAGTGAGGAGAGTCTCTACTTTATAAACATGTATTTAGTCCTTCTCGCAACGGATGTGAGACTTCTTAAATTACATTTTTAATCATAACAATTAAAGAACTAAACGCAGAAATGCCGCTGAGTCGACGATGTATTGCATCCACAATACTTTTTGAATCGGTTCCAAATATGACGTTTGTTAGGCCTATCTGCTCCACTTCCTTTATTGCATCAATTAAAGCTTTGGCCTCCCCTTCAATGACCAACTAATTGCCATCCATCCTTGACGTACTTGCCACTACAAACCGATCATCATGATCACCGACACACCATCCCAAACTTGTTTCTCCTTCCATGTTGTGAAATTGAGAAGTTGTTGAGTTGAACGTCATAATTGAAATTTGAACCATAATTACTCCCTCCATCCCATTTTATTTGAGCATTTTGCAAAAAACACACATATTAAGAAAAATGTAAAAATGAATGAGAGATACTCTTAATTTTACCAAATTACCCTTGTTGGGACTCCATATGCACTTTTTAAGTGCAAGTAATAACTATTCTAAAAAGTGGAAATACAAGTATAAGGGGTATAAGTGGAAATACATGTAAAAAATTGTAAATGGCTCAAATGTTTTGGGACAATTTTTTTTTACAAAAGGCTCAAATAAAATGGGACGGAGGGTACATCACTTGAATGTGTGAGTTTCTTTTGAAAATTACCATTTCGTCTATCAACAAAAAATATACTACATAACTATTCATTTTCTCCTTCCTAACAAAAAACTCAACAAGATGAAAAATCAAATGTAGACTGAAAAAAGAAACTAATATATGTTTCAACAACTTATATATTTAGATTTACTGTCAAAAAGAAAAAAACTTACATATTTGGATTAAAGGAGAGAAAAAAATATGCGTGGAGGTAATTCAAAGTCAAAAAAGAACTAAAATCACGTATTTCCTATCAAAGAAGAGAATTTAGATGGTGAAGTTTCTCTCAGGAAAAAATATATTCTTTATTTTCAATACTGTGATGCAGGAAAATATATGATATTTTTAGCATGTTTTTAAGTTTATTTTATGTAACTTTTAGTAGTTTTTAATCAATTGCAAGATCAAACTATGCAAAAAGTCAAAATTCATTGATTTTTTTTTTATTTCTTTATAATAAAAAAAGAATACAATAATTCTAATAAAATTGTGGAAAGGAAGACATTTCTTTAATGTGAAAATATTAAATAATTATGTAAAATTCGCAGAAAGGATGACACTTCCTTAACATGAGGGATAATAAATTCTCTAATAATATCAATCCTTGATAAATAAACTTAATGCAAGGGAGACTAAACACAATAATGTCAATCCTTTGCAAACAAAATTAATAAATGATGTTCCCATGATCATAATTTAGTTGGTAGGGATATCGTATTATATATGTAGGAGCAAGATTCGAATATCTCTCGGACACTTCACTTATTCATCTTATTCTTAACCATCACGTTACTGTACAAAAAAAAGTTAATAATTGATATTGCATGTACATGTTTAACAAATCATGTGGATCTGTTGTGCTGTATAAATTCTAACTCAATTGGTAAAATTGCTAAAATTGATAGATCAAATGTCACGACCAAAATTTGAACTACAACTTCTCCATTTATATTTGGGCAATGCTAAATCTCTTAACATGTTTTGATAAAAGAAAATTTTGATTTCATAAAAATAAATTTAAAAAATTGACGCGGTAAGACCGGGTAAACAAAGACTTTAGTTTAAAATGAAAAATGACTAATAGCTTTTTTTTTTTTTTTTTTAAAAAAAGTCTAATAACATTTAAATATAAGTTAGTCAAAAGTCAATCCTTGATAAACAAACTTCATGTGAGGGAGAATAAAAGTATAATAATATCAATCCTTCGTAAACAAGTTACTAATCGATACATGTACATGTTTAACAAATTATATTGTTGAAGTGCACACAAGATTACTTAGACGCAGTTTCAAAGAATAATATTGCTCTCCAGAGATCTTATGAGGTTCGTAATATTGGGTGGCAACCTCCTATGTATGGTTGGGTTAAGTTAAACACGGATGGAGCAAGCAAAGAAGAAGGACGAGCCGGTTGTGGTGGCATCATTCGTGGTAGTAATGGGGAATGGTTAGGTGGTTTTGCAAAGAATCTTGGTCGTTGTAGTGCATTTGTAGCCGAGTTGTGGGGAGTGTATGAAGGGTTGAGTTATGTTCGCCGGTTGGGTTTTACACAAATTATGTTGGATGTAGATTCAAGTTCTGTTGCACATGTGCTTACTAAAGGTGTGACAGATAGCATCATGGGGAGGTCATTGGTGACGGCGATTCGAACATTATTAGAGATAGATTGGCATGTTAAAATCTCTCATTCGTATCGGGTGGCAAACAAGTGTGCTGATGCCTTAGCTAACATTGATTGTACTTTAGATTACAATATGATAGTCTATGAGACATGTCCGTCTCAAATAAGTAGTTTATTAGCTTCTGATGGTTTGGGGATTACTACCCCTAGAATGATTCGCTTGTAGTTTTCTTTTTTCGGGCTTATGCCCTCATTGATATAAAAAAAATAAAAAAATAATGTGGATCTATTGTAAACAAATTCTAATTATAATTAAAATTATTAAATTGGATATTGTGATTGAAATTTTAACTGCAAATCTTTTATTTTGTACCTGAACAATGCTGATCTCTACATTTATTTAGATAAAAGAAAAATCTAGGTTTCGTAAAATTAATTTAAACAATTGACGCGGTATATCGGTGCAAGCAAAAAATATATTATTTTTTCGTTAAGTTAAGAGCATCTAGATCTCAAGAAATAAGAAGACATCCATAGATATTTATATCCCGGACCTATAGCTCCTAATAATATAAATAAAACAGGAAAAATATTTACAAAATGGGGGGGGGGGGGGGGGGGGGGGGAGGGTGGTGTTGGCCTGACCCCATAAGACAAAAATGGAACTAAGCAAAGCTATAGTAGGGGAGTCCTAGTTTATCATTAATGAATGCTCCCCTAAGAAAATGTGGCAAATAGTCCCACCAAGTAAAACCTGTAATAGAATGTCCATGATTAGCAAGCCTATCCGCACATGTATTTCCTTCCAGAAAGATGTGAGAGTTAACTATCGTAACCCGTAGGAGCATGCAGTTAATCCATCGATTCTGTAAATTCCAAGGCACGACGTCACAGTTTGTAAACGCACATAGTGCAGCTTGGGAATCCCTCTCTATCCAAACATTGTTCCAACCTTTATCGTGTGCCATCGATCAATGGCCAAAATGATGGCCATAATCTCTGCATGCAATATTGTTGCCTCCATTTTCATCACGAAATAGCCCTTCATATCTGCCATGGTCGCGAAAAAGAAAATGACCAACAGGTTTTCTATTTTGTATAAAAGTCCAACAACATTCAAATATAAGTTAGTCAAAAGTCAAAATTCATTGAATTTTTTTGTTTCTAAATCCTCATAAAAAATATAATAATTCTTGCCAAATTGTGGATAGGACACTTCCTTAATGTGAGAAAAATTATAATTTTGAAAAAAAACGTGGAAAATAACTATTTTTTTGTCAAGTAGTCTGGTGGCTAAAGATTCAACTCTTAAGGTGGATAAGTGGAATGACCGGTGGATAATATATGCAAGGAATTATTTTAAGGAAAATGCTAAACAGTGCCCCCGGGGCACTAGTTAAGCATATAAATATGGTAATTCTGTCTCGGAACTTATGCATTCAATGCATCGAGAATGTAAAAAGTTGTTTTATTAATATTAATTTTATTTTTTATTTCCATTTTTAGAATGCTTAACAAGTGCCCCGGGCACTATTTAGCATGACCCTTATTTTAATTATTATATATTTATTTTTGGTATAATTTTTTTAAAAAAAAATTGTCAAAAAAAAATTGTCAAGTTACTACGCGCTAAAAATTCACTTTTTAGCTAGAATGAATAAGTGGAAGTACCATTTGAACACTGACTCCTACATATGAAATGTCTCTACCAACTGAGTTATGCTCGCGGAGACAAGTTTTAAATTTTTTAGACTAGATAAATTCCAAAATTATCTTTTTTAAAATTAATTACTAAGTTTCTTTTTTATTTTAAATTTAATATTATTTGTAGTTTAGGCACACCAAACAACAATAATTGGAATAAAAAAAAAGATTGAAAGCGCAATGAAAAATAAAATGTAGTTGATGAATTGAAAGTCATAGTTATTAGGTGTGTTACCAACATATTTCAAATAAATTCAAGTGGCTTATTGGCTAAATAATAAAATTGTATATAGAGGTTGTAGGTTCAAATCCAGCTGGAACAACCTTTTTATATTATTACTAGACTTTGACCCGTGCGTTGCACGGATGTTGCGGAGTGATAGATATACGATTTAAATTGCTATAATTATAATTACAAATAAAAAAATAAAATGAAATTAAAACATAACATAACTATATTGACACTTAAATTAGCCGGTACAAATGGTGGCAGAGAACAATGAATCATTAAGTAGAGGAGGGAAACAGATAACAAAAATAACAAATATGATAGAGGTGATGCCTCATTCTCACATAGGAAAGGTATTGAGCGAATCAAAAACAAAAAGTAAAATGGCGAAAAGGTTGAGAAAGAAGAATAGGTGTATGATAAAAACGAAATTCGACGACGATGAGACAAAAAAAAGAGAGTAAGATTTAACACGTAAGCATCAACAAAATTTTTATGTTAACATCAATACCGCAACAAAACGAAGCAAAAAATCAAATCTACAAATCAAACACATGAAACTATTTTAGATTTGACACTTAAAAATTATAACAATAAATAACTATTAAAAAAGTAATCACTTACAAATCTAGATTGATATACTCATCTTCTTTGCCAATAACAAAAATCGGTGTTTCTTCCTCTTCTCCTTCATAATACTCTATTGTCTAGAGAGAGGGTGTGCAGGTTGATGCCGATCAAAAATTTGGTTGAGATGTAGAGACAGAAGAAGGAAGGTATTTGTAAGACCCAAGATTTCATTGTATAGTTGGTTTAAGGAATATTAGGGTTTCGATGTGTTCGTGTGATGAAACATCGTGTAATTATGAGGTTTTGCTGTAATCGAGTCTGTTTTGTGCTCGTGCACTGTTTTTGTACAGACTTTTGTCTTGTGATCCTGTTGCTTGAATAAGAAGTTATATGTGGTTTTAGTATAACGAGTTTTGGATTATTCTTGTTTTTGGAAAAACGAGTAGGATTTTACCCGTCGTTGTAAAATCTTATTGCGTCTGTTTTACGTGAGGTTTCGGATGGAAGTTTTATATATCTGCGCGAGTTAGGATATATTCTGAGATTAATTTTCTGAGGTATGGAAGAAAATTACAGTCGCGGAAAAAGATTCGGCGATAAGTTTTGGAATTGTTAAACGTTAGACGTTCTTTCCGTAAGTTTTACGTTTCTGTGATTTACGTTCGTCGCGTCGCGCGAGAGCTGTATACGAGACTTGTTAGGGATGAGTTGGAGATGTCTTGTGACTTTCTCATAAAGTAATTGATCCAATGGCTAGGGTTTAAGCTTGGACTTTTGACTTTGATCCAAGGGTGGATTGGCTATCAAGAGCTTTACAATAGTAAGGAGGTTTATGACTTGTGGACTTAAGAAATCATAAAATCCACTCCATTCTTTCTCTCTTTCACGTGTGACTCCATTACTTTTCCAACCTTCACAAATTTCCTTTCTTCACCATTTCACTCCATTTCAAGCTTGGAAGCTTTGAGGAAGATTGTAGAGAATCACTTTCTTAAGGTAACCACTCTTTTTCTTCTCATTTTTGGTTGGTTAAAACTCTTGGAGTGATGAGTTTTAGTTTATGTTCATGAGATGGAAAGGTTAGGAATTGATTCTTGTTTCATGAAAGTTGTTCATGAGAGCTTAGGAAGCATGCTAGGCTTTGTTGTTTTTGTTTTCCATGAGTTGGTGAAAAATCTCATGAGAAAAGTTAGGGTTTTGGTTGGTTTATGTATTGATCAATAACATGTGGTTAGGTTGTAAGGTTTCGAAAAGAAAAGTTGTCTTTGAACCTTTGGGCGAAAGGGAAATGCGTTGTATGGTTTTGTTTTAGAAAATCCGATGAAAAATATTTTGTGGTTTATGAAAATATTTCCTAAGTGTTTTGGGTGGTGTTTTGGGGTCAAAGTGGTGTAAAACTCTTGTGACATGTGGTGTCGCTTTTTGCTTTGGAAACATGTTTGAAAACGATTACCGGACGGTTAGGGCCCGTAATAAAACCTGTGCTTGGATTTGGTTTTGATTTTGGAAATGAAAATCAAATAACTTGCACTCGAAGCAACCAACAAGCTTTCGGAAACGAATTGCTTGCTTTTAAAAATGGTTTGCTTTTGTGCCTTGAAAAAGTGTTGGGAACTAATAGAATCAAACTAGGCTTGGGTGGGAAAAGGTGGTGTGAGTTGCTGTCTTTTGCTGTCATGACAGGTGCAACTCGCTGAGCGAGTGATTACTCGCCAGGGCGAGTGTCACAGGTCATGACAACACGCCAGGGCGAGCTCCAGGGCGAGTAAGACCAGTCCTCCCTGCCTTCACTCGCCACCAACTCGCCAGGGCGAGCCCTGGGACCTAAAATTTTGGATTCTGATTTCTAAACTGGGTTTTTAGCTTTCTAATCCCTTTTTTTTAATTTATGGAAGTGGTTGGGATTGGAAACGAGTTTTTCGGGTACTCGGAAAGTACGTAACTTATAACGCAAGAAAACGGCCATTTTGCATTTCAAATTATTTAAGACTTTTGACAATTGTTTTGGGTCCTAAAAATAGTACATATAACTCATGGTGGTTGATCAATACGATAGTTTTTGGTATGGTATCCGAAAGAGTGAATTTTCCTTAGAAACCTTTAGAGTTTTTGGGGTTTTGATGTAGTTTCAATACATTGGGTTTGGAAACGATGTATTGATTGTCCGTTGCTTGTTTTAGGGAGCACGTAGTGTTGTGTGAGCGTTTTGTTGACGGAAGCTTGCCGAGGTAAGGGCTCCACTTTATTTCCGTCTTTTCAAACGGTTTTGTTAAACATGCTTTAGATTTGTTGTGTTGTAATTGGTGGTGTGCTTGGCATGTTTTTGTGATGTATTCTCGATATGAGATCGTGGTAAATACATGATTTGTTGTCTTACATATGTTTGGTGAAATATGTGTATGAGCAGGTGATTAAATACATATGACTAGATGTATATGTATGTGTTGTTGTGGTGTGATTACATATGCGTGTACGATATGTATGTGTTGCATTAGCATATAAGGGGAATCGTATGCTCATGCATTCATAGTACGTGGTTATCGGGAATGGATCACGGGGTGCGATTATCGGGAATGGATCCACCTTAATCCTACGGGATTTATTGAGTCCAATAAGCGGTTATCGGGAATGGACTGCAGAGTGCGATTATCGGGAATGGATCCACTCTAACCCTTTGTGGTTTTATTGATGATGATTACTCTTCCGGAATTCATATGCATGTGGTAATGGGGAATCTACCACACTCATTGTAGAAGTCTGCATTAGGCTTGGTGTGCATTATATATATAAACCCGTTGGTGGGAATTGCTTTTGTGTTAAAGAGTTTTCTCTTGTGTATGTGGAAATTTGTTATGTGTACATCTTTCGCACCGGTTATATATATATATATACTTGTGTTTTGTGGTGACCCTTTTTTTCATTTGCGGGCTCATCCCACCCAGATGATGGGTTAGGTCGTGGGGACGACGGTGGCTGTTCCAGGCCCCAGTGAGCGGCTGGAGTTTTAGCTTAGTTAGACTATGCGCCGGTGTGGGTTGTGCACCGTGCTTTTTGGTTTTAGGCATAGGTTTCTAACTCGTTGGTTGTAAGTTTTTGAATACTTAGACTTGGATTGTAATTATTCAGGAATACACTTTGCTTGTCGAAGCACCTTATGGTAATGAGTCTTTTTGTATATTTGAATGTCGGCTCATTGAAAAATATTCTATGCGCACTCTGAGTGTTAGTTGAAAAAGAAAAAAAAAAATAATGCCCTTTTTGACTTTTGAAAAACGGGGTGTTACAGTATTGAGAGAGAAGATTAAAAAAAAAGTGGGTTGAGAGAGCGGTGAGTGAGAAGCAAGAAGAGAAAAGCGTGGATAAAAGAATTAGAAACCTATAATGACAGAGAGATAATGGATTGTTTGTTCTTGTTTGGTTTTGTTTATTTAGTTTGCTAAACTTTTCGGTGTTTTAATTTTTTTATTCCCTTGTTGCAGATGTCGTTGGTCTTCTTACTGGGTTGTCTTCTGAGCAAGAGTATTTGAGCGATCGCAAGGTCACTAAGATAATTGTTATTGAGCTCACTGTTCACACGCTGGTTTTGATGATCATCTCTTTTTATTTCTGCGTTTTTTAATTTTCAAGCCTTTTATGGTTTATCGTTTTGGTTATTATTGTTTTAGTATTCCGATGTTGAGCTTTCCCTCTTAGTTGGTTTTTTTGGAGGGGTTTTAACGTATAATTGTTCTTTGTTTTTTATTATGATCCAGAGAAGGTTTCTATCCAAAATGTGGTCAGTACGACTTGTATAATGGTTGAGGCTAAGGATGAGTGTTTTTTCTGGTGTCTTCTGTTTTTGTTTTTCTTATTTTATTTTATATTTATTCCTTTTTTGTCTTCTTACTGACATTAGGCTTGCCCTCAATGGTGTTGAATCAAATGCTGGTGTTGCTGTTCTTGGCTCTCGTCTCAGGCCCTCTATGGTAGAAGATTTTCTCCATACATATCCTGTGATGTCTGTTTCTGTTTGAATTTATTGGTTGAAGATGAGACATTTGTTGTTACTGCTACTGTTATTGGACTGGTTGAGGGGGAAGATTGGCGGTACCCTGCCTGTAATTTTCATAAGAGTATAACTCCTGATTTTGGTGCTTATTATTGCAACTGATGTGTGAATCATGTTTTCCAGATGATTCTTAGGTTTTGTTTTATTTTTGGATTATGTGCGCTTCTTGATATTCTTTTATAAAATTATTTATTATTGGAGTATCCTTCCTTTTATGTTGGTTTGATGTTTGTTATACATATTTTGTAGGTATAAGGTGAAGCTTCATGAAAATTTTGGTTTTATAAATTTAAATTAAAACAAGCGACGCGGTATGACCAGGAAAACAACTTTATTTTCACTATAAAAAAACAACTAGGTTTTTATTTTTGTATTAAAAGTCCAACAATGTTTAAATATAAGTTGGTCAAAAGTCAAGATTCATTGATTTTTTTTTTTTTATTTCTTTCTAAATCCTAAAAAGTATATATAATAAGGGAGCTTCTACGGTACATTAGTAAAATTTTAATGTACCGGTACACTAGATTTTTAAAATGATAAAGAAATAATAATTTTTATAAATTTAAAAGTTAATTATTGACTATTATATTTTAGAAAACATATTTCATAAGAAAAAGCACAATGTCATTTTTTATAAACATGATACTAATTTTTTTTATATTTTTTCATTAAAAAATTCAATATTCACTATTATGAATAATAAAAATTAAAAAAAATCAAAAAAATCAAATTTTAATTTTTTGACAACTTTGATGAATAATATTTAGTTACTATAATATTTTATAACATAGAAAAAAAATTCTTATAAAATATATTCATTTTTCTATTAATTTGAAAACTTATTGTACCGGTACATTATGATTAGTCTATTGTACCATAAAATTTGCCCACTAATTCTAATAAAATTGTGGAAAGGAAGACACTTCTTTAATGTGAAAAAATTAAATAATTTTGACAAAATTGAAGAAAGGACGACGCTTCCTTAACGTGAGGGAGAATAAATTCTCTAACAATACCTATTCTTGATAAATAAACTTAATGCAAGGGAGACTAAACATGATAATGTCAATCTTTTACAAACAAAGTCAATAAATGATGTTCTCATGAGCATAATTTAGTTGGTAGAAGCATCATATTATATATGAAGAAACAATATTCGAATTCGCTCGGATATTTCATTTATTCATCTTATTTCTAGTCATCATGTTACTTTACCAAAAAAAAGAGTCAATAATTAATATTACATGTACATGTTTTACAAATTATGTGGATATGTTATACTATATAAATTCTAACTTAATTGGTAAAATTGGTAAAATTGGTAGGTCAAATTTCGTGACCGAAGTTTGAACTACAACTTCTCCATTTATATTTGGGCACACCGAATCTCTTCACATGTTTAGATACAAGAAAAAAAAAAAATTGATTTCATAGAAATAAATTAAAACAATTGACATGGTATGACCGAGCAAACAAATACTTTTTAATATAAAAAATGACTATAGGTTTTTATTTTTTTATAAAAAGTCCAACAACGTTTAAATATAAGTTAGTCAAAAGTCAATTCTTAATAAACAAACTTAATACAAGGGAGAATAACAGTATAATAATATCAATCCTTGGCAAACACGTTACTAATTGCGAATTCTAATTATGTGGATCTATTGTAAACAAATTCTAATTTTAATCAAAATTATTAAATCGAATATTGTGAATAAAGTTCAAATTGCGACTCTTTTATTTTGTACTCGAACAATGCATATCTCTACATTTATTTAGATAAAATAAAAATCTTGACTTTGTAAAATGACTAATAGGATTTCTATTTTGTATAAAAAGTCCATCAACATTTAAATATAAGTTAGTCAAACTTTTAATCGGTGGGAGTGCTATTCAAACCTCGACTCCAGCATATGCAATGTGCCTATCACTGAGCTATGTTCAAGGAGATAAATTTTAAATTTTTTAGATTAGATAAATTACAAAATTATCTTTGTGACATAATCATATATATTTTTAAAAATAAATTACTAATTTTCTTTTCTATTTTAAATTTGATATGGGTCATACTAAACAGTGTCACTGGGGCACTTGTTAAGCATACCAAAAGTAAAAATAAAAGATAAAATTAATATTGATAAAATAACTTTTTACATTCTTGATGTATTAAATGCACAAGTTCCAAGACATAATTTCCATATTTATATGCTTAGCATTTTCCATTTAATATTGGTTAATCCTATTTGTTTTTGTCCCGACTCATATTCAAGATAATAATCTTAACTATAGAGACATAATATGATAATTTTCGAGTAATGCACCAAACAATCCCTTAACATATAAAACTAACTTCATTTTTTAAATATTTTTCCACTCGACTTTTATCAAACAATAGTTGCTCTTCTAGACATCCAGCATATTTACCGAGCTTATGTTTTGTGTGTATAAATATAACTTGTTGTATTCATATATTTCTATTTATATACACAATTAACAACTACTATTTATTATATCTATATATATACACCATTATTTGTGTCATACTCATACATCTATAAAAAAACAAGAAAGATGTCTTTTATATCTGTGCTAGTTTTGTTTCTTGCAGTTATCAGCCTCACCAATATTGAAGGAAATCCCAAGCAACAAATACATGTGAAGCACAATGGACTGATCAGTAACCAGCTACCGATCATTGAACCACATACCGGTGGACCTGACAACCGGAGATCTTTAATACAAGTACCACCAAGTAACCCTATCCCACGAATACCACCAAATAAACCCCCACAACAAGTACCACCTAGAACGCCTCCAGAGGAAATAGGACGACCTCACTAAAGATTATTGCATATATGAATGTATGGTTCATAAGTACAAAATAAGTATTCCATGAGTAGAAAAAGAAAACATGGGTCTGTAATTTTAAACTCAATAATTTGTCTTTTATGTTTAATTTGGTATATGTGAATTGTGAATTGTGAATTTTAAATATATATTTTAGTGTTTTGTTCCATCCATACTCCATGCACATTTCTATGATTTATATTTATAGAAAATATTTGCTTATAATTTTGGTTTCCTTTTATATATCGTTCACAAATTTGAGAACTGTTTCATAAATTTGCAATTTTGGTATTTTTCAAGTTTTAAGATGCTGAACATTAATTTTCAAGAAAATTTAATATTTTCTTGTAATATTGTAAGGTAACAAAATTAGAGTATGTTGCATAAAAAAAATAAAAATTCAAGAGTATGTTGTTGCTTAATCTTTTTAATTAGATTAAAAAACCAACAAATATATTTCAAATTTTTAATAACACTTCAAGAAATGAAGAAAAGCGGCATTTAGCCACGATTAATTAACATAACAGTGGATTGAATCACGGTCTAATGATAATTTAGCTATAACATTTTCTCGCGATGTAACAAGATATATATTTTCTGCACTTTTAATTGAGTAGACGGTGTATTGCATAGGGGTGGCAAAACGGGCCGAGCCCGCCGGACCAACCCATTTAACCCGTCATTTGGGACGGATCAGACTGAGGTTTTCAGCTCGGTATCTTAAGTTGGTCCGTCCCGCCTAGCCCGCTTAAAATATGGGGTGGAGCGAGGCGGACATGTCCGCGAGCTTTGTTATTTTTTTTGTTTTTATTTAAGAAGAAAATTGGTTATCTTATCTCATTAGCCCAATTCAATAATTTTTTTGTTGTTTTTGAAAAAAAAAAATATTTGATTGTTTATTAATTTATCTTTTTATAAAATTTCTTTTTTCTTTATACTAGGATTTCCAACTTTTCATTTGTATATTTTCATTGGGGCCGCGCCTTGACTGTGTGCATATCGCGTGACTTTGTGTTCTTGTAAGTTGTAAGCTTCAACACCAGATTGGTTATTGTCCATAAATGGTTTTTATGGACCGTCCATAAACTTCAACTGATTGCTATCCACACCATACTTTTTCTTCATACACCCCCCATAAGTGAGGAAAATTCCTCACGCACCCCCAAATTTCTCGCGCACCCCCCTCCCCAAATTTCTAATGCACCCCCCCCCCCCTAAATTTCTAATGCATCCCTCCCAAATTTTCATGCACTCCCTAAATTTCTCGTGCACCCCTAAAGTTCTTGTGTACCTCCAAATTTCTCGCGCACCCCACCCCCAATTTCTAATGCAACCCCCAAATTTTTCATGCACCCCCAAATTTCTCATGTACCCCCCAAATTTCTCACGCACCCCCCGGATGACTTGTGCCCCCAATTTTTTTTTGTCCCCACACATTTCTAGCCTAAACCATTTTGTTGTGGGAATGGTTTCACATATATACACTCCAAAATCATTAAGTGCATAAGATGGTTTTGAAGTACAACCTATAATTAGAATCATTATTTTTTATTTTTTTTGGGTACAATTATAATCATTATTTAAAATCATTTAACAATAATTTTGGTTTCTTATATAAGACAATCTAAACCATTTAATCACAATTATTGTTTTTATTCTAATTATAGGGTTGTACTCCAAAACCATTTTATGCACCTAATGGTTTTTTATTACAACCATCTGAAACCATTCCCACAGCAAAATGGTTTAATGGTTTTTTATTATAATCATTATTTTTTAGTTTTTTTGGTACAATTATAATCATTACAATATTTAAAACCATTTAACAATAATTTTGGTTTCTTATATAAGACAATCGAAACCATTAAATCACAATTATTGTTTCTATTTTAATTATAGGGTTGTAATCTAAAACAATCTTATGCACTTAATGGTTTTTGAGTGCATATCTCTGAAACCATTCCCACAGCAAAATGGTTTAAGATAGAAATGTGGAAGGGATCAAAAAAAAAATTGGGGGGCAAAAGTCATATGGGGGTGTGCGAGAAATTTGGGGGCTGCATGAGAAATTTGGGGGGTGCGTGAGAAATTTTTGGGGTGTGTGAGAAATTTGGGGGAGTGCATAAGTAATTTGGGGGGCCCACGAGTAATTTGGGGGGTGCATGAGAAATTTGGGGGGTGCACCAGAAATATGGGGGCCCGCGAGAAATATGGGGGTGCGTGAGTAGTATGGGGGGCGCGCGAGTAAAATGGGGGGCGCATGAGTAAAGTTGTTGTGTTTTGATTGGTTTATGAACGGTCCATAAAGATTGTGTTTATGGACAATAACTTTGCCCCTTCAACACTATACGTGTTTAAGTCTGGTGATTATATTTAGTCATATAGTGCCATAGCGCTTCAGTCTAATTTATATAGTTAGTAATATAGTGCACCTGATGCTAGTTGAATTGAATATATATGTGATGCTAGTCCTAATGAAATGTTAGTAATAATATTATAATATATGTGATGCTAGTCCTAATTTATAAATATTTGTGATACTAGTTGTATAATGATTATATTTTTGTAATGTTGATATACTAGTTCAAATCCTAATTTATATAAACGTTTTAGTAATAATATGATTTTTTTAATGAGAAACCAATTAATTAATCAATATATGAAACAAATTTGTGTTTCGTTAGTGGTTATAGTGAATTTGTTAAACTTAGTTAATGCTTTTATAATGAAGAGAAATTCTAATATAGGCACAAATATAAAAGACAAGTGGTAGGCACACTCATACAAATAATTAAAAATTAAATAGAAAAGAATCAAATAATATTGATTGATGTGACTATATTATTTTTGTTTTAAATTTTTAGTTTTGTGTGTGTGCCCAAATATAAATTATTTGGAGTTGTGCGTGTAGAAGTCTTTCTCTATAATGAAAGTAACAAAGATAGCTTTTGCTACCATAGCAACTTGACATAGTTATAAGTTATAGATTTTGGTATTGTGAAGTTGTTTTAATGGTATTTTATCTTAATTATAATGGTATTGTGAAGTTGTTTTATTTTTGCTATTGTTGAAATTCTATTACGCGCTCTTAAAAAAAATATTTTGTTCGTTTCTTTGATCGAGCTAAATAATTTTATAATTATATTAAATTCAAATTGTAATTAAAAAAAAATTTGGCGGTCCGGCCCGCCAACCCGCCAATAAATGGGGCGGGCATGAGTTTTCAACTCAGACACCTAAGTTGCCCCCCCCGCGCTTTTGAGCGGACTTTAGGCGGGGTGGGCCGCCCGCTTTGCCACCCTTTGCATCCACTAAGGCGACAATGTATTGCATCTACGATGTATTACTCTTAGAATTGAGTTTTGGGTTTAACTCATACTTACAAAATCGACTTCTAACGTGAGGAGTCTCTACTTTATAAACATATATTTAAACCATCACGCAACCGATGTGGGACTTCTTAACACACCCTCTCGCGTCCAGCGCTATTTGACTTGGTGCGCGATTATAAATGGTGGATAGTCTGATCAGAAACCTTATTATAGAGGCTTCAATACCATCTTAGAATTGAGTTTGGGTTTAACCCATCCTTACAAAACTGACTTGTAAAGTGAGGAGAGTCTCTACTTTATAAACATGTATTTAGTCCTTCTCGCAACGGATGTGAGACTTCTTAAATTACATTTTTAATCATAACAATTAAAGAACTAAACGCAGAAATGCCGCTGAGTCGACGATGTATTGCATCCACAATACTTTTTGAATCGGTTCCAAATATGACGTTTGTTAGGCCTATCTGCTCCACTTCCTTTATTGCATCAATTAAAGCTTTGGCCTCCCCTTCAATGACCAACTAATTGCCATCCATCCTTGACGTACTTGCCACTACAAACCGATCATCATGATCACCGACACACCATCCCAAACTTGTTTCTCCTTCCATGTTGTGAAATTGAGAAGTTGTTGAGTTGAACGTCATAATTGAAATTTGAACCATAATTACTCCCTCCATCCCATTTTATTTGAGCATTTTGCAAAAAACACACATATTAAGAAAAATGTAAAAATGAATGAGAGATACTCTTAATTTTACCAAATTACCCTTGTTGGGACTCCATATGCACTTTTTAAGTGCAAGTAATAACTATTCTAAAAAGTGGAAATACAAGTATAAGGGGTATAAGTGGAAATACATGTAAAAAATTGTAAATGGCTCAAATGTTTTGGGACAATTTTTTTTTACAAAAGGCTCAAATAAAATGGGACGGAGGGTACATCACTTGAATGTGTGAGTTTCTTTTGAAAATTACCATTTCGTCTATCAACAAAAAATATACTACATAACTATTCATTTTCTCCTTCCTAACAAAAAACTCAACAAGATGAAAAATCAAATGTAGACTGAAAAAAGAAACTAATATATGTTTCAACAACTTATATATTTAGATTTACTGTCAAAAAGAAAAAAACTTACATATTTGGATTAAAGGAGAGAAAAAAATATGCGTGGAGGTAATTCAAAGTCAAAAAAGAACTAAAATCACGTATTTCCTATCAAAGAAGAGAATTTAGATGGTGAAGTTTCTCTCAGGAAAAAATATATTCTTTATTTTCAATACTGTGATGCAGGAAAATATATGATATTTTTAGCATGTTTTTAAGTTTATTTTATGTAACTTTTAGTAGTTTTTAATCAATTGCAAGATCAAACTATGCAAAAAGTCAAAATTCATTGATTTTTTTTTTATTTCTTTATAATAAAAAAAGAATACAATAATTCTAATAAAATTGTGGAAAGGAAGACATTTCTTTAATGTGAAAATATTAAATAATTATGTAAAATTCGCAGAAAGGATGACACTTCCTTAACATGAGGGATAATAAATTCTCTAATAATATCAATCCTTGATAAATAAACTTAATGCAAGGGAGACTAAACACAATAATGTCAATCCTTTGCAAACAAAATTAATAAATGATGTTCCCATGATCATAATTTAGTTGGTAGGGATATCGTATTATATATGTAGGAGCAAGATTCGAATATCTCTCGGACACTTCACTTATTCATCTTATTCTTAACCATCACGTTACTGTACAAAAAAAAGTTAATAATTGATATTGCATGTACATGTTTAACAAATCATGTGGATCTGTTGTGCTGTATAAATTCTAACTCAATTGGTAAAATTGCTAAAATTGATAGATCAAATGTCACGACCAAAATTTGAACTACAACTTCTCCATTTATATTTGGGCAATGCTAAATCTCTTAACATGTTTTGATAAAAGAAAATTTTGATTTCATAAAAATAAATTTAAAAAATTGACGCGGTAAGACCGGGTAAACAAAGACTTTAGTTTAAAATGAAAAATGACTAATAGCTTTTTTTTTTTTTTTTTAAAAAAAGTCTAATAACATTTAAATATAAGTTAGTCAAAAGTCAATCCTTGATAAACAAACTTCATGTGAGGGAGAATAAAAGTATAATAATATCAATCCTTCGTAAACAAGTTACTAATCGATACATGTACATGTTTAACAAATTATATTGTTGAAGTGCACACAAGATTACTTAGACGCAGTTTCAAAGAATAATATTGCTCTCCAGAGATCTTATGAGGTTCGTAATATTGGGTGGCAACCTCCTATGTATGGTTGGGTTAAGTTAAACACGGATGGAGCAAGCAAAGAAGAAGGACGAGCCGGTTGTGGTGGCATCATTCGTGGTAGTAATGGGGAATGGTTAGGTGGTTTTGCAAAGAATCTTGGTCGTTGTAGTGCATTTGTAGCCGAGTTGTGGGGAGTGTATGAAGGGTTGAGTTATGTTCGCCGGTTGGGTTTTACACAAATTATGTTGGATGTAGATTCAAGTTCTGTTGCACATGTGCTTACTAAAGGTGTGACAGATAGCATCATGGGGAGGTCATTGGTGACGGCGATTCGAACATTATTAGAGATAGATTGGCATGTTAAAATCTCTCATTCGTATCGGGTGGCAAACAAGTGTGCTGATGCCTTAGCTAACATTGATTGTACTTTAGATTACAATATGATAGTCTATGAGACATGTCCGTCTCAAATAAGTAGTTTATTAGCTTCTGATGGTTTGGGGATTACTACCCCTAGAATGATTCGCTTGTAGTTTTCTTTTTTCGGGCTTATGCCCTCATTGATATAAAAAAAATAAAAAAATAATGTGGATCTATTGTAAACAAATTCTAATTATAATTAAAATTATTAAATTGGATATTGTGATTGAAATTTTAACTGCAAATCTTTTATTTTGTACCTGAACAATGCTGATCTCTACATTTATTTAGATAAAAGAAAAATCTAGGTTTCGTAAAATTAATTTAAACAATTGACGCGGTATATCGGTGCAAGCAAAAAATATATTATTTTTTCGTTAAGTTAAGAGCATCTAGATCTCAAGAAATAAGAAGACATCCATAGATATTTATATCCCGGACCTATAGCTCCTAATAATATAAATAAAACAGGAAAAATATTTACAAAATGGGGGGGGGGGGGGGGGAGGGTGGTGTTGGCCTGACCCCATAAGACAAAAATGGAACTAAGCAAAGCTATAGTAGGGGAGTCCTAGTTTATCATTAATGAATGCTCCCCTAAGAAAATGTGGCAAATAGTCCCACCAAGTAAAACCTGTAATAGAATGTCCATGATTAGCAAGCCTATCCGCACATGTATTTCCTTCCAGAAAGATGTGAGAGTTAACTATCGTAACCCGTAGGAGCATGCAGTTAATCCATCGATTCTGTAAATTCCAAGGCACGACGTCACAGTTTGTAAACGCACATAGTGCAGCTTGGGAATCCCTCTCTATCCAAACATTGTTCCAACCTTTATCGTGTGCCATCGATCAATGGCCAAAATGATGGCCATAATCTCTGCATGCAATATTGTTGCCTCCATTTTCATCACGAAATAGCCCTTCATATCTGCCATGGTCGCGAAAAAGAAAATGACCAACAGGTTTTCTATTTTGTATAAAAGTCCAACAACATTCAAATATAAGTTAGTCAAAAGTCAAAATTCATTGAATTTTTTTGTTTCTAAATCCTCATAAAAAATATAATAATTCTTGCCAAATTGTGGATAGGACACTTCCTTAATGTGAGAAAAATTATAATTTTGAAAAAAAACGTGGAAAATAACTATTTTTTTGTCAAGTAGTCTGGTGGCTAAAGATTCAACTCTTAAGGTGGATAAGTGGAATGACCGGTGGATAATATATGCAAGGAATTATTTTAAGGAAAATGCTAAACAGTGCCCCCGGGGCACTAGTTAAGCATATAAATATGGTAATTCTGTCTCGGAACTTATGCATTCAATGCATCGAGAATGTAAAAAGTTGTTTTATTAATATTAATTTTATTTTTTATTTCCATTTTTAGAATGCTTAACAAGTGCCCCGGGCACTATTTAGCATGACCCTTATTTTAATTATTATATATTTATTTTTGGTATAATTTTTTTAAAAAAAAATTGTCAAAAAAAAATTGTCAAGTTACTACGCGCTAAAAATTCACTTTTTAGCTAGAATGAATAAGTGGAAGTACCATTTGAACACTGACTCCTACATATGAAATGTCTCTACCAACTGAGTTATGCTCGCGGAGACAAGTTTTAAATTTTTTAGACTAGATAAATTCCAAAATTATCTTTTTTAAAATTAATTACTAAGTTTCTTTTTTATTTTAAATTTAATATTATTTGTAGTTTAGGCACACCAAACAACAATAATTGGAATAAAAAAAAAGATTGAAAGCGCAATGAAAAATAAAATGTAGTTGATGAATTGAAAGTCATAGTTATTAGGTGTGTTACCAACATATTTCAAATAAATTCAAGTGGCTTATTGGCTAAATAATAAAATTGTATATAGAGGTTGTAGGTTCAAATCCAGCTGGAACAACCTTTTTATATTATTACTAGACTTTGACCCGTGCGTTGCACGGATGTTGCGGAGTGATAGATATACGATTTAAATTGCTATAATTATAATTACAAATAAAAAAATAAAATGAAATTAAAACATAACATAACTATATTGACACTTAAATTAGCCGGTACAAATGGTGGCAGAGAACAATGAATCATTAAGTAGAGGAGGGAAACAGATAACAAAAATAACAAATATGATAGAGGTGATGCCTCATTCTCACATAGGAAAGGTATTGAGCGAATCAAAAACAAAAAGTAAAATGGCGAAAAGGTTGAGAAAGAAGAATAGGTGTATGATAAAAACGAAATTCGACGACGATGAGACAAAAAAAAGAGAGTAAGATTTAACACGTAAGCATCAACAAAATTTTTATGTTAACATCAATACCGCAACAAAACGAAGCAAAAAATCAAATCTACAAATCAAACACATGAAACTATTTTAGATTTGACACTTAAAAATTATAACAATAAATAACTATTAAAAAAGTAATCACTTACAAATCTAGATTGATATACTCATCTTCTTTGCCAATAACAAAAATCGGTGTTTCTTCCTCTTCTCCTTCATAATACTCTATTGTCTAGAGAGAGGGTGTGCAGGTTGATGCCGATCAAAAATTTGGTTGAGATGTAGAGACAGAAGAAGGAAGGTATTTGTAAGACCCAAGATTTCATTGTATAGTTGGTTTAAGGAATATTAGGGTTTCGATGTGTTCGTGTGATGAAACATCGTGTAATTATGAGGTTTTGCTGTAATCGAGTCTGTTTTGTGCTCGTGCACTGTTTTTGTACAGACTTTTGTCTTGTGATCCTGTTGCTTGAATAAGAAGTTATATGTGGTTTTAGTATAACGAGTTTTGGATTATTCTTGTTTTTGGAAAAACGAGTAGGATTTTACCCGTCGTTGTAAAATCTTATTGCGTCTGTTTTACGTGAGGTTTCGGATGGAAGTTTTATATATCTGCGCGAGTTAGGATATATTCTGAGATTAATTTTCTGAGGTATGGAAGAAAATTACAGTCGCGGAAAAAGATTCGGCGATAAGTTTTGGAATTGTTAAACGTTAGACGTTCTTTCCGTAAGTTTTACGTTTCTGTGATTTACGTTCGTCGCGTCGCGCGAGAGCTGTATACGAGACTTGTTAGGGATGAGTTGGAGATGTCTTGTGACTTTCTCATAAAGTAATTGATCCAATGGCTAGGGTTTAAGCTTGGACTTTTGACTTTGATCCAAGGGTGGATTGGCTATCAAGAGCTTTACAATAGTAAGGAGGTTTATGACTTGTGGACTTAAGAAATCATAAAATCCACTCCATTCTTTCTCTCTTTCACGTGTGACTCCATTACTTTTCCAACCTTCACAAATTTCCTTTCTTCACCATTTCACTCCATTTCAAGCTTGGAAGCTTTGAGGAAGATTGTAGAGAATCACTTTCTTAAGGTAACCACTCTTTTTCTTCTCATTTTTGGTTGGTTAAAACTCTTGGAGTGATGAGTTTTAGTTTATGTTCATGAGATGGAAAGGTTAGGAATTGATTCTTGTTTCATGAAAGTTGTTCATGAGAGCTTAGGAAGCATGCTAGGCTTTGTTGTTTTTGTTTTCCATGAGTTGGTGAAAAATCTCATGAGAAAAGTTAGGGTTTTGGTTGGTTTATGTATTGATCAATAACATGTGGTTAGGTTGTAAGGTTTCGAAAAGAAAAGTTGTCTTTGAACCTTTGGGCGAAAGGGAAATGCGTTGTATGGTTTTGTTTTAGAAAATCCGATGAAAAATATTTTGTGGTTTATGAAAATATTTCCTAAGTGTTTTGGGTGGTGTTTTGGGGTCAAAGTGGTGTAAAACTCTTGTGACATGTGGTGTCGCTTTTTGCTTTGGAAACATGTTTGAAAACGATTACCGGACGGTTAGGGCCCGTAATAAAACCTGTGCTTGGATTTGGTTTTGATTTTGGAAATGAAAATCAAATAACTTGCACTCGAAGCAACCAACAAGCTTTCGGAAACGAATTGCTTGCTTTTAAAAATGGTTTGCTTTTGTGCCTTGAAAAAGTGTTGGGAACTAATAGAATCAAACTAGGCTTGGGTGGGAAAAGGTGGTGTGAGTTGCTGTCTTTTGCTGTCATGACAGGTGCAACTCGCTGAGCGAGTGATTACTCGCCAGGGCGAGTGTCACAGGTCATGACAACACGCCAGGGCGAGCTCCAGGGCGAGTAAGACCAGTCCTCCCTGCCTTCACTCGCCACCAACTCGCCAGGGCGAGCCCTGAGACCTAAAATTTTGGATTCTGATTTCTAAACTGGGTTTTTAGCTTTCTAATCCCTTTTTTTTAATTTATGGAAGTGGTTGGGATTGGAAACGAGTTTTTCGGGTACTCGGAAAGTACGTAACTTATAACGCAAGAAAACGGCCATTTTGCATTTCAAATTATTTAAGACTTTTGACAATTGTTTTGGGTCCTAAAAATAGTACATATAACTCATGGTGGTTGATCAATACGATAGTTTTTGGTATGGTATCCGAAAGAGTGAATTTTCCTTAGAAACCTTTAGAGTTTTTGGGGTTTTGATGTAGTTTCAATACATTGGGTTTGGAAACGATGTATTGATTGTCCGTTGCTTGTTTTAGGGAGCACGTAGTGTTGTGTGAGCGTTTTGTTGACGGAAGCTTGCCGAGGTAAGGGCTCCACTTTATTTCCGTCTTTTCAAACGGTTTTGTTAAACATGCTTTAGATTTGTTGTGTTGTAATTGGTGGTGTGCTTGGCATGTTTTTGTGATGTATTCTCGATATGAGATCGTGGTAAATACATGATTTGTTGTCTTACATATGTTTGGTGAAATATGTGTATGAGCAGGTGATTAAATACATATGACTAGATGTATATGTATGTGTTGTTGTGGTGTGATTACATATGCGTGTACGATATGTATGTGTTGCATTAGCATATAAGGGGAATCGTATGCTCATGCATTCATAGTACGTGGTTATCGGGAATGGATCACGGGGTGCGATTATCGGGAATGGATCCACCTTAATCCTACGGGATTTATTGAGTCCAATAAGCGGTTATCGGGAATGGACTGCAGAGTGCGATTATCGGGAATGGATCCACTCTAACCCTTTGTGGTTTTATTGATGATGATTACTCTTCCGGAATTCATATGCATGTGGTAATGGGGAATCTACCACACTCATTGTAGAAGTCTGCATTAGGCTTGGTGTGCATTATATATATAAACCCGTTGGTGGGAATTGCTTTTGTGTTAAAGAGTTTTCTCTTGTGTATGTGGAAATTTGTTATGTGTACATCTTTCGCACCGGTTATATATATATATATATACTTGTGTTTTGTGGTGACCCTTTTTTTCATTTGCGGGCTCATCCCACCCAGATGATGGGTTAGGTCGTGGGGACGACGGTGGCTGTTCCAGGCCCCAGTGAGCGGCTGGAGTTTTAGCTTAGTTAGACTATGCGCCGGTGTGGGTTGTGCACCGTGCTTTTTGGTTTTAGGCATAGGTTTCTAACTCGTTGGTTGTAAGTTTTTGAATACTTAGACTTGGATTGTAATTATTCAGGAATACACTTTGCTTGTCGAAGCACCTTATGGTAATGAGTCTTTTTGTATATTTGAATGTCGGCTCATTGAAAAATATTCTATGCGCACTCTGAGTGTTAGTTGAAAAAGAAAAAAAAAATAATGCCCTTTTTGACTTTTGAAAAACGGGGTGTTACAGTATTGAGAGAGAAGATTAAAAAAAAAGTGGGTTGAGAGAGCGGTGAGTGAGAAGCAAGAAGAGAAAAGCGTGGATAAAAGAATTAGAAACCTATAATGACAGAGAGATAATGGATTGTTTGTTCTTGTTTGGTTTTGTTTATTTAGTTTGCTAAACTTTTCGGTGTTTTAATTTTTTTATTCCCTTGTTGCAGATGTCGTTGGTCTTCTTACTGGGTTGTCTTCTGAGCAAGAGTATTTGAGCGATCGCAAGGTCACTAAGATAATTGTTATTGAGCTCACTGTTCACACGCTGGTTTCGATGATCATCTCTTTTTATTTCTGCGTTTTTTAATTTTCAAGCCTTTTATGGTTTATCGTTTTGGTTATTATTGTTTTAGTATTCCGATGTTGAGCTTTCCCTCTTAGTTGGTTTTTTTGGAGGGGTTTTAACGTATAATTGTTCTTTGTTTTTTATTATGATCCAGAGAAGGTTTCTATCCAAAATGTGGTCAGTACGACTTGTATAATGGTTGAGGCTATCAGTTTTAAGGATGAGTGTTTTTTCTGGTGTCTTCTGTTTTTGTTTTTCTTATTTTATTTTATATTTATTCCTTTTTTGTCTTCTTACTGACATTAGGCTTGCCCTCAATGGTGTTGAATCAAATGCTGGTGTTGCTGTTCTTGGCTCTCGTCTCAGGCCCTCTATGGTAGAAGATTTTCTCCATACATATCCTGTGATGTCTGTTTCTGTTTGAATTTATTGGTTGAAGATGAGACATTTGTTGTTACTGCTACTGTTATTGGACTGGTTGAGGGGGAAGATTGGCGGTACCCTGCCTGTAATTTTCATAAGAGTATAACTCCTGATTTTGGTGCTTATTATTGCAACTGATGTGTGAATCATGTTTTCCAGATGATTCTTAGGTTTTGTTTTATTTTTGGATTATGTGCGCTTCTTGATATTCTTTTATAAAATTATTTATTATTGGAGTATCCTTCCTTTTATGTTGGTTTGATGTTTGTTATACATATTTTGTAGGTATAAGGTGAAGCTTCATGAAAATTTTGGTTTTATAAATTTAAATTAAAACAAGCGACGCGGTATGACCAGGAAAACAACTTTATTTTCACTATAAAAAAACAACTAGGTTTTTATTTTTGTATTAAAAGTCCAACAATGTTTAAATATAAGTTGGTCAAAAGTCAAGATTCATTGATTTTTTTTTTATTTCTTTCTAAATCCTAAAAAGTATATATAATAAGGGAGCTTCTACGGTACATTAGTAAAATTTTAATGTACCGGTACACTAGATTTTTAAAATGATAAAGAAATAATAATTTTTATAAATTTAAAAGTTAATTATTGACTATTATATTTTAGAAAACATATTTCATAAGAAAAAGCACAATGTCATTTTTTATAAACATGATACTAATTTTTTTTATATTTTTTCATTAAAAAATTCAATATTCACTATTATGAATAATAAAAATTAAAAAAAATCAAAAAAATCAAATTTTAATTTTTTGACAACTTTGATGAATAATATTTAGTTACTATAATATTTTATAACATAGAAAAAAAATTCTTATAAAATATATTCATTTTTCTATTAATTTGAAAACTTATTGTACCGGTACATTA
Source organism: Trifolium repens (assembly GCA_030408175.1). Taxonomy (NCBI): domain Eukaryota; kingdom Viridiplantae; phylum Streptophyta; class Magnoliopsida; order Fabales; family Fabaceae; genus Trifolium; species Trifolium repens. The sequence goes on from CP125842.1 coordinate 7,943,686, forward strand.
TGATTAGTCTATTGTACCATAAAATTTGCCCACTAATTCTAATAAAATTGTGGAAAGGAAGACACTTCTTTAATGTGAAAAAATTAAATAATTTTGACAAAATTGAAGAAAGGACGACGCTTCCTTAACGTGAGGGAGAATAAATTCTCTAACAATACCTATTCTTGATAAATAAACTTAATGCAAGGGAGACTAAACATGATAATGTCAATCTTTTACAAACAAAGTCAATAAATGATGTTCTCATGAGCATAATTTAGTTGGTAGAAGCATCATATTATATATGAAGAAACAATATTCGAATTCGCTCGGATATTTCATTTATTCATCTTTTTTCTAGTCATCATGTTACTTTACCAAAAAAAAGAGTCAATAATTAATATTACATGTACATGTTTTACAAATTATGTGGATATGTTATACTATATAAATTCTAACTTAATTGGTAAAATTGGTAAAATTGGTAGGTCAAATTTCGTGACCGAAGTTTGAACTACAACTTCTCCATTTATATTTGGGCACACCGAATCTCTTCACATGTTTAGATACAAGAAAAAAAAAAATTGATTTCATAGAAATAAATTAAAACAATTGACATGGTATGACCGAGCAAACAAATACTTTTTAATATAAAAAATGACTATAGGTTTTTATTTTTTTATAAAAAGTCCAACAACGTTTAAATATAAGTTAGTCAAAAGTCAATTCTTAATAAACAAACTTAATACAAGGGAGAATAACAGTATAATAATATCAATCCTTGGCAAACACGTTACTAATTGCGAATTCTAATTATGTGGATCTATTGTAAACAAATTCTAATTTTAATCAAAATTATTAAATCGAATATTGTGAATAAAGTTCAAATTGCGACTCTTTTATTTTGTACTCGAACAATGCATATCTCTACATTTATTTAGATAAAATAAAAATCTTGACTTTGTAAAATGACTAATAGGATTTCTATTTTGTATAAAAAGTCCATCAACATTTAAATATAAGTTAGTCAAACTTTTAATCGGTGGGAGTGCTATTCAAACCTCGACTCCAGCATATGCAATGTGCCTATCACTGAGCTATGTTCAAGGAGATAAATTTTAAATTTTTTAGATTAGATAAATTACAAAATTATCTTTGTGACATAATCATATATATTTTTAAAAATAAATTACTAATTTTCTTTTCTATTTTAAATTTGATATGGGTCATACTAAACAGTGTCACTGGGGCACTTGTTAAGCATACCAAAAGTAAAAATAAAAGATAAAATTAATATTGATAAAATAACTTTTTACATTCTTGATGTATTAAATGCACAAGTTCCAAGACATAATTTCCATATTTATATGCTTAGCATTTTCCATTTAATATTGGTTAATCCTATTTGTTTTTGTCCCGACTCATATTCAAGATAATAATCTTAACTATAGAGACATAATATGATAATTTTCGAGTAATGCACCAAACAATCCCTTAACATATAAAACTAACTTCATTTTTTAAATATTTTTCCACTCGACTTTTATCAAACAATAGTTGCTCTTCTAGACATCCAGCATATTTACCGAGCTTATGTTTTGTGTGTATAAATATAACTTGTTGTATTCATATATTTCTATTTATATACACAATTAACAACTACTATTTATTATATCTATATATATACACCATTATTTGTGTCATACTCATACATCTATAAAAAAACAAGAAAGATGTCTTTTATATCTGTGCTAGTTTTGTTTCTTGCAGTTATCAGCCTCACCAATATTGAAGGAAATCCCAAGCAACAAATACATGTGAAGCACAATGGACTGATCAGTAACCAGCTACCGATCATTGAACCACATACCGGTGGACCTGACAACCGGAGATCTTTAATACAAGTACCACCAAGTAACCCTATCCCACGAATACCACCAAATAAACCCCCACAACAAGTACCACCTAGAACGCCTCCAGAGGAAATAGGACGACCTCACTAAAGATTATTGCATATATGAATGTATGGTTCATAAGTACAAAATAAGTATTCCATGAGTAGAAAAAGAAAACATGGGTCTGTAATTTTAAACTCAATAATTTGTCTTTTATGTTTAATTTGGTATATGTGAATTGTGAATTGTGAATTTTAAATATATATTTTAGTGTTTTGTTCCATCCATACTCCATGCACATTTCTATGATTTATATTTATAGAAAATATTTGCTTATAATTTTGGTTTCCTTTTATATATCGTTCACAAATTTGAGAACTGTTTCATAAATTTGCAATTTTGGTATTTTTCAAGTTTTAAGATGCTGAACATTAATTTTCAAGAAAATTTAATATTTTCTTGTAATATTGTAAGGTAACAAAATTAGAGTATGTTGCATAAAAAAAATAAAAATTCAAGAGTATGTTGTTGCTTAATCTTTTTAATTAGATTAAAAAACCAACAAATATATTTCAAATTTTTAATAACACTTCAAGAAATGAAGAAAAGCGGCATTTAGCCACGATTAATTAACATAACAGTGGATTGAATCACGGTCTAATGATAATTTAGCTATAACATTTTCTCGCGATGTAACAAGATATATATTTTCTGCACTTTTAATTGAGTAGACGGTGTATTGCATAGGGGTGGCAAAACGGGCCGAGCCCGCCGGACCAACCCATTTAACCCGTCATTTGGGACGGATCAGACTGAGGTTTTCAGCTCGGTATCTTAAGTTGGTCCGTCCCGCCTAGCCCGCTTAAAATATGGGGTGGAGCGAGGCGGACATGTCCGCGAGCTTTGTTATTTTTTTTGTTTTTATTTAAGAAGAAAATTGGTTATCTTATCTCATTAGCCCAATTCAATAATTTTTTTGTTGTTTTTGAAAAAAAAAAATATTTGATTGTTTATTAATTTATCTTTTTATAAAATTTCTTTTTTCTTTATACTAGGATTTCCAACTTTTCATTTGTATATTTTCATTGGGGCCGCGCCTTGACTGTGTGCATATCGCGTGACTTTGTGTTCTTGTAAGTTGTAAGCTTCAACACCAGATTGGTTATTGTCCATAAATGGTTTTTATGGACCGTCCATAAACTTCAACTGATTGCTATCCACACCATACTTTTTCTTCATACACCCCCCATAAGTGAGGAAAATTCCTCACGCACCCCCAAATTTCTCGCGCACCCCCCTCCCCAAATTTCTAATGCACCCCCCCCCCCCTAAATTTCTAATGCATCCCTCCCAAATTTTCATGCACTCCCTAAATTTCTCGTGCACCCCTAAATTTCTTGTGTACCTCCAAATTTCTCGCGCACCCCACCCCCAATTTCTAATGCAACCCCCAAATTTTTCATGCACCCCCAAATTTCTCATGTACCCCCAAATTTCTCACGCACCCCCCGGATGACTTGTGCCCCCAATTTTTTTTTGTCCCCACACATTTCTAGCCTAAACCATTTTGTTGTGGGAATGGTTTCACATATATACACTCCAAAATCATTAAGTGCATAAGATGGTTTTGAAGTACAACCTATAATTAGAATCATTATTTTTTATTTTTTTTGGGTACAATTATAATCATTATTTAAAATCATTTAACAATAATTTTGGTTTCTTATATAAGACAATCTAAACCATTTAATCACAATTATTGTTTTTATTCTAATTATAGGGTTGTACTCCAAAACCATTTTATGCACCTAATGGTTTTTTATTACAACCATCTGAAACCATTCCCACAGCAAAATGGTTTAATGGTTTTTTATTATAATCATTATTTTTTAGTTTTTTTGGTACAATTATAATCATTACAATATTTAAAACCATTTAACAATAATTTTGGTTTCTTATATAAGACAATCGAAACCATTAAATCACAATTATTGTTTCTATTTTAATTATAGGGTTGTAATCTAAAACAATCTTATGCACTTAATGGTTTTTGAGTGCATATCTCTGAAACCATTCCCACAGCAAAATGGTTTAAGATAGAAATGTGGAAGGGATCCAAAAAAAAATTGGGGGGCAAAAGTCATATGGGGGTGTGCGAGAAATTTGGGGGCTGCATGAGAAATTTGGGAGGTGCGTGAGAAATTTTTGGGGTGTGTGAGAAATTTGGGGGAGTGCATAAGTAATTTGGGGGGCCCACGAGTAATTTGGGGGGTGCATGAGAAATTTGGGGGGTGCACCAGAAATATGGGGGCCCGCGAGAAATATGGGGGTGCGTGAGTAGTATGGGGTCGCGCGAGTAAAATGGGGGGCGCATGAGTAAAGTTGTTGTGTTTTGATTGGTTTATGAACGGTCCATAAAGATTGTGTTTATGGACAATAACTTTGCCCCTTCAACACTATACGTGTTTAAGTCTGGTGATTATATTTAGTCATATAGTGCCATAGCGCTTCAGTCTAATTTATATAGTTAGTAATATAGTGCACCTGATGCTAGTTGAATTGAATATATATGTGATGCTAGTCCTAATGAAATGTTAGTAATAATATTATAATATATGTGATGCTAGTCCTAATTTATAAATATTTGTGATACTAGTTGTATAATGATTATATTTTTGTAATGTTGATATACTAGTTCAAATCCTAATTTATATAAACGTTTTAGTAATAATATGATTTTTTTAATGAGAAACCAATTAATTAATCAATATATGAAACAAATTTGTGTTTCGTTAGTGGTTATAGTGAATTTGTTAAACTTAGTTAATGCTTTTATAATGAAGAGAAATTCTAATATAGGCACAAATATAAAAGACAAGTGGTAGGCACACTCATACAAATAATTAAAAATTAAATAGAAAAGAATCAAATAATATTGATTGATGTGACTATATTATTTTTGTTTTAAATTTTTAGTTTTGTGTGTGTGTGCCCAAATATAAATTATTTGGAGTTGTGCGTGTAGAAGTCTTTCTCTATAATGAAAGTAACAAAGATAGCTTTTGCTACCATAGCAACTTGACATAGTTATAAGTTATAGATTTTGGTATTGTGAAGTTGTTTTAATGGTATTTTATCTTAATTATAATGGTATTGTGAAGTTGTTTTATTTTTGCTATTGTTGAAATTCTATTACGCGCTCTTAAAAAAAATATTTTGTTCGTTTCTTTGATCGAGCTAAATAATTTTATAATTATATTAAATTCAAATTGTAATTAAAAAAAAATTTGGCGGTCCGGCCCGCCAACCCGCCAATAAATGGGGCGGGCATGAGTTTTCAACTCAGACACCTAAGTTGCCCCCCCGCGCTTTTGAGCGGACTTTAGGCGGGGTGGGCCGCCCGCTTTGCCACCCTTTGCATCCACTAAGGCGACAATGTATTGCATCTACGATGTATTACTCTTAGAATTGAGTTTTGGGTTTAACTCATACTTACAAAATCGACTTCTAACGTGAGGAGTCTCTACTTTATAAACATATATTTAAACCATCACGCAACCGATGTGGGACTTCTTAACACACCCTCTCGCGTCCAGCGCTATTTGACTTGGTGCGCGATTATAAATGGTGGATAGTCTGATCAGAAACCTTATTATAGAGGCTTCAATACCATCTTAGAATTGAGTTTGGGTTTAACCCATCCTTACAAAACTGACTTGTAAAGTGAGGAGAGTCTCTACTTTATAAACATGTATTTAGTCCTTCTCGCAACGGATGTGAGACTTCTTAAATTACATTTTTAATCATAACAATTAAAGAACTAAACGCAGAAATGCCGCTGAGTCGACGATGTATTGCATCCACAATACTTTTTGAATCGGTTCCAAATATGACGTTTGTTAGGCCTATCTGCTCCACTTCCTTTATTGCATCAATTAAAGCTTTGGCCTCCCCTTCAATGACCAACTAATTGCCATCCATCCTTGACGTACTTGCCACTACAAACCGATCATCATGATCACCGACACACCATCCCAAACTTGTTTCTCCTTCCATGTTGTGAAATTGAGAAGTTGTTGAGTTGAACGTCATAATTGAAATTTGAACCATAATTACTCCCTCCATCCCATTTTATTTGAGCATTTTGCAAAAAACACACATATTAAGAAAAATGTAAAAATGAATGAGAGATACTCTTAATTTTACCAAATTACCCTTGTTGGGACTCCATATGCACTTTTTAAGTGCAAGTAATAACTATTCTAAAAAGTGGAAATACAAGTATAAGGGGTATAAGTGGAAATACATGTAAAAAATTGTAAATGGCTCAAATGTTTTGGGACAATTTTTTTTTACAAAAGGCTCAAATAAAATGGGACGGAGGGTACATCACTTGAATGTGTGAGTTTCTTTTGAAAATTACCATTTCGTCTATCAACAAAAAATATACTACATAACTATTCATTTTCTCCTTCCTAACAAAAAACTCAACAAGATGAAAAATCAAATGTAGACTGAAAAAAGAAACTAATATATGTTTCAACAACTTATATATTTAGATTTACTGTCAAAAAGAAAAAAACTTACATATTTGGATTAAAGGAGAGAAAAAAATATGCGTGGAGGTAATTCAAAGTCAAAAAAGAACTAAAATCACGTATTTCCTATCAAAGAAGAGAATTTAGATGGTGAAGTTTCTCTCAGGAAAAAATATTTTCTTTATTTTCAATACTGTGATGCAGGAAAATATATGATATTTTTAGCATGTTTTTAAGTTTATTTTATGTAACTTTTAGTAGTTTTTAATCAATTGCAAGATCAAACTATGCAAAAAGTCAAAATTCATTGATTTTTTTTTTATTTCTTTATAATAAAAAAAGAATACAATAATTCTAATAAAATTGTGGAAAGGAAGACATTTCTTTAATGTGAAAATATTAAATAATTATGTAAAATTCGCAGAAAGGATGACACTTCCTTAACATGAGGGATAATAAATTCTCTAATAATATCAATCCTTGATAAATAAACTTAATGCAAGGGAGACTAAACACAATAATGTCAATCCTTTGCAAACAAAATTAATAAATGATGTTCCCATGATCATAATTTAGTTGGTAGGGATATCGTATTATATATGTAGGAGCAAGATTCGAATATCTCTCGGACACTTCACTTATTCATCTTATTCTTAACCATCACGTTACTGTACAAAAAAAAGTTAATAATTGATATTGCATGTACATGTTTAACAAATCATGTGGATCTGTTGTGCTGTATAAATTCTAACTCAATTGGTAAAATTGCTAAAATTGATAGATCAAATGTCACGACCAAAATTTGAACTACAACTTCTCCATTTATATTTGGGCAATGCTAAATCTCTTAACATGTTTTGATAAAAGAAAATTTTGATTTCATAAAAATAAATTTAAAAAATTGACGCGGTAAGACCGGGTAAACAAAGACTTTAGTTTAAAATGAAAAATGACTAATAGCTTTTTTTTTTTTTTTTTTAAAAAAAGTCTAATAACATTTAAATATAAGTTAGTCAAAAGTCAATCCTTGATAAACAAACTTCATGTGAGGGAGAATAAAAGTATAATAATATCAATCCTTCGTAAACAAGTTATTAATCGATACATGTACATGTTTAACAAATTATATTGTTGAAGTGCACACAAGATTACTTAGACGCAGTTTCAAAGAATAATATTGCTCTCCAGAGATCTTATGAGGTTCGTAATATTGGGTGGCAACCTCCTATGTATGGTTGGGTTAAGTTAAACACGGATGGAGCAAGCAAAGAAGAAGGACGAGCCGGTTGTGGTGGCATCATTCGTGGTAGTAATGGGGAATGGTTAGGTGGTTTTGCAAAGAATCTTGGTCGTTGTAGTGCATTTGTAGCCGAGTTGTGGGGAGTGTATGAAGGGTTGAGTTATGTTCGCCGGTTGGGTTTTACACAAATTATGTTGGATGTAGATTCAAGTTCTGTTGCACATGTGCTTACTAAAGGTGTGACAGATAGCATCATGGGGAGGTCATTGGTGACGGCGATTCGAACATTATTAGAGATAGATTGGCATGTTAAAATCTCTCATTCGTATCGGGTGGCAAACAAGTGTGCTGATGCCTTAGCTAACATTGATTGTACTTTAGATTACAATATGATAGTCTATGAGACATGTCCGTCTCAAATAAGTAGTTTATTAGCTTCTGATGGTTTGGGGATTACTACCCCTAGAATGATTCGCTTGTAGTTTTCTTTTTTCGGGCTTATGCCCTCATTGATATAAAAAAAATAAAAAAATAATGTGGATCTATTGTAAACAAATTCTAATTATAATTAAAATTATTAAATTGGATATTGTGATTGAAATTTTAACTGCAAATCTTTTATTTTGTACCTGAACAATGCTGATCTCTACATTTATTTAGATAAAAGAAAAATCTAGGTTTCGTAAAATTAATTTAAACAATTGACGCGGTATATCGGTGCAAGCAAAAAATATATTATTTTTTCGTTAAGTTAAGAGCATCTAGATCTCAAGAAATAAGAAGACATCCATAGATATTTATATCCCGGACCTATAGCTCCTAATAATATAAATAAAACAGGAAAAATATTTACAAAATGGGGGGGGGGGGGGGGGGAGGGTGGTGTTGGCCTGACCCCATAAGACAAAAATGGAACTAAGCAAAGCTATAGTAGGGGAGTCCTAGTTTATCATTAATGAATGCTCCCCTAAGAAAATGTGGCAAATAGTCCCACCAAGTAAAACCTGTAATAGAATGTCCATGATTAGCAAGCCTATCCGCACATGTATTTCCTTCCAGAAAGATGTGAGAGTTAACTATCGTAACCCGTAGGAGCATGCAGTTAATCCATCGATTCTGTAAATTCCAAGGCACGACGTCACAGTTTGTAATCGCACATAGTGCAGCTTGGGAATCCCTCTCTATCCAAACATTGTTCCAACCTTTATCGTGTGCCATCGATCAATGGCCAAAATGATGGCCATAATCTCTGCATGCAATATTGTTGCCTCCATTTTCATCACGAAATAGCCCTTCATATCTGCCATGGTCGCGAAAAAGAAAATGACCAACAGGTTTTCTATTTTGTATAAAAGTCCAACAACATTCAAATATAAGTTAGTCAAAAGTCAAAATTCATTGAATTTTTTTGTTTCTAAATCCTCATAAAAAATATAATAATTCTTGCCAAATTGTGGATAGGACACTTCCTTAATGTGAGAAAAATTATAATTTTGAAAAAAAACGTGGAAAATAACTATTTTTTTGTCAAGTAGTCTGGTGGCTAAAGATTCAACTCTTAAGGTGGATAAGTGGAATGACCGGTGGATAATATATGCAAGGAATTATTTTAAGGAAAATGCTAAACAGTGCCCCCGGGGCACTAGTTAAGCATATAAATATGGTAATTCTGTCTCGGAACTTATGCATTCAATGCATCGAGAATGTAAAAAGTTGTTTTATTAATATTAATTTTATTTTTTATTTCCATTTTTAGAATGCTTAACAAGTGCCCCGGGCACTATTTAGCATGACCCTTATTTTAATTATTATATATTTATTTTTGGTATAATTTTTTTAAAAAAAAATTGTCAAAAAAAAATTGTCAAGTTACTACGCGCTAAAAATTCACTTTTTAGCTAGAATGAATAAGTGGAAGTACCATTTGAACACTGACTCCTACATATGAAATGTCTCTACCAACTGAGTTATGCTCGCGGAGACAAGTTTTAAATTTTTTAGACTAGATAAATTCCAAAATTATCTTTTTTAAAATTAATTACTAAGTTTCTTTTTTATTTTAAATTTAATATTATTTGTAGTTTAGGCACACCAAACAACAATAATTGGAATAAAAAAAAAGATTGAAAGCGCAATGAAAAATAAAATGTAGTTGATGAATTGAAAGTCATAGTTATTAGGTGTGTTACCAACATATTTCAAATAAATTCAAGTGGCTTATTGGCTAAATAATAAAATTGTATATAGAGGTTGTAGGTTCAAATCCAGCTGGAACAACCTTTTTATATTATTACTAGACTTTGACCCGTGCGTTGCACGGATGTTGCGGAGTGATAGATATACGATTTAAATTGCTATAATTATAATTACAAATAAAAAAATAAAATGAAATTAAAACATAACATAACTATATTGACACTTAAATTAGCCGGTACAAATGGTGGCAGAGAACAATGAATCATTAAGTAGAGGAGGGAAACAGATAACAAAAATAACAAATATGATAGAGGTGATGCCTCATTCTCACATAGGAAAGGTATTGAGCGAATCAAAAACAAAAAGTAAAATGGCGAAAAGGTTGAGAAAGAAGAATAGGTGTATGATAAAAACGAAATTCGACGACGATGAGACAAAAAAAAGAGAGTAAGATTTAACACGTAAGCATCAACAAAATTTTTATGTTAACATCAATACCGCAACAAAACGAAGCAAAAAATCAAATCTACAAATCAAACACATGAAACTATTTTAGATTTGACACTTAAAAATTATAACAATAAATAACTATTAAAAAAGTAATCACTTACAAATCTAGATTGATATACTCATCTTCTTTGCCAATAACAAAAATCGGTGTTTCTTCCTCTTCTCCTTCATAATACTCTATTGTCTAGAGAGAGGGTGTGCAGGTTGATGCCGATCAAAAATTTGGTTGAGATGTAGAGACAGAAGAAGGAAGGTATTTGTAAGACCCAAGATTTCATTGTATAGTTGGTTTAAGGAATATTAGGGTTTCGATGTGTTCGTGTGATGAAACATCGTGTAATTATGAGGTTTTGCTGTAATCGAGTCTGTTTTGTGCTCGTGCACTGTTTTTGTACAGACTTTTGTCTTGTGATCCTGTTGCTTGAATAAGAAGTTATATGTGGTTTTAGTATAACGAGTTTTGGATTATTCTTGTTTTTGGAAAAACGAGTAGGATTTTACCCGTCGTTGTAAAATCTTATTGCGTCTGTTTTACGTGAGGTTTCGGATGGAAGTTTTATATATCTGCGCGAGTTAGGATATATTCTGAGATTAATTTTCTGAGGTATGGAAGAAAATTACAGTCGCGGAAAAAGATTCGGCGATAAGTTTTGGAATTGTTAAACGTTAGACGTTCTTTCCGTAAGTTTTACGTTTCTGTGATTTACGTTCGTCGCGTCGCGCGAGAGCTGTATACGAGACTTGTTAGGGATGAGTTGGAGATGTCTTGTGACTTTCTCATAAAGTAATTGATCCAATGGCTAGGGTTTAAGCTTGGACTTTTGACTTTGATCCAAGGGTGGATTGGCTATCAAGAGCTTTACAATAGTAAGGAGGTTTATGACTTGTGGACTTAAGAAATCATAAAATCCACTCCATTCTTTCTCTCTTTCACGTGTGACTCCATTACTTTTCCAACCTTCACAAATTTCCTTTCTTCACCATTTCACTCCATTTCAAGCTTGGAAGCTTTGAGGAAGATTGTAGAGAATCACTTTCTTAAGGTAACCACTCTTTTTCTTCTCATTTTTGGTTGGTTAAAACTCTTGGAGTGATGAGTTTTAGTTTATGTTCATGAGATGGAAAGGTTAGGAATTGATTCTTGTTTCATGAAAGTTGTTCATGAGAGCTTAGGAAGCATGCTAGGCTTTGTTGTTTTTGTTTTCCATGAGTTGGTGAAAAATCTCATGAGAAAAGTTAGGGTTTTGGTTGGTTTATGTATTGATCAATAACATGTGGTTAGGTTGTAAGGTTTCGAAAAGAAAAGTTGTCTTTGAACCTTTGGGCGAAAGGGAAATGCGTTGTATGGTTTTGTTTTAGAAAATCCGATGAAAAATATTTTGTGGTTTATGAAAATATTTCCTAAGTGTTTTGGGTGGTGTTTTGGGGTCAAAGTGGTGTAAAACTCTTGTGACATGTGGTGTCGCTTTTTGCTTTGGAAACATGTTTGAAAACGATTACCGGACGGTTAGGGCCCGTAATAAAACCTGTGCTTGGATTTGGTTTTGATTTTGGAAATGAAAATCAAATAACTTGCACTCGAAGCAACCAACAAGCTTTCGGAAACGAATTGCTTGCTTTTAAAAATGGTTTGCTTTTGTGCCTTGAAAAAGTGTTGGGAACTAATAGAATCAAACTAGGCTTGGGTGGGAAAAGGTGGTGTGAGTTGCTGTCTTTTGCTGTCATGACAGGTGCAACTCGCTGAGCGAGTGATTACTCGCCAGGGCGAGTGTCACAGGTCATGACAACACGCCAGGGCGAGCTCCAGGGCGAGTAAGACCAGTCCTCCCTGCCTTCACTCGCCACCAACTCGCCAGGGCGAGCCCTGGGACCTAAAATTTTGGATTCTGATTTCTAAACTGGGTTTTTAGCTTTCTAATCCCTTTTTTTTAATTTATGGAAGTGGTTGGGATTGGAAACGAGTTTTTCGGGTACTCGGAAAGTACGTAACTTATAACGCAAGAAAACGGCCATTTTGCATTTCAAATTATTTAAGACTTTTGACAATTGTTTTGGGTCCTAAAAATAGTACATATAACTCATGGTGGTTGATCAATACGATAGTTTTTGGTATGGTATCCGAAAGAGTGAATTTTCCTTAGAAACCTTTAGAGTTTTTGGGGTTTTGATGTAGTTTCAATACATTGGGTTTGGAAACGATGTATTGATTGTCCGTTGCTTATTTTAGGGAGCACGTAGTGTTGTGTGAGCGTTTTGTTGACGGAAGCTTGCCGAGGTAAGGGCTCCACTTTATTTCTGTCTTTTCAAACGGTTTTGTTAAACATGCTTTAGATTTGTTGTGTTGTAATTGGTGGTGTGCTTGGCATGTTTTTGTGATGTATTCTCGATATGAGATCGTGGTAAATACATGATTTGTTGTCTTACATATGTTTGGTGAAATATGTGTATGAGCAGGTGATTAAATACATATGACTAGATGTATATGTATGTGTTGTTGTGGTGTGATTACATATGCGTGTACGATATGTATGTGTTGCATTAGCATATAAGGGGAATCGTATGCTCATGCATTCATAGTACGTGGTTATCGGGAATGGATCACGGGGTGCGATTATCGGGAATGGATCCACCTTAATCCTACGGGATTTATTGAGTCCAATAAGCGGTTATCGGGAATGAACTGCAGAGTGCGATTATCGGGAATGGATCCACTCTAACCCTTTGTGGTTTTATTGATGATGATTACTCTTCCGGAATTCATATGCATGTGGTAATGGGGAATCTACCACACTCATTGTAGAAGTCTGCATTAGGCTTGGTGTGCATTATATATATAAACCCGTTGGTGGGAATTGCTTTTGTGTTAAAGAGTTTTCTCTTGTGTATGTGGAAATTTGTTATGTGTACATCTTTCGCACCGGTTATATATATATATACTTGTGTTTTGTGGTGACCCTTTTTTTCATTTGCGGGCTCATCCCACCCAGATGATGGGTTAGGTCGTGGGGACGACGGTGGCTGTTCCAGGCCCCAGTGAGCGGCTGGAGTTTTAGCTTAGTTAGACTATGCGCCGGTGTGGGTTGTGCACCGTGCTTTTTGGTTTTAGGCATAGGTTTCTAACTCGTTGGTTGTAAGTTTTTGAATACTTAGACTTGGATTGTAATTATTCAGGAATACACTTTGCTTGTCGAAGCACCTTATGGTAATGAGTCTTTTTGTATATTTGAATGTCGGCTCATTGAAAAATATTCTATGCGCACTCTGAGTGTTAGTTGAAAAAGAAAAAAAAAAAAAATAATGCCCTTTTTGACTTTTGAAAAACGGGGTGTTACAGTATTGAGAGAGAAGATTAAAAAAAAAGTGGGTTGAGAGAGCGGTGAGTGAGAAGCAAGAAGAGAAAAGCGTGGATAAAAGAATTAGAAACCTATAATGACAGAGAGATAATGGAGAGATGCCACATTTTTAGGTATAATATTCTATTGTGCTATTTTGTTAGGTGAGCATTAATAATATTTTATTTTCAAGGCATAAAAACTAATGAAGACTTTTGTAAAAAAAATAATTAGAAACTACTAAAGGTCAATTCAAAATTCAAATTAAGGAAGATTTAATAAGTAGCGGGCCAAAGTAATTAATATGTAGTTGAGAGATTAAGAGAGAAATTAGAAGGAAAAAAACTAGGGTTAACATGCCGCAAAACTTTACTTTTACTTTTACTAGACTTTTTACCCGTGCTCGCACGGGTTCAATCATTCAATTCAATTGTTTTGTTTGGTTAGTTTTATTACGGTATTATTGCTAATCTAGGGATATATATTTGATGCTTACAAATTAGAATTAATATAAAACACTACAAACGACAAAAAAAAATGGAAATTTATATTTTTCAAGTATATCCTTTTGCTTCCATAAAAAAAGTATATTTATACTACTGATTTTCAAACCATATTCGTAAGGAAATATATATATATCTATTACTACGTATTTGTACTTATTTTTAATTAAAATAAATCATTATTAATTTAATCGACAAAAAATTAGACTTATTCTTGAGTCAACATATTTTTTTTTATTGGACGCATATCTTGTAAAAAAAAAACACAAATTCAATTGTTATGTCTTTTTAATTTCTCAAGATTAAATTCTATTTTTAAGGGAAAAAATATTGATTGGTATTAGTGTATGTCACGATAAATGACAACTATTTTTATTCATTCGATTTTATATAATTTTAATTTATTTATTTCAATATAATAAAATTGTTTACTACTAAGTTTACTATTTTTTCCTTATCGATTTTAATAATATTATAAGTTTTATATCCTTCGTTGTAATTCACCGAATAAATTATAGAAAATATTTATAATGAATAAGATAAATACAAAAAAAAAAAACGAATGTATACATAAAAATAAGATAATATTCTAAATTTTATATTTATCTTTGTAATTTCACTTAAACAAATTATAGGAAAAATAAGATATATACAATAAAACAATTATACATGAATCTATGCATAACATATAAGAACAAAAAAATAAAATAAAGATTATAGTTGAATTTATTCATAAAAATAGGATAATATTCTAAATTGTGTATCCTTCATTGTAATACAAATCTATGCATAAATATAGAAACAAAAGAAAACCAATAATTTTTTTTAGAAAAAAGATAAATACACACATATAATAAATCTACTAATCTACTAATAATATATAAAAAGAAACTACTACTAAAAATCCTAATTTGACCTCATCTATTTTAATAATATTTTAAATCTTCTGCCCTTAAATATAATTTTACCTGTAAATGTAAAAAAAATACCAAACATAAAAATAAGAGAGACAAAAAAAATTGTTAGAAGAAATCTATGCATTGACCACTATCTGAATTAGCATAAAAAGTGAATGATTATTAAACACATAATTAGTGATAGAATAGTATAATTACACTAAAAACATAAACAAAAAGAGAAACAAAAATCAAAACATATAAAAAAGAGAACAATAAATTATTAAGTAGAGAAGTGAAACAAAAATAAAATTAAACAAATAAACAAATAAGGTTGCATAAAGTTTAAAACTTACTCGATAATAACAACTTCATGATAATAGATGTTGTGTAACAATAGCAACTTCATGTTGATAGAACCGTAACAAAATCTCTAGATTAGCAATAATACTATAACAAAACGAACAAAAAAAAACTTCAAATCAAACATAGACAAACAATTTAGATTTGACACATACAAAATAGAAATTCAAAATAAATATAGAAACAAAATAAACTATATGAAGACAAATATATAAATTATAACAAAGAAATATAGTGAGAGAAAAATACTCTGAGGATGCTTGTATTTATAACCCTCAGTTAAGTTGAATCTATACATATTTTCGTAACTGATTATTAGTTTTTTTTTGTTTTATTAATGTTTATCCTTTTTCTCTTTTTTTTTGTGCATATCGGATCTATACATAATTTTCGTAACTGATTATTAGTTATTTTTTGTTTTATTAATGTTTATCCTTTTTTTTTTTGATAGATCTCAAATTTTTTTTGTTTGTTTTAAATACATGACGTGTCACATTCATTAATTGATGTGTCAACATAATATTGGTTTAAAATTTGATTATTTAAGTTTTTATCATAGCCGTTGATATAATTTTTTTTCCAAGTGTCAAAATATAGACCATTCATATTAGGGTTAGGGTTTAAGGTGCCTCTAGTTACTCTCGTTTTATTATAACTTGACTCTTTACCCGTGCTCGCACGGGTTCAATCATTCAATTCAATTATACAATGGAAATATTGATAATGTGTTTTTATTTATAGTAGTAAGTATTTAGGACACGTTTGGATAAATAACTTATACAGGTGCTTATAGAATTAGAGGAGCGTATAGTATGAGAACTTACATCATAAGCTCTTATATTCAATAAGCCTTTTGTGTTTGAATATGTACACTAAAAAATACATATATAAATTAAACTGTTTGGCTGTGTCATTATACAGGCAACTATAGAATGTTAATATGATTTTAATTTCAAAAAACAAAATTAAAAAATCATGATTAAAAATATAATTAATTATATATATATATATATATATATATATATATAAAGTAAAAAAATCCATTCAGGTATGTTACCAAATAAAAAAAAGATAATGCATATACCTTACCTAAAATGAGATCAATATATAGACCATGTAATCTATTATACAAAAACTGGGGAAGTTAAATAATGATATTTGCAAAACTTTATTGTTTTCAAAAATAAAAATTTGCATGCACTTAGAAGACATCACTTAACACAATCAAAGAATTACTTACCAATAATTCTCTCTTCAACGGTAAATTCTAAAATAGAGTTGCTATGCATGTTAAAATAGTCTTGATGCTTTTTGAGTTGGTCCCTTTGTGTTATTCAATACATGTTAAAATAAGTATTCCTGATTTCTTATTCCTATTCAAAAGAAGAAAAAAAATAAATTAAAAAGATAGAAAAAAATCATAATCGGAAACAACAAAAGAGAGAATAAAAAGAGAAACAAATAAAATATGCAAAATAAAAAAGGAACAATACAAAGAAAATCCATTCAACATCCAGAGAAGAAAGATACATCATCTGTAAAATTATGTACGACGATTTACACTGCCACGTTCACAACAGAAAACCAACCTTGCTCAAACACTCAACCACGGGCTATTATATCGATGTCATGATATCACCATATGCCATTTGCACATCCACTGCTACGAAGCTAAAAAGAATCAATATATAATCAGCGTCCAATTCTTTAAAACTAATTTACTGTAACAGCTAAGAATTACAAAAAAAAAAAAAAAAACCAAGTTAAGAAGAAACCTGCAAAAACTACAATAGAAACCTAAAATTATACAACACTTTCAGTAACTCTTTTAAAAATTCAAAATTGTAACTCTAAAAACAAAGCCATGTTTCTACAATCATACATACAAATTAAAGTTTAAATATACACTCACCATTTGAAAAATAAATTAGAAGAGATAACGGTAGAAAAGGGGCAGATAATGTCCTTCCATAATCAAGAGTACAAAATTCAATATACATAGTTATCCAGATCCATCGTACAAATTAGTATTGATTGTTAAAGTCTATCTAGTGCGATTTTTAAGTATATTTTTACGTTGAGCCTATTTGTAAAAAAAAAAAAATATTGATTTAATCTAAAGAAAAACAAATCAATGACAAATACTATATATAAGAAATACAATAGAAAAAAAAAACCGAACGTAAATATTCCTATTATTAATATTTAAATATACATTAAAAGGATATACACTAAATCTTATAAAAAAATGATATATATATACACTAAAAAGATGTGTGGTATTATTTATTTTATGGTGATGCATGGTTTCTTTTTCCCTTCCATATGTATTAAATATTATTATTAAATAATATTGTTGCTAAAAATTAGTTTTTATACACACATCCAATCATACATCGACACATCATGTATTGTGATTTTAAACACATGACGTGTCACATTCATTAATTGATGTGGCAATATAGTATTTAAGTTTTTATCGTAGCCGTTGATATAATATATTTTATTCACCTGTCAAAATCTAGATCGTTCATATTAGGGTTAGGGTTTAGGGTGCCTCTAGTTACTCTCGTTTTATTATATAAAGATTATTATAACTAGTTTTGAGACCCGTGCATTCGCACGGGTCTATTGACTTTTATTTATAAAATATTGTTAAAATATAAGTGACGTTGTGTACAAAAAAAAATAAAAATAATAAGTGACGTTATTCTGCTATTTTTTTTATAAAAGTTATTAAATTAAGTAATTTTTTTAATTAAAGCAATTGTCCCGTGTATGATTTTTGTATAATAAACTATAATTAATAATAACAAATATTTATTATTCAATTCTTTTTTTTAATAAAGCAATTGTCCCGTGTATGATTAATTTTTTTTTTATTAAAACAATTGTCTCGTGTATTATTATAATATATATTCATCAATAATATATTCATCAACAATTGTTCCATGTATTATTATAATATATTATTCAATTTCTTTTTTTATTAAAACAATTATCCCGTGTAAGATTAATTTTTTTTATTAAACAATTGTCCCGTGTGTGTTACTATAATATATATTCATCAATAATACAATTCTCGTGCTATTTTCTTGAGTATATTTGTTTTATTCTTTTTTTTTAATTTTTTTATGAGTAGATTTGTTTTATGTTTATCTTTGGATTTTTTTGTTATTTTTGTTTTGTATCTTTTTTTTTATGAGTATATTTGTTTTATGCTTATCTTCTTTTTTTTGTTATTTTTGTTTTGTACATATCTTTTTTTCAATTTAGAGTTAAAATGACATTTAAGGGCATAAACAGTGAAATATTATTAAACGTGCTAAGGACAAAATAGGATTTTTAGTAGTAGTTTCTTTTAATATATTGTAAATAGATTATATAATTATAATATAATAATATAATTAAGATAAGATTTAAAGTTTCGACTAACAAATTCCCTCCAAAATAATAAATGTGATTAGGGTTTAGATAGTAGCATATTATTCCTATTAGATTAGAATATTAGAATATTAGATTAGATTAGATTAGATTAGATTATATATATGCGATTCACGTTATAAATTAATTCATATGTGGTTTGATTATTTTATTTCTTAGCTCCCTCGCACGAGAATTTTGGTTTTATAAAAATAAATTACAACAAGCGACGCGGTATGATCAGAAAAATAACTTTATTTTCACTATAAAAAAACAACTAGATTTTTATTTTTGTATGAAAAGTCCAACAATATTTAAATATATGTTAGTCAAAAGTCAAAATTCATCAATTTTTTTTTTCTTTCTAAATATTCAAAAAAGAATATAATAATTCTAATAAAATCGTGGAAAGAAAGACACTTCTTTAATGAAAAAAATAAATAATTATGACAAAATTGCATAAAGGACGAAGCTTCCTTAACGTGAGGGAGAATAAATTCTCTAATAACACCAATCCTTCATAATAAATAAACTTAATGCAAGGCAGACTAAACACAATAATGTCAATCCTTTGCGAACAAAGTTAATAAATGATGTTCCCATGAACATAATTTAGTTGATAGTGACATCATATTAAATATGAAGGAGCAAGATTCGAACCTCGCTCGGACATTTTACTTATTCATCTTATTTATAGTCATCATGATACTTTACAAAAAAAAGTTAATAATTGATACTACATGTACATGTTTAACAAATTATGTGGATCTACTGTCCAAATTTTTAAATATAATAAAAATTATGTTTAACACCTACTAAAACCCTAATTAAGCTCTTAACTTAATCATAATTTTTTCCTTCTAAACCACTATTAATTAATACTATCATCTAATTTCTCTCATCTAAATTTGAATTTTAAATTAGTCATTTGCTATGTATTAAAAATAACACATTTATCTCACATAAATTCGATTTTTGAATTAGTCACAATGTTTTGAAAACCGAACCGACCGGTTCAACTGGGAACCGAACCATGTATCGGTCCGGACAACATGGCTGAATCGCTAGTCTGTGAAACCGGTAAAATAACGGATCAAACCAGTAAAACCGCTGAACCGTTCCCGGTTTCACCAAACCAGCCGGTCCAATTTTTTAGGGAAAAATCAGTGAAATTTTGTATTTTTTTTTTGTTTACGGTTTTTATTTTTCCTTCCTGAACAAAACAAAGAAGAATAGATCACGCTCCTTTTTGAAAGAAGTTCAGCAATAGAAACAGATGAGAGAAAAATTATCTCCGTCACGAAAAATATCCATTTTCTTCTTCCTTTTTTCTTTTCTATTTTGCAAGTTTATTGAAAGGTTTAAATCCCTTCTTTCTTATATGTACTTTTCCTTAAATTAAGGTATATTCTTTCAATAAATTTGACAAGAGAGTGAGAGAGAGAAAGTGATTAAGAGATAAAGAAGAAGAAAAAGAAAAAAAGAAGAAGAGATTAAATATGTATGAACCTGAAAATATGGATGAGATTTAAGAGAGTTTGAAAAAAAAGAAACATAAAGATGAGTTTGAAGAAAATATATGGATGAAATTTGAGAGAGTGGCGGCTGCACTATGTTTGCATCCCTTGACACATCTCTAATTGTATAATGACTTGGGGGCGTTTGTTTGATGGTATCAAAAATTAATCTCGGGAATAAATTTTCTCAGGCATAAGTTTCCATGGAATAAATTTTTTAAAAATATGTTTGGTTAGTATATTAAGTTCAAGGAATCTTTTATTTTAAATATTTTTGAGGCAATTTAGTTATTTTAATTTCTAAAAATACATATTATATTTTACTATTGCAATATATTCTTAAACTTACATGTTATAATTTTTAAAAATGAGAAATTAGTTCCATTTTTATCATTATCAACTAATAGTATGTCTATTACCATTAATATTGCCGTCGATTATAACAAGCATTAGTAATACTCTTTTTTCTTTTTTATAGAAGCAGAAGCACAATATTGTCATTGATAATCACCTTTTTATTATGGTCCATTGATTATACATTTAATATAAAATGCACAAGTTCCAAAATAAATTTACTATTTTAAACTTTTTATTATGTATTTCCTCCGGCCTTATTTATAAGTAAAAGTCAACAAAAAAAATTGGCCTTAAATATAAGCAAAAATTACTAAAAGCTACTTTATTTATTGCTATTCTTACAAAAGTACCCATATTAATTGTTCTACTTTTTGACATGATTGCATAGTTCCAATGTAAATTTAATATATTGTAAGGGGTAATTTAGTAAAAATAACAAATTTCTTAATAAATGTGCAAATAGACATTTTTGCTTATAAAAAAGGCCAGAGGGAATACAACTTTACACATCATAGATAAACCCTTAAATTACCATTGTTATTATTTTTTGGTATTTGTCATGATAAAGTGATGATACCGTAAATAACATGATGATACCGTAAATAAGAGAGAAAGAGGGAACGGTTATAATTATCTAGTAGTGGGGTATAACACGTTTTTCATAAAATTTTGATGGCAACCGCCTGGAATAAATGTTACCCATCCATATTAGAGGGGATTAAAAAACCAGGCTTCGTGGGTATAATTCTTTTCCGGGCATAAGTTTTTTTCTGGGAATAATTTTTAATTCCTTTGTAACAAACATGCTAATTTTTATTTTCAAGGTTAGATTCCCAGGAATATGTTTAGTATTGGGCTGGGCCATATTCTTTTGTAATGTGGGCTAGTGTAAATTGACATTTGTGTTTTGAAATTTGCTATTGAGGCCCCCCACGTTGCTCCAAAGCCCCCCTAAAATCCCAAAATACCCCTGAGGACATGATCAAAAATTTTGTTGTCTAGGCAAGGAAATCCAAATATATTGTTGCCTAAAGGACGAAGACCCGTTCCTGGCCTAATTTACTTGATTTTCGTTGTCTAAACAACGAAAACGCGTCGTATCTAGTTTCGTTGTCTATCTCACGAACACGCTTGGTTTCGTTGGATAGACAACGAAAACGCTGCATATCTGAAACGATGCAACGAATCCCAAATCATTACAGTAAAACTTAAGAAACGATTTGGGAGAAACGGAGCAACGATTCTTGGGCGTTTTTGAGGGCGATTATAGCATCCAACCATTCAAGTATAACCGATTTCGATCAAAGGAAGCAACAACAACCATTCTTTGAGCGCAAGCATCCATTCACTCAATTGTCACTTAGGCAACAAATTTGATTTGTAAGAATCCCTAAATTTAATTTTTGTAATCAATTAAAGTTGTTTTACTTGTTTTAATTTAACAGTCAATTGCAGGCTACAAAATTAATTTAGAATTCGGGGATTTTGATTTGGGATTTAGGGTTTATGTGTTAGATTGGGGATTTAGGTTAATCAATTAAGTTAATGTTTTGTTGATAAATTTAAATTCATTGTTGATTAAGTTAGATTTTGCTTAGAATTTGGATTGATCATAATTGATGATGTTGACTTTTGCTTGATGTTGATATGATTAGAATTAGATTAAATTAGATAATGTTGATGCTTGATGTTGATAATGTTGATGCTTGATTGATAATGTTGATATGAGTTTTAACTGGAAATGACAAAAAAATTTATTAACCATAATGCAAAACAAAACTCATTTGGACTAACCATAATGTTCCTAGTGATGACACAAAATCCCTCGTGGAATAACATAATGCTCCCAACCATTGTGCCTTCACAACACCGGTGGGAGCATTATGGTTAGTCCACGACGGACCATGCGCCCGATAGAAACCAACTAAAACTACGAAACTATAAAAGGCAAAAAATTAAAAATTATGAGCAAAAGAGGAAAAGAAAGTGAATGGTGAAAAAATATGGCACATTAGGTGCCTATTTATAGAATTCTTCATGAATTCTGATTGGCTGGTGCCTATTCACAGCCACACACGTGGCCAATCCAATCACAGTTGGCCACGTGTCAACCAATTTTGACTGCATGGGGAGCTGTTTTTGACTGCCGACACAATTTCGTTGTCTAGGCAACGAAATTAAGTAGATCTGCTGTTTCGTTGTCTATACAACGAAAGTTAGCGTGTTCGTGAGGTGAGCAACGAAAGGCAGCGCGTTCGTGAGGTTGACAACGAAACCATCTTAATCTGGGCCAAATCCTGAAGGCGCGCAGGCATTGCTCACTTTCGTCACTTTGTCACCAATAGCCATTTATTTTCGTTGTCTATGCAACGAAAATTCTGTCCAAGGGCAATTTGGTCAGTTTGGGGGGCCTGGGAGCAAAGGTGGGGGGCATCAATAGCAATTTTCTTGTGTTTTTTATTTAAAATGTGTATTTTTTATTTTATTATGTATTGATTTATTTAATATCCGGTTTAATCGGTTCTATAACGGTTGAACCGCTCTTCGTTGCGGCGAAGAGGTAATGTGGTAAATGTCCGTTCGCCGCAACGAAGAGATAATGCGGTATCCGTTCGCCACAAAGAAGAGATAATGTGATTTATGTGCGTGAAAGAAAACAATAATTTGAGTTTTTATAAAAGCAAAATTAAAGTGATTTTTAAGTTGTTTAGAATTTTATGAAGGAACTTACATTTTGTTATAAAGTGGATTTTTATGCAAAGTGATTTATTTTCTTTTTAACAAATTCATGCGCTTATTGTTTCTCCTTCCGGTTCACTAGGTAATTTATGCTCTCACTGAGTCTATGTGATTCACCCCTATTTTATTTCATATTTTTCAGATTTGCAAGTTGCCGAGTAGATCGTTTTGGATAACCGTAGATACCAGCTAGCACTCTCATTTTGGTAGGCTTCTAGAGGCCATTATTTTGTGACTTCAGTATGATGCAACTATTTTCTGTTTAAAACTCGTTTGGTAGTATCTAGATGTATATAGTACTAAGTACTTGAAAGCATTATGTATGTAATTCCATCCGTTTGAATATGTGAAACATAACATATAAGGGATGTACTAGTGTAAGATAATATTTTGTTGTAAATGGTAATTACAGGGACAAGTGAACATTTTGGAATTGTAAGAAAAACAAAGGAAACTCTGCCAATTTTTTTTTGTAAATTCTAGATATGTGATTATATGTGAAATTTTTACATTAGGCTTGCCAGGCTTATTTATTGTCTTTAACGGTGATTAGCCTGCGCGCCGGTCATGACTTTAGACATGGTCTTGAACCAGAGGTCATAACGGTTTGATGTCAGGTCCGGTAATTAAAACATTGATTAGTCATTTGCTATGTATTGAAAATAACATAGATATGCAATCAAAATAGAAAAAGATTGATCGAAATAAAAATTATAAATTTTAAAATACTTTTTATAAAATTAAATACGCCACCTTGAACATTAACATGATTTGTCATCTTCTCAATTTTTTGAAATCACTATCCTTTTACTCAATTATTCAAGATTGGTCTAACTGATGTAGAAATCTAAAATGAAATTTTTAGTGAGTACAAAATTGATAAGAATAAATTAAATATATTTATTTTGCTGAATGTATGAATTTTTTTTTTATCATCACTGTTGAATGTGTATATTGAACCTGGGTCAAAGAGATGCGAAACCTCCATCCTAACCACCTAAACCAAACGAACATTCCTATTAAATTTATTAAATTATATTGAATTTTTTTAAGCATATTTTTTACCCAAAATTTTAATACCTAAAATATTTGCTTCGGTTGTTTGACTTTTAGCCAATTTTGCAATTGATTTTGTACTACCATTTCTGTATCAAATTATCTTGATTCTATATGATTTCAATTTTATGGTATCCTCTATTTTTATTAATTTATTAGTATTGTTTAGTTTCATTTGTACTCTGTTTTAAATTTCAATATATTTATGTTTAGATTTCATTTTTTTTATTTGCAATTTTTATTATAAAAATTTAAATCGTATATCTATTGTTCAACTAAATCCGTGCAACGCACGGGTCAAAGTCTAGTTAGATAAAGATAAAGATTTAAAAAAAAAAGATAAAGATAAATATTTATGCGATTCACCTTATAAATTAATTAATATGTGGTTTGGTTATTTTATTTCCAGCTCCCTGGCACGAGAATTTTGGTTTTATAAAAATAAATTAAAACAAGCGACGCGGTATGACCAGAAAAATAACTTTATATTTTCACTATAAAAAAATAACTAGATTTTTATTTTTGTATTAAAAGTCCAACAATGTTTAAATATAAGTTAGTCAAAAGTCAAAATTCATCGATTTTTTTTTTCTTTCTAAATATTCATAAAAGAATATAATAATTCTAATAAAATTGTGGAAAGAAAGACACTTCTTTAATATAAAAAAATTAAATAATTATGACAAAATTGCATAAATGACGAAGCTTCCTTAACGTAAGGGAGAATAAATTCTCTAATAATACCAATCCTTCATAAATAAACTTAATGCAAGGGAGACTAAACACAATAATGTCAATCCTTTGCAAACAAAGTTAATAAATGATGTTCCCATGAACATAATTTAGTTGATAGTGACATCGTATTAAATATGAAGGAGCAAGATTTGAACCTCGCTCAGACACTTTACCTATTCATCTTATTTTTAGTCATCATGATACTTTACAAAAAAGTTAATAATTGATATTACATGTACATGTTTAACAAATTATATGGATCTATTGTACAAATTCTAACTCAATTGATAAAATTGATAGGTCAAATGTTGCGACCAAAGTTTGAACTACAACTTCTCCCTTTATATTTGAGCAACGCCGAATCTCTTCACATGTTTAGATAAAAGAAAAATTTTGATTTCATAAAAATAAATTAAAACAGTTGACGCGGTATGACTAAGCAAACAAAATCTTTATTTTTAATATAAAAAACGACTAGAGGTTTTTATTTTCTTTATAAAATGTTCAACAACGTTTAAATTTAAGTTAGTCAACAGTCAATCCTTGATACACAACTTAACATGAGGGAGAATAACAGTATAATAATATCAATCCTTCGTAAACAAGTTACTAATTGATACATGTATATATGAGGATCTATTGTAAACAAATTCTAATTATAAATAAAATTATTAAATTTGTAATTTTTTTTCATCTATCCTATTGTCCTGCTCAAATTCAAGATTATAATCTTAACTTCAGATACATAACATGATAATTTTTGAGTAGCACACCAAACGAACCCTTAACATATCAAACTAACTTCTTTTTTTTAATATTTTTCTGCTTGACTTTTATCAAACAATAGTTGCTCTTCTAGACATCCGCCATATTTACCGAGCATATGTTTTTTGTGTATTAATATAACTTCTTGTATTCATATATTTCTATTTATACACACAATTATATATGTAACACAACAGGACAACTACTATTTATATCTATATATATACACACCATCTTATAAAAGGAAAATCTGGTATATACCAATTATTTGTGTCATACTCATACTTCTATTAAAAAACAAGAAAGATGTCTTTTTTATCCTTGCTAGTTTTGTTTATTGCAGTTATCAGCCTAACCAATATTGAAGGAAATCCCAAGCAACAAATACATGTGCAGCCCAATGGAGTGATCACTAACCTGCTACCCACCATGAAACCTGACAACCGGAGATCTTTAATACCAGTACCACCAAGTAATCCCATCCCACAAGAACCACCAGATAACCCCGAACCACGAGTACCACCTAAAACGCCTCTAGAGCAAAGAGCACCACCTCAATAAAGATTATTATTTATTATATATATGAATGTATGGTAGCCTGTTTTTAATAGATTCTCTGTGTTCATAATATAAAATAAGTATTGAGTAGCAAAAGAAAACATGGATGTAAAGTTTGGAGGGAATATTGCCGCCTAATTTTATTGTGTTAAACTTTTTAGACAACATTTATAAAGCGTAGCCTTTTATTAGAAATTAGAAATACTGCAACAATGTAAAATCGTCCCCACAAATATTTAAGGGGACGGTTGTCAGTTATAGCCAAAGACATAAGCTAAATGTAACACCCCGTTTTTCAAAAGCCAAAAAGGGCATTATTATTTTTTTTTTTTCTTTTTCAACTAACACTCAAAGTGCGCATAATAGTTTTTAAATGAACCGGCATTCAAATATACAAAAGAACTCTTTACCAAAAGGTGCTTCGACAAGCAAAGTGTATTTCCTGAATAATTACAATCCAAGTCTAAGTACCAAAACAAGTTAGAAATCCTATGCTAACCAAAAAGCACGGTGCACAAAACACACCGGCGCATAGTCTAACTATCCTAGGCTACAACTCCAACCGCTCACTGGGGCCTGGAACAGCCGCCGTCACCACGACCTAACCCATCATCTGGGTGGGATGAGCCCGCAAATGAAAGAAAGGGTCACCACAAAATAAAAGTATATATATATATATATAACCGGTGCGAAAGATTGTACACATAACAATTATTTCCACAAACACAAGAGAAAGCTTTTAATCTCAAGAGTAATTCCCACCAACGGGCTTATATAAATAAATCACCAAGCCTAATGCAGACTTCTACAATGGGTGTGACAACCGATCTCTGGTTAGTCACATGCATGATTTAATTCCGGAATTCAACCTCTCTATAGAAGGCGTAGGTCTCTGGTGGGATAACACCTCCTACTATTGGTGGGATAACACCAGGTAGAGTCACACAAGACAATACCAAAACAATCACGGTGGGATAACACCGGGTGAGTCACACAAGACAACCACCAACTCAATAAAATCCAGTGGGATTTGGCGAAGTCGCACAGACAACCGCCTGGTACGAAGGCAAGTCACACAAGACATACACCTAGGCACGCAACTATGAAATGCATGGCATATATTCTCTTCGGCATATACGGAATAGTCACACAAGACACAATCCTCGCGTAGTCCTATCTGACGCACGCATTCACATATGCTCATGCAAACAAACACATAGCCTAAAGCCTATGTACAAAGCATCTCAACATACATACATTTTCTCAATCATATGTAATTTGCACACATTTTTTATAAACACGTTCTCATCAATGAGAATACATAAGTACAAACATGCTAAAGCACACAGCAATTGCACACACAGCAAAACAAAGCATGTCGTAATCGTTTTAAAGACAGAAATAAAGTGGAGCCCTTACCTCGGCAAACTTCCGTCAACAACACACGTCCAAACAACACAACGCGCTTCCTAAAACAAGCAGCGTACCATCAATACATTGTTTCCCAACCAATCGTATTGAAACTAAACCAAAAACCCCAAAAACTTGAAGGTTTCTAAGGAAAATCCACTCTTTCGGATACCATACCAAAATCTATCGTATTGATCAACACTCATGAGTTATATGTACTATTTTTAGGACCCAAAACAATAGTCAAAAGTCTTAAATAATTTGAAATGCAAAAAGGCCGTTTTCTTGCGTTACAAGCTACGCACTTTCCGAGTACCCGAAAAACTCGTTTCCAATCCCAACCACTTCCATAAATTAATAAAAAGGGATTAGAAAGTTAAAACCCAAGTTTAGAAATCAGAATCCAAAATTTTAGGTCCCAGGACTCGCCCTGGCGAGTTGATGGCGAGTGAAGGCAGAGAGTACTGGTCTTACTCGCTCTGGAGCTCGCCCTGGCGTGTTCATGACCTGAGACACTCGCCCTGGCGAGTAACAACTCGCTCAGCGAGTTGCACCTGTCATGACAGCACAAGACAGCAACTCACACCACCTTTTCCCACCCAAGCCTAGTTTGATTCTATTAGTTCCCAACATCTTTTCAAGGCATAAAAGCAAACCATTTTCATAACCAAACAACACATTTCCGAAAGCATGTTGGTTGCTTCGAGTGCAAGTTATTTGATTTTCATTTCCAAAATCAAAACCAAACCCGAGCACAAGTTTTATTACGGGCCTTAACCGTCCGGTAATCATTTTCAAACATGTTTTCAAGGTAAAAAGTAACACCACATGTCACAATAGTTTCAAACCACTTTGACCCCAAAACACTACCCAAAAACACTTAGGAAATATTTTCATAAACCTCAAAATATTTTTCATCGGATTTTCCAAAACAAAACCATACAACGCATTTCCCTTTTGCTCAAAGGTTCAAAGACAACTTTTCTTTTCAAACCTTACAACATAACCTCATGTAATTGATCAATACATAACCAACTCAAAACCCTAACTTTTCTCATGAGATTCTCACAAACTCATGGAAAAATTGAAACAACAAAGCCTAGCATGCTTACTAAACTCTCATGAACAACTTTCATGAAACAAGAACTAGCAAGAACAACCTTTCTCACCAAACCCTCTAAGAACATAAACCCAAAAACCTCACAACTCAAAAAAAACTACCAACCTAGGAGATAAGAAGAGAGGGTTACCTCAAGAAAGTGATTATCTACAACTTTCTTCAAAGCTCCAAAGCTTGAAATGGAGTGAAAAGGTGAAGAATGGAAAATTTGTGAAGGTTGGAAATGAAAGTAATGGAGTCTACGTGAAAGAGAGAAAGAATGAGATGATTTGGTGATGTTTTTCTAAGTGACCAAGTGACCAAACCTCCTTACTATGCCATAGCTCTTGCTAACTCATGGCCATTGGATCAAAAACACAATGCCAAGACAAAACCCTAGCCATTGGATCAAACCAAACCAAATCCACTTGAGATAAAACTCAAAACCTCATAGAAACACTCACACGTTCAGCTCTCGCGCGCCGCGACGAACGTAAATCACAAAAACATAAAACCTACGGAAAGGACGTCTAACGTTTCACATTTCCAAAACTTATCGCCGAATCTTTTTCCGCGACTGTAATTTTCTTCCATACCTCAGAAAATTAATCTCAGAATATATCTTAACTCGCGCAGATATATAAAACTTCCATCCGAAACCTCATTCAAAACAGACGCAATAAGATTTTACAACGACGGGTAAAATCCTACTCGTTTTTTCCAAAAACAAGAATAATCCAAAACTTATTATTCTACAACCACATATGACTTCTTATTCAAGCAACAGGATCACAGAACCAAAGTCTGTACAATTACAGTGCATGAGCACAAAACCGGCTCAATTACAGCAAAAGCTAATAATTACACGATGTTTCATCTCACGAACCCATCGAAACCCTAATACTCCCTCCGGTCCTATATATAAGAAAACTTTTACTTTTTAGGTTCATTGTAAAATGAATGTATGTAGACTATATTATTGTCTAGATTCATCCATTTTACAATGAATCTAAAAAGTAAAAGTTTTCTTATATATAAGACCGGAGGGAGTAATTCCTTAAACCAACTATACAATGAAATCTTGGGTCTTACACTAAAGATGCTTGAAAATCGTCCCCATAATTATTTTAGGGGACAATCATCAGCCGTTGCAAATACATTTTAGGCAACAATTATAAAACGTCGTCTGATCCATTTTTAGGCGACAATTTACACATGTTGCATAAACAAGGGTTGCCAAAGACCAAAAATGTTGTAGTGGTAATTTTAAACTCAATAATTTGTCCTTTATGTTTAATTTGGTATTTTGTGAATTCTAAACATATATTTTAGTGTTTTGTTCTATCCATACTCCATGTACATTTCTATTATTTATATTTATAGAAAATATTTGTTTATAATTTTGGTTTCCTTTTATAGATCGTTCACAAATTTGAGAACTCTTCCATAAATCTGCAATTTTGATATTTTAAAGTTTTAAGATGTCGAACATTAATTTTCAAGATAATTTGATATTTTGTTGTAATATTGTAAGGTACAAAATCAGAGTATGTTGCTTAAAAAAAAGTATGTTGTAGCATAATCTTTTTAATTAGATCGATTAAAAACCAATAAATATATTTCAAATTTTCAACAACACATCAATAAATGAAGAAAAGCGGCATTTAGCTACGGTTAATTAGCATACCAGGACGGAATCACTCACTGTCTAATGATAAGTTAACTGTGGCTAAAGTACCTATGAATGAATATTCCCACTGATTAACCATGTCTAACTTACTATTTTCTGATAGGATCATGGAATTTAATAGAGTTAATTAAATAATATTGACATTTAAATTAGATGGGAATTTATATTTTCGGTTTCATTTTAATTGTCGCTTAGTTATTGGATTTCTATAACCCTTTGGTATATATTTTTTTGCTTTAACTACCAGTTTAATTTGGTTTAATTTGGGGGTCAGTTCTAGCATCAAGTAGTTTAAGGTCCCATCCGATTGCAATTGCGAATTGTGGTCCTCCCTACTAAGTTTAGCATCAATCACAACTGAACCCACTAACGATTGGTACCCTTTGGTCTATTTAAGTTACACACTATTAGCACTAATATGTGCTCATTAAGTCACTCAAGAATCAATGAATGAAGATGAATGAATTTATATCTTTTAGGGCAGTTTTTGCTATTTCACTCACAAAGAAGTAGTTTTTTAATTTTGAAAAAAATAAAAGAAAACATGTTTTTCAATTTAAAAAACCTACAAAAGTAAAAACTGCACCTAAAACAATGCATGTAAGTTTTATTCAATTTTTATTGTTTTTCTAGTTATAGTGTAGAACCCCGGTTCTTATTCTTGATATGAATCACTTCCTATCAATTGGTGCTTTCATTGAGAGTTTGACCACAGAAAAGGCAACATATACAGGCTAGATTAAGGTGTTCCATCGAATACAAATAGGTGAGTGAAGCCATAAAAAAGAAAGGAGTTATCATCTGGTCAGTGTCGATAGAGTGAAAGTCATCATGGATGTTGACTCTTAAAGAGAGTGACAATGTTAGGAGTCTCATATTTAGTATTTCAAAATACTCAATGGTACTTGAAATTATGGTGGCAAGTGTCAGATGTGCAGCACAATGTGTACACCTTAAGAATAGTATGATGTGTAGCCTAATGTACCAACATCGTGGACATACTGAACTTGATGAACAAGGAAACAATGTAAAGTGCAGAAAACAATAAACAACACAGAGTTTGTTAACCCAGTTCGGCGCTTAAACAAGCCCTAATCTGGAGGATACCAATCCAGGGATGAATCCACTATGATAGTATCAATTCAAAGCTAAACTTTCCCGTTTACAACTTATCACTTAATCACTACCCGTGCTAATCCTACCTAGGAATTCCTAGATATGAGAACCTCTGCTCACTCCCCCTCAACCTTACCCAGTAAGGATTTACTAACAAACTCAATCGGAGACACATTCCTAGACAACTAAAGCACTCGTACCTAAAGGCTTAGAGTGTTGCACAATCTAACTCCTTGCTTCAAAGTTTTGGAGAAAGACAAAATAGAGATTACAACTCTACTAAACTCAGTCCTTACTTGTATCAAAACATGATCCAAGTGAAGGCTCACAAAGAACAACTAAAGAACTAAAACCCAAGACTCGATTTGTAGACTTAGCTTCTTGATTTCACATTTAATAATGTCTTCAGTCTTCCTTTATATAGAACAAGCTTCATGGGCTTTGACGAGTTGGCCTTCAATAAATTTGCCTTGAGATTTATTTGATCATAATCTTTTATTTGTTTGTTTCAAATCTTTTTTATCAAAGTCGGCCAATAAAATAAAACAGATCAATGAAAGATTATCTTGTTCCTTGGCGCGCAAGCTGGCACGATTTTATTTGAAAAACAAATCTTTTCAAAAGATCACGCGTAAAACAATGAAAGGCGCGTCCAGCTAGGGCATCTAGATGTGAATCCTGATGTGCCACACATCATGCTCCACATCATGGAATTAGGCTTATTTTACCAAATGAAGCCAACACCCTAAAATCCTCAACAATCTCCCCCTTTGGCAAATTTTGGCTAAAATAATCTTTGAGTCAGCCAATAAGACTTTGAGAGATGTGAAGGCACATCAGAGGCTTTCAGCAGCGGATATGAGCTTCACAGATTTGGAGAGAAATAAAGTCTCACACAAATAGGAAAAATAAATTCCTAAAGACTGAGAAAAATAAATTCCCAGACACATACAAGCATGAGATTCCATGCACACATGAGGGAGGGTAGTAAACACAGCTATGCATAGATTTATGCAAACATGTAGTAGTTTACTCCCCTTTGTACTAGAGCACTTTCCAAGTACTCCCTCTAAATATCACATCTTCTATAGTCTTCTTCAGAATGCATGACCTAGTAGAAAGACGTACAACTGTTTTTAAACATGGCTTCTTCAGA
Source organism: Trifolium repens (assembly GCA_030408175.1). Classification (NCBI taxonomy): domain Eukaryota; kingdom Viridiplantae; phylum Streptophyta; class Magnoliopsida; order Fabales; family Fabaceae; genus Trifolium; species Trifolium repens. The sequence continues at coordinate 7,976,759 of CP125842.1, forward strand.
ATGCATGACCAAGTTAAAAACCTCACAGATGTATCAAACATCACACAAAAAGCAACTTCTACAGGCTTCTTGAGAATGCATCACCATGTAGAAATCATACAAATGTGTCAAATATTACACAAATTAACATCTTCAAATATGCTTCTTAAGAATGCATCACCCAGTTGAAAATGTACAGATTAAGTGTTCAGAAAAACATGCTTTAGAAAACTAATTCTTCAAAAATTTGTTGGGAAAAAATTTGAAGAAAAATAAGCATGTATGCCAGATGTGTAGTTAGATGGGCACACATCACAATTTGCTGCAGTTAAGACTTCAAAGAATGAACATTGTTCATTTTAATTTTTACTCCCCCTTTTTAGCCAGAATTTTGACAAATAAAGTCAAAACATAGAGAGTAAATGAAAACATCATAGAATGCAGATAGCATAGATATAGAGATGATGGTGCATGAACAGTAAAGGGCACTCAGGCCATTATTAGTGCAGCAAGTACAGAATCAATCACACACAGGTGCATCAGAAATCCAGGGCACAACCCACAAAATACAAGCAAAACAAAGGAAATACTGATTACAGGGAAATATCAATGAATTACAAAAATTCAAATATCCTGGTTCCCATCAGTTTCCTCAGCCTCAGAGTCATTGGGCTCCTCCTCCTCCAATTCCTTATCCTTAGCCATTGTTTGCTCATCCTCAAGCTCCAGTCCAGCAATGACTGCTTCCAGCTTGGTCTTCTTCTCATCCAGAGCCTTACAAGTTGTAGTTCTTCAGATATTGGCTGCATCATAAGGCTAAAACAACTTGGTCAGAGCGATTTAACTGAAGCACCAATGCTAAAGTAATTAAGTCTAAACCACTTGTGCATATTGAAGATGTGCAGATGCAACATGTTGAACAAGATGTCCTAGACATCTTGTCACTGGGTTCAGAGCATGTTTAGGCAACATGTCGAACAAGATGGACCAACACATGTGGGTAGGACATCTTGACCTAGTTCAGCTTCAAAGATAATGATTATCCATTAAGCACGCATGTTTGTTCAAATTTGGATAAGGCGCGAATCTTTTAGTAACAAGCTGAGATTAGGATTAATGATAAAGTTTGTTATTAATCCTATGTGTTAGATACGATCGGAATCGTATTTAATTAGTGGATAGAGATTAATTCTTTATCTTTGTGGAGTTTGTTTTAAAACAAGTTTGTTTTAAAACTAATTCTTATTGTAGTGCATCTGAAAGATTGAAGATTATCTGAAGACTTGCACAGCCTATATAAAGGACTCAACATAGAGCTTAAAACTCAACCCACAATAACTGAAGATTGTGAGTCCAAAGTTTTGTACCCACTGTGCAAAACACTTAGTAGCTCTCAGTATCGTTCTTGGTACTTTGAAGCTTTGAGTCGTTGAATGCTGTCATTCAACTTTGTCTTTTAAACTGAGAAGTTAAAAGTTGTTTCGTCACTTGGGATTAGTGATTAGAGGGAGTTGGGTAGGTTCTCATATTCAGGGGGAGTTAGCCCTTGAGTAGAAGATTACTAGGATTAAGAAAAGGCGTACATGCCAAAAGGTGTTTGGTAGTGTTGTAAGACTAAGTATTGATTCGGAGTAGTAGTGTTCACTTTCTGGATTGGTATCCTCCAGAGTAGGGCTGTTTAGCGCCGAACTGGGTTAACAAATTACTGGTGTTGTTTATTGCTTTTGTTTACTTCAGTACTGCAATAACGTGTGATCCTCATAACCAGTTGTCAAACCAGTTGTCTAGGACATCTGGACTACAGACACATTGTCCTAGACATTGTGTAAGACATTTGTCCTGCCAGAGAACAGAATTTCTTTTGGCATCAGAGCAGACACCCTAACCTGCTGGGTGAGCTCTAGGGAGATATATTTTGTTCAAGATGGACAAGAGAGGATCAATCAACAGACCACCAATCTTGGATGGATTAAATTATGATTATTGGAAAGCAAGAATGGTTGCCTTTCTCAAATCCATGGATCCAAAAGCATGGAGGGCAATTATCACTGGGTGGAATCATCCAATAATCACAGCAGAAGATGGATCCACAAGTCTAAAAGGAATGTCAGATTGGAGTCCAGAAGAAGAAACCGAGGCAAGTGGCAACTCTAAAGCACTCAATGCCATATTCAATGGTGTTGATGAAAACATGTTAAAGTTAATCAACACATGTACTGAAGCCAAGCAAGCCTGAGAAATTCTTCAAACTGCACATGAAGGAACCTCCAAAGTTCGAATGTCAAAGCTGCAACTTCTCACCACAAAATTTGAGAACTTGAGGATGGAGGATGAAGAAACTATATTTGAGTTCAACATTAGAATACGAGATATAGCAAATTCAACCTTTGCCCTAGGTGAGAAGATACCTGAAGAAAAGTTAGCCAGAAAAATCCTTAGATCACTGCCTAGGAGATTTAACATGAAGATGACTGCAATCAAAGAATCTCAAGACTTGAGCACAATGAAAGTTGATGAACTTATTGGCTCACTACAAACCTTTGAGATGTCTCTGGATGATAAACTAGAGAAGAAGATGAAGAACTTGGCATTTAAATCTGAGGAAAGCCAAGATGAAGATGAGCTATCACAGGCTTTAGCTTACCTTACAAAGGACTTCAACAAAGCCTTAAGTAAGCTGCAAGCCAAGTATAGGACAAATGTCCCAGACAAGAGGTCCAACATCAAGTCACAGGGCAAGACCAAGGAGGAGAATACTTCTGAGCAAAATAAAGAAGTAAGATGTTTTGAATGTGAAGGATTTGGACACATCAGACCAGAATGTCCAAACTTTCTCAGGAAACAGAAAAAGGGAATGGCAGCTACCCTATCTGATTCTGAGGAAGAGAAAGAAGAAGAACCAACAAATAAAGTCTTCACTGGAACATTTGATACCAACAGCAGCACGAGCAATGAAGATCTCCTACAAGAAGAATTGGATGAGAAATACAACAATCTCACCATTAAATGGAAACAATCTGGTGAACTCATAAGAAAACAAGATGAGGAGATGGAGAAACTAGCTCAAGAGAAGGAAGCACTAGAGGTTTCAACAACTAGCTTGAGAAAACAAGTCACACTACTTGATGTTCACAGCTACCCTAATTGCTCACTCAATTACACATAATGCATGACATGGTCCCAAAAATAACCTCTTCACGTTTTTTACCTAGTTTCTATTTATGACATGAAATTTGAACATATCTTTGTATTTTAAAAAGTTTAAAAGAGAAATAAAAAGTACCAAGATTTTACAATCATGCTTCAAATTAAAAAGCTAGCTCAGTAATATTTCATTCTGCAGAGGTAGGTAAATAGAATTTTACAAAAGTAAATTATTTAACTAATTTCTTTTTGTGTAATTTGTCCTCACAGTTTACATGATTGTGCAATATAAGTTCTTTTATTTACTTCAAAATGTCACTGATTCACTGTCGCATGTTTCTTTGTTTTCCGAGGCAACACCCTAGATATTTTTTCCTTTTTTTCCCACCATGTATGACTAGTAAACACAAATGAACTTGTTACTGGGACAACTTGAGGCGAGTCCTTTATCGTTTAGTGCTGTAACAGGTTGTACCATGCAAAAATTGCGTGAATTTTTTTAATATTTTAACGCAATATAATTTGATGTTTAGTTTCTTGAGTGACAAGTCTGTTCATTTGGTCTTTCCCTTTTATGCCACTGTTTTATGTAACATAAGAAAATGTTTAAAGAAGCAATTTGCTGAGGTAGGTACAAGGAGGATGAGGGTTTGTTACATAAAAGATCACTAGGCTGGTATGCAATTTTGATTATTGCATACACCATTTGAATATTCATTTTGATTTCACTAGGCTGTTATTACAATGTTTCTCACCATGTTTTCATTTAGAATTACAAACCATCCTAATATATACCACTAATTTTGGACATTATTTATCCATCCCAAAAACTAAGTCTCTTGATAAAAGTTATCCTTAGATAAGTTAAATGCATACAGTTAGATTTTGGCTTAGCTTCGATAGAGTAATCACCGTTTATAATGTTACAATTTGGCATGTAATAGGGAATAAATCATTCAATGAATGCAAATGCAAATATTTAGCAATCATGTCTGTGTTTTTTGTTTAGTTTACTGTAGATTTGTTTAAATGCTCTAATCATCAATTCAAAATTTCATATTCCACAGGCTAGAGGAGTTGTTAAAGAAGTTTGTTTGAGAAAACCAGATGTATTTAGTCTTCCTCCAGGACAAAAGATACTGATGGAATGGAGCAGGGACGATCAACCAGTTGGAGAGGCTGGTGGCCTCTTAGGGAGTTATTTGGGAGATATCGGGGCAAGTTTCAATATTTTCCCTATAGACAAAGATAGGTGGCCCGACGTATCAAGCAAGATTAAAGATGATGTCTATAGGAACAATATACATGTATATATAACCATCATTATTTACTAGAATTAAGTTTTAAATTATTTGCTATTGAGCGTTGCCTTGACCTTCAAATATGGCTTTTCTTTCCATCTCCTTTTCGTTGTTCTGTAGCGTTTCTGTTTGTTCTTTTAAGGCTATTTGATTGAACCAAATTAACCAATCTTGTTTAGCAGTGGGCTCTGGACAATTTTGTTCATTACTATACTTCTTTGTTTTTATGTTGTTGTAGTGTGTTTTATGAAGGAAACAAGTATTGATTGGATAGGAAACAAGTATTGTTTTGGAAAGACTACTCCTTGTATAGACTGTTTGCATTATATATTATTTTTAGTTTAGCCTTTCATAAAAAATTAAAAGATATTGTCATTGATCAGTTTTTTTATTTGGGTATTGAAGGCAAAATTTGATGTCAATGATGACATCCACAAATCATATATACTTGGTATACTTGGAAAGAGGTGGAGAGACAATCGCAAGGCTGCATATGATCGCTGTTATGATCCATCACTAAGTTGGGAAGCAAATCTTGCTAGACGCCCCGACGGAATTGAAAAGGTCAATTGGGCTGGTTTTTTGACCTATAGATTGAAGCCGGAGAATGTGGTATAAATATATTGGTTAAGGAAAATGTCGAGTACTCACACAACATTTATTCTATAATTTTTTTACTATTTAACGATTTTTTTCATCTTTGGTAAAACTATTAGGCGAAAGCCGCTAAAAATGCTGCTAATCGTGCAAAGCAAATGATTCCGCACACTCTTGGGGCAATGACTTCGGCTCGATTAAGGCATCGATTGGTAAATTAACTTATGCTTTCAAATTCATTCAACATTAAATGATTATTTCTTTATTTTTCACTTACTTGAGTAACAATTTTAGGAATTGGATGACGGACGCCAATATACAAGAGGCGACATGTATGGCATCTCACACAAGAAAGTTGATGGAACATTTGCAAATTAGGAAGCACAGAAAAAGAGTGTAAGCATTTTTCCATTGTAGACAACTACGTAGACTAATATTTGTATGTATTTACATTGTATAGAAGAGAACATTAAGTTAAACTTATCAATTACTACATGATAAGCCGTGACAAATATTTGGTCCTGGTTTTTCTCCTATTTGTTATTAGTTTTTGGTTTTATTTTTTCTTGCTGGAACCATGATGTTGTTTGATGCTTGTTGTTGTTTGTGTGGGTTGTATTTTGGGGATGGCTGGTTTTCCCTTTGGGTTTTTGGTTGTTTCCGTCTGTATTGCTTTTGCCTCTCCGGTATTTCTCGTTACGGAGTGAGCCTAATAAATCTTTGCCATTTCAAAAAACAAAAAAAATTACTACATGACAAGCCGTGACGATGTTAATATAATATTTTTTGTGTATTATGCAGGAAGAGTTGGAAACACATCGCGTAGGAAATTCTTCTTTGACTGATGATGCATACATTGCAGTTTTTGGAAAAGAACATCCAGGACATGTTCGAGGCATGGGGTTTGGTGTTGTCCCATCTAAATACTTTGGGAGGTCATCGAACACTCCAGCATCAACTAGTGGTGGTAACAATGTTACGATACAAGAGTTGGATGCAAGTAATGAACAAATTAGAGCTTTGCAGGAACAAGTTGCTATGTTGACGCAACAATTTGCTTTATATTCTAGAGGCAGTCAGGTAATCAATTCAAAACATAATGATATATAGTCATATGATGATGGATGGTCGTGTAACAGTTGATAATATCTTTTGTAATAATCATTTTTCTATGGGTTTTAATTTCAGGCTTCGGACATGGACGCACCTACAAGTGGATGACCTTCTCTTTTTCAACTAGTCAAGAAACACTAGATTATGATTTAATGAGTTATCAGTTGCTACTTTGATATCTATTGAAATAGGGTGGTTATTGAGTACTTTAGTAAACTTATTCGAATACTATCTTTTGAAGGATGTTTAATATTTAGCATTAGACTTAATTACTTGGTATTTGAAGTGCTTAGGGAAACATTAATATTTTGAAGTACATGGGATTATATGAAATATCTTATTATGTTTACTGATTTATTTTTTTGGTAATATGTTTACTTATTATTTTGTTTTTGTTTGAATGTGTGTTTACTTAATATTTTTTTGAGTTATATTTTGTTTGAATGTAAAAATAAAATGTAAAGATCTTTTTTTATATATCATTACACTATGAAAATGCATGGAAAAAAAAGCGGGAAACAAAATAAAATTAAAATAATTGCGGGAAAGAATAAAAAAAAAAAGTGTTGAAAAATTGTGGGAAAAAAAATGTTTTGAAAAATTGTGCGAAACAAAAAAAAGTTTTAAAAAATGCGGGAAAGAAAAAAACAATTTAAAAAAAATTGTGGGAAACTAAAAAATTAGTGTTGAAAAAATTGCGGGAAACCTTAAAAAAGTGTGGGAAACAACCAAAAAAAATTTAAATATTTGTGGGAAAAAAAAATCGTGCAAAAAAAAAATAATAGCGGCGGTTCAAACCGTCGCAATTATGGTAAAAAAAATTGCAACGCAGCACCCATTAGCGGCGGTTACGAACCGTCGCAAAATTACATAAACTGCCGCTAAAATGTTTGCGGCGGTTATACTAGCAGTTACCCAGAACCGCTGCTAATAGCTTTGCGACGCCGGATCCTACGATGCTTCAAAACCACCGCACACATCAATTAGCGGCGGTTTGAAAAATTTTAAATATTTGTGGGAAAAAAAAAATCTGGCAAAAAAAAAATAATAGCGGCGGTTCAAACCGTCGCAATTATGGTAAAAAAAATTGCAACGCAGCACCCATTAGCGGCGGTTACGAACCGTCGCAAAATTACATGAACTGCCGCTAAAATGTTTGTGGCGGTTATACCAGCAGTTACCCAGAACCGCTGCTAATAGCTTTGCGACGCCGGATCCTACGACGCTTCAAAACCACCGCACACATCAATTAACGGCGGTTACAAACCGCCGCTAATTGACCCCTGTAACCGCCGCCTCTTTCCTTTATTGTTGTAGTGAAACCTAGAAAAAAGTTTTGAAAATGATAGTGATTAGTGGTAGCTAAAATTTAAAAGTATTTGAAATGGAAATTATTTCTAAGTTTTGCAAATTAAGATTTGAGATGGAGAAGAAAAGAATAACTTATGCCGGTTATAGATAAGTGAAAAGCAGAGTGATTAATGACATTAAATGCTTTGAGAGATCGAGTTTCACTAGTATTTGAAAATTTAGGATTTTGGAGATTTTGCTTGAAAATATTTGTGCTTTTTGGTGAAGCTAAAAACTTACAATTTTAAATATTTTTCTAAGTTCGTTTAAAGTTGTTTGAAATTTTGGGTTTGATTAACGAGTTTAAGAAAAATATGAAGAAGAGGAAAAAGATGAAAAAATTAAAAAGGTTCGAACTTCAAGTTCTTCATATGTATCTGGAAAAGCCAGATCTCATTGATAGGTTAGATAAAATAAAAGTTCGGGCTTCATAATAATAAATTAAAACAATTGATGTGTGCAGTATCATCGGGAAAACAAAGACAATATTTTCAATATAAACTAGACTTTGACCCGTGCGTTGCACGGATTTAGTTGAACGATAGATATATGATTTAAATTTCTATAATTAAAATTGCAAATAAAAAACAATATGAAATATAAACATAAATATATTGAAATTTAAAACAGATAATATAAATGAAACTAAACAATACTAATAAATTAATAAAAGTTGAGGATAGCATAAAATTGAAATCATATAGAATCAAAATAATTTGATTCAGAAATGGTAGTACAAAATTAATTGCAAATAAAATCATTTAGTGATATGTTATTTTCAATACATAGCAAATGACTAATTCAAAATTCAAATTTAGGTGAGAGAAATGTGTTATTTTCAATACATAGCAAATGACTAAATCAAAATTCAAATTTAGGCGATAGAAATTAGATGAGAGTATTAATTAAAGTTAAATATGTTTTTAGTCCCTACTTTTATGTGAGTTTCGAGTTTTAGTCCCTACATTTTTTTAATTATACTTTTAGTACCTACATTTTTTTATTATATTTTTAGTCAATTTTTTATAACTAGGATGACATAATTGACCACATAGGATAACTTAAATTGACTATAATAACATTTGCATCGAATGACGTGACATCTATGTGGCTGATTTTGTTATCCAAGTCATAGAAAATTGACGGTAGGGACTAAAAATGCAAACGGCGAAAATGTAGGGACTAAAAATATAATTAAAAAAATGTAGGGACTAAAAGTCGAAACTCACATAAAAGTAGGGACTAAAAACATATTTAACCCTAATAATTAATAATGGTTTAGGAAGAAAAAATTAGGGTAAGTTATTAAGAGCTTAATTAGAATTTTAGTAGGTGCTAAAGATAACTTTTATTATAATTAAGATAAGATAAATGACTAATTGTTTTTATTTTGTTTAAAGTCCAACAACATTTAAATATAATTTAGTCAAAATTCATTGAAAATCCTTTTTTTTTTTTTTTCTTTCTAAATCCTAATAAAAGATATAGTAATTCTGACAAAATCATTAAAAGGACCGTGGGTTTCCTTAATGTGAAGGAAAATAGATCATGGATAAACAAACTTAATTTGAAGGGTAATAAACTGTATGATATCAATCCTTCATAATAATTGATATTACATTTACACGTTTAACAAATTATGTGAGTTTATTGTACAAAATTTCTAATTAAGTTGGTAAAAATGATAAGACTGTTAAGTTGAATGTTATAATCGAAGTTTAAACTGTGACTCCTACGTTTGTACCTAGGCAACATCGGATATCGATCTATACTTTTTTAGATAAAAGAAAGATTTGGATTCATGAAAATAAATTAAAACAAGTGACACGGTATAACCGGGTAAATAAAGACTTTATTTTCAACATAAAAAAAAAAGACTACTAGGATTGTTATTTTTGTATAAAAGTCTATTAAACGTTTAAATATAAGTTACTTAAAAGAATTTTTTTCTAAATACTCATGAAAAATATAATAATTATGATATATTATTGTAGAAAGGACGACGAACAATTCTTTAATATATGAAAACTTAAATAATTTTGAAAAATTGTGGAAAGACAAGCTTTCTTAATATGAGCGAGAAAAAATAATATCAATCCTTTATAAACATACTTAATGTGATGGAGAATAAACTATATAATATCAATCCTTTATAAACAAGTTAATAATTGATATTGGCGAGACCTACTCTATCACTTTATAATTAGGATATTTACCCATTAATTAATAAGAATAAGCCATAAATGTAGATTTGTAGGTTGGACATAAAAGTTGGTTACAATTACTTAGTTATTTGGTTTGTTTTCATCGGTTGATAGAAAATACATCTAAATTATGAAAGAGTAGACTAGAAAAAACCTTGATATTACATGAACATGTTCAACAAATTATATGGATCTATTGTACAAAATTCTAATATAAATGCTAAAATTATTATGTCGAAGTATCCGAATTTCTATCACTAAAAAAAAATTGGAAAGCGGCGGCGGTTATAACCGCCGCTAAATGCACCACCGCAAAGCATTTAGCGGCGGTTATAACTGCTGCTAAGCATTTAACGGCGGTTATAACTGCCGTTAAATGCTTAGCGACGGTGCATTTAGCGGCGGTTATAACCGCCGCTGCTTTCCAATTTTTTTGTAGTGTATCTTGTTTAGATAAAGGAAAAGTTTTGGTTTAATAATTATTTTCTATATAAAAAAATGACTAATGTCATATCTCTATACCTTTTTAGATAAAAGAAAGATTTTGGTTTCAAGAAAATAAATTAAAACAATTGACATACCAAACAAACAAAAATTTATTTCTATATATAATATGATTAATGTTTGACAAAATTCAAATTTCTTCATGAAAGTGGTTGGTTGCTAAAAAGATTAGTGCACCATGTTTATTTTACAAATGATGTGTTAATCCTCTTGATTGTATAGTTCGTTAGATTTTGGGGATATTGTATAGTACATAAGCTTTATTTCCTAGTTTTATTTTGTATTTATCCAACGTTTTTGGGGTGAGTACCACTTGTACTTATCCTTCACTTGTGGGAAAGTACCTCTTGTACTAATTCTATTATCTAATAAAATTATATGTTTGCTGTTCAAAAAAAATAAAAATGACTAGCATTTGTTTTGTATAAAAGTCTAACAACTCTTAAATATAAGTTTGTCAAAAGGAGAAATTCATTGAAAATCTTTCTTTCTAAATCATCATAAAAAATATAATAATTTTAACAAATTGTGGAAAGAATGTCGCTTCCTTAATGTGAGAGAGAATAAACTCTATGATATCAATCCTTTATAAACTAATTAAATGTGAGGTATAATAAACCGCGTAAATATCAATTCTTCATAAACAAATTAAAATAATCTATTATACCTTTTTATAATTTGGGGTATTCATCCATCAAATGAAGCAAGTTATAGAAGTAAAATCGTATGCAGATATCACATGCAAATAAAAGTTAGTTACATACTATCTCATTCTCAAAATATAAGAACTCATTCACAATTGCATGTATGCCAATGCACAATTTTGATTGCGAATATCTTTAATTGTAAAAATTATAAAATTTGATATTTTGAAAATACTTATCGAAACAAATCAAACAAGTCTTATATGATACTTTTTTTTTTTTTTTTTTGAAAAAGTGAAAATGGAATATATATATATACCGCGAGAAAGTAGCAGTCCCTCAGCACAAGACGTGCCAAGGAGCTCTACAAAAGTTTACAAAAAGTCCAAGTAAGCAACATGAGTGAAAATTAGTCAATGCCCAAACAAAGCAATTGGCTCGACCACCAGTAATGATAGTTGGTAGCTAAAGTAACATCCGTCGCACGCAGCCACCGAAAGGAGAAGAGCTTGACTTTGTCCAGAAGCTGATGAACAGAACTCGCCGAATTTCTGAAGACCCGGAGATTTCTTTCATACCACACTACCCAAGCACACGCGAGCCATATGAGCTGAAGGAAGGATCGCCGAGCTCGGAGGCCCCCAGCCGAGTAAGTGAACTGCAAGAAGTGATCTGTGAGGCTGTAAGCATCCACCGCCGAGAAGCCAATCCAAGACCGAACTAAGGCCCAAAGAGAACCAAAAGTGCTGCATGATAGAAATAAGTGCTGAGCCGTCTCAATGCTACCGCAGCCTGCAACGCAAGAGTGAAGATCTGGAGCGAGAATGCCGCGAGATACAAGATTTGCCTTTGTGGGCAACCGATCCCGCAAGAGGCGCCAAGCAAAAATAGACACCTTCAAAGGAACATGTCTGTGCCATATAAGATCCGCAGCCTCCCCTATAACAATCGCGTCCTGAGAGGTCAAAACCTGGTACGCATCACGAACTGAGTAGCCTGAAATAGGATCATACCGCCACAGCCACCTGTCAGAGGACCCAACCTGCAAAGCCACAGTAAGCAATAAAGCCTGACACTCCCCTAAAAGCTCCTCCTCCCACGCCCACAGATGTCTCCTCCACACCCACGCCGCCCCCCCTGCCTCCCACCCTGCACCACACATCTCAGCAACAGTGCACGACTTGGTAGCCGCTAGATCAAACAGGCGCCCAAACCGCTCACGTAAAGAACTCCCTCCCACCCAGGGATCAGTCCAGAAAAATGTATCTGTCCCATCCCCCACCTTCCTCACCACACCCTCCCCAAACCACCCGTCCCTAACCCCGCCTACTCCATCTCTGATCCTCACAATCTCCCTCCACCAGGCTGACCCCATCCTTCCTCCCTCCCTCAACCTGCCCTGCTCTAAACCATATCGGGCCACCAACACTCTAAACCAAAGCCCTCCACGCTCCACCAACGTCCTCCAGCACCATTTGCCCAACAAGGCAATGTTAAACTCCCTAAGCTGCCTAACCCCCAAACCTCCATACTCCTTACGCAAGCATACAGTTTTCCAGTTAATCCAAGAGGTTTTCCTAGATTCCTCACATCCCCCCCAAAAGAAATGAATCAGAAGAGATTCAATAGACGAGATAATACCAGAGGGTGCTTTGAAGAAGGAAAGTGCATAGACAGGCAACGAAGTCAAGACAGATTTAAGAAGAACCAGACGACCACCAAAAGATAGAAAATGACTCCCCCATCCAGACAGTCTACTCCTAATGCGCGCCAAAACCGGTTCCCAAAAACCCAGACGTCTCGGATCCCCGCCGATAGGAAGACCCAGATAGAGGAAGGGGATTCCCCCCACCCTACACCGCAGTGCAGACGCGGCCGCACGTAACCACGAATCCGAGATATTCACCCCAACCAGCATACTCTTGTTAAAATTCACTTTCAGACCCGACATCCGGTCGAACAAAAGAAGCACCGCACGCAACGCCCGAACATTAGCCCAACTCTTGGTCCCCAGAAGCAGTGTGTCATCGGCAAACTGCAGGTGAGACACACTCACTGTGTCCATCCCCCCCACACAATAGCCCTTGAATCTGTTCCCCTCAACCATGGCCTGCATCAACACATTCAAGCCCTCTGCGGCTAAAAGAAACAAGAGAGGGGAAAGTGGGTCCCCCTGGCGTAATCCGCGCTCTAAGGGGAACTCGTCTGTGGGGCTTCCATTGACCAAAACAGAAGCGGTGGCTGTGGTGATACATTCCTTAATCCATTTCCGCCACAGGGTCGGAAAACCCATCTTGCCCATAACCGCGTCCAGGTAGCCCCAATCCACAGAATCATAGGCTTTTTAGAAATCCACCTTAAAGAGCAGCAGCTCCTTGTTTAATCTACGCACCTCATCCACCACCTCATTTGCTATTAGAATGCCATCAAGAATCTGCCTATCCTTCACAAAGGCGGTTTGCGTCTCGGAAATAACACTACCAATTACTAACCGCAGTCTATTGGCCAGAAGTTTGGCCAAAATCTTATAGAGGCTTCCCACTAGCGAGATGGGCCGGAAATCATTCAGCCTCTGAGGACTGTCCACCTTTGGAATGAGAGCGATAAAAGTGGAGTTAAGCCCCTTGGTAAGCTTACCGTTACGGTGGAACTCAGAGATAAACCTCATTACATCCCCCTTCATGTCCTCCCAAAAGTCCTTTATGAAACCAAAGTTAACCCCATCTGGTCCGGGGCTCTTAAAGCTATCACAGTCCCAGACTGCCGCCTTCACCTCTGACTCGGAGAAAGGTCGGGTCAGCCCGCTTCCTTCAATCGCAGTCAACCTTCTGAACCTAAGATTCTCCACTCCAGGCCGCTCCGTATCCCTAGCCTTAAAGTGGGCCGCAAAATGAGAGAACACGGCCTGCCGCACGGGATGCACCCCTTCCAGGGTCACGCCGTCCACCTGGACCGACGAAATGGCATTACCACGCCGCCGACTGGCTAACATGGAATGAAAATACTTGGAGTTAGCATCTCCCTCCTTAAGCCACTTCGAGCGGGATTGCTGCCAATTAATGCTAGCCTGGAGCCTAGACAGTGAATGAATGTCCGCCGAGACCCCATGCATCTCCTCAAGATCCCCCTCCGAAAGGGCGTCCTCTTCCCCCTTTAAGTCAAGCGTAGACAGCCGGACCTTAAGGGAATCGATCCTACTTGATAAATTTTGGGCATGAGCCGCATGCCACTCCTTTAGCGCACCTTTCATCACCTTCAGTTTCTCTTTCAAAACAAAGCCGCCCCATCCACCAACACTCAAAGAACCCCACTTCTCCTTGACAAAAAGGTTATAACCAGGGACATCCCTCCAACATTTCAACATCCTCAAAGGACGGGGTCCCCAGTTTGCCTCATCCGACGCCAGCACAAGTGCACAGTGATCCGACAAACCCCTCAACTGCGCTAACTGCATGCAATTAGGCCAAGTCAAGCACCGTTCTTCAGAAAGAAGAAACCTATCAAGGCGGCTCATCGCAAGACCATCCCCTCTGTACCAAGTAAACTTACGGCCACACAGCGGGAGGTCAACCAAAAATGACTCATCAATAAAGCGATTAAAGTCTAAAAGATCTGAGGTGCGTTGTCCGTTACTCGTAGTCCTCCGCTCAGCGCTGCTCCGCACAGCATTGAAGTCCCCACACACACAAACTCTCATCCCGCGCATCACCTGCAACCGCACGGACAACGAGTCCCACAACCTACGCTTAGCCCCAACTTCACACGGCGCATACACATTTGCCACCCAAAATTCCTCGCCAGTCCTTATGAAACGACCATGACACCATAAGACATGATCCCGACTGAGGGACGACCACATCTCAACCTCCGTTGTGTCCCAGATGGTAAGTAGACCGCCTGACGCCCCGACCGAGGGGCGAAATGAGAAACCAGAAGACGTGCTTCCCCACACTGCAGCACATAGGAAATCGTCACATGCCTGTAGTTTAGTCTCCTGCAAGCAAACAACGAGCGGGTTTTTCTCTCGAACCAACTTCCGAACCTCATTCCGCTTGTCTACCCTACCAAGGCCCCTAACATTCCACGAAACAATCTTCATGACACACACCCTGCCCCACCACTGCCAATCAAGCACAAAAGCCTAGCTGGTCGGCTCTTGCAGGGCCACCACACCCTGCACCGCACCCATCGCATCACGTCTACCGATCCCCGGCTTAGAGAGCACACTAAACTTATTAGAGTTGTCTCCCTTAAAAGTGGCTCCAACAAACTTCCCCATCTCCATCACGTCATCCTCCACCACATGATCTTGGCCCTGCATAGCTACCCAGTGTTTCCAGTCATTATTAACGGAAGAGGACGAGCGTCCGTCTGCAGCAGAATCCTGAGATCCAGACACACGGGATCGACTGACTGCCCCCCTAGACCTACGTTTGCGAGCATTCTTCTGCAAGATTTGCAACACCTCCCGTCGATCCTCAATTGGGAGACGTGCAATCCTTTTAAGGCTGAAGAGCGAATGACGTAGAAAACCCCCCGCTTTTGTCTTTGATGGTCCCTTAGCCGTCTTCGTACATTGCTCCCCTACTACACCACCTCCAGAAGCCGACCGTCCCTTAGATGAAACAAGAGCCCCTGCACCTCCCTTTTTATGCACATCCAACCACTCCAAACTCCATGGCCCCGACAAACCTGAGCGCCCAGCTAGTGGGCACGACGTTGTACGCTGACGCTGGTGGTTCGTGCCCGACTTCACCGGCTTCGTTGGGCACTCAGGGACCCTGGGTACATCACCAAACTGTTCGGGCCCCACTTTAGCCCGAGGTAGCATCTCCGACGCAGCCACTCGATCTATGCTGGCATCCGAAGCTTCCTGTCTTAAAACCATCGGCTCAAGGACCGGCTGCGTGTCATTGTCCTGGGAATGTGTCGCATCTGGCACCCCCTTCGCGATTTGATCAATCAACATGTCAACTTGATTACTCGCTTCGTGATCACAGCAGAAGTCATCTTCAGCTGCAGGAGATGCCTTTGACACATTATCATCCTCAAGCAAGCATGCATCATCACCCAACTCGTAGCCCCACTCCTCAACAATCTGGACCACCACCAGTGACCCATCCACCATCAGATGCTCCACTTTTTTTATGACCGCCATTGCTGTTGTCGCTATCAGAACCCGTGCGTAATCTAGTCTGTCTTTTGCATCGGTATAACTGTCCGAGCGCAGGAATCGACCGCAGTCCATAACACATAGCTTGAAAAAACTACCATTCCATGCTTGCAAAGGAATGCCATAGATGCGGACCCACGCTCCCCGCTGAAAAGGAACCACTGCCATATCCCAACGCACCCAGTGTGAAAAGCACATAGAGAAGAAGTCTTTTGCGCCATCTAAAACCGCCAACACCTCTGTCCCGTCTTGGCTCCGAACAAAAACTCTAGCACCTTCTAAGTGAATGAGGTCCAGACCTTTGAAACCGGCGTCCTCTAGTCTACGGCGCACCACCGACCCTGCCTCCCCGTTAGCAATCGTAGCTACCACTCCGGACCGAGCCCAGTCAACATCATCAGGAGCCGCTTTATAACTACGAACATAGGTTTTGGGATCATCACCCTCACTGGTGGCAGGCTCCTCTTGCTTCAAAACCACCTGCTTCTCAGAATCAGGTCTGCCAACCTTGCCTAGGCGCACCATTACATCGCCCACCCTCACTGCCTCCTCGGCGTCCAGACCCCCGTTTGCCGTAACTGCGAGAGTCTCACACCGTTGCTTCACTGCCACATGTGGTGACACGTCATCCAGCCTTAAGAGCTGCTCTTTAGGCTTGTCAGCAGCCTTCACCGCACCCAGCTCACCCGCCTCCACACCATCCCCATCTGGTTCGTCCACGGCAACATTATTACGGTCAAACCGAGCAACCCGTGCACGGACACGAAAATCACCAAAACATACCGCATTCAATGCCTTGGTTAGCTTAGATATATCTCTCACATTAGAAAATCTAACAAAACCGTAAGGCTGTCCTTGCTTATTTCGTTTCCTAGCTACGTAAATATCTTCCAAAATTCCACAAACTTCGAATCCTTTACGGAGATAAAAAAGCGATAATTGAACCGGGAAATTTGTGAAATAGAAGGATACGTACCGTTGCCGACCAGAGGTATTATTATTGATCCCACCCACTAGCTTACCATTACTGATCCTAGGAGACACATTAGATTTTTCCACCGCCCACGCCCACCGTTTCTGACTCAAGCCATGTTGCCGACCTGCATCATCAACATCACGCTGCTGCACGCGATCGCTCAAGGACTTTTGCCGACCTGCATCATCAACAACACGACCAGGCTGCTGCACACGATCGCTCATGAACGCTTGCCGACCTGTTACATCTACGTATCGACCTGCTACATCACCGTATCGACCAGCCTGTTTCGCGCGATCAAGAGTATAAGGATTGGATAAGATCCCGCGTGGCACATGTTGCTGCATCTCTGCAAAACGCACCTGGGAATGAACCTGCCTGAAACGGCGATCACGATTGAAGGGTGGGTACCAAGAACGACGATCAGAAGAAATAGAACGATTGGAAAAAGGAGTATAATCTCTTCTGTTACGTCTGCCATATCTAAAAGAGTCTGAATCAATATCGCGTTGTCTATGCACTTTCCGACGCCGCCGTCGAACCTCAGTCCACTCGCCATCCTCCCACCCCATCTGTGGCACCCTGCCGAAGGCCCTACCCCCCCCCGTGAAACACTACCAACCGACCTGGAGTGCCGGCGCGATTGCCCTAGGCGAGCCCTAGAACCTCTCTCTCTCTCTCTACCTCTCATACTTACAATAATAATCCTTATATGATACTATTTACATTTATATTTTTTTTTTTTAAATACGGTCAAGCAAGATATATAAATAGTGTATTTAGTCAAAATAGTTCTTATAAAATAAAATAGAGGTAGTATTAGTTATGAATATCATATGCAAATTTCCTTATATGATTTGTTCTGATTGGTTGGTAAGTAAATATATCCTCAAATTATGAGGTAGTATAGTTGAAAAAAACCTAATTTATAATATTACTGATTAAGAGGTATAGTATATAAAAAAAGCGCGAAAGGTATATTTAAAATTTTGTAAAAGATAGTATTATATTTTGCAAAAAATATTTTTTGTATGATGGTTTTATAGTTAAAAACGTAGGAAGTACAAAAACAAATAACCAACAAGACTTTTTCTTGTGTAAAAAGTCTGAGAAGTTTTTAATATAATACGTCAAAAGTCAAATTTCATTAAAAAAAACAAAAACAAACTAGTCATAGTCCTCATTTAAAAATGATAATGATTCTGTCAAAATTATTTATAAACATTTTTTTTTTAATGGCAAATTATTAGTTGTTAGTAATATTATAATGTTATTTTTAGTTTTTTCCTCTTTATTAGAACTTGAACATTGGACTTCCAACTTCTTTAATTCTTAACTCAACTAGCTTAACTAGTAGAGCTACCCATCCCATCCTATTGATAAACAAATTAATAGTTGATTTTATTTGAAATTTTGCTTAATTAACCGAGCTCGTTTGTGTGATTCGATTTTTCTATTTTGTTAGATTATAATTCTAGATTTTTTATATATTTTGTTTTTTTTTTATGAATATAGTATAACAATTAGTTATAAAATGTCTAAAAAAATTATTCATAATAGAACAATAACTTTTATGACATTTTGTAACTAATAAATTATTAAAGAGAGTCTTAAATATTTGGACTCCACAATCTCTTATTTAAAACCTCACAAGTCACAATCCCTCATTTTATATCTCTCATTTACTAATACTACCACTCTATGAATATTTTTTAAAAATATTTATCTGCTTGACTTTTACTTTATCAAATAGTAAACGCTCTTCTAGTATTATAAAAATAAATAAATAAAATCGTTGTTTGGAACCCTACACATAGAGAGCTTATGTTTTGCGTGTGTTACATAAATATAACTTGTATACACAATTTTGTTACATAACACAACAACTACTATTTGTGTCATACTCATACACCTATACATAATAAGAAGGGAGAAAAAATGTCTTTTTTATCCGTGCTAGTTTTGTTTCTTGCGGTTATCAGCCTCACCATCACAAATATTGAAGGAAATCCCAAACAACAAATACATGCACTGCCTAATGGACTGATCAGTAACCAGCTATCCACCATTGAACCACATACTAGTGGACCCTACAGCCGGAGATCCTTACTACAAAAACTACCTGGACCACCAATAGTCCCCATCCCACCAACACCACCTGTAACGCCTCCAGAGACAATACCGCTGTCACGTGAACCACCAAGTATCCCTGTCCCACCGGTTGCACCTATGTTGCCTCCGCCTCCAGAACAATAGGGCCACCTCGCTAATGATTATTTATATATTTTCTCCGTCCTTATTTATAAACAAATGTTATTTTTTAGATTTATTTAATCACTAATGTATCTAGCTTAAATATAGGCTAGATACATTAATTATTCAATGAATTTTAAAAGTAATTTTTGCTTATAAAATAAGGCCGAATAGAGTATGTATGTATATATATATATATATATATATATATATATATATATATATATATATATATATATATATATATATATATAGGATGTATATTATGAGAATGACAAAAATATATGATAATGAATAATAGCCATTAGATTAAAATGAAAGGATATGATTAAAAC
The DNA here is from genome assembly GCA_030408175.1 of Trifolium repens. Lineage (NCBI taxonomy): Eukaryota > Viridiplantae > Streptophyta > Magnoliopsida > Fabales > Fabaceae > Trifolium > Trifolium repens. The sequence goes on from CP125842.1 coordinate 7,996,332, forward strand.
ACTTAAAGTGTATCATGTAACACTCTAATCCATCACAAACTCTCAACTTCTCTATCTTCCTTCATTGTCGCCTCCCTTTCTCTCGGTTCCTTCTCTTGGTGTTTCATCTTCCTCCATCTATTTGCCACTTCTTCAATCACCGCCCAGCAGTCCACCAACTTCAATAATTTAATTCCTCACTGCCCCACTTTGCTTTTACCCACTTTCAATCATTTCACAAATCAAAAATATCGAAATATTCATGGTTGTTTTTGTCTATGAATGAAATTACTAATGCTGTTAATTGTTTTGTTTATGAACTTGGGAGGATGATTATTAAGGTTATTGATTTTTTGGATTTGAGAGGGAATGATTGGTGTTAACTCAAAATCTATTTCAAATTAGGGAGATTGCTCCTTTTGTGATTCAGTATATGGAGAAGAAGTTTATGTCAAATTAATTGGTGCTTTGCAGGTTCGCCAAATTAACACAATTTTGTTACATAACACAACAACTACTATTTGTGTCATACTCATACACCTATACATAATAAGAAGGGAGAAAAAATATGTCTTTTTTATCGGTGCTAGTTTTGTTTCTTGCGGTTATCAGCCTCACCAAACAACAAATACATGTGCAGTCCAATGGATTGATCAGTAACAAGCTACCCACCATTGAACTACATACTAGTGGAACCGACAACCGGAGATCCTTACTACAAGCACCACCAAGTATCCCCATACCAAAAGCACCACGCACACCATTATCACAACCACTTATCCACGTCCCACGAGCACCACCTATAACACCTCCAGAGCGAATACTACTGGCACGTGGACCACCAAGTATCCGCGTCCCACCAGCACCACCTATGCCACCTCCGCCTCCAGAGCAATAGGGCCACCTTGCTAATGATTATGATGAAACGATATCAAAATGTCAAATTTTTTATTTGACACGTTTGATAATTCTTACCGAATAATTGTATTACAAAATCGATCGTTGGATTGAAAAGTTTTATAACATAGATAATGTCTATAAAATATAACATTAATCATAAGTCATTTGATATGTCAATGAGATACATCAAAATTAATGTCTTATGAACTTTTTTAAAAAAAATAAATTCATTTTGATGTATATATCTTGTTGATGTATCAAATGATTTTCGATTAATGTCATATTTTATAGACATAATTTATGTTATAATATATTTCAATCCAACAGTCAATTTTATAAAATGACTATTCAATAAAAAAATATCGAAAATGTCATATTATTTTGACACATTAGTACTGCCATTTGATCCTAACGCTGTATATGAATGTGTGGTTTTTGCTTTTTTTTTTTTTTTTTTCTAATAGATTCACTGTGTTCATAAAATAAGATAAGTATTCCAAGAGTGGAAAAAGAAGATATATTTGGATCTGCAATTTTAAATTCGATAATTTGTCCTTTATGTTTAATTATGTATATGTGAATTGTGATTTTTTTTGGTACAGTGTGAATTGTGAATTTTAAATCTCTATTTTGGTGTTTTATTCCGTTTATGCATGTTTCTGGATTTATTGTTGTCAATTATTACCGCATTTTTATGTTGTAATTAATAATTTGAGATCGGACGATTTAGATTTAAAATATTGTTTTATAAAACAAAACACTCTCAACCATCGATTAGAGATTGGATAGCCCAAATTAGTTACATACAGTACTACATTGTAATTGCAGGAAATTTGATTTCTCCGTTCATACTCCATGTACATGTCTATTATTTATATTTATAAAATGTTTGTTTATAATTTTGGTTCCTTTTATAGATCGTTCACAAATTAGAGTTATGCTATTTGGTGTGAAGTACACATGCAAAATTCGACCAACACGTGAAAATGGTTGAGTAATACGATTCAGATCTTCAGCAATGGCTGATGATTTTCAGTTATATCATAAATGTCGAATCTTTTTAGTGTCAATTTTATGTTATATTTAGTCATATTGAGTCAATTATGTTAAGTTTTAAGGCATTTTACAAGAAGTTGAAGATCTAGATGCATAATAAAAAAAAAAGTAATTTAATACCGTGTGGTCCATGGGCCACATATCAAATATTAAACTGATATCGTGTGGTCCATGGGTTAAAAGGCCGAGAAAGGTAGAACCATAATTACTTCACTTGCATGTGTGAGTTTCTAATGAAAATTACCATTACGTCTATCACTACAAGAAAATGTCAATTTACTAGCTGCCACAAAGTGGAAAAACGGCCAAAAAGTGAAAAGTCTGGTACATTTAGTGGTGGCCATGATCGGCCGCAAAATAACGCACCGCAAACACTTACTGGCAGCCAAATCCAACGCAATCTGACACATGATGCAAGAACGCTGACATGCAACATAAATTCTAACTTAATTGATAAAATTGCTAAAATTGGTAGGTCAAATATCGCGACCAAAGTTTGAACTACAACTTCTCCGTTTGTATTTGGACAACACCGAATCTCTTCACATGTTTAGATAAAAGAAAAAGTTTGATTTCATACAATTAATTAAAACAATTGACGCGGTATGACCGAGCAACCAAAGACTTTATTTTTAATATAAAAAATGACTAATAGGTTTTTTTTATAAAAAGTTCAACAACGTTTAAATATAAGTTAGTCAAAAGTCAATCCTTGATAAACAAACAAAATGTGAGGGAGAATAACAGTATAATAATATCAATCCTTCGTAAACAGGTTAAATAAAATCGGTGCAAACAAAACTTTATTACCAATATTAAAGAAAAAGACTAATAGATTTTCTATTTTGTCTAAAAAGTCCAACAACGTACATTTATATATAAGTTAGTCAAAATTTAAATCAATGGGAATACTATTTGAACCCTGACTCTAACATATACAATGTCGTATCAACTGAGTTATGCTCAATGTGATGAGTTTTAAATTATTTAGATTAGATAAATTACAAAATTATCTCTGTGACATAATCATATATATTTTTTTAAATTAATTACTAAATTTCTTTTTTATTTTAAATTCAATATTGATTATTTTTCAATTATGTTTTTTTCCATTTTTTATTTTAAAATTAAAATATATTTTATAACGTAAATCCGTAAATTAATTTTTTATATATTCTATTGGTTTTTATCCCAGCTCAAATTGAAGATAATAATCTTAACTATAGAAACATAATAATATGATAATTTTCGAGTAACACACCAAACGAACCCTCAACATATAAAATTAATTTCTTCTTTTTTTCAATATTTTTCCGCTTGATCTTTATCAAACAGTAGTTGCTCTTCTAGACATTACTAAGCTTATGTTTTGTGTGTATAAATATATCTTGTTGTATTCATATATTTCTGTTTATATAAACAATTATGTAACACAATGGAACAACTACTATTTAGATCTATATATACACCATCTTATCTTATAAAAAGAAAATCTGGTATATACTAATTATTTGTGTCATACTCATAAATCCTTAAAAAACCTAGAAAGATGTCTTTTTTATCCTTGCTAGTTTTGTTTGTTGCAGTTATCAGCCTCACCAATATTGAAAGAAATCCCAAACAACAAATACATGTGCCGCCCAATGGACTGATGAATAACTAGCTACCCACCATTGAACCACATACCGGTGAACCTGACAACCGGAGATCTTTAATACCAGTACCACCAAGTAATCCCATCCCACAAAAACCACCAGATAACCCCAAACCACGAGTACCACCTAAAACGCCTCCAGAGCAAAGAGCACTGTAACAGCCTGGATTTTTAACAAGTAAATTGCTTAAAAAAAGGACTTTATCTCCTTAAAAAGTGGGGCTAAAATTTTATTTCTTTTAAAGAAGAATAATCGTTTGACATTACAAGTAATAAGTGTACAATGGTAAAACTATTTCATTTAAATTACAAGTTAAGAAAATCCCATAATTTTTTTATCCCCGCGCACGCATCAAGCAAAATCATCAATCATGGCTAACTCCTTGAGTACCTAAAATGTTAATTGTAAGGGTCAATTTCCTTATCGATATTGAATCATACTCACCATAAGAAAAATGTCACAAAAAAATAATAAAACACTCCACCAATCAAAAGTTTCAAAAAAATATATATAATTATTTAGTTTCCAAAAAGTAAGTGGTTAATTCGTAATCGATCACATAAAGAAACATATCATCATGGAGACAATTAATCACGCCATAAGCAACATCAAAGCAACACACCAAAACAACATATCGATGATAACAAACATGTACATATTTCAACAACACATATATAGTGTATGAGATGCAATTCCTAAACTCTCTAAATGCATGTGGTACCAAGGTCGGAGGTCAGAATTATTTTCCTGAAAACACTCATCAACGGCTTAACAACGGCTTATCAACGGCTTAACAACAACTTAGACACATGTATGAATGGATGACAATATCACAACCAACATCAATATGCAAACAAACAACAGCTTAACAACATCAATTCAACGGCTTAAATCAACATCAAGAAACAACGTCCATAAACAACAATAACAACATCAATAATCAACGGCTTAACAACAACGGCTTATAATTTAACAACAACAAAGAACAACTGACTTCTAAAATTAAATTATCTTTCCACAATAAATTCCACCATATAACTTTTATTTATAAAGTTAAGATTCTTTTTATTATTTTCTCTCAATAGACAAAAGCTCTACTATTATCTCATAACATAATCCTTATGTAATAGGAGTGTATGGGGAAAAAGCCCTTACCTCTCATTTACCCGAAAAATTCATCGAAGGTTAGATGAACCCTAGATTTCTTGGCCCCCTTTGCGTTCATTCTTCAAGAACCCTAGCTCTCCCTTTTTCCATGTTTCTCAATTTTACTAATTTTGTAAAAAGTGGTTAATCCTAATTCTCTTGTTTCTCATGTTATTTATAATAATTAATTATGTTTCTTTTCCGCAAAGTCATACTAATCCTTTCCTTTTATTTTCCTTATTTTTCTCATTCTTAATTTCCTAAAAGATCTACTAATTTGTTTCTAAGATTAAAAAATATATCTTTCTAACTATGTTTCTAAAATATATTCTAATTTGTTATAAAAATATATTCTATAAACATATCTCCAAAATATGTGAAATTAAAATATATCTTAAAGTTATGTGATCACAAATGTATATTTTTAAATTATAACTCAAAATATATTTCTACAATATATTCTAATTAATTACATTTCTCATCTCACCCCTATCCATCTCTTACGTGCGGCCACTTCTCTATATTATTGCATTTTCATTCGTCATCATTATTTACTAAATATGAATTATTTAATTAATAAATAAACACGTCAAAGCAAACTCATGTCATACGTCAGGTCAAACAACTAAATCCTAATAAAATATAACTAATAATATAATAATTAATAATATTCTAATAAATAATTATTTCTAAAATTCGGGGCATTACAACTCTCCCTCACTTAAAGAATTTTCGCCCTCGAAAATCATCTAAATAAAACAACCCAAGATTCAACCTTATTTACATTTCTTAGTCCGAAGAAAACAAAAATCTAATTTCTCCTTAATACTCTAATTCTCTTAAAAGATGAAGTTAAAACATTTTGACACGTAAAAAAAATAGTTATTTAATTAATTAAAATAAATTTCTCGGGTCTTACATCCGATCCACAAAAAATTTAGTTTCGCCCGCGAAACTAGACAAGATTTGGAGTGTAATTTTCAAAACTCTTTATGTAAGGTACTCTTTAATAATTGAAAACAATTAAAAAATTAATTAAAAACAAAGTAAGATTTCATATATTTTCTGCTGCGCACTATGATAACACAAATAATTTTTCGAACACTAGTTAAAAACAACATTAAGAGATCAGAGAATTTTATCACATGTATATAAAAATTAGACCGCAGGAAAACCACATATTCAATCAAGCATGCATACTCATATATACAGAAGCGCTCCCAATCCAAAAATATTTGTCCGAGGATTATTGCTCTGATACCAATGGTAACAGCCTGGATTTTTAACAAGTAAATTGCTTAAAAAAAAGGACTTTATCTCCTTAAAAAGTGGGGCTAAAATTTTATTTCTTTTAAACAAGAATAATCGTTTGACATTACAAGTAATAAGTGTACGATGGTAAAACCATTTCATTTAAATTACAAGTTAAGAAAATCCCATATTTGTTTATCCCCGCGCACGCATCAAGCAAAAACATCAATCATGGCTAACTCCTTGAGTACCTAAAATGTTAATTGTAAGGGTCAATTTCCTTATCGATATTGAATCATACTCACCATAAGAAAAATGTCACAAAAAAATAATAAAACACTCCACCAATCAAAAGTTTCAAAAAAATATATATAATTATTTAGTTTCCAAAAAGTAAGTGGTTAATTCGTAATCGATCACATAAAGAAACACATCATCATGGAGACAATTAATCACGTCATAAGCAACATCAAAGCAACACACCAAAACAACATCTCGATGATAACAAACATGTTCATATTTCAACAACACATATATAGTGTATGAGATGCAATTCCTAAACTCTCTAAATGCATATGGTACCAAGGTCGGAGGTCAGAATTATTTTCCTGAAAACACTCCTCAACGGCTTAACAACGGCTTAACAACAGCTTAGACACATGTATGAATGGATGACAATATCACAACCAACATCAATATACAAACAAACAACAGCTTAACAACATCAATTCAACGGCTTAAATCAACATCAAGAAACAACGTCCATAAACAACAATAACATCAATAATCAACGGCTTAACAACAACGGCTTATAATTTAACAACAACAAAGAACAACTGACTTCTAAACTTAAATTATCTTTCCACAATAAATTCCACCTCTCAATACACAAAGGCTCTACTATTATCTCATAACATAATCCTTACGTAATAGGAGTGTATGGGGAAAAAGCCCTTACCTCTCATTTACCCGAAAAATTCATCGAAGGTTAGATGAACCCTAGATTTCTTTGCCCCCTTTGCGTTCATTCCTCAAGAACCCTAGCTCTCCCTATTTCCATGTTTCTCAATTTTACTAATTTTGTAAAAAGTGGTTAATCCTAATTCTCTTGTTTCTCATGTTATTTATAATAATTAATTATGTTTATTTTCCGCAAAGTCATACTAATCATTTCCTTTTATTTTTCTCATTCTTAATTTCCTAAAAGATCTACTAATTTGTTTCTAAGATTAAAAAATATATCTTTCTAACTATGTGTCTAAAATATATTCTAATTTGTTACAAAAATATATTGTAAAAACATATCTCCAAAATATGTGAAATAAAAATATATCTTAAAGTTATGTGATCACAAATGTATATTTTTAAATTATAACTCAAAATATATTTCTACAATATATTCTAATTAATTACATTTCTCATCTCACCCCTATCCATCTCTTACGTGCGGCTACTTCTCTATATTATTGCATTTTCATTCGTCATCATTATTTACTAAATATGAATTATTTAATTAATAAATAAACACGTCAAAGCAAACTCATGTCATACGTCAGGTCAAACAACTAAATCCTAATAAAATATAACTAATAATATAATAATTAATAATATTCTAATAAATAATTAGTTCTAAAATTCGGGGCATTACAACTCTCCCCCACTTAAAGAATTTTCGCCCTCGAAAATCATCTGAATAAAACAACCCAAGATTCAACCTTATTTACATTTCTTAGTCCGAAGAAAACAAAAATCTAATTTCTCCTTAATACTCTAATTCTCTTAAAAGATGAAGTTAAAACATTTTGACACGTAAAAAAAAAAGTTATTTAATTAATTAAAATAAATTTCTCGGGTCTTACATCCGATCCACAAAAAATTTAGTTTCGCCCGCGAAACTAGACAAGATTTGGAGTGTAATTTTCAAAACTCTTTAACTCTTTATGTAAGGTACTCTTTAATAATTAAAAAATATTAAAAAATTAATTAAAAACAAAGTAAGATTTCATATATTTTCTGCTGCGCACTCTGATAACACAAATAATTTTTCGAACACTAGTTAAAAATAACATTAAGAGATCAGAGAATTTTATCACATGTACATAAAAATTAGACAGCAGGAAAACCACATATTCAATCAAGCATGCATACTCATATATACAGAAGCGCTCCCAACCCAAAAATATTTGTCCGAGGATTATTGCTCTGATACCAATTGTAACAGCCTGGATTTTTAACAAGTAAATTGCTTAAAAAAAAGGACTTTATCTCCTTAAAAAGTGGGGCTAAAATTTTATTTCTTTTAAAGAAGAATAATCATTTGACATTACAAGTAATAAGTGTACGATGGTAAAACTATTTCATTTAAATTACAAGTTAAGAAAATCCCATATTTGTTTATCCCCGCGCACGCATCAAGCAAAAACATCAATCATGGCTAACTCCTTGAGTACCTAAAATGTTAATTGTAAGGGTCAATTTCCTTATCCATATTGAATCATACTCACCATAAGAAAAATGTCACAAAAAAAATATATATATAATTATTTAGTTTCCAAAAAGTACGTGGTTAATTCGTAATCGATCACATAAAGAAACACATCATCATGGAGACAATTAATCACGTCATAAGCAACATCAAAGCAACACACCAAAACAACATCTCGATGATAACAAACATGTTCATATTTCAACAACACATATATAGTGTATGAGATGCAATTCCTAAACTCACTAAATGCATATGGTACCAAGGTCGGAGGTCAGAATTATTTTCCTGAAAACACTCCTCAACGGCTTAACAACGGCTTAGACACATGTATGAATGGATGACAATATCACAACCAACATCAATATGCAAACAAACAACTGCTTAACAACATCAATTCAACGGCTTAAATCAACATCAAGAAACAACGTCCATAAACAACAATAACAACATCAATAATCAACGGCTTAACAACAACGGCTTATAATTTAACAACAACAAAAAACAACTGACTTCTAAAATTAAATTATCTTTCCACAATAAATTCCACCTCTCAATACACAAAGGCTCTACTATTATCTCATAACATAATTCTTATGTAATAGGAGTGTATGGGGAAAAAGCCCTTACCTCTCATTTACCCGAAAAATTCATCGAAGGTTAGATGAACCCTAGATTTCTTTGCCCCCTTTGCGTTCATTCCTCAAGAACCCTAGCTCTCCCTTTTTCCATGTTTCTCAATTTTACTAATTTTGTAAAAAGTGGTTAATCCTAATTCTCTTGTTTCTCATGTTATTTATAATAATTAATTATGTTTCTTTTCCGCAAAGTCATACTAATCCTTTCCTTTTATTTTTCTTATTTTTCTCATTCTTAATTTCCTAAAAGATCTAATAATTTGTTTCTAAGATTAAAAAATATATCTTTCTAACTATGTTTCTAAAATATATTCTAATTTGTTACAAAAATATATTCTAAAAACATATCTCCAAAATATGTGAAATTAAAATATATCTTAAAGTTATGTGATCACAAATGTATATTTTTAAATTATAACTCAAAATATATTTCTACAATATATTCTAATTAATTACATTTCTCATCTCACCCCTATCCATCTCTTACGTTCGGCCACTTCTCTATATTATTGCATTTTCATTCGTCATCATTATTTACTAAATATGAATTATTTAATTAATAAATAAATACGTCAAAGCAAACTCATGTCATACGTCAGGTCAAACAACTAAATCCTAATAAAATATAACTAATAATATAATAATTAATAATATTCTAATAAATAATTAGTTCTGAAATTCGGGGCATTACAAGCACCACCTCAATAAAGATTATTATTTATTATATATATGAATGTATGGTGTTTTTAATAGATTCACTGTGTTCATAATAATATAAAATAAGTATTCCAAGAGTATAAAAAGAAAACATGGATCTGTAATTTTTAAATTCAATAATTTGTGCTTTATGTTTAATAATTTGGTATATGTGAATTGTGAATTTTAAATATACATGTTAGTGCTTTCCATCCATACTCCATGTACATTTCTATTATTTTTATTTATAGAAAATATTTGCTTATAATTTTTGTTTCCTTTTATAGATCGTTCACAAATTTGAGAACTTTAGCTTCCATAAATATGCAATTTTGGTATTTTCAAGTTTTAAGATGTTGAACATTAATTTTCAAGAAAATTTGATATTTTCTTGTAATATTGTAAGGTGACAAAATCAGTGTATGTTGCTTAAAAAGAAGGTACACTACAAGAAAACTTCAATTTATTGACAAATTTTAATAACACTTATTGAGGGCTTAAGTCCTCGGTAAGTTAGTGACAACCTAAACCCTCTGTAAATGAAAAAAAAAGCCCTCACAAATTTACTGACGACCTAAACCCTAAAAAAAAACCCTCAATTATTAAAAAATAAAAAAAACCATACTTTAATATCATTTTTTATTTTTATTACTAATAATAACTATGTATTTGACCTTCTTTTTGCTCTCCCATCCACAAAAGGCACAACCACAACACCATGTGCATCAGCAAAAGCACAACACGAGTTTGTGAACAACATGAGTTTGTGAACAAAATGTATGCTCTAAAAGCACAACAACACCATGTTCAACATCTAGAATTTTCTGATTCAATTCTTATTTTAGGGAAAAAAATTAAATTACATGTTCAACAATCAAATACAGGAAAAATTAAATTACATGTGGAACAACAACTTTCGTCCTTCACCACCTGTTTCTAAGAGGATTCATTCTTTCTTCTTCTCCAATTCGTCTTTCTCTTCCATCAATCATCTTCAATATTGTTGCCGTCCATGAGTTTGCAAATCTGGGACTGAATTTGTGAACAAACAAAGCTTGGGAATAATCTTGGACGGAAGAGAATGAATGATATGAACTTGTTTTGGAATGATTTTGTTAGATCTGGGTTTCTCATAAAAGAGGATGAATATGAATCTATTTTGCAAGAAGAACAAGAAGAATGAATGTTACTGGCCTGAGATTCAATCCAAGGAAGAGAAAAAAAAAAGCCCAGATTTCGGATTTTTTTTTTTTTTTAAATATGCCCAGATTTTGTGACGGCCTAAGTCGTCGCTAAGCCATCAATGTGTGTCAGTACATGCAGGTCCATCAAAAATTTTGTGACGGTTCAAGCCGTCGCTATATATACAATACTGACGGACGTGGCCGTCACAACTTTCATCACATCCTTTACTGACGGCCAAGGCCGTCGCAAAATTTAGCGACGCCTGTTTTCCTGACGCCTAGTAGCCGCCAGCTGGCGGCCAATAGCTACTAATTTAGCGACGACTTTTCCCTTGTAGCAAGGGCCTTTGGCCGTCGCAAAATCCTGTTTTTCTTGTAGTGGCATAATCTTTTTAATTAGATTAAAAACCAACAACTATATTTCAAATTTTCAATAACACTTCCAGAAATGAAGAAAAGCAGCATTTAGCCACGGTTAATTAACATAACAGCGGAAATGAAGAAATCTGTGGGGTGCCTTTCTGATTTTGGATTACGAGTTGAATCTTGATTAGGTGTTCCGCATATATACGGCACTTATGTTATGTAGTTCCTTTTTACCGGTCTCTGTTCGTCTTGACCAGAAACTTGATTATTAATAAATTTTGCCATTTAAAAAAAAAAAACAGCGGATTGAATTATTGTCAAGGTTTTAAAAAATGTTCGCGGTCGCGTCTCGGTTACGTAAAGGTTTTCACGATTTCAGTCGGTATAGGTTTAATGACGCTAATTGCGGTCGTCGCGGTGTGAATTAATCACAATTTGTTCTTTAATAAGAAATGTTGTGATAACAGTAATGTTATCGGCACCTGCCAAAACTGTTTTGTCGCGGCCGTTTTCGCGGTCGCGGATCATTTTTCATTGACTTTGTCTTTTGTGAAATGGAGAAGTTGCTGAGTTGAACGTTATAATCGAAGCTTGAACCATAATTATTTCACTTGTATATCTGTGAGGTTCTAATGAAAATTATCACTACATCTGTCTACAAAAAATATATAATTAACTATCAATTTATCCTTCCTAACCAAAAATATACCATTAAATTAATTAACATGTGGTTTGGTTATTTTTATTTCTCAGCTCCCTCCAATGAAAATTTTGGTTTTATAAAAATAAATTAAAACAAGTGACGCGGTATGACCATGAAAACAACTTTATTTTCACTATAAAAAAAAACAACTAGGTTTTTATTTTTGTATTAAAAGTCGAACAATGTTTAAATATAAGTTAGTCAAAAGTCAAACTTCATTGAGTTTTTTCTTTCTTTCTAAATCCTCAAAAAAGAATTTTATATTTCTAATAAAATTGTGGAAAGGAAGACACTTCTTTAATGTGAAAAAATTAAATAAATATTTTCTAAATGACAGATTCTTAAGTCAAAATTCACCGAGTTTTTTATTTCTTTCTAAATGACGGATTCTTAAGTCAACATATTCCATTAGGAGGGTAAATCAAATAAACAAATAGCACAGGAGATAATCTCAAAAAAATTTACAGAAGATAAAAAAAATTAGCCTATTTTACAGAGGGTAAAAGTCTATTTACCCTATTTTTAATATATAAAAATTGACTAATAGATTTTTATTTTCTTATAAAAAGTCCAACAATGTTTAAATATAAGTTAGTCAAAAGTCAATCCTTGATAAACAAACTTAATATGAGGGAGAATAATAGTATAATAATATCAATCCTTTGTAAACAAGTTACTAATTGAACTTTGACTCCAACATATGCAATGTTCCTACCAACTGAGTTATCATCAAGGGGACAAGTTTTAAATTTTTTAGATTAGATAAATTAAAAATTTATCTTTGTGACATAATCATATATTTTAAAAAATTAATTACTAATTTTCTTTTTTTTTTTAAATTTAATATTGATTAATTTTTAAGATTTTTTTATTTAACAATTGAAAATATAATTTATAAGGTAAATCTGTAAATTAAATTTTTATCTATTCTATTGGTTTTTATCCCGAGTCAAATTCAAGATAATAATCTTAACTGTAGAGAGATGATATGATAATTTTCAGTAACACACCAAACGAACCCTTAACATATAAAATTAACTTCTTTTTAAAAAACATTTTTCTGCCTGACTTTTGTCAAAGAGTGGTTTGCTCTTCTAGACATCCAGCATATTTACCGAGCTTATGTTTTGTGTGTATAAATATAACTTGTTGTATTCATATATTTCTATTTATATACACAATTATGTAACACAACAGAACAACTACTATTTATATCTATATATATTATATACACCATTATTGTGTCATATTCATACATCTATTAAAAAAAAAAACAAGAAAGATGTCTTTTTTATCCTTGCTAGTTTTGTTTCTTGTAGTTATCAGCCTCACCAATATTGAAGGAAATCCCAAGCAACAGATACATGTGCAGCTCAATACATTGATCAGTAACCAGCTACCCACCATTGAACCACATACTAGTGGACCCGACAACCGGAGATCTTTACGACAAGTCCCACCAGATGAACCCCCTACACAGGTACAAGTACCACCAGATGAACCCCCTCCACAAGTACCAGTTATAACGCCTCCAGAGTCTCACTAAATATAATGTATGGTTTTAGCCTCTTTTTAATAGATTCACTGTGTTCATAATATATAGTAAGTATTCCAAGAGTAGAAAAAGAAACTATCGATCTGTAATTTTAAACTCAATAATTTGTCCTTTATGATTAATTTGGTAATATGTGAATTGTGAATTTTAAATATATATGTTAGTGCTTTGTTCCATCCATACTCCATGTACATTTCTATGATTTATATTTATAGAAAATATTTGCTTATAATTTTTGTTTCCTTTTATATATTGTTCACAAATTTGAGAAATCTTTCATAAATTTGCAATTTTGATATTTTTCAAGTCTTAAGATGTTGAACATTAATTTTCAAGAAAATTTGATATTTTTGTTCAAAAAAAAAAAATTGATATTTTCTTGTAATATTGTAAGGTAACAAACTTAGAGCAAGTTGCATAAAAAAAATAAAAATTCAAGAGTATGTTGCTGCTTAATCTTTTTAATTAGATTAAAAAACCAACAAATATATTTCAAATTTTTACGGTGCGTTTGTTTTAACTTTAAAAAAAATGATTTTTTCTTTGTGTTTTTGAGAATAGATTTTATAAAATCGTTTTTCAAAATATTATAAAAAAAATTTATATTCGTTTTTTCTAAATTCAATTACTAATTTTGACATTATATAGCATAAACGTACATTATTGAAGATCAAAACATAGTCAAAATCTCAATTTTTATAAAAAGTTGTATTTCAAAAATGAACATTTAAGGTAAATCACAAAGTTTGTGCAAATTCACTCAACGCGAGCAAATTCACGTAAAAGAGCAGTAAAACTAAATGTTTTTGGAAAAGATAAATTGCATTAAAATTGTAAAAAGGGTTACATAAATTAAAAGTGGTACGCAAGAACATACATTTCCTGTCATTCGTTTCTCTCTGCGCTGGTACTTTGAGTTTCTAGGAATGTGTAAGTAAAATGCGACCCCTAATTCAAAATAGTAAATTAGTATTTATAGCTAATACAAATAACTACTGAAATAACTGCCTATAAATGAGCAACTAAACCTTTGAACGTGGGTCTTGGCACGTTTGCACGTTCTGTGAACTTCGCTTCCAACTGCTTCTCAATCGAAATCGAAATCCTGGACCTCTTGAATTTGGCTAAGTCCACAAGACACAGAAATCTACTTCGATTCAAATCGAAGTCCTGCACCATCAAAAGGCAAAAATACTTAGAATATTTTGCCATGTTATGAATCTCAAACGTTTGCATGTATTTTTAAATATATTTTTAGTTTAATTAAAAATACAGGCTAATAAATTGCCCCCAAGAAATGTTCCTTTCGATTTGAACAAGAGAGAGAAAGGGGACATTTTTTAAGACTCAAATCAATTTTCCATGTTCCCAAGGAAACGGTGCTGACGTAATCCCACTACTGCCATCAATGGAAATAACTGTCACCTCAATCCCCACATTTCATCATCACGTTTTCGATTTTGACAATCAAATTTGACACGTGTCACTGACGGGAGCTGAAAGAGTGAAGAAGAAACGAATTTTCATTTAATTAATTCGTCTAATCATGATCCTATAAATAGGGTTTCAGAAAAGGGTTTTCACTTTTCACATCATTTGCAACTAGACTTCACCATTATCGCGCAGCTTCCTCTGCAATCTCCAACCTTTCCGTCACCTTCTTTTACATTTCCGCCATTTTTAATTGTCAAAAGCTTCGGCTTTCCCTGACATTCAAAACAAACCGTTCATTTTCCTTTACAGCTTGTTTGGTTTAATAGAAATGCAAACGAGAGAGATAGGGACGAGAGAGATACAAGAGAAATGGTTACTTTTTCTGTTTGGAGCTGCGCAGAAACACAGAAGAGAGTAAAAAATGGTGGGTCCTACCACCTTTTTGTTTCTTCTCAAACCAGCGAAGAAAATGGCACTGAAGGCTTTTTTTATTCATTTCCGATTCTGCCCTTTATTTTTTAATTGTAAAACGTCATTGCAATTGCAACACTGTGTACATATTGCATCACCGTTTAGATTGCATAGCATGCACCACTAGATTTTTTTTAAGAAGATGGCACCACTAAAATTTAGATACATATAATTTATATTTTTATAAAATTTAAAAATGCAACAATGAGTGAGGGGTGGTACGAAAATGGAAACTGGTAGAACAATTTTTGTTTGAATGGATGGTTGGTTTAAGTATGTTATTAATTTTTTTATATAATTAATTTTTTTTTTATATAATTAACTTATTTATTAATGATGATGGAGTACTTTACAAAAGTTTTACTAGATAATTGCAAGGTCATTTTTGTCAATTTATAAAATTATTCAATTTCTCTCTTCTCTATCTCTCTTCTCTTTCTATTAAACCAAACAATACCTTAATTCTACTCTATTTCTCACTTATTTCTCTCTTCTCTTACTCTCTCTTACAACCAATCAAAGCATTAAATATTTCTCAATGGCTTCTATCTCTAGAATCCAAGACGTTCCTCTAGCTGGCAGGTGGAGCAAGTTCATCACTAAAGGTGACGATGACTTCGTTCCAGAGTTTCAAGGTTCTCCTGAAGACAGGGAGAAATGGTATTCAAACGTCATCATACCATTTGGGATTGGTAAAGCCACTCATGCTCTTGGAGGTCCACTCCAACAACTTGAAGCACTAATACAGAAGGTAAACACAATCTTTCCTGGCTTCAAAACTTGTGAACCGCGTGTGTTTAATACTGCTCCTTATAATTTCGAGTATTTAAAACACTCTCATAAATCCTTTCGCTTTGAGCCCAAATTTGGGCATGAGGCTTATGTTCCTTGGCTTAATAGAGTCCAAAAAGCATTTTTAGACGTTTGGATGAGATATGGAATCTATGAACTCATCCAGCTTTCTAGAAAGCCATTGGAATATCAACCTGATATGCTCATGGCTGCCTTCCATTTCTTCGAAAAGTCCACCAACACATTTCAATTTAGATGTGGCATGTTAACTCCTACCCTCTTCAATGTGGCTGCCATCACTGGCCTTAGCCCACTAGGAAAATCCTATAACCCTGCTGACTCAAACAACACGGTTCAATTAAAGTATAAGGAGAATGCTTTCACTAAGTGTATTGCTGAGAACAACGTTTAAATTTAAGTTAGTAAACAGTCAATCCTTGATACATGTAACACCCTAATCGATAGACATACTATAATTAACTTAAATTAAGATCATGCATCAATCAAGGCGTTACATAATAAAAATTTCAAATAACGAACATGCATATATTCATTTTTATAGCAACGGAAGCATTAATATCCATAATCATTACTCATAGTAATTAAATCCCAAACATGGAAGTCATAAAATCATATTACAATTTGGACTAGGTCCTTCAACCACAAGGCCTATCCACATTAATCCAAAATAAATCCAAATACTCAAGTTATAGATAAGTTAAGATAATTAGCAAGGTCATACATAGCCTCAAACAAACGAACTAAGATACTAATCCTAGCAAGGTTACAAGTATCAGAGCAAATCCTAGATTTCTAAGGTTTCTAGAATTTCCTACTCTTCATCCTTACCAAGCTAAGCTAGTAAACACAAGCTAACTCCAAAGCCATGGAATCACTTCTCAAGTGAAGAATCTGGACCCAAACCATACACATACACAAAATAGAGAGTTAGTTATAATTCAAGTTCATAATAATAAGTATAGCATATACTTACATTATGTAAAATAATCATATACATAATTGACGCATATTCGTCATATGGCATAATAACAATATTCATGGTAAAGGCAATATCATACTCATTATCAATTGACCGAGACATTAAATTGAAGTTACACTATCCAATCATTCACAATCATAATGGAAAATAATGGCAATTACCAACTAACAAGTAGGATGCACAATTATCCTAATGCAACTAATGTCATCACTTATTGTGTATCAACCTAGACACATCTAATGCATGTGGTACCCGCATCAAGTCAGTTTTAAGTCTTGGGGGACTTCGCTCAAGTTGACTCATGGATGCATGAATGCATACATACCAAACAATAATTATAACACTATACATCTACACATGAATAATAGGTCACTCATCCTAATATTCTTTCTCAAGTTCGCATCATCATATCATCATTAAGGTATACATCCAAGCAAGGCATAACAATACTTATTAACTAAGTTAATCATAAGTCATCATCAACAATTTCAATCTATTACACTTATATAAGCATATCACTCTCATATAATCTCAAGGTTCAATGAATCTAATCTTATATCATGTTATAAGATCATAATTCAATCATAATATAAACATGAATCTCTTTTATTCCACAAAAATCACTTTTATCACAGACAAGATTCGCCTGGGCGAGCTCGTGGCGAGCTAAGTCAGAGAGCAGCAGTGCAGCTCGCCCCTAACTCGCCACCACCTCGCCATCCTACTCGCTACTACTCGCACTACAAGAAAAACGCGTTTTTGCGACGGCCAAAAGCCCTTGCTAATGGCTGAAAGCCGTCGCTAATCACTAAGCTACTGGCGACCAGCTGGCGACCAGCTGGCGTCCTCTGGGCGTCGCTAAAACAGGCGTCGGTAAGTTTTGTGACGGCTCAGGCCGTCAGTAATGACCAGGACGGATTTTGCGACGGCCACTGATCGTCACTAATGCATAACGGTCAAATCTGGGAATTTCAGGTTGCGACGGCTTTTGCGACGCAAAATCTGGGCGAATTTTTTAAAAAAAAAAAAAATTTATTTTTGGAAAAAAATTAAATATTTTTTTTTTTAAAAAAATAGTTAACAAAAATTAAATATTATGTTTTGAATTTATAATTGATTACTTTTCTTTAAAGTAAAATTCAATAATAATTAAAATTAAATATTATGTTTTGAATTTATAATTGATTACTTTTCAATTAATATTAACACATAAAATTAATGCCTTTATCAATTTAAAAAAATCATCCTAAACTAAAAATTTGTTTGCAAACATAACTTTTTCTATCAAGAGACACACATAAACTATTGAAGCAAGAGTTCTTAATTAATTTATGAAGACTTTCAAATAACTAAAATATCTAACACCTTTTATATATTGGCATGATATTCCTTCATAAAGCTTCAATCAAGCAAAATATACACAAATATGAGAGACCTCACTACACATAATCAAGAGGCCAAACAACGATGTACATTTCAAAGAGAAAAATATCATATCTATCTTATATTTCAAAGCACACCTACGACCAGTTGCAGAAAGCGGAATCACAGCAAAAACTAGTAGCACCTAACTCTAAATTCTCTAATCAACACCAAAAACTAGTAGCAAGCCAAAACAGAACATGATTCAACACAAAACAAATTTATTGGACAGTCCTTAGAATGAACAACTAGCACCGACATACTTCTGCCCGAGGCTAGACCATAGAACGAAGACCGGCTCCCTTTCAATCTAAAGCGAGAATCCATGAGTAGTGATAGCATTTGCTCAGGTCATTGTTTCATTTGTGATTGGGAGCACATAAAATTGAGCACATATAAATATAAATAAAAGGAGAAAAAATTGAATTTTGATGATAAATAAAATAAAGATATGTGGGGTAAGTGAAGTTGAAGGGTAGACTTACACTTGCAAGGAAGCTGAACTTTTGCACTTGGTGAAATAAAACATATTTAAACCTAAACTGAAACCAGCTATAGTTAGCATTTCAACAAGAAGATTAAAACATAGTTTCAAATTTGGATCAATCCACACTCTAAAGCTAAAGAATTTCATTTAAATTGTAGCTAACTTTCAACCTTAGTTAATCATGATCCACTAGTCAAAAAGACAATCTATTTACTGTCATCCATACTAGTCACAGACTGTTCTTCATCTTTTTTCCAAATTTGAAACCAGTAAAATAGTTTATCAAAGTGAAAACATTTGGAGGTAAAATAATAGTTACCCTAAGCCAATTAAAAACAACATACACATTGATGCTGCGAAAGGACAGTGTACAATAAAAGAAGATTGCCTATATAAATAAGAAGCTTATACAGGCCAGTTAGTTATATAGAAAGTCATAAAAAAAGGAAATACCATTAACATAATAAGAAAATGGAAACAAAACCAATAAATAAAGAGAAGATAAAGGGGATATCTGCACTTGCAATTACAAGAACACAATTGCTGAGGTATAAATAAAAGCATATGTACATCAAGCTGAGACAATTGTTTTTCAAACTATAATATAAAGGAACAATGTTATAAAATTTTCCATTCACCTACACAAATTGCAAGTTACCAGCTACAAAAGCGGGAAGAATAAGAGTCGCAAGAGGTTGTTAAGAGTTGTAATTAAATATTGGAAATCATACTACAGCGAGAAGTCATACTAAGATGCATGTTATGACTAGAGATAACCGGAAGAACATTACCCTATTGTATCATTGCACGCCAAATACCAACTCAAAGCTCCCCATTATCTCACGTGCAAGTTTGACTGTCGCCAAATAACTCATCCCAAATCCCTTATTTCTTGTATAATGAAGACATAATCAACCCATATCTCTGACCAACGGTAGCACTTCCATTTACACACTAAAGGAATCTGTCAATGAATGAAGCATTAACCATACAAGATAACAAACCAAAGAATTACTAGTTAAAAAATTACAGATGCTAACCTTACATGATTCCTCCAAAATTTACAATATTTAGAAACCTGAACTTATGATCAAAGTACCTATAATCTCTCTCGTTTTCAGTGTAAATCTCTAGGAAAATCAAACAAACATATAAACCAAGTTAATAGAATTTAGAGGAATCGCCTGAAAGAACATAAATTTGAATGAACAACTTAGTTAAATAGAAAAGAGTGTGTAGACAAAAAAGGTACCTCAGCAAGAACTTTGTTGATGAGTTCCTCAACAATAACAATGGCATCACAAGTGACTTGGATTTTGGCACCAGATTGCAATTGAAGGACACCCACCCTCCCTTTGTTGATTGTTTCTCAACCTTTTCCAATGATGACACCCACCCTTCTATTAGGGATTTGAATACGTGGATATAATCGAAGAAGCAAAACATTGACTCGTCAGGTCTGCACAAAATAATAAAAAAAAATCGATTGATTAATTAATCATGAAAGAGGTAAAACTCTAACAACAAAATTCCCTTTCCCTGCTACTGCTACTTCTGTGTGTAGATGATTAACAACCCAGAAAAAAATAAAAAAAAACCCAAACACAAAATTAACAACATCAACTAACACAAAATTAACAACTCAAACACTATCTAGGAAACACCATTCACAATTTCACATAGAAGACAACAAGGGTAGATGATTTAGGGTTTAGAATTTGGAAGGAAAAATACCTGTTGTTAGATGATTGAGAGTGGCCAGTGTGGTGGCGTCAGCGACGATGGTGGCTATGGGAACGGTGGCCGGCGACAGCGACGAATACGATGGTTGTTGGTGGTGGTAATGAGAAACGCGTGCGAGGGTGAAGCAGAGGGAGAGGAAAAGGTAGCGTTATGTTTGTTTTTTTTTTTTGTGGTGTAGTGTTATGTTTGTTTTATCGTGACAACACACTCCTTTCAATTTTAATTTTTTTAATATCTAAAATATATATATATATATATATATATATATATATATATAATTTTTAAAAAAATATCCTGAAATCTAAAATATTATTTTTTTTTCTAACACTTATTTTTTTATAAAGTCTTTTTTTCTTTCAAAAAAATAATAAGTCTTTGTTTTTTTCTTTAACACAAATGATGTCTTTCACTTATTATTACTATTACTATAACAATTTTTTACCAACACTTATTTTATTTAGAATTATTCTTTTAATAACTATAACTATTATATTTTGTATATTAGATAAATAAAAGATATCAAAAATATAAAAAAAAAAAGTTTGTATATTAAAATTCAATAATAAAAAAATTAAATAAAAATATAATATATTCAACCCCCACAATAATTTACTGAGGGCTTAGGTCGTCGGTAAATTTACCAAGGGCTTAAGCCCTCAATAATTGTAAGTGTTAGAATTTTACAGAGGGCTTAGGTCGTCAGTAAATTTGTGAGGGCTTTTTTCTCATTTACTGAGGGTTTAGGCCGTCTGTAACTTACTGAGGGCTTAAGCCCTCAATAGGTGTTATTAAAATTCGTCAATAAATTAAGGTTTTCTTGTAGTGTCGCCATGGCGAGCTCATAGTTTTTGGGCAGCGTCAAGAACCATGAATACTCGCCATAGCGAGCACTATACTCGCCCTAGTGAGCCAACACAGAAAGGAAAACTCTGCTTTCGGGTTAAAGTTCAAAATCATTAAAAATTCCAATTTTCAACATGTGAATCCCTAAAGCCAGTGGCGGTGCTCGGACCCTGACTCAGGGGGTGCAAATTTTTAATTGACAATTTAATATATATATATATATATATATATATATATATATATATATATATATATATTAAATTGTACTGAAAAAATTATATGTTTGACAATTGTTCGCTACATGGTTTCATATTTTGAAATGCCGAATAATCAATTTATTATTGATATTTTTCGACATAAGTATTGAGTACATTAGGAATATATCAAATAAAAAAGAAATCAAACCGGTATATAAGTATTGATTTGGTAACAACACAAATACACAATCAAGTGGTTAGTTTTCTTATTAATCGATATTGATCAATTTTTTGTATCTATCACTTGAGTATATAATAACCAGATATTAGCTTCAAGAAAACACTAATTTTTACATGGCTAAAATTGAAACAAATTTGTGGATGGCTTAGTTAGAAACCGTATAACAAAAAATCAAAGATGCATTTCAACCAAATTATAAACAAGCAACCAACGAAACACACAAATATGTTATTAGAACCCCCTATTGAATAATCAATCAACCAATTTATCACTATTGAAAAATATATAAAATAAATCTAAAATTTTAAGACTCATTTTTTTATTGATTATTTTGGTGTTGTTTCAAGATTTGTTGGATGATTTATCACTATTTTACGTATTTAGTTTGGTCTTTTGTTTGAGAGGATTTAATTTTAGAGAGAAATTGATTTTTTATTTTTTTTATAATAGTGAAAAGTATTAAGTAATAATAGAATTATATGAGTATAGGAGAGTAAGTTATAAGCCACTTAAATCAAATTTAAAAATAATAAATGAAATGAATTAAATAAATAAAACAAAATGACAAAATAAGTACTAATATTAAATGACAAAATTGAAAGTTGAGCAAGAATTCCAAACTTTAAGTGCAGGGTGCAACATCAAAAAATCAGGGTGTGCAAGTCTACTTTTCAATAGGATAGTAGGAATAATAACCAAAAGTCAGGGTGTGCATATGCACCCCCTCGTGTCTATGCAGCACCGCCCCTGCCTAAAGCTATCAACTTTAAGCATATATATCATGTATAAGCCTAGAAGTACAAATTTTAATATCATCAAACATCATTTCATGGTAAAAGTAAGGATTTTTCTTCATTTTATTCAAAACTCATATTCAAATATCAACAACAACAAATCATTCATAGAACACAAATTTGATCATGGGAATTCAAAATAGAAGCATATAGTAACATGTTAACATCAAACAACAACATATTAGACTATAAACACATTCCCTTGATTCTCATTCTCAACCAAAAGAGATGAGAGGGTTTGGGTGTGGAGAGTAGACTTCTCCCCCCTCTTTGATCATCTCACAAGAATTAATAACCACTCTCTAACCTTGTTTGAAGCTTTAATCTTTTAGCTCTATACTTGAATCCCTTCTACTCTCTTCAAGCTTGAACTTCTCTCTCTACCTCCTTTCTAAGCAAATGGTGTTATGAGAGCTCTTGGTCTCTACTCCAAGTTTCTATTCAAACCTAAATTAACAAAAGACCAAAATGTCTCTCTTACTAACTTAAGCCAAATTTACTAAACTCCAAACATTTCCTTAAAATGCCTCCACTCATAACTCCCTTCTTCTTATCCTCTACTCTTTCCTCTTATAGCCAAATACTATGATTAATCACTAAATTACACTAAATTACTCCAAAAAAAACTAATTAACATCTAATCAAATAAAATAAGTCTAATTAAATGAAAATAAATAAATACGGGCGTTACAATACACAACTTAACGTGAGGGAGAATAACAGTATAATAATATAAATCCTTCGTAAACAAGTTACTAATTGATACATGTATGTGGATCTATTGTAAACAAATTCTAATTATAAATAAAATTTTTAAATCTGTAATTTTTTTTTATCTATCCTATTGTCCTGCTCAAATTCAAGATAATAATCTTAACTACAGATACATAACATGATAATTTTTGAGTAACACACCAAACGAACCCTTAACATATCAAACTAACTTCTTCTTTTTTTTAATATTTTTCTGCTTGACTTTTATCAAACAATAGTTGCTCTTCTAAACATCCGCCATATTTACCGAGCATATGTTTTTTGTGTATTAATATAACTTCTTGTATTCATATATTTCTATTTATACACACAATTATATATGTAACACAACAAGACAACTACTATTTATATCTATATATATACACACCATCTTATAAAAGGAAAATCTGGTATATACCAATTATTTGTGTCAATGTGTCATACTCATACTTTTATTAAAAAACAAGAAAGATGTCTTTTTTATCCTTGCCAGTTTTGTTTATTGCAGTTATTGGCCTAACCAATATTGAAGGAAATCCCAAGCAACAAATACATGCACAGCCCAATGGATTAATCACTAACCAGCTACCCACCATGAAACCTGACAACCAGAGGCGGAACTACTTGGGGGCTGTGGTGGGCCATGGCCACCCCCAAAAAAAAAAAAATTTTACCATAGGAAAATACGAAAATACTCTTGGCATATTTAATATATTACAAATGTATTTTTCACTATAATGACAAATCTTTATTATTATATGAAAACTAGTGAAACCTTTTCCTCTTCTTTCTTTTCTGCGTACTACAGACAAAATACTCCCGCTCTGTTACTACTCACGCATCCTCTGTTCGTTTTCGCTTCATCTCCTTCTCTAGCTCGATCAACGACAACTTCTCTAAAAGCTTTATCTCCTCTCTATGAAACGTGACGGCACAAACGCTCTCCTTTAAGACCGCTCACTTGCGGCGACGAACGACGGCGAGTTGCAACCCCTTCTCCCTCTCCGTGACACTTCTCTGTTTTTGGAAAGGTAAGATAAGTTCTCTCTCTTTAATCAACACATTGTTGTTCGGTTATTTTGAATGAATGATTTTAGGGTTTAGAAATTTTGTGAACTGTGATTTCTTGAAGGAGATTTAGAAATTACAATATGTGGTTTGATGTTGAGAATCTGGAACTGATCACAACCTCTGAAAAATTGTTGGTAAAGAATTGATTGTTGTTTGAAGTATTGATTGTTGTTGGTTTGTGTTGTGTTATTATTTCATATCAGTGACAAGGGATATAAATTAAATTGAAACAAGAATAGAAACAGAGGAGAGGTATTGTTGCTTCACACACAATATTGATTTACAAAACTGATATACAATATAACATACAACATGCCTTTATATAGGCTTTTAATTCTTAATTCTTAATCTTGTTTATTGTTGGATTGATTATAGACTTACAAGTTGTTTGCCTTGTTTAGTGTTGCTTTTCATTGTTTTCCTTGGGTGTGCGTGTGATTGTATTTGTATTATGGATGCTACTGCCTTGTTTGATTTCCAAAGTACTTCTTAGTTCTTGTACTTTTGTTATTAATAAAATTTTAGCACATTAAAAAAAAAGACTTACAAGTTACAAGTTAGTAGTTACAATAGAAATTCTAAAGTGTTTTTTGTTATGATTTAACAAGTTCTATAGTGTTAATGTTGCTAAATATAGATTTAGTTGATTGATTGTTGATTTCTTGTAAAGCAGAAAATTAAGGATGAAGAATGAGAAAATTCATCATTTTTTTAAGAGGAAAGCTTGTGAGAATGCTTCTACATCCGAACCATCTATTAAAGTTTCAAGAATCGAAGAAGTGACAACTGTCACCCCTCAACAAGTTGAAGTTCAATCAATTGAAGAAGTGAGAATTGTTACCTCTCAACGAGTTGAAGTTCCATCAATTGAAGAAGTTCCAACTGCTACCTCTCAAAGAGTTGAAGTTCCATCAATTGAAGAAGTGACAACTACTACCTCTCAACGAGTTGAACTTGCAGATGATATTTTGAATTCTTTAGAACGTGATCCGGGAAAGAGCACCACCTCAATAAAGATTATTATTTATTTTATATATGAATGTATGGTAGCCTGTTTTTAATAGATTCTCTGTGTTCATAATATAAAATAAGTATTCCAAGAGTAGCAAAAGAAAACATGGATGTAAAGTTTGGAGGGAATATTGCCGCCTAATTTTATTGTGTTAAACTTTTTAGACAACATTTAAAAAGCATAGCCTTTTATTAGAAATACTGCAACAATGTAAAATCGTCCCCACAAGTCTTTAAGGTGATGGTTGTCAGTTATAGCCAAATACATAAGCTAAAGATGCTTGAAAATCGTCCCCATAATTATTTTAGGGGACAATCATCAGGCGTTGCAAATACATTTTAGGCAACAATTATAAAACATCGTCTGATCCATTATTAGGCGACAATTTACACATGTTGCATAAACAAGGGTTGCCAAAGACCAAAAATGTTGTAGTGGTAATTTTAACCTCAATAATTTGTCCTTTATGTTTAATTTGGTATTTTGTGAATTCTAAATATATATTTTAGTGTTTTGTTCCATCCATACTCCATGTACATTTCTATTATTTATATTTATAGAAAATATTTAATTTGTTTATAATTTTGGTTTCCTTTTATAGATCGTTCACAAATTTGAGAACTCTTCCATAA
Source organism: Trifolium repens (assembly GCA_030408175.1). Lineage (NCBI taxonomy): Eukaryota > Viridiplantae > Streptophyta > Magnoliopsida > Fabales > Fabaceae > Trifolium > Trifolium repens. The sequence goes on from CP125842.1 coordinate 8,022,838, forward strand.
ATCTGCAATTTTGATATTTTAAAGTTTTAAGATGTTGAACATTAATTTTCAAGATAATTTGATATTTTGTTGTAATATTGTAAGGTACAAAATCAGAGTATGTTGCTTAAAAAAAAAGTATGTTGTAGTATAATCTTTTTAATTAGATCGATTAAAAAACCAATAAATATATTTCAAATTTTCAACAACACATCAATAAATGAAGAAAAGCGGCATTTAGCTACGGTTAATTAGCATACCAGGACAGAATCACTCACTGTCTAATGATAAGTTAACTGTGGCTAAAGTACCTATGAATGAATATTCCCACTGATTAACCATGTCAAACTTACTATTTTCTGATAGGATCATGGAATTTAATAGAGTTAATTAAATAATATTAATATTTAAATTAGATGGGAATTTATATTTTCGGTTTCATTTTAATTGTGGCTTAGTTATTGGGCTTCTATAACCCTTTGGTATATATTTTTTTATTTAACTACCAGTTTAATTTGGTTTAATTTGGAGTTCAGTTCTAGCATCAAGTAGTTTAAGGTCCCTTCCGATTGCAATTGCGAATTGTGGTCCTCCCTACTAAGTTTAGCATCAATCACAACTGAACCAACTAACGATTGATACTCTTTGGTCTATTTAAGTTACACACAATTAGCACTATAAATATGTGCTCATTAAGTCACTCAAGAATCAATGAATGAATTTATATCTTTAAGGGCAGGTTTTGCTATTTCACTCACAAAGAAGTAGTTTTTTAATTTTGAAAAAAATAAAAGAAAACATGTTTTTCAATTTAAAAAACCTACAAAAGTAAAAACTGCACCTAAAACAATGCATGTAAGTTTTATTCAATTTTTATTGTTTTTCTAGTTTTAGTGTAGAACCCCGGTTCTTATTCTTGATATGAATCATTTCCTATCAATTGGTGCTTTCATTGAGAGTTTGACCACATAAAAGGCAACATATACAGGCTAGATTAAGGTGTTCCATCGAATACAAATAGGTGAGTGAAGCCATGAAAAAGAAACACTACCACAATTTTGAGTTTTAATAGCAGTTAATTAATAGCACTTTTAGACAAAGCGCTATTAAAAACTTAACACATATGCCTATAACAGCGATTTTGTGTCGGGCGGTATTAAATGGTGTTCTCTATGATAGCGCTTTTTCATAAAATGCTATTATAACCTAGAACATATAAAATAAACTAAAAATGGAAGGGTACGATAGCGCTTTCTTTTCGAACGCTATTATAGCCTATGCCCTTTGATAGCACTTTTTTTAAAGCGCTATTACAGACTTTAGATAAAAAATAAGTAATTAACGCATGATCCTATTTATTTTCCATATCTTTCTCTTAGAAAACCCTCTCTCTCGCTCACCCCCTCACTTCGCCTCTATGTAATTCCACCATCCACAACCAACAAAACCCTAATTGTAAATCAGTCACCATGCCTTTCTTTCAATTTTAAATCCATCGATATGAAATTTCTCTCGTCTCGTAGTCCACCACCATAGACGATGATAAATCTCCTTATATCTGAAATTCATCTCGCCTCTTTGAACCTAAACGAAGATGTACTATGTGACACAGACAACACAGAGAAACAAGTGAAGTTATTTGATTTCAGATCTCGTGTCGTCTTCCTCGACCCCTTTGGGTTATGCAAATATGGCTAGTTGGCTACTCAAATTAGCAAGAAGAGAAAGGTAAGGGCCACGTTTTGTATTTTGTTGTTCTCACCGTTTCTCCTTCTTTAGTTTTATAGTTTGTTAAGATTTGTGCATTTTGCGTTTATCCGAGTCGTATTTCGTCACCGATAGAGTGTTCTTACCTGTTAACTAGTTGAAGACTGTTACCGTAGTGTGGTTAGGGTCAACTGATGCATACCCAAGCTGTTTTTGGTGTGTTCTTGCCTCAATCTTCAAATTTTTAAAAGTTTTGTGGATTTTTATTTGATATGAAATGATACTTATTTTGGTTTTTTTGGATTTGTTTTGTTGTTTGTGATTTATAGGTGAGAATGGAATAAGGATTAGAGAGACTGTAGGCTCCTGTTTTTAGTGAAGATGCTAAATATTACTTACAAGGTTTGATATCTAAGCTATCTCCATTATGAAATTTGTTATTTTGTTGTTAACCCTTGCAGCTTTTCTTTTGTTAGAGTTATTAATGGTGTCTTATGGTCATGATAATTATACTTGGTAGTTCTAATGTGGCCTGATCATGAACATTTGTGATATTTTTGATGATATAGGGCAAGAATGGACTTTTGTGCAGAAGGTGTGTGATGTAGTCAAGAAATAATTGGCCTTGCTAGAAGATTCAAATGCTACCGGAGAGTCTAGATTTACTACACTTGTGAAGTTAGTTATCTACTGGTATCTCATTATCTCATTTTTCTAATGTTATGAAGATTATTGTCTCCTTTAAAATGAACTAAAATGTAGTTATTAGTATAAAAAAAAGGATTAGTCTCCTATATATATTTGACAAGAGTGAAGTTAGCTATCTATTGATATTTTAAGGGTTTCTGGAAAGAATGGGTTGATGCAGAACAAAGGGCATAGTGACTATGACAGAGTGCAATTTGGAAGTTTGAAGCCTAATCTTATGTCTTCTTTAGACACTACAAAAAAATTACTGGCTGGAACAAATTGTTCACATGAAGTAAGTCTTTTAATTCTGTTCTACACTTGTATATAATGACCAATGTTCTCCACTGCTTGTTCTAATGAAGCACTGATATAAACAAGGGACATAACGCTAACAGATAGAATCACAAATACCATATTAGTAAAAATTTGAGAAAACAAAAGTGATTGAACATAACTATATATGTCGGTGCCGAACATCGACATGCCAAACACTAAACGTACCTTCAATAAAAAGTGTCCATGCTACATTACTTAATGAGTAAACCATAAGCCATTGTGAAAAGACAAAATAATATCTGATATGCTGAACTACACTTGTTGTACAAATTTTGAAACAAATAAGCTATAACATGTTTCTTTTCTATCATGTACTAATGTGAAGAATTGCCTTGAAAACTCAAAAACAGGAAATAAACAGGAAACAGGTGCAGGAACGGGTGCTGTCATCTGCGCCCAGGCGCAGCATCTCTGCGCCCAGGCGCAGCCTGCTGAAGAATGGGGTCTTTTGGTTCTGCCATCTGCGCCTAGGCGCAGCTACCCTGCGCGGGGCACAAGCCCGCGAGTATATATTGGTTGTTTTGCGTTTTCTGAGGAAGTAATGTGATTTTTAGGGTTTCTAAGGCCAACATACAGACTAGGGTTCATAGAGAATCATCTTAGAAGACTCTAGGGTTGGGATAAACATATCAATCACCTTGTAATCACTTGTAATTGAATTTCTTGGTCACGGGAAGAAATTCGGGACTTGGGTAGAATAGGTTTGAAGACTATTTCTTGTAACCCTTGTTGTTGGGATTTCATTGTAACCGGATATTTGATTGAAGGAAGAAAGGAGAGCTGTCCTCTCCCCCGGACGTAGGTTCATTAACACCGAACCGGGTAAACAAACGAACGTGTCTTTTACTTTTCGCCGTTATTATTGTTTGTGGTTGCTATTGCGATTCTCGCTTGTTTTGATTGCTCAATTTAATTTGCTTCACACACTAAAGGTTATTGGTGTGGTTCAGTCCGAATTCACAACAATTGGCGCCCACCGTGGGGCAAAGGATCAAACGAATTGAGTATCATGGGTTATAAGTGGGACATCGAGAAATTTACCGGGAGTAACGACTTCGGTCTGTGGAAGGTAAAGATGAGGGCAATATTAACTCAGCAAAAATGTGTAGAGGCGTTAAAGGGTGTGACACAGATGTCGGCATCTCTCTCTGATGCGGAGAAGACCGAGATGGATGAGAAAGCACTTAGTGCTATTATTTTGTGCCTCGGTGACAAGGTGCTAAGGGAGGTTGCCAAGGAGAAGACTGCGGTTGAGATGTGGACCAAACTTGACTCATTGTATATGACCAAGTCCCTGGCACATAAGCAACTACTGAAACAACAACTGTACTTTTTCCGTATGGTTGATAACAAGCCAATGGTGGAGCAATTGGCGGAGTTCGGCAAAATTGTCGACGATTTGGCGAACATCGACGTAGTTCTTAAAGATGAGGATAAGGCTTTCCATTTGTTGTGTGCGTTTCCAAAGTCACTAGAGAATCTCAAGGATGCTTTGCTTTATGGCAAAGAGGGCACTATTACCTTGGAAGAAGTCCAATCGGCTCTGAGAACCAAGGAACTGACAAGGTTTAGAGACTTGAAGGTTGATGATAGTGGAGAAGGCTTGAATATCTCAAGGGGCAGGAGTGAGAATCACAGTAAAGGAAAGGGGAAGAAGCACATGTCTAAGTCTAGGCCTAGAGGTAATGTTGACACAACAAAATTCAAGTGTTATCATTGCCACACACCAGGTCACTTCAAGAAGGACTGTCCTCAGAGAGGGGGCGGTGGCGGTAATGGTGGTAGTTCGTCAGCTCAGATCGCTGCTAGTGAAGAAGAAGGTTATGAGAGTGCAGGAGCACTAACTGTGACTAATTGGGAACCTGAGAAAAGCTGGGTCATGGACTCAGGATGCTCATATCACATCTGTCCGAGAAAGGAGTACTTTGAGACCTTGGAATTGAAAGAAGGTGGAGTTGTGCGTCTTGGTAACAATAAGGCGTGCAAGGTTCAAGGTATGGGTTCTATCCGACTGAAAATGTTTGATGACTGTGACATTCTCTTGAAGAATGTGAGGTATATCCCTGAACTTAAGAGAAATTTAATTTCCATAAGCATGTTTGATGGTCTAGGGTATTGCACTAGAATTGAACGTGGAGTGATGAGAATTTCTCATGGTGCATTAGTAATAGCTAAAGGGTCTAAAATTAATGTTCTTTATATTTTAGATGGTTCCATTGTTATTTCTAATGCATTAGCTATTAGTGTAGAAACTGAGGACATAACTAAACTGTGGCATTTGAGGTTGGGGCATGTCAGTGAGAGAGGTTTAGATGAATTAGCTAAACAGGGCTTGCTAGGAAGAGAGAAATTGAACAAACTAGATTTATGTGATAGTTGTACACTAGGCAAACAACACAAGGTGAAGTTTGGGGTGGGAGTGCATAAATCTAGTAGACCATTTGAGTATGTTCACTCGGACCTTTGGGGTCCAGCGTCTGTTTCCACTCATGGGGGAGATTCATATTTTCTTAGCATTATTGATGATTATTCTAGAAGGGTATGGGTTCACGTTATTAAAAATAAGAGTGACACCTTTGAAAAGTTTAAGGATTGACATACTCTAATAGAAAATCAAACTGGAGCTAAACTGAAAGTTTTGAGAACTGACAATGGCCTGGAGTTTGTTTCAGAGCAGTTTAATGAGTTTTGCAGGAATAAAGGTATAAAGAGGCATAGAACCGTTGCATACACACCGCAGCAGAATGGTCTTGCTGAAAGAATGAACAAGACCTTGATGAAGCGGGTGAGGTGTATGTTGTTGGGAGCTGGACTACCGAAAAGTTTCTGGGGAGAAGCTGTTAGTACTGCAGCATATTTGATCAACAGATGTCCATCAACAGGTATTGATTTGAAGACACCTATGGAGGTTTGGAGTGGCAGGCCGACAGACTACTCCAACTTGAAAGTCTTTGGAGCTCTAGCGTATGCACATGTCAGACAAGATAAACTTGATGCTAGAGCTGTAAAGTGTGTGTTCGTTGGTTAACCTGAAGGTGTGAAAGGTTACAAGCTGTGGAAGATGGAGCCTGGAGGATCAAAATTTATTATAAGCAGGGATGTTACTTTTGATGAGACCCGTATGTGGATGAAGTGTAAAGACCTGGAGACTAGACCAGAAACGGGGGTAGAGAGAATTCAGTTTGAGGTGGAGCCTTCCATTGATGAGAAGGAAGAAGAGGAAGATGAGACTCAAGTACCTGTGGAAAGTGGAAGCCAAACAATAACTGCTCCGGACTATCAGCTAGCACGAGATAGGGAGAGGAGAGTTATTACTCCACCTAATAGATACGGTTATGCCGACCTTATTTGTTATGCTTTGAATCACTACAAGAAAAATGTCACTTTGCGACACTTACACTGCGACAACTTGGCTATAACTGTCGCAATATGTTTATTTTATGAATTTAGCAACGGTTTATGCGACACTTTGGTCAACCGTCGCAATATTATGGCTATTTTAAAGCGCCAATTCATTTTCCTTCAGCGCCCATTGAAAAGTTTGGCTCCAATCTTTATTTTATAATAATAAAAAAAGAACTCTTTTACCAAAAAAAATAAAATAAAAACACCCAGAGACAAACAAAAAAACACATTTACATTGAGAAATTCGTAACCCCACTCTCTTCATCGTCTTGTCGCCGCTGTACTCACACTCTGGCGCCTCTCTCTTCATCGATCTACGCTCACACTCCGGCGCAACCTTCTTTGTCGTCCTCGTCAGTGAATGGGTTCATCGTTCTTAATGTATCAAAACTCACTCTCCAATCTCTTCACCTTAGATCCCTAAATCACTCACTCCAATCTCTTTAACGAGAGAAGTAAGAAAGTTGTTGAGCATAAAGAAGTGAGAACCCTCAGGCCGCCGATCCTCAGACTGCCCTCCATACCGAACCTCCACTTTATACTCTTGTGAACTATCGTTCAACCTAAGCTCGACTGCTCAGTCTATCCGTCTCTGCTTGTCGTCGCATCGTTCTGTCATCTGCTTCCAACATTTGTTGTTGATAAAGGTATGCATAAATCAAACTTCCGATATATATATAGATTATCCATACTTTGTTTTCAATTTTTTTATTTTAATGCTTCAAGTTAGAGTTAACCTTGTTTTGTTTTAATTGTATATATATGCTATGTGTGTATATTTTCCACTTTTATTTTAGATTGAAGATTTTCGCTAAATGGTTGTAAAATTAATCACTTTGATACTTTTTCAAACTCAAATTTAGTCACAAACTTCCTTTATAATAATTTAGTCACAACTCAACTCAAATTATTATCGGTGCCCACGCGTAATTGATTTATTGTACATGTTTGGATTCAAGATGTGTTTTGCATAATCACATTGAGCCACCTTGATTTTTCCAAAGCTACACTATGTAGCTATTTGTAATTGTTAAACCAAGTATTAAGGTAGATTTTTGAGCTTGCTGAATTGATAAACATTTGTACTTAATACCATCTATGAACACATGATCCAAAATAAATTATTGAAATTAGTTATTTGAAATCTACGTTGGTTCTCCAATTAGCATGTCATTTCATTAGTGATTCAAATAGTCTTCTCGCCAAATTAATCCCTCAAATCATAGACCTACATAAGGTAACATACTAACATTTTACATTTTTAATGAGTTATGTGCTGGAAAAACCTTTAGAAAACCAATTTGATGAAACCACAACTTGACTTTGTTTGTTTTTAGCAAGTTTTTCTTGCTGCATCTGTTGTAGTTTGGAGCAATGAATTTCTGGAGAATGGTTATAGGGATTCTTTTTCCTTTTTTTTTTAATTGTGGAGGGATTATCTTCCTCATACGTTTATTCATCATTAATGCAATGAAGTACCAACACATGACATTGTTTTTATACTTATCCTAATTATTTTTCTCAGTGTAGTGAAAATGATGACTTCACTATATGAGGAAGCACGAAGCAAAATAATAGAAGAGAATGGCTAAATTCGGTAACTTCTTTTCAAATTGCACTGCATAAGTCTGTTCAATTTTTTTGCACTTCAATTCAGTTCTTTTTATTGTGATATGTTAGGATTTGGCATTTGATCACTTGTCTCTTTCAGCTATGCTGGGATATAACATCAACTACAACTTCTGAGATCTATGCGTCAACCCTATTGCGAGTATCTGCTGATTATTTTTGTAATGTTTGCTCTTTCAAGTTTTCTGTACTCCACTCATCTATTTAAGTTACTATATTCTTATGCAGGTATGAGTTGAAGTTATTAGTCTAGTCTTGTGCTAGTTACACTGCACATGTCATTGAACTTGTATTTTTTATATTTCTTGATTTTCTTGTCAGCCTATTAGACCATTCACTTGGCAAGGTCATTGAACTTGTAGTTTTATTGTGCTTGTGTTATTGAAAATCATAACTCATTTCCATGTTGATATTTGAAGGTAGGGAATCATCTTATGGAGTTAAATATGATCTCAATTCAAGAGCAGAGTTCTTATCGTTCCATGTACCGATTTCAAAATCTGCTTTTAAGTCTTAAGGTGTGTACATTACTTTGTAAACTTTCATGTTTATCAAGCTTTATTGTGAGAATCCTTTATTTTACAAATGGTGATATAGTACTAATTTCCCGGTCTATTATAATCGCTAAATTACAAAGGTCAAATAGTTTTATCAATCGCAAAGTATATGGCTGTCCCATTTTATATCAAGCCGCTTTTGTTAATTTTGTTCTACCATCAGAGAAGAATTATGATGATTATGATGTTAGGTGCCTTCAGTGGGTTTTAGCATAGTTAATTGGGTTTTATTCTATTGACGGTGTAATTCTGTGTCAGTAAAAGGTCTGCTTTGTGCTATAGCAGCATACTCTTTGTATTTCGGTGCTGAACCTGGTTGTTTGGCTAGGAAGTATTTATCTATCAGTCTGTCAATTGGGTGCGTAATGTTTGGCATAATAGGGAGAAATTTGCAGCTGCTGTACTCACTTATTTGTATTTTTTCTGCTGTCCTGCTAATAGTTGTATCATGGTAATAGGGGAGAGTATTAGTTTTTGGGTAGTGGAAGTGCTCATAGTGAAATATGTAATGGGAGCTGTACTGTATTGCCTAGCTTTGGTGTTATATTAGGCAAAGTATGAGTGGTAAATCAATTGATTTAGGTGTCCATTGTAGGAATATTAGTTATATCAGGGACATTAGTTTTGGGGCTGCATAATAGTTTGTTGAGGAGCTGATTGTATTCCTATTTGGAAGCCTCTAAATGTATCATGTATACTATGGTATACCTTATGCCTTGTTTTCAATAAATTTTAGGGGAAAATACACTCACCTCCCCTGAATTCTTGCAATATGTAACAAACACCCCCCCCCCCCCCCTCTATTTTCTCGCAAGACACAAACTTCCCTTACTGTCAACACCGTCAAGTTTCCGTCCAACGAATTGAAATCCTTTTTTCTTTTTCCTTTCTTTCTTCTCATTCATTCATGTTTGTCATTCATGTACGCCTCTTCTCCTTTTTTTCTTTGCATCGATTCAGTTCCCTCCAAATAACACATACACCATGCGAGCATCGCTGAAGCATTTTTTGCAACCATTATACTTTTCAGATTTCGGTTCTCACCATGGTAGCATGAATCACCTTACTTTAAAGCATTTTTTTCATTCAAATCTTGTTCTCACCATGGAAGCTTTTTTTGCTAAAGTCAGTTTCTGCTTGCCGCCGTTTTTGTCTCGACACCATTTTGTCCAGTCGTCATTTTCGGTGTTGTTGGTTTAATGTTGTGTTATGCATCTTCATTTGTACTGCTGGTGTTGGGCTTACTGTATTGCTATTGGTTTTTTGTCTATATTTTTGTGATCTGTGGTCGCGTTTCTGGTTTTTCTATTGTGTCCTATGATGTATTCTGGTCTACTGTGTTGTTACTATTGTGTTGGAGCTATACATTTGGTGATTTAGGCAAGTAGTTGCTTAGTTTTTTGTTGCTTTGGTTTGTGCTAGGCTCATTTGATGAACGAATGGTGTTCTAGTCATCCACTGTGTTTGAAATGCATCTCTACTATATTATGCTCTTTCCTTTGTTGATTAAAACAACAAAAACCTCTAAAATTGTTTAACAGATTAATAAACGGTGTTAAGTTGATGAGGGAGGTCTTTATCTAATTAGTGGTTCTGATATAATTTGGTTTATTTTTAGGTGGAAGACTTGGAATTACTAAACTGAGCGACATTCTTTTGATTCTAGCTAGTCATTTACCTCCGGATGATCAAGCAAATTTCTCGTGATGCACAAATAATTTATTTAATTTTCGTTGAACTCAAGAAACCTTTTCGTATCATTTGTATATGTTTTATTTATATGAATGTGAAATTCATATTTTTGTTCATGGATTAGTTCATATTTTTAATAATAGTATTTATATATTTGTGCATTTTAATTTTCTTACTATTTTTGTATGGATATTTCAAGTAATTATTTATTGGTTTAGTTGTTATTTAATAAGCTATCAAAATGAAGATAAAATGTTTTAAATTATTATTTTTTTATTTAAAAAAACATATTTGCGACGGTTTTGTAACCGTTGCAGCCCCTGCCACTAATTTATGAGCTACGCACGAAAAGCATATAACGACGGTTTGTAACCGTTGCAAATTAACTTGCGACAGTTGTAACGACGGTTTTCAAAACCGTTGCAATGTGTTGTTGCGACACCGAAATCATCGACGGTTCACAAACCGTCGCAAATGACAAATTGCGACAGTTTTAACCGTCGCAAACTGCAAATTTCACAGTCGCAAAGGTCTAATTTTCTTGTAGTGAATGCAGCTGAAGAGGTGCAAGACTCAGAACCAAAGAACTTCAGGGAAGCATCAGAAAGCATAGATAGTAAAGACTGGCTGAAGGCAATGGAAGAGGAAATGCTTTCATTGGAGAAGAACCAGACTTGGGAGCTTGTTCCACTACCTAAGAACAAAAGGGTGGTTGGTAGCAAGTGGGTGTTCAAGAGAAAAGAAGGTATACCAGGGGTCGAAGCACCAAGGTATAAAGCAAGACTTGTAGCCAAGGGCTTTACACAGGTGGAAGGAATTGACTACAATGAAATCTTCTCACCTGTGGTGAAGCATTGTTCTATAAGGGTTCTTATGGCAATTGTGAACATGTATGATCTTGAGTTAGAACAGATGGATGTAAAGACCGCTTTCTTGCATGGTGAATTAGAAGAGAAAATCTACATGCAACAACCTGAAGGTTTTGTGGAAGACAACTCTAAAGTTTGTTTGTTGAAGAAATCTTTGTATGGGTTGAAGCAGAGTCCAAGGCAGTGGTATCGTCGGTTTGATGATTTCTTATTGAAGACTGGTTTTGTGAGAAGCAACTATGACAGTTGTGTGTACATGATGAAGAGGAATGAGAAAGTCATTCTCTACCTCCTTCTTTATGTAGATGATATTCTTATTGCAAGTTCTGACAAGCATGAGATTCAACAGCTCAAGGTGAAACTTAATGGTGAATTTGAGATGAAGGATCTTGGTAATGCGAAGAAGATACTTGGTATGGATATTGTGAGGGATCGGAGTAAAGGTTTGTTGTTCTTATCTCAGCATGATTATTTGAAGAGAAAGTGGTGGAGCGGTTTAGAATGAAAGATTCTAAGATAGTGAATACCACACTTGGTCACCATTCGAAGTTGTCAGTTAAACAGTGTCCTCAATCTGAGGATGAGAAGAGGATGATGGAAAGTACTCCCTATGCAAGTGGGGTTGGAAGCATCACGTATGGCATGGTTTGTAGTAGACCTGATTTATCATATGCAATCAGTGTGGTAAGTCGGTTTATGGCAAATCCCGGTCCGGTTCATTGGCAAGCTTTGAAGTGGGTGTTGAGGTATTTGAATGCAACCTTGAAGGGTGGTCTCAAGTATACTAGAACAGATCCAGGTAATGATGCTTTGGAGGGTTATGTGGATGCGGACTATGCAGGTAATGTAAACACCAGAAAGTCTCTGTCTGGTTTTGTGTTTACATTGTTTGGTACATCGGTAACATGGAAGGCAAATCAACAATCAGTTGTAGCCTTGTCGACGACTCAAGCGGAATACATAGCCCTTGTTGAAGGGGTCAAGGAAGCCATATGGCTGAAAGGTATGATTGGAGAAATGGGGATTGGTCAAGGGTGTGTGAAGATACATTGTGACAGTCAGAGCGCCATTCATTTGGCAAATCACCAGGTGTATCATGAAAGGACAAAACACATCGACATCCGGTTGCACTTTGTGAGAGACATGATTGAGACAAAGGAAATCATGGTGGAGAAAGTTGCATCGGAAGAGAATCCAGCAGACATGCTCACCAAATCGTTACCAAGAGCTAAGTTTAAGCATTGCTTGGACTTGATTAACTTCATCGTGGAGTAGACGGAGGTTGGAGAGGGCAGCATGGTGGTTGATGGGAAGTTGGCATCACCATCGTTTTGAAGGCAAGGTGGAGATTTGTGAAGAATTGCCTTGAAAACTCAGAAACAGGAAATAAACAGGAAACAGGTGCAGGAACAGGTGCTGTCATCTGCGCCCAGGCGCAGCATCTCTGCGCCCAGGCGCAGCCTGCTGAAGAATGGGGTCTTTTGGTTCTGCCATATGCGCCTAGGCGCAGCTACCCTGCGCAGGGCGCAGGCCCGCGAGTATATATTGGCTGTTTTGCGTTTTCTGAGGAAGTAATGTGATTTTTAGGGTTTCTAAGGCCAACATACAGACTAGGGTTCATAGAGAATCATCTTAGAAGACTCTAGGGTTGAGATAAACATATCAATCACCTTGTAATCACTTGTAATTGAATTTCTTGGTCACGGGAAAAAATTCGGGACTTGGGTAGAATAGGTTTGAAGACTATTTCTTGTAACCCTTGTTGTTGGGATTTCATTGTAACCGGATATTTGATTGAAGGAAGAAAGGAGAGCTGCCCTCTCCCCCGGAAGTAGGTTCATTAAACACCGAACCGGGTAAACAAACGAACGTGTCTTTTACTTTTCGCCGTTATTATTGTTTGTGGTTGCTATTACGATTCTCGCTTGTTTTGATTGCACAATTTAATTTGCTCCACACACTAAAGGTTATTGGTGTGGTTCAGTCCGAATTCACAACAACTAATATACCTAAATGTGTGTTGGCTAATCTTTTAGCTACCTGATATTTAAACCAGAGATACACGATATTCATGCTATTTTAGTTTCTCTTTCTCTCATTTTATGTTGCAGCTAGAACCTCTCTCTCTCTCTCTCTCTCTCTCTCTCTCTCTCTCTCTCTCTCTCTCTCTCTCTCTCTCTCTCTCTCTCTCTCTCTCTCTCTCTCTCTCTGTGTGTGTGTGTGTGTGTGTGTGTGTGTGTGTATGGCGTGCATTTTTTGAACTAGGAGAATCGTTCATTATGTTTGATACAGCAGCCTAACTGGATGCATTAAAAAATGTAAGGGGATTAAAACTTACCATTTCCTTGTCTTTTATGGTTACCAAATATTATCCTTTTGAAATTTAAGAAAACACTTCATTCTTCAAGTTCTGGTACAGGAAGTCACAATTGGATAACTCAATAATATTGGTGTCCTTGAATATGAATGGCAAGAATTTGAGGCTTGTACTACTATTTCACCCTTTCTCAGCTCACTTACCAAAGTTAAACTCTGATTTAAAGAGTGTTTTAAGATTTAGTAAATTAAAATCTATTGTTCATCATGATCTATTGTATTGAATGAATGGAAATTTTAATTGTCCAATTCAATAGTTATTACTTCAAATGTTATCTGACTTTGTTGCTATGTCAATATTGTGGACATGTTCTCAAAAAAAAAAACTACAATTTATTGTAAAAAAAGAGCAATTTTAAAAAAGAGGCAGGATTAGACCCAAAAAAAATGACGACATACAATGATTTTTTTTATAACTTACAATAGCGTTTTATGAAAACCCGCTGTTAAATGTTTGAAAAGACCAGATATACAATAGCGCTTTGTTCACAGGGGCTATTAAAATTGTATCTTTTGATAGCGCTTTATTCACGGGCGGTATTAAAACTGAATGTTTTAATAGTGCTTTTGTGTAGAACCGCTATTAAATCCTATTGCCAGACCTTATTTTAAGCGTTAAATCATTGCATTCTATAGCGCTTTTAAACTTACAATAGCCCTTTTCGAAAGCGCTATAATAGGCACCATACCTTTAATAGCGCCAACATCAATAGCGCTTTTAAGCGCTATCAAAGCCTTAAAAAAACGCTATAAAAACCCTTTTTTGTAGTAGCGAAAGGAGTTATCATCTGGTCAGTGTCGATAGAGTGAAAGTCATCATGGATGTTGACTCTTAAAGGGCGTGACAATGTTAAAAGTCTCATATTAGTATTTCAAAATACTCAATGGTACTTAAGCCATGAGACTCTCCCACCTATTGAATTAGTTTTTTGGTTTGGACACTATTCATGTGCTTAATTCTTAACATTTTTTCCCTTAACTGAATTGTTGGTTTTATTTTGGTCTGCTAAATAATTTTTCGTTCTTATTAGATCCCTTAACTATATCTCTGTTAGTCATAATAGTTTCTTCTATTAGTTTTTAAATGCTAAATGTATAAGGTCGACTAATATTATATGTGATCAACCATATACCCGAATACTTTTTTAATTTTAACCAATTGATTTTTTTTTTTGTATAAAATAATTTATTAAATTTTGCATGTCCACCATCTCTAACTATGGACCATCACCGACTTTTTTATTTTTAATTATTTCCAATTTTTTATCTTCTTCCTTCCATTTTTATTCGTCGTCTTCATAAACTCATCAATCATTCAAACAAACCTAGAAAAAAAAATTGAAAATGATAGTGATTAGTGTCAGCGAAAATTTAAAAGTATTTGAAATGGAAATTATTTCTAAGTTTTGCAAATTAAGATTTGAGATGGAGAAGAAAAGAATAACTTATGCCGGTTATAGATAAGTGAAAAGCAGAGTGATTAATGACATTAAATGCTTTGAGAGATCGAGTTTCACTAGTATTTGAAAATTTAGGATTTTGGAGATTTTGCTTGAAAATATTTGTGCTTTTTGGTGAAGCTAAAAACTTACAATTTTAAATATTTTTCTAAGTTCGTTTAAAGTTGTTTGAAATTTTGGGTTTGATTAACGAGTTTAAGAAAAAGATGAAGAAGGAGAGGAAAAAGATGAAAAAATGAAAAAGGTTCGAACTTCAACTTCTCCGTATGTATCTGGAAAAGCGAGATCTCTTTGATTGGTTAGATAAAATAAAAGTTCGGGCTTCATAATAATAAATTAAAACAATTGATGTGTGCGGTATCACCGGGAAAACAAAGACATTATTTTCAATATAAACTAGACTTTGAACCGTGTGTTGCACGGATATTTAGTTGAGCGATAGATATACAATTTAAATTTTTATAATTAAAATTGCAAATAAAAACAAAATGAAATTTAAACATAAATATATTTAAATTTAAAACAGATAATATAAATGAAACTAAACAATACTAATAAATTAATAAAAATTGAGGATAGTATAAAATTGAAATCATATAGAATCAAAATAATTTGATTCAGAAATGGTAGTACAAAATTAATTGCAAATAAAATCATTTAGTGATGTGTTATTTTCAATACATAGCAAATGACTAATTCAAAATTCAAATTTAGGTGAGAGAAATGTGTTATTTTCAATACATAGCAAATGAGTAATTCAAAATTCAAATTTAGGCGAGAGAAATTAGATGAGAGTATTAATTACGGTTAAATATGTTTTTAGTCCCTACTTTTATGTGAGTTTCGACTTTTAGTCCCTACATTTTTTTAATTATATTTTTAGTCAATTTTTTATAACTAGGATGACAGAATTGACCACATAGGATAACTTAAATTGACTATAATAACATTTGCATCGAATGACGTGACATCTATGTGTCATCAAATGTGGCTGATTTTGTTATCCAAGTCACAGAAAATTAACGGTAGGGACTAAAAATACAAATGGCGAAAATGTAGGGACTAAAAATATAATTAAAAAAATGTAGGGACTAAAAGTCGAAACACACATAAAAGTAGGGACTAAAAACATATTTAACCCTAATAATTAATAGTGGTTTATGAGGAAAAAATTAGAGTAAATTATTAAGAGCTTAATCAGAATTTTAGTAGTTGCTAAACATAACTTTTATTATAATTAAGATAGATGACTAATTGTTTTTATTTTGCTTAAAGTCCAACAACATTTAAATATAATTTAGTCAAAATTCATTGAAAATCCTTCTTTTTTTTTTCTTTCTAAATCCTAATAAAGATATAGTAATTCTGACAAAATCATGAAAAGGACCGTGGGTTTCCTTAATGTGAAGGAAAATAGATCATGGATAAACAAACTTAATTTGAAGGGTAATAAACTGTATGATATCAATCCTTCATAATAATTGATATTACATTTACACGTTTAACAAATTATGTGAGTTTATTGTACAAAATTTCTAATTAAGTTGGTAAAAATGATAAAACTGTTAGGTTGAATATTATAATCGAAGTTTAAACCATGACTCCTACGTTTGTACCTAGGCAACATCGGATATCGATCTATACTTCTTTTTTTTTTTCTTCGGTTTTTCACCACCAGTTGAATCTGATTCGGGGGTCAGTTCTGGCATCAAGTGGTTCCAGCCCCCTCCCGATCGCAGTTGCGGGGGATCGAACCGTGGTCCTCCCTACCAAGTTCAGCGCCAATCACCATTGAACCAACTAACGATTGATATCGATCTATACTTCTTTAGATAAAAGAAAGATTTGGATTCATGAAAATAAATTAAAACAAGTGACACGGTATAACCGGGTAAATAAAGACTTTATTTTCAACATAAAAAAAAAGACTTCTAGGATTGTTATTTTTGTATAAAAGTCTATTAAACGTTTAAATATAAGTTACTTAAAAGAATTTTTTTCTAAATACACATGAAAAATATAATAATTATGATATATTATTGTAAAAAGGACGACGTACAATTCTTTAATATATGAAAACTTAAATAATTTTGAAAAATTGTGGAAAGACAAAGCTTTCTTAATATGAGCGAGAAAAAATAATATCAATCCCTTATAAACATACTTAATGTGATGGAGAATAAACTATATAATATCAATCCTTTATAAACAAGTTAATAATTGATATTGGTTCATGTCAAAAAAAAAAATAATTGATATTGGTGAGACCTACTCTATCGCTTTATAATTAGGCTTAAATAACATTTCAGTCCCTATATGTTCCTGATTTTTTGGTTTTAGTCCCTGTAAATTTTTTTTTTGTTTTAAATTAGTCTCTAAATGTGTTAATTTTTTTTCGTTTTAGTCCCTGCCGTCCAATTCCGTTAAAAAAAACGCTTAGGTGGCAAAC
Source organism: Trifolium repens (assembly GCA_030408175.1). Classification (NCBI taxonomy): domain Eukaryota; kingdom Viridiplantae; phylum Streptophyta; class Magnoliopsida; order Fabales; family Fabaceae; genus Trifolium; species Trifolium repens. The sequence goes on from CP125842.1 coordinate 8,039,987, forward strand.
GGAGGGACTAAAACCAAAAAATTGAAACATACAGGGACTAAAATGTGTCAATAAGATCCAATAACTCTTTTGCGAATTTTTCACCCCGTGCTGTAGCATCTGCAGCGTCAATAAGATCCAATAACTCTTTTGCGAATTTCACTATGCCATGAACACCTTCAACTACATCTTCTTTTTTAGGTGTTAAATTAAGAATATCATTCAAACCAAGCCCAGTTCCATCATGTCCAATATTCCCGCTGTTACTCATGGTAAGAAGACAGTGAAGAGCTCTCTTCAAATCATTGCTCTTCATTGCCAAATCCAACTCCAACCTGCAGAACGTTAAAGTGTCATGGTGTTCATCAATATGGTCATGGTGTTGAAGTAGGAATGTTTGGAAAATAGTCTTTATTCTCACCATTAGATCTTCATGCTGCAATCTTACAGTGATCTTTAACTACAAAGGACCAACCAAAAGCATTGAATTGCCCCTCATAACATTTATTTTTTGCTTTAATGTTGAATAGTAAGTAGTTCCTGCGCATAGAGTTAAACATCACTGTTATAGCTTAATCCAAACTTCATAATACATGATCTCTTTTGAAGTAAAAAAATGTTTTAAAGATATATAGAGGCGTTACAAGTAACATCATCCTTCACATATCTAGTACAAACTATGTAATGAGCTTACTTGAAAATAAAGAAGTAGATTTGCTGCTGGCATAGTTCCTCCGGTAAAGAAGTATCTCGTAATCCAATCATCTTCATTTTTGTCCTTCATGTATAAGTAGTAACAATAAGTAAATGGTTAGTATCTTTGAGAACTCAATTAGTCTGATTATCGACCAATATCACAAGCGAAAACAACTAACAAAGTGAGATAGCTAAGGCATTATATGAAATTCACCTCAAAGTGGTAGGCAAATGTTTTGTGGAAGAAGTGATGAACAAATAAAAGACCATCCTCTTTCATCCATTTGGATATCTTCTTGAGAAGATCGTTATAGTTCTTCATATGCTGTGCTAAGGTTAAAACTGAATCAAATTTAATAAAACACAGCTTCAATGCAGTATTTACCTACAAAATCTAACCTCAAACATTTCTATAGAAAATATTCTGTCATAAGAAGCTTCCATTTCAAATGTGCTAATGTATGCAACAATGATATCCATATTTTCCAACTGCAGCTCCCTGACAAGAGGACAGTGGAAGAAAAGAGATTTTGATCATCATACAATATATGTTTTCCAAGCTAAATAATGGTGTCAATGTCATGCAAGAAGACTCGTTTGCTTAATGAAATTATCGTAAAGTGTAGTATGACATGCACAATGCTTGAAGCAAATGATGCAATATCAAGAAATATACAGGCAATATCAAGAAATAACATAACAAAAATTGTGATTTTTTTTTTGGTTTTAGTCCCTCCGTTTGCCACCTAAGCGTTTTTTAACGGAATTGGACGGCAGGGACTAAAACGAAAAAAATTAACACATTGAAGGACTAATTTAAAACAAAAAAACTTACAGGGACTAAAACCAAAAAATTGAGAACATACAGGGACTGAAATGATATTTAAGCCTTATAATTAGGATATTTACCCATTAATTAATAAGAATAAGCCACATATGTAGATTTGCAGGTTGGACATAAAAGTTGGTTACAATTAGTTAGTTATGAGTACAACATATATACAAATATATTATTTGATTTGTTTTCATTGGTTGATGGAAAATACATCTAAATTATGAAAGAGTAAACTAGAAAAAACCTTGATATTACATGAACATGTTCAACAAATTATATTGATCTATTGTACAAAATTCTAATATAAATGCTAAAATTATTATGTCAAAGTATCCGAATTTCTATCTTGTTTAGATAAAGGAAAAGTTTTGGTTTAATGATTATTTTCTATATAAAAAAATGACTAATGTCATATCTCTATACCTTTTTAGATAAAAGAAAGATTTTGGTTTCAAGAAAATAAATTAAAACAATTGACATACCAAATAAACAAAAAAAAAATTCTATATATAATATGATTAATGTTTGATAAAATTCAAATTTCTTCATGAAAGTGGTTGGTTGCTAAAAAGATTAGTGCACCATGTTTATTTTACAAATGATGTGTTAATCCTCTTGATTGTATAATTCGTTAGATTTTGGGGATATTGTATAGTACATAAGCTTTATTTCTTAGCTTTATTTTGTATTTATCCAACGTTTTTGGGGTGAGTACCACTCGTACATATCCTTCACTTGTGGGAAAGTACTTCTTGTACTAATTCCATTATTAATAAAATTATATCTTTGCTGTTCAAAAAAAAAAATGACTAGCGTTTGCTTTGTATAAAAAGTCTAACAACTCTTAAATATAAGTCTGTCAAAAGGAGAAATTCATTGCAAATCTTTATTTTTTCTTTCTTTCTAAATCATCATAAAAAATATAATAATTTTAACAAAATTGTGGAAAGGACGTCGCTTCCTTAATGTGAGAGAGAATAAACTCTATAATACCAATCCTTTATAAACTAATTAAATGTGAGGTATAATAAACCGCGTAAATATCAATCCTTCATAAACAAATTAAAATGATCTATTTTACCTTTTCATAATTTGGGGTATTCATCCATCAAATGAAGCAAGTTATAGAAGTAAATTCATATGCAGATATCACATGCAAATAAAAGTAAGTTACATACTATCTCTTTCTCATAATGTAAGAACTCATTCACAATTACACGTATGTCAATGCACATTTTTGATTGCGAATATCTTTAATTGTCTAATTGTAAAAATTATAAAAATTTGATATTTTGAAAATACTCATCGAAACAAATCAAACAAGATCTTATATTAAATATTTACATTTATATATTTTTAGAAAAATATGGTCAAAGCAAGACATATAAATAGTATATTTAGTCAAAATAATTCTTATAAAATGGGATGAAGGTAGTATTAGTTATGAATGGCAGATGCAAATCTCTTTATATGATTTGTTCTGATTGGTTGGTAATTAAGTAAATATATCCTCAAATTATGAGGTAGTAGTTTAAAGAAAAACCTAATTTATAATATTACTAATTAAGAGGTATAGTATATAAAAAAAGAGTGAAAGGTATATTTAAAAATTTGTAAAAGATAGTATTATATTTTGCGAGAAATATTTTTTATATGATGGTTTTATAGTTAGAAACGTAGGAAGTAAAAAAAATAAAAAAAAAAATAAAAACTAACAAGACTTTTTCTTGTGTAAAAAGTCTGAGAAGTTTTTAATATAATACGTCAAAAGTCAAATTTCATTAAAAAAAAAAAAACTAGTCATAGTCCTCATTTAAAAATGATAATGATTCTGTCAAAATTATTGATAGACGATTTTTTTTCTTTTTTTTTTAATGACAAATTATTAGCTGTTAGTAATATTATAATGTTATTTTTAGTTCTTTTCTCTTTATCAGGATTTGAGCACTGAACTTTCAACTTCTTTAATTTTTAGCTCAACTAGTTTAACTAACCGAGCTACCCATCCCATCCTATTGATAAACAAATTAATAGTTGATTTTATTTGAAATTTTGCTTAACTAGCCGAGCTCGTTTGTGTGATTCGATTTTTCTATTTTGTTAGATTATAATTCTAGATTTTTTATATATTTCTTTTTGTTGCGAATTCGATTAAACTCACACTAATAACCTTCATGTGTGGAGCAAATAAACCAATCAACCAAAACAAGCGAGAATAGCAATATAATCACGAACAAGAATAAACAGCAAAAGCGGTAAAGAACACAAGAATATTTGTTGACACAGTTCGGTGTTAATGAACCTAGTCTGGGAGGAGGGCAGCCCTCTCCGTTCCACTTTTCAATAGAAACCTTGATTACAATAAGATTCTCCAATAGAGTTATAAGAATTAGAGTTTTCCTAATTCTACCCTAGTCCCGAATCTCTCCCCGTGACCAAGAGATTCAATCAATATGTGTTTACAAGGTGATAGAATGTTTCCCCACCCCTAGAGTCTTCCCAAGAACTTTTTCTATTAACCCTAGTCTTTGTGTCGGCTCCAGAAACCCTAAAAAACACCTTTTTGCATCTGAAAAATGCATTCCTTATAAATAGGCTCGCTAAATTTCGCATCCCGCGAACTCAGCAGAAACTTTTGTTGTTCTGCTTTGTATCCTGCCAACTCTGTTCGCATCGCGCGAACTCAATAGAAACTTTTGTTGTTCTGCTTCGCCTCCCGCGAACTAATTGGCGCCCACCGTGGGGAAAATGATCAAACGAATCAAGTACCATGGGTTCTAAGTGGGAAATTGATAAGTTCACCGGGAGTAACGACTTTGGGTTGTGGAAGGTGAAGATGAAGGCGATATTAATCCAACTGAAGTGTGTTGAAGCGCTAAAGGGTAAGACAATGATGCAGGCAAATATCTCGGATGCGGAGAAAACTGAGATGGATGAGAAAACACTCAGTGCTATTATTTTGTGCCTCGGTGATAAGGTTTTGAGAGAGGTTGCCAAGGAGAAGACTGTTGTGGAGATGTGGACCCTGTCACATAAACAGCTATTGAAGCAACAACTGTACTTCTTTCGTATGGTTGAGAACAAGTCTGTGGTTGAGCAACTTACGGAGTTCAACAAGATTGTTGATGATTTGGCGAACATTAATGTGAATTTGGAAGACGAGGACAAGACCTTTCATTTGTTGTGTGCTTTTCCTAAGTCACTTGAAAATCTCAAGGATGCGTTATTATATGGTAAGGAAGGCACTATCACATTGGATGAAGTTTCATCGGCTTTGAGAACCAAGGAATTGACAAAGTTGAAAGACTTGAGGGTTGATGATAGTGGAGACGGATTGAATGTGGCGAGGGGTAGAAGCGAGGACGAAGGCAAAGGGAAAGGGAAGAAAAATTGGTCCAAGTGTAAACCAAGTGGTGATGGTGGTGGCAAGTTTAAATGTTACCATTGTCATGAACCAGATCACTTCAAGAAGGACTGTCCTCGGAGAGGGGGCGGTTAGTGATGAAGCTCATGAGGAAGGCTATGAGACTGCAGGAGCACTCATAGTCACGTGCTGGGAACCATAGATGATTGGTCAGCCTGGAGAGGCGGTGGTAAGAATACTCAACATCAGCAAGAATACTCAACATCAGCCTGGAGAGGCGATGGTAAGAATACTCAACATCAGCCTGGAGAGGCGGTGGTAATAATACTCAGGTTACTATTGAAATAACAACGTTATTATGGGGATGTGAAGATCGATGCTAGTGGAAGTTGGGAATCGGTGGAGTCTTGAGTCGTGGACTTTGATGCTCCTATCACATGTGTTCAAAGAATTGATACTTTTGAACTCTATAGCTAGTTGAAGGTGGAGTCGTTCATCTTGGAGACGGTAAAGCTTGTAAGGTTCAAGGTATGGTGAGGTTCTTTTAGCACTCTCAATTTGTCTTAGAGTTTCGATGCAGGAATACCCAGGATAATTCAGCCTTCTCAAGTTTGCACAAGACCGATGAAAATATGAATGTAGCGAAGACTGTTGGAATTGTGTTTTAGTGAATTTGTGATTTTGTTTTTTATTTTTGACTTTGAAATGAATTATTTATAGGCTACATTGGTATTGTTTCACAAGGTAGCAATCCTTGGTGAAACAATTCCTTTTACTAAAAGTTACAATGTTTGGCCAATAACAACATGCCCAAAAGTTGCATATTTTCATTCTACAACAATTCATGAAGTGTTGCAACTTTCAAATTCAAAACTCAAAACACTAGCATTTACTCATTTTCACTTTCTTGTCATTTTGGAACATACTATTTGTAATTAATGCTCATAAATTACAACAATCCCCCACTTGTTCTAATAATGACAAAACAATCCCAGAAAAGAGAGAAAATAATGTTAATATAGTTAAGTATCTCTCGATTTGAACTAAACCTTAGAAAAGATAATGCAAAGTTTAATCGGAATGTTAGGTAGCTATGCTTTGAACCATTATCCCATGTGATTAGACCGGCGTTACCTTCCACACATTCTTTAAGGGTTCTTCGCCTACATATCTCGCCTTGCACTATTTACGGCCATGTGCTTTTCCTATTTTCATGAATTTTTCATGAGAGAAACTCCAGCTCTCAATTGAGACGGCACCATCTCGAAATTCATATAGGTGAAGTTTAACTTGTATCTATCTCTTAAGATACATATCCTTGATATAAAACTTCATTAAGAGTTTGAAAAAACTCAACCCTAATTGTGTAATTGTCAACACTCTCACGCAATGTTGTACAAACATCCAAATCAATGACTTGTTGTTACCCATTGAATCTTAGGTTAGGATTTATTAACTTCAGATTGGGTTGCTATCATTGTCGGAACCCTTATTTAAGGAGTATTAACCTCATTCCTCTTGAGGTAGTCTTTACCAAGTCTCTAGCCAGTAGCTTAGTGAATAGATCTGCTAAATTATAGCTAGTTAGCTTTCATAGAGGCAACCACACCTCAACACTCATAGGTGAATCTATCAAGTGTACACCACAGTCAAGCACACCACTCATTCATGAGCTATAGATTCATTAAGAGAGTAAACTCAATCTTCAACACTGTAGTATACACTATCCTACATCATAGGAATGAACTCAAATAGAAATTGGATATTGTTTCCTCAAATTGACAAGTGATTTGTTCTTACCCATATGAACATAGCTTTGAAAATTTTCACAATCTATGTTGGGTTACCATCACTCTCAATTTTTGTTTTGGACATAAATTCATCCCCCTCGATGTATATATCATGCACCAGTTTCTTGCTCAGTGGGTTTATCACATGATCTTTTATATAGTCATTTAACAGCTGTTTCACCAAATCAAATTATACATTAACTAAGACGTCTCTTAATCAATATTTCATCATATATTATCAAACATACATCCATGATATATTATCATAGGTTTACTTAGATAAATTCTAAGCAACAACACCTCCATTAAAGGAGAAATTAAATTTACATTTCATTCATTGTACAGTTCTGCTTGAAGATTTCAAGTGACAACAACCCCACATTTGGTAGAATTAATTTTCCAAGCAAATTATTTATCCAAGTCTACTTGAAAGAATTTCAAGCGACATGAATATATGTCAGTGAAATGATCCCATCTAATTGGACCACAATTCTTCCATTGTTCTTTTGAAGCTTGACACTAGAATCGAATGAAGTGCTTACTTCCTTGAAGTTTAGGTGTTTGAACTTATCCAGCATTTTCTCAATATAATGTATTTGATTAAGTTCATAACCCCCACTGTTTCGTTTTACTTTAATTCTTAATATAGTGTCAACTAGCCTAAAATCTTTCATCTTGAATGTGGAAGTTAGAAATCTCTTTGTTTCTAAGATCTAATTCATTTCATTGCTAATGATCAACATATCATCAACATATAAACACGAGAATATTATAATATTTCTATTTTTAGTACCCTTTGGTCCGCTAGACTTTTTTGAACCTGTTATGTTCCTTCTTGGGGCCAAGATGGTTTTTCATTCCATCATGTTTTTCTTTCCTTTTGCACCAACAACATTGGCTTTATGAAAAACCAACGGACTTAGTGTTTTCTCTATCATTCGTCTCCTCCTCGATTCGAAGTGTTTCTGAAATTTCTCCAACGAGAAATCCTCATAATTAAGCTGCAATTTCTTTCTATTTCCTTTCCACGAAGGTGGCAATTTTGCAATAATTTGCACCAACTTGGAAAGCTTCAAGAATGTCTATTTTCATATTATATAATTTATATTCAATCATCTATGTATAATAATCTCAATGTTGAAACACATAACTCTTGAAGCTAATATATCTTTCTCGATCATCGGGTGAATTGTTTGTTCCATCGAAACGATCCAACTTGACAAGGTCCTGGTTCATCAACTTGATGCTTTGAAACTGAAGCGTCGGTGGCCATGATTTGAAATACTATAAGATTGTTATACTACTGTTAGATAACGCTTCAAAATTGAATGGATCCACACTGGAATCGTGTACGAATCACTTTCCTTATAGTATTTTAAGCACTCTCGATTTGTCTTAGAGTTTCGATGCAGGAATACCCAGGATAATTTGGCCTTCTCGAGTTTGCACAAGACCGATGAAAATTCGAATGTAGCGAAGAGTGTTGGAATTGTGTTTTAGTGGAATTGTGTTTTTGTTTTTTATTTCTGAATTTGAAATGAATTATTTATAGGCTACATTGGTATTGTTTCACAAGGTAACGACCCTTGGTGAAACAATTCCTTTTACCAAAAGTTACAATGTTTGGCCAATAGCAATATACCCAAAAGTTGCATGTTTTCATTCAACAACAATTCATGAAGTGTTGCAACTTTCAAATTCAAAACTTAAAACACTAGCATTTACTCACTTTCACTTTCTTATCATTTTAAAACATACTATTTGTTATTGTGCGGCTGAAGGTGGTTGGGTTAGAGGAAGAGAGATAGAAGGAGATATATGGTGTGATAAGGTGCACAACAAATAAGGTGGAAAACGACACATGTCCCTGTATTATTGGCCAACTGTGCCACATCAGCACTTTATTAAAAAAAACTAAATGTGAGGACCAAACTTGATGATGAAAAAAAATGTAAGGTTTTTTTACACTATAAAAAAAATGTAGGGACTATTTTTGACTATAGGGTAAAATGTAAGGACTAAAAACATATTTAACCCTAGATTAAAAACCAACAACTATATTTAAAATTTTCAATAACACTTCCAGAAATGAAGAAAAGCAGAACATAACAGCGGATTGAATCACTGTCTAATGATAATTTAGCTAATTATGGTGTATTGCATCCACTGAGTCGACGGTGTATTGAATTTTAAATCATAACAATTAAAGAACTAAACTCGGAACTGCCACTGAGTCGACGGTGTATTGCATTCACAACACTTTTGGAGTAGGTTTCAAATATGACGTTTGTTAGGCCTATATGTTCCACACTTCCTTCATTGCGTCAATTAAAGTCTTGGCCTCTTCTTCAATGACCAAGTAATTTCCATCCATCTATGACTTTCCTGCCACTACAAACCGACCATCATTCCTTTTGTGCCTGGAATTACTGTGTGGTTCGGATACAGTAGAGCGGGAGCTACCTGCGTTCCTTTTGTGTCTTTTAACCTGCTTTTGTTTGTACCGGTGGGGATTGGATTTGTAATTATGCAGGAGAGTTGCTTTGTTCTTGTAATGCTTGTGCTATCATAAACCATTGATGTAAGCATACTACTGGTGGTTTAGTTGGGTAGTGGCTTGTAATGGCATAGGTGGCTTTTGGTACTTAGTGATATAGGTGTGCTTTTGGCCTCTATTCTTTTGTACTGGTGCTGCTTCATGTTATGTAAGCAAACTCACTCATTAATAAATTATCTTTTTTGCCTCTTCAAAAAAGAAAAACAAACCGACCATCATAATCACGAGCACACCACCCCAAACTTGTTTTTCCTTCCGCATTGTGAAATGGAGAAGTTGCTGAGTTGAACGTTATAATCGAAGCTTGAACCATAATTATTTCACTTGTATATGTGTGAGGTTCTAATGAAAATTATCACTACATCTGTCTACAAAAAATATATAATTAACTATCAATTTATCCTTCCTAACCAAAAATGCAACAAGATGGAAATTCTAATGCAGACGGTAAAAAAAATTAATATATGTTGAAATCACTTATATATTTAAATTAAAGGAGAGAAAAAATATGTGTGGAGGTAATTCTGAAAAAAGATGATCTTGATTTTCAATATTGCCTCTATCCTTTAATATGCGAACATTTAAGAAAAAACATAGCTATTTTTAATTTTAACTTATTTAATTTCATTATAATTTTAATAAAAAAAATTTAATATACAGTAATTTATTGAAATTAAAATAAAGAATACTATATCATGTAATTCATGTGTAATTGTTGTGCCTGCATGACATTTATCACATTGTTAAAATTGAGGCCAATATGGAATAGAGGACCAAAAGTAAAACGAAATAGGCAAGTGATTATTTATATATAATAGGAGAACCCATATTTTTTTTTTCAAGTAGTCTAGTGGCTAGAAAATCCATCTTAAAGGTGAATAAGTGGAGTGTCCCGGGTTCGAACCCGGACTTCTGCACATATAGTGCGATGTCTCTACCAACTGAGTCAAGCTCACAGAGACAGGATAACCCATATTTTAAATAAGGGTCTTGCTAACATGTGCCCTTAGGTGCATTTAATTAACTATAATCTCATTTTTTTTTTTCTAAATGGAGTAACAATCAATTTTGATAAAACTCACAATTCAAAACAGTGATCTACTATATTGCTATTTAGTAAGAATTATTTTAGAGAAGAAATGCAAGAATAACACATGGCATTATCTTATAAGATGATGTAATTTTAATCTCCTCTTTTAGTGGAAATCATGGAGGGTAGTTGATGTAAACAAGGGTGAAAATTTATTGTTGTAATTCTTCTCCATAAATTTTCTTACTAAATAGTATTTTCCTTAATTGAAAATAGTAGGACAAAACTCACAAAAGTAAATCTTCATTTAAATCTAAACAAATTTGTATGAGTAAGAAATTTGTCTAAAATAGGGAAATGATTATTAGTATAAATGGTCAAATTGAAGAAACACAAGATGCCAAAATGAAGAGAGTTACTTTAACACCAATCCATCCATCATTTTCAACAAAATAGGAAATTATAATTTTTTTCAGATACCATTAAATTAATTAACATGTGGTTTGGTTATTTTTATTTCTCAGCTCCTTCCCATGAAAATTTTGGTTTTATAAAAATAAATTAAAACAAGTGACGCGGTATGACCATAAAAACAACTTTATTTTCATTATAAAAAAAAAACAACTACTCCCTCCGTTCCTTTTTATTTGTTGTTTTAGAAAACAAAATTTGTTTCTAATTATTTGTTGTTTTGGTAATTTAAGGTTATATTTTGTCTATTATACCCTTCTTCCTAATTTTTTTATTGACTAAATTTTATATAATCTTTTTATTGTATCTTTTTTTTACCAAACTTCTTAATATAATCTTTTTATTGTATTTTTTTTTTTAACTAAACTTCTTCATATAATCCTGGTTTTTTTTTTCAAAAGGAAAAAATAAAAACTGCTTTGTTACAATTCGCTTTTAATTTTTTTAGTGGTTTTAATTTTTTGGAAAGATAAAGTGAGTGCAAAAAAATAGAATTTTTTTGTGACTAAAATTAGAGTATAATATATTCCAAAAAAAAAAGGGTATAATAGGAAAATAAGGTGTAAAAATACAGTTTCTTAATTTGACCTTTTTTTTCTCAAACAACAAATAAAAAGGAACGGAGGGAGTAGGTTTTTATTTTTGTATTAAAAGTCGAACAATGTTTAAATATAAGTTAGTCAAAAGTCAAACTTCATTGAGTTTTTTCTTTCTTTCTAAATCCTCAAAAAAGAATATATTATTTCTAATAAAATTGTAGAAAGGAAGACATTTCTTTAATGTGAAAAAAAATAAATAAAACAATATTTTCTAAATGACAGATTCTTAAGTCAAAATTCATTGAGTTTTTTATTTCTTTCTAAATGACAGATTCTTAAGTCAACATATTTCATTAGGAGGATAAATCAAATAAACAAATATCACAGAAAATAATCTCAAAAAAAATTTACAGAAGATAAAAAAAAATTAGCTTATTTTACAGAGGATAAAAGTCTATTTACCCTATTTTTAATATAAAAAATGACTAATAGATTTTTATTTTTTTTATAAAAAGTCCAACAATGTTTAAATATAAGTTAGTCAAAAGTCAATCCTTGATAAACAAACTTAATGTAAGGGAGAATAACAATATAATAATATCAATCCTTCGTAAACAAGTTACTAATTGATACATGTACATATTTAACAAATTATGTGGATCTATGGTAAACAAATTCTAAGTATAGTTAAAATTATTAAATCGAATATTGTGATTGAAGTTCAAATTGCGACTCTTTTATTTTGTACACGAATAATGCATATCTCTACACTTGTTTAGATAAAAGAAAAATCTCGGTTTCATAAAATTAATTTAAAAATTGGCGCGGTATATCGGTGCAAACAAAACTTTATTACCAATATTAAAGAAAATGACTAATAGATTTTCTATTTTGTATAAAAAGTCCAACAACATTTAAATATAAGTTAGTCAAACGTCAAAATTCATTGAAAATCTTTTTTTTCCATTCTAAATCCTCATAAATGAATATAATAATTCTGCCTTTCAAATAAAATTAAATAATTCTGGCAAAATTGTGGATTGAACACTTCCTTAGCGAGAAACTCAAGCTCCTGAAATTGAAATTCAAAATCTGGAACAAAAATGTTTTTGGCAACATTCATGAGAATGTTAAGCAAGCTAAATCTAATGTTGACAACATTCAAGCTCTGATTGATTCCAATGGTCCCACTGAGTGTTTCCTTGAACAAGAAAAACTAGCCCAAATTAACCTTGAGAATGCACTCTTTATGGAGGAGATGTTTTGGCATGAAAAATCCAAAGTCAAATGGCACTGTGAGGGAGACAGAAATACTGCTTACTTTCATAAAATAGCCAAAATCAGAAAAGCCACAAACCAAATCACATCTATTAGGAATGGAGAAATCTCTTTAAATCGCCCTGACGAAGTCAATTCTCATATTGTCAATCACTTCACTTCACTTTTCAATTCATCTGACCCTGATGTTGATAATGGTCTTGTTGATGATGTTATTCCCAATCTTATTACAGATAGAATCAATAGTATGCTTACTAGGTTGCCTACTTCTGGTGAAATTAAAAATGCAGTTTTCTCTTTAAATAAAGATAGTGCTCCTGGTCCTGATGGATTTGGAGCTATTTTTTATCAAACTTTTTGGAACATAATCCATCTAGATGTGATAAATGCTGTCATGCAATTTTTCACATCTGGTTGGATTTTGCCTAATTTTAATTCTAATACTCTTGTGTTGATTCCTAAAAAAGAAAATGCTGATTGTGTGAATGACTATAGGCCTATTGCTATTGCTAACTTTAAATTCAAGTTGATTTCTAAGATCATTGCAGACAGGTTAGCTTCTATTATGCCCGCCATAACTTCTATTCAACAGAGGGGTTTCATTAAAGGGAGGAGTATTAAGGATTGTATTTGTTTGACCTCTGAAGCAATTAATGTTCTCCATAAAAGAAGTTTTGGTGGCAATCTTGCCATCAAAGTTGATATAGCCAAAGCATTCGATACTTTGCAATGGTCTTTTCTTTTAAGGGTGTTGAAAGCATTTGGATTCAATCAGGTGTTTTGCCATTGGATTCATTCTATTCTCTTGTCAGCAAAAATATCTATCTCTATAAATGGCAAGCAGCATGGTTTCTTTAATTGTTCAAGAGGGGTTCGTCAAGGTGATCCTCTTTCTCCTCTTCTGTTCTGCCTTGCAGAAGAAGTAATCAGCAGAAGCATCACCCAACTAGTCAGACATGGCAAGTTAACTCTAATTAAAGGCTCTAAGCACATGGATATTCCTTCTCATATTTTATATGCAGATGACATAATGTTATTTTGTAGAGCCACAAGGTCAAACATCCAATCTCTGTCTTCTTTATTCATCAAGTATGCTGAAACATCTGGTCAATTTGTAAATCCTAACAAGTCTTCTATTTACGCTGGTGCTTTATCTTCTCAGAGACTTCTTTCTATTGCTAATATCTTAGGTTTTAGTATTGGTGTGTTACCATTTGTCTATCTTGGTGTTCCAATTTTCAAAGGTAGGCCTAAGAAATGTCATCTTCAACCCTTGGCTGACAGGATTAAATCTAAGTTATCAGCATGGAAAGCCTCATTTCTTTCCATGGCTGGTAGGATGCAACTCATAAAAAGTGTGATTCAAGGTATGGTGGTTCATTCTATCTCAGTTTATTCTTGGCCTTCTAGTTTACTTAAAGATATTGAAAGATGGATTAGGAATTTTCTCTGGAGTGGTGATGTTAGTCAAAGAAAGCTGGTATCTGTGGCTTGGCACAAAGTCTGCACCCCATTTCATGAAGGTGGTTTAGGCATCAGATCACTCACTAAATTCAATGAGGCTGCTAAACTAAAGCTTTGCTGGGAGCTCATGCAATCTGACTTGCAGTGGGCCAAGTTTCTCAGGTTTAGAGTTCTAAAAGGTACAACTCCAATTTCTTATCACATCTTTTCCTCTGTTTGGAGTAGCATCAAGCACAAACTTCATGTAATTTGTAATAATACTTCTTGGCAAGTGGGCAATGGTGAAACTATCAATTTCTGGTCTGATCCTTGGTGTGGTGATCCCTTGGTTTTTTCTCTGAACATTCCTCAGCACCTTCACTCTTTACTCAAAGCAAAAGTTAAAGATTTTATTGAGAATAAGAGTTGGAATATCCCTACATGTCTCTATTTGGCTTATCCTAATTTAAAATCATTAGTAGACAATGTCACAGTTCCTTTATGTGAAAAAGAAGATAAACTTCTCTGGAGACACTCTCATGATGGTGATTTATCTATGAAAGAATCTTACTCTTTCCACTGTCCCAGTGGTCAACTTCTCAGCTGGACCAAGTTGATTTGGAATGCCTCCATCCCTCCATCTAAGTCCATGGTAATCTGGAGATGCTTGCAGCACAAGCTTCCTACTGATGACAGTCTCTCTTTAAGAGGTTGCTTTCTTCCCTCTATGTGCAGCTTGTGTGATTCAAATTTGGAAACAGTTGATCACTTGTTCTTGAACTGCAGCTATGCCCAACACATTTGGAACTGGCTTAGTTGTTGTCTCAATACTAACTGTCATTTCAATGCCCTTATTGATGCTTTCAGCCTTTGTAATTCAAGTCATTCACCTTTGTGTAACTTGGTAATTGCAGCAGCTATTGTCAACTGTGTGAATTTTATTTGGTTTGCTCGTAATCAAATAAGATTCAATGACAAGAAGATTCATTGGAAATCTCTTATCAATCTCATTATTTCTTCAGTATCCTTGTCTGGTAACAATGCTATTTTAAAGGCTGTTTCTAATATTTCTGAGTTTGTCATCCTTCAACAGTTTAAGGTTAAAATGAATTCTGGCAATGCTCCTAAAATCAAAGAAGTGGTATGGCATCCTCCAATCTTAAATTGGGTCAAATGTAATTGTGACGGCGCTTCATTGGGTAATCCAGGACTCTCTGCATGTGGAGGCATATTCAGAAATTCTAATTCATCTCTTTTAGGTGCCTTTGCCTCAAATCTTGGTATTAATACTTCGCTGAGCTCTGAGCTGATTGGTGCAATGCTTGCCATCGAAATTGCAAATTCTAAGGGTTGGACTCACCTTTAGTTGGAATCAGACTCCATGCTAGTTGTTCATGCTTTTTCTTCTTCCAAAATTGTGCCTTGGGTCTTAAGAAATCGTTGGGAGAATTGTCTACTGCTGATTTCAAATATGAATTTTTATGTCTCTCACATATACAGGGAAGGTAACCATTGTGCTGATAAGTTAGCTAATCTTGGCTTATCTTTGAATGCTTTCTCTTGGTGGAATCAGGTTCCTCCTTTGTTATCAGATGATTTTGGGAAAAATCGTTTGGGAATACCATATTATAGATTTTGTTAGTTTTTGTTTGCTGTGAGGGTTTGGTTTTATGTCCCCCCTCTCTTCTCTTGTTTTTTCCTTTCTCTTTTATTATATGTGAGGGCTTGCTTGTTAAGCAAGTCTCTTTTGTTTAAAAAAAAAAAAATAATGTGAGAAAATTAAATAATTCTGAAAAAATCATGGAAAATAATTATTTTATTTAGGGTTAAATAGTTGATACCCCCTGTAAAGTAGGTCGGTTTTGCAATATCCCCCTATAAGTTTTTTTTTCAAAGATCCCCCCTTGCATACTAAAGATTCTTTGCAATACCCCCTTGGAGTAACACATAGGCAGAGAATCTCCTACGTGGCACCTCCACGTGGATTTTTATTAATTTTTAATTATTTTTTTGCCACGTGGCATTAAATTTTTTTTTTAAATATTATTATTTTTTTAAAAAAAAAAAAATTTTAATTTTAATTTTTTTTTTCTGATTTCTTTCTTTTTCTTTATTTGTTATTTAAAAATTTAATAATAATTGATTAATATTTGTTTACTTAAAATAAAAAATGAAAGAAAAAATAAAATATTTTTCTCTATAGCATAGTGGAATATTAAAATAAAATAATTAATATATGAAATTGTAACAAAAAAACAATTATATATGAAATAAAAATATAATGAAATCAAATACAAATAAAAAAAATTGTAACAAAAAAAAAACCATTATATATAAAATAAAAATGAATGAAAAAAATATAATCAAATCAAATAATTAACAATTATAAAAAAAAGGTGTAACAACAAAAAAAGTAATAATTGTATATAAAATAAAAACATAATAAAATCAAATAAAAAAATTATAACAAAAAAAAAACCTGATTAAAAAAAAAAAGGGGAGAGAAAGAGAGAGAGAAAATACAAAACCCAGCAATCCTTTTTCACTAAAAAACCAAGTCAAATGAGGGTGGGTGGGGTAGCTCAGTTGGCACTTGCTGATTGAGCGGGTGTAGGCTGTTGGTCAGGGGTTCGATCCTTGGCAGCAGCAAAAATAGTATTTTCTTTGTAAACAAGTTGGTGGTACTTATAAACCATCAACTTTTAAAAATAAAAAAAAAGAAAAAGTCAAATGCAGAAAATTCAAAAAAAAATTCCAAACCCACTTGATCTTTTTTCTAAGATATTCAAGGCAAGAAACAAGGCTCACGGCCAAATTACTTCCAGATCAAAAACACCAAAACGCATACGCCTGCTACACCAGAACAAAACACCAAAACCATCAGCACCATCAACACACATTCCACAGATTCGTTAATCCCAAAATCCATCTTTTCATCTTCAAGAAATCAAAATCGAAAACCAAAAAAAAAAAAAAAAAGAACAAACACATGAAATTGAAAACGAAATCAAGAAAATAAAATCCAGTTATTATGAAATTGAACGTATAATCGAAACCAAAACGAATCCAAACGAAATCGAAACCGAACGAAATTGAAACTGAAATTGAATGAATATGGTGATGTTGATGATGATGTTGTTGCTATGATGGTGTTGAATCTTGTTGTTGTTGATGAATATGGTGATGTTGAAAAATTAAGAGGGTGGAGAAGAAGGGTTTGTAAAACCCAATGAAGAAGAAGAGGAGAAAATATAAATTTTCTCTCTCTCTCTCTTTCTCTCCCTTTTTTTTTTAATCAGGTTTTTTTTTTGTTATAATTTTTTTATATAATAAGAACATCAACATCAACAAGAATATTAATTATTTTAAGAACATCTTGTTTGTTACAATTTTTTTTGTTGTTACACCTTTTTTTTATAATTGTTAATTATTTGATTTTATTATATTTTTTTCATTCATTTTTATTTTATATATAATGGTTTTTTTTTTGTTACAATTTTTTTTATTTGTATTTGATTTCATTATATTTTTATTTCATATATAATTGTTTTTTTGTTACAATTTTTTTTTGTTACAATTTCATATATTAATTATTTTATTTTAATATTCCACTATGCTATAGAGAAAAATATTTTATTTTTTCTTTCATTTTTTATTTTAAGTAAACAAATATTAATTAATTATTATTAAATTTTTAAATAACAAATAAAGAAAAAGAAAGAAATCAGAAAAAAAAATTAAAATTAAATTTTTTTTTTTTAAAAAAAAAAAATTTTAAATGTTTTTAAAAAAAAAAATTAATGCCACGTGGCAAAAAAATAATTAAAAATTAATAAAAATCCACGTGGAGGTGCCACGTAGGAGATTCTCTGCCTATGTGTTACTCCAAGGGGTATTGCAAAGAATCTTTAGTATTGAAGGGGGGATCTTTGAAAAAAAAACTTACGGGGTATTGCAAAACCGACCTACTTTACAGGGGTATCAACTATTTAACCCTTTTATTTATTATATATTTTAATTTTGGTAGGACTTAAAAAAAATTGTCAAATGACTAGCGACTATAAATTCACTTTTTAGAGTGAATCGATAGGAGTACTATTTGAACCTCGACTCCAACATATGCAGAAAATTATTTTTTTTACGCCTACTTTTAATTCTTTACCCCTACAAATAATTCGATATTCCTATTTTACCCTTTTTATAATTTTGGTTGATCCCAATTTCAATCAAAGTTACAAACCAACGCTTCACACAATCTGCCACCACCCCAGAAAGAAGGAAACGCTCGTTGTTATCTTTCCCTATGCTACTCTCCATATATCCCTTCCAATTTCAATTTGAGAACCTGGGTTTTCTTCAAAATACTGATTTTTTTTTATACCCTAAAAAAAATTCCCACTTTTTCTTACATAAAATAAAATCATGGATATGTTTTAGATTGGAGAAATTGCAATTGAGATTGTGAAAATGGTTATCTTTTTGTGGTTTGGAGAGATTGTGTGATGCTAAATGGATGAACTTGAATGGAGAATTAAGAAGGGGTTTTGTAGTTTTGAGAGAGAGGAGCAGCAGCAGCTATAAGAGGGGAAAAGACAGTGCGGCGTATAACAGAGTTGTTAACGTTTGTGTTTGTCAAAAAAGTAGACATTATCCAATGGATTGTACTAGAAAATTTTAGTATTGTATTGCCAACATTTTTGTTGCATTCATAGGGTGGTGTACGGCATATTAGAACAAAAAGTAAAGGTCATTGAATATTTATTTGCTTATCATCCAGTCTTGAATATAATGATAATGGAGCAAACTTTCAACTACTTCAAACGTGTTTTAATCAACGTCAAATAGTTGCAGTTTAGAAATTGATCTAATAGAAATAGAATTGGGAAAACGTTGAGAGAAGAATTGGCATTGAGTTTTCATAGTTTTAGCCATGGTTTAACCGTGGCTAATTGTATTTGAAAATTTTTTAAAACTGTTCCGGTTTGCAAATATGTTATCGGAAAACTTGGTTGGGGTGTACTGTACCGAAATTTTGCAGTAAACCGTGGCTAAATATCAAAACTCATTTTTTTGAGTTTTCCACTTTGTATCTTTGATTGAAATTAGGGATGAACCAAAATTATAAAAGGGGTAAAATAAGAATATCAAATTATTTGTAGGGGTAAAGAATTAAATGTAGGGGTAGAAAAAATAATTTTCACATATGCAATGTCCCAACTAAGTGAGTTATGATCAAGGGGACAAGTTTTAAATTTCTTAGATTAGATAAATTACAAATTTATCTTTGTGACATATATTTAAAAAATTAATTACTAATTTGCTTTTTTTTAAAAAAAATTTATATTGATTAATTTTTAAAATTTTTAATTTAAAAATTGAAAATATAATTTTTAAGGTAAATCTATAAATTAAATTTTTATCTATCCTATTGGTTTTTATCCCGACTCAAATTCAAGATAATATTCTTAACTATAGAGAGATGATATGATAATTTTCGAGTAACACACCAAACGAACCCTTAACATATAAAACTAACTTCTTTTTTTAAAATATTTTTCTTCTTGACTTTTGTCAAAGAGTAGTTGTTCTTCTAGACATCCAGCATATTTACCGAGTTTATGGTTTTGTGTGTATAAATACTTGTTGTATTTATCCATTTCTATTTATATACACAATTATGTAACACAACATAACAACTACTATTTATATCTAAACAAGAAAAATGTCTTTTTTATCTGTGCTAGTTTTGTTTGTTGCGGTTATCAGTCTAACCAATATTGAAGGAAATCCCAAGCAACAAATACATGCACCGCCAAATGGATTGATTAGTAACCAGCTACCCACCACTGAACTACATACTAGTGGAACCGACAACCGGAGATCCTTACTACAAGCACCACCAAGTATCCCCATACCAAAAGCACCACGCACACCATTATCACAACCACCTATCCACGTCCCACGAGCACCACCTATAACACCTCCAGAGCGAATACTACTGGCACGTGGACCACCAAGTATCCGCGTCCCACCAGCACCACCTATGCCACCTCCGCCTCTAGAGCAATAGGGCCACCTTGCTATATACACACTGCAATTTAATTTGAAGCACATGTAAAACTATTTTATACTATCGATACATATAAATTAAGGAGTTAAATATATTTTTACTTCAATACTTTTACGTGAATTTCGACTTTTGGCTGCAAACATTGTTGCAGTCGAGGATTCGGGTCGGATTTGTTCTTATTAGTTGGTGGATAAATATACTCAAATTATGAGCGAGTAGTTTAAAAAAAACCTAATTTATAACATTACTAAGAGATATAATTTAAAAAAAAAAAGAGTAAAAGATATATTTAAAAAATTGTAAACAATATTATATTTTGCGAAAAATATTTTTGTATTATGGTTTTATTAAGAAAAAGAGCATTGCTATTTAATAAGAATTTTTTACACAAGAAAAGTAAGAATCAACACATGGCAAAATCTTAAAGATGATGTCATTTAATCTCCTTCTTTTGTAGAAATCATGGATGATGGTGGATATAATCAAGAGTGAAGATTTATTCTTGCAATTTTTCTCCTTAAATTTTCTTACTAAAAATCTTTTCCCAAAGAAAAATAATTAACAAGACTTTTTCTTGTGTAAAAAGTCCGAGAAGTTTTTAATATAATACATCAATAGTCAAAATTCATAAAAAAAAAAACAAACCAGTCATAGTCCTCATTTAAAAATGATAATGATTGTATCAAAATTTTGTTTATATATATGTGTTTCCGTGTCCGTATGTATGATTTGATTTTTCTATTTTGTTAAATTGTGTAAAAGATAACATTTTATATTTTCATATTTTTTTTATAAATATAACAATTTGTTATAAAGGCGTTTAGAAAAGTTATTCATAGTAGAACAATCTTTTTTAATATATTTTGTAACTAATAAATCATTCATGTTATAATAAAGAAAATCTTAAATACTTAAACTTCACAATCTTTTATTTAAAAGTTTACAATCTCTCATTTAATATTTCTTATTTACTAATACTATTATTTTATAATTATTTTTGAGACTCTATTTTTATGAGACTCTATATCATTGCTGACACAAGACACCTACCTACCTATGTACTTATCATGTCTCACTCTTTTAAAATTATATTTTAAAAAAATGTTTTTCTGCTTGACCTTTATTTTATTAAATGGTAATAGTCTATGGAGCTCAGATACGTGACACGATACCGATATAATATTGATACGGGAAATTTTTTAAAATTTTTGATACGATATGGTCGTGATACTTTGTTTAAAAATAAATTTAAAATTAAATATACAAATACACAATATATTAAAAAAACAAAAATCGATAAAAATAATAAATTAATATTCAAATTACTCAAACTGAGCAAACAAATGACAACTACATATTTCAAGTTGATGAAGTACTACCCAAAAAGGATAATTATTACTATTCAAAAAACAAAATATCATCGGTATCATTCAAAAAACACGTGGTTGTCAATCCATAAAGAACATCATACTCTAACATTTTCTATTTAAGAGGAACACAAATTGTATCAGTCTCATCTCCTTCATTTCCATAAAAAAAAAAAAAACATTATTTTCCCGATACTTCTCTGATACGTGTATCAGAGAAGTATCCGACACATATCGGCAATTACTTTTTTAAAAAATAATTTTAATTATCTGATACTTTTCGATACGAATATCGAAAATTATCGAACAAATATCGATATCGCATATGATACTTCGTCATTTTTAAAGTATTGACTCTTCTAATACATGTATTATTTTTAAAATAAAAAAAAAAAAACGTTGTTTGTCACCCTACATATACAGAGCTTATGTTTTACGTATTCTATTTATATAAACAATTATGTAACACAACATAACAACTACTATTTATATCTAAACAAGAAAGATGTCTTTTTTATCTGTGCTAGTTTTGATTCTTACAGTTATCAGCCTCACCAATATTGAAGGAAATCCCATGCAACAAATACATGCGCAACCCAATGTAGTGATCAGTAACCAGCTACCGACCATTGAACCACATACTAGTGGTCCTGACAACCGGAGATCTTTACTACAAATACCACCTAGTAACCCCATCCCACCAATACCTACTCCACAAAAACCACCAATATCACCACCAGATCTCCCCGACCCACCAATACCACCTAAAACGCCTCCCGAGCCAATACTATCAGTACCTGGACTGCCAAGTATCCCCGTCCCATGAGTACCACCTATGTTGATCGCCTCCAGATCAATAGCGCCACCTCGCTAATTGATTCACGTGTTCAAAAAATAAAATAAATATTCCAAGAGTAGAAAAAGAAAATATATATGGATCTGTAATTTAAACTCGATAATTTGTCCTTTATGTTCAATTCGGTATATGTGAATTGTGAATTTTAAATCTATATCTTGATGTTTTGTTCCATCCATACTCCATCTACATTTCTATTATTTATATTTATAGAAAATATTTGCTTATAATTTTGGTTTCCTTTTATAGATCGTTCACAAATTTGAGAACTTTGGGTCTGTTTGGCTAGCCAAAAAAGCTAGCTTATAGCTTATGTCCTATAGCTTATAAGCTAAAAGACCTGTTTGGTAACAGACTTTTCTGTATGAGCTTATAGCTTATTTTATAGACTTATAGCTTATTTTCCAGATGCTATTTCAAGTAGCTTATGAGCTTATAGCTTATTATTTTTTCTTCCACTTTTACCCCTTATTATTTTAATTAATGTTCACTCTTACCTTTTTTTTTTTATTTCACTTTAAAATAAACCATACATTTTTTTTGGCTACTGATAAACCATAGTTTTTTTAATAAATATAAACCATACTTTTTTTAATAAACCATGCATGATCATTCATTATTACCTTATGTCAATTTTTACGTGAATATAAACCTTATGTATGCACTACCAAAAAAAAAAAAACTTATGTATGCTATTCACTATAAAAAAACAACGTTGCTTTATATAAAATAAAAAAATAACGTTGCTCAGTTTTATAAAATAGCCTAATAATTATTGTTTTGGACCAAAATATAATAATAAACCATACTTTTTTAATCTTGTCAAAAAAAAAAAACTATACTTTTTTAATAAAAAAGTCAATAAGAAAACCCATAATTTTTTGAAAATAAAATTTCAACCAATAACAATTAGTTTTGTAATATAAAAAGTATATATTATATTAGTACATTTAATTTTTAAATTTCAAGTATATTAAATATTAATTTGACATAAATTTTATTTTGAATTAACAATACCCTTTTATGTCATTTTACATTTATCAGCTAGTTAAACCGCTAATTTTACCAAACACTTCAATTAACTTATCAGCCATCAATAATCAGCCATCAGCTATCAGCCATAAGCTATAAGCTATTAGCCATCAGCTAGCTTATCAGCCAACCGCTAATTTTGCCAAACAAAGCCTTTGATATTTTCAAGTTTTAAGATGTTGAACATTAATTCTCAAGAAAATTTGATATTTTCTTATTATATTATAAGGTAACAAAATCAGAGTATGTTGCTTAAAAAAAAAGCGTATGTTGTGGCATAATCTTTTTAATTAGATTAAGATACCAACAAAGGGCCAAAGTTATTATACATAAGGCCATCCTTATGCATGGTGCATAAGGCATTTCTAGCCATTGGATCTCATTACTCCACGCGCCCCCCATTTACTCCGCGCGCCCCCCATTGCTACGTGCGCCCCCCATTTACTCCGCACGCCCCCCATTGCTACGCCCCCCCATTACTACATGCGCCCCCCAGTTTTTTTTTTTTTTGACACAAATTTTTATTTTTTTTAGATTTCTAGCGCACTCTCATTTTCAATTAAATAATTACTTTTGTTTCTTTGAAGTACATACTATAAGAGCTAATTTTTCAATTAATTGTGTTGGATGCACTACAACATTTTCATTCTATAACAACGTCAAAAAACCGTTGTGTAATGCAAAAAAACCGTTGTCATAGGCTACGAGAACGGTTTCCAGGGCGTTGTGCACCGAGGCGTTGTCTTAGCCTTTCGCAACGGTTTTTTTTCCAACGGCAACGCCTTGTAGATAACCGTTTTCTTAGAGTCTCTAACAAAACGGTTTTCAAAGTTCCCTACAACAACGGTTTCTATCCGTCCTTAGTAAAAACCGTTGTCATTGGTTGAGTTTAGCGAACGGTTTTGTATGGACTATCACAACGGGTTTCCACCGTTGCTCAATCAAAAACCGTTCTGGTAGACCCTTTACTATATGATTATTTAGTAGATACGACAACGGTTTTACAGTTACAACAACACTTTTAACCGTTGCCCAATCAAAAACTGTTCTGGTAGACCTTAAATATATGATTCCTTAGTAGATACAACAACGGTTTTGCTGCTACAGAAAGCGTTGCCCAATCCAAAACCGTTGTGGTAGACTCTTCACCGTATGATTATTCATTATACACGACAACGGTATTTCTGCTACAACAATGCTTTCCACCGTTGCCCAGTCAAAAACCGTTGTGGTAGACCCTTTGTTATATGCCCTCTTTTGTAGCTACGACAACGGTTTTTCAGCTACATAAATGTTTTCTGACTAATGCATTTTTCTTTTGACGCAAGCTCAAATTAAAAAATTAAAATAACAAATTAGATAACAAATTAAAATAAAATGGTTGTGATTCATTCATATAAATCAAAATAACATTCATTTTGGATCTTTAATGTATATCCTAATGCCAATCATTCACATTACAACTAACATCTTCAAATTGAAACTAACTACTTTAGTGTATATCCTAATGTGAATCATTCAAAATCAAACTAACATATTCAAAATATGTATCCTATTCTTCATCTTCAAAATCCTGCATATCTTCATTGATATCATCATTATTCATCATCTGCAAAATAAATGTAATATAGTTAACAATGTGAGAGTATGTTTAACAAAATAATGCAAATGATGACATGGTTTGAAATTGGTAAAAAATTTCAGCTAACTCTTTGACCAATTTCTCTTCATATTTCCATATATAAAAAGTTTTAGAATTTAAAACATAGGTAACAACTTCTCTATTGAGGACTAATTGTCTCTATTGCACTGATTTTGGTTTTCTTATTTTATATACAAATAAAAAATCATCATAAGGAATAAAAACTAAGCAGATCAAACTAATGCAGCTGCAATTGTGTCCCAGCTACTACGTGCTAGTTTATTTTATTACTCAAACTATAACTTCATTTGAGAGATATTCTTGACCTATTTTGAAGTACTTATTTGCATTTATCTAATCTACTGCCATAACTTTGAGCCTATGCAATTCAATTGAATTATCTAAACTTTAATATATTGTATCAAGCACAAAATATAGTTAAATCTTACCTCATTATCATTTGGAGCATGTGTTGATGTTAAAGAATGGAACTCACTGTTAGCATCAGTTGTAGGAGCTGATATCAAAGCTGCAATAGCATCCATGTCAAAGTTTGCCACGTTTTGATTCATAATGGCTTTAAAAAGAAGTTTAAGTTTTTTGTCCGTTTCTTCCTTATCTTGACGACGTTTCTCCTCCATCTCTTGCGTTAACCGTTTTACCTCATCAGCATGCTCTCTTTTAAGTTTTGCAATTTCTTCATTTCTTTTCAAGAGAGTCAGTGTTGTGGTTCTTCCGTGGCAACGCATTCTCCCAGGTTTTTCTTTACCAACTATACTTTCAAAGACTTCAGATGAAGGCTGCCCATCTTTTTCAATGATGTCTTGAAGCTTTATCTAGCATACATAATATCGTAGTAGTAAATAAATAATAAACATTAATATAGTAGTAATATATAATACAGGGGAGGTCGTAGCAAGCGTACTAACACAACTGCATCACTTTTGAGATTGAAAATTATGCAACTCGATGGAAAGGGTAAAAGAGAGGCAGGGAGGGAGCACATATATTATAATTTACAAAATGTCTGAAAAACTGTTATACATGACACTAACCTTAGACCCAAATTTGTAATTCCAATCCACCAAACTTGGGGAGGGAAAAGCGAATTTCCCTAAATGTCAACCAAATAGGTATAGTACAATAAGAAAATAGCCAACCTAAAAGCACTCGGGTCCTACTAAAGCAAATCAGTATATAACTTAGCTTAGTAGTTCCTGTTCAAAAAACTTAGCTCAGTAGTTCTATTTATTTAACATGGAATTCTTAGTATTCTGACATATTTCAATGAGTCTATCACCATATATTTATTGCTATAAATGAATGTGTATTAATATAAGTTCTACAATTCTACTAATGAAAACAATCTCAACTACCAAAATAAATGCATCAGAATTTACCATAGTTTCTGGTCCAATTTCCAAAACCAGATCACCTTCTGTACCACTAAGTGAAATCATAACTAATTAAACTATACATTTTTACGTCATTTTGAATGCAATTTTTTTTTTTTTGAAATCTGCCAAAATATATTAAAGGAGTTCTTAGCACAAGAAGTGCACAAGAAGCTCTAGAACAGAATTACAAATAGCAGCCAATATCAAAGAACAAGGCAGAAACAGCCTAACAATATATGGCGCAAAACAAGGAAAAAACTAAGAGAAAATAGCAGCAGCAGTTACAAGATACAGCTAAAAACCACAGAAAAAACACAGCAGCTGCCAAAATCAAAAAACTAAATTAAATTGACTCAGACGCCTAATTCATACATAACCCCGGCTCCGCTAACCATTCATAAAGCAAGCAAGGTGAGGCTCTTGTTCTTCCTAACCACCATCTCCAAGAGACAATTTTCACATCATCCACTAGACTGTCTCTATCAACCGCGCAATTATAAAAATAATCCGATTACGATGACGCCAAACGGACCAGATTACCGCACACCAGATCATAATAGATATTAGCAATTCTTGATTTTCATTCCCGTGTCTTAAATTTTCGCCCCCCTTAATGGTTTTTTCTGTTTCTGTCTCTCAACTCTGATTAGTCCAGTTCTACTTAGCTGTCTATTTGGTTACTAGCTAATTGCCAATAAATTCGGATGAGCTTAAACGTCACCGTCATTTTATATAATATATAATATAGTAAACTAAAGTAGCAAATAAACTAAATAAACTCACAACATTTACTTAATACGATTCTACTTCTACATATATGAAGTTTATGTTGTCCTTAATACGATTCTACTTCACATGTTTAGCAGATTAATTCCTTGACAGTTTAGAATATAAGAATTTGGCTGATATGAAAATATAAAATTATCCTTTAGACTAAGCACACACAGTATAATAAAAGTGTTGGTTATGAATTCAAAATTACATGTTTAGCCACAAACACATGAATAACCAAATTCTGAACTCAAAATTACAATGCAGTATAATAAATCAAAATCAAAATCAGTAAAATCATCCCCATCGTAATTTGGAAAGAAAGGGTAGAAAGGAAAAAGTGAGTACCTTGCGAGTACCTTGTCGAGGCGAAGACTGGAATCACGTTTCTTTCAATGATGCTGGGATTTGTCGCTGTCTTGGAATGAACAGGTAAGAATCGATAATGGGGAAGAACCAATTTGGGGAAGAATCGATTATGAGAAGAATAAATTTGTGGAAGAATCAATTGCAATTTTGGGGATGAAATCAACAAGTAGAAACAATATACTGTGAAATTTGTTTACTGTGTATACTGTGAAATTTTGGAAGCATCCTTTGGCTGAAGCATTATATATTATTTTGGGGAAGATAAGAATCACTATGTTTGTTTTATTTGTTTCCAAGTGAAGATAAACTCATAAACATATGCAGAACGTGTTTGTTGTGATGTGTTGTTTTTTTTATTAATTTTTTTTTTGTTAAGTCATAATTTAAGATATATTTTATTAAAATTATATGAGTACGATTTTTAAGCGTTGTTATAGATTACATGCAATAGACCATGAAAACGGTTTTCTGCAAAATTTCACAACTAAAGATACAATGAAACATATATTTTATTAAAATAATTTAAAATTATATCAGTATGGTTTTTAACCGTTGTTGAAGGTTATAGATAGAAAACCGTTCTGGTTGGTATCTATGAGAACGGTTTTTTGTTGTTGCATACAATTGGCGAAAATATATATACTATCAGAACGGTTTACAAAAAGTGTTGTCTTTGACACGCTACGAGAACGGTTTTTTTACATCCCAAAATTTAGGTGTTGCGGTAGGCCTAAAATGTTGTAGTGATGATTAATAATATATAGCCATATTTTAATTTAAAATTACATACTAAAACATGTACTATAATTATGGTTTAATTTATCACAATTAACATAATAACTATTAAGTACATCCAATGGTTTTACAATACAACCCTCTAAAATCATTCAACAGCAAAATGATTTTGACATAATTAAGTACATTAAATAGTTTTGGAGTACAGATATCTGAAAACCATTCCACAGCACAAATGATTTTGGAGTACAAATCTCTAAAACCATTCCAGAGCAAAAATTGGTTTTGAAAAATATTTTATTGGAAACCATAAGAGGGCTATTTTGGTTTCAGATACAAAACTAGTGAAACCATTAAGTCACACTTATGGTTTCAGTTAAAATATTTACTTTAAATTAAATATGGAATATTTATTTGAAACCATAAGAGAACTACTTTGGTTTTCAGATACAACACTAGTGAAACCATTAAGCTATACTTATGGTTTCAGTTAAAATCATTTTAAATTAAAATGATTTTGACATAATTAAGTACATTAAAGAGTTTTGGAGTACAGGTCTCTGAAACCATTCCACAACACAAATGGTTTTGGAGTACACATTTTTGAAACCGTTCTACAACATAAATGGTTTTGGCATGATTTTAGTTTAAAACTAACTACTAAAATAATTAACCATACATAATACTCTGAATTTTATCCCTAATCAATAAAATAAAATAAAATTCAATCAATCAAAATTAAAAGCGTGATAAAAAAACTGAGGGGTGCGCTAGAAATTTTTTTTAAAAAAAAAAAAAAACAGAAATTGGGAGGGGGGGGGGCTAGAAATGGGGGCGCGCGTAGCAATTTGGGGGGGGAGTGTAGCAGGTGGGGGGCGCGCGTAGCAATATGGGGGGGGCGTGAGAAATTATGCACGGTGCATAAGCTTTGGGCTTATGCACCATAACCCAACCCCAACAAAGATATTTCAAATTTTCAAAATGCTTAAATGAAGAAAATTGCCATTTAGCTACGGTTAATTAGCATACCAGTACGTGGATGGAATCACTCATTGTCTAATGAGAATTGTGCTATAACATGCTCTCGTGATGTAACAAGATATTTTCTGCACTTTTAATTAATCGTGGCTAAAGTACCTGTGATTCCCCACCGATTAACCATGGCTAAAATATTTGGTTACTATTTTCTGATAGGATCATGGAATTTAATAGAGTTAATTAAACTAGGAATAAACCCGTGCGTTGCACGGGTTCGATTAAACTATATAATTAAAATATATTTATAAATGAAATATAATAATTGTGATAAATATAATCACATAGATAATGATAGACACTATTTTAAAATATAATTATATTTAATATTAGTATATGTTTTATTAATTTATATCGTAGTTTTGTTTGTATTTTAATAAAATAGACCTATGCAACTTAAGGTACCAAATCGTTTATCTACTTACTCCCCTCTCGTTCTTTTGAAGTTTCTTTTTTGAAGCATTCTTTTGAAGTTTCTTTTCATATATTTACTTGGTAGAATTTATCCCCATTTTTTTAGTCTATTGTTTGGTTTATCTTTTTCTTTCTTCGACCTTTTTTTTATTTATTTTTCTTTTACTTGGTGGAATTTATCCCGACTTTATTAGTCCCTTCAAATTTATTGTTAGTGTGTGGCTATCTTATTATTTGCTTTAAAAAATGTCATCTTAGTTTTACAAATATTTTACTATTTTATTTTGAGTCGTAGCTTAAAGATTCTTAACACTTTAGAATATGCACTTATTTTATCTAAATAGTTACATTATTATTCAAATCAAATTAATAATTTTAGAATTTTTAGTGAATTTTAATTGGTGTAAATATGTTAAAATATATGTGTGGTTATATTATATAAATATATGTAAATATGTTTTAGTATCTACGGTTTCAACAATTTCTAAAATTTGATAATTAATTAATTTTAAATTTTCTTCTCAAACATTCATTTGGTAGAATATTATATCACATATTTTATTGGTCAGAATATTTTTATATATCTTCTTTTTACTATGCTTAATTCTCTCTCTCTCTCTCTCTCTCTCTCTCTCTCTCTCACTCACTCTTTTTTATGAGGTTTTTGTCCATAATTTTTTTCTTTTTTATTAAATAATTTTTATTTGGATTTTCAATTTAGTTTAATAGTGCTTATTAGAATACAATACTCTTATTGCATAAAAGAAAAAAAACGCAATACTCTCTTTTATAGAAGAGTATAACACCTTTTTTTTATAATATAGAAGAGTACTCTTAAATCATATTTTTTTGTTTAATATAAGCAATTGTTAATTTAATTATATAGCTCAAGAATGAGTAAAAGGTTTATTCTTTTACAAAAAAAATTAGTGGCATAACCTTTAATTTATGGAGTTTAGTGGCATATAGTACAATAATCATATATAGTACAATAATTCCAATTCATATAGTACAAATAATTCCAATTCATATAGTACAATAATACTCATTTAAATTAATATGAGTTGCCACTAAATAATTAAGGTTATGCTATTTGATAAAATAACATTTAAAATAGTGTAACCTTTTTATGTTTGTTTTTCTTTTTCTTGGTGAGGTTTGTGTCCTTCGAATTTATTGTTAGTTTTTGTCTCTCTTAATTAATAATATTTACTTGCGTAAAAATATATGATAATATTTTCTTGAATATTTAGTTTTTTTTGTTATTTGTAAACTTGAATATTTTTTGTTGCCAATATCTAAGTTTGGACGATGATTTCATATATTTGAATTTAGGTTTAGTTATTAGACTCGGGTAAAGAAAGTTTATTATTTTAGAAGAATTTAACATTTAACATGTCATCTTATTATTTGGTTTAAAAAAATCATCTTATTTTTACAAATATCTCACTATTTTATTTTTAGTCATAAATGAAACATGATCTTTTAACACTTAGAATAAGTAACCTATCTACCTATATAGATTGGAATTCTAAGGTACTCTCATAGGGTATTCAATGCAAAACGTTATTTCATATTAATGGAAGGTGGATAATATGTAACCTAATAGCCTTGAATAATGAATAAGAATAGTAAAAGTTATTTCTAACATATAGAAACTGACAAATTAAAAAAATTATAAATGATCATATTTAATAATAGGTCAAACTGTACTTTTGGTCCCTTACGTTTATTTTAGGTTTGAATCAGATCCCTTACGTTTTAAAAGTTTTAATTTGGTCCCTCACGTTATTAACATTTGCATTAGTTAGTCCTTTCCGTCAAATTTTTCACTAAATTCGTTTGATCCTTACACGTGACTGATAGTTTGGACACATGGACACTATTTTCGACATGTTCAGTGTCATTTGAGATGCTAACTAAGTAAAAAATAATAATTTAAAAAATATATATATTACTTATAATAATTGAATTGACCCAAAAAAAGTGTCCAAAATAGTGTCAACGGGTCCAAAATAACGTTCACGTGTCAAAACCGTCTGCCACGTGTAAAAATCAAACGGATTTAGTGAAATATTTGACGTAATGGACTAACTAATGCAAAAGTTGATAACGTGAGGGACCAAATTGAAACTTTTAAAACGTAAGGGACTTGACTCAAACTTAAAATAAATGTAAGGGGCCAAAAATACAGTTTAGCCTTAATAATAATACTAAAAATTTATATATACATATAATTTATTTTTTACGTTTGTAACAATGAAGAAGCACATATGTATTTTAATTTTTTTGTTGATAATTTGATCCTTTTTTTTTCATATTAGCACCTTTTTTCACAATACTTTCATTTGTAATGATGATGGAGCACGTATATATTTTTCATTTTTCTTTTCTAATTTGACCCTCTTTTTTTATATTGCTTAAAAGGTAATAGCAAGATGCTTGTAAGAACAAAGTTGAAGATTATATATTTGGACAACCAAGTTGAATCAATATATTACAATTATAAGAACCTTATGACTTAGTGTCAACTATAAAATCTTTTATTTTCTATTTTGTTTTTGTTTTTGTTTTTATATTTGTCTTGAGATCAAGTGTAAATCACCTACACATTGTAGACAATACAACATTTAAAAATGAGACACATATTTATATTTATAAATTATTTGGATTTCCAACATCAATATACCCTCAATCTTTATAAATTTCAAGGCACTACAAAAGCAACAATTAGAAGTCTCTTTTATCCTCTTCAACTTATTCACATGAAAAAAAGTTATATTCTCATTAATCAACAAAAGAAAATAAAAAATAAGTAAGCTAAAACAGTAGATTAATAAAAGAAAATAATACATGAAAAAGAAAATTAGTCTAATTACAAATATTGTAGATGACTTACATGATTGTTTATACAAATATAGTTAAATGCATATCCTTAAATGAACTGTCACTTCATAGACTTTCCGAGCAATAAGGATGCAACAAAAGGAAGAATGAAAACTTGTTTTATCCTATTCTCATTCTTCACATAAAAAAACAATCATATTCATGTTAATCAATATAAGAAAATAAGAAAGAATGCTTGAAAATTGGACTTTAAAAATAGTATATAGCAAAAAAGGGAGAGCTTAAATATTAGGGGAATCTATATAATAGGGTAATTGACATCAAAATAATAAATAGATAAGAAAAAAATAATTGCGATAAGTATAATCCAATATGAAGAGAACTCTATGAGAAATTGTTAAGAGAAAATGTTGGTGAAACAAAAATGTACAAAAGATATTTAACACATGTGTACAAAATCATGTATTTATACACACAAAGATCATGGATTGGAGAATAGCAATTTGTACAAAGTATAACTAACCAATTTATTAGTTAAAAATTTATATTAATACAATGAGTAAGTGAATAGTCATAGTTAAGAAATATCAGTTATGGAATAGAAAAGAAGTAAAATAAATATAGACCATTCTGCCAAAAAAAAAATATAGACCATGGCTTTGAAGTATAAATAGAGATGAAAACATGCCACATATGAAAATGGAGGTTTAGAATAACCTAAGCTTCTCTTATAATTATAATATAATAATAATAGACACCAATATATATAAATTATAAAAATAAAGGAGAGAGATAGTGCATTGTTTCTTCATCTCTTACCTCCCTTGAAAAATATTTTCAATGTTGAGTGACATATAAAGGTAGAACTTGTGATCTACATCACAAAGACTATAAATTGAGGGACTATATTTAAATAGAGATTAAAACATCCCACATATGCAAAATGGAGGTTTAGAATACCCTAAGCTTCTCTTATAATTATAATATAATATTAATAATAATAATAATAATAATATACACAAATATATAAATCAAAATAAAGGAGAAATAGTGCATTGTTTCTTCATTACTTACCTCCTCTGAAAAATATTTTCAATGTTGAGTGACATTTAAAGGTAGAACTTGTGATCTACATATACACGATAAAAGAAAAAATCAAGTACATTCACAAAAATAAAATCAATCTAAGATAATACCAATGTGCTATTTATGTATGATTTTCCAAACCTGAGCTCTCACAATTATCAACCAATCTATTCAACAAAAAGTTAAATATAAAAAAAAAATAAAAATATGAAGGATAGTTCATGGCAATATCTTGCTGAGATTGCTATCAATATAGTAAATATAGTGCACAATTTAAAGATGTATATGATCTCATGAGTAGTACTGTAAGTGTCAAATGTGTTGGATAAATATGAAAACAAATGTGAGAAGTGGTGGTTATAAAGGCTAGAGCTAAACTAAAAATTTATTAGCAATAATTTTTTAATTAAGTTGGTTACATTTGTAAGAAGTTGTAAAGTTAGGGAAGTGTGATAGTGGAAAAAATTTTAGTTTCTAACTTAGCCTATAACTCTTTAATAATAATACATTAGTTTTTTTATATATTTAATAATAGAATAAAAGAGGTAAAATTAAAGTTTTAGTAGAGATTGTAAATCTTTTCTTAGAGTGCCATGTCATCAAAATGAAGACATAGAAGCTATTGGAGCTTCCTTTTATAAGTAAAAGATAATACTGATATTTAAATTAGATGGGAATTTATAATTTCAGTTTCATTTTAATTGTTGCTTAGTAATTGGGCTTTTATCCCTTTGGTATATATTTTTCGGCTTTTACCACCAGTTTAATCTGGTTTGGAGGTCAGTTCTCATATCAAATGGTTTCAACCCGATCATAGTTGCGAGGGATCGAACATGGTTCTCCATACTAAGTTGAACGTCAATTATCACTGAACCAACAAACAATTGATACCATTTGATCTATTTAAGTTACCCACTACTATTAGCACTATAAATATGTGCTCATTAAGTCACTCAAGAATCAATGAACGAAATTATATGTTTAGGTGGAGTATTTGGTCTTCCACTAAAAAAAAGTAGTTTTTTTTTTTTTTTTTTTTAATATTTTTTTTTATATTTTTTAATTTTGAAAAAAAATAAAAGAAATCAGTTTTTCAATTAAAAAGAAAACTACCTCTTTATGAGAGGAAAAGTAAAAATTGCACCTAAAATAATGCATGTAAGTTTTGTCCAATTTTTATTGTATTTTTTTAGTTTTAGTGTAGAATCCTAGTTCTTAGTTTTGATAGGAATTCATTTCCTAGTGCTTTCATTAAGAATTTGGCCACAGAAAGGGCTATATACATGTTGGATAAGGTTCTCCACCAAATACTGATAGTTAAGTGAAGCTCTCAAAAAGAAAAGAGTTATCATCTGGTCAGTGTCGATAGAGTGAAAACCATCATGGATGTTGACTTTTAAAAGGAGTGACAATGTTATTAGGAGTTTCATATTTAGTATTTCAAAGTACTCAATGTGGTACTTAAACCATGAGCATTTCTCATCTATTGGACTGGTCTTTTATGTTGAGCTCTCTTCATGTGCTTAAGGCTTAACATTTTCTCCCTTAACTAAATTGTTGGTTTTATTTTAGTCTGCTAAATAATAATTTTCGTTCCTATTAGATCCCTTAACTATATCTCTATTAGTCCTCTTAAAAAAAACTATATCTCTCTTAGTCATAATAGTTTCTTCTATTAGTTTTTAATGCTAAATGTATAACGTGGACTAATATTATATGTGGTCAAGCATATACCCGAATAATTTTTTAATTCCAACCAATTGATTTTCTTGTAAAATATAATTTATTAAATTTTGCATGTCCACCATCTCTAACTATGGACCATCACCAACTAATTTTTTTCATTGTTTTATCTTCTTCCTTCCATTTTTCTTGTCTGCATAAATTCAATATTGATCAATCAAACCCATAGTTTCAAACAAACCAAGAAAAAAATTTTGAAAATGAAAGTGATCAGTGGCTGTGAAAATTTAAAAGTATTTGAAATGGAAATTATTTCTAAGTTTTGCAATTTTGAGATTTGAGATAGCGAATAAGCGACAATTTATACTAGTGATAGATAAATGAAAAGGAGAGTGATTAATGGCATTGCTTTGAGAGATCGAGTTTTACCAGTGTTTGAAATTTTGAGATTTTGGAGATTTAAATTTGTGCTTTTAGGAGAAGCTAAAAACTTACACTTTTGAAATTTTTTTCTAAGTTCGTTTAAAGTTGTTTGAAATTTTGGGTTTGACCGACGAGTTTAAAAGATGAAGAAAAAAGAGAGGAAAATGACAAAGAAATGAAAAATGTTCGAACTTCCACTTATATCTAGACAAAGCCAAATCTCTTCGATTGGTTAGATAAAATAAAAGTTTCGGCTTCATAATAATAAATGCTTTATTTTTTCAATATAAATAAATGACTAATTGTTTTTATTTTGTTTAAAGTCCAACAACATTTAAATATAAGTTATTCAATTCATTGAAATTATTCGTTCTTTTTTTTTTTCTTTCTAAATCCTCATAAAAGATACCCCATCTGGTCTTAAATATAAGCAAAAATCAAAATGTATTTATACTACATTTGGATTAAATACATTTTGACTTTTACTTATATTTAAGACCGGAAGGAGTATGAATTCTGACAAAATCGTGGAAAGGACCATACACTTCCTCAATGTGAAGGAGAATAAATCCTTGATAAACAAACTTAATGTGAGGGATAGGATGGCTCATTTTGGACCCGGATTCCCTGCAGTCAAGAAATTCATACAGTTACTTCTGCCGGCCCTAGTATTTTATAAAAAAATTCTTTTGTCTCCAAAGTCTCTTTGTTCATCACAGAGGGGTGATTTTGGGTCATTTTTTTGCCTAGAATCACCCCCTCTACACCTTTTTGTTCTCTTCTTTTAATATAAATAAGTGATTTTCACATAGATTAAGTTTTTCTTTTGTGTTTTTTGTGTAATTTCGTCACCTAAGTGCGGCGTTGTGTGGATCGTCGTGCGGCGTTATTTGATTTTCCGTATTGTTGCGGTGTTCATTTGATTCTTCTCGGAAGATTATTTTCAGCCAATTACAAATTCAATCAATGATTTGAGCATCAACGTTACAGATCCGAAAGCATGGGGATATTCCGGTGATTTTAATTTTATTATATTATTTGTAGTAGGCATTTTGTCATTGTATGCTATTAACTCAGATGCTGTGAGTTTGTTCGCAGATTCATCCTATATGTTTTTAGCGAAGTTAAATATGTGGTTGTATTTGATGTATTATGTCGATTTGAATGAATGAATATCATTTTGTTTGTGTCAAAAAAAAAAGAAAAAGAAATTCATACAGTTATGCAGTCACACAATTTTAATGGTCCAAATTCAAAGCTCATCAAATAAATAAAAACATGAATAAAATAAATGGTTAAGATTGATCTGCAGTAACCATTTAACTACAAAGAATCCATTTTCGCTCGTTATAATAGGTTATCATCACTGGCGGATCCACATTGGGATGAGGGTGTGCACATGCACTTCCTAGAAATTGGAAATTATACCTACAATCATGTTTTATTTTGCTCTTGCACACCGAGAAATCTTCATCTTGCACCAAAAGGCC
Source organism: Trifolium repens (assembly GCA_030408175.1). Classification (NCBI taxonomy): domain Eukaryota; kingdom Viridiplantae; phylum Streptophyta; class Magnoliopsida; order Fabales; family Fabaceae; genus Trifolium; species Trifolium repens. The sequence continues at coordinate 8,077,186 of CP125842.1, forward strand.
AATGATAACTCCCTATTTAGGATGCAACAAAACTTTTTATGGTTAAATATGTTTTTTTTGTCTCTACATTTTGATTTATATTCAAAAATAGTTTCTATCTTTTTTTATGATTTAAAAAAAATTCTACAATTTTTTTCGTAATTAAAATTGATTCCCGCCGTTAATTTTTTTTAACAAAATGCTGACGTAACACAATTAACCAATAACATGATGACATGTGTCTTTTCCTATCAGATTTATTGTGCACCTTTCCACACAAAATCTTTCTTTCTATCTTTCTTCCTCCAACACAACCCCATCTTTATCACCACAAACTCAATCAAAACCATAGCAACAACCCAAACTGAAGTCATGGTAAAAGACACATGTCATCATGTTATTGGTTAATTGCGCTTCATCAGTGTTCTGTTAAAAATAAATAATGGCGGGGACCAATTTTGATTATGAAAAAAATTGTAAGGTTTTTAAACTATAAAAAACATGAAGAGACTATTTTTAACTATAAAACAAAATATAGAGACTAAAAACATATTTAACACAGCTTTTTATAAGTTATGTGCAGGTGTAGGCCGCAAGTCTTTTATCTCACACTTGTTTAACGCAGACTTGTTATTTGTTTATGTAAAAAATAGTTATTCGTTTATGCACTTATTTTTAAAAGTAGTTATTTGTTGAGAGAATGAACTACAAACTTTAAATACCATGAAAGATGAGAAATTTTATGCACTTATTTATAAAAATATCGTTATTTGTTTATGTAAAAATAACAAAATTATAATTTTTTTAGTTTAATTTTAAATGATAAAATAAGAAAATATATATTACATTAATATTTACTAATTATTTTTTTTGAACAAGCCAAAATGAGATGTATATATATATAAAGATGAAACAGCCTCCCTAGCACAAGGTGTGCAAAGAAGACTGCTAGAGTTTACAAGGAGTCACAGAGAAAGATACATAGGAAATCATACAAAGCCTAAACAAAGCATAGGACTAGACCACCAGCTGTGGCAGTTGGAGACTAAGGTAACATTCGTCGTCTTCAACCACCTAAATGAGAAAAGCTTGATCTTGTCCAGAAGCTGATAAAGGGTGCTCACAGTGCCACGAAACAATCTATGGTTTCTCTCCGTCCACACCACCCAGACGCACGCGAGCCAAATGAGCTGCAGGAATGAGCGTCGTGCCCGGGAACCACCTGCTGAGAAAGTGAACTGAACGAAATGGTCACGAAGAGAGACGCACTCCACCACCGGAACGCCGATCCAAGCGTGCACCAGAGGCCAGATGGGGCCAAACGTACAACATGTGAGAAATAAGTGATGAGCCGACTCCACCTCCCCGCATCCAGAGACGCACAAGTGAGCTGCCGCAGATAAGATCCCTCGAGTAACCAGGTTTGTTTTTGTGGGCAACCTGTCACGCTGGAGACGCCAAGCGAAGATGGAGACCTTCAGAGGAACATGAGGGTGCCAAACGAGTCTCGCCGCATCATCCATAGTAACTGAATCCTGAGAGGTCAGTAGCTGGTACGCACCCCGAACAGTATAGCCCATGTCTGGGTCGGGCTGCCACTGCCACTGATCTGATGACTGATCCTGCAAAACACGGGTTAAAAGTAAGGACTGACACTCCCTCAACTCCTCCTCCTCCCACCCCCTCAGCTGCCTCCGCCACACCCAACCCGCACCCTCAGCACCCCACCCCATCAAAGACATCTCAGCTACCGTGCGCTGTTTGGTCTCCGCCAAGTCATATAGGCGACCAAACTGCTCACACAAAGGAACACCATCCACCCATGGGTCGGTCCAGAAAAAGGTATCTGATCCGTCCCCCACCCTCCTCACAACATGCTCCTCAAACCATCTGCCTCTGTGCTCACCTCCCTCCCTAATACGCACTATCTCCTTCCACCATGATGACCCGCCCCGCCCCCCATCTCTCACCTTACCTCCCTTCATCCCATACCTGGCAACCAACACCCGAAACCACAACCCCTCCCTATCCACTAGCGTCCTCCAACACCACTTGCCTAAAAGAGCCAAGTTAAACTCCCTCAACTGCCTGACCCCCAAACCACCGTACTCCTTACGTAAACAAATGGATTTCCAAGAAACCCAAGTGATTTTCCTAGAATCCTCACAACCCCCCCAAAAAAATTTAATCAAAAGAGATTCAATAGAGGAAATGATATCTGAGGGAGCTTTGAAGAAGGAAAGAGCATAGACAGGGAGAGAAGTCAAGACAGATTTAAGCAAAACCAAGCGACCACCGAAAGATAGGAAACGACTCTTCCACCCAGATAATCTAGTCTTCAACCGAGTCACCACCGGTTCCCAAAAAGCCAAACGCCTCGGATCACCCCCAATAGGGAGTCCCAAATAAAGGAAAGGAATCTTTCCCACTCTACAGCGGAGAACTGAAGCAGCTTCGGCCAACCAAGAATCAGGAATATTCACCCCGACCAGCATACTCTTGTTGAAATTAACCTTCAGACCCGACATACTCTCAAAAAGCACAAGAACCGCCCACAGGGCACGCACATTCGCCCAGCTCTTTGCTCCAAGGAGGAGCGTATCATCCGCAAACTGGAGATGAGACACCTCCACCAAGTCCTGCTGACCAACCCTATACCCCGTAAACAGATTTTGCCCAACCACAGCCTCCATCAGAACATTCAGACCCTCAGCTGCCAAAAGGAAGAGAAAGGGAGACAACGGGTCGCCCTGACGAAGGCCCCGCTCCATGGGGAATTCATCCGTTGGGCTTCCATTAACCAAGACAGAAGCGGTAGCCGTGCACACACACTCTCTAATCCACTTCCTCCACAGAGCCGGGAAAGCCATCTTACCCATAACATCATCCAGGTAATCCCAGTCCACCGAGTCATAAGCCTTTTCAAAATCCACCTTAAAAAGAAGCAGTTCCTTTTTCGACCTCCGCGCCTCATCCACTACCTCATTAGCGATGAGGACTCCATCGAGAATCTGCCTGCTCTTAACAAAAGCCGTCTGAGCCTCGGAGATTACGCTACCTATCACAAGGCGCAACCTATTCGCTAGGACTTTCGCCAAAATTTTGTGGAGGCTTCCCACCAGAGAAATAGGGCGGAAATCATTGAGCCGCTGAGGGCTATCAATCTTGGGAATCAGAGCGATAAAGGTAGAGTTGAGACCTTTTGAAAGTTTTCCGTTGCGGTGGAACTCAGAGATGAAGCGCATCACATCACCCCGCAAAACATCCCAGAAGTCTTTGTAGAAACCAAAGTTAATCCCATCCGGACCTGGGCTTTTGTAGCTGTCGCAGTCCCACACCGCTGCCTTCACCTCTGCTTCGGAGAAAGGTTTGGTTAAACCACCCCTCTCAATCATGCTCAACTGTCTGAAGTTAAGATTTTCGCATCCGGGTCTCGCCACCTGCACGGCCTTGAAGTGCGCTGCAAAGTGAGAGAAGACAGCCTGCCGAATAGGATTCACCCCCTCCAGAGTAACCCCATCCGCTTGGATAACGGATATAGCATTCCCGCGGCGGCGGCTCGTGAGGACCGAGTGAAAGTATTTAGAATTTGCATCCCCCTCCTTAAGCCACAGCGAGCGGGACTGCTGCCAACTAATACTAGCATGCAACCGGGATAACGAATGAATGTCAGATGTAATTCCACGAAACTCAGCTAACTCAGCCTCTGACAGCTCCTCCTCTTCCCCCTTCAGATCAAGCGCCGCCAACCGGGTTTTCTTCGAGTCAATTTGGCTTGGCAGATTCTGGGCATGAGTCTTATGCCACTCTTTCAAAGCCGCCCTCATCATCTTCAATTTTTCCTTCATCACATAACCACCCCAGCCATCAACCTGAAACGTATTCCACCGCTCCTTCACGAACACCTGGTAACCAGGAATATCTCTCCAACATTTGAGCATCCTCGAGGGTTTCGGACCCCAATCCTCCTCCCTATCGGACAGAACCAGAGCGCAGTGATCGGATAAACCCCTCAGACGGGCTACCTGCTGGCAATTGGGCCAGACCAAGCACCACTCCTCAGAGAGCAAAAACCTATCAAGGCGGCTCATCGAAAACCCGTCCCCTTTGAACCACGTAAAACTACGGCCTTGCAGAGGAAGATCCACCAAATTATTATCCTCAATGAACCGGCTAAAAGGGATATGATCCAAATTCCTATAACCTACACGGGTAGACCGTCGCTCATCCACGTGTTTAACTGCATTAAAATCACCACAGACGCATATCCTACTCCTCCCCAGCGATTGGATTCGCGCAGAAAGCGAAACCCACAACCTCTGCTTCGCTCAATCCTCACCAGGAGCGTAGACATTAGCCACAGAGAACTCCACACCAGACGAAATAAACCTTCCATGAATCCAAAGAACATGATCGCGACTCTCAGAAGACCACACCTCGACCTCAGAGGAATCCCATAGAGTCACAAGCCCGCCAGACGCCCCAACCGAGGGACGGTAGGAGAAAGCGTGGGAAGAGGTACCCCACAAAGAAGAACTGAGCGAGGCATCAAAAAACTGAAGCTTGGTCTCCTGAAGACACAAGATAAAAGGGCATAAATCCCCGACCAGCTTCCGCACTTCCTTCCGCTTTTCTAAACCACCCAGACCCCGAATATTCCAAGAAACAATCTTCATCAGAAACATCCTCTCCCCCCACCACCAACTCGACCTCAAAACTAACCGGTCTTCACCTTCCGCAGTCCCGCCCCCTGCAGTCGTCCAACACTCTCCTCCTTACCTTTGGCCGTCCGAGTTAACGCATTGAACATATTTTCTTGACTCCCCCTGAACTTAACCCCGATGGATTGCCCTATCCCCCTGACATCTTCCAAGGCCAACTCCTCATTACCATGCACCGCCACCCAATTCCTCCAGTCATTGTCCTTGGTTCCCGATTCTGAAGACACGTCAGTAGAGGCTGGGTCACCCTGAAAGTTTGAGCTGGTAACTTGAACTCCCGCTTTACGCCTGCGGACACACCTCCCCAAGGCCTTCAACGCCTCACCTCGATCCTTACAAGGAAGTCGGGCTAGTTTCTTAAGACTATGAACCGGGTGACGAAGGACCCCTCCAACTTTCCTTCTCAAGGTGTCAGTATGTCTCCCGGTAGGATCCTCCTTCCTCGCCCTCTTGCTAGCAGAAAAAATAACACCCGCCTCCTCATGGTTATGATCTCGTAGCCATTCCCAACTCCACGGGCCCGGCCATCCACGACGAACCTCTGAGGGGGGGCACGACGTAGCACGCGAACTTCGTAAAAAACTCTTACCCCCTACCCCGTCTTGCCCATTAGATACCCAGCTAGCCTGAGAACCCGGCGCTTCGAGCGTGTCATCTAATCCTACAACTGAAAATCCTGCTGGACTGCCCTCACCTAGGGGCAAAAGATCCGCCATACGAACTGGGCTACGAACCTCTGCATTCCGTCCATCATCCTCTTCACAAACCCCTGCTGTGGCTTCACCGAAAATCGGAGTCTTCACTCCAGCACCTTCGTCGTCCTCCTCCACATCAGTGATCTTCTCAACCAAAAGATCCACATTGTGGCGAACTTCCTGGTCGCCTTGCCCCACCTCTTCGTCAGTTTGAGATGACTCCTGAGCACTGTCCTCCTCAAAGAGGCACGTGTCCTCCCCCATAGCGTAACCCCACTCTTCCACAATCTTAATTTCCACTTGAAATCCATCTACAAGAACCCGCTCTACTCTGGAGACGATCGCTAAGTCCGAAGTGGCAATTAGAACCCGAGCGAAATCCAGACGATCCTTCTCAGCAGAGCAGCTGTCCGCGCGAATAAACCTACCACACTCAAAGACGCAAAGTTTAAAGAAGTCCACATTCCAAGCACTCAAAGGGACGCCATACAGACGGATCCACGCTCCACGTTGGTAAGCCTTACCGTCATCATCCCAGGGTATCCAGTTGGAGAAAATGTGTCGGAAGAAATCCACCGCACCTGCAACTATAGACCTGACGTCACCCCCCTCCGCCTGACGCAAGAAGACCTTGTCTGCCCCCATAGGGGTGATCACCAGATCCCCGAACCCAGCATCAATAATCCTGTTCTGGACCAAAGGGACCGCTTCGCCATTAACGACAGTCGCCACTAGGCCGTTGTGAGCCCATTGCACGTCCTCAGACTTTGACCTGTAGCTCCGGACTAAAATACTGCTTTCCTTCCCTTGAACAGAGGCAGCGGGAGCAACTTGGCTTTTGCGGGTCTGCTCATAATGCAAACCCTCATTCAGCGCTATCCGCCCCTTTTGATTCCCCAGTTTGAGAACAACATCACCCACCAGCACCTCAGGTCCCTCCTTAGTCTCGTCCCGAGTCCCAACAACATCCTTGAGTTTCGACTTTCCACCATTTGCCGCCGCTTGCCGCACAGGTGGTTGGGAACCCGCTTTTCGCGTCACAACCCCATTAGGCAAAACAGGTTGCTCCTCCTCCGTACGCCTCTCCGCCCCCGGGGCATTACGATCAAATTTAGCCACGCTGGCACGGACGCGAAATTGTCCGAACCACACTGCATTCAGCGCCTTTGTCATTTTTGTAATGTCTCTAACATTACTAAATTTGACAAAACCGTAGGGCTCGCCATACCTGTTACGTCGTCGTGCTACATAGACATCCTCCAGTATCCCACAAACTTCGAAACCCTTACGTAAATAAAAATTTGATAATTGAGCCGGAAAGTTCGTAAAATAAAAGGAGACATACCGTTTGAGGGTGGAGCCTACAGCATCGTCAGCAGCCTGCGTATTCTTCCTATGTCTGTGGCCTGAGTGACGCCAAAATTCATTGGCCTGCCTAAACTCTCCAAACCGGCCAGAACCTTCCTCCCGTTCCAAACTTCTCGTCCTCACCAGGCCTAACGCATGCTGCCGACGACGTGAAGCACTATCAAAACGATGACCATCACCCCACGCCATGTCCCTGTTACGTGAATAAGCCCTGCTGTCACGAGAAAACGATCGCACCCCACCATTATTACTGAAGCGGTTGAAGCGGCGATCACTACTCCAATACCTGCTGTATCGCGATCGGTGCCTCCTGGATTGGTTGTGATCAAACGCGTCATTATTTAAAAATCCAGAGTGAAGATCGATCGATGCCAAATTATTGGATTTAGCAGTCGGTGCAATGATACGATGGTTTCTGGTTTGCTGCAATCTGTCTTGGCTCCTCGATCCTTCCCGCAACGCTTTCCGACGTCGGTTTCTCACCTCAACCCATTCTCCGCTATCGTCGAAATCCGCCCCCCGTTTGTGCCTTACTTCCGGTGAAGGCGGTGACCGGAATGATGGCCCCAGGACTGCCCTAGAACCACCGCCTCTCACTCTCTCTCTGCCTCTCTCTCTCATAATTTTTATAACCATACCGAAGTTAAAAATTTACATCCTCTGATTCAGGGTCCTGAATATTCATAAACAATTGGTAGATGACCACAACCAAATTTTATGTCAAATTCTTCAAAGTTCAAATTCAAATAAATTTTTCTTGAAAAATATCTAAAACTTTTTTCCGAATAAAATATTGGAACTTTTTTTTCGAAAAAATATCGAAAACGTTTTTTCCGATAGATATCGGAAACTTTTTTTCCGAATAAAATATCGAAGCTTTTCCCCGAAATAATCGAAAACATTTTTTTCCAAAAAAAATCAGATATTTTTTCCCAAAAAATCAGTAACTTTTTCCTTATGATATCAATCCTTTATAATAATTGATATTACATAACCCACTTGGGTTGTTCCGGTGACATTGACTTGAGATGTGTGAGTGTGCTTCTCTTAAGGTCTTAAGTTTGATTATCTCTAATGTAATTAATTTGAGTGGGCTAATTGATAATATATGCAAGTTTTTTTATTAAGTTGGTAAAAATGATAAAATTGTTAGGTTGGATGTTGTGACCGAAAGATTTTGAATTCATGAAAATAAATTAAAACAATTGATACGGTATGACTTAGCAAACAACGACTTTATTTTCAACATAAAAAAAAGACTTTGTACCAAAAAAAGAAGACTACTAGGATTTTTATTTTTGTATAAAAAGTCCATTTAACATTTAAATATATGTTAGTCAAAAGAAAAAAAGAATCATTGAAATTTTTTTTTTCCCTAAATACTCATGAAAAATATAATAATTATGATAACATTGTAGAAAGGACGACACTTTTTTAATATTAAAACTTTACCGTAAAAAAAAAATTAAAACTTAAAATTTTTGAAAAATCATGGAAAGACAAACACTTTCTTAATTAATATGAGCGAGAATAAATAATACCAATCCTTTATAAACAAATTTAATGTGATGGAGAATAAACTGTATAATATCAATCCTTGATAAACAAATTAATAATTAATATTGCATGTACATGTTCACAAAATTATGTGAATCTATTGGACAAAATATTAATTCAATTGGTAAAAATGCTAAATTTATTATATCGAATCATGTTAGCGAAGTTTGAATCCCAACTCTCCTTCCACATCCGAAGCCGGATCTCTATACCATGCTTAGATAAAGGAAAAGTTTTGGTTTAGTGGTTTCTATATAAAAACGACTAATGTCAGATGTCTATACTCTTTTAGATAAAAGAAAGATTTCAGTTTCAAGAAAATAAATTAAAACAATTGGCACGGTATGACCAGACAAACAAAAACTTTATTTTCTATATATTAAAAAATGACTAACGTTAATTTGTTTCGTATAAAATATCCAACAACGTTTAAATATAAGTTTGTCAAAAACAAAAATTCATTGAAAATCTCTTTCTAAATCATCATCAATAATAATATAATAATTCTAACAAAATTGTGGAAAGGACGTTGCTTCCTTAACGTGAGGGAGAATAAACTCTATAATATCAATCCTTAATAAACCGTGTAATATCAATCCTTCATAAACAAATTAATAATTTATAATATTACTAAGAGATATAGTATACAAAAGAGTAAAAGATATATTTAAAAATTAGTAGAAAATATTATATTTTGCAAAAAATATTGTTTGTATGAAGGTTTTAAGGTAATTAAAATCGAATTGGCCGGTTCAACTGATCCAATCAAAAATCGAACTTTTATCCAGTCCGACTCAAAATAAAAACCAAACATCAAGAAAACCGATCAAAAAACTAGAAAATCAGGAAAATTGCTCTAAATCGATGGTTCAGCCGATTCTGGAGGTTGAACCAGATTTTACATTTTACTTTATTATTTTAACTGAAAAATTTAAAAAATCCATAAATAAGTGGGACTAATCTCATACCACTAAAATCGCATAATCACATTAATAACATGCCAATCAAGTGGGAGATTGCAAATCAATGGAAAAGTTGTTTACAAAGACTTATTTATAACCGGTTGCAATACAATATGTTTATGATTTTTCACTGTGGGACTAAATGGAGAGTAGTTCAAACCCAAAGACATGGGGATTTTTTAGAAAGAAAAAAAAAATATACACAAAGAGACTTTATGGCTATTTTTTACTATATAATTTGTAATGTGATTATTATTGGAGACACTATTCCTGACTTTCAAGTTGATACCACTCAAGGCAAGATCAAACTCCATCAATTATTTTGTCAAAAAAAAAGGAGTGTACGTACCATTCTCTTCTCTCATCCATGTAATTTCACACCAAATTCTACCACTAAGCTTGGTAAGATGGCACACTATGCTTATGAGTTTAACAAACAAGGAATGTTATTATTAGGTATCTCTTGCAATGATTTAAAATCTCACAAAGAAAGGATCAAAGAGATTGAAGATCACACTCCAGGTGCTAAGATTTGATCCAATAATTACTAATTCCAAAAGAGAAATCATCAAACAACTCAACATGGTTTGATCCTGCTGAGAAAGATTCAAATGGGAATTTACTATCAAGAGCTCTGTGTGTGTGTATATATATATATATATATATGGGAGGGGATCTGTTCTGGATCGGACCCGCGCCTCCAGGCAGGCTCCCACAACACCGTCGGGGACAGTTCTCCGTACAGAATCTCCTCCTAAAGCACACAGTGCAAAACGACACATCCTGCCCGCAACGGCGGGCACAATCGCGCCTTTCCAACGACTTCAAAGTCTTTGTCGAGCTCAGCTGCTCAACAGCTCCAGTTCCAGCACGTGTTTCACGTTGCTTCATCCATCTCTATCCTCTCACCCCTTTCCCGCGTATTGGATAAACCCCAGGTGAGAACCTCAACGGTTTCTCCTGCTCTCACGTAGAAACCTGGCAGTTATCCCTTATTGGGCCGTGCCCAACGGCCCAATAGGGATAATCGTTGGTCCCGGCGTGGGGGCTTATAAATACTCCTCTTCACTGAGGAGTCAGGTACACTTTACTCATTCTCACTACCTCTTCTCTTTGTACTCTTGCTGACTTAAGCATCGGAGTGTCTACAGGTACAAACCCCCCTCCGTTTTCAACCGTCCGACCACCGTGCAAGGCGACGTTGCTGGCCCGTGATCCTGCTCCTTACGCACAGGTACGATCAGTGGCGACTTCACTGGGGACGTGAGTCTTCCCTTCTTGATTTCTTCCCGCAAGAAACTCGATAAAACCAACTCTTTCTTTTTGACATGGCTGGCAACAACGCTTCTGCTCCGCGTAACGACGACGTCGACCCTCCCTTCATGGACGCCGACGGCAACCCAATGACGACCGTCATTGAGCTTAATCACGACCTCAACAACCCTGACGACAATCCCAGGGTAGAATTTGAAACAGACGCCCGCGACGGCAGGAAGACCTCGATTTCGGACGACGAAGACATCGTCGAGATCCCTAGAATCGTGCAGAAGAATTCCGGAAGCGGTCCCAATTCCTCCGGACAAAAGGCCCCCGCGGCCGATGACGAGAACTCTGGCAACCAAGGCCAGCAAGCGGTGACCATCGCCCCCTCTGACTTCAAGACCCTGCTCGATGCCTTGAACGAACACAAGACGCTTCTGCTCGGGCAGAACCAGAGGCTCCAAGCCCTCGAGAAAAGAGACCGCACTCACGCGGCGCCGAGGAAACGTGCACGAACTCCCCCCCGCGCATAGCGTGTCATCCAGGGTGCAAAGCGGGGAAAAGGAATCGAATTCCGCGACCCCCGACCTTCGAGCCCAACTCGCCCAGCGCAACCCGCTGGAGGAAACTCCTCGTCTTCCGCAGCTGATCGCGGAAAAGGAAAATTGCACCCCAGTCCTCCTCGACGTGAGGACCATCACCGTACATACTCCAGTCCTCCTCCTCGACGCGAGGACCATCGTCGAACACCCTCTCCCAGGGGAAGTAACTCTCCACCATTTGACTTTGTGTGGAGTGATGAAGATGAAAACCAGGGCCCCCTAGCCTTGGCAATTCTAAATACTCCTCTCCCCCGCGGACTGGAGAAGCCTCCCAGCGGCTTGTGGCAATATGACGGGCAAGGCAATCCCGACGAACATATCGCCAACATGAATGTTTTGCTCGACTACTGTCGGGTAAAGGGCCCAATCAAGTGCTGGCTCTTCCCTACCACTCTGAGGAAAGGTGCCCTTGACTGGTACAAGTCCCTTGCCCCGGGCTCCATCTCCAGCTGGAAGGAGCTCACTGAGCAATTCAAGAGGCATTTCACCGCCTCCCGCCGGCAGCCCAAGACATTGTCGGCATTGGAAGCTATTGTCCAAGGGGACAACGAATCTCTTCGCAACTACATCGAGAGATTCAACAAAGAAGCCGTCCAGGTCGACACTAACGACGACATGAAGAAATATCTGATTGAGTGTGGCCTCAGACGCCACAGCGAATTCGCAAAGGCCATTGGGATTGAGCCCCAAGCCACGCTCAACGACCTCCTCAATAAGGCGACAACCTTTATTGACTATGAAGAGAAGCTAGCTACAACTGCTGTCCGCCAGCCGCGGACAGAAAGCTCCTCGGGACACAACCGAGGATCCTCCCGAGGAGGAGGAGACAGAAGGCCTGACGACCGTCCCCGAGACAGGAATCGTGGACCCATCAGCCTCCACACCACCTACACACCGCTGAACGCATCTCGAGAGTAGATCCTCAGCGCTGTAAACGTGTCCGACTTCCCAAAGTGGGGAGTGCGGGTCCCCAAACCTATGCCCGCAAAACCCACTGCGGACAAAACCAAGTGGTGCAGGTACCACCGGTCTCACGGCCACACCACTGAAAATTGTGTCCATCTGAAGGATGCAATTGAAATTTTAATCAAAGGCGGACACCTCAAAGAGTTCGTCAAGAAGAATGACGCTCCCCCGCAGGAGCCTCGACAACAGCCCAAGCGCGACGACGACGCGGGCACTGGAGCCGACGCGCTCCAAGTAGCCATGGCCATCCATCGGCCAGAGGACTTCTACGTCTCCGACACTCTGGCCGCCCAGCTCAACCAGTGGGAGAATTTCCCACATGCCATGGTTATATCCGGTGGGGGATTCAAACCTCTGACCATCGGATCTGTAAAGAGGAAGTTCGACGAGCTCCTCTCTGTCTCAACACCTGCTGCGGTCACCATCGAAACACCCAGGACAAAAATGGCTAAATTCGACATCCACCGCATCCTAGTCGACGAAGCGAGTTCTTGCGACATCATGTACTCCGCCCTCTTCAACGTGCTGGGCCTCAACAGGTCTCACCTAGCACCGTACTTGGGTTCGGACTTACAAGGCTTCAACGGCGCCACGAGCAAGCCGTGGGGGTACGTCGACACTGTGGTCACCTTCGGCCACAGAGAGGCTACAAAATCAATCAGGATTAAATTCCTGGTCATAGACTGCCCCTCTCTATACCAATGCATCATCGGCAGGACTGCATTGGCCGACCTGGTCGCCGTTCCCTCAACCATCCACCTGAAGATGAAGTACTACGCTCAGGATGGAAAGGTTGCCACCATCCACGGTGACATTGCTGCGGCCAGAAGATGCTTTGAAGCTGCCTCTAAGGGCCTTTCTTCCATCTCCAATGCCCCCACCAAACCTGACAACGGGGCAAGCTCCTCAAAGAAGGGCCCCACTAAGCAAGAACCGGGGAAGCAGGACGGCGAGCAGAAGCCACCCTCCAACAACGTCAGTGCTGTCGACCTTGATCCCCGCTTTTCCAAGTAGGAGAACAAGGAGGAGAAGAAACTCCGCCGGGACAACAGAGAAAACGATGAGGCGAGCAAGAAGATCTACCGCCCCATCCCCGACGGAGAGTTCGAGCTAGTCCCACTTGGAGTGCGAAAGAAATGCCCGGCCTACATCCTGATGTCGTCTGCCACCAGCTCGCCATAGACCCTGCCGCTAAGGCAGTAGTACAACGTAGGAGGAAGCAGTCTCCGGAAAAGGCGGAGGCTGCCGAAAAAGCTGTAAAAGACCTCTTAGAGGCAAATTTTATTTCTGAGGCCAGATATTCAACCTGGCTCTCCAATGTTGTACTCGTTAAGAAAAATAATGGAAAATGGCGTATGTGTGTTGATTATACCGATCTCAATAGGGCTTGCCCTAAAGATGCTTATCCCCTGCCTAGTATAGATAAACTTGTTGATAACTCATCTGGATTTAAATTATTGTCTTTTATGGATGCGTATTCAGGTTACAATCAAATACCGATGGCAGAGTCCGACAAGGAAAAAACTGCATTCATGACCGCGTCGGGCAACTATTACTACAACGTAATGCCTTTCGGGCTCAAAAATGCAGGCGCCACATATCAACGAATGATGAACAAAGTATTCCGAGCAGAAATAGGGGACATGCTCGAAGTATACATGGACAACATGATCGTCAAATCGAAAGAAGAAACTGAGCATACCGCCCACCTAAAAAAGGTGTTCGAGCAGGCCAGGAAATGCAAAATGCGGTTCAACCCAGAAAAATGCACATTTGGGGTACGAGCGGGCAAGTTCCTCGGTTTCTACTTAACGGAACGAGGGATTGAAGCCAAACTGGACAAATGCAGAGCCTTCGCCGAACACCCAACCCCGGATGACAAAGAATCCATCCAAACACTAAACGGAATGCTGACCTCACTGTCGTGATTCGTGGCAAAATCCGCTCAGCACGCACTCCCATTGTTCAAACTTCTTCGCAAGGAGGTTGTGTTCGAATGGACCGAAGATTGCGAGCAGGCTCTCCAGCACCTAAAAAAGGCGCTTTCTGAGCCTCCGGTTCTTTCGCGACCAGAGAACGAGGAAACGCTTTACCTCTACCTTGCAATCACCGCCGAAACTGTCAGCGCAACCCTTATCCGCGAAACAACGGAGGGGCAGAAACCTGTATATTTCACGAGCAAAGCGTTGCAGGGTCCTGAGCTCAGATACCAATGCATCGAAAAGATCGCACTCGCCCTGGTTGTCGTGGCGAGGAGACTTAGACAGTATTTCCTCGCACATACTATTGTGGTCCGCACCGATCAACCCATCAAGGCCTTGCTTGGTCGACCAGACATGGCCGAGAGAATGCTCAAATGGGCTCTCGAGTTATCCGAATTTGACATCCGATTCGAGAGTAGGAAAGCTCTGAAGGCTCAAGTCTTAGCCGATTTTGTGGCCAAAATGACCGTTCCCGCTTCCCCGGCGAACGAATCGAACAAATGGACAATCTTCGTCGACAGAGCCTCCAGCGCTTCGGGGGCAGGCGCGGGGATCATCCTCGAAAATGAAGCCGGCACCATAATCGAAGTCTCTCTCACCCTGTCATTCCCTACATCGAACAATCAAGCCGAGTACGAAGCCTTCCTCGCTGGCCTTCGCCTAGCCGAGGATGTTGGAGCCAAAGAGGTGAAAATCTTCACGGATTCCCAGCTCGTAGTATCACAGATCCTCGGAGAATACCAAGCCAAAAATGACAACCTCCACGAGTACTTACTCCTAGTGAAGGATAGAATAGCCAAATTCGAGTCCGCAGAAGTTTTACACGTTCCCCGAGAACATAACACAAGGGCTGACATCTTGTCAAAACTCGCGAGCATGAAAAAGAAAGGCGGACACAAATCCGTCATTCAGGAGGTGCTTGCCCGACCAAGCATCGAACAAGCCCCCACTGCCATGCTCGTCGACGTCAACTCAATTAAGGATGGAACATCCTGGATGACTCCACTTTACACTTATTTAGCCCACGGGATCCTTCCCTCCGACGAAAAGGAGGCTAAGACTATTCGGCGAAAAGCCATCTCGTACTGCCTCATGTACGACAAACTCTACAAAAGAGGCATGTCGACCCCACTCCTCAAATGTGTCGACAACGACGGCGTTGAGTACGTTCTGCGCGAGATACACGAATGAATCAACGGGCAACACCTGGGCAGCAGATCGCTGGCCTGGAAGGCTCTCCGCGCAGGATATTTTTGGCCCACGATGCAACAGGACGCCAAAGAACACGTAAAAACATGCGACAGGTGCCAACGGCATTCAGACATGATCTTGCCCCCCCCCCCCAACCGAGCTCAAGACATTGTCCTCCCCGTGGCCCTTCGCATGGTGGGGCATGGACATCCTCGGTCCTTTCACTACAAGACTTCACAAATGCAAATTCCTGATCGTCGGGGTGGATTATTTCACCAAATGGATAGAAGCGGAAGCCATCCCCAACATCGCAGGAGAAACAATTCTACGTTTCTTCAAAAAGAATATCCTAGCCCGCTTTGGAATCCCACAAGTTGTTATCACCGACAACGGGACGCAATTTACGAACAGGGCATTCAAAGATTTCCTCGCCGCCATCAAAACAAAACAACACTTCACCTCCGTCGAGCACCCGCAGACAAACGGGCAAGCCGAATCCGCAAACAGAGTAATCCTCCGCGGCATTCGAAGGCGACTTGACGAAGAGAAGAACAAGTGGGTTGAGGAACTCTGGAGCGTATTATGGGCCTACCGCAAAACACCACACTCCACGACCGGGGAAACCCCTTTTCGATTCACGTACGGAACGGAAGCCATAATCCCCGTCGAGATAGGAGAACTCTCATGGCGCACGACGCAGCCTCTAACTGGGGATGTTACCGATCAAGCCATCAGAGAAGAACTTGACTTGGTCGACGAACTCCGGACAGCCGCTTCCCTCTGGGAAGCCTCACTCAAACAAAAGGTAGCTGCCCGACACGACACCAAAGTCATCAAAAGAGATTTTGAAGTCGGCAGCCTCGTACTAAGACGAGACACCAAAGATGCCAATCAGGGCAAACTCGCCCTAAACTGGGAAGGACCGTATCGTGTCCGGTGCAAAACTGGAAACGGGGCATACCACCTCGAGAACCTCAAAGGGGAGGAACTCCCCCGCACCTGGAACGCTAAGAAATTAAGACAATATTACAGCTAAAGGATTCACGGGCACGACCCCCTTTAGCGAGGGTGATTACGGGCACCCTAATACGCGGGCACGTACACCGAATACAACGGGCAGGCGCTCCGTGTCATACCCCATTTTTTGACCTTCTTACCCCTTATATATTTTTGCTCATTTCTAAAGTATCATGTTTTTATCATTTATTATTATTTTATTTAAAATGTCAAAAAATAGTATTTTATCCTGTTTACGCTGCTTAACTGTTTTATTTTTAGATAATTAATCATGTGACTTTTTGAATTCTTTCTTTCACCATATATTTCCAAATATACTCATGTATCAAAATTTGCACATAAACCATTTTTTGTTCCCATCTTGCCCTTTTCAAAAATTATAAAGAAATAGGTTACTTCTTTTGCAAGTAATCTCATTTTTGTCTTTTCTTCATAATTTTGACTTATAATTTTATTCCTATTATCTTTATATTTTAGGAATATGCCAAAAATATTTTAATCACATTTTTATTTTATTTTATATTATTTTATTCATATTATTATTACATTTAAAATTCAAAAATTGATTTCTTCATCTACAAGTAACCTTTTTCATTCAAACTTTTTTCAATCATTTTCAATTTAATTCATGCATCTTATAAACACTAAAAATGGACACTTTTGCCCTTGTTCATAAATATTTTTATTTTCACATATTTATTTATTTATTTATAATAATGGTTTTAAATTGTTTTAAAGTTATTTTTCACCACAAATTAATTCCCAAAAATCCCTTGATCCTTTTCTAACCATTTGATCTCAAAATATACTCTCAAA
Source organism: Trifolium repens (assembly GCA_030408175.1). NCBI lineage: Eukaryota > Viridiplantae > Streptophyta > Magnoliopsida > Fabales > Fabaceae > Trifolium > Trifolium repens. The sequence continues at coordinate 8,094,302 of CP125842.1, forward strand.
AACTCGATGCATCAGATCAAAACAAGTGTACACTTGATTGATCAAAAATCACAAATATCCATTTTGCAAAAACTCAAGAATACCCCTCTCATTCACACAAAATCACTCTTATCTTAACCTAAACCTCTCCTATAAATAACAAGTCATTTTTTCTGAGCAAGAGGTTGGAAGAATTGGAGAAGGAGGCAGCTAGAACAAGTTCATTTTTCTCTCACTTTTCAAAAATTCCCAAACACGAATTCATCATTGTTTCTTGCAATTAACACCTCAATAACCTTCTATAAGCCTTCAGAACCAAAACCCAAGCTCCAATTTGAAGCTCCAGTGGTGATTTGAAGCTCCTGTAGAAGGTGAAAGCTCGTGAAAATCTCAAGCTTCTCCAGCTCGTTTCTGGTAGCTTTCCTCTTCCTTTTTAACTCCTTCCATCTTATTTTGACATGATAAAATTATCTGGGTTGTTGTTTGAACTTGATTCTTGCTTAGTTGTGAGTTTGAGTTTTGATTGATTTTTCTTTTTTCGTTCGTTTTTGAAGTTACAGTAGTTATTTTGAAAAACTAATTGCATATTTGAGATCCTTGTGAAAAAACGAGCAAAACCATATATGATTCATTGATTTCTGGGTTGTTTTTGTAACTCCGGTGCCGGAAACGGCGCCGGCGACGGTGAGGGACGAACGGAGACGATGATCCATCGTGAGTCTCCGTCCTCACCAAGTTTAAATCGCGTCCGTTGGATCAATCGTGTGACGCGTGTGCGCCTTTGATCGCAACCGTCAGGTCTCCTTAAATGAAGATCTGACGGTGATAAGACGATAAACCCACAATACGCGTCCACACTGGATCCAACTCTGTTGATCTGCACGCGTGTTCCTCGCCTTTACCCAGATTTAATCACGGCCCTTGGTTTGATCCAATGGCGCGCACGTGAGCATGAGCGTAGCCGTTTGATCTTTCATGAGAAAGATCAGACGGTGGTAAAGCGTGATCACGTTGTTGCGCGTCACACACAATCCAGGCCCAAATGGTTTCAGATTTTTTTTATTTTTTGCGTGGCCTTTGGGCTTCTGGGCCTTTTTGCTGCACTGCACCCCCTTCTATTTTTATTTATTATTTGCACCTCCCCTGCATTAAATTTTATTTTTATTTTTCTGATATGCAAATTTTTATTTTAATTATATTTTTGGCTATTATAAACTGATATATCACAAAATAAATTTTTAATTCATTTATTTGCTATTTTTCTCGTATTTTCTTTATTATTAGTGCATAAATTAGGTTTTAATTAATTAATCTTTGATAATGTAATTTTGTTTATTGATCCATGATATGATATGCATGATATATGTATGTTTGGAGAATTTTGTCTTGATAAATATGTAATTATGTGATATTTTAATTTTTGTCACTAATTGATAAATTTTAAATGTTAATAATTAGTTTTTAAATGATATTAAATTCATTTCTCTTTGTTATTATTTTGTTATGAACTCTTAAATATTTTTTATTAATAGTGCCCTCTGCCTTTAGTTCATTTTACCATGATTTCATGATTTTCTTTGCTTATTTTATTTTAATAGTGTTAATTAATCATAGGATTTATATGTTAAGGTTTTAAATGATTTTATTTGATGTCTTTACTTGTTAACTGCTACTAAATTTGTTCTATGCTTATTGATATGCTTGAATCTTGTTCCCATGATTTAGTTCTAGGTTTTTGGTTTGAAATGTGTTTAGTCCTAAGTATTTTGATTTAATTGCAAAGTATATTCCATTTAATTAAATTCATAAGTATATATGTATATGGTTTTGAAAAATGCTTGATATTTTTATGTTACTACCTATGGCATGACATTTTAGTCCTAAATACCTTGTTTAATTTATAACTTATGTTTTTATTTAAATAAGATAAATATATGCATGTGTGTGGATTGAAAATGCTTGATATTGTTTAGGTTATCTCTCATGACATGATAAATTATTATTTTGTTTGTTCTTGGTCACCCCTACCTTATGTATGTCTTGTATGCTAATCTTGTCATTAAATGTCGTTTGTTTTCGCGCTTTACATTATTATCCATGACGCTTATATTTTATTACATGCTTTACATTTATTATTCATCATATGTTTTATATTCATTTCATGTTTTATGTTTGTTATGCTTTATATTTATGTTTTGCATTTATATTATATTGTGTATGCCTTATATTTACCTCTCATTATTTATAATTATGTTATTATTATTATTATTATTATTATCATTCAATCCCCTTTGCATGTTTCCCCCCTGGTTGTATATTTTAATGCGCGTAATTGGCGCAATTTATTTTCGTTCATTATTATTGTTATTATCATTCAATCCCCTTTGCATGTTCCCCCCCCCCCGGATGTATTGTATGATTTAAAGTTTTTCTTACACTTATCGTTAGTCGTTTGTATGATTAGTATATTAATCCGAAGAAAGGGAGTCGCCTCAACTTATATGTCGTTGCGAAATGTCTTTGCGCGATCTAATACTTTAGGTTGTTAGTTTAAACGATAGAATCCTCGCTAGAACCATTGCCTCTTTTTAGCCAAAAAATAGAGGTCAACACCTCTTCTCAAAAATATCCAAAACATGTCACTTATCAAAAACATTTTTCAAAACACTTGGATTTTAAACCAAGTCATTCAATCAATCAAACAGTTATTTTCCTTAGGTGAAAACACTTGGTTTTTCAAATCAAGTCGTATTTTCCCTTCGTGTAACCAACCCCCTTACCCTGATCTCTTTACTTAGGGTATTTAACGGACTTTCTTCCTTCTTCGGAAAAATCAAAGCTCGGTGGTGTAATTAATATTTTGAGATTCAATGCTTCTTAATAGCTTGATATCCAAAAATCACCGCGACAGAAATGGCGACTTCACTGGGGATCTCCCGAGCGGGTTGAGCCTACCTTGTATTCTTTTTTCTTTGCGATTGTATGTTTGTTTGTTTGTTTATATGTATGCATGTTTTATGTGCTTTATTTGGGAAAATTGCTTGAGTGAGATAAGTCATAACCCGGACTTGAGGGAAACAATAAGATAGGATAGTGGTAGGGTCATAGTAATGGGATCGGAGTAGTTCGATCCATGTTTCGCATGTGATATAACCACGCACAGTCTAGGAAGCTCAAAGGTGGGGTGTTAACATGAGTAGTTATGTTAACGTTCTATTTTTGGGGGACCGAAAGACTGTGGACCTATAGAGTTACACTTAACCCATCTTGGCTTTTAGGACGTGGTGCGGTGACCGATCTAGAGTAGTCTTGGATTGGTTGATACGCGAAACCACACCCGAACGAGATTGTCTTGCGGATATTATTGGACCGGGAGTAGTTCCGTAAGCCGGTAATATCCAAAAGACGGTTTATAACTTTGGGAACTTTGTAGAACCCGTGATACAGGTACAATGCAAACCTTAGTACTCACCATGTGGGAGGGGCTCTTACCCACGACTCCAACATTTTGCCTTAACCCAACCATGTTTGCGCATTATCAATTGCATACATGCATTCATTCATAAAACTCTCTTTTCTCATCCGATATCGAAGGACTTAAATTAAATAAAAAAAAGTGTTTTTATTCATTGTATTTTCTTTTTATCTTTGTAATATTATAGTTATCAAATGAAGTGGATGTTTTCTACAATGTTTACATTTAACTTAGTATAAGTCTTTCGATATCGAAAAAACCTTTGCATATTTTAGCATAAACACATCATGCATCATCATGCATACATAAGTTTCCAAAATAGAGTTCATATTCTTCTCCCTCCCTTCTGCCTCAGTTGAAAGTGGCTCGGCGTATCCATTACAAGGCAACTCGTACTTATAATACCCGGTCCCAGTTTAAGAAGAAGATGGCAAGTGTCGAAAAGAGAATACCCAGCTTCGGGAGAAGATGACAACTATGCAAGCCGAGATTGAGAATTTGACTGCTATGGTGACCTCTTTATTGGCAAACCAGAAACAAGGCTCAACATCGGTTCCTCAGTCCAGTGGTGCGCCTGTGCCTCCCCCAGCTATATCTGCACCAATTACTGCTCCCCGGCTCTCTATGCCTGAAGGTTGTACATGGGGATTATCGGAAGGTTTTCTCGAAGGAGGATTTTTCCCTCAAGTGACTGAAGCACCCCTCGTTCAGTTAGAAAATACTCTCCCTCAAGTTACTGCTACTGTCTCTGCACCTGTGGTTCATGCTGCTCCGCATTACCAAGAGCCCATTTTTCATGCGGAAAGTATGGGAGGTTTTGATAGAATGGAAGATATGCAAGATAAGTTCAATGAAATGCAGCGTGAGATGAGGGCCCTTAAAGGGAAGGATCTGTTTGGCAAGGACGCTCACGAACTGTGTTTGGTCCCTGATGTTGTAGTGCCACACAAGTTCAAAGTTCTAGACTTTGAGAAGTACAAGGGAAGTACTTGCCCAAAGGCCCATCTAACTATGTATGCGAGGAAGATGTCAACCCAAACTAGCAATGACAAGCTCCTGATTCACTATTTCCAGGATAGCTTGTCTGGGGCAGCTTTAAGGTGGTATATGGACTTGGATAGAGCTGATATCCGCACTTTTAACGACTTGGCTAGTGCTTTTATGACTCAGTACAACTATAATTCTTTTATGGCTCCAGATAGAGATGAGCTTCGTGCAATGGCCCAGAAAGAGAAATAATCCTTTAAAGAGTACGCTTAGAGATAGAGAGAGTTAGCTGCTCAGACTCGTCCTCCCATTGAGGAGAGAGAATTATCCAAGATGTTCATCCACACCCTTAATCCTTTCTTTTATGAGAAGATGTTTAACATGGTGTCTAGAAATTTTACTGAAGTGGTGGAAACGGGGATGTGCCTAGAGGAGGCAATCCGCCAAGGAAGGATGACAAAAGAAAGTACCCCTGTCAGCAACACCAAGAAGTATGGTCACAATTTCCCGAAGAAGAAAGAGTCCGAAGTCGGTATGGTAACTCAAGGAGGGTTTCAACCAAGATATTCAAACTACCAACACATCTCAGCCATCACACCTGCACCTCAATCACAAATAAACCAAACACTACCTCCACAATACCCACAGATGCCTCCACAACAACAATACCCACAACAATCATATCCCCAACAGAATCGCTCTCAAAATTTCCAGTAACCATTCAATCGCACTCCGAGATATCCACCGTTTGATCCCATACCCATGAAGTACGCTGATTTACTCTCAGCCTTGCTTGCCAAGAATTTTGTTCAAACAAGGCCACCCCCTTGAGTACCTACTATACTGCCTACTTGGTACCGCAATGACCTCACCTGTGCCTTCCACCAAGGGGCACCTGGCCATGATGTGGAGCGCTGTTATGCTCTTAAGAAAGCTGTTCAAGACCTGGTTCGAAACAAAGTGTTGTCCTTTAAAGATGAGAACCCCAACGTTCAAACTAACCCTCTACCAAATCATAATCCCTCTGTTCATTTTGTCCAACCCTGCCTAGCTACAACTGCCATCCTCAAAGTGCAAAGTATCAAGACTCCTCTGGTTCCTATCCATAGAAAAATGTGTGAAGCGAAGATGTTCAATCATGATCATTCAACTTGTGAAGTGTGTCTGTCGGATCCTCATGGGTGTTCCCAAGTTCAAAAGGACATCCAAAGTTTGATGGATAAAGGAGAATTGTTGGTAACAAAGAAAAGTGAAGATGTTTGTGGTATAACACCAGAATTTAGTGCTGCCGATCATTTGGAGATGATTTACAACAGCGGAGAATCTAATATCCCCCGGCTTATAATCCGTGTGCCAGGATCTGTGCCTTATACCTCTGAGAAAGCCATTCCTTATAGATACCAAGCTACTATGATACAAGATGGTGTGGAGACACCTATTCCTCCCTTGACTTATGTGAGCAATGTTACGGACAGTAGTAGAATCCTGAGAAGTGGGCGTGTCATCCAAGGGGTAGCCCCTCAGAAGCCAAATGTCCCAGCTGTTGAGAAGACACCAGTTTGTGTTCCTAGTAAACCGTTTGAAAGAGAGTATGAAGATTCAGATGAAGTGATGAAGTTGATCTAAAGAAGTGAGTATAAGATAGTGGACCAGTTGTTGCAAACTCCGTCTAAGATTTCTATGTTGTCTCTGTTGATGAATTATGATGCCCATAGGGAGGCATTGATGAAAGTCTTGGATCAAGCCTATGTTGAGAAAGATGTGACCTTAAGCCAGTTTGGAGGTATAGTGGGAAATGTGACTGCTTGTAATAATCTGAGTTTCAGTGATGAAGAGCTCCCCGAGAAAGGGCGGAATCATAATTTGGCATTGCATGTGTCAGTTACTTGCAAGACAGATGCTTTATCTAATGTGTTGGTGGATACTGGGTCGTCTCTGAATGTGATGGCCAAGACTACTTTGGACAAACTTTCATACAAGGATGCTTATATGAGGCCAAGTACCATGATTGTGAAGGCGTTTGATGGTTCAAGGAAGTCAGTGATTGGTGAGTTGGATTTACCTATTTCCGTTGGTCCGCATGAGTTCCAGGTTACTTTTCAGGTAATGAATATTCAAGCTGCTTACAGTTGCCTTCTAGGGCGTCCATGGATTCATGAGGCCGGTGCCGTGACATCCACTTTACATCAGAGGTTGAAGTACGTGCGAGAGGGGAAGTTGGTGATTGTGAATGGTGAGGAGGCTCTACTTATTAGTCATTTGTCAAATTTCTCGTGTATCGGTGCGGATGAATCAGACGGTACTGCGTTTCAGGGACTCTCCATTGAGGAGAAAGGTCCAATCAGAGCTGAGACATCTATGGCATCTTTGAAAGATGCGCAAAGGGTTGTGCGTGAAGGAAAGACTTCTGGTTGGGGAAGAGTGTTGCAGTTGTCAGAGAACAAGAACAGGTCAGGTTTGGGTTTCACTCCTTCTACCAGGATGGGAAAAAGGGAACCATTTGAAGATGTTTTCCGCAGTGCTGGTTTTATCAACACTCCCTCAGAGATTAATGATGTTATTGGAGATGAAGACGAAGAAGGACCACCGTCTTTTGTGACCCCGGGAGGAATATGCCACAATTGGATTGCTGTTGATGTCCTTTCTGTCATTCCTCTGTCTAAGTAATATATTTGTCTTTTTTATGTTTTCAAAAAGAAAAATCCTCTTGTCTCGCCCCAAGCAAGAGTGAGACTATGTTTGGGCTTTGTTTAATGCTTCAAGAATATTAATGAAAATCGTCGTTTTTATCATGACTTTTTATATTTTCTTTATATCCTTTTATTCTAGAAAATGGTAACACAAAAAACAAAAATATATATTTTATTTTTCACCTTCTATTCTTCTTACTTTTATCAAATAAAAATTCTGCATTCTTATTTATTAAAACAAAATCAATCATCAATCATATGCAGAATTAACATCAAGGAGCCCGTTGAGTACAATGATTCTAGGCCCTCTATCAACTTTGAATTTCCAGTCTATGAGGCTATGGAAGAAGAGAATGAAGAGATTCCTGATGAGATCAAACGATTGTTGGATCGGGAGGACGTGGCCATTCAGCCTCATCAAGAAGCTACAGAGTTAGTTAATTTGGGTACTGAGGAAGAGAAAAGAGAAATCAAGATAGGAGCCCGTCTAGAAGAATCAGTCAAAGCAAGGGTAGTAGAGTTGCTCAGAGAATATGTTGACATCTTTGCATGGTCGTATCAAGACATGCCTGGTTTGGATCCTGAGATTGTAGAACACCGTCTGCCTTTGAAGCCAGAATGTCCTCCAGTGAAGCAAAGGTTAAGAAGATCTCACCCTGATATGGCTCTCAAGATTAAGGAAGAGGTTCAGAAACAAATTAATGCAGGTTTTCTTATTACTTCAGAATATCCTCAATGGTTGGCCAACATAGTACCGGTTCCTAAGAAAGATGGTAAAGTGAGGATGTGTGTTGATTACAGAGATTTGAATAGAGCTAGTCCAAAAGATGATTTTCCTTTACCACACATTGATGTACTGGTTGACAATACTGCCAAATCCAAAGTCTTCTCCTTCATGGATGGTTTCTCGGGGTACAATCAAATTAAGATGGCTGTTGAAGACAGGGAGAAAACTTCGTTCATCACACCTTGGGGTACTTTCTGCTACCAAGTAATGCCTTTCGGGTTGACGAACGCAGGTGCTACTTACCAAAGGGGCATGACCACTCTGTTCCATGATATGATGCATAAAGAGGTTGAAGTATATGTGGATGACATGATCGTCAAGTCAGGCACTGAAGAAGAACATGTGGAATATTTGTTGAAGATGTTTCAGAGGTTGAGGAAGTACCAACTCCGGCTGAATCCTAATAAATGTACTTTTGGTGTTAGGTCTGGGAAGCTCTTGGGTTTCATTGTCAGTCAGAAAGGTATTGAGGTTGATCCTGATAAAGTTTGAGCTATTAGAGAAATGCCAGCTCCCCAAACAGAGAAGCAAGTTAGTGGTTTCCTTGGTCGATTGAATTACATTTCTAGATTCATTTCCCATATGACTGCCACATGTGGGCCAATTTTCAAACTGCTCCGCAAGGACCAAGAGATTGTTTGGACAGAGGACTGTCAGAGAGCCTTTGATAGTATCAAGAAGTATCTAATGGAACCACCAATTCTTATCCCTCCAGTTGAGGGGAGGCCACTTATTATGTATTTGACTGTGTTAGAAGATTCCATGGGTTGTGTGCTGGGGCAACAGGATGATACCGGTAGAAAGGAACATGCAATTTATTATCTGAGCAAGAAGTTTACCGATTGTGAGTCTAGATATTCCATGCTTGAGAAGACCTGTTGTGCTCTAGCTTGGGCTGCCAAGCGTCTGCATCATTACCTGGTTAATCACACTACTTGGTTGATATCCAAAATGGATCCAATTAAGTACATTTTTTAGAAGCTGCTTTGACCGGGAGGATTGCTCGTTGGCAGATGTTATTGTCTGAATATGATATTGAATACCGTGCTCAGAAAGCAATCAAGGGCAGCGTCTTGGCTGACCATTTAGCTCACCAACCAATTGAGGATTACCAGCCAATCAAATTTGATTTTCCAGATGAAGAGATTATGTATTTGAAGATGAAAGATTGTGATGAACCACTGTTCGGGGAAGGTCCAGATCCTGAATCCAAGTGGGGATTGATATTTGATGGGGCTGTGAATGTCTATGGTAGTGGAATTGGGGCAGTTATTGTTACTCCTAAGGGTTCTCATATTCCTTTCACCGCCAGATTACAGTTTGATTGCACCAACAACATTGCCGAATATGAAGCTTGTATTATGGGTATTGAAGAAGCAATTGATTTGAGGATAAAAAATATTGATATCTATGGGGACTCAGCTCTTGTAATTAATCAGATCAAAGGAGAATGGGAGATACGCCACACTAGCCTGATCCCTTATAGAGATTATGCAAGGAGACTGTTGACTTTCTTCAACAAGGTGGAGTTGCATCATATTCCTCGCGATGAGAATCAAATGGCAGATGCTTTAGCTACTTTATCATCAATGTACCAAGTTAATTACCAGAATGAAGTACCAATCATCAGTATTCGTTGTCTCGAAAGACCGGCATATGTGTTTGCAGCAGAAGAAGCAGTTGATGACAAGCCATGGTTTCATGATATTAAGGTGTTCCTTCAGAATCAAGAGTATCCCCAAGGGGCATCTAGCAAAGACAAGAAGATCCTGAGGAGGTTATCCAGTAGTTTCTTTCTGAATGAGGATGTGTTGTATAAGAGAAATTTTGATATGGTTTTACTTCGGTGTGTGGATAAGAAGGAGGCTGATTCTTTGATGCATGAAATACATGAAGGGTCATTTGGGACTCATCCTAATGGGCACACAATGGCTAAGAAAATATTGAGAGCAGGATATTACTGGTTGACGATGGAGTCTGATTGCCATAAGTATGCCCGAAGGTGTCATAAGTGTCAGATCTACGCGGATAAAATCCATATGCCACCAACTTCTCTGAATGTTATTTCTTCTCCTTGGCCCTTTTCTATGTGGGGCATTGATATGATTGGTCGGATTGAACCAAAAGCTTCCAACGGGCATCGTTTTATTCTAGTGGCTATTGATTACTTCACCAAATGGGTCGAAGCGGCATCTTATGCCAATGTTACTAAGCAAGTAGTGGTTCGTTTCATCAAGAATAACATCATTTGTCGCTATGGTGTTCCTAGTAAGATCATCACTGATAATGGGTCGAATTTGAACAACAAGATGATGAAAGATTTGTGTTAGGAGTTCAAGATTGAGCATCACAATTCTTCTCCTTACCGGCCTCAAATGAATGGTGCAGTTGAAGCTGCAAATAAGAACATTAAGAAGATTGTGCAGAAAATGATGGTTACTTATAAGGACTGGCATGAAACGTTACCTTTTGCTTTACATGGATATCGTACTTCAGTGCGTACTTCAACAGGGGCAACCCCTTTCTCCTTGGTATATGGTATGGAAGCAGTGCTACCGGTAGAAGTTGAGATTCCATCAATGAGAGTCTTGATGGAAGCCAAACTAACTGAGGCTGAATGGTGCCGAAACAGATATGAACAGCTGAATTTGATCGAAGAAAAACGTATGGCGGCTTTGTGTCATGGTCAGTTGTACCAAACAAGAATGAAGCAAGCTTTTGACAAGAAAGTTCGACCCCGAGAGTTCCATGAAGGTGATCTTGTGCTTAAAAAGATCCTGTCCTTTCAACCTGATGCCAGGGGCAAGTGGACGCCCAATTATGAAGGACCGTATGTTGTCAAAAGAGCTTTCTCAGGTGGTGCTATGACCCTCGCAACTATGGATGGTGATGAACTGCCTCGTCCTGTGAATGCTGATGCAGTCAAGAAATACTTTGTCTAAAAAAAAAAAAAACAGCTCGCTAAGTTGAAAACCCGAAAGGGCTGCTTAGGCAAAAATGAGCGTCTCGGTGGGCTGAAAACCTAAAAGGGTGGTCCAGGCAAAAATTAGAGACAAAAACAGAAAAAATTATCCTGATAGGTCGAAAACCCGAAAGGGCGGCCTATGCAAAAATTAAGGAAATAAGACAAGTAACTGCATCGGACCAGGCGTCACTTATCTTGGGGCACTTCAGCTGATGAAGACTTTATTTCACATCTTGTAGGTTTGGAATTCAAAATGGATGAGGAAAATAGTAATCATTGTACTTGATGTATCTTTCCCATGTAATTACCATTTTCTAAATTTTATAATGATCTATGGGATTGTGCTTTCCGCCAGTTTCCATTCTTTTACTCAAACTTGAGTCTGTGCTTTTATTTGAACTTCTCATTTTATTCATAATTTTGATTTATTATCTTTATTCAAATTTAAGATACTTGAAGCAAGAAACTCAAAAATAATGACAAACCTTTTAAATTGTGTCTTTTCCTTTGAAAATATAAAATGACAAACATATCTCTTAAACTCATGAGTCATATAAGCATGCTATAACAGTACCCCAGATGAGGACATATTTCAAGAAGTGGATACAGCCATTGCTAAAAAGAAAGAAAAGAAGAAAAGAGGAAGAGGAAAGTAAAAGAGCAACAGCTGTTAGTGAATGTTTTAGTTCGGAATGTGAAATGGCGACATCTACCAAACTCTTCATTCATAAGATTTACTCCAAGATTTAACTGAAGAATGATGTATCATCCTTGGTTGACCTTGCAGATCCTAATTCCATATATGGATAATGTCCTGAGCAGAAATTTGATAGAACAGGGCACGGATACGCCAGTCTAGTCATTTCCACTATTCCTTTGTCTATCACAAGTCTTGTCAATCTTGCCCCACAGATAAAAGTGCAAACATACATTTACATCCATACATTCATGCATACATGTGTGCTCATATTTACATCCATCATCAAAAGCACTTTAAGTAGCAAGTGCTATGAATAAATATTCAATTCCCCAGGAAGGTTATTCCCAATAACATTTGGTCAGTTCAGTTTACCCTTTTTATAACATGTCTTACTCTCCCGCAGTGTCAGTTAACAGTTCATTCCCTTTAATTATGTCCATACTATGTCCCAATGATTAGTAAACACTTTATTGCTTCTGTCCGTTTACAGGACTTTATTGCTCATGTCCGTTGCAGGACTTTATCTCTTTCCATGTTAAGTCTTGCTTGCCCATGTAGACAGCAGACAATTTAACAATCTGTTGTGTCCTTACTATCCTGCAGTGTTAGTAGACACCGTCTTTACTTCTGTCCGCTTACAGGACTTTATCGTTTTCTGTCTCCGTCTTTGTCCGTTTACAGGACTTTATTGCTTCTCTCTGTTCACAAGACTTTATTGCTTCTGTCTGTTCACAAGACTTTATTGCTTCTGTCTGTTCACAAGACTTTATTGCTTCTGTCTGCTCACAAGACTTTATTTGCTTCTGTCCGTTCACAGGACTTTATCGCTTTTGTCTGCCTACAAGACTTTATTGCTTTTCCTGTCAGATAATTCTCATAATCTCGCATTTTCAAGCATTTACACATGACATTCATAACATTACATCATAGCATTTTCTGTCTTGTCGGTCAAAAAATGGTGTACTTTGTATTTAAGTCCCTTCTACCGTCCATTCAAAACAACAAAAACATCAAAAATATCTTTTTCTTTTTTCGAACTTCCGGTAGAAGAAACTTAAATAGGGGCATCTGTCATACCCCATTTTTTGACCTTCTTACCCCTTATATATTTTTGCTCATTTCTAAAGTATCATGTTTTTATCATTTGACTGTTTTATTTTTAGATAATTAATCATGTGACTTTTTGAATTCTTTCTTTCACCATATATTTCCAAATATACTCATGTATCAAAATTTGCACATAAACCATTTTTTGTTCCCATCTTGCCCTTTTCAAAAATTACAAAGAAATAGGTTACTTCTTTTGCAAGTAATCTCATTTTTGTCTTTTCTTCATAATTTTGACTTATAATTTTATTCCTATTATCTTTATAATTTAGGAATATGCCAAAAATATTTTAATCACATTTTTATTTTATTTTATATTATTTTATTCATATTATTACATTTAAAATTCAAAAATTGATTTCTTCATCTACAAGTAACCTTTTTCATTCAAACTTTTTTCAATCATTTTCAATTTAATTCATGCATCTTATAAACACTAAAAATGGACACTTTTGCCCTTGTTCATAAATATTTTTATTTTCACATATTTATTTATTTATACTCTCAAAAATTAATTCCCAAAAATCCCTTGATCCTTTTCTAACCATTTGATCTCAGAATATACTCTCAAAAACTCAATGCATCAGATCAAAACAAGTGTACACTTGATTGATCAAAAATCACAAATATCCATTTTGCAAAAACTCAAGAATACCCCTCTCATTCACACAAAATCACTCTTATCTTAACCTAAACCTCTCCTATAAATAACAAGTCATTTTTTCTGAGCAAGAGGTTGGAAGAATTGGAGAATGAGGCAGCTAGAACAAGTTCATTTTTCTCTCACTTTTCAAAAATTCCCAAACACGAATTCATCATTGTTTCTTGCAATTAACACCTCAATAACCTTCTATAAGCCTTCAGAACCAAAACCCAAGCTCCAATTTGAAGCTCCAGTTGTGATTTGAAGCTCGTGTAGAAGGTGAAAGCTCGTGAAAATCTCAAGCTTCTCCAGCTCGTTTCTGGTAGCTTTCCTCTTTCTTTTTAACTCCTTCCATCTTATTTTGACATGATAAAACTATCTGGGTTGTTGTTTGAACTTGATTCTTGCTTAGTTGTGAGTTTGAGTTTTGATTGATTTTTCTTTTTTCGTTCGTTTTTGAAGTTACAGTAGTTATTTTGAAAAACTAATTGCATATTTGAGATCCTTGTGAAAAAACGAGCAAAACCATATATGATTCATTGATTTCTGGGTTGTTTTTGTAACTCCGGTAACGGAAACGGCGCCGGCGACGGTGAGGGACGAACGGAGACGATGATCCATCGTGAGTCTCCGTCCTCACCATGTTTAAATCGCGTCCGTTGGATCAATCGTGTGACGCGTGTGCGCCTTTGATCGCAACCGTCAGATCTCCTTAAATGAAGATCTGACGGTGATAAGACGATAAACCCACAATACGCGTCCACACTGGATCCAACTCTGTTGATCTGCACGCGTGTTCCTCGCCTTTACCCAGATTTAATCACGGCCCTTGGTTTGATCCAATGGCGCGCACGTGAGCATGAGCGTAGCCGTTTGATCTTTCATGAGAAAGATCAGACGGTGGTAAAGCGTGATCACGCTGTTGCGCGTCACACACAATCCAGGCCCAAATGGTTTCAGATTTTTTTTATTTTTTGCGTGGCCTTTGGGCCTTTTTGCTGCGCTGCACCCCCTTCTATTTTTATTTGTTATTTGCACCTCCCCTGCGTTAAATTTTATTTTTATTTTTCTGGTATGCAAATTTTTATTTTAATTATATTTTTGGCTATTATAAAGTGATATATCACAAAATAAATTTTTAATTCATTTATTTGCTATTTTTCTCGTATTTTCTTTATTATTAGTGCATAAATTAGGTTTTAATTAATTAATCTTTGATAATGTAATTTTTTTATTTTGTTAATATATCACGAAATAACATGTCTTACCTATATCGAAAAGGGAGTGGGGTGAGACAGTCACTTCGTCCCAGTGAGTCCTACTACCCTCCTAGGCTATAAAGCCGGGGCTCCTAATCAGTCCATAATAATAGCTAACATTATAATATCATGAACATAATTGATTAAAGTGTAACACACAAAATATCTTATTGATTTTATTCCGCTAAGACACTTCGAGGTGAGCATGTCTCGAAGGTCCGCCATATCTGCTGACCGATTCGACCACGACATTAAGCTCACAATCATTTTCCTAATGGGTTGTTCCATTGGAAGCCCATAAGCAGCATACTAGACCGCACATGATTGACTGATTCTAAATTGATTAACATACTACCATATTATCCCAAAACCCGAGGAAACATACAAACTTAATTTCTAAGTTATCCCTAATTTCAGAATTGTGCCTGACTTTCCGTACCATATTAAATATATTATACATCTGCAATATATCTTCCTCAGATAATGATATAAAACGAGTGAACAACCATTTTTAAAATAGGAAAAGTGAGGCAACTCTGGGTTAGCTCGCTACGGCGAGTCAACAAGCTCGCCATGGCGAACTTACAGGTACTAGCCTAAACAACTCGCTAGGCGAGCTAGAGCTCGCCATGGCGAAGTTCTTCAGCCCATAACCTTGAGCTCGCCATGAGTGCTCGCTAACAGCTCGCTATGGCGAGTTAAGTCAGAAAGACCCCTGTTTTACGAATTTTCAATATTTTCAAAGATTCACCTACAACCAAACGCTGAGGAAGTGCAGATACATAATATAAGTAATATATAACAGAATAGAAGAGAATTTGGGAGTTAATTCTCCTCACACAATTAAATCCTAATTTTCCTAAGTTAACATGCAATTCATGAATTAGGGGATACTAGCTAAACTAGCCTAAAGAACCCACCTGGAATTGAAGCTTTAGACTTGATTCCTTGGGCTTTACAACTGCTACAAGACCCCAGCTGCTCCCACGACCCCAAACTGGACAGAATTGGATTTTGATGAAATAAGAGCTTCTAGTTTTGCTCTAGGATCTGAAGTGATGTTGATGAGTGATTTGAGCTGAGGATAGGAGGTTTAAATAGAGGAATTTATGTTGAATATACAGTACAGAACTTGCTTCCATGCTTGATTGCATGTCACCCTATTGGTTGGAAGAAGAATGTGAAGGAGTTGTTGTTGTTTTAAATGATAGAAGTTGATGAGAAAAGAAGAGTTAATGAGTTTGCTCTTCTATTGCATGCATGAGGTGTGGTTCTCAGAATTTAGGAAGGTGTTTGGTGTATTGTTGTGGCAATGGCAATGTATATGCATAAAAGGAGAATGACAACTTTTGGAAGATTGGTTGTTTGGGGTGGAGCTCGTGTGAGAGGAGAGAAAAGAGAGCTTAGAGGTTTAGATTTTCTGAGTTGTGGTGAGAGTGAGTTAAGTGTGTTGATTGCTCACCATTATACCTTGCATGCCTTTCAATTGGTTGTATAGTTGATGAGGTGTATGTCATGAGTGGTAGTAGTTTGATGAGGTATTGATCATAGAGAAAAGAGTGAGTGAGTCATAGAATGTGAGGTGTTAACTTGAGGTGTTGTGTGAAAGTGAGTGGAAATATGAGTCACAAGAGAGGAGTGCTACTATGAGAGGGAGAGATTGAAGAGTGGTGGGAAATTTGATTTCTTAGGATTAATTAAATTATAAGTCTATGAAATATTGTGTTAGTGTGTTGTTTATGTTCAATTAGAAATTCAAATTTTCACACATAACACACCTAATTCCCAAGACTTAATTTAATTAATTCACCCCTAATTAATTTCAATTTATTAGACAATATTCTAATTAAAATTAATTAGGTAATTGAAAGAGTGGGATGTTACAATCTACCCCCCTTAAAGAATTTCGTCCTCGAAATTAGGAAATTTATCTTTAGAAGAAATAGGGATAACTTTTCCCATGACAGATTCTCATTCCGAAGTGAGTTAGTCGTTATAAGGCTGAGTCCATTCGACCTGGATCATTGGAATTCTCTTGTTTTCGAAGGGTCTTAACTTCACCATCAACTATATGAACTGGATTTGGCTAAAAAAAGCTAAGGCTGACTGAAGATTAATCTCCAGAGGATGATAAAGATCGGGAGTGAATTTCCGAAGTTGAGACACATGAAACACGTCGTGCAACCTTGACATGGATAGAAATAGAATTAACTGATAGGTTACAGGACCGACTCGTTGAAGGATCTGATAAGGTCTTATATACTTCGGATATAATTTCTTCGTTTGGAAACACCTCGTAGTTCCAACTTTGGTGTTATTCTCAAGAACTCTTGATTACCTTTATTCCTTGGAATAAAACTTTCCTCTGACAAGGGTTATTCGTCCAATTTGATCGTCTTATCATATTTTCGTCTAATCTCGTGCTATGCACTCTGATCCGACTACTCATAGTCATCTCCTTTTCGTCTGCGTCCACATGACCTTACTCCATATTCACAGTGACGCACCATTTCTTCTTTCTAATTTACTTCCACCATTACTACATCTTTCATTGAATAATCCCACAAAGTAACACTTGTTTTACTCTTATGAAAGCAGGTATGTGACGGTATTTCTCAATACTCTAGTACAGTCCAATGTGTTCGCGACATCTTAGCAATACCGTACTCAATATTCTCTCGCACTACACTTCCACAGGTCAGTATCTGGCCTGGTTGTTGCTATGTGAATAGGTGAATGAGATAAATTTAAGTATTGATGTCCATAATCCAAAATTTCCTCTTTAGGGTTTTTCTCAATTCCGAACGCTGCAGCTCGTGACACGTCACACGTACCACTGTCCCGTTCATGTTGTTTAAAATACTCCAGGATAGATCGAAATATAAAACGAATGAAGAACGCTTAAGCACTATAGATCCTTTCGCCAATGAGTTAGACTCATCTGCAACCGAGTCCATAGTACTTTAGAATTTTCCACCTACTATTTCAATCCATCCTAGCACAACACTGTGGTCGAGTAGTACACTTAACATACCAAGAACTGAGGTTCGAATTCTTCCTCCAAAGATATGGTTAGGTTGGCTGGAGAATTCACTGATAGTCTGACATGAAAGAATCTGGCTAAAGTGATTGGATTTTAATGACGGCTGACTGGGTACGGAAGATTTGCGTACTCGACACAGACAATGGTTTTAAATCCTTCATTCAACATAGTCATTGTGTCAGTGTATGCATTGGATTCGCAATAAGGGAACGCTTATACTCTATACGAGGAATTTAATTGATGATGATCTGAATCTATGGTTGGTAATGTACCGAGAGACTGAAGCAGTCGGCTGAGAATGAAAAGGTTCAAACTTGAATTCAGAAAATAGTTTTGATGCGGTATCTAGATACTAATACTTCTACTAGCTCCTAGTTCTACGTAACTGGAAGATTTGAAACCTAACTGAGAAGATTAGCTGATAAGGATCCGAAAGATTTAACAACACGATTGAGTTACTGATGAGTCGTTCAGGTGTACGAAGACCTATACGATTAATTGATACTGACACAGAACAGAATAGTTCGGCGGATACTCGACTAATGATACTAATTTAATATTTCATAAGCTGAGTGAGAGCTTGAACTGAATTTATACATGTCCTCTCTAGAAAACTAGATTCCACGAATTTTAGTTACTAACAACGTAACTGAAAGGTCGAAAAGATTGAACAGGATTGCTTGCAATTAAAGTCTCGCAATGTCGGTTTAACTGACCGATGTCGAAGAATTTGGAAAATTCACTTTTCAACTACTCCGAGTAATAACTACAACCAACAGATGATAGGGCATGAAAAGGAATTATTTGTCTGAGACATAATCAAACAAGTTAGAGAATGAACCCGTTCCATGTTCCTAGGTCCAATGGATACCCAATCCATCACAGTTTGGTCCGATAACTTAACTTATCAAAGGTCCGAAGGAATGGTCATGAAAGTGGAATTTTAACCTCTAACGGTTCCGGCTCAAAACAGGTTATTGATAGGCACTCCTAGAGGAAAATCTGACTGACTCTAACAGATCCCTAACTTGAAGGTCAGAATGAATGAAAATGCTAAATGGATGATAAGAAATAAAATCCAACTTAGTTATTTCGATACGCGGGAACTTACGTAAGTAAACAACGATTGATCTAGATGGCTGAAGGTGCTAATAATGACTTCTGACTTGCTAATTTGGTCGAGGCTGGAACGCTAACGATTCAGCATTAAGATTGATTCCAAAGAGATAGGTTGCTCTACGGTAACGAGTCCCTTTTGATGATATACTAGATAATACGATAATGGCTGTCATCTAAGGAAATCAATAACATGGGTGCTTTCAACTTAGTTTCTCTCACAAGGTATCTACCTAAGCTAGGACACTAAGCTGCTAAAGTAGGAGATGTATGATAGTGTTAAACAAGCTACTTGGTAACTAAGTATGGTCAAGAAATATACTCCTACTTGTCATTCCGAGTGTGGTTATGTTCCAAGAGGTTTGATGTGATCTAATATAACGTGTTAAGCTGAGACTATCTTACTAGACCTATAATAATTTCCTGGGTGGTAACATGACAGACTAGAAGATAAGAAAGGGTCGAATCGAAGACAGTCTAATTCGATTATTTTCCTATAAGCTTGGTTGGGTAGTTTATTGGCACTAAGTTACTGGTTTACTATAAGCGATTAACTATACCTAATAAGTCCATATGGATACTAAAGTTAATAAGGTGAAATTCCTAATGGTACAACTATTGGTCGTTACTTACAAGGGCTAATTCTGTTAATTCTTGTTTCTACTACTCACGAATGATGCCTTATGAGTTAAGTCAGGTATCTACATGGTGTTGAGGAATAATTCCTAGTTGTTATTTTAATCAAAGTTGGTCCCTAATAGTTTGCTGAGTTAACTAACCTAAGCTGGTATCGAAAAAGAAATCCTACTGGTTATGCTAAACAATTCCTGGCTTCTCGCGGTAGGGTAGGAATACGAGTTGCGATGTTTGAAAAGCTAAATTATTCTTAGGGAGACATTAAAAGTTGGCTTCCTATAGGATAATCTATTGGAAAGTTCTCAGATAAGTATTGTTATGGGTGATTATTCCAACTTGTTCTCTCTAGTATGGTACTGAACAGATCTAGCAACACTGGCGAATCTCACGGCTGACAGGCAAGGTTAAGTATTTAGGAAGAGTTCTGATTTACTAAAGGTTGAATCTTACTTGGCTTACGTTCATCTCTCAAGTTCGGGGAATTTACCTGACACACGATGTCAGTTGGATACTATAGTGACCTACACACTTACGCTCTTCCATGAACAATTTTACTTCGAGCGATTAGTACTTCCATCAAACTGTTCTTACTCTCTATAATCTTAACAACTGCTGCCTTATAATCTCCAGAATTTCCTACTACTATTGGTCTTAATCCATGTGATCCATCTTAACTCTTGGTATACTCGTTGGCGTTGCACCACTTACTCCTTCAGTCCTAACTATTTCAGTTCTAACATCCGGTTAGAGAGAATTCTCGCCAACGATTGCTTCTGAACTATAGCTCCACTACGATCTTCTTACTTAACCACCATGGTCCACTTCGGTTCTCAACCGTAATACCCTGCCTACCATGCACAATACTGAGTTGATCAGACTCAGCACGCGATGATTTCAGTGTAAACAATCCAGACTCCAAAGGGTCCGTACTACTAAGGAAGGGATTGTAATGACTCATGGCAAGGTCCGATACTAGATCGACCTGCTCTGATACCAATTGTAACGCCCCAACTAAATTGTCTAGAATATTTAGTCGGAACATTAAAACTGGAATCTGAGTACATTATATTATACAAGAAATATAACTGAATACTACAATATCATTAGAGTAATATTTATAATATTCAATACAAACATCGGGAAGTGTTAACGACAGAATAACAAGCTAATCTAAAACAAGGAAGAAGAATAAATCTTCTAAGCTGACAATCCAAGCTCGGCTCCAATCGTCAGATCCATCGTGGTCCCTGCTCCGAAATAACCTGTCTTACCTATATCGAAAAGGGAGTGGGGTGAGACAGTCACTTCGTCCCAGTGAGTCCTACTACCGTCCTAGGCTATAAAGCCGGGGCTCCTAATCAGTCCATAATAATAGTTAACATTATAATATCATGAACATAATTGATTAAAGTGTAACACACAAAATATCTTATTGATTTTATTCCGCTAAGACACTTCGAGGTGAGCATGTCTCGAAGGTCCGCCATATCCACTGACCGATTCGACCACGGCATTAAGCTCACAATCATTTTCCTAATGGGTTGTTCCATTGGAAGCCCATAAGCAGCATACTAGACCGCACATGATTGACTGATTCTAAATTGATTAACATACTACCATATTATCCCAAAACCCGGGGAAACACACAAACTTAATTTCTAAGTTATCCCTAATTTCAGAATTGTGTCTGACTTTCCGTACCATATTAAATACATTATACATCTGCAATATATCTTCCTCAGATAATGATATAAAACGAGTGAACAACCATTTTTAAAATAGGAAAAGTGAGGCAACTCTGGGTTAGCTCGCTACGGCGAGTCAACAAGCTCGCCATGGCAAACTTACAGGTACTAGCCTAAACAACTCGCAAGGTGAGCTAGAGCTCGCCATGGCGAAGTTATTCAGCCCAGAACCTTGAGCTCGCCATGAGTGCTCGCTAACAGCTCGCTATGGCGAGTTAAGTCAGAAAGACCCCTGTTTTACGAATTTTCAATATTTTCAAAGATTCACCTACAACCAAACGCTGAGGAAGTGCAGATACATAATATAAGTAATATATAACAGAATAGAAGAGAATTTGGGAGTTAATTCTCCTCACACAATTAAATCCTAATTTTCCTAAGTTAACATGCAATTCATGAATTAGGGGATACTAGCTAAACTAGCCTAAAGAACTCACCTGGAATTGAAGCTTTAGACTTGATTCCTTGGGCTTTACAACTGCTACAAGGCCCCAGCTGCTCCCACGACCCCAAACTGGACAGAATTGGATTTTGATGAAATAAGAGCTTCTAGTTTTGCTCTAGGATCTGAAGTGATGTTGATGAGTGATTTGAGCTGAGGATAGGAGGTTTAAATAGAGGAATTTATGTTGAATATACAGTACAAAACTTGCTTCCATGCTTGATTGCATGTCACCCTATTGGTTGGAAGAAGAATGTGAAGGAGTTGTTGTTGTTTTAAATGATAGAAGTTGATGAGAAAAGAAGAGTTACCGAGTTTGCTCTTCTATTGCATGCATGAGGTGTGGTTCTCAGAATTTAGGAAGGTGTTTGGTGTATTGTTGTGGCAATGGCAATGTATATGCATAAAAGGAGAATGACAACTTTTGGAAGATTGGTTGTTTGGGGTGGAGCTCGTGTGAGAGGAGAGAAAAGAGAGCTTAAAGGTTTAGATTTTCTGAGTTGTGGTGAGAGTGAGTTAAGTGTGTTGATTGCTCACCATTATACCTTGCATGCCTTTCAATTGGTTGTATAGTTGATGAGGTGTATGTCATGAGTGGTAGTAGTTTGATGAGGTGTTGATCATTGAGAAAAGAGTGAGTGAGTCATAGAATGTGAGGTGTTAACTTGAGGTGTTGTGTGAAAGTGAGTGGAAATATGAGTCACAAGAGAGGAGTGCTACTATGAGAGGGAGAGATTGAAGAGTGGAGGGAAATTTGATTTCTTAGGATTAATTAAATTACAAGTCTATGAAATATTGTGTTAGTGTGTTGTTTATGTTCAATTAGAAATTCAAATTTTCACACATAACACACCTAATTCCCAAGACTTAATTTAATTAATTCACCCCTAATTAATTTCAATTTATTAGACAATATTCTAATTAAAATTAATTAGGTAATTGAAAGAGTGGAATGTTACATGATCCATGATATGATATGCATGATATATGTATGTTTGGAGAATTTTGTCTTGATAAATATGTAATTATGTGATATTTTAATATTTGTCACTAATTGATAAATTTTAAATGTTAATAATTAGTTTTTAAATGATATTAACTTCATTTCTCTTTGTTATTATTTTGTTATGAACTCTTAAATATTTTTTATTAAAAGTGCCCTCTGCCTTTAGTTCATTTTACCATGATTTCATGATTTTCTTTGCTTATTTTATTTTAATAGTGTTAATTAATCATAGGATTTATATGTTAAGGTTTTAAATGATTTTATTTGATGTCTTTACTTGTTAATTGCTACTAAATTTGTTCTATGCTTATTGATATGCTTGAATCTTGTTCCCATGATTTAGTTCTAGGTTTTTGGTTTGAAATGTGTTTAGTCCTAAGTATTTTGATTTAATTGCAAAGTATATTCCATTTAATTAAATTCATAAGTATATATGTATATGGTTTTGAAAAATGCTTGATATTTTTATGTTACTACCTATGGCATGACATTTTAGTCCTAAATACCTTGTTTAATTTATAACTTATGTTTTTATTTAAATACGATAAATATATGCATGTGTGTGGATTGAAAATGCTTGATATTGTTTAGGTTATGTCTCATGACATGATAAATTATTATTTTGTTTGTTCTTGGTCACCCCTACCTTATGTATGTCTTGTATGCTAATCTTGTCATTAAATGTCGTTTATTTTCGCGCTTTACATTATTATCCATGACGCTTATATTTTATTACATGCTTTACATTTATTATTCATCATATGTTTTATATTCATTTCATGTTTTATGTTTGTTATGCTTTATATTTATGTTTTGCATTTATATTATATTGTGTATGCCTTATATTTACCTCTCATTATTTATAATTATGTTATTATTATTATTATCATTCAATCCTCTTTGCATGTTTCCCCCCGGGTTGTATATTTTAATGCGCGTAATTGGCGCAATTTATTTTCGTTCATTATTATTGTTATTATCATTCAATCCCCTTTGCATGTTTCCCCCCCGGATGTATTGTACGAGGAATAGCTCTAAACACGAGCCCCTCGGCGTCCGTACCATTGGCTTAACACCCAGCTCGCGATGGGACGATTAAGCTACAGTGGAAAAAATTCTTACCACGAATTTGTCCGCTGTTCAGTTCGGGTACAAATCCCGAACCCCTGAGTGGTACCCCAAACTGCTCAAGGCCAGTGTCGACGAAAGCACACCACGCTCCTCGACATTAACTTGCCCAGATCACGAGCAGCTCTCGCGCTCGACGAAGCAAGGCAACCTTGCAACGCAAAATAAAGCCCAAATGGGCATGAACGGCATCCAAGTGCAAAAAGACCAACAAAATTCCAGAAAACTCATTTTATTCATAACATCCTCAAACATTACAACGTTATTTTTCCAAACGTACAATAAACTAACACGACCTAGACGAACAGATGATCCAAGCCACTACTTGGACCCTGACTTCCTCTTCGAAACTTTTGGAGCCACCTGTCGACTCTCCATGGTAATCTGAGACCCCTCCTCCTCTTCGTAGGGTGGAGTCCCGCGATAAGTCTTCAAGTACTCAGCCCAATCCTCGTCCAACTCATTAGAGCTGGGAGAATCTGGCGGTGGAGGGACACCCTTCTTCCCCTTCACCTTCTTCGGCGGAGGGGCACGCTTGGCCTTGGAGCTAGAACCCCCAGTTTTCTTCCCTGACTGACATCCTGGATTACCAGTAGCACCCTTCTCCTCATTTTTCCTATCTATGACTTAGCAGATAGAGGAGGAAGAACGAATGGGGGTATTTATCCCCACAATATCAAACCAAACGCATGTGGGCAGTTTCAACAAACGCCTATGCATGCATTGGTACAAAGCGGTTTCAACAACCCATGATTGACTGCGTGGGGACCAACACCACGCACAAACTACGACAGGATAGCTCCAATGACGTTTGCCGTTATTTTGTTCGGGGCAGGCTACCCGGGCAAGATCCCCGAGCTACATAAAGTCGAAATACCACTGCGGACAAAACCAGGTCGAGCACGAAGCTTAGCACGCAAAAACAAACTACCAAGACAATGGCGCTAAGTTAAAAACGATCAAACGTACTCGCAAATACGAGTAAGAAACTTCTATCGCAACCATAAACGATAAGGCAAGCATAGAATAAGTGCGAGCATAAACATACATGCAAGCACAGAATAATTATCAAAGCAAGTAAATGCGAACATAATCGTAAGACGACCACACCTGGCCGCGAAAGAACTTAATAAAAAGGGAACCAAGCCCATTGTCATTATATTACAAAAAGGGGCACGCAGGCCCCATGAAACATTGTCATCAAAATGGCACGCAGGCCAAAATACACAAAACGATTAAAAAGAAACATGGCACGCAGGCCGAAATAGTTACCAACAGACAAAATCAAGCTCCACCATCATCATGCTCCTCACCATCGACGTCAAGCTGGTTAACGTGACCCTCGCCGCTTTCCCCCTGACGCTCCACGAAGTCACCGTCCTCGCCATCCTCCTCAGCAGTGGGGGGAAACTTAGGGACAATTTGCCCTTCCCATACGACGGACATAAAATCACTCCCCTCGACCTTGAGGTCGACGTCAGGGTTAAGCAGGCGAACCTGGTCGATGGCATTCTCAAAGCTCTCCCGAGAACCATTCAGCAAATTACCGCTCAGAACCTCCACCAGGTCAACAAGGTCCTTCCGAGTCACCAGCCCGGCAGTCATGTCCGTCTCGCTGGTCGCCGGGGCCATAACATCTTTCAGAGCGCCAATCTCACTCTAGGATTTATCTCTTTGCTCCCGAGACTCGCGGAGTTCGGTGGACTGTTGAGCAAATATCTTGTACTTCTCTTGATAATCTTCATAGGAAGCCTTCACCTTCAGCTCCCTCGCCTCAGCCCGAGAGAGCGCTGCCTTCATTTGCTCGAACTTGCCCACGGACTCCTCCCTCTCCTCCTCTAGGAACATCGCGGTCTCCCACATCCTTACCAGCCCTGCGGCGTCTTTGACCATCTGCTCCATCAAGCCCTCGGCGGTGTATCTCAAGATCACCTCCCTTTCCGACCCGGGGAGCATGGGAGGATTCATTTTGAAGAAACCCCAAGCACCAAAGCATTTGGGGAGCAAGAACGCCTGGCTTGCTCCTTTTGGCCTCAGCCAAGCTCATGCACTTCATTAACTTCGCCGTGGCAATCAGCCTCGGCGAAAACTTTACATTTCCCCTCGAATCAAGCACGGGGGTTCCATCTTTCAACTCCCACCGGGTAGCATGGAAGGCCCCCACGTATGTTTGCATCTTTGCCACGGCCTCAACTTCCTCCCTCGACAAGCTCTCCTCCTCGGTGATATACTTCCCCGACGGTTTCAAGTAATGGAAGTTGGTCCAAGTCAAAGGGAACTGGGGAATTAACTCCACCTCACCATCCTGGTCGACCCTCTCAGTGAACAGCGAGCTGATGGCGTCGTCAATCCGTGGCCGAACGATGAAATACCTCGATTTAAACCCGCGGACAGAATCCGCGTACGTTTCGAACAGTCTGACCCTTTGCCTCAAGGAAACCCAAAGCGGCTTCCCATTCTTATCCGCCTTCCGCTGAAGTTAGAAAATGGTGAAAAACAACCGGCGGGTGGCCTCGACCTCAAGATACTCGCATAACAATTCAAAGGCTCGGATGAACGCCATCGTGTTGGGATGCAGCTGTGAAGGGGCGAGCCGCAGGTTCCTGAAAATATTTACGACGAGCCCGCTGAACGGCAATCGCAAACCGGCCTCCTTAAACGCGAATTCATACATGCTGAATCCGCCTTCCCCGAACTTCGAGCAGATCCTCTACTCGGGCTCCGGACAGTACACCTCCCAGTCGTCGGTGCCTTCCTCCACGAAAATGAATATATCCTGGGATTCCGGCGTCACCACCGAGGGCATGGCCAAGGGCTCGTCGCCCACCCAGCTCATGTCGTGGGGAGGCGCTCCTTCAGGAATCTCCTCGTGAACCCCTACGGGCACACCGTCGCCGCCTTCGGCTGCCATTTGTGAAACCTGAAAAGCAGAGGAAAGAAAGTGAATTCGACGTTAGATCAAATCCACCCTTCCACCGCAATTCAAGTGAAAGGGCGTAAAAGGCACAAGGACGATGTCCCCGACCAAAAGCCCTTAAAATTGCGAACAAATAAAAAATTACGGGCAGGGCCTCCTTGGCGAAATCTCCCCCTGAAACAACGAAACGGGGAAACGGTCCCCGACATTTAATAACGAGCGCGAGGAAGAATTCCCACACACGAGCAGAAATTCTCCTCGACATTCCTTCATGAATGTTCTTCACATTCGTTCAAACGTTCATGCGATTTCCCCAGAAATGCATGGTGATTCCCAGAAACACATGCATATTCGTCGGTGCCACACCGTCGACGGCGGCGCCGGGAAGCCAAAACGGCGGAAACAAATAACAACAGGGGTGTAACACCCGTAATTATTTAATTGCATTTAATTAGATTATTTGTTTGATTAGATGTTAATTAGCATTATTAGAACTAAGTGGGTTAGTGTTAGTGATTAATTAGAATTTGGCTAAAAGAGGAAAGAGTAGAGAATGAGGAGAATAGAATTATGAGTAGAGGCATTTAAGGAAATAAGTGGAGTTTAATTAAATTAACTTAAGTTAGTGGGAGGGTATTATAGACTTTTGTCATTTTAGGTTTGAATAGAGTGAGGAATAGAGAGTGAGAGTTCTCATAACTCATTTTTGAGAAGGAGGTAGAAAGAGAGAAACCAAGCTTGAAGAGGGTAGAATGGATTCAAGGTAGAGCTGAAGATTAAAGCTGCAAATTTAAGGTTAGAGAGTAGTTATTAATTCTTGTGAGATGAACAAAGAGGGGGGAGAAGTCTACTCTCCACACCCAAAACCTCTCATCTCTTTTGGTGGGGAATGGGAATCAAGGGAATGTGTTTATAGCTTCTTATGTTGTTGTATGATGTTAACATGTTGCTATGTGTTTCTATTTCGAATTCTCATGAACCAATTCGTGTTAATTGAATGATTTGTGTTATTGATGTTTGAAAATGAGTTTTTAGTGAAACTTAGGAAGATCATTGCTTTTATCATGAAATGATGTTTGATGATGCTAAAGTGTGTACTTCTAAGCTTATACATGTTAGATAGACCTAAAGTTGATAGCTTTTAAGATTTGTATGTTGAAAAATGGGATTTTTGATGGATTTGAGTTCAAAACCGAAAGCAGAGTTTTCCTTTCTGCTTGAACTCGCTGGGGCGAGTATATTACTCGCTATGGCGAGTATTCATGTTTCTGGGTTTTCTAGAAATGCATGAACTCGCCATGGCGAGTCGTAGCGAGCTGCTTGGCGAGTTGGAGCTCGCCATGGCGTGTTGGAGGCGAGTTGGGGGCGAGTGGTTCCAGTAGCTTCTGACTTGAGCTCGCCTCGAGCTCGCCATTCACCCGTCTAGGCGAGTTGATGCAGTATGAACAATAATTTCTATATTTAAAATGAATCCTATGTTTGCTATATAATTGAGATATGATCTTATAACATGATATAAGTTAGATTAATGGAATCTAGAGCTTAAATGAGGGTGCTACGTTCATGTGTTCGTATGGATTGAATTAGGTGATGATGATTTATGTTATGTGATATAGTTAAGTAATATTATGCCTTGCTTGAATGAATACCTTGTATGATGATATGATGATGAGATTTGATGCGAATTGAGAAGGAATATGAGGAAGAGTGTCCTTTTATTCATATGTAGTTGAGTAGGGTTATCATCATTATTGGTATGTGTTCATTCATGCATGTATGTGTCTACTTGAGCGATGGTCCACCATGACTTAAAACTAGACTTGAGCGTTGGTCCACCATGACTTGAAACTAGACTTGATGCGAGAATGCTTAATGTATTCGAAACACGATGCGGGTACCACATGCATTTAGATGTGTCTAGGTTGAGACATATTAATTGATGGCATTAGTTGCATTAGGAGTAAATGTGCATTTTACTTGGTAATTGATAAGTGCCAATGGTGTTCATTATGATTGCGATAACGTGACTTTACTTTAAAATCTTGTGAGTTGATGTGATTATGCCATTACCTTTATCATGAGTATTGTGTTCAAGATATGAGACGTTTATACGTCAATTATGATATGATTATTATTGTGCATGATATGAGTATATGCTATACTTGTTATTATGAACTTGAATTATAACTAACTCTCTATTTTGTGTATTTGAATGGTTTGGGTCCAGATTCTTCTCTTGAGGAGTGATCCCGTTGCTTGGAGATTTAGCTTGTGAGACTAGCTTAGCTTGGTAAGGATGAAGAGTAGAAATTCTAGGAACCTTAGAGGTCTAGGATTTGCTCTGATACTTGTAACCTTGCTAGAACTAGTATGTTAGTTCGTTTGTTTGAGACTTGTAAGACCTTGCTATTATCTTATTTATCTATGACTTATATGTCTTGAATCGTGTTTTGGATTATGTGGATAGGCCTTGTGGTAGAAGGACCTAATCTAAGCTGTAATACGAGTTATGAATCTTGTGTTTGGATTTTATTAAGTACTTTGAGTAATGAGTTTATTAAGTGAATATTATGCTTCCGTTGCTACTTAAAATGAATGTATGTATGTTCATAATATTTTGAAAAAGTTTCACATGTAACGCCTTGATTGATGTATGATTGTTTGACATTAATTGATTATAGTATATATATCGATTAGGGTGTTACAATTTGGTATCAGAGCAAGGTCGGTCCATGTGGATCAATTAGGTTAGAATACCCTTAGGTGCATAAGTGTAGTGGAACACTTTTTAGCATCCTTAAGTTTAATGTGAGATTGGGTTTTGGTTGATTGTTTAGGTGATGGCGCAAAGAGCAATGGCGGATGCAATAGCCTTGATGGCTAATGCTTTGACTCAAGATGCGGCGACAAGAGCGGCCGAGAGAGTTGCACATAAGAGTCGCATGGGCAATGAGGATGAATTAAGATTGGAGAGATTCCTTAGGAACAACCCTCAATCATTCAAAGGAGGGCATGATCCCGAGGGAGCTCAAAAGTGGTTGGAAGGTATTGAAAGAATTTTTGGTGCTGTGAGATGTTCGGAGGCACAAAAGGTGACTCTAGGGAGTTACATTTTGCATGAAGATGCCGGCTATTGGTGGAAGAATGTGAGCCAAAGATTGGGTCAAGGTGGAGCTATCATTACTTGGGACATTTTCAAGAGAGAGTTTTTGACTAAGTACTTTCCGGCGGATGTGAGGAACCGAAAAGTGGTGGAATTCATGGAACTCAAGCAAGGGAACTTAACCGTTGCGGAGTATGCAACCAAGTTTGAAGATTTGTGTCGCTTTTGTCCACACTATAACACCGTGGAGGCGGAAGCGGACAAATGTGTGAAGTTTGAAAGTGGATTGTGTCCCGATCTTAAGCAATTGGTTGGTATCTTGGAGATTAGGAACTTTGCCAACTTGGTGAACAAGAGTAACATATGTGACTTGGATGGGAAAGCGAAGTCTAGCTACTACAAAGACATGAGTGATAGGAAGGGGAAGAACCAAGACCGTGGGAAGCCGTATGACAAGAAGAACAAGGGCAAGATTGAATTTAGTGGAGGGAAGAAGAAGGTTACTAGTGTCAAGTGCTACAAGTGTGGTGAATTGGGTCATTATTCTTATGATTGCCCAAAGGGAGATAGATGCTTTAGGTGCGGAGACTTTGGTCACAAGGGTGATGCTTGTAAAGGAAAGATGGTTTGCTTTAATTGTAAGGAAGAAGGTCACAAGAGCTTTGAGTGCAAGAAGCCAAAGAAGGTGATGAGTAAAGTGTTTGCTTTAAGCGGGAATGAAGCGGATCAAGGAGACAATCTTATTAGAGGTACGTGTTTCATCCATGACACCCCTTTAATTGCGATTGTCGATACGGGAGCAACACATTCTTTTATATCTTTTGAATGCATGAAGCGTCTTAATATTCCTGTGTCGAAAATGATTGGTTGTATGGAAATAGAAACTCCTGCTAGTGGTTCTGTGACTACTCAACTTGTTTGTCTTAATTGTCCTGTGTCTATTTTTGGTAGATCTTTTGGTATGGACCTTGTGTGTATTCAACTTAGTGGTATAGATGTGATCTTTGGTATGAACTGGTTAATTGTTAATCGAGTTCACATTAACTGTTGTGATAAGACGGTGATATTTCCGAAGTTAGAAGAAGATCCGAACTTGATGAGTGGGAAGGAAGTAAGGGAGTCGTTAAGCGATCATGGAGAGTTGTTTGTCATGTTTGCATCTCTGAAGCTTGAGAACAAAGTTGGAATTGAAGGACTTCCTGTTGTGCAAGAATTTCCCGACGTGTTTCAAGAGGATGTGTCTGATGTACCACCAGAGCGAGAAGTAGAGTTTACTATTGATTTGGTACCTGGTACAAGTCCAATATCTATGGCACCGTATCGGATGTCAGCATCTGAGTTAAGTAAGTTGAAGGAGCAATTAGAAGAGCTACTTGAGAAGAGGTTTATTCGACCGAGTGTTTCACCTTGAGGAGCACCTGTGCTTTTGGTAAAGAAGAAGGACGGAAGTATGAGGTTGTGTATTGACTACCGTCGCTTGAACCAAGTTACGATCAAGAACAAGTATCCGTTGCCGAGGATAGATGATTTGATGGATCAGTTGGTGGAGTTAAGGCGGAGGATATTCCGAAGACTGCTTTTAGGACAAGATATGGTCATTACGAGTATTCGGTTATGCCTTTTGGTGTAACCAACGCACCTGGAGTGTTTATGGAGTACATGAACCGGATTTTCCATTCTTATTTGGATAAATTCGTGGTAGTTTTCATTGACGACATTCTAGTGTATTCCAAGACCGAAGAAGAACACGCGGATCATTTGAGGATTGTGTTGATGACCTTGCAAGAGAAGAAGCTTTATGCAAAGTTATCCAAGTGCGAGTTTTGG
The DNA here is from genome assembly GCA_030408175.1 of Trifolium repens. Lineage (NCBI taxonomy): Eukaryota > Viridiplantae > Streptophyta > Magnoliopsida > Fabales > Fabaceae > Trifolium > Trifolium repens. Next base: position 8,125,857 of record CP125842.1, read on the forward strand.
TTGAAAGAAGTGAGTTTCTTAGGTCACGTGATATCTAGTGGAGGTGTTGCGGTAGATCCTTCTAAAGTGGATGCGGTATTGAAGTGGGGAACTCCTGAGTCGGTGTTTGAGATAAGAAGTTTTCTTGGTTTGGCCGGTTACTATCGGAAGTTTATTGAAGGTTTTTCGAAGTTAGCATTACCGTTGACTCGATTGACTAGAAAGGATCAAGCTTTTGTTTGGGATGATCAATGTGAAAGAAGTTTCCAAGAGTTGAAGAAGCGGTTGACGTCGACACCAATTTTGATTTTACCGACACCGAATGAGCCTTTTTCCGTGTATTGTGATGCATCTTTGATGGGGTTAGGTGGTGTTCTTATGCAAAATGGACAAGTGGTTGCTTATGCTTCTAGGCAATTGAAAGTGCATGAGAAGAACTATCCAACGCACGATCTTGAGTTGGCGGCCGTTGTGTTTACCTTGAAGATTTGGAGGCATTATTTGTTTGGTTCTAGATTTGAAGTCTTTAGTGATCACAAGAGTTTGAAGTATTTGTTTGATCAAAAGGAGTTGAATATGAGGCAAAGACGTTGGTTGGAATTTTTGAAAGACTATGATTTTGAATTGAGTTACCATCCCGGAAAAGCCAATGTTGTTGCGGATGCCTTGAGTAGGAAGTCGTTGCATATGTCTTCACTTATGGCAAGAGAGTTGAATTTGATTGAAGAATTTCGAGATCTTAGTTTGGTTTGTGAGACGACACCGCATAGTGTGAAATTGGGAATGTTGAAGCTTACCAACGATTTTCTTGATGAAGTAAAGAGTGGTCAAAAAGGAGATTTGAGTTTGGTGAATCGCCTTGCATCAATTAATGAAGAGAAAGAGATTGATTTCAAAGTTGATGAGAAAGGAGTCATAAGATTTCGAGGAAGGGTTTGTGTTCCTAACATACCCGAGTTAAAGAAAAGGATTCTTGAGGAAGGTCATAGGAGTAGTTTGAGTATTCATCCCGGAGCTACTAAGATGTATCAAGACTTGAAGAAGTTATTTTGGTGGCCAAGTATGAAAAAGGAAGTAGCGGAGTTTGTTTATGCTTGTTTGGTTTGTCAAAAATCCAAAGTTGAACATCAAAGGCCATCGGGATTGTTGCAACCTATGTTTGTACCCGAATGGAAGTGGGATAGTATTGCAATGGATTTTGTGAGTGGTTTACCCAAGACTAGGAAGGGAAATGATTCGATTTGGGTGATTGTTGATAGATTGACGAAGTCGGCACACTTTATTGCATTCAAGACGGGGACTTTAATACCTAAGTTAGCCGAGATCTATGTTGAGCAAGTGGTGAGACTACATGGTATTCCATCTAGCATTGTATCGGATAGAGATCCAAGATTCACTTCGAGATTTTGGGAGAGCTTGCAAGAAGCTTTGGGGACTAAGTTGAGGATGAGTTCAGCTTATCACCCTCAAATGGATGGACAATCGAAGAGGACTATTCAATCATTAGAGGATTTGTTGAGAGCTTGTATTTTGGAAGATGGAGGAAGTTGGGATAATTATCTACCTTTGGTTGAATTCACCTACAACAATAGTTTTCATTCAAGTATCGGAATGGCACCTTTCGAAGCGTTGTATGGAAGAAGATGTCGTACTCCTTTATGTTGGTATGAAGATGGTGAAAGTGTTGTGTTAGGACCGGAATTAGTCCAACAAACTACGGAAAAGATTAAGATGATCCAAGAAAAGATGAAAGCGACTCAAAGTAGACAAAAGAGCTATCATGATAAGAAAAGGAAAGATGTGGAATTTCAAGAGGGAGATCGTGTATTTTTGAAAGTTACCTCAACTACCGGTATTGGTCGTGCTTTGAAATCCAAGAAGCTAACATCGAAGTTCATTGGGCCTTATCAAATTTTGAAGAAAGTGGGGAATGTGGCGTATAAGATTGCTTTACCACCATCATTGTCGAATCTTCATGATGTATTCCATGTATCACAATTGAGGAAATATATTTCGGATCCGTCACATGTGATTGTATCGGATGATGTTCAAGTGAGGGACAATTTGACGGTTGAGGCGATACCTTTGAGGATTGAAGGTAGAGAAGTCAAGAAGTTGAGGAATAAAGAGATAGCATCCGTAAAAGTTGTTTGGGGAGGACCCGCGGGAGAAAACGCTACTTGGGAGCTAGAGAGCAAGATGAGGGATTCTTATCCGGAGTTATTTTCAGGTAAATTTTCGAGGACGAAAATTCTTTTAAGGGGGGTAGAGTTGTAACACCCGTAATTATTTAATTGCATTTAATTAGATTATTTGTTTGATTAGATGTTAATTAGCATTATTAGAACTAAATGGGTTAGTGTTAGTGATTAATTAGAATTTGGCTAAAAGAGGAAAGAGTAGAGAATGAGGAGAATAGAATTATGAGTAGAGGCTTTTAAGGAAATAAGTGGAGTTTAATTAAATTAACTTAAGTTAGTGGGAGGGTATTATAGACTTTTGTCATTTTAGGTTTGAATAGAGTGAGGAATAGAGAGTGAGAGTTCTCATAACTCATTTTTGAGAAGGAGGTAGAAAGAGAGAAACCAAGCTTGAAGAGGGTAGAAGGGATTCAAGGTAAAGCTGAAAATTAAAGCTGCAAATTTAAGGTTAGAGAGTAGTTATTAATTCTTGTGAGATGAACAAAGAGGGGGGAGAAGTCTACTCTCCACACCCAAACCCTCTCATCTCTTTTGGTGGGGAATGGGAATCAAGGGAATGTGTTTATAGCTTCTTATGTTGTTGTATGATGTTAACATGTTGCTATGTGTTTCTATTTCGAATTCTCATGAACCAATCCGTGTTAATTGAATGATTTGTGTTATTGATGTTTGAAAATGAGTTTTTAGTGAAACTTAGGAAGATCATTGCTTTTATCATGAAATGATGTTTGATGATGCTAAAGTGTGTACTTCTAAGCTTATACATGTTAGATAGACCTAAAGTTGATAGCTTTTAAGATTTTTATGTTGAAAAATGGGATTTTTGATGGATTTGAGTTCAAAACCGAAAGCAGAGTTTTCCTTTCTGCTTGAACTCGCTGGGGCGAGTATATTACTCGCTATGGCGAGTATTCATGTTTCTGGGTTTTCCAGAAATGCATGAACTCGCCATGGCGAGTCGTAGCGAGCTGCTTGGCGAGTTGGAGCTCGCCATGGCGTGTTGGAGGCGAGTTGGGGGCGAGTGGTTCCAGTAGCTTCTGACTTGAGCTCGCCTCAAGCTCGCCATTCACCCGTCTAGGCGAGTTGATGCAGTATGAACAGTAATTTCTATATTTAAAATGAATCCTATGTTTGCTATATAATTGAGATATGATCTTATAACATGATATAAGTTAGATTAATGGAATCTAGAGCTTAAATGAGGGTGCTACGTTCATGTGTTCGTATGGATTGAATTAGGTGATGATGATTTATGTTATGTGATATAGTTAAGTAATATTATGCCTTGCTTGAATGAATACCTTGTATGATGATATGATGATGAGATTTGATGCGAATTGAGAAGGAATATGAGGAAGAGTGTCCTTTTATTCATATGTAGTTGAGTGTTGAAAGTACAAAAGTAAGTATATAAATTATCGTTTCCACAGGGACTAGTGCGATACCAAATGCCGTTCAACAATTAAAATGGTTTTAAGTGCGGGTTTTACAAACATATTGGTTTTGTAATTTCAAGTGCGAAAATATAAAGTTTACGATAAATTAGAGATTTAGATTTCAAATGGAAAGAATTGCCGGGATTAGACTTCACTTTATCAATCATATATATTAACTCAATCAACCGAATATATACTTTAGTGATTAATTAATATTTTCACATATTGCTCTTCAACGCTTTTCGTGTCCGAAAACATTGTGATATTTATTGTGTTGATTAATTCTCGATCTCTCGACTTATCGATCCACACAATAACATTAAGTTTCAATATAAACGGTGAATATTAAAACCTTAAATCTATATCTAGAGTTTAGAGTTTTAACATGTGATTATCCTAGATCTTTAGATTCAAACAACATATATCTATATCATTTAAATCAAATGAATAACATGAAAAGCAAGGATAACACAAATATTAATAAATCAACTAGAATATATATCAATAGATTAAGATTAACATATAGTCATGATAAGTTACATCTAATCCCAACAATAAAAGATTTAGCCACTCATTGTCATGGTGGTAAACTTACAAATATGGAAAGAGGAACAAAGAATGCACATCAATCCCTTGATCTCTCAAGTTGGATGGATCCACCTTCACTTTCCTATGACACTACACTTAAATATTCTCAGATTTCTCTGTTTCTTTCTCTCTGAAGTTGTCTCTAATGGTCTCCTCTTGAAGGCTATTTATAGGCATGAAAAGCAGCTGGTCGCTCAGCTACCAACTGGTCGCTCAGCTACCAGCTTGTCTTGGTGAAGGGGTTGTTTGACACGTGTAAAATTTCATACTTGATGTCCAAGATTTCCTTCAATTTGGTCGCTCAGCTACCATCTGGTCGCCCAGCTACCAGTCATTTCTTGGTGAAGGAGTTACTTGACACGTGTAGAATTCTTTGCTTGTTTCCCAAGATTTTCCTCAATCTGGTCGCTCAGCTACCACTGGTCGCTCAGCTACCAGCCTCTTGGAGAAGAAATTATTTTTGCTCCTCTTTTGGTCATGCAAGCTTAAAAATTAGGATTAGGACATAACAATTATATTTAGTTAAAATGTACAAAGTTTTGGGGTTTTAATTATAAAAATCTTTGAAAACAAGTCGATAAGTGCTTAAAATGTATAAGTAAAATCACTAATTTTTGGCACTTATCATTGAGTAGGGTTATCATCATTATTGGTATGTGTTCATTCATGCATGCATGTGTCAACTTGAGCGATGGTCCACCATGACTTAAAACTAGACTTTAGCGTTGGTCCACCATGACTTGAAACTAGACTTGATGCGAGAATGCTTAATGTATTCGAAACTCGATGCGGGTACCACATGCATTTAGATGTGTCTAGGTTGAGACATATTAATTGATGGCATTAATTGCATTAGGAGTAAATGTGCATTTTACTTGGTAATTGATAAGTGCCAATGGTGTTCATTATGATTGCGATAACGTGACTTTACTTTAAAATCTTGTGAGTTGATGTGATTATGCCATTGCCTTTATCATGAGTATTGTGTTCAAGATATGAGACATTTATACGTCAATTATGATATGATTATTATTGTGCATGATATGAGTATATGCTATACTTGTTATTATGAACTTGAATTATAACTAACTCTCTATTTTGTGTATTTGAATGGTTTGGGTCCAGATTCTTCTCTTGAGGAGTGATCCCGTTGCTTGGAGATTTAGCTTGTGAGAGTAGCTTAGCTTGATAAGGATGAAGAGTAGAAATTCTAGGAACCTTAGAGGTCTAGGATTTGCTCTGATACTTGTAACCTTGCTAGAACTAGTATGTTAGTTCGTTTGTTTGAGACTTGTAAGACCTTGCTATTATCTTATTTATCTATGACTTATATGTCTTGAATCGTGTTTTGGATTATGTGGATAGGCCTTGTGGTAGAAGGACCTAATCTAAGCTGTAATATGAGTTATGAATCTTGTGTTTGGATTTTATTAAGTACTTTGAGTAATGAGTTTATTAAGTGAATATTATGCTTCCGTTGCTACTTAAAATGAATGTATGTATGTTCATAATATTTTGAAAAAGTTTCACATGTAACGCCTTGATTGATGTATGATTATTTGACATTAATTGATTATAGTATATATATCGATTAGGGTGTTACAAGGGGCGGAAAACGCACACGAATACGGAACTTCAATCAAAACCTCCTAAAGCCACCATAAACGGCGGTCATAAAATTAAAGCTCTAGCTCCGGTGAAGGTAGTTCCGCCGTGAACCACCAACACTCCACCGGAGCAACCAAAAACCTACGTAAACAAACGCCCAAATGCAGTGTAAACACTTACCAATTAAAGGAAGATGAAGATGATGCAGTGAGGAGTGTGAGCGCCTTGCTTGAATCCAACAAAAGCTTCTGGATCTCCAAACTTACGAAAATGGAATCAGAGGAAGGAAGGAGAAATTTCTGAGACTTGGAGTGAATGAAATAGTGAAGTGTAAAACCACACCCTTCACTCTGATATACCCCCAATCCTCTGAGGATGCACCCTTACGAACACAAAAGGCGCCCCCTCATCACAGCCCTTCGCCTCATCTGACGCGTGTGATCCAAACGAATCCAACGATTCAGATCCAATCATCACACGAAGTGAACCGTTGCGACGATCTAACGGACGTAACGCCTCCTCGTGATACGCAGTAATTGATGGCCCTACACGCAACCATCATTACCTCGTTTCACACATCAAACGAAGCGTCACATCTTTTCAATCACGTCCTTCTGCCCGCGAATCTTTTCGTATTCCCAAGGAAAGATTTATCCCCTCTTGCGAGCAGAAACATGCAAAAGAAACTTGTGCTGGGCAACGAGCACACAAACTTTAACGTTGGAATTTACGAGCACACAATTCGAGGAGATTCAAAATTCCTCCCCGCGAAAGGCTCCTCGACGATGCAGAAACTTAAAAGTCATTACTCTTATGCCTAAGAGCAATAACTTGGGGGGCTCTTGTTCTGGACCGGACCTGCGCCTCCGGGCAGGCTCCCTCAACACCGTCGGGGACGGTTCTCCGTACAGAATCTCCTCCTAAAGTACACAGTGCAAAACGACACATCCTTCCCGCAACGGCGGGCACAATCGCTCCATTCCAACTGATGACCTCACGTCATTACTATGCTTTTACAACACATTCAAGGCAAAGTAGTATATTTTTACTATGTTTTTCCGCAAGAAATAAAGAGATGAAGAATCACTACAAGATTGCTATGAGCACAAGAAACAGAAGAAAAAAGGAGAAAAATACGCAGGTGGCGCAGCTGCGCAGCCCATGGCGCCGGCGTGCCCAGAGAGTGCTAAAACTCTCTATCTCTCTGTTTGGGGCGCAGCTGCGTCGGTTATATGGGACATGTGGGGCGCGGCTATGCGAGCCCGTAACCTAATTCTATAAAGTCAGATTTTCTCCTCATTCTAAGGGAGTTCGTGACGGCGAGAAAAAGGCAACTTTTGAGAGCAAGTCCAGAGCCAAGGGTTCCCTATTTTGTAATGAATTCTTATACTCTATTTTATGTTATTCCTTTAATTATGAGTCACTAATTTCTTAGATTGGATCCTAGGGGATCCCAATTGTTATTGTTCTTGAACCATGTATTTCATATGATGTGCTAATCAATTTACGAAGTTAGTTTCAGTCAATTATCTCTTATTCTAAATGCTTTATACAACGTCGCGAATTGTTTGATGATTATAATTGTTTGTTTACTAAGACATTAGAAGCGAATCAATTGACCTAGGGATAATTGTTCAATTAACTTTCACTTTAGACATATCGGTTTGTTAATTGAGAATTCAAAGATTAAAGGGCAAAAACCTCAATTGATTATAGGTCATCCTAAGACATTAGGGATTGATAATCAATTGAGAGGATTATGTACCAAGACATTGGACATAGTTATCTAATTTAATCGAATCGTGGAACTAAGTTTGTAAGTTGCTAGCATGCATGGAATACCAAGACAATAGTAGTTGGGTGAACCGAAAAGATCCAATCGCTTCCTCTCTTGACTTAAGAACCCTAATAATTTGCCGTTATTTTCCAAGAAACCAATATTCCAAACAAATCCCCACTATTTAATTAATTGCAATTTTTACTAGCGTATGGTCCCGATTACCGTAATTGAGTCACAACAATCTCTGTGGAACGATAAATTTTATACTTACTTTGACACTTCGTCAAATGGCGCCGTTGCCGGGGATTGTTGAGTGAATCAACAAGGCAATCGGAAAATACGTAGGGTTAGTTTATTTTTATTTAGTATTTTTATTTTTTCAGTAATATCTCATAAAAATCCAAAAAGATTTTTTTATTTATTTATTTGATCTCTTTTATATTTATTTAGAATCTTTAGTTATTTTATTTTATTTTATCTTTATCTTTAGATTTTGTTAGATTTTATTTTTAGTTAGTAGTATTATTTGCTATAAAAAAAAAACAAAAAAAATAACATATATTTCACAATTTTTCTTGTGTACCACAGTTGCTACTAAAGGTATTTGTTGTTTGTTCGCATGCGCAGTAAACCGGACGAAGCACTTAACTACGATACGGAGATAGAAAAGACAGCAAAGACACTCAGAAAGCAAGCACGGTTAGAGCGTGAAGCTGCTCTTGCCGCAACTGTTACTCAAGGACTCAGTGACGGAGAAATCAATTTCTCTGACTCCGAAACTGAGAGTATGGAAGATCCACCACCTCCACCTCCAGAAAGAAAATTGGGTGACTACGGGCAGAATAACGGAAGGAATGCTAATCTTGGTTTCCAGCCGGTCAACCCAGTGTCCTTTGACATCAAGAACACGGTGCTCAACGCTCTCAAGGAAAATCAGTACTCGGGGGCTGAATCACAATGCCCAAATCTTCATCTTGAGCACTTTGATGAGGTATGTGGATACACGGATCCACCTGGTGTGTCAGAGTCCGATAAGAAGCTGAGGCTCTTCAAGTTATCTTTGACAGGGAGAGCTAAGGATTGGATAGACACTTTGCCTCCCAACACCATCGCAACGTGGGATGAGCTTGCCATCAAATTCAAGGACAGATACTTTCCAATCCACAAGTTTCTAGAGAGGAGGAATGATATCACAACTTTTGAACAAGGAGAAGCTGAATCCTTGTATGATGCATGGGAGAGATTCAAACTCTGTATGAAGAAGTGCCCAAATCATGGGCTTGATAACACCACACAGATGCAACACTTCACCCAAGGTCTAAGACCTCAAACTAGAATGCTTCTAGACGCATCAGCTGGTGGATCGTTAAGAAACAAAGTGGAGAGTCAAGCTAGAGAGTTGATAGAGAATATGGCTCAGAACCAATATCGAGTTCAGAACGACCGGGGTCCCAAAAAGAAACCGGGAATGTTGGAACTAGACACAGGGACTGCAATCCTAGCGGGGCAAAGCAAAATGAATAATAACATTGAATCGCTTCTGAAAATTTTTACTAACCAATCTACTTCCCCAGCACAGGTCAATGCTGCTCAAGGGGTGACTTGTGATTTCTGTCACCAAAATCATGCAAATGGTGAATGTTTCCCTGCAGGTTCAGAAGAGGCTTGTTATTTATCAAACTTCAGGAAGAGCAACCCCAACAACAACCCCTTTTCCAATACTTATAATAAGGGGTGGCGAGATCATCCAAACTTTGGTTGGGGTGGAAACACGAATCAGTCTCAGCAACAAGCTCCTCCTCCCCAAAACAGTCAGCAACCGAATTCTTCTCCTTTGGAAGAGACACTCTCCCAGTTTATCAAGTTCACTCAAGGAGGGTTCGAAGCTATGAAGGTTAGTCAGGACCAGCTGAAAACCACTCAAGCTCAGATGCAAGCAAATCAAGACATTGCCAATAAAAATCATGAATCTTCCATCAAAAATCTAGAGACACAGATTGGGCAATCGTCAAGACAGTTTGCAGCTTCTCAAAACAACCCGAGGAATGAAACTTGCAACGCTATCAACTTGAGAAATCGAGTAGTTCCTTCTCCGGAAGTCGCAATGAAAAAGAAGGTAACACCTAGTAATGAGGGAGAAGTTGAAAAAGAGTGGGAAGTAGTAGAAGTAAGTGAGAGTGATGAGGAAGAGTTAGTTGAAAATAAGAGGGAGAAAATAAGTGAGAAAAGTGAGAGAGATAAGGAGAGAACGACCTTGAGGAGGGAAATTCATAATCGGAGGAGGCAAGAAAAAGAGGATCTCAGGAACAAGTCGGGTCCCAAAGAAGTGTCTCCCTATGCCAAGTTACCTTGTCCTCCTACACCAAAGAAAGAAAAAAATCAAGAGAAGGTGAAAAGCCAAGAGAACACTTTCCGAAAATTCATGGAGATGTTCAATAGCTTACAAGTTGACATTCCGTTTGCCGAGGTGTTGGAGCAAATGCCATTGTATGCTAAATTCATGAAGGAATTGTTGACTAAGAAGCGGAAGCCGGAGGAAGATGAATCGGTGTTTATGAATGAGGAGTGTAGTGCCATTATCCAAGCCAAGCTCCCCCAAAAGAAGAAAGACGCCGGTAGTTTTACTATACCCATCTCTATTTGGAATATGCATGTTGGGAAAGCTTTTTGTGATTTGGGAGCAAGCATAAACTTGATGCCGCTTAGCATGATGAAGCGCATACCCGGTGCAGTGGCCAAGCCCACAAAAATGCAACTCACTCTTGCCGACCGTTCAATCACTTACCCCTATGGAATCTTGGAAGATGTGTTGGTAAGATGTGCCGAGTTTGTCTTTCCAGCCGAATTTGTGATTCTTGATATGGAGGAGTATGTGGAAGTCCCGGTTCTGCTGGGAAGACCCTTCTTGGCAACGGGTAGAGCTCTCATTGATGTGGAGATGGGAGATTTAATGCTAAGGCTCAATGATGAAAGTGTGAGTTTCAAAGTGTTTGAAAGCATGGAGCCATATGACAAGAAGAAGCCTCAATGTTTCCAAGTGGAGGCAAGTGAAATTGTTGTCAAAGATAGCACTGACGATGAGGCGACTAAGCCTATTTTTCCGGAGATGAAACAACTTCCTCCTCAATGGAAGTATGTGTTTATAGGTGAGAATTCCAAAAATCCGGTCATCATTAGTAGCTCTCTCACTCCCTTGGAAGAAGAGGAATTGGTGAAAGACTTTAAGAAAGACCAAGATGCCACAGGTTTCAACTTGGAAGGTACTATTCCAATAATTTACTCGCATAAAGTGAAGAAGGAAGAAGAGCCCATTTCGGGTGATGTGCCGTTGGTGTCCCATACTCCAACCTTGGAGGAATTAGTTAAGAAAGAGGTCTTGAAGCTTGTCGAGTCCGGGATGGTGAACCCGGCTCCCACTCTCAAAAAGGTAACAGGTAATGGGGAGAGACCCAAGAAAGTTCATCCCAAAGCAAGAAAGAAGGGTAGAAACAAGGGGAAGAACAAGTGGAAGGAGTTGATGAGTGACCCGGTTCTTGACAAATCATTGCAAGTCGAGCATAATGTGACTCCTATGAGGGAGGAGAAAAAGAGGAATCGGATCGAATCACATTTGAAGTACCCCCCATAAGTGGGTTGTTGGTCGTCAAGCATCGGGACGTTAAACAGGCGCATGATCTTTATGGTCATGGACCGTCAAGCTATTGACGTTAAAAGAGCGCTTCTTGGGAGGCAACCCAATGTTTTCATTTAGTTATTTCTAGTTTTAATAGGCCTTGTGTTGTGTTTGCAGGTTAAGCAAAGGAGTGAAGTCGATGCATGGGACGTGTGGTAATGCTTGATTCCTTGAACTTGAATTTAATTTTGTCTTATATGAATGCTTGGGTCTGTTTGAAAACTAGTGCACTATTGAAATTTGTTTGTTCTGAAATATGTGAAGTCTTTTGAGTTAGCATCTAGGATACATGAATATGTGATTTTCTTGTTGACTACCTTGTATGCTTGAATGCTATTAGAAAAGCTGAGGAAATTTTTCAAACATTGACCACTCGATAATCCGGCCAAGCCGTGAGGATTCGAGCCTAAACACTTAAAATTTTTCTTGTTATGAGAGATTCCACAATTTAGCTAATTCTCTAGAACTTGCTTATGTTCTTTTGATTTATTGATTGCTATAATTTACACACCGAGGCAAGTTGTTTTTTACCTTGAGCCTTTTGAAGCCACCCATTTTATATGTTATATCATTCGTTAACCCCTTTGAGCCGAAAGAAAAATGTTATTGTTTGCTGAACCAAAAATAAAATTTCACAAAATGAAACAAAAAAAGATGATTTTCTTGGAGTTCAGAAACAAAGACTAATATTTGAGCACACTGCTCATTATAAGTTTGGGGTTGCTTTTGGAATTAGCAACTGAATAAGTTTGGGGTGGGGTACTAGAGAACTAAAAAAAAAATAGAAACGCTTATCAAATACAAAAAGAGAAAAACCTCTCAAAAAGTGTGAATAAAAAGAAAAAGAAAAGCAAAGCGTTGAAAACAATAATGATAAGTTCTCTAGTATAAATTGCTAAAGTATAGGGGGAAAAAAGACAACAATTCATTGTTTAACAAAAAGGTGATCTTAGAAGCTCCAAGTTTTTCTGCTTACCATCCAAAAACATCCAACCTTAACCTTAGCCCCATTATAACCCAAAAGTCCTCTAAAGGTGTGAAATTGTATGCATGTCGATTAACATTAGAATGTTTGCAAGCTTATGGTTGAATAGTTATGACTGTGTCGATTGAGTGAAATTTTGACCTTATCAAACAGGAGAGAGTGTGAGGGAGTGATGTGATTAAAGTTTGGTCAATTTTTGTGAAAAGTTCTTTGTTTTTCGGTAGCATTTTTGTGTGCAAGAATAGTCATGATAGGAATGATCATAGGAGTGTTGATTATGATTGTTGACTTGACTGACTTTACTGATTGGAATTAAACTGTTGAGATAGTGCCAAGTTTTCCGATGGATACAGGTATTCCTTGAGGACAAGGAAAAGTTCAAGTTTGGGGTTGTGATGACTTCACGTCATTACTATGCTTTTGCAACACATTCAAGGCAAAGTAGTATATTTTTACTATGTTTTTCCGCAAGAAATAAAGAGAAGAAGAATCAATACAAGATTGCTAGGAGCACAAGAAACAAAAGAAAAAAGGAGAAAAATACGCAGGTGGCGCAGCTGCACAGCCCATGGCGCCGCCACGCCCAGAGAGTGCTAAAACTCTCTATCTCTCTGTTTGGGGCGCAGCTGCGTCGGTTATATGGGCCATGTGGCGCGCGGCTGCGCCAGCCCGTAACCTAATTCTATAAATTCAGATTTTCTCCTCATTCTAAGGGAGTTCGTGACGGCGAGAAAAAGGCAACTTTTGAGAGCAAGTCCAGAGCCAAGGGTTCCTTATTTTGTAATGAATTCTTATACTCTATTTTATGTTATTCCTTTAATTATGAGTAACTAATTTCTTAGATTGGATCCTAGGGGATCCCAATTGTTATTGTTCTTGAACCATGTATTTCATATGATGTGCTAATCAATTTATGAAGTTAGTTTCAGTCAATTATCTCTTATTCTTAATGCTTTATACAACGTCGCGAATTGTTTGATGATTATAATTGTTTGTTTACTAAGACATTAGAAGCGAATCAATTGACCTAGGGATAATTGTTCAATTAACTTTCACTTTAGACATATCGGTTTGTTAATTGAGAATTCAAAGATTAAAGGGCAAAAACCTCAATTGATTATAGGTCATCCTAAGATATTAGGGATTGATAATCAATTGAGAGGATTATGTACCAAGACATTGGACATAGTTATTTAATTTAATCGAATCGTGGAACTAAGTTTGTAAGTTGCTAGCATGCATGGAATACCAAGACAATAGTAGTTGGGTGAACCGAAAAGATCCAATCGCTTCCTCTCTTGACTTAAGAACCCTAATAATTTGCCGTTATTTTCCAAGAAACCAATATTCCAAACAAATGCCCCCTATTTAATTAATTGCAATATTTACTCGCGTATGGTCCCGATTACCGTAATTGTGTCATAACAATCTCTGTGGAACGATAAATTTTATACTTACTTTGACACTTCGTCACCAATGACTTCAAAGTCTCTGTCGAGCTCAGCTGCTCAACAGCTCCAGTTCCAGCACGTGTTTCACGTTGCTTCATCCATCTCTATCCTCTCACGCCTTTCCCGCGTATTGGATAAACCCCAGGTGAGAACCTCAACAGTTTCTCCTGCTCTCACGCAGAAACCTGGCAGTTATCCCTTATTGGGCCGTGCCCAACGGCCCAATATGAATAATCGTTGGCCCCACGCTAGGGGCTTATAAATACTCCTTTTCACTGAGTAGTCAGGTACAGTTTACTCATTCTCGCTACCTCTTCTCTTTGTACTCTTGCTGACTTAAGCATCGGAGTGTCTGCAGGTACAAATCCCCCTCCGTTTTCAATCGTCCGACCACCGTGCAAGACGACGTTGCTGGCCCGTGATCCTGCTCCTTACGCACAGATACGATCAGGATCATTTGACACCGGTGTCAAATTAAATGTTTTACACCAAATCTGATCCGTACAATCTCTTTTAATCTAACCACCAGCATTTAGTCACTAATGATTCAAGTGACGCCATTTTACAGTTTGACTTTCACGCCTCTCTCTTGCTCGGCCTCTCTCTCTCCGTTTATGGAAATCAACTGAAGCCGTTTTTGCTTTCCATGGATAATTACAAAATTAGGGGAAACTAAATCAGTTGGCAATTTTGGGAGGAAAAATCTGAAAAAATAGAAAAGAAGAATGGATATAAAAATTGAATTGATGGGGTGATGAAAATGTGTAATTATTGTTCCAAAAGGTGTAATTGTTTTAATTGTTTTCAACGATTGCGCCATTAAACTCTAAAACAGGGGTATTTTGGACTTCAAACATTTCTTGGCTTGCATCCTCCATGAATTTATATTCCTTATTTTGATCTTGGAAGAACCTTCAAATTCTCGCAACTCATACTCTTCAAAAATTTATATTCCTTATTTTAAAAAACAAGTCAAATACATGAGCAGCACAAATATGCAGATTGAGTTGCAGAGTATAATAAAATGGGAGAATGGATCCTCTCAATTTGGAAAAAAAATTGAGAAAATAAAGTGGGGTTTTAAACCATTGGATTATAAATATAAAGTAATATTTAAATTGAAAAGAAATGAGGAAAAGTTGATTGATGGTTGAGATGTGAAAATTGAGAAAAATTGAGGAAAAATAAATTGAGAGGATCCATTCTCTATAATTTTCAAGTAACACACCAAACGAACCCTCTCAACATATAAAACTAACTTTTTATTTTATTTCAAACTACTTCTTTTTTCTTAATATTTTCCTGCTTGACTTTTATCAAATAGTTGCTCTTCTAGACATCCAGCATATTTACCGAGTTTATGTTTTGTGTGTATAAATATCACTTGTTGTATTCATATATTTCGATCTATTTATATAAACAACTATGTAACACAACAGAACAACTACTATTTATATCCATATAAAAAAACAAGAAAGATGTCTTTTTTATATGTACTAGTTTTGTTTCTTGCAATTATCAGCCTCACCAGTATTGAAGGAAATCCCAAGCAACAAATATATGTGCTACCCAGCATTGAACCACATACTAGTGTACCACCAGACAACCGAAGATACCACCTAAAATGCCTCGAACGACATATCCAGCACCGATTATTCGCGTCCCACCAGCACCATCTAAAACGCCTCCAGAGACATTAATATATCCAGCGCCGATTATCCCCGTCCCACCAGCACCACCTAAAACGCCTCGAGAGCCAATACTACCCGTACCACCAAGTAGCCACATCCCATGACTACCCACATATACCACCAATTATCCCCGTCCTACCAGTACCACCTATAGGCTATAACGCCTCTAGATAATTTGTCATTTATTTATGTTTAATTTGGTATATGTGAATTGTGAATTTTAAATCTATATTTTGGTGTTTTGTACCATCCATACTCCATGTACATTTCTATTATTTATATTTATAGAATATATTTGCTTATAATTTTGCTTTCCTTTTTATAGATCGTTCACAAATTTGAGTACTCTTCCATAAATCTGCAATTTTGATATTTTCAAAATTTAAGATGTTGAACATTTTTCAAGAAAGTTTGGTATTTTCTTGTAATATTGTAAGGTAACAAAATCAGAGTATGTTGCTTAAAAAAATAAAAAATTCAAGAGTATGTTGTGGCATAATCTTTTTAATTAGATTAAAAAACCAACAAATATATTTCAAATTTTCAATAACACTTCAAGAAAACCAGCATTTAGCCACGGTTATATGACGCACTGAAACTTTTTTCTCTAGAATTTATTTTTTCTCTGCCTCTGTTTTTGTTTTTCTTTTAAACTTAGGCATGTAATAAAAGAAAAAAAAGTGGCATTTAGCCTAGGTTAATTAATATAACAGTGGATTGAATCACTTTCTAATGATAATAACATTTTCTCGTGCTTTTTGCACTTTTAATGTGGCTAAAGTACCTATGAATATTCCCACCGACCGATTAACCATGGCTAATAATTTACTTCAAAAAAAGAAAACCATGGCTAATACACTACAAAAAACATGCTGGATAGTGGCAGTTTTTTGGGAAGGTTTAGTATAACCCATGTTAAGTGTTAACAAGTAATTTTTTAGGAAACATTTTGTTAACTTACTATTTTCTGATAGGGAAATGCTTTATCCAGCGAAAAAATTTTCACGACAAATTCACGAATCCACTTAATTGCGCGTTTTGTTCAGTAGGCAATGTGTTTAGATTAGTATCACTAGGCAACACATGTGGTATACCATTATACCATATATTGCAGCAAACATATAATTACACATAACTTTTCTTTATCTTTTTATGAAAAATATTATTTATTTATTTAATTTAGTAGACTACATAAGAAATAAACATAAATTCAATTTCATAAATCTTAACTTAACTGATAAAAATGTAGAAATTATTAAGTCAGATTTGAACCTCAATTTGGTGGTTCTTTTATTTTGTGTGTGAATTTTTGTTGGTTTGTCATTTTGTATATCTACTAAACAAATCAATATCAAAGAAGTAAAAGACTTAATACAACATTTGGTCCCTTATATTTATTTTAGGTTCCATCTTGGTCCCTTATGTTTTAAAAGTTTCAATTCGGTTCCTTATGTTTATTTTAGGTTTCAATTTGGTCCTTTTTATCAGTTTGTCACATGTGACAGAAAGTTTGCATACGTGGACAGACACATGGGCACCTAGACACTTGGACATGTGTCCAATTGAAACAGTAGAAACATCAAAACTGGCAGAAAAGATCAACTTATGCAAATGGTGGAAACATAAGAGATCAAATTGAAACTTTTAAAATATAAGGGAGCAAATTATAACATTGATAACTAATATAAAAACCACTTATTTAAAGTAGGCAAAATTACATTATTGGTCCTTTATCTTATTTTTTTGTAACATTTTGCTCATTTATCTTTTATTTGTAACACTTTGGTCCTTTATCTTATTTTTTGTAACACTTTGGTCATTTATTTTTCATTTGTAACAGTTTGGTCTTTTATCTTATTTTTTGTAACACTTTGGTCCTTTAAAGAATATGAAAATATGAAAGAATTGATGAAGATGATGAACATATTCATCAAAATTATGAGTTTTATTTAATTTTAATTAAAATGTATTTAAAAAAAATAAAATTCAACATTTTTTTAATAAAAAAATATATGAGGGGTTTATATGTGAATATTATAAAAGATAAAGGACCAAAATTTTATAAATAAAAGATAAAGGACCAAAATGTTGCAAATAAATAAAATAAAGGACCAAAGTGTTACAAATAAAAAATAAAGGACCAAAGTATTAAAAAAAATAAGATAAAGGACCAAAAATATAATTTTGCGTAAAAGAGAAAACATGTTTATGCAGATCAATAATTCCTGATCAAAGTAGTACTGTATTAGTCGTTGCTTTATTATTTTAATCAAAATAACTTGAAAAGCTCTCGGTAAATTAACTTGACCAAAAGAAAAGCTCTTGGTAAATAAATGCTAGTATAGGCAATATTCGTTATCTATTCGTGAACATGATTTCGCTGCATATAGCATTGCCGTTTCTGATAAGATCATGGAATTTAGTAGAGTTAATCAAATAAAATTGATATTCAAATTAGATGCGAATTTATATTTTCGGTTTCATTTTAATTGTTGTTTAGTTGTTGGGCTTTTAGCCATTTGGTCCATTTGAGTTACCCACTATTAACACTATATATATGTACTACTCATTAATTCACTCAAGAATTAATGAATAAAGATGAATGAATTTATATATTTTATTTTTAGTTAATTTTATTGTGTTTTCCCAGTTTTAGTGTAGAATCCTAATTCTTAGTCTTGATAGAAAATCTCTTCCTATCAATTGGTGTTTATATTGAGAGCTGAGGCACGTAAAGGGATGCATATATATTAGGTGCTCCACCGAATAGTAATAGGTAAGTGAAACTGCTGTAATAGGTCAGTGTCGATAGGGTGAAAATCATCGTGGACGTTGGCTCTTAAAGGGCAGGCCAATGTTAAGAGTCATACATTGAGTATTTCAAAGTGTGTGTACTTAAGTCATGAGGCTCTCTCACTTATTGTACCAGTCTTTTGGGTTGAACTATTTTCATGTGATTAAGTCTTAGCATTTTCTCCCTTACCTGAATTGTTGGTTTTATTTTGTTCTGCTAAATAATTTCCGTTCCTATTAGATCCCTTAACTATATCTCTATTAGTCATAATGGTTTCTTTTGTTAGTTTTTAATGCTAAATATATAAGGCGGACTAATATTATATGTGGTCAACCATATATACCGGAATCTATACTATCTACTAAAAGAAGGACTTGGAAACCCTAATGCCCTACCTCAGCAATGATGTCATGCACGCATCACGCTCAGCCTATGAAGCAATGCCATTTGTGCTCCTTGATTCAATCCTCCTTTGCCACATTGCATCCGCTTTTTTATTGACACATGTACATGTTGCAGCTGAAATCCACTCTTCTATTGTCTGCAAAACCGTAGCTTCTTGCCTTTCTATGGTTGTAAGAGTGTGTAAGGGAAAGAATGGCATGCATTGGTTGAAACCCTGTGCTTCATTTAATGCTTCCAACCACTTTGCTCTTCACTTCAGCCTACATAAACCCCTTGCAGCATAACATCCATGCACATCAAACTCATTGTCATGTCTTGCAACCATGGCTGCTTGGCAAAAGATGCGTCCTTTTTTTATCATTGTCGTGTCCAAGATCAACATGATCTTGGTCGTGAAGTAAAAAAAGCATGTTTGGTTGATGTTCCTGCCACAAAACAAGGTTTTGACAAATCAGTGGGTGATTTCCTTACCGCTGTCCAAACATATCAACTGGAGTTTGATGCTGAAGATGTAAGGTTGCATGTTTTTCTCTTATATTGGTTGTTCATTTATTATCCATGGCACTGTTTAGTTCCTATTTGTTTTATATATATATATATATATATATATATATATATATATATATATATATATATATATCTGTGTATGCTGTTTACTGTATTTTTCCATGTTTGTGTATGATGTTTGTTGGATTTTTGTTTATATAGCCATGTAAATTAACGGTGATTTTCTTTGCATTGTGTAAATAGCCCTTAGGAAGGTTGCCTGCCTATTTTGTCAGGGAGTTTGGTAATGTACTTTCTGATTATGTTATTCTCAGAGATCCTAATCACAACGAGTTTGAGGTGTGTATTGTGAGGAGGTCTGGGGAAATGTATTTTGGTGATGGATGGCGTAATCTAGAGGATGCTTATGAGCTATATTTTGGTGGTTGGGTCACAGTTGTGTATAACAGTCCTGCTCTTTTAACAATAAGGGTTTGTGGTAGATGGTGTCTTGAGATAGTGTATCCTTCCTATGATCCTCCCCTAAGGCATTTATTGGCTAGAAGTGATCCTCATTGTAGGATTGGTTCATCTGTAATGAGTATCTGTCCTGGTGGTTCTGCTAGGCCAGAATCTCTTATTAAATCTTATGTTAAGGATTTGACTCTGTATGATGTTCATTCTGGTGTCTTGGTAGTTACAAGCATATGGTTTCCTCCTTATTAGTTTGCAGTTTTAACTGTTTGTTGTATTGGTTGGTTGTAATATATTTGGTTTTTTTTTCTTTCAGGTTTTGCCATGGACTGGTTTTGGTGAATCGACCTTTGCCTTTGTTTTTTCGGATTTAATTTTGGTGGACAATGCTGGGAGGATGTTCAAGTGTGCTATCAAGGTTGCATCTGGTGTTGATGGCCAACTGTCATGCAATGTGTCCGGTCGTTGGTGTGATTTTTGCGTTGTTCATAATGTGGTCGAGGGTGATAGGGTTAAGTTTAGTGTTGCTCATTATTCTGCAAGTAATGTGATGTATGTTTCTGTTTATCCTCGGGTGCCAATTGGGGATTATTTTAAGCTAGCGGCTCTCAAGACTTATTAGTTGTACTCACTGTGATGCTTTGTGGTTTTGGTTCTGTTGATTTAATGTTGCATTTCTGTAGTGTTTGGTGGTTTGGATTCTCTTCATGTAGTGTTGACTTGCAGATTAATAACAATTGTTTATGTTCACTTTTCTATTGGATGGTTGTTTTAATTTTAAGTTTACAAGGAGACATCTAATCTAAGATTAGCTAATTCCAGAAAAAATAAACTGCAGATTTGCTTTTGTTTAAGTGTACCTCTCAATGAACCAATAAAAACACATGCAAATATGCTTGGATTCTCTTCATGTAGTGTTGACTTGCAGATTTGTTTTTATTTTAAGTTTACAAGGAGACCTCTAATCTAAGATTAGCTAATTCCAGAAAGAAAAAAAACTGCAAATTTGCTTTTGTTTAAGTGTACCTCTCAATGAACCAATAAAAACACATGCAAATATGTGTGAATCAAGAATCACTGATGGATATTTGATGTAGAATTGCATTTAATGGAAAACAGATAATTTACATGTGGCTTTGTTTAACAAACGCAATATTGTAAAAGTTATATTATAGTGAATTAATAACATAAACAGAACTGAGCAACAAGATTACTTTATATTATCAAAAAAGCATAAAACAGTGCTTGACGACCATATACCTATAAACTAAATAAGTTTTGAAGCATTGATGGCATCTGTCCAGATATTGTGTATGGTTTGCTTCAGAAGATTTGCAATCTTGCGTTCGTCCAGAATAATTGAACCTTCCTGTCCTATCTTCCCCATTTCCGTCTTACGAATCATAAGAGTTTGCCTTTTAAGGAGTAGTTTGGTGATGTCTTCTGTGATGTTGTTCTTAATTTCTATGCTTCTCTCCTTCAACTTGCCTAGCTGGTGGTCAGAATTTGGGATCTCTATAGCAATTGTCTTCTCCTCATGGAAGAAGGCAGCAAGGTTGCCTGCATGCATGTGCATGTCTTCTTTTGTGAGTGAAATTGTTTCAAATAAGGCTGCTGCTAAAAGTAGGTGTGCTGTAGGGCTGCTTCAACAAAATGAATCACATGAGCATCCACCGCCATTTCTTCTCTGAGACGGTTCAAAAGACACACAAAATTCCATTCTTCCAGTGAAAAACTCCATGGAATATCATTCAATTTGTTGACAAGGCATGAGAAATTGTCTGTTTCCTGAAATCAGTATTCAGGTCCTCTTGACAGCATTTTTCTAAGTTTGATGATTAATCTGTTTTTTGTGGAAGCCATTGTGTGCTCAAGAATTCAGTGATTGGTGTTGGAGTTGATATTGTCAGGTTATATAAGACTTGGAACTTTTCCACTTCTAAAGAGTAAGAGGTTTTGAAACGAAAATAAATGGTTTGAAGTGGTGGCTTGAAGTGGGGGAAAAAATTAATTGCTCTGGGTGTTTGGTTTGGTTTGCAGATATTGGAAATCAAACGTCCAGCCAATTAGCATCCTTCACAATATTTGGACAGCAGCAATTAGGATTTGCACCTTGCCTCTCTTACCGTCCAATCAAATTCTTTACAGGAAATGATAGGAATTTAGCAACACGTGGCAGCCAAACACACAAATAATGTCTGCATTAATTATTTGGGTGTCTGCAGATGGTTGCTTATTTTCTCTCATTACTTGCAAAAAAATCACAACTGATCTTTCCTTTGTTCCATTTGCCTTGCTATGCAAGATCCAACTTAATTGGCTTGCAGGTGTGGGAACTCAAATGTACAACCAATTAGCATCCTTCTTGTCGCGCTGATTTTTGGATGTCAAGCTATAAGGAAGCGTTGAATCACAAAACATTTAAATACACCACCGAGCTTTTATTTTTCCGAAGAAGGGAGAAAAGTCCGTTAAAACACCCTAAATAAAGAGATCGAGGTAAGGGGGTTGGTTACGCAAAGGGAAGGTATTAGCACCCTAGGCGTCTATAGTACTCTATAGGAACCTCTTGTATTCTATCTTAAGCGCTTTGTTTTTATGTGTTTGAAAATATGTATAAGATTTAGGGCTAATTGAGCATTTATTTGGGAAAATGGGTTTTGAGTGATAAAATGCACTTGGCTTGAGTTCCAAGGTTTTAATCTAATGAAAATGAGTTTTGAAATTGAAAATAAGACTTGATTTGAAAAATCAAGTGTTTTTACCTAAAGAAAATGAAGTTTGATTGATTGAGAACTTGGTTTAAAATCCAGGTTGTCTTGAAAAATGTTTGATTAATGACTTGGTTTAAAATCCAAGTTGTTTTGAAAAGAGTTTTTGATGAGTAATATATTTTGGATATTTTTGAGAAGAGGTGTTGACCTCTATTTTTGGCTAAAAAAGGTTAAAGGTTCTAACGAGAGTTCTAACGCTTTAACTAAACAACCTGAAATATTGAATCGCGCCTAGACTTTTTGCAACGACATATAGGTCGAGGTTTTTTCCTTTCTTCGGATTAACATATTAAATATACTAACGAACAATAATGAGCGGGAATTTAAATCACACAATACATCCGGGGGGGTAGCATGCAAGGGGGGATAGAATTAAATAAGTAAAAGCAATAAATATTGACTAAAAATAAATCGCGCTAATAATGCGCATTTAAAATTACAACCGGGGGGGAAACATGCGTAGGGGATTTGAATAATAATAACAATAACATAAACATAAATAAATGGGATATGAAATTAAAGCATATAATATAATGTAAATGCTAGAGACGTAAATATAAAGCATAATAATCATGAAGCATAAAATGAACATAAAGCATATAGTGAATAAATAAATGTGAGGTGAATAATAAAATATGAGTGGTGTGTGAAACATGAAAGTGAATAACAATTAATAACGAAATTAGCACATAAGACATGAGAGCAAAAACAAACAAGAAAGAAGCAAAGAAAAGTAAAAATCATCACATCATAACAAGATAAACAATTGAATGAAAGTAAACCAAACAACGTCACACATATTTTCAAATTATAATCACATGCATTTATTTTCTCATTAAGTGAAAAAAAGGGAATTTAAAATTCATCAAAGCATATAATACTACCTCAAACCATAGTAACATCACCACAATAAATCAAACATTTTCAAACTCACATACATGCATATTTATTTTTAATTGAATAAAGGAAACAATTTACAATTACATCATATTACTAAAAATTAATAATATTAACTCAAAAATCTAGAATCAAATCATGGAGACAAGAATTCAACACATTATCAAACATAGAGCAAAGCTAATGGTAATTAAAGAAATTAAAACATCAAACAAGTCACTTAAAAACTAACATGTAAACCTTATAATTAATTAATGCAATAAAACATAAAATAAATGAAAATCAATCGTGTGATTAAGACAAAAATGAAGCAAAATCAGAGGGCAATCATCTACAAAAATTAATCAAGAGCTCATGGCATAACAAGAACATAAGACAAATAATTTATTAACACATTAAGCTAATTATTAACAATTAATCCTAATTAAAAAGATAGCAAAATATAACATGTGATCATAAATCCAAAAACCTAGAGCTAAGTCATAGAGACAACAATCAAGCATGTTAACAATCATATAATAATTTTCATGGCAATTAAGAGCATCAATTAAAATTTAATTAAAACCCTAACATGTAAACATTGTCACTAATTAATACAATAAAAAATGGAATCAAGGTAAAATAAATCAAAAACAGAGAGTAACCTTCAACAAACATCATTTAAAAGCTCATGGCATGACACAATCAAAAGGAAATAAATTTCATGTTATTTAAAGTTAATTTCTAGCATTTAATCCTAATTAAAATAGCATAAAAACAAAGAGAAATCAAAATAATACATGATCTGGTTTACAATCAAGATGAAAAGCCAAATATCAACATACCATTCATATCATATCATAGACCAAATAATAAAACATATTATCAAGGATTAACTAAGCTAAACTTAATTTATACACTAATAAATAGGAAAAATGTGCAAAAATATCAAATAAATATTTTTAAAAAATAATTTTTCAACATATCAGTCTAAAATGGCCAAAAATATAATTTAGAATTTAATTTACATCTCAGAATAATAAAAATAAAATTCATGCAGAGGGAGGCGTAAATATCAATAAAAATAAAAAGGAGGTGCATTAGCAAAAACGGCCCAAGCCCAACATGCAGAAAAAAAATCTGTGATGAATGTGGGCCAGGATCTGGTACGATGCGTACAGGGGAGAGTACGCTTTACAACCATCTGATCTTCCCTAGGAAGAATCTGACGGCCACGTTCGTTCTCCCACGCTCACCATTAGATCAAAGAAACGGCCCAGATTAAATCTGGAAATCAATGAGTAACACGCGTGCACATAAGCTATCACAGATCAGGTACGGACGTGTATAGTGATCCTATCGTCTAACCACCGTCAGATCTTCATTTAATGAGATCTGACGGGCGCGATCAAAGGAACACACGCGCCGTCTGATTGATCCGACGGTTACGTTTTAAACTTGGCGAGGACGGAGACTCACGATGGATCATCGTCTCCGTTCGTCCTTCGCCGTCGCCGGCGCCGTTTCCGGCACCGGAGTTATAAAAACAACCCATAAATGGACAAATCTTATATGGTTTTGTTCGTTTTTTCATAAGGATTCTAAATGTACAATTAGTTTTTCAAACTAATGACTGTAACTTAAAAAATGAAGAAAAAACGAAAAATCATTCAAAACTCAAACACATAAACGAGCAAGAATCAAGATCAAATAACAACCCAGATAGCTTTATCATGTTAAAATAAGAAAGAAAGGATTTAAAAGGAAGAGAAAAGCTACCAGAAACGAGCTAGAACAACTTGGATTTTTCACGAACTTTGAGCTTCAACACGAGCTCCAAACCTCCTCTGAAGCTTCCAATTGGAACTGGGTTTTTGATTCTGAAGGCTTTTAGAAGGTGATTGAGGTGTGAATTGCAAGAAAACGTGAAGAAATTGTGTTTTGGGATTTTTTGAATAATGAGAAAAAAGGATGTGTTCTTCAGCTGCTCCCTTCTCCAAATCTTCCAACCTCTGGCTCAGAAAAACGTGTTGTTATTTATAGAAGGGATTTAGGTCATGAGAAGAGTGATTTTGTGAAGATAAGAGGGGTATTCTTGAATTTTTGCAAAAGGGATATTTTGTGTTGATGCTCAATCAAAGGTACATGTGTATTGATCTGATGCAAATGGTATTTTGAGGTATATTCTGAGATCAAATGGTTGGGAGAGAATCATGGGATTTTTGGAATTTATTTGATGAAAGAAATAATTTAAAACCATTTTAAACCATTTTTGAAAATAAATGAATATGTGAAAAATGAAAATATTTATGTGCAAGGGCAAAGGTGTCCATTTTTGGGGTTTATAAAATGCTTGAGTTGAATTGGAAATAAATTGAAAAAAAGTTTGAATAAAAGAGGTTACTTGTTGATGAAGAAATGAATTTTTTGAATTTGAAATATAAGTATGAATATAATAATATAATATATAAAAATAAAAAATGCAAATGGAAATATATGCTCATAACATGTAAAATGATGGGAATGAAATTATAAATAAAAAAAAAAAAATTATGATGAAATGGATGAAAAAGGAGATTACTTGCAAAAGAAGTTACCTCAATATTTGAAATTTTGAAAAGGGTAAAATGGGAATAAAATCAAGTTTATGAACAAATCATGGCACAAGAGCATATTTGGAAATTTAAGGTGCAAGAAAAAGATCAAAATGTCATGTACTTAATTATCTAAAAATGAAACAGTTAAGCAGCGTAAACAGGATAAAAATACTATTTTTAGCAATTTTAAACCAATAAATAATAATAATGATGAAAAATTAACATGCTTAAAAATGAGCTAAAATTAAATGAAGAAATTAGGGGTGGTCAAAAAATGGGGAATGACACTTCTCAATACTTTTATGACTGCAGTGAGGATTTGCACCTGGCCTCTCTTATGATCCAATCAAATTCTTTCCCAAAAATGATAGGAATTTAGCAGCACGTGGCAGCTAAACACACAAGTAATCTCTGCATTAGTTATTTGGGCATGGCACCTGTAAGAAATTGCTCATTTGTCCGCTGTGCAAGTATTTGCTTTTTCCTCTGATTACTTTTAAAAAATTAACAACTAATATTTGCTATGTTCTATTTGCCTTGCTGTGCAAGATAATCTTATTGGTACTGATTAACTGGACTGTTTGTTGGTTTAAGAAATTGATCCAGCTTAATTGAAATCTATCCGAAATGTCAATTTTGTTTATTTAATATGGTAAGGGCAAGGAGGATATAAATCCTGACAGGTGTATTGATGATTGCTTTTTGATATGTTCATCTAAGCATGAATCCTTCTGTTTTGTTCTATATTATTATTATCTAACCAAGAGTCATGATGTACATTCCATTCCATTGTTGCTGCAGGTGTTAGATATTGATTGGGATAAGAAGACGATACATGTACATGCATTGGTAATATATAAAGTTAGCCAATAACATAGGGACAGGTGTATCAAGCATGGTATCTATACATTTAATTTAATGCTTGCAATAACTCTCTTATGCTTTGTAGTCTATATAAACACTCAGCACTTTGACAAGGGTTCTTATTGTTCTTACTTAACAGCCATGTCTTGCCACCAACATTCTTTACAAAAAACAACTACGAATATGGTTGGGACTCCTGTCAGTCCACAAGGTCATCAGCAGTTTCATGCAAGTGTGGATGATTTCCTTATTGCCACTCAAACATATCAGATGGAATTTGATGTTTATAATGTGAGTATTATTACTTTACCATTTTTGTTTAGGAATATGTGGACTTTTGTTTTTTTATCATGCATTTCTAATCAACAATATTTTGTTGTTTGAGCAGCCAGTGGGAAGGTTGCCAGCCTGTTTTGTTAGGGAATTTGGTTCAGAAATTTCTGACTATGTTATTTTAAGGGATCCTAACCATAATGAGTTTGAAGTGCGTGTTGTGAAAGAATCAGGCAAGATGTTTTTCAGCGATGGTTGGCATGTTCTGAAGGATGCTTATGACATAAAATATGGTGCTTGGATCACTCTTTTGTATATTAGTCCTACACTTTTAACCATAAGAGTCTTGACCAGATGGTGTTTTGAGGTTCATTATCCTTCCTACAAACCTCCTCTTAGACTTTTGTTGTCTAGAAGTGACTCTTGCTGCAAGTTAGGTTCGTCTGTCATGGAGGTTTGCTCCGGTGATTCTTCTCGACCAAAGACTCCTATTCTATCCTTTTGTCAAACAGTTGACACTTTATGACATACATTCTGGTGTATTGGTGATTACTATACTTTTTATCCTATTGCAATTGGTTGATATGTGTGTCTGTATTGATTCTGATATTTCTATGCAACATTGTATTGCAGGTTTTGCCATGGTTTGGTTTTGGTGAGACGGCTTTTGCTTTCGTTTTTTCTGATTTAGTATTGGTTGGAGTTCAGTACAAATGTGATTTAAAACTTGGTGTTGATGGTGCTATCCCTGAATTGGCATGTCACGTGTCCGGCGGTTGGCGTGATTTTTGTGTAGCTCATACTTTGGTTGAGGGTGACATGGTTTAGTTTAGTGTTGCTCACCACACTGCTAGCAATGTTGTGTTTGTCTCCATCTATCCTCAAATACGTGTAGAGGATTATTTGAATGTAAATCCTATTGGCAATTAGATTTGCATATGTAACCATGTTGTTTTTGATTAATGGACTATGTTATTACCTATATAATGATTGTGTTTTGTAGTTTCTATATCTCTATTTACTCCAAAGAACAACTCCCACCAAACTAAGATTAATGCTAATATTAATTGATGAATTAACAATGCATAATTGCCTTGTATCATGTATGACACACGAGTCAGATATTAATTATGTGAGAGAATGAACAGCCAGTCATTTGTTTTTTATTTTTCCCACTGCTACTCATTTCTTCTTTCATTTATTTTGCTTCTTCTAAAAGACTCACTATTCTTTATCCTAACACTTCATAATATTCCTTCTGTGCGCCTCCCATCCATTCAAACTATACCTACATTAATTTGTTATTGGCTATGGATGCTGCTTGCCTCTCCACCTATAAGATGCCTATTTTTGATGAAACACGTCCTTCCATGGTCGCATGTCAAGTTTATGATATCCTAAGAGGTTAGTAAAAATGTGTATAAATAAATGAGATTGTGACAATGATCAATTTGTTGTTCAGTTTACTTAGCTTATGACCTTCTTGAAAATACCATCTCATGTTTTAATTTATTTGTTAGTGAGTTAATATTTGCTAGGTTTAAATTGTTATAAAAGGACCTATGACATGTTATTATAATCAAACAGTGTGCAAGGAATGTTCACTTCCATTTTAGATGGTTGATTTAGTTTCTGTTTGTTTGATTAGAACTTGTTGATTGGAATATGGCTCATCGTCGTGCAAATTATTTGGACATGGTCAAAGTTAAGTATAGGACATTTCAGATCGAGTACCCTAGCTTTGAGGTAATTTGATTTCTACTGTTTTTATTTTTAGTTTGTTTAAAGTGATTAGTTTATAATGCATTTTACTGTTTGCAAATAGGATGTTGGCAAGCTGCCATCCATGTTTACAGAGGAGTTTGGATTGGAGATGTATAAGTACAATAAGTTAGTGGATCATTATGGCAATCAATTTGAGGTTGTTGCTGAGAAGCGTGATGGTGCTATCTATTTTACACACGGATGGGCTGACATCCGTAGCTGGTATGTGGATACTGAGGGCAGGGTGGATGGGCTTGCATAACTTATATTAGACTAAAATTGATTGTTTTGATTTTGATGGATCGCTACTATAGGGATTGCATAGTTAAGAAGATTTATCCTGCTGTTTGTTTAAATTTATCTCGAACTGTCTTTGGACCTGATGAAAATCCTGGTTGGGGTGGGACGGTTCGTTTGCCTTATTACCATGACAGCAATAATTTTAAGCATAGCTTTGTTGTTATTTTGAGTGAGATTGATATTACTTATGGCTTTTTGGTATGTTTCTTTTATACATACATTGCAATCTCTCTTTTTCATTTTTGAATTTTTTGTGGTTTAATTGTGTGCCAAGTTATGCCAACTTAAAAAAATTTCATTCATTGAAAGGTCATGAACTATGGCAATGCTGCAAGCAAAATATTTTCTAAGGATGCAAAAAAGATAAGGTTGATCGATGAAAAAGGATTAGAGTGGAACTGCACTGTTCAGAATATCTCTCAACCCTGCAACCATGTTAGGATTGGTGGGGCATGGGGTGTCAAAATGGATGGATTGGATGAATTTGGATTGGATTGTTAATGGATGGATCAAAGTAATCCATTTGTCCATTAACAATCCATTAAAATGGGATAAAAAAATCCAATCCAATCCATCCATTTAGAGATAAAATCCATCCAATCCATCCATTATCATCATTTTAATGGATGGATATCCAATCCATCCAACAAAATTAATTCAATTATTAATTCAATAAAATAAAAATATCGAAATAATATTATTTTTCAATTTAAATATTATGTAGATAAAATATTATTTAAAAATCGACCGAAAACCCAACATAAACACCAAAAAATCCTAAAATCGACCGAAAACTAAAAAAATTGGCCGAAAAACCAAAAATCGGCCAAAAACGCAAAAAATCGGTCGAAAAACTGAAAATTCGGCTGAAAAACCAAAAATCGGCCGAAAACACAAAAAATCGGCCGAAAACCCAAAAAACAGCCGAAAACACAAAAAATTGGCCGAAAAACCCAAAAACGACCGAAAACACAAAAAATTGGCCGAAAAACCAAAAAATCGGCCGAAAAACCAAAAAACGGCCGAATACCCAAAAATTGGCCGAAAACACAAAAAATCGGCCGAAAAACCGAAAACACAAAAAATCGGCCGAAAAACCGATAATACAAAAAATCGGCCGAAAACAAAAAAAAATCGGCCGAAAACCCAAAAAACAGCCGAAAACCGAAAACACAAAAAATCGGCCGAAAAACCCAAAAACAACCGAAAACACAAAAAATTGGCCGAAAAACCAAAAAATCGGCCGAAAACACAAAAATCGGCCGGAAAACCAAAAAACGGCCGAAAACACAAAAAATCGGCCGAAAAACTGATTTTAGGTTTTTCGTCCGATTTTCAGTTTTTCGGCCGATTTTTTGGTTTTCGGGTGTATTTTGGGTTTTCTGCCGAGTTTCGGTTTTTCGGGT
The DNA here is from genome assembly GCA_030408175.1 of Trifolium repens. NCBI lineage: Eukaryota > Viridiplantae > Streptophyta > Magnoliopsida > Fabales > Fabaceae > Trifolium > Trifolium repens. The sequence continues at coordinate 8,156,262 of CP125842.1, forward strand.
GATTTTTTGAGTTTTCGGCCGATTTTTTAGTTTTCGGCCAATTTTCGGTTTTTCAGACGATTTTTTGTGTTTTCGGCCAATTTTTGGGTTTTCGGCCATTTTTTGTGTTTTCGGCCGATTTTTGGGTTTTTGGCCAATTTTTTGAGTTTCGGCCGATTTTCGGTTTTTCGGGTGATTTTTGTGTTTTCGGCCGATTTTTTGAGTTTTCGGCCGATTTTCGGTTTTTCGGCTGATTTTTGGGTTTTCGGCCAATTTTTTGAGTTTCGGCCGATTTTCGGTTTTTCGGGTGATTTTTGTGTTTTCGGCCGATTTTTTGAGTTTTCGGCCGATTTTCGGTTTTTCGGCCGATTTTTGGGTTTTCAGTCAATTTTCGGTTTTTCGGCCGATTTTTTGAGTTTTCGGCCAATTTTTGGATTTTCGGCCGATTTTTTGGTTTTTAACTGATTGTTTTTTTTTATTTATTTTAGTGTCATATTATTATTATTTATTTTTTGAAGAATTTTATTATTTTTTAAAAAGAGACAATCCATTGGATTTAAAATTAATAATGATCAATTATCCATTGGATTTTAAAATTAAAGTGGATGGATTGGATCCATCCATTTAATTAAATGGATGGATCAAATCCAATCCATTAACCAATTTTTTTCTTAATGGATGGATTGGATGGATAAATTTTTCAATGGATTGGATGGATAATGGACAAACGGATAATATTGACACCCCTAGGCATGGGGAGATATGGTGAGAGCCAGGAGTTATACACAAGGAGCTCATATAATGTTTGGTTCACCCAGGCTTGGCAATGCTTTGGAGCTTTTTGTTAAAAAACTATCTTGGTGATTTTTATTGGTGTTACTTAGTATGATTAGTGTTGTTTTGATATTGCTTGCATTCAACTTTTATTGTGATACTTTTTATTATATTGCTATGCACTTGATGTGGTCTGTTATTGTAATCTAATCACATTTGGTCAGGTTATTAATTAAGTACCAACTTCATTTCGTGTCATATTGTATGCATATCTTACTCTGCAGGGTATTATATTATTTGAAGTTATATTGAACAAGCATACAAGTTAAGACAGATGGAATGTTTCCCATAAAATCTGTTGCACTAGATTTTCGAAGATAGTGGTATCTTCCACCTCTCATATGGACCAATGAAATGATGTGTGCTACACAAGAATTATGCTAATAATTAATGTTCTGTCTGCTCATCTACTTGCATTAATGCATCTCTTTTCTCCTCATTATGTTCTAATGTACTGTGTGTAATGACTGCGCCATATGCCAAGTGTAAGCAACTGTGATGTAGGCACTAAGTTTCTGCTACACTCTATTTGTCTTGCTTTAGTTTTCTTTAGTATCCATCCTATGAGGTGTAGGGCAATACGTTTTTTATTGGTTTATTCAACTTCCATCTTCTGCTCATACCTCCTGCTCCTTTCTTAAGAAGGAATAACAATTAGTTTAGAATAATTATAACAATAAAAAACGCCTTCCTTCTTTTCATTTCATTTTGTGGTGATGCTGATTAGAAAGCTCAATGGAATATTGTGTCAAGTGTGTTGAAAAAATATCTCTTGCAACCAATGATGTGTAAACTATATTAATTGAGCTAAACATGCAAGCACTCAACCTCTGTGGAGTGTCCATAAGAACCAATGAACAGAGTTTTAGTTATTCTCTAACAGTAAAAAATATTTGAGAAATAATTATTGAATCCATTCATTCAATGCTTTCCATGCATTTTTTTACAAGCACTTATGTTTTACTCTTGACACTTGGTAATTGTGTATATTATGAGTTGATTTGCCAGTTGATTGAAATGCTGAGCTAAAACACATATTTTACCAGTTTGATGTAATGATGATACAGAACTAAATTTAATAAACGATTCAGGTTCAATTGTGTGAAACATCTACTAAATCTTAAGTCAAGTAATGATCAATAAATCTCTTGAAATAACTTGGCATAATATAACAAAGATCATCTCATTATTAGATTCACATTACATGTTGTGTATTTAATGAACTTGCTAACTCATCCACACCATCTCTCTCTCTCTCTTTCTCTCTCACGTATGTGTGTGTCTGTGTGTGTGAGTGTGTGCAGAAATTGAACTATCTATACAGATCTAGCAATGACTTATAATCACTTGGAAACTGTACTTGCTTTGGAAGCCTTGAGAGGTATGCATGGTTGGTTGTAATGTTTTTAGAATGGTTGTTTGATGTCACTGGCTTACTAACATTTCAAATCCCATATGCATGGTTCATTGAAATATTGTTTGAGGTTATGGTTTGATATCACTAACTAACTGACTAACATGTTTCTTGACAACAGATCCTTTAATTACAGATCCTGTTACTGATCAAGAGAGGGTTCTGAATGAAATGCGAACGAAGTATCGCAATTATTTTATCGACTATAATGTTGGTGAGGTAGGGAGCATTTATTTCTCTCCATAATTTTTATCGTTTTTTTGGTTTTATACTGTTACCTGAACATTTTGTTAAATTGTTGTTAGGGTGCTACCATGATGCCTAGGATGTTTTCTGATGATTTCGGAGATGAGATGCCTCGAGTTGCTGTTATGACGGACGCAAATGACAACAAGTTTGAATGTTTGGTGGAAACGATCAATGGAAATATCTATCTAACACAGGGATGGGTTGCTTTGCGAGATTTTTACGACATACGTATAGGTGCTTGGCTTATGGTTCTTTACACAGGCTCTGGTCATTTTTTTTTATTGTGCATAATAGGTTTCAGCAACTCATGCATCCGCCAGTATTTGTGCCGCCTATGAAGTTTGTTATAGATTTAACTCATGTACCTTCCTACTTTGTCAATGATTTACCTGAATCAACAAAAGCTCTTTCATATTCACATAACAGTTCATTTTTTAATCTGTCTCATGAGAAGAGGTTGACCTTTTATGATATATCTACCGGTTTCTTCGTACGTGTTTAGCAGTTGGTTATTTGTAAAAATTGTACGTGCATGTGTTTGAGTCCTCTTTGACTTTGTTTTTGTCTTTGATGTTCCTTAGATGCTGCCTTATGATGGATTTGGCCAGATTGCCTTTCATGAGGACACGACTTCGGTTAAATTAGTGGATGATTGCGGGAATATGTGGAATTGCACTTCGATATATGTAACATTTCCACATGCGCATTTTAAAGTGGGAGGTGAATGGAGTCGATTGGTAGCAGCCAGAAGACTATTAGTTGGTGAATATATTAAGATTGGTGCCAAGGACATTGGCGATGAACAGATTCTATACCTGATGTTCAAGCCTTTTGGTTAGAGTGTTTGTATGGTTAGCTCTGCAGTTATGCAAGTTTCTGTTTATCCTCCGGTGCTAATTGGGGATTATTTTAGGCTAGCTACTCTCAGGAATTATTAGTTGTGCTCATTGTGATGCTTTGTGGTTTGGGTTTTTTTGATGTAATGTTGACTTAGGTGATGCTTTGTGGTTTGGGTTCTGTCGATTTAATGTTGCACTTTTGTGGTGCTTGGTGGTTTGGATTCTCTTCATGTAGTGTTGACTTGCAGATTAATAACAATTGTTTATGTTCACTTTTCTATTGCTGTTGTTGTAATTTGTTCTGTTGTCTTATGTAGTGTGTGGTGGATGGTTGTTTTACTCTATAGTTTTTTTTTTTTTTTTTTTGTATAATCACTGTGTTTGAGTGTGGCTGCTTTGTATGGCATGTCTATCTCATGTGAATATGCCACTGTGTGTGTGATTTAGATTTGCTTTATTGTTGTGCTCTAATTGTAGCGTTCACTTATTTTGTTTATCATGTGCAGTCATCTTTCTGTAGATTAACTATCTGCATGTAGTGCAAGTTAAATTAAATGCAAGCCAATTTCAATGTTATATACACCTTATCAGTTTGCATGGAATAAAATTTGAGCATTGTGTGGAAGCTGCTAATGATAAATGATTGTCATATGAAAACATATCAGTATTCATCTTTGTCTAATTTTATTTAATTCAACACTTTAACATGATTGATAAATTTGAATGGGCATATCCCGTCCAGCAAATTATCAAATATTGTTGCAATATTTTTATCTCTGGCTGGATGACATGAAAAGAATTGATGATGGACCAACAATGATACAGATTTTACACTTAAGTAAAAAAGCTTTATCTTTGAATTTTTATTATTATCTTTGGAATTATCTATTTTAGTTGTAATTTTAATTTTAGCTGTTTGTGGTTTTGCTCTTTCTGTCATCGCTAAGTAACCTAGAGGTGGGGTGGAGTAGACACTATGCAAGTTATAACAGATAGTATATAGTTACTTCTACTGTGTTCATTTGTTGCCATGTGTTGGACATGCACAGTTATCTCCCTTCTGCACCAAACTTGTTATTTCCATATATTTTGCTACAAATACCAGCCATATATCTTCATAGATATATCATCAACCAATAAACTATCAGTTTTCTAACATGTCTTCTCTTGCTCTCACAATGGCTAACTCAGGTTAGTACAAATGCCTTCCTTTCTTATTTCCTTTGGTCTTTTTTTATATCTGTGGTGCTATGTTTCCTTTGGTTACATGTTTTTTTAAATGTGTAGGTCTCTATGTGAAGACCACCAAGATTGCTGAAATTACTGGTGGAAAAATTGATTTTGAACTGAGGATCCGGGTGATCAATCGCTGGACTATTCCTGATCGTTCTAATCCTACTGAGGAAGGAGCAATTCACATGATTTTCCTTGATGGAGAGGTATGTTTAGCATTCTGTTTTCTCGCTTTTCTATATTGTTTCAGATTCATCCTTAGTTTTCGTTGTGTTTGCTTTGTTTGTTTAGCTTGGGAGAATTCATGCAACCATTCGTAAGGATCTGATACTACGGTTTAAGGAACAAATTGAGGAAGGTTGTGCTTATGTTATGGAGAGATTTATGGTTGCTAAGAATGATGCTTCTTACAAAAGCACTCCTCACAAACATAAACTGAATTTCATGCGCGGCACTAAGGTGTGGAAGGTAACTGCAACCGAAATTCCAAGGAATCATTTTGACTTTGTGTCTTTTGAAGAAATTCAGTCAAGAACAAGCGAGGATCAATTAATTGATAAGTTTTGCAGATCATTCTTTGTGATTCATCGTTGCCATTTCTTTTGTTCATTTCTCTTTGAGTAACCGAGCTTCATTTGTGTTAGATGTTATTGGCCATGTTGTTGAGAAAGATGCTATGAAGGAGACTGAGAAAAATGGGAAGTTAAGCAAGATTATGGATGTAACCCTTGAGGATTTGGAGTAAGTATATGTGTTTTTTACTGTTTAGTGTATATTTATACCATAATTTCCTGCATTTGATTTTTTATCTATCTTTATTCTGGATGTAGAGGCAATAGGTTGCATTGTACTCTGTGGGATGATTTTGCTGTAAAAATGAAACAGTTTATGGACAGCCATGATCCATCTCTCTCTGTAGTGATGATACTTCAAATGGGAAAACTTAAGAAATTACTTGGTATGGATGAAAAATATAGATATAACTGTTTGTGATCTAGAACTAGAATTGTTGTCAATTTTATTTTTATTTCATTTGGACAGGAGTTATGGGAATTTCTAATTCTTTTAACGGCTCTAAGTTGTTGCTAAATGCAAAAATTCCTGAAGTTTCCGATTATGTAGAAAGGTTAGTCCTGAGTTTGGTCGTATAAAAATCCTTTAGTTGTTTTTCCGTAATTAACTGGAACTTTGTTCACGTAAAGGATGAATGCTGCTAATGTGGAGTTGACACAAGTCGTCAGTCAAGTGAGTGGTCCAGTTGTGCTTAGTATCGCTGATGATTTGCTGAGTACTCCAAGGATGACCATTGAGGATCTCATCGAATCCACCGAAGTTATAGTCAATTTTGAGCTTATGTGTATAATTTGTGTTCGTTGGTTTGTGTTTAAACATGGATTTAATCTTATTTTTACAGAAACAATGTGGTGCGGCTTGGGCCTGTGAAAATGATACGGATTCAGGTTGGTTTTATCAGGCTTGCACCAAGTGTGCATCTAGAATTAATTTTATGGGAGGCCAGCTCTACTGTGACAAATGCAAGATGCCTAGAACTGCTGTGATCCACATGTGCCTTTTGAAGATGATGCCATGCTTAGGTTAATTGGTCCTGATGTTTTAAGCTATCTCAATATTGCAGGTACAAAGTTAATCTACAGGTCATGGATGATACATGTTCAATTACATTTGTGATGTTTGATCGCATTGTTACCCAAGTCATAGGAAGAACTGCACAGGATCTGCTTGATTCGATGAACAATGTAAAATCTGAGTCTATTCATACTTTATAAAATCTTATTGTTTTACTTTACTCATCTATATTACCCAACAATCGTTCTATCAGGATCGCAGCTCTAATTCCTACCCACCAGAGCTTGATGTGTTTGTCGAGAAACAGACGCTTTTTAAGGTAGAGGTTACTGATGCCAATTTATACCGCAATTGGCGTAGTTATACAGTGAAGAAGTTCTCAGTTGAAAATGATATTATCAGTCGCTTCGCAGATCTTCATGGAATTAATGTATATTTTAAATAACTATAATCCATGTATTAATTGGCTGTTTTAAATTAAATCATACTGATTAGTATCTTTTCCATGTTAGCTTGGAGGCGACAACAATCCTGTCAATGATAACAATTACGTGTGTCGTTTGGGGGATGACAGTCCATTGGTATTTTTTAGGGCTAAATTAATTGTACATACTTTAATTTATTTTATATTGTTTGTGGAATTAATAATATGGTAAATTCTACATTCAGCATGAATTTGAGGGGGGTGATTCAACCTGTAATGAGGTTGTGGTTGTCTCTGATGAAGTTAAGACTCCAACAAGTAAGCCATCTGGAAAGAAGTCTGCTAATGCTGATGGTGCTGGTGCATCTGCCACTAAGCCATCTCTCACTACAACTAGAGAATTACGTTCTGCTGCAAAGAGGTCTGCTAATAATGATGGATCCGATGTTGCTGGCGGGAAGGAGGCCAAAGTGGTTTGTCTGTAGATAAAAAATTTAAAGTGGTTTATGAGGGAATGACTGTCCTGTTTGTTTACAACTAATGTATTACCTAATGGATAAGTGCTTGGAAATTGGTCATGTGTTGTAAGGCTACCACTCTATATTTAGAAGGGGGTCATTTTATGTTTAAGATTATCATGTATAAATAATTTGAAGTGTACTACAAGTCTCCTTTGAGTTTAGAAGGAAGACAGTATGTTTGAGCTGTTGTTCTGTTTGGAACTTTTGTAATAGTTAAAGTTAAATAACCAGGCATTTCTTCCAGATTAATTTTTCCTATTCTGTTTTATCTTGGTTAATTATGATCTGTCTGATTATCACATTAGCATCACAGAATAAATGCATTAAATTTAAACTAAGATTTATTGGCATTCCATTTTATAGGATGGAGGATGATTGTCTGACTTTTAAATCTTCTATTGTTAGGGAAATAAGGGAAACTCTTGATAACTGTGATAATCCTTATGTTCGTGTCTACAACACAGTTCGTGATACGCTTCATTCGCAACATGCTCCTCCTATCAAGTTGAAAATACTGGGTAAAAGAGGACGCGATGGTAGGAGATATAATCTCCCAACTGCTTCAGAGGTGGCAGCTTTAATTGTTGGCGATTTTGAAGGTGTGAACGCTGATAGGGATGTGATTGTTGAAACTTAGTCTGGTCCCCTACAGCGAATTTCAACTTTTCAGCCTGCTCATTGGCCATTACAGTATCCATTGTTGTTTCCAAGGGGAGAAGATGGATACAGTAAAGACATTGAGTTTAGAGACAATGCCAGAAAAGCAGCTAGAAAGAGAAAGTGCATAACTCGATTGGAATGGATTGGATATAGAATTCACCAAAGGGAGACGCATGCTTCAACCATTGTTTTTTCAAGGAGACTTTTTCATCAATTTTTGGTTGATTCATTTAGCACCATAGAATCTGCTAGATTGAAATACTTGAGGGATCATCAGCAGGACCTAAGAGCTGACATGTACAAGGGATTGACTGAAGCTATTCTTAGAGGAGATGCCGATGCGACCAACACAGGTAAGCGGATAGTGTTGCCCGCGAGTTTTGTCGGAGGAGCAAGATACATGATACAAAACTATCAGGATGCCATGGCCATATGTTCTTGGGCTGGATATCCCGATTTGTTTATCACATTCACGTGCAACCATAAATGGCCGAAAGTCATTGATTTTCTAAAAAAGCATCATCTCACGCCCTCCGATCGACCTGATTTGGTTAGTCGTCTCTTCAAAATAAAACTTGATCAGCTCATCAAAGATATAAAGGATGGTCAGATTTTCGGCAAAGTCAAAGCAGGTGTTTTTATTTACCTCAAATAATTCACATTTATCGTCGTAGTGCGTTAACGTTTGTTATAACCATGTTTTATTGATTGAACTTATTTAATTATGTTGCAGTTATTTACACAATTGAATTTCAAAAAAGAGGACTTCCTCATGCTCATATTTTAGTTTTCCTACAACCAGCGTTTCGAATTATCCATCACCACACTATTGACAAAATATATAATATCTGCTGAGATTCCAGATAAGTATCGAGATCCTGATTTATTTGAAATTGTGTCTTCCTTCATGATACACGGTCCTTGCGGTGACCAGAATATAAATTCCCCGTGTATGCAAAAAGGCAAATGTACTAAATACTATCCTAAAAGGTTTGTTAATACTACAGTTATTGACTCAGAGGGCTATCCTGTGTATAGAAGAAGAGATGATGGTGTGTGCATTCAGAAAGGGAAGACTTTTGCTGATAATAGATACATTGTTCCATACAACAGACATCTATTTTTGAAGTATAATGCTCATATCAACGTGGAATGGTGTAATCAATCTCGGTCTATAAAATATTTATTTAAATATGTCAATTAAGGGCATGATAGGGTCACTGCTGGATTTAACCGTGCTGGTGGTGATAATGATGGTGCTCAAGTTTCTGATGAGATAAAAATGTACTATGACTGTAGATATTTATCTGCATGTGAGGCTGTTTGGAGAATTTTTGTTTTTGATGTAAATTATAGAGATCCATCAGTTGAAAGGTTGAATTTCCATCTTGAAGATGAATAGTCCGTGATTTTCCCTGATGAAGCTTCTATAGAGGATGTTGTTTCTAAGCCATATGCTAAGCAAACCAAATTTTTGGCGTGGATGGATGCAAATAAAAAGTATCCTTCTGCGCGGGAACTCACTTATGCCGAATTCCCCACAAAATTTGTGTGGAAAAGGGATAAGCGCGAGTGGAAACCGCGGGAGCGGGGCTTCTCCATTGGAAGGTTACATTTTGCCCCTCCTGGATCCGGCCCAAGGTTCTATCTGAGAACTTTGCTTGGATATGCTAGAGGTCCTACGTCTTTTGACGATCTTAGGACCGTTGACAATGTTAAATATAACACTTTCAAGGAAGCCTGTTTTGCAATGGGATTGATGAATGGTGATGGTCAGTTTACTCATGCGATCAAAGAGACAAGTTTCTGGGTTACTGGCATCTTTCTGCGCAAATTATTTGTAGCTTTGTTACTTTCGGAACAACTGCATCAACCAGGGTATGTTGGAACAGAACTTGGGAGGAATTGAGCGATGATATCCAGCCTAGACAGAGGCGCGTCCTTCGTGTTAATGGTAGTTTGCTTTTGTATTTAGGTAATTAATTTTTAAAACAGTTAACTTTTAGCCTAACTTTAAAGTTCAATCTTGCAGATTTAGTGTTGACCCCAAAGCAACGACAGAGTTATGCTTTGGCTGAAATTGAATCTTTGTTGCAGTGCAGTGGCAAAAGTTTGAAGGATTATGATGGTATGCCTCAGCCAGATGCAGGATTGTTGAGGGACATAGGAAATAGGTTCATTTATGACGAATTGAATTACGATAGGTTGTCTCTGACCAAGGAGCATGATGCATTGATGTCCACAATGATCGCTGAACAAAGAAGAATATACGATACAATTATATCAAGGGTGGATAGGAAGAGACCAGGTTTTTTCTTTCTTTATGGTTATGGTGGTATTGGAAAGACGTTTATCTGGAGGGCATTGTCAGCGGCATTGCGGTCAAGGGGCGAAATTGTTCTTACAGTTGCTTCAAGTGGGTATAGCTGCTTTGCTTATTCCTGGTGGGAGAACTGCACATTCAAGATTTGGCATCCCAATTAATATCGATGAATATTCAACATGCGAGATAGGCCCTAAGGATCCACTTGCCGCTCTAATCCGCCGTGCAAGACTCATTATATGGGACGAGGCACCTATGATGCACAGACATTGTTTTGAAGCTGTCGATCGTACATTGAAAGATATAATGAAGGAAAAACGGTATCCATTTGGCGGGAAGGTTGTTGTGCTTGGCGGCGATTTCCGACAAATACTTCCTGTTATACCAAAGGGAACGAGATATGAGATTGTTCAGTCAACTATAAATTCATCTCATCTATGGCAACATTGTGAAGTCCTAACTTTAATCACTAACATGAGACTGTTGTCCGGATGCACCGATTCTGATGTTGAAGAACAAAGACGTTTCTCTGAATGGATTTTGGGAATTGGAGATGGGAGCATTGGAGATGCAGACGATGATTATATCAAAATTCAGGTTCCATCGAATTTGTTGATACATGCATCTGGTAATCCTCTTGCGGCTATCGTCGAGAGCACTCATCCAAATTTGTTGCACAGCATGAATGATCCATCAATATTTAGTGATAGAGCTATATTGGCACCAAAGAATGCCATTGTTGATGCTATCAATGAATACATTTTGGATCTCATACCAGGAGAGGAAAAAATTTACCTAAGTTACGATTCTCCATGCAGTGATAACTCCAATGTTGATGTTCCGGATGATGTACACACACCAGAATTTCTAAACACTATTGTCTCATCTGGGCTTCCAAATCACAAATTGAGGCTAAAAGTTGGAGTCCCTGTGATGTTGATTAGAAACATGGTTCAGACTTCCGGATTGTGTAATGGCACACAATTGATAATTACAAGACTTGGAACTCATGTGATTGAAGGAAAAATAATAAATGGGAGTCACATCGGTGATAAGGTTTTCATTCCAAGGTTGTCTTTGGTTCCATCCGACAAGAGATTGCCGTTTAAGTTTCAGCGTCTGCAATTCCCGTTGAGTGTCTCCTTTGCTATGACTATAAATAAATGTCAGGGTCAGTCTCTTCGTCATGTTGGATTGTATCTTCCTCAACCAATATTCTCACATGGACAATTGTATGTTGCATTGTCTAGGGTTACCTCCAGAAAAGGCTTAAAAGTATTAATAACCAATGAAGAAGATGAAAACTCAGATGTTACTGATAACGTGGTTTATAAAGAAGTGTTTGATAATATTATGTGATTTATTTTATGCTAAGTATTGTCAGTCTTTGTTTGTATTGATTAATTGTAATTCAGTTATAGTTTGTGCACTATACGTGCTTTGTTATTGTAATCCATAAGTATATTAAGTTACTTGAATGCTTTGCTTTTTTGAATTGTTAAAATACGCAAGCAGGTTATTATTCTAGCCTTTTTTGCTATATATACAGTGTGCTCTGTGATGTGTGTTCTTGGTTTGTATTGGTCAATCAATTACAATAAGCAGATTGTAACACCCCGATTTTCAAAGACCAAAAAGGGGCATTATTTTTTTTTTTTAAACAAAACAGAGTGCACATAAGTTTGTGACGAGCCGACATTAATCATACACAGGACTAATTATCTATTAGTACAACCCAAGCATCGGCATAGTACTAATCATACATAAAAGTGCTTTCGAGAAGCAAAGTGTGTAGCTGAATATTACAGTACAAAAGACAACCGTCTAAACGACAAGTATAAGTACTCAGATACAATCATCCAAAAGAGTTAGAATACTACGCCTAACCAAAGGCACGGTGTACAAGACACAGTGGCACACAATCTAATTAGATCAGCCACGCCACTCGATCACTAAGGGCTCAAGAAGCCACCGTCGTCCTCACGCCCCACGGTCTCGGACAGGAATCCATCGTATAGGTGGGGGTAACCCGTTCATGTTTCATTGTAAGGGTCACCACAAGTATCACATAATACAAATAACAAATATGGAAAAAGCGAGTAAACACTTAGCAATTTCACATTTCGTGCATAATATAATTAAATGCACACACAGCCTATCAATGCAGACTCTACAATGATTGTGGCACCAATCACTGGCTGCCACATGCATGAATTCCGGAATTTAACCTCTCCGCAGAGAGTTGTAGGTCCAATCTACTAACCCCGCAGGGTCCATCAACATGTAGGCCCAGCCCACTAACCCCGCAGGGTCCAATATATGTAAGCCCATCTTACTAACCCCTCAAGGTCTAAAATATGTAAGCCCAGCTTACTAACCCCTCAGGGTCTGGTGAAATCACATAGACAAACACCTGGTGCTTAGGTGGGTCCTATCGTAGGAAATCCACACCCGTACGCGCAACTATGCAATGCATGAACATACGATACCTCTTATCTATGCCAATGCATCAATTACATATCAATCATGCATATGTAATCACAATCTCATGTTAATACATATATTCGCAAATCATATGTAAAACATACGCATGTATTTTAAACAACTTCTCGTCTCGAGAATACATAATACATACATGTCAAGCACTCAAAACACATCACAACAACAAGCGTACACACACGTCATTAACAAAAATAAGACAGAAATAAAGGTGCCCTTACCTCGGCTAGCTTCCAACACAAACAACTTACGCTACGCGAGCAATATCCGTCTCTCTCGACGAAATCCCCAATCTGGCTAATCCTCATAACCTTTTACAACGCATAACTTATCTAAGTTAATACCACATTCTAATTGGTCACTTAAATGAGTCCTAACTCGGCTACTAAAGGATTCAAGACCTAGGGTCGCTCCCTCACAACTAACTAGGCTCTAATCATTTTCAAAACAACTCTTGAAAACATTAACGCTTAATTAAATCATTTTTCTCGCAAATACCTTATTGAATCAAAACCAACTATTTTAAAACATTTCCAACAGAGACTCTTTTCTCAAACAACTTAGGTCTTAAATCATAAGTTCTAATCTTTTCAAAACTAAACAAGTCCGAACTAAAACTTTTCTCAATAAACTTAAAACAAAGATGCTTTCATGAATGCCCACAACTTAAACCTTTTTAAAACACAAATCCCGACACAAGAATTTTCATTTCAATTTACAAATTGATTTCCAAACATTTTTCTCTTTTCATAGAAAAATAATCCCTATTATTTTTCTACTACTATACTTCAATTTCAAAAACGGTAATAAAATAGTTACAAACTAAAGCGGCCATAACTCGTTCATTCTCTATCGGATCGAGACGAGCCATACGCCAAAATCTTCGTCTCAAAAAGACGGATCAAATGACTAAGTTTCTAGGAAACAAAAACAATTTTAAAATGACCTAAATGCCCTTCCATAGTTCGACCAGAATTGGAATTACACCAAAACCATTTTTTCAAAAATCAAACATAGTTACAATACTTAAAGCATTACTAATTCCTCAAAACCAACTAAAAAGTGATTAATCTCTCACACCAAAACCATTTCAAAACAAGCATAAAACTCTTCAAAAACATCACAAGTTACTATCTTTTATCTTCAAACAAAACTCACTTAAAACATTCTTCTCAAAACCATGATCATTCATTTAAACCTATGATCATTGCCTTCCAATTAGGACTTAAAAATTAGAAAGCCAAATGGTCACACACACACACACATTGTGCCACGGCCAAGAAAACAAAGCATGGCTCGTTCCCAAAATTCTCCAATTCAAAACCATAGCATAAATCATTTAGCTCCCTAAATTGATAAGTGCAAAAAAGTAGTAAAATCATATAGTGAATTAAGGCACTTATTAACTTGTTTTGTAAGATATCCTTTTGAAAAACCCCAAAATCATGTAAATAGTTGTTTTTTTATTTAATTTTGTTTAGTATATCTTAATCCTAACACTTTTGACAGGTTTTTGTGCTGAAAATTGAAGAAAAGCCAAAGAAACAAAATATGGCAACAGACAGCTGGTAGCTTGGAGCGACAGGTAGCGAGCAAAGCAAAATCTGGAACTGGTTGTGGTAGCTTGGAGCGACCGTCTCGTAGCTAAGCGACCAAAAAGAGAAAATGAGTGACTCAGAGGTTTAGTGGGACACATGTCAGCAAACCCTCCTCCTGAAGAAAGGTCTGGTGGTTGAGCGACCATCTGGTAACTGAGTGACCATGTAAATTTCTGACTGATATAAATAGGGATCAGTTGCTGAGAAATCAGAAGGCATTCACTCAAATCCACTTTTATAAGTTCAGAACAGAGAAGAAACTTGGGAGCAAGGTTTTCAAAGGGATTTTGATGGTGGATTCACACATCTTTGAGACATCAAGGGTGATGTTCATTCAATTCTATTTTCCTCATCTTTGTAAGCTCACCATGTGTAGCTAAACTTCTATTTGTTGGGGTTAGATGTAGTTGTTTCATGACTATGTGTTCATCTTGATTAAGGTTATATATATGTTTTAGTATTCAATCATTATTTGGGATTATCTTGGCTTTAAATGTTTTTTTGATGATTTGAATGATATAGACATATGTTATTTGAATCTAAGATCTATGATAATCACTTGTTAAATTCTAAATTCTAGACATAGATTTGGAGTTTGATAATCACTTGAAGTATCGAAGCTTAATGCTAGCGTATCGATTGATCATCCGAGACATTGGAGATTAATAGGTATAATGGATCTCTCATCGTTTCTGGACACGGAAACATTCAATTAGCGATACGTGGTAATTGTGATTGATAACTAGAACAGGTATATGCTTGGTCAAGATAATACATACGAATGGATCAATACAGTATAATCCCATCAAACTTATCTCTCTGTGATTTCAACCATTTCTTTACCATCACTATATTTTCTTACTTTTACATAAACAAACATCTTTAATCACTTTACTTAAAATTATATTAATTGTTGAACGGCATCAATATCGCACTAGTCCCTGTGGAGACAATAAAAATATACTTACAATTTGTACTTCAACAAAATGGCGCCGTTGCCGGGGACTGGCGTTTAGATATTGGAGCATTGCAACAATTTGTATTCTTTTAAGTAATTGTATATATTTGTTTATATTGTATAGTTGTAGTTTGCACTAATCCTGCTCTGCTAGTCAAAGAAATCTTTTCTTGTTAGTTAAATCCTTTTTCAGATTTTCCATCAAAAACAAAATCATGACTGATCGTGATTACAACAACTTCTATACTCCGGATGAGTATGAGTCGTATCAACAGTGTTCTTTTGATAATTATGGGCAAACTCCAGAGGCTAGATTGGAGGATACCCTGGTTAAGTTTATGGAAATGACTATGAGCCATAACCAAGAGTTTCAGCAACAAATGCAACAGATGCAAGACCAGCACCAACAATATCTGAAAAACAGTCTTGCACGGAGCAAAAATTTGGAAATTCAACTTAGTCAGATAGCAGAACAAATGACCGATATGCAAAGCATGGAAGTTCAAACCAACACTCAACCCACTCCTGATGAGAAAGATAATATTCTAAGAAAGAATGAGGAATGTGGAGAGTGCGTGGAAGATGATGTTGAGAAAATTGAGGAAGAAAGAATAGTTCAAAGAGATGGTGTAGTGAAAATAATGGATGAAACAAAAGCACCACACCAAGAAGAAATTCCTCAAGAATTTCCATCTACTAAGGAGGACGACACTGTTGATAGTGAAGAAGTGATGATGGATGCAGAGGTAATTGAAGGATTACTTGACAAGGAAATATCACGTGAGCAAAAGAAGGAAATGGAGAACAAGGCGGAGATTGATCGGGTCATAGACGAAATTTGTGCCTTGTTCAACAAAAAGGAATTGGGGAGGATATGGACTCCGCAACACTTATTTCTCAAGTTCATGGAATTCCACCCAAACCAAAGGAAAAAGACGGATGATGTGCTTTCCGTCTCATTTTGGCCACCCTAACCAAAAAGACGTCAAGCTAATGACGTAAAAGAAGCGCTTGTTGGGAGACAACCCAATTTTCTTTACTTAGCTTTATTTAATGCATTTTTAATTTTGCATATGTTATAATAAGTTTTTTAACATGTTTAGCCTCTTATGAACAAAGTCCTTGAACTGGTGTGAATTTCCACTTGAAGTTTCGCTTCTGCCATTGTCACTAAACATATCATCACCTATAAAAAGTCTTACAAAAGCATATGGCTGTATGTTTACCTTGTGAATGCAGGCATAACTTCATTTTCTCGGCCTGAGGACAGTCCACACTTCTTGAAGAGGAGGGAGTAGCAGAAGCAGAGTATTAAAGCACGCCATACACAGTGACATTTTATTGTTTCAGTCATTTAAATTCTTGTTTTATGTTTCATTGCAAATGTTGACTGAACAAACATGGTTTAAATCGTTGTGATTGCTAAATGTGCATATGAATTGAAATGTCTAGGTTTGTGCTTAATCAAAAGCAAATGCATGATTAAAATAATTTCAATTGCTTAAGTTGAGGTCAAAAGTTTGTGATTATCTTTGAATGATAGGATGAATTTGAACTAAGTAGCTTCATTCAATTTGATTTCATTCATTCCTTCTTAACATGATTAATTGATTATGAATCACGTAGACCTAGCCGGGTGAGATGGTGTGAACCTTCCATTGTTTATATATTTGAGAGCCAGCAATTGTGTTTAACTCTGTTGATTTTAACTGAATCTTGCTATTACTTGATGTGTTTGAAGTCATGGAAATGATCAAGGTCATGTTTCTATATGAGTGCAACTACTTTGGCCAAATATAACCTACCTTGTGAGTTGTGTGATCCTTTGTGATCTTACCGGGATCAGAATGATGGCCGGAAACAGCGGTGGTTGGTTCAGCAAGCCCCTTGTTGAAGCGGAAGGGTGGTGTGTACCTGTATACACTCCGACGCTCAAGTCAGTGGAATTGTATAGCTCAAGGTTTTCAAGATGGTAAAAACGTACCTGACTCCTCTGAATGAGGAGTATATATATCCCCAGCGCTGGGCTAAGGCCCTTAATGGGCAATTAATGCCCATTAAGTGGCTGCCGGAATTTTGGCCGTTGGGCCATGATGAGCAGTTAATGCTCATCATTCCGGTGGTCGGCCGTTACAGAATGCAGGATTCTGTAACGTTGGCCGACGGGGAGGGTGCCCCTCTGGAGGGCAGAGCCTTAAGTCTTGAGGGGACTTGGACTTTAGCAGTCCTGTCCAGAACAGAAGCCCCCCAAGTCATTATGTTCGTTTACCAGCATGATGACTTTAACTTTGGCAATAAGCCTTTGTTTGCGTATACGAACAACGAGGATGATGAACTCGTTTTTTATCAACGAGCACCGTTGTACACGAGGATCATGGATTTGTTTATTAGTATCGAGGAGCTCATGATGAGATATTTTGCGAGGATCCTAAAATTTTTTGCGTTCATCTAGCATTGATCGTTTATTTGTCCTCGTGGTCTCGAGGATCTTATGGGTTTATTGGCTTTGAAGATCCTGCTATTTATTGCGAGGATTTTAGTTCGCCCTTATCCGTTGAGATTCTCTCGATGATTACGCCATTAATCACGACGATATTTTCGTGAAGATTTTCTCGGACTCCGCGATATTTTCGCGTTCAGTGGATTTGACCTGAAAGGACAAACCGCTTCGTCTCTTGCTGCCACGTGTGGAGGCTATTTGAAACGCTTGAGTACCTAGCAGCGTAGCCTCTGTTCACGAGGTCGTTTTTGAACCGTTGGATTTTTGCGCCTTTTCGTGTTTTTGATGATTGAACCTGAAGCGTTGGATTGTTTTAGATCATAGCCCTTGGATCAAAGCAACGCATCAGATTTGGGAGGCGTCGTTCTGTTTTGAACAGGTGCGAGAGCATGGAATTCCTCTATATATAGAGAAAAGGAGGGATTTTTGAACTCTTCAGTTCATTTATCGCTTTTGCTCTTTAAATCTTGCCTTTCGTATTCTCTAAAGGAATCTCTGAGTTTACTCCGTTCGTGATCTTTTTTCATCTTCAAATCTTTAACCAAGTAAGTACTTTTATTTCTTTCTCCGTTTTACAGCATTTGACTGCATGCTTTTGGTTTTTATGAGTTTGTTTAGAGGTTTATTTTCGACACGGTGGTTTGGGGTTTGTAAGTGGTGGTTAACACCCTCTACCCCCCAAAAATGGTAGTTTTAGGGTGAAAGACTAAAACTTTCTTAGTTTTTCGTTTTCCGGTGCGGTGGTTGTTGGCGTTAAACGCCTTTGCAACCTGCGTTTTTCGCTATTTTTGACCCTGTAGTTTTAGTATTACAACGACCATTCACATGCTTATATCTCGAGCACTTATAGAAGGGAACGAATGCTCGACAGATTTTAGCTTAGTTGTTAATACATCGAGTTCACAGAATCCTCGCTACTTATATATTGCGACCACTCGTCTCTTTCCTTCGTTGTGCGAGCAACGTTAAGGATTTTTCTGAAATGCGCGTCCACGCCCTTTCACTTGAACGACGGTGGAAGGGTGGATTTGATATTTCAAAGATGTCGAATTCACTTTTTCTCTTCCTCGTCTTTCAGGTTTAAATGGCGGAAGAGCCCTCGTAGTCGAATGTTAACTTCAACGAGGAAAGAGATCCTTTGCCCGTAGAAATTCAAGACGACCCTGAGGTACCGGAATCCTCGGAAGCCATGGATGAACGACCACCCATCACAGCTGATACAGACCCCAAGGACTGGGTTGCGGACGAACCACGGTTGACGCGCTCGAAGTTTTCCGGGCAACCAGATGGGGTCGAGATTCCAGGGCTCTTTAAAGTTATTGAAGATCCCCCTAATGATAATTGGGAGATCATCGTCCCCGGGAAGCGTTGTCGCGTTTACCATAACTTTGGATTTGCGAATTTCGCTATGTATCAGATTGCGTTTCAACACTTTGGGTATAGGTTGCCCTTTACGGATTTTGAAGTGGCCGTGTTCCACCATTTGATGGTTGCTCCTTCACAACTGCACCCAAACTCTTTGGCCTTCTTGAGGGCCTTTGAAATAGTCTACAGCCATTTGGATATTGTTCCCACCATTCCCCTTTTCTGCTACGTGTTCGGACTCCAACGCTCAAAACCCAAAGGAGACCCATACAGGCTAGGTTGGGTGTCGTTTAAGCAGACTCGTTGTTTGTTCTACATGTTCGAGGAGTCTTTACGACCCTTTAAAGATGAGTTCTATATTGTCCGTCCCAAGAATTCTTAGGGTTGGGCGGATGTCATTGTTCCTGGCCCTGACCGAGACGAAAATGGGAATGTTGTTCTTGGGGAGAACGGGCAACCTGTTTTGGTTGACTATGGAAAATTCCATTTCTGCTGGGAAGTGGAGCATTATTTGGTGCCCGCTAAGAAGTTTACTACTCCGAGGAAGGAGTTAACTACCGAAGAGTGGGAGGACTTCTTGAAACTGCAGAATTTCATTAAAAGTTTCAGAGGAAAGACAGTGATTGACGAGGATGGTGCCCCTTGTCTGGACGATGAAGGGAATCCTCTAACGGTTCCTCGTTACATCAATGTGAAGAAGATCCTTGCCTGCGCGACTCGTGCTGAAGCCGAGGAAGCTCTTAGTATGCTAGTTTGCATGACTTTTGTTTTTCACTTTACATGATTTACTTGTCATTGTTTATTTCTTTTTACTGCTCGTACTAATGGTCGTATGTTTCCCTTTTTTGCAGTCAACATGGTGAGTGCTCAAGAAAAGCTCCGTCGCGCTAACAAGGCTAAAAACGCTCGTAAGGGCGACGAGAACACCAATATTGTTCCTCCTCCAATTGCTGAAAAGCGCGCCAGCGAGTCGACCAGCGCTGATACTCGTCCACCCAAAGCGCAGAAGACCGCTACAGGTGGGGCGGGAGGTTCTGCTCGCAGCAGCCCTCATTTCTTGCCCGATGCTGGTGCTCCTGCTGGTCGCTTCGTCGTGCCTCCCGTTTTCACCCATGGAAATCTGTTCGACAAGAATACGGAGGTCGTGATAGATGAGGCCGATCAGGCGATCATCCACGACAAGGGGCCAGTGGCTTTGAAGGCGGAGTTGGCCACTGCAACCATTGCTGCGTTCAAGCTTATCGAGATCGCTAACTTCCTGAATGGTCGTGAAAGCCGCTACTTGAGCGATAGGGACAAGCAGAAGAAGCGTGCAGACGTCCTGGGTTTGAAGTTGGGCGAGACAGAGGCTGCCTACGAGGATTACAGGAACTCCAATTAGGTCCGTCTCATCGTTTCCTACGACTAACTTCCTCTGCGACTATCCCATCGATATTATAACTCTACAAAACTCCAATTAGGTCCGTCTCATCGTTCTACTAATTTGCAACTTCCAAGTTCAACAACCGCCTAGAGTTGGTTTCCAAACAACCAAGACCTCCATCTTGTTGATTCCAAACAACATCTTTAACTCGCCGCACACACAATAATTACTCTCGTTCCACATCAACTTGTTTCCGATCAAGCACACTCTTCATCATTCGATTGGTCCTTCATCATTATGACTATTCTAAAGTTATAGTATTCTCTAATATCAATAATCAACTTCGCACATACGTTCTCGCTACCCATCCTGACACATCCATTCACTAGCGGAATTCATATTCATCTCTAACTTTCACCAAGGTGTCAACTAATGTATGCCTCGAAATCAACGCTCCAATTAATTAATCCATCAAGTTCCTATTACGTATCTATCTATGCATAACTACCTCTAATCTTATCTTCGTCATGTCACTATAATTCACCTCCAAATCGAGTCATCTTACTCATCCATCACACCAATGAACACTTATCTTAAATCTTAACACTTGACTTCTCTAGAACAGCTACCAAATCATAACACATTGCTATGATTTCATCCTTAATACGTTCGATACCCAAATCAAACTCATGAATCTACTACTCAAGAACTACAATTACTTGTCTTACCATCTAGATTCATCCATTAAATCCTAATATATAGTGCAGGGCCTTTCTTTATAGTAATTCTCACTATCTCAATACTCTTACGAATGAATCCTTGTCTAATCACAACTTTATATTTCTAGAAAATTTTCAAACATTGTCGTCCATGACCTGA
Organism: Trifolium repens; assembly: GCA_030408175.1. Lineage (NCBI taxonomy): Eukaryota > Viridiplantae > Streptophyta > Magnoliopsida > Fabales > Fabaceae > Trifolium > Trifolium repens. Next base: position 8,177,487 of record CP125842.1, read on the forward strand.
ATTTCTTAACGTTTGGTTACATCAACTCCTATGATTCCATAATTTCAAGGTACTACTTGGTCCTTCAACCCTCTTGGTCGATCGAAATCATTAACTTAAATGCACATCTACACAGGATCTCTACTCAATCTTGACTAGTCTCTTCAAACTACTCAATAATTTTTTACTAATCCCTAGGAATTACTCAATATGTTCACTTCCTCTTAAGGTTTTCCTGCCGATAACTAACAATTCTAGCTTACACTGCTACAATTCTCTAGGTATTACCATACTACACGCATCTAGTATCACCTATCCGTGATATGCAACTTACTTTCCACGGTTGAACTCCTCGTTCTTACCTAAACATCACTCCAAGTACACCTTTATCCAACAATCCATCACCTATAGTTTTGTCTCATATCGACATCTATACTAACTATCTCCCGAACTACGTATAGATTGTCACTTATCAACGTGATATTTATTCTCTTACCCTTAATCATCACGAGATACGTCCGTAATAATCTCATTTTCGAATCTAGTTTATCTCAAACTCTTAACTTAAGCTCTTAAGGTACCCATCGTTCGTGCAACCGTCTTCTAACACCACCAAGTTCACTTACTCTTGACGCGCGATGCACTTTAATTCCAATACAAGTTGCCTCAATGATTATCCAATCATTGTACTTAAATCCAACTGACATCTCTGCATGCTCCACCATTCCACAGTGGTTGCATCCTCTTGACAACAAAATGACTTCATCAAGTCTCGTCCTGACTCACCAGAACGGACATCCGATATCATCTTCAAATGATCATCCCAATCCGATCCTTACTTGTAATCCTTTATCAGTACGACGCCCACTCGTCAATACTCAACCCCTTCGGGTGACAACGACCAATGCAACTTCCAATCCATTAAATTACTACAAGAATCCCTTGAAGTTCTTGTTCGCCTCAAGTCCATCCTCCTCGGACCACTCTGTCTAAGGAATTCAGAAACACTTGTCGACTAAATTCGACCAAGGCTCGGGGGTTTCAACAATTCTACTTACTAAAGTCTCACTCCCTAAAGTACTTTAGTAAGAAACAGTCCAATGCCTGAGCATATCCTATGCTAGACTCAAGAAAAATAACCTCATCACCCACAACACAACAAAAACCGGTCGATAGAACTAACACAACTCTAGCTATATTCTGACTGACTTTGAACTGACAACTCTACGACACACTTTCCCTTTGATGATCTAAAGCCGGGCACTGATACCACAATGTAACACCCCGATTTTTCAAAGACCAAAAAGGAGCATTATTTTTTTTTAAACAAAACAGAGCGCGCATAGATCTTGTGACGAGCCGGCATTAATAATACCACAAGACTAATTATATATATTAGTACAACCAAAGCATCGACATGGTACTAATTATACATGAAAGTGCTTTCGATAAGCAAAGTGTGTACCTGAATATTTACAATCCAAAAGACAACCGTCTAAACCAAAAGTATAAGTACTCAGATACAGTTATCCAAAAGAGTCTAAATACTAAGCCTAACCAAAATCACAGTGTACAAGACACACCAGCACAAAATCTAATATGATCCGCCACGCCACTCGATCAATGAGGGCTCAAGAAGCCACTATCGTCCTCACGACCCACGGCCTAGGACAGGAATCCATCGTCTGGATGGGGGTAACCCGTTCATGTTTCATTGTAAGGGTCACCACAAGTACCACATAATACAAATACCAAATATGGAAAGCAAATAAACATTTATCATTTTCTTCTAAACAAGCATTATAATTCAAATGCGCACACAGTCTATCAATGCAGACTCTACATGATCGTGACACCAATCACTAACTGCCACATGCATGAATTCCAGAAGTTAACCTCTCCACAGAGAGTTGTAGGTCCAACCTACTAACCCCGCAGGGTCCATCAACATGTAGGCCCAGCCCACTAACCCCGCAGGGTCCAATATATGTAAGCCCAGCTTACTAACCCCTCAAGGTCTAAAATATGTAAGCCCAGCTTACTAACCCCTCAGGGTCTGGTGAAGTCACATAGACAAACACCTGGTGCTTAGGTGGGTCCTATCGTAGGAAATCCACACCCGTACACGCAACTATGCAATGCATGAGCATACGATACCTCTTATCTATGCCAATACATCAATTACATATCAATCATGCATATGTAATCATAATCTCATGTTAATACATATATTCGCAAATCATATGTAAAACATACGCATGTATTTTAAACAACTTCTCGTCTCAAGAATACATAATACATACATGTCAAGCACTCAAAACACATCACAACAACAAGAATACACACACGTCATTAACGAAAATAAGACAGAAATAAAGGTGCCCTTACCTCGGCAAGCTTCCACTAACTTTTCTCGTACAACTCTACAATTCGCGCTACCTAAAATTATGTAGCGTACAATCAATAAAATACTCCCATCACATCCTAACCAAACGAAACCTATTCTCAAAGTTATAGAGGGGTTTTGGGTACTTTCTAAAACTCTCGGATAGTGATTTCGAGTCCTCCCCATAGTGATTAAAAATTCACGAAGTTAAATGCATTATTTTCGCTATACGAAAATATTTTCGTTTCAAAGCATACTATGAAATTCTTTTAGTTCTTACTCCAAAGTGATCAATTACACATAATAAAACCATTTGAAAACAACCCATGAGCTCTTCAAAAAATTTCACAAAAATAAAAGTTTACTTGCATCACAAGTTACAAGTTTTTCTTCTCAAATAAAATGGCCATAACTCGCTCATTCTTTATCCAATTGAGACGAGCCATACACCAAAATCTTCGTCTCGAAAAGACGGATCAAATGGTCAAGGTTCTAGGTCACAAAAACAATTTTAAAATGACCAGAATACCCTTCAAAATTTCGGCCAGAAATGAAATCACACCCTAAATCATTTTTCTTTCATTTCAAAAGCATAGCATTAACCAATTAGTTCACAAAATCATTTAATTGATCAAACAAAACATTTCCAAAACATAATCCACAATTCAAAATAGTTTTCACAAAAATTCTCAAGAACACACACAAAATATTTTTCTTGTTTCTTAAAACAAAGTCACTTTCCACACATCCATTTTTATAAAAGGTTCAAACGCAACATCATTTTCACAATCAACAACCAACAACTCATGTTCTTGATCAATTAGGAATTTTCCTCAAAACCCTAGTAAAGATTTTCATGATCTCATCATCTAACAATGGAAAGCATCACTACTAAGCCTAAACATGCTAGTTCATCACTCATGAACTACTTTCAAGCAACAAGAATCATTTATGGACAATTTCTCACAAATTTCTCTCAAGAACATAACCTCTAAAGTTCATGAAACTCTAAGAATCTTAGCCACACAAGAGAAAGGAAGAGGTTAGTTACCTTAGGAGATGATTCCTAGCAATTTTCCTATGATCCAACAAGCCTCTAATCAAGTGATTTGGTGAGGAAATGAAATTTTGCTCAAGGAAGGAAGGGGAAAGGATGGCCACGGCAAGAGAGAAAGAAGAATGAGAGTCTTGTGTGATTTTTCTAAGTCAACAATAATCAAACCTCCTTACTATGCTAAGGTCTTGCTTCATCACAACCATTGCATCAAAAACCATAAAGTTTCAAGGCCAAACCCTAGCCCTTGGATCAAGTCTTGGTCACCAAGTGGCTCTCACAAATATCTAGATATTTATGAGCTTGCCAACTCATCTCACTCAGTCTCCACGTTCGCTCTTAAACGAGTCGTATTTCGCGTACCGATAAATTTTACCGAAGCAGAAAAATTCTACCGTAAACCATACAATTAAAACCATTCACAAACAATTCGAATAAATTTTATTCCGAATAAATTTTCGCTCCTTAGCTCGGAAAAATATAATGAGATCAAATTCACATCACATTCGATATATAAAGTCTCCATTTAAATTTTGAAGGAAATCGAAAACCGTAAAATTTTCAAACAGCGGTATAATTTTCTACTCGTTATTCCAAAATACGGAGAAAACCAAATTTCGAAGTTCTGACGACATAGGAACGTTCTCATAGATAAAAGAAGACTAAGAAACGAGAGTAAGTGCTTTTCCAGCACACGAGCACAAAACAGACTCCAACTCAGCAAAAATGTTGTTATTGCGACGATACTCACAAAACAACTTAACAGAAGCCCTAATATTCTTAGCCATTACTTATTTTCCTCACACAAATGGTACAGTGGAATTACGGGTCTTATAGAATACGTTCTTGCGATATCCATACTTAGGATTTTTGAGTATTTAAGTGGCTGTTGCACGAGATAGAATGTATCTACGAACGCCGTGCTCGAGTAGTTTGGGGAACTTGCTCGAGTGTTTGGATTGGGTTTCCAAACGAGCAGCGATGATAGAATCATCGGAGATATCATCTTCGCGGCCGGAGCGACCCATCGCGAGCTGGGTGTCCGTGCCTAACGTGTACTTGTAACGATGGGGCCCGTTTAGAGTGGTTCCTCGTCAAGACTAGTTTGATAGAAACTTGGCCTTTTCTTCTTTTAGATTCATTGTCCGTACCTAAGCAATCCTCCGTTGTAAAGGCCAAACTTCTCGTCGTTTAGAGTTGGTTTCAGCCCGCTAGCGAGTCGTAGAATACACGAGACCTCGCTAGCTGTAATATTGCTTCAATTTATCCGCATTCCATGTTCTAGGAATTTCTTCGCCGTATAGATTTTCAAGGAAATAAGCCCCGTTATCCGTTTTTGCTCGGATTCTGTAAGGGCCTTCCCAGTTAGCAGCGAGCTTGCCTTCACGAGAGTCTTTTTGGTTTCGCCGTTGAACTAAACTGCCCACTTCGAACTCCCTTTCCTGTCGTGTCGAGCGGCAATTTTTTGTTTCAGTGCGACCTCTTTGAGGGTTGCTCCATGTCGCAACTCTTCTACCAAGTCGAGTTCTTCCCTGAGTAACTCGTTGTTTGTTTCTTCATCCGGAGGATTCTCCGTTCGTCGAGTTGGTTCCCTTATTTCTACGGGGATAAGAGCTTCGGTTCCGTAAGTTAATCGGAATGGCGTTTCCCCCGTGGTCGAGTGTGGTGTGGTTCTGTAGGACCATAGCACGCTGTATAGTTCCTCGACCCACTTACCCTTTGCCTCGCCTAGCCTTCGCTTTAGGCCTCGCAAAATAACTCTGTTGGCCGCCTCAGCTTGGCCGTTCGTTTGGGGATGCTCGACGGATGTAAAGTGTTGTGTCACTTTTAGGTTGATGAGAAACTCTTGGAATCTTTTATCTGTGAATTGTGTTCCATTGTCCGTTACAACGGTGTGTGGGATTCCAAACCTTGCGAGGATGTTTCTTTTGACTGCCTCTTTCCACTTCGCAAAGAATATTGTGGGACGTGATTTGGGCGAGGGGTTCAGCCTCTATCCACTTCGTAAAGTAATCCACTCCAACGATTAAATACCTGTTTTGACCAGGTGCTCGTGGGAATGGTCCTAGAAGGTCTAACCCCCACCATGCAAACGACTATGGGGACGATAGAGACTTTAACTCGTTGGGTGGAGCTAAGTGCATATCCCCGTGTCTTTGGCACTTGTCACATTTCTTGACGTGCTTTTTGGGGTCCGTTTGCATAGTTGGCAAGTAGTATCCTGCTCGCAGTGCTTTTCGTGCGAGTGATCGTTCACCAATATGTTGTCCATTGATTCCTTCGTGTATCTCTTTTAGGATGGATTCCACCTTTTCTTCCTCGACGCATTTCAGTAATGGGGTTGAGGACCCACTTCTGAAGAGATGACCGTCTATCAAGACGTACGAGCAGGCTCTTCTCCTGACTTTGACTGCCTCTTTGGGGTCGTCGGGGACCATTCCTGAGGCGAGGAATTCTCTCACTGGATTTATCCAACTGTTGGTGTTGATCGGGCATATGAGATTCACTTCGAGAGCTTACTCAATGCTCGGTCTTTGCAACGTTTCTTGGATAAGTGATTGATTCCTCCCTTTCTTCTTTTTGGTGCTCGCGAGTTTTGAGAGGACGTTTGCCCTTGAGTTGTGCTCTCGAGGAATGTGTTGTAAAGTTGACTCTTTAAATTTAGCCAACTTTTCTTGTATAAGGGTTAAGTATTCTGCTAGACGTTCGTCTTTAGCTTGATACTCCCCGTTTACTTGGGATGCGACCAGTTGGGAATCTGTGAAGATAGTGATTTCTTCGGTGTTCATATCCTCGGCCAATCGCAATCCTGCTAGGAAGGCTTCGTATTCGGCTTGATTATTGGTCGTTTGGAATGACAACTCCAGTGATACTTCAATGAGGACTCCCTCGTCGTTTTCGAGGATTATCCCCGCCCCGCTTCCTTTAGAGTTGGAAGATCCATCGACGTATATGGTCCATTTATTTTTGTTCGAAGTTGCTGGTGGAGTCATTTAGGCGACGAAGTCAGCTAGCACTTGGGCTTTCAAAGCTTTTCTACTTTCGTAAGTTATGTCGAATTCTGATAGCTCTAAGGACCACTTCAGCATTCTCCCGGCCATATCGGGCCTTTCGAGTAGCTGTTTTATTAGTTGGTCGGTTCGTACTGCGATAGAGTGTGCTAAGAAATAATGCCTTAACTTTCTCGCGGCGACGACTACTGCCAACGCTGTTTTTTCAATCTGTAAGTATCGAAGTTCTGGTCCATGTAAAGCTTTGCTGATGAAGTACACCTGCTTTTGCCCCTGCTCGGTTTCTCAAATTAAAACTGCGCTTATGGCTTCATGAGCCACGGCCAGATATAGGAATAAAGTCTCGCCCATGATTGGACGTGTTAAGACTGAAGGTTCGGATAGTGCTCGTTTCAGGTGTTGAAGAGCGTTTTCGCATTCTTCCGTCCACTCAAAAGCGGATTCTTTTCTAAGTAACTTGAAAAGAGGCAGCGCGTGTTGAGCAGATTTGGCGACGAAATGTGCAAGATCGGTCAACATTCCGTTCAGGGATTGTATTGACTTCTTCGAGTTCGGAGTAGGGAAATCGAAGAAGGCTTTGCATTTTTCAGGGTTAGCTTCAATTCCTCGTTCTGTTAAGTAGAATCCGAGGAATTTGCCTGCTTTTACCCCATACGTGCATTTTTTCGGATTAAATCTCATGTTGTATTGTTTTGCTCTCTCGAACACTTTTCTTAGGTGGGACACATGATCGATTTCCAGTTCGGATTTAACGATCATATCGTCCATATATACCTCGAGCATATCTCCTATTTCATTTCTGAATACTTTGTTCATCATTCGTTGGTAAGTGGCATCGGCGTTTTTTAGCCCGAAATGCATTACGTTATAGTAATAATTACCAGATTCAGTCATAAACGCTGTTTTCTTTTTATCGATTTCAGCCATTTTAATTTGATTATATCCAGAATAAGCGTCCATAAACGACAGTAGTTTAAACCCTGAGGAATTGTCTACGAGTTTATCTATGCTAGGTAAAGGATAAGAATCGTTAGGGCAAGCCCTATTGAGATCGGTGTAGTCAACGCACATCCTCCACTTTCCATTAGATTTTTTAACCAATACAACATTTGACAGCCATGTAGTGTATCTAGCTTCAGAAATAAAATTTGCCTCTAAGAGGTCTTTTACAGCTTTTTCAGCAGCCTCCGCTTTTTTGAGAGACTGCTTCCTACGTCGCTGAACTACAGCTCTAGCCCTAGGATCTATTGTCAGCTGGTGACAAGCGACGTTTGGGTCGATTCCGGGCATCTCTGCAGCATTCCAGGCGAACAGCTCAGCGTATTCTTTCAAGCAAGCTTCCAATTGCCTCTTTATCAGCTCGAGCATATCAGCGCCAATCTCGATTCCTCGGGAGTAGTCATCGCTCAAGGGGATGATCTCGAACTCACCATCGGGAATAGGGCGATGCACCCTTTTTGCGATGGGGTCCTCTTTGTCTTTCAGCTCTTTCTCGTTGATGCGTGCATCCAAGTCCACGATGTCATTTGCTTGCAGGGTGTTCACAACGGGCAGCTTGTGATCAGTCTTCTTCTTTGGAGTAAGGAGGGAACTCATATTCTTCGCAGCGGCTTCAAAGCACTTCCTCGCTGCAGCTATATCCCCGTTCAGCGTGGCGATTTTGCCATCCACGGTGTAATATTTTATCTTCAGGTGAATGGTCGAGGATACGGTGAATAGGTTCGCCAAAGCAGGCCTTCCCATGATATAGTTGTATAAAGACGGGCAATCCACGACCAAGAACTGGACATTGATGGATTTGGTCGCCTCCCCTTCTCCGAAAGTCACAATCAAATCCACATACCCCCATGGTTTTGTGGTTGCTCCGTTAAATCCTTGCAAGTCAGCACCTACATATGGAGCGAGATTTTTCTCCGTCAATTGCAGAGTTTTAAACAAACCAGCGTACATCACATCACACGAGCTTCCTTGATCTACTAATATCCTTCTCACATCAAAGTTGGCCATCCTGGCCCTTACTAGCAGTGGAATTTGGTGGTTAGGTGAGCCTCCGGGGATCTCTTCCTTGTAAAAGGCCAAGGGCATAGATCCTTCCTTTGCTTCTTCTGTCGTGAGGACAGGTTCCAACGAGCAGACACTCTCCAATTCTTCGAATTTTCTCTTCAACGACCCTATAGTGGAAGTTCCAAATCCTCCTCCTGAGATTACCAGCGATCCCATATGAGCAGCTAGATGATCGAGCAAGTCTTCACCTTCTTTGTGCTCGAGAAGAATGAAGTCCTCGGGTCTTGAGATGGCGTAAGCAATCTGCATGTTGCTGTTGCTCGCACCCGATTGTTGTTGCGCCTCTCTGGACGGTTGACCAACCTCGGGCTCCTTTTCCCGCCCCTGACGTTCCTCTTTTGTGAATTTCTGGAGGAGTCCTTTTTGCAGCATGATTTCGATTGCATCTTTCAGATGAATGCAATCCTCGGTCACGTGCCTGTAGCTTTTGTGGTACCGACAGTACTTAGATTTGTCCAGTCCTGGTTTCACGACCAGTTGCTTTGGGGCGCGAACTCCATTTCTCTTGAACTCAGCCATCGACACTTCTCCCAGAATTCGCTCGCGAGGAGCGTTCAGGGGGGTGTAATCCATGAATTTACTTCGGGGAGGCCTTGGCTCCCTTGGTTCTCTTATCCTTTCTTTTCCCCTTTCATTTCCTGCTCGAGAGGGTCCAGTTTCTTCTTGACGCTTTGGCTTTCTTGCGTCAGTAGCAACTTGCTTCTCCTCGTAAGCTATGTATTTTTGTGCTTTTTCGAGGAAAGTGTCCAAAGTTCTAACTTCTTCAATGCCAATTGCCTTGGCGAAATCGCTGGACGGGCGCAGTCCTCGCGTAGTGGAGAATAGCTTGCACTTTATAGATCCTCGAACTCCTTTGTAGTCGAGGACAGCTTCTATATTCTCAATATGGTCGTCTGGGTCAGTAGTCCCGTCATAAGTGTCAATTGTCGATGGCTTTTCCAACCCCACGGGCAGTGGTACCCTCATGATCCTGTCAGAAAGGGGCCCCATGTGCCTTTCATCATCACTTCGTGGAGAACGATGGTGATGGCGAGGAGGAGATCGATAGTTGCGTCCAGTTGATCGTGCAGGGGATCTCCTCGCTCCAGCAACTCTCCTAGCAGGGCTTATGCGGCTTCTAATCTCATGTGCCCGTGGTGATCTTGACCTAGTCCTCGAGTCCCGTCGAGAGGACTCTCACCGCCTATAGCTGCTCGTGATCGCTCTTGTAATGTGCGATTCTTCGACAGCCTCGATGCGACGATTCTGCTCCCTAATAGCTTGCCCTTGGTTGTTGACGGCGGTCAGCAGTGCGGTCATGATGTTCTCTAGGGTAGCTCCAGGGGGAGGAATGGGTACGACCAGAGAGTTGGTCTCATTGGTAGGCTGGTATGTGGGGTCTGTTTCCATTTGGGACACGACCATTCCATTGGTGTTGTTGTTGTCAGCATGGTCGCTGAGCATGATATTGGCTGAATGCTCTGATCTGCTGTTCTCGGCCATTCTTAGCTCTTTTGTGTTTTTTGTGGTAGTTTGAAGGTTTTGTTCTTGTTTAGAAAGAAGGGGATAACTTTAGATCCCCACATACGGCGCCACTGATCTTACCGGGATCAGAATGATGGCCGGAAACAGCGGTGGTTGGTTCAGCAAGCCCCTTGTTGAAGCGGAAGGGGGGTGTGTACCTGTATACACTCCGACACTCAAGTCAGTGGAATTGTATAGCTCAAGGTTTTCAAGGTGGTAAAAACGTACCTGACTCCTCTGAATGAGGAGTATATATATCCCCAGCGCTGGGCTAAGGCCCTTAATGGGCAGTTAATGCCCATTAAGTGGCTGCCGGAATTTTGGCCGTTGGGCCATGATGAGCAGTTAATGCTCATCATTCCGGTGGTCGGCCGTTACAGAATGCAGGATTCTGTAACATTGGCCGACGAGGAGGGTGCCCCTCTGGAGGGCAGAGCCTTAAGTCTTGAGGGGACTTGGACTTTAGTAGTCCTGTCCAGAACACTTTGCTACCCCACTTGAGCCAAAATTTGCAAAATTTGTTTGTGATGAACCCTTGAACCACAATAAAGAAAAACAATGACTTGACCCTTGTCTTAGGATGATTGAGCATTGATTTTATGTAGGGTTGAAAATAAGTTGGGGAGAAGGAGGTTATTTGATCAATTTGAGAAAAATAAAGAAGTAGTTGAAAATGGTGATTTTGAAAAAGAAAAAGAAATTTGAAAAACATGTCATCATCAAAGGCAGTCAATGAAATTGCAAAGAAAAAGAAAGAAAAGATTGTGGCATAAAGAATCACCAAAAGTGAAAGAAAAAAAAAAGGGGGAAAGTGAAAGAGTGTGAACAACTTATGAGATGAAAGTACTCAAGAAAAATGCTCTCTTATCCTTAAGGCTCTTTGAATCCAAAGAAAAACAATGATTTCTTGTAGCCCAGCCCCATTACAAGCTTAAGAAAGTCCTTAGTGATCCATGATTGATAGCATGTTTTGTGATTATGTTGAGATGTATGTTTGAATTGATTTGTAGTGAACACATTGTTTGGATTGAGAGAAACACTACACCTTTGAGTTGAAACACTTGTGAAAATTGTGATTCTAGTTGATTATCATGTTGATTTGGAAAGCTTGAAATCTTGCTTGAATTTAGAAACTATTTCACATTCATGCTTTGATTCTTTGATGATTATGAATGATTGGTTTAAACTTGCAATACATTAAATCATGCAAAGCTTAAAATGATTTACATTCAAAGTTTTTGATTGATTGCAAAGCTTAAATGAATTATGCACTAATGATATTTGAGCCATGTTTGAAGAGTTTATTTTGGACTTTTGTTTGAGGACAAACAAAGTTTTAAGTTGTGGAGAGTTTGATAAGTGCAAAAAAGTAGTAAAATCATATAGTGAATTAAGGCACTTATTAACTTGTTTTGTAAGATATCCTTTTGAAAAATCCCAAAAACATGTAAATAGTTGTTTTTTATTTAATTTTGTTTAGTATATCTTAATCCTAATCCTTTCGACCGTCTCGTAGCTAAGCGACCAAAAAGAGAAAATGAGTGACTCAGAGGTTTAGTGGGACACATGTCAGCAAACCCTCCTCCTGAAGAAATGTCTGGTGCCTGAGCGACCATCTGGTAGCTGAGCGACCATGTAAATTTCTGACTGATATAAATAGGGATCAGTTGCTGAGAAATCAGAAGGCATTCACTCAAATCCACTTTTATAAGTTCAATTCAGAAAAGTAGTTGTTTTTTACATTTTTTTTATTTTATTTTTTTATTTTTTTATTTTTATTTTTACTTATTTTTTTATTTTTTATAACATATTTTTTTATTTCTATTTTTATTTTATTCTATTCATAATTATATTTATTATTTTTATTTTTTTTTTTCTTTTTTTTTCATTTTATCTATATTATTTTTATTATATATTTATTTTAATTAATATTTTTTTTCTACATTTTTTATTTCTTTTTATGAGTAGCAGAAGCAGAGTATTAAAGCACGCCATACACAGTGACATTTTATTGTTTCAGTCATTTAAATTCATGTTTTATGTTTCATTGCAAATGTTGACTGAACAAACATGGTTTAAATCGTTGTGATTGCTAAATGTGCATATGAATTGAAATGTCTAGGTTTGTGATTAATCAAAAGCAAATGCACGATTAAAATAATTTCAATTGCTTAAGTTGAGGTCAAAAGTTTGTGATTATCTTTGAATGATAGGATGAATTTGAACTAAGTAGCTTCATTCAATTTGATTTCATTCATTCCTTCTTAACATGATTAATTGATTATGAATCACGTAGACCTAGCCGGGTGAGATGGTGTGAACCTTCCATTGTTTATATATTTGAGAGCCAGCAATTGTGTTTAACTCTGTTGATTTTAACTGAATCTTGTTATTACTTGATGTGTTTGAAGTCATGGAAATGATCAAGGCCATGTTTCTATATCAGTGCAACTACTTTGGCCAAATATAACCTACCTTGTGAGTTGTGTGATCCTTTGCTACCCCACTTGAGCCAAAATTTGAAAAATTTGTTTGTGATGAGCCCTTGAACCACAATAAAGAAAAACAATGAGTTGACCCTTGTCTTAGGATGATTGAGCATTGATTTTAAGTAGGGTTGAAAACAAGTTGGGGAGAAGGAGGTTATTTGATCAATTTGAGAAAAATAAGGAAGTAGTTGAAAATGATGATTTTGAAAAAGAAAAAGAAATTTGAAAAACATGTCATCATCAAAAGCAATCAATGAAATTGCAAAGAAAAAGAAAGAAAAGATTGTGGCATAAAGAATCACCAAAAGTGAGAAAAAAAACGGGGAAAGTGAAAGAGGGTGAACAACTTATGAGATGAAAGTACTCAAGAAAAATGCTCTCTTATCCTTAAGGCTCTTTGAATCTAAAGAAAAACAATGATTTCTTGTAGCCCAGCCCCATTACAAGCTTAAGAAAGTCCTTAGTGATCCATGATTGATAGCATGTTTTGTGATTATGTTGAGATGTATGTTTGAATTGATTTGTAGTGAACACATTGTTTGGATTGAGAGAAACACTACACCTTTGAGTTGAAACACTTGTGAGAATTGTGATTCTAGTTGATTATCATGTTGATTTGGAAAGCTTGAAATCTTGCTTGAATTTAGAAACTATTTCACATTCATGCTTTGATTCTTTGATGATTATGAATGATTGGTTTAAACTTGCAATACATTAAATCATGCAAAGCTTAAAATGATTTACATTCAAAGTTTTTGATTGATTGCAAAGCTTAAATGAATTATGCACTAATGATATTTGAGCCATGTTTGAAGAGTTTATTTTGGACTTTTGTTTGAGGACAAACAAAGTTTTAAGTTGTGGAGAGTTTGATAAGTGCAAAAAAGTAGTAAAATCATATAGTGAATTAAGGCACTTATTAACTTGTTTTGTAAGATATCCTTTTGAAAAACCCCAAAATCATGTAAATAGTTGTTCTTTATTTAATTTTGTTTAGTATATCTTAATCCTAACTCTTTTGACAGGTTTTTGTGCTAAAAATTGAAGAAAAGCCAAAGAAACAAAATCTGGCAACAGACAGCTGGTAGCTTGGAGTGACAGGTAGCGAGCAAAGCAAAATATGGAACTGGTTGTGGTAGCTTGGAGCGACCGTCTCGTAGCTAAGCGACCAAAAAGAGAAAATGAGTGACTCAGAGGTTTAGTGGGACACCTGTCAGCAAACCCTCCTCCTGAAGAAATGTCTGGTGCCTGAGCGACCATCTGGTAGCTGAGCGACCATGTAAATTTCTAACTGATATAAATAGGGATCAGTTGCTGAGAAATCAGAAGGCATTCACTCAAATCCACTTTTATAAGTTCAATTCAGAAAAGTAGTTGTTTTTTACTTTTTTTTATTTTTTTATTTTTATTTATTTTTTTTATTAATTTTTATAACATATTTTTTTTATTTCTATTTTTTTTTATTTTATTCTATTCATAATTATATTTATTATTTTTATATTTTTTTTATTCTTTTTTTTTCTATTTTTTTTTTTCATTTTATCTATATTCTTTTTATTATATATTTATTTTAATTAATTTTTTTTTCTTTTTATGAGTAGCAGAAGCAGAGTATTAAAACACGCCATACACAGTGACATTTTATTGTTTCAGTCATTTAAATTCATGTTTTATGTTTCATTGCAAATGTTGGCTGAACAAACATGGTTTAAATCGTTGTGATTGCTAAATGTGCATATGAATTGAAATGTCTAGGTTTGTGATTAATCGAAAGCAAATGCATGATTAAAATAATTTCAATTGCTTAAGTTGAGGTCAAAAGTTTGTGATTATCTTTGAATGATAGGATGAATTTGAACTAAGTAGCTTCATTCAATTTGATTTCATTCATTCCTTCTTAACATGATTAATTGATTATGAATCACGTAGACCTAGCCGGGTGAGATGGTGTGAACCTTTCATTGTTTATATATTTGAGAGCCAGCAATTGTGTTTAACTCTGTTGATTTTAATTGAATCTTGTTATTACTTGATGTGTTTGAAGTCATGGAAATGATCAAGGCCATGTTTCTATATGAGTGCAACTACTTTGGCCAAATATAACCTACCTTGTGAGTTGTGTGATCCTTTGCTACCCCACTTGAGCCAAAATTTGAAAAATTTGTTTGTGATGAACCCTTGAACCACAATAAAGAAAAAAATGACTTGACCCTTGTCTTAGGATGATTGAGCATTAATTTTAAGTAGGGTTGAAAACAAGTTGGGGAGAAGGAGGTTATTTGATCAATTTGAGAAAAATAAGGAAGTAGTTGAAAATGATGATTTTGAGAAAGACAAAGAAATTTGAAAAACATGTCATCATCAAAAGCAATCAATGAAATTGCAAAGAAAAAGAAAGAAAAGATTGTGGCATAAAGAATCACCAAAAGTGAAAAAAAAAAAAAAAAAAAAAAAAAGGGGGGAAAGTGAAAGAGGGTGAACTTATGAGATGAAAGTACTTAAGAAAAATGCTCTCTTATCCTTAAGGCTCTTTGAATCCAAAGAAAAACAATGATTTCTTGTTGCCCAGCCCCATTACAAGCTTAAGAAAGTCCTTAGTGATCCATGATTGATAGCATGTTTTGTGATTATGTTGAGATGTATGTTTGAATTGATTTGTAGTGAACACATTGTTTGGATTGAGAGAAACACTACACCTTTGAGTTGAAACACTTGTGAGAATTGTGATTCTAGTTGATTATCATGTTGATTTGGAAAGCTTGAAATCTTGCTTGAATTTAGAAACTATTTCACATTCATGCTTTGATTCTTTGATGATTATGAATGATTGGTTTAAACTTGCAATACATTAAATCATGCAAAGCTTAAAATGATTTACATTCAAAGTTTTTGATTGATTGCAAAGCTTAAATGAATTATGCACTAATGATATTTGAGCCATGTTTGAAGAGTTTATTTTGGACTTTTGTTTGAGGACAAACAAAGTTTTAAGCTGGGGAGAGTTTGATAAGTGCAAAAAAGTAGTAAAATCATATAGTGAATTAAGGCACTTATTAACTTGTTTTGTAAGATATCCTTTTGATAAACCCCAAAATCATGTAAATAGTTGTTTTTTATTTAATTTTGTTTAGTATATCCTAACCCTTTTGACAGGTTTTTGTGCTAAAAATTGAAGAAAAGCCAAAGAAACAAAATCTGGCAACAGACAGCTGGTAGCTTGGAGCGACAGGTAGCGAGCAAAGCAAAATCTGGAACTGGTTGTGGTAGCTTGGAGCGACCGTCTCGTAGCTAAGCGACCAAAAAGAGAAAATGAGTGACTCAGAGGTTTAGTGGGACACATGTCAGCAAACCCTCCTCCTGAAGAAAGGTCTGGTGGCTGAGCGACCATCTGGTAGCTGAGCGACCATGTAAATTTCTGACTGATATAAATAGGGATCAGTTGCTGAGAAATCAGAAGGCATTCACTCAAATCCACTTTTATAAGTTCAAAACAGAGAAGAAACTTGGGAGCAAGGTTTTCAAAGGGATTTTGATGGTGGATTCACACATCTTTGAGACATCAAGGGTGATGTTCATTCACTTCTATTTTCCTCATCTTTGTAAGCTCACCATGTGTAGCTGAACTTCTATTTGTTGGGGTTAGATGTAGTTGTTTCATGACTATGTGTTCATCTTGATTAAGGTTATATATATGTTTTAGTATTCAATCATTATTTGTGATTATCTTGGCTTTAAATGTTATTTTGATGATTTGAATGATATAGACATATGTTATTTGAATTTAAGATCTATGATAATCACTTGTTAAATTCTAAATTCTAGACATAGATTTGGAGTTTGATAATCACTTGAAGTATCGAAGCTTAATGCTAGCGTATCGATTGATCATCCGAGACATTGGAGTAAATAGGTATAATAGGTCTCTCATCGTTTATGGACACGGAAACATTCGATTAGCGATACTTGGTAATTGTGATTGATAACTAGAACAGGTATATGCTTGGTCAAGATAATACATACGAATGGATCAATACAGTATAATCCCAGCTAACTTATATCTCTGTGATTTCAACCATTTCTTTACCATCACTATATTTTCTTACTTTTACATAAACAAACATCTTTAATCACTTTACTTAAAATTATATTAATTGTTGAACGGCATCGATATCGCACTAGTCCCTGTGGAGACGATAAAAATATACTTACTTTTGTACTTTCAACAAAAATCATTTAATTGAACAATCAAAACATTTTCATAACACAATCCATAAATCAAAATATTTTTCCCCAATTTCTCATGAAAACAAAATATGTTTCTATTTTTCAAAACCAAACCATTTTTCACACATCCATTTCTCTAAAAAGTCTTAAAACAACATCATTAACTCAAACACTAAACAATAAGTCATGTTCTAGATCAATTAGAATTTTTCATCAAACCCTAACTAAAATCTCTCATGAAATGATCATAAACTCATGGAAAGCATCGCAACTAAGCTTAATCACACTAGATAATCACTCATGAATCACTTCTAAGCAACAAGAATCCATCATGAACAATTTCTCACAAATTCCTCAAAAACCCTAGCTACTAACTTCATGAGAAGAGCATGGTTTTCAATCATGGAAAATCTATCTCTAAGCATGGATAAACACTAGCTATCATGGATCAATAATACCAAAAAGGAGAAATCAAAATCTCTACCCACTCATAATCAAAAGGCCCACGGCCAAGGAAGGAAAATATAGGGAGGAAGGTTTTCTTACCACTTTGCTTATGCCAAAAGCTTCACCAAGTTACAAGGATCAATTTCCATTCCAAGCTTTTCTCCTAATTCTTTCTAGATTTCTCTTAAGGTGAAGATGTGTGTTCTATCAACACTTAGAGAAAATAAAATGAAAGAAGAGGGAGGAGAAGAGTTCACGTGAGAGAGAAGAGAAAATGAATGGAAAAAGTCTCATGACTTGGTTCTTATCTTTCTCCAATTTAATTCCAAGCCATTTGATCAAATAGTCCAAAAGTTTCATTGAGCAAATCCTAGCCCTCCATTCATTTACTCACAACAATATAATAATAATATCCTAGATAAATATCTAGATATTTTCATGATCTTAGCTAACTCATCTCGCTCAATTCCCGCGTTCGCTCTTAAACAAGTCGTATCTCGCGTACCGACTAAAATTGCGAAAATAGAAAATCTACGAAATAAAAGTTCGTCATAAACCATTTCTAAAAATTATCGCTAAACTTGATTCTCTGACTGAAACTTTTATCCTAAGCTCTCAAAATTATTCTGAATCCATATTCCAACTCGCGTCGATATATAAAGTCTCTAATTAAAATTCGACGGAAAACGGAAATCGTAAATTTTCCAACAGCGGGTATAGTTTTCTACTCGTTTTTCCAAAAAGCGGAGAAAAACCAAAACTCGTAATTCTGACTTCGCAGAAATGTTCCCAGAGCCAAATGAAGACTATGAAACAAAAGTCTGTGCATTTCCAGCGCACGAGCACAAAACAGGCTCCAACTCAGCAAAATTCTATTATCGCGACAATACTCACAAAACCACTTAACCAAAAACCCTAATATTCTTAGCCATTACTTACTTTCCTCACACAAAAGGTACCGTGGAATTACGGGTCTTACACAGATCATTATTCTAGACTTCTCTATTGTGATGTCTGCCTCTATAATGGACCAATGACAATACGTATCAGATAATAGCTAACATGCCTCTATAATGGACCAATGAGAAAACATGTCAGAGAATACCTAACAGTATTTTCCTCCACTATTCCACTCTCTTACTTTTACTTAATGCTATGCTATTCTCTCATTACTCAGAAGCAAGCATCTACATCACTAACACTAATATTTGCCAAACCCTTATCACAGAATGTCTGATATCAAGAATATGGTGCATATTATTCAGCAGGCTGTGCAAGATTACAATAATACTGATAATTCGAACACTCTGCTGAATTTACAAGGTGCTAAGCTTTTCTCTTTTTATTAGTTTGCTGGTGTTTTGACATACATGCAATTTTCAGATTATTTTTTTTGCATTTTTGGTTTAATATTTCTCCATCCTTACTTGCTTACTTAAGTGATTAAATCTGTTGAATTTACATCTATATTGTTGCATTTTGTTGTTTTGGATGCATGTGTTCATGTGGACTCTGATATTGTTTAGCATGCATGTTTCAGTTGTTTGTGATATTTGATCGTGTATATGCTCATAAATTTCTGATTTTATACACTGTGGTGCTACAAATTGCTGATGAAATGAAAATTGTTGTTTATTGGTTGATCAAATAGTCATGATGGAATGATTGAATCTTAATTTGTTGTAGATATCCATCCCAATATCCAGTCCTGTGCCTTGATGACAAAAACATGTTTCCTCGAATTCGATCCAATGAATGTAAGTTAAAATTAATGTTTTTTTTTTGTTTAACAATATCCAGTTTGAAAAACTATTTAAATTTATGTGCAGCCTCGCGCAAAGTTGCCAGCATGTTTGACAAGGAATGTTGGCTCTTTCATTGGCAATTATGTGATATTGGAGGATCCAAACAAAAATCACATTCAAGTGTCTATAGAGAGAAAGAATGCAAAAATTTATCTCACTCGTGGCTGGGCTTTCTTGAGAAATTTCTATAGTATTGGTTTGGGCGGTTAGGTGACTCTCCTATATATAAATCCTTTTCTGTTTCAGCTGAAGGTTTGGAAAATTACTGGCAGTGAAGTAACCTATCCTAAGAAATCCCCTCCTTATAAACTAATGTTGCTTGAGCAGTCCTCCGAGGGCTCTTCCAGTGGGCCTGTGCCGTATTTTGTTGCTCCGAAAATATTTTGTCATGCAGTTGAAAAAGTATTGACTTCCACTAATGTGGAATTTGGTGTTTTGGTAAGTTTATTTTCATAATTTGTCTCTGATTGGATGTTTTTTTATCAAATACTAATCATCTGTCATGATCTACGACAGAAACTCTGTTGGGATGGATTTTGCGAGGCTGCCCTTCCTAAACAGAAGACGGAGTTAACACTATTGGATTGGTTCAGATATACATGGAAGTGTCGTTTAGAGCTTGAAGAGAATCCTCCCAAAACTTGCCAAATTGTTGGCCAATGGCGCAACATATGTAAGACGCGTAAGTTGATTGAGGGTGTCACTCTCAAACTTGGTGTGACAAAACCTTCGAATAACACCATCATACACTTGAAGATATCTCCTTTCATAGGGGTTCGTACAACTTTGATTGCACCTACCGTTTCCAGAGGCCATAAGGGTTTTTATCAAGCTGAGCAGTACTTTATGCTGTAGATATATCATCTTTGAATTTGTTGCTTTAAGTTGGTTTTTAGATGTGAATCAAATTTCATTGTAATGTTTGAACTTGATCTTTTTGCAATTGCAATATAGCCATGAATTATGCAATGGATACAATAGTACCAATACGTTAATATCCTAAAAATTGTTTCATGGTTTCTCATAATGGGTTTTAAATTCACATGCTCACCAATATTTCTTCTAAGATAAAAATCAAATTTATCCAACAGCACATATTACTATAACATAAATTGGGTCCAACTAAGTCTTCATTTTCCAACCTTCTGCATTCCTAATTTTCAATTCTCATCTTTCCTCTCTATAAAACCTAACCTCTCTCACATCTTTCCTCTCTAAGACCTAATCTCTCTGAACCCATCTCTCTCTGCCACCACTCTGCAATAGAAGACAATTACATTCATCCAGCAAGTTTTCTTACATGGCTTCTTCATCTTCTTTAAGGTCTGTATTCATCCTCACATTTCCTATTAATGAAATTCTCACTTCTATTGTTTGTTTCTTACAACTCTTTATTTTGGATTCAAATATGATGCATAGAGTCTTCCATTTCTTAATTGTGATTTCTAGGGTTTAGGGTTCACTCTCTTTCTAAGATTGTTACTGTCTTCCGTTCTTTTTTGCTTCATAGCTACTCTTTAGAAGCAACCATAAATGTGTTGTTTCATCTTAAACGGTCTCTATGTACATCAATAAAAATGTCTGCAAGTGGATATTACAGAGGCGGATAAAGAATTTAACTTGCATGTCTACTTACATAAATGCTCATCTTTGGTTGATTCTTATGTCCAGAAATCATTAATAACTGTCATTCTTCTCTCATTCGATTTGTATCTTGGGGTTCAATCAGTGTTAGTTCATCTGGGCTAAAAATAATTTGTGGTAGTTTAATGTTGCTTCGTTGTTAAGTCATTTGATGAATTGGTATAAGATGTTGGTCTCACTTTTACTGTTGCTAATTTAAGTATCTGTTTCATTTCCATAGAGATCCAGTTCCAACCAAAAACAGCAGATCATTTGAAACTTGCATTTATCCCGATCAGGTATTTCCATTTGAAGTACCACCCATTATATTTGAAATAGGTTTGAATTCAAAATAACTAATTCGCTTCATATGTCAACACAGCGGGAAATACAAATTTGTCCGGTATTCAGAAATGCTTGGATTCAATACCTCCGGGAAGATTTTTTTGGACGGCTCCTATATAAAGACAAAGAAGAAGTTGCAGTTGCTCTCTTCCTCTACAACAATTGTTGTTATATGACTGATGGAAGGATTGTCTCTAACAGACTTGGCTTCCAACAACCTACAAAAGTCATCTTGACTTATGAAGTTATTGATAATCGCTTCAGATTAACTGTCATAGCAAACAGGGGCGGAGCCCTTAATGGGCTGAACAGGGCCATGGCCCGCCCCAGTTTATTTTTTTTTTTCATTTTTATAGGTATGGTTTCATATATATATGTTTGCGCATATCATAATTACACGAGATGCTGCTGTGGCCGAGTGGTAGAGTGCTTTATCCAGTGTCTAAATTGTCCTGGGTTCAACTCCCTTAGGCTGCACTTTTTACTTTTTATTAAATTTTTTCAATTTTGGCTGCACTTTTTACTTTTTATTAATTTTTTTTCAATTTTAAAGATAGTTTTCTTTAAAGGTAGTTCTCCTTAACTTTAGTTTTCCTCAATAACATATTAAATTATTAGTTTTCCTTATATTATTTTAGTTTTCCTTAAATTTTATATAATTATCTATAAATATAGTTTTCCTTAAATTGTATACATTTTTAACTCCTAAAGAAAAAAAAAATTAGCACCGTTGCGGCCCCCCCCCCAACTAATTGGTCTAGCTGCGCCACTGATAGCAAATGAAACGTTTGACGATGATATAATTGCTCCAGGCTCAGGAAGATCTTATCAATCTCCAATCCTACTGGATAGTGAATCAGATGACGATGATCCAGTCTTTGCACCAAGTAACCGTGTGTGGCATGCCAATGGCTGTGTTTTACCTGGATTTAAGAATGACTGTGTATTTAGCTGGGAACTTCCTATCACTAAAGCTTATGCACGCTCAGTCAATGATCAAGTTTTGGTGAGTGCTTAATATTCTACTTCATACACTTTGTCTGTTCTGATGCATGTATTTATGATTGTTTTGTTTTTCATGTGACAGTACATTCCGCAGAATTCTTTCAAGCACGTTCTTATGAATAAGAATAGCATCACAGTCAGAACACGGCATATCGGAGATGGAATTAAATGGGATCTCATCACCTATGAAAGGAAAACAGGCAAGAAAGAGATGTATGCAAGCAAAGGTTGGTTTGAATTTGTAAGAGCTAACAACCTTAAGGTGGGAGATAAGTTGCAGTTTCAAATTTGCAATCCACCTGATGTTTTGGTTGTGGAAATTGTTCGACGACGCACCATTTCGTAATCTTCTATGATTAAGGATTTTATTTGTTTGCTTGCAACATTGTTAACATAGCTTTTAACTTTAAATCTGGTCCAAGAAGCAAACATCTAGAAAAGAAGGGATCATAGATTTAGGTGGTGAGGTTTTACCATCGTGCTTAGTTTCATTTGTGCTTATGTTCTTTATCTGGTTTGCAATCTTAGCATATAACTATGGATACATTTGGAATGACTTGATAGATTCTATCTTGAAAATTTGGATTGATTTGTTTTGATTGTTATAGAAGGTTTTGTCAATGCAAGGAATGATGCATCTGTCACGTTTCTTGAATTTCTATAATTATTTCATGCACTTGCTTTTATGAGATGTAAGATTAATGTTGATATCATGAGAATTGATTTTCTACTTTGTAAGCTTGAGTATTAGTTATGTTCATTTTTTCTATCTTTCACAATTAGTGTGTTTTGGAACAATTTATGCTTTTGTAGAACATTATGTTTTCGTTTGATTGATATATTTGCACTTAAGAATATTGTTTCGTATCATTGTTACATCATAATTGTCTTGGCAAAATTAGCATGCCTTATTTGCATGGTTCCTGTTTGTATTTATTTTATTTTTTTCGTAATGAAGTTTGGTTAGAGTGAAAATCAACATATATATAATGATTAGTCTTGATTGAGACTATATAACTTTTATAGGTGGTTTGGAGTTTTTCTTCATTTTTCTTATTTTTTGAATTGTTATGATAAAGACTAATGGCAATACATTTGTTCGTCATGGATTTCTCAACTAATTGTTAAAAAATCAATCCGGGTCTGTAGTTTTGATAGCATGCAGATTGGAGCAAATTGAAGTTGTGAAATCTACTATCAATTCTTCTCATATGTGGACATCATGTGAATTCTATTATGTAATAATATTAATACTTTGTAGTGACTATTTTATATTTCAATATATTTATATTTTTTATTTGCAATTATAATTATAAGAGTTTAAGTCGTATAACTATCAATCACTTATAAATCATCTTTTTATCAATGATAGTTTGTTGTATTTTATGATTGTCTTTTGTCTTTCTCTTATTCAAAAATATCGACCATGATTGGCATCGACCTGTCGTTCCATCGAACCCGTGCAACGCACGGGTGGCCGACTAGTAATTTTTAATTTTAACCAATTGATTTTCTTGTAAAAAAATAAACTATTAAATTTTCCATGCCCACCATTTCTAACTATGGACCATCATCAATTATTATTTTTTTTTCTTCCATTTTTTTAATCTTCTTCCTTCCATTTTTCTTCGTCTTCTTCATAAATTCATCAATCAAACCCATTATTTCAACCAAACTTAGAAAAAAGTTTTGAAAATGAGAGTGATTAGTGGCAACGAAAGTTTAAAAGTTTTTGAAATGGAAATTATTTCTAAGTTTTGCAAATTGAGATTTGAGATAGAGAAGAAGCAGCAACTTCTGCCAGTGATAGATAAGTGAATAGGAGAGCGATTAATGTCATTGCTTTGAGATATCGAGTTTAAGTGTTTGAAAATTTGGAAATTTTGGAGATTTTGCTTGAAAATTTGGGGTTTTGGGAGATGCTAAAAACTTGCACTTTTGAAATTTTTTTCTAAGTTTGTCTAAATTGTTTGAAGTTATGGGTTTGATTGACGAGTTTAAGAAAAATATGATGAAGAAGAAGAGAAATGAAAAAGATTTGAACTTCAATTCCTCCACCTATATTTGGACAAGGCCAGATCTTGTTTATTAGTTAAATAAATAAAAGTTTCGGTTTCATAATAATAAACTGGGTAAATATGTCTTTATCCTCTGTAAAATAGGCATATGTTTTTTTTAACCTCCTGCAAAAAAAATATAGATTATCTCCTTGTAATTTTTTTATTTTTTTAAATTTACCTCCCTGTAAATATATTTTTTCGATTATCCCTTATAATGTTTTTTTCTTCATATAAGTGATGACTTGAATTTGGGTGAACCAAAATTCCTTGGCTAACAGGGGGCAAAATGATAAAATTTTAAGCCTAAAGGGATAAATAAATAAAAAAAATATTACAAGAGGATAATCCAAAAAAAAAATTTTTTAGGAAGTAAAATAAAACACATCCATATTTTTTAGGATTGTATGCTTAGATAACATAGGCGGCTAGCTTCTTTTTCTTCTCTTGATTGTATTTTTTCTTACTGTTTTGGCCATTTAGTGTTTGTGCCACTGTTTGTTGGTATTGTGTTCCTCCTGGGATTGTATTGTACCTTTTTGGAATATTTGGTACTTCTTGTGCCATTTATTACCTTTAATAATATTAGCCTTTCAAAAAAAAAAGATAAGGGTAAATGTCCATTTAACTTAATAAATTTAAACAATTGATGCATGCAATATAACCGAGAAAACAAAGACTTTATTTTCAATGTAAATAAATGACAAATTGTTTTTATTTTGTTTAAAGTCCAACAACATTTAAATATAAGTTAGTCAAAATCCTTCTTTATTTTTTCTTTCTAAATTCTCATAAAAAATAGGGTAAATCAAAACAAGCGACGCGGTATGACCAGGAAAACAACTGGGTTTTTATTTTTGGATTAAAAGTCCAACAATGTTTAACTATAAGTTAGTCAAAAGTCCAAATTCATTGATTTCTTTTATTTCTTCACATATTTTTAACTACAACTTCTCCATTTATATTTGGGCAATGTCGAATCTCTTCACATATTTAGATAGGTGCAAACAAAACTTTATTACCAATATTAAAGAAAATGACTAATAGATTTTCTATTTTGTATAAAATGTCCAACAACATTTAAATATATGTTAGTCAAAATTTAAATCAGTGCATGGGAGTATTATTCAAAACCCGACTCAAACATTTAAATAATGACAAAATTTAAATTAAGGAGATAAGTTTTAAATATTTTAGATTAGATAAATTACAAAATTATCTTTGTGACATAATCATATATATTTTTAAAAATTAATTACTAATTTTCTTTTTTATTTTTAAAATTTTTCATTTTAAAATTTAAATTATATTTTATAACATAAATCTGTAAATTAATTTTTTATCTATCCTATTGGTTTTTATCCGGATTCAAATTCAAGATAATAATTTTAAATATAAAGACATGATACGACAATTTTTTAGTAACACACTAAACCAACCCTTAACATATAAAACAAACTTCTTTTTTTAAATATTTTTCTGCTTGACTTTCATGAAACAGTAGTTCCTCTTCCAGACATCCAACATATTTACCGAGCTTATGTTTTGGGAAATGGATCCTCTCAATCAACTCTTCTCTCAATCTCTCTCAACAATACATCATATTCTTTGTACTTAATCTGATGGTGAGAAAATAAAATACAACTATTACAAGAAAAACACTTTAATATAAACTCTAAAAGGAAAAAATCTTTGCCATAAATTTGTGTGATTCAATTTATTTTTTGCAATTTACATTAGTTAATGAGCAAATTGACATTTTATTTAATTATTCTTCTCAAAATCATCACCAACGATTTCATCTCACAAATTAGAACATGTTCAATATAATTTGCTTGCATTTGCTCCCATTTGTTATGAGTTTTTTATTTTAAATATCCAATCAATAAGTAATAGTTGGTGAATGGTGATTTTGCTTTGTATTAATTTTTTAATTTGTTATTATTTGTTGGTAATGACACGCAAATTTTTTCGTCTCAAATTTCTTCAATTTCATATATAACAACACTTTTTTTTTGGAACATCATAACAACACTTTTTTTCAGCATGAATGGTAATTGTGTTTTAATAAACTTTCCTTATTTAATTTTTGTCAAACTTTATTTGTTTTTTTTTTAACTGCAATAATTTTATTAAACCACCACTCTAAAAACAAGGAGTATTTAGAGGGGGATGAGCATCACAAAATGTGATGAAAATACACCAAAGTCAAGAACAGAGAAACAAAGCAGGTACAAAGAAAACATAACAAAACCACCTAATAGCAAGCCTACACACGACAAAGACTAGCAACACGCGGCCAACAACAAGACAGAACCAAAACACAACGCCGACGGCTTCCACAAGGAAGAAGAAACACCAGTCACCTGACGAAACATTCAAACGGGCACCACTGCCACTCGTACAACAGACAAGGATGCTTAGCCACTCGACCCACAAACCACTTCCAGGATTGAAACTTCACATGGTCAATCAAGTCTTCAATCACCACATCCTTGTTCTTGAAAATACAATCATTCCTGAACTTCCATATTGACCAGACATATGAGTTCCAAATTAACGATAAACACATCTTACCTTTCCTTCCTTTACCGAATTCACCAAGAATAACAAACGACGAAATCAAATCGGGAGGAACCATGACAATTAAGCCTAGCCATTTCATAATAGCGTACCACACCGATGCCGTCTTCGCACAATGGAGGAACAAGTGAGTTGCAGTTTCCTCAGCCAGACCACACATGACACAGCTCCCATTTTGTTGTTGGATAATTCTCCGCCTCCTTAGATTATCTTTTGTCTGGATTCTGTTCAACACCAACTGCCAGGAGAACACACATACTTTCGACGGCACACCACCCTTCCATAAACAAGAGAAAACGATCGACGCGTCCCGATCTAAAACTCGTTGGACCCTAAATTGTCTTAGCAGCAAATAATAGCAACTTTTTACTGTAAAGCCTTCGGCTTTGTCATCCTTCCACAACCAATTATCATCCCCCTGTACTGGATTAAAAACGGCAACCGTCTCACTGAACTCTTGAAACAGAGGGATTTCCCATACGAAAAAATTCCGACGCCAGGTAAAAACCCATCTCCACCTTCCATCCTCCCAACTGCCCAAGGAAGAAACAGTAGCACTATGTTGATTAGAGATATTAAAAATTCTAGGAAATCTATCTTTCAAGGAGATTGCACCAATCCATATATCACTCCAAAACACTGTACGAGCACCGTTCCGGACACATCTCTCCACTGCTTCTCCAAACCACCTAGGATTAGAATCCAAGGAGCAAATATCCCTCCACCAATGAGAGGCCGAACGGGAGATTTGGACTTCGCCCAGATTTCCATTGCCCACAATACCCTCCCCATACTTTGCCTTGATTACATCCTTCCAAACTTCACTGTCGTGAGACAATAATTTCCATCTCCACTTTGCCAACAAACTTAAATTCATTAAGCGGAGGTCTCGAACTCCCAATCCCGCTTGACTCTTGGGTTTGCACACTTCCTCCCATTTAACCCAACACGTTTTATTCGTCTTAGAGAGACCCCCCCAAAGGAACCTTCTTTGAATCTTCACCGCCTCTTTCCATACTTTGGTTGGCATCTTCATATAGGACAAGAAAAACACCGGAATCGCACTTAGAACCGCATTAATCAACACAATACGGCCACCCATACTTATATATTTATTACCCCACGCACCAAGTCTACCTTTCATGGCATTGAGCATTGGTTCCCAAGTTGAGAGACTACGCGGGTTAGCACCAACCGGCAATCCTAAATATTTAAAGGGAATGGAGCCCCTTCGGCAATTTAGGAAATGCGTTGCCATAATCAAAAAGTCTTCCTCCACATTAACACCGATTAAACAACTTTTCCAAAAGTTAACTTTCAACCCCGAGATCAACTCAAAGCCTCTTAAGATAGCCTTAAGCGTCTACAAATTCTCAATACTAGCCTCCCCAATGCATAGAGTATCATCGGCATATTGCAACATGGACACCGGCATACCTTCCCTACCCAAAAGAAAAGGTTGAAATCTATTCAATTCCACGGCTCTTCTCATTAGCACACCTAGACCTTCCGCCACCAAAAGAAAAAGAAGCGGCGCTAATGGATCCCCTTGCTTGAGACCACGTTTGATATTAATCTCCATAGTTGGACTACCATTAACCAACACCGACATACTACCCGCACACACACAAGACCGCATCCACGCCCTCCACTTGTCACAAAAACCAAAGTTACACAACATATGATCAAGAAATCCACAATCGACGGAGTCATACGCTTTTTCAAAGTCCACTTTCAAGATTAGGCATTGCTTAGAATTCTTTTTCGCCGAGTCAATCACTTCATTCACAACCACTACTCCATCCACCAATTGGCGTCCTTTTAGGAAAGCCGATTGGGTCTTCGAGATAATAGGATCCAAAACCAAGGCAAGACGTGCCGCCAACACTTTAGCTAAGAGTTTGTAAATACATCCAAGGAGAGAAATAGGTCTAAAATCCCCTAAGCATTGGGGAGATTTAACCTTCGGCACAAGAGTGATAAAATAAGACATAAGACATTGGGGGATACACTCATTCCCATGAAATTGGTCAAAGAGGATACGAATATCATATTTCAACAAACGCCAAAACTCTTTGACGAACATAAAATTGAATCCATCCGGCCCCGGACTTTTGGACCCATCAATAGATTTAACCACAGCTTCAATCTCTTCCCCCCCAAAAATTTTCCTCAACATCAAGTTATCATCCTCCGTAATCCGAGTAAAAACCACCCCCTCAAAAACAGGTCTATGCCAAACCACATTATCAAAATGTAATTTAAAAAACTCTACCACCGCACTTCTAACTTCAACTGGCCCTTCCCTCCAACCAAGAGGCGTACGAAGAGCAATAATATTATTACTCTTTTGCCTAGCATTAATACAAACATGGAAATAACGAGAGTTAGAATCACCTTCTTTCATCCACCTAGACCGGGATCTTTGGACAATGGAAGCATCTATACTCTTGAGAAGGACCCAAAGATCATCAAAAAGAATTCTACGGCTTGCCACTTCATCACTAGTAATGCCCACATCTTCACTTTTTAGGTCAATAGCAAGAATCTTTTCAATAAGATGCTTCTTTTTCACCTCCGCATTACTAAAAACCTCGGCATTCCATTCTTTGATTTTAGCCTTAAGGCCCTTAAGCCTATCTTTAAGAACAAAACCCATCCAACCGGACAAAGTTTGCTCTCCCCACGCCTCTTCAACCACCTTTTTAAAAGCTTTGTGATGAAACCAATAGTTATTGAACCGGAACGGTTTAGGACCCCAATCCAAAGAACTATAACGGACCACCAATGGACAATGATCGGACACATCCCTATTAAGGACCCAAACCTTCGGGTTTGTCCATTTCAACATCCAACCTTCCGACAAAAGCACTCTATCCAACCTACTCATCGCCACCCCATTTGGATGGACCCAAGTAAATCGTCTCCCAAGCAACGGCAAATCATACAATTCCAACCCTTCCAAAAATGAATCAAATTCATTAATTTCTCTAGATTGACTTTGTAGCTCCATGGAACGAGAGCTCCTTCTTTCCCCCCTCTCCCTAATGGCATTGAAGTCTCCCACCACGCACCAATTTTCACCACCAAACCCTCTCTTTGACATAAGGATCTCCCTCCAAAGACTCCTCTTATCGGCCAAATTGCATTTGGAATAAACATTTAGGATATAACATCGAGATTGGTCTTCCACCACATCCAAGCAAACACCAACAAAACCACAGCCGGTAAAAGAAAAGACTAAAGAGAAAAGGGATTTTTTCCAAACGGATAAAATACCTCCACTATTTCCCACCGAAGGAAGAAGAATCCAGTCACAATCATTCCCTCCCCACAGCGCCTGAACAAGGTACTGATCAGCCACCTCAAGTTTAGTCTCCTGCAGGGCCAAGAAGTCCACCTTTTCGCCACACACCAACTCCCTAATCTTCCTCTTCTTAACCCGGCTGCCCAACCCTCTAATATTCATAGACAACACAATCATTGATAACCCCTACTTCTCTCCCATTCAATCTTCTCTGTCCTATCCCTTACTTCCAGACCCATCATTCTTCCCACATCCTCCTCCTCACCTCCATTGAATTTCACTCCCAATTCAACATTAATATTGATTAATTTTTTTGCCTCTGCTACTTCCCTTGTCATAGGTATATCATCTTCACTCTCTTGACTCTTGGCACTCTTATATTCTTCTTCAATAAAACCACCACCTTCCAACAAATTCTCCACTCCAGACCCATCCCTTCTTGAGAGGCGAGACACCCCTCCTTCAAATGGCAAAACAACTTCTAGATCAAACCCCTCCGAATGATGAAAATTAGGAACCGGTTGAATTGTGTCTTCTTCACTGCAGTAATTACTATCATCTCTCCCCTCATCCAGACTTTGAGTGTTATCTGATGAATCAATTTCTTCAGTTACAGATTGTTTATCATTCCTTCTATTTTTCTTTTTCTTCAAAGCCTTCCTCTTTTTTGCTTCCTTTAAACCACCTGGGAGCTTTCTTAACATATTAAAGGGAAGATTGTTAAGATTCAATTTGGACCTAGTTTTTTTATTTACTCCTGTAGGACGGTGAACTGATGCTTCATTTAACACTGCAACCTCCATTTCTCGGACAGCACTAACCCCGTACGATTCAATAGAATCGGAAACTTTATTTGTTTTAAAGCATTTTGTTACAATGTGTTTTTTATAATATGTGTGTTTTTAATTTCCACCACTAGATTTCATATAATGGCTAAGATTTAATGTTGAGAGAGATTGAGATAGAAAGTGATTGAGAGGATCCAAATCCTATGTTTTGTGTGTATAAATATAACTTGCTGCATTTATCTATTTCTATTTATATACACAATTATGTAACACAACTACTATTTATATCTATATAGATAAACACCGGAAGCCCCTAATATGGACCTCAATTTAAAGGTTCCATCGACGGACCTCAACAAGTTACTTACTATAACAGGTTACCATTATGAAGGGTACCAATATGTGGGACCCTAGTAGAAAAAACCCATCTTTTTCAAAAACTCAAACAATTTGTAACCATAATTTATAAACTTGCAAACTCAAAAAACTCCTGAAAGTTGCAGACTCTGAAATTTATAAACTTCTTATCATGAACTTTGTGAAGATAAAATTATGTGAATTTTTTACCAAATTGTCCTTGTTTTGAACAAAATTTCCCACAATATCCCCCTTTTAAAAAAAATTCCCAACCTACCCCCCAATACCCCCCATTACCCTCCCTCTAGGACACCTCGCCGGACACAATGGCCCACCTTGCAGGTGGAGCCATTGTCAATGGCGCCATCTGACTAGGCATGGAGCCATTCAGAGTGGCGCCACCTGCATGTGCTGGACAGCGTCAGCTGCTGTCCCCTGCATGCCAGCATTGCTTTTTTACTTTTTTTTTTTTTTTTCGTTTTTTATATTATTATTTTTTTTTATTCAACTATCAACTTTTTTTATAAATACCACACTCTATACTTTCATTTTTAACTCACAAACTTTATATTTTTTCATCTCTCTGTTTTTTTCACCCTCTATTTATTTTATCACAAATGCCAATAAATAAATTTATTTTAAGATATAAATTTTATAATAAAAGAAAATTAAATAACAACAAATAAATATATTATATATTAATTTTTTTTAAATTACAATTGTGACTAAATAACCAAAATCTCAACAGCCACAAAGTAATAAAAACACGCATGAAAAAAAATTACATAAACTAGTGGGAAGCAGAGGGTCCTCCAGCATTAGGACAATTGCTAGAGTTATGTCCCGGCATCTTACATAACCCACATGACCACTCTCGTTTGCCAAAGTCGTCCATTTCAGTTCTAATGCGGTTCTTTTTTGGACGTCCTTTTTCTGTTCTTTTTAGACTGGAGCGGGCCACAACCCTGTCACCCTCATACGTTGGCCACAAACTTTTGCTTGGAATCACTGGAAAGGGATTTTCGTACACATTGTATACACTTGCAGCTGTGTAGACATGATGAATATAGTCTTGATAGGGAATGCGACCTTTAGAACATGCAGCAATAGCATGCGAACAAGGCAAATGTAAAGCTTGAAACTTTCCACAGTTGCACGATTTTTGGACCAAGTCTAATGCGAAATGATCTATTGGTCGACCTTCATGTGGATCCTCAGTTTCTTTCACTGAGGACGTCAAACGCTGCCTATCAAATTCAGTGACTATGTGTGTGTTAGCCTTTTCCAATGCATCTACTATCCTCTTTTGGCAGGCTTCAGAATATCCTTGACGAGAGTTTACAACGGCTGCTGCTTGCTTTGCCCGTCTTCCAAATAGTTCCGCACACTTGTAAAATGTTTGTTGGACCAAAGATGTGATGGGTTGGTTGCGAATATTCTTGAACACCGAGTTCATTGACTCCGCAAGATTGCTTGTCATGTGACCCCATCGACAACCTCCATCATATGCTTGTGTCCATTTTTCTTTGCGGATGTTGTCAAGCCACCTTAAAGCCTCTGGATTTTCCCCAGCAATTTGTTTCCGCCAGTATTTGTACGTAGAGGTACTTGGTGCATACCCTATATTCAAAACGATGAATATGTTAGTCAGCTAAATATGTTATGGAGAACATAGTAGAAAAGTTTTCATAATTTTAGAAATTTACCCATATTAACAGCATATCTCCGAAGTTGTTTTCCTTTGAACTTCCTTGAGAAGTTCTGTGCAATGTGGCGAATGCAGTACACATGGGAGGAAGGAGGATCATGCCAACCATTTGCAGGATTTTCATAAGCACCTTTAATTGCGGCGTGCCTATCTGAAATCATGCATATGCCTTCTTGTGGACATACATGCTCTCTCAAATTTTTGAGAAAAAAATTCCAAGCGTCCAAAGTCTCCCCTTCCACTATTGCAAAAGCGACTGGAAATATATGACTATTTCCATCTTGAGCGACAGCTAGCAGCAACGTCCCTTTAAACTTTCCAGTCAAGAAAGTTCCATCTACTTGCACAAGTGGCTTGCAGTGTGCAAAACCATCAATGCATGGCTTAAAAGCCCAAAAGACACGCTCAAAGAAAACTTCACCATGGAGGGGTGTTGGACTTACCTCCATTCGGTAAATGGTTCCTGGGACCCATTTGTCCAAAACCATCAAGAACTGTGGAAGATCGTTGAATGATTGCACCCAATTTCCATAAATTGCTTCAATGGCCTTGTTTTTTGCATGCCAGGCTTTCTTATACGAGATTGTACAGTTGTATATTTCTCTGATGTGAGCAATTATAACAGCAGGTGTGATGGATAAGTTATCTCGCATAAGTGGCATAATGCTTTCTGCTATCATTTTAGCGTCAAGGTTGCGGTGATCTTGTGTCATACCAGCAGATATGCAAGTGTGGTTATGAGTTATAGTGACAATCTTCCAAAGTTCAGTTTTCTTGCTGTGTGACGCTCTCAGCCTAAACTTACATTGTGGTTGACTGCATTTAATGACGTACCTTTCGAGATCAGATTTTTCAGTGTGACACTGTATTGAGTGTTTGATGTGATAATTTTTTATCGCATGTTTACAATCATTTTTGGTGTAAAATGTCACCCCCTCAGCTATCTCTGCATCCACTGGGAGTGGCTGATTTTCATACAGTAAAACACTTGACGGTTCATCAACAAGATCTTCGTCCAACTCTCGCATGGAGCCTGGTGGATTGAAGGCATCGTCATCGTTGTCGTCGTTAATTCCTTCCAAATCTGCATCCCCCTCGATTTCATCACTAAGGGATTCACCTTCGTGAAGTGGCACAACGTTTGTATGTTCATCATGAGTATGTGCACTTGTGGACGTTGACGGGAATGTAAGTAGTGACACCGTCTCTTGGAGTGGTGCATTTGTAGGCCATGGTGAATGTTGTTGAGGAAGCGATGTGTTTGCGTATGACCATGGTTGCCAATCTGAGTGCGTCGATGGGGAATTTAAATCAAAAGACGGATATGGTTGATGAAGTGGAATTTGTTGGGAGTAATGAAAAGAATTTTCTTGGGGGTCAAAAGGAGTCCAATGTTGAAATAGTTGTGATGTATCTTGTGATGTTTCTTGGGGCTCAATATATGTTGCATCTTGGGATGGCTCAATATATGTTGCATCTTGGTAGGGCTCAATATATGTTGCAGTTTGGTGTGGCTCAATATGTGGGGTAGATGAATGTAAACTTTCAAAAGTGACATACAGTTCGATTGTTTTAAGATCAAAAGCCGCATGAATGTCAAACATACATTTAACATCTTCATCGTCTCTAATAATTACCTCTTCAAAATAAGAACTGCCATCTGGTCTAAGCATTGGGTGCCGATATAAAATTTCGGAAATCCCTCCATTGACCCGCACTTTTTGTGCTATTCTTTCCTTAAAACGGGTGAAATTACTTTTTGTACTCATTTGAATACATCTTTTTGTATCGCTTTGAAATTCCACTCCCATAGCATTTCTAACACGTTCTCCATTATAATAAACTATAACAGATACATTTGTCGGTGCCATATTGATGAAAGTATGTTTGTCAATTTTTTTTTAAAAACTTGTGTGTTGTATGTGTTAAGCTTTTGCAGTGTCGTGAATGTTTAAGGCAGATGGAGCAAATATATGTAACATTTTCGTGTGCCACAGGGGGGAGCAACTGACTGTGTTGTTTTTTACTTTTGCAGTTGGCTCCATTGGCAGTGGCGCCATGCTATAGCATGTGGAGCCAGTTGCAGTGGCGCCATACCACTGTATACATGCAGGCCGACATTTGACATATGGAGCCATTGGCAGTGGCGCCATTACTTAGGGTATGGAGCCATTGGCAATGGCGCCATGCACATGCATGTGTCATTTTTTTTGCTGCATTAAGTAGCTGTTTGACTATAAATAGAGGTATTGTGTGTACCATTCTAAACATCCATTCATTTCTTTCCCTTAAAATTTCTGTTTTCATTCAATTACATATAATATATTGTGATGTTTTTGGCCGCATATTCTATCGTCGTCTAATCATACAGATTTTATAGATATTGTTTTTACAGTGTTAATAAAATCTGTATATTAGTCGACGAAAGACATTTTGTGTCCTAATTAAATCTGTATATGAGTATTTTTTTTTTCTTCCTGAAATCTGTATGATTAGACGAAACAGTTAAGTCCAGCTGAGAGGCATGGCTAATCACAGTTGACAAAACTATGTCACGTTTGCAATAAAGCTGGTTACTCTTATCCATCTTGTCCAATTACACAATGAGATTATTGGACATGTCATTTATTGAAATCTGTATGATTAGACGAAAGCGTTTCTCCGCACTTGGAACTTTAGCGGACACAAATGGAACTTTCACATGCAGTACTGAAGAGGAAAGGGCAGACTATATCTGTTATGTGGGTTTCCGTTCTATATATTTGTTATTCGCAGAAGTGCAATCCTGATATTAAAATAAGCCGAAGTGGAGACAAAGTATCTTACTAGTTTAAATATCAAAATTATATATGTAATTTTTTTGGTGTAATGTTTAATGAAAAATTCGTAATTGAATTATGTTGACTTTTAAATATCAAAATTCGTAAATATGTAAGATGATTTATATAAAGTTTTCGAAATAAAAGTTGTAGTATTTTATGCCATGATTCTAACGAGATAAATTTCACGCATTTTGGTTTCACGAGGACCAAGTTACGAATGTTCAAAGTACCCATAAAAAACAGATTTTTCGTATTTTTTAGTTAACCAAGGTTTTTCAAGTAGATTTTTCGTAAATATGTAAGATGATTTAGATAAAGTTTTCGAAATAAAAGTTGTAGTATTTTATGCCATGATTCTAACGAGATAAATTTCACGCATTTTGGTTTCACGAAGACCAAGTTACGAATGTTCAAAGTACCCATCAAAAACAGATTTTTCGTATTTTTTAGTTAACCAAGGTTTTTCAAGTTGGCGCCATCTGACAGTCAAAGTTTATGGGAATCACGCGTGTCGGCATGGAGCCATAGGCAGTGGCGCAATGGCCTGATGTATGGCTCCAATGGCAGTGGCGCCATCTGACAGCATGTGATAAATCAGATTGTCAATTTATTTCTTCTGTTGTAGAGCATGCATACATTGATGATCATGTACGGGAAATGTTTGGAAATTTTTTAAAATATCAAGCCTTTACCGGACCGATTGAGTTGAATGTAAAATTTCTTCGATCAACAGACGAAATATTAGAACTCTGTCAAACACCGACTTATGATAATTTTATGTAATAATTTTAATTTAAATATTTATCTTTTTATGTAATCGATGATTGTATGTTAACAAGAATTTAAAGTTATGTTGAATTGTCTCTTGCTAGTTGATCTATTGTGTTAGTTCCAAACACTCTTACACATTAATTCTCATGCACCTCCATATCCCTCTATCCCCATACTACTATAAATATATGGTGTAACTTAACAATTTTTTCCACACTCAAACTACTACTTCCTACTATCTCCAATCTCTTCAACAAATTTCTTCGCAATTACTTCCATATTCACTATATTCCTTGACTAATACTTCCAAATTTCTTCACAAAATGTCTCGTTTCTTCAATCAAGTTAAAAATATGGCATCAAAATATAAGGTAAGTAACACATAATTTTTAAATGAAATGTTTAAATGATATCTTTAAATTTTTAAAAATGTCTCGTTTTTGTTATATTATTTATATTTATATTTTATTATATTTTATTTTCGTGTTTTTTAACACATATTTAATTAAAAGTGATTATTATATTTTTATTTTCGTTTTATTTTATTTATTTAGTTAAAAAAAATATTTTATTTGATTTTCGTTTTTTTAACACATATTAAAAAAGATTATTATATTTTTATTTTCGTTTTATTTTATTTATTTAGTTAAAAAAATATTTTATTTTATTTTCGTTTTTTTAACACATATTAAAAATGATTATTTTATTTTCGTTTTATTATTCATCTTGGTAGTTAAAAAAAATTAATTGATATATATTTAATTGACTGAGTATTAATTTTGTCTCCTATTTGATTGTTTAATATACAGGACAACGTAAACGACAAGCCTAACAGATCGCGATGTCACTCCCAATTTAAAGCACCACATCCTGCTATAGCACCACTCTTGCGTGAATGTGGTTTTGAAGGAGTAGCCAACTTGCGTGGGTGTCAAACAGATACCCACTTAGCTACAGCTATGGCACTGAGATGGAATACCAATACACATACATTTAACTTACCAAGCGGGGAGGCCACAATTACTCTCCAAGATGTCTCAATGTTACTTGATCTTAGTATTTCTGGACGCCCGGTTGTTGGTAACAGCAATATTGGATACGAATATATTCCACGATTGTTTGGAGTCGAATGTCCACCCAAAATTCATGGATTATGTGTTGGACTAACATGGGTAGAATCGTTGTTTGATAAAATGCCAGATAACCCGACGCAAGAAGAACTGTTGCAACAATTACGGATATATATATTTTATTTATTTGGGAAAATATTATTTCCCGACAAATCTGGTCATCGTGTACATACGATGTATCTTCCACTATTGGAAGATATATCAACAATAAAAAGTTATAGTTGGGGTTCAGCTGTATTGGCAAGCTTGTACAGAGGTTTGTGTGATGTCCAAAATTCTAAGGAGAAAAAACCAGCTATTCCTGGATGCACGCTACTTCTCCATGCATGGGCACGTTCTCGTATTGTTCACGCTCAACGTCATAGAGATGTACCAATAATAGCACGCCCATTGGCACTTGTGTACGTATATTCAAATTATTTTATTCATAATTAATATTAATATTTATATTTATTATTACTATTAATTGTGATTGAAAAAATTTATTTCAGCTACATTGCTCCGGGGACAAGCTATGAAGGTGATGTAGCGCATAATTTAAAGGCTGCTATAGCGTACATCGATCGCATGACTCCTGCAGATGTAATATTTACTCTCTCTCCTCAATACTGTATTTTTTACCTAAATGCATATATTCAGAAAATATTAAAATAATTTTTTTTTTACCGATTGACAGTTTATTTGGACTCCTTACGAACATCGCGAATGCCTATATCCAGAAGACACTGCAACTTGGTCATCAAGCACGTATCTCCTGAATTTTTATATTTGTGAATACCATTCGGCTAATAGAGTCCCACGCCAGTTTGGAATTTCACTACCGGTGTCGCAGCAAGCACAAATGATGACTCGTTACCATAAATTTACCTTGCGGAGTGCTGGTTTTCATGATTGGGCCATAGAATTTCAGGAGGAATGTTCGCATTGGGATAACCGCCATCTCTATATTCTACGGGGAGAACAACTTGTTGCCGATGAACCTGTGTTCCCAGCCGATTATCTTGATCAATACAGAAGAAATTACATGCCATATCTGTCTGGAGATTATTTCTTGAACGACCCGCGCCCACAACCATATCCAGAACCAGATTTTACCGGCGCACAATTTTCATCCCAACACCAACCTTCACCCCAACATCAACATTCACCCCAACATCAACCTTCCCCACAACATTACAGCGAACAACCACAACCACATACCCCTCTTCCAGAGCTATCATTATACACCAACCCAGACCAACCATCGTATACACCACAACAACCAGATATCTACATCCCACAACCACCACCATTTACCCAATCCCAAACATTTAATGAATCAGATTTTTTTACCCCCTTCTCACAAACGCGTCATTTTTTCAACTTCGACTCACCCGGAACTCAGCGTTTTAATGAACATTACGCACACATCCAGGACACAACTCCCTACCAACCCACACAACCCCAACCAACCCAAGAAATCTCCCAAGAAATATTCAACACACTTTTGAATTCAGACTGGGCTACTTATGGTCGTGTGTTGACGGATGGTCTTGGTGGTCAAGGTTCGTCATCGGCTGCGGTTCAATTTAATCCACCGACACGAGTGCATAATTTTATGGACTTGGATGTGACTCGACCTCAACAGGAGGACGAGAATCAACAACAATATGGACGAGGACATCGGCAAGGTTTTCCACCGGAGTGTGGCACTGGTTCACATATAGTTAGACATGGTGATGGTCATCAGCGGCATTAGTCACAATTGTAATTTAAAAAAAATTAATATATAATATATTTATTTGTTGTTATTTAATTTTCTTTTATTATAAAATTTATATCTTAAAATAAATTTATTTATTGGCATTTGTGATAAAATAAATAGAGGGTGAAAAAAACAGAGAGATGAAAAAATATAAAGTTTGTGAGTTAAAAATGAAAGTATAGAGTGTGGTATTTATAAAAAAAGTTGATAGTTGAATAAAAAAAAATAATAATATAAAAAACGAAAAAAAAAAAAAAGTAAAAAAGCAATGCTGGCATGCAGGGGACAGCAGCTGACGCTGTCCAGCACATGCAGGTGGCGCCACTCTGAATGGCTCCATGCCTAGTCAGATGGCGCCATTGACAATGGCTCCACCTGCGAGGTGGGCCATTGTGTCCGGCGAGGTGTCCTAGAGGGAGGGTAATGGGGGGTATTGGGGGGTAGGTTGGGAATTTTTTTTAAAAGGGGGATATTGTGGGAAATTTTGTTCAAAACAAGGACAATTTGGTAAAAAATTCAAATTATGTGAGATTGGTTCTAAATTTTACAAAGTAAATTTCTTTAAAAAATTCCCCAATTAGATTGATGGGGAAGATGAGCAGGTACAAACCATAGTCACATAATTCTTCCCAGAGGTGACGAACCGCGAATTGGTTCGCGCGTACCAATTCGTGGTACTTTTGCGAATTGGTTCGTCGTAATTCTCTCCGAATTCTTTAAAACTTAAGTACCGGCGAACCACCCCAACAATCAAATAAGAACAAAATATAAAATGTTGAGACTGATTTATACTTAGCTGTGAATATGATTGTTACAAGTATAACATCACTTATCCACTAGTACAATGCATTTTGTACAATGTATATTGGATTTGGGTTGTATATTGGAACATCTAACTTTGATTACCTTTCAATGTTTGTTACATTTCTTATGCGTGACTTGTTTTCCATCTATGATACACGAAACACATGTGCTATCAGCATACACTCAACTTCTTTTTGATGGAAATTTGATTCACAATTTTATGATATATATAAACTTTAGATTAATAATATTAATTAACATAAATTTAAAACTAATTAATATTTTCATCAAATATTTTATTTAATTTTTTATTAACAACGTACCGATTAGCGTACCGACTATGTATACCCCTCACGTACCGAATTCTTTAAAAGTAGCGTACCGCGTACCGAAACGAATTGCGAACCGTGTGACTATGGTACAAACCATACTATTTTTTTATAGATCTAAGACTCTTGCTTTATTAACAATAACATAGATCTAAGATTTGTGTTCATGTATTTATGATTTTTTTTCCTCTTCATTTTTCTTTAGTGTAAGGGTAGTTTGAGATGGATGGGAGAGACATAAGAGGTCACCATTGTTGCAGTTGATGAGATCCGCGTGTCTTCTAAAAATAACAATGGAAACAAAATAGAGAAATATTCATTGTGAAAGACACACCTGACACCTCTCTTTCACCCTCTCAGAGAATGCAACACCCAATGCACACAAAGCTAAAGTATTGTATAATAGTATGGAAGAGTTTTAGGACTAGAGAGGGAGTACATGGAATGAGAAGTATATAATATAATATATCAGCTGGCCCCACAAGTTTGGTATCCCTTAGAGTTTTAGAATGGTGACCTGCTATAGCAAGTGATATAGGGTGCGTTTGTTTAAACTTTAAAAAAAATGATTTTTTTAAAAAAAGTCTAGAGATTTTTTTGTAGAGATTTTGAAGAAAATCTAAAGCTACTTTGTGTTTGTTTACAATCATAAAAATCTATTTTTTTAAAAAAAGAAGTTCATACACTTAGATTCCTTAGTTTAAAAAAAATAGATTCTTGAAAAGCTATTAGAAATAGCTTTTCATTTTGGGGCTAAAAATGATTTTTTTAAGAAAATGATTTTTAAAAAAATCCATAACAAATACTATCAACATTAAAAAATGGATTTTTTTAAGAAAAAAATAGATTTTTTCTTAAAAAAATCTCAAACAAACGCACCCATATTGAGGTCCACCAATGGTCTCATCAAAATGAGGTCCATATTAGGGATTTCCGATAAACACCATCTTATAAAAAGAAAATCTGGTATATACCGATCATTTGTGTCATACTCATACTTCTATCAAAAAACAAGAAAGATGTCTTCTTTATCTGTGTTAGTTTTGTTTGTTGCAGTTATCAGCCTCACCCATATTGAAGTAAATCCCAAGCAACAAAGACATATGCAGCACAATGGACTGATCAATAACAGGCTACCCACTATTGAAGCACATACTAGTGCACCCGACAACCGGAGATCCTTACTACAAGTACCACCAGGTAGCCTCTACTCACATAGACCACCAAGTAACCCCATGCGACAAATACCACCAAATTACCCCCGTATAACGCCTCCAGAGACAATAGGATCACCTCATTAAAGATTATATATATATATATATATATATATATATATATATATATGACAAATATAGTTATATATAAGAAGAGAAAAAATTATACCAAATAGAGTACAATAAAGGGAGTACCGGAAGTATAAAATCCCTAAAAAAAAAAAAAGAGTGATAAACTTTTAATAGACCAAGGTTAGTTTCAAATCAACATACAAGCAAAAAAAAAAAAAAATTAGCCTCTTTTTAATAGATTCACTGTGTTCATAAATAAAATAAGTATTTCAAGAGTAGAAAAAGAAAATATGGATATGTTATTTTAAATTCAATAATTTGTCCTTTATGTTTAATTTGGTATATGTGAATTGTGAATTTTAAATTTTAAATATATACAGAATGTTAGTGCTTTTTTCCTCCATACTCCATGTACATTTCTATTATTTATATTTATAGTAAATATTTGCTTATAATTTTGGTTTCCTTTTATATATCGTTCACAAATTTGAGAACTCTTCCATAAATTTGCAATTTTGATATTTTCAAGTTTTGATATGTTGTACATTAATTTTCAAGAAAATTTGATATTTTCTTAACAAAATCAGAGTACATGTTGCTTAAAAAAAAAAGGTATATTCTTTTTAATTAGATTAAAAAACCAACAAATATATTTCAAATTTTCAATAACTGTTTGTTTGAGTAGATTTAGAAAAGGGAGAAATGACAAAGAAATAGAGTTTTTTTTTTATTTTGTTTTTTTGGTGTAAGAAATAGAGTATTTCTATTGTTTGGAAGAGAAGAGAAATGATGTGATAGAGAAATATAATAGATGATAACTATCCGATAAAAGATCTCTTCATAATTAGAGGCAAGATTTTTGAGAGAAAGACACTAACATTTGTGATTTCTCAATATTACCCCTTTAATTATATTTGAATCATAAATATGAAGGATAAAATTGTCTTTTTAACACTTTTATGAATTTCATTCTATCCACTTTTCTACTTTTCCTCTTCTCTATTTCTATTCATCCAAATCATACAAAATTTCTACCGAACTTCTCTCTTATTTCTCTTTTCCTTACTTCTCTCTTTCCGATTTCTCTCCTTATTTTTTTAGGCATCCAAACACAGTGTAAATGTAAAAAAGCGGCATTTAGCTACTGTTAATTAGCATACTACTGGATGGAATTACTCACTATCTAATGATAATTTAGCTATAACATTTTCTCGTGATGTAGCAAGATATTTTCTGCACTGTTAACTATGGCTAGCTAAAGTACCTATGAATATATTTGTCAAAAAAACGTACCTATGAATTGGTTCATGAAATTTAATAGAGTTAATTAAATAATATTAATATTTAAATTAGATGGGAATTTATATTTTCAGTTTCATTTTAATTGTTGCTTAGTTATTGGGTTCCACAATGGACCACCCAAAATATGAGTACTTAACTGGGTTCCACATGTACACATCACTAGTTTATTATTTTTTAATAATAGTACCTAATAAGTACTCATTCACTCCAACCCAGTACCCATTAAAAAGTTCTAAATTGGTCCCACCAATAACTTCACAT
This sequence comes from Trifolium repens, assembly GCA_030408175.1. Classification (NCBI taxonomy): domain Eukaryota; kingdom Viridiplantae; phylum Streptophyta; class Magnoliopsida; order Fabales; family Fabaceae; genus Trifolium; species Trifolium repens. The sequence continues at coordinate 8,220,671 of CP125842.1, forward strand.
CATTACAATAATTTATTTATTTAATTATCTATTTTATAATGTTAAATTAATTGAATTATAAAATTACAAAAAGTAGAGTGTACTATTTTTTTATAATTTGAAAAATAATTAAAATTTAAAATAATAATTAAAATTCAAAAATTAATTAAAAAAACAAATTTTAAGAATTACATAAGTTAAAAATAATTTAAAATAACATTACATGATTTTAAAAACAACTAATTTTGTTGATCAACATGCCCAAAACGTTGCCAAATATGTTCAACAAGATCATGTTGAAGTTGAAGATGAGCTCGCCTATCTTGAATTTGTGCTCTTGTCCATTAGCATTAAAAAAATTAACGTCGATATCAAATTGGTACATATATAATGTTTGGTCTGCTACTTTAAAAAATATGGATTGTGTTTATATCAATTAATCCATTTATTCTTGCATTGTATAAATTTTAATTAATTTAAATTGAATATTTATGAGTAACTAGGTCCCATAAAAGGTATATTTAATGGAAATTAGAAAGAGAGAGATGGTGCTTATTTGAGACTCAGTACCTATTAGGTACTCAAATGAGTATTACCCCAATGGTAGTACCTAATAAGTACTGTTTCTTATTAAAATAGGTACTATCAATGGAGATGGTCTAAAATAGGTTCTTTGGTCTATTTAACTTACCCACTATTAGCACTATAAATATGCGCTCATTAATTAGGTCACTCACGAATCAATGAATTTGTAGCTAAATTATCACAAAGAATTTTATTTTTATTTTTTTTAATGTTTTTGAATTTTGAAAAAAATAAAAGAAAACTTTTTTTCAATTTTTTAAAAAAAATATCTCTTTATGAGAGGAAAATTAAAAACTGCACCTAAAGCAATGTATATATGTTTTGTCTAATTTTTATTGTGTTTTTCTAGTTTTAGTGTAGAACTCTAGTTCTTAGTCTTATAGAAATTCACTTCCTATCAATTGGTGCTTTAATTGAGAGTTGGGCCATAGAAAGGGCTATATGTAGGCTGGATTAAGGTGTCCCACCGAATACTGAAAGGTAATTGAAACCGTCGAAAAGAAAAGAACTACCATCGGGTTAGTGCCGATAGAGTGAAAGTCATCATGAACGTTGATTCTTAAAGGGTGTGACAATGTTAGGAATCTCATATTTAGTATTTTAAAGTACTCAATATGGTACTCAAGCCACGAGGCTCTTCCGTCTATTGGACTAGTCTTTCGGGTTGGACTCTCTTCATGTACTTAAGTCATTGCAATTTCTTCTATTAGTTTTTAATACTAAATATATAAGGTGGACTCACCGCAAGAAAATTGCCATATATCAACGGAAGCCTATAGTCACATGCGCTAAAACCATTGGTATAGGTGTTCATATACCAACAAATATAATTCAATAGTGGGTATAGGCCAAAAATAGATATACTCCACCTCACATCTATTTTCTCTCTCGTCTAGAAAAAGAGAAACGCACATCTTTTTTCCAAATTTCCTTTTCCCTCCCACCTAAAAGAAAACCCTAGAAATCTTAATCTTAATCTTCAAATATGAAGCATCATCTCCGTTTTTCCAAACCTTTCATCGCCTTCTCCAATATCAGCGACTGTTGAAGGAAACACGACCTTCTCTCGTTATCTCTAGTTTTGACCAACACCAACTTCTTATTTCATGAGTCTCTTTATGAACTTCAACTTAGATTGAGTTTTCCCTAAATTATGCCAATACCCTAAAATCGTATCCCAAATTAAATTTTTGTGTTCTTATTAGAAGTTTGATGTTAATTTGTCTGATTATTATTTGTATGTTTTTCATATTTGGCTCAATTTCAAACCTAACAAGATTTGATCATATTTGAATGGCACTTTGTTGGTTTTTGGTTTATAGGTTTTTGTTAATTGTTTATACTTTCTGTGGATTTTGGTTTTGGGTTTTATGGTTTTCGGTTAGATGTGAAATATAGTGATTACTAATTACTAGTTTTGTTTAGCATGTAGTATTGTTTTTGGAGTCATTGGCGCAACTTTCAACTCTATTTAGTAGTAGTGAATAATGATGTTGTATCTCTGGTGTTGAACAACTTCTCGTTTTGCATCAGTTTAACCAATTAATTTTTCAATGATTTTTTAATTTTAACCAATTGATTTTCTTGTAAAAAGTAAACTATTAAATTTTGCATGTCCACCATCTCTAACTATGGACATCACCAATTATTTTATTTTTCTTTCATTTTTTTATCTTCTTCCTTCCATTTTTCTTCGTCGTGTTCATAAATTCATCGATTAAACCCATAGTTTTAAACAAACCTAGAAAAAGTTTTGAAAACGGGTCTAGGACTCCTTCTTCTTCAAACCCCGATTCATATTTTTCATATATAGAAATCTCCAATCTTGATCAATGACAAAACGAGATCCATTTCGAATCATATTTAAGGGATTCCTTCGTTCGGTGCGAAGAAAGCAATGTCACCCATCATTATCAAACTTACTTCCTATCTATGAAGATCCCACCAGAGCACCTTCTACTTCTAATAGGCCATGAACTAGATCAGAATCATTCTTAAGGAGTCTATAAGAAGTGATGCCTTCATTTTTTTCATTAGGTCCGGGTAGAGACCAAAGGTCTTGAGCGACCGATCTGGCGAAACAACTCAAAAGATACAAAAGTATTGTCAATTTCTTCATGCTTTTTCCAAGTTCGTAGTACCATCTATACAAAATAGAATCCCCCTCGTTACATGATTTCTTCTTCATATAGGCTCTATTCACTTCGTAGGTAATACCCTGTCAGAGGGTATTCGAGAAGATATTCTGGAAACACAATACGAAATAAAAGTATAGAGAGTGATTAGTGGCAGCAAAAATTTAAAAGCATTTGAATTGGAAATTATTTCTAAGTTTTGCAAATTGAGATTTGAGATAGAGAAGAAGCAATACTTCTGCTAGTGATAGATAAGTGAAAAGGAGAGGAAAAAGATGAAGAAATGAAAAAGGTTCGAACTTCAAATCCTTCACTTGTTTCTGGACAAAGTCAGATCTCTTTAATTGGTTATATAAAATAAAGTTTCCGCTTCATAATAATAAATTAAAACAATTAATGTGTGCAGTATAACCAAGAAAACAAAGACTTTTTTTAAAAATAAATAGGGAGCAAATGGTGAACCATTTGCAACACTATATATATATATATATATATAGAAATAAAAAAGAGAAATACATATAAAGAAAGAGAACGGGGACATAACCAAAACCTTCTCAAGTTCAAAAGCTAGAAAATAAAAGCATAACAAAGCAAAAGAAAGAAGAAAACCTAAAAACCACTCAAACTACATATTCCTACCCCTAGCACGGATAATGACTGATTTGCCCATCTTTTTGTTGCCCTTAAACACCACCTCTATAAATGGCTCCTCCCTATCAGCACTGCGATTCTTCAGATAATTAATTGATGTCGCATTCTCTTCCTAATCAGTATACATCCGTTGTCCAAAGTCGCCTATGTCACTCGATGAACCAACAAGACCCAAAATCGGAGTTTGTTGATCCACTTTTTGTGTCATGTCCAATACCTTAGCACGAACACCTTCAATTTGTACTGTTTGCACAACCTCATTCGCAAGGTTCATGACATCTCCAATAGAAGAAGCGATGCCACTCAAAGATTAAAACAAAGACTTTATTTTTAATATAAAAAAATGAATTTTCTTTTTATTTTGTTTAAAGTACAACAACATGCATTTAAATATAAGTTAGTCAAAAGTCATTGAAAATCCTTTTTTTTTTCTTTCTAAATCCTCATAAATTTAGATTCATTGTAAAATAAATGTATCTAGACAATATTATAGTCTAGATTCATTCATTTTCATTTTACAATGAATCTAAAAAGTAAATTTTTTCTTATATATGAGACCGGAGGGAGTAGTAATTGACAAAATCGTGGAAAGAACTTTAGGCTTCCTTAATGTGAAGGAGAATAGATCATTGATAAACAAACTTAATGTGAGGGATAAATGGATAATAAACTTTATGATATCAATCCTTCATAATAATTGATATTACATTTACATGTTTAACAAATTATGTGGGCTTATTGTACAAAATTTCTTATTGAGCTGGTAAAAATGATAAAATTATTAGGTTTGATAATGTAATTGAAATTTAAATTGTGACTCCTTTGTTTGTACCTAGGCAGCGTCGGATATCTATAATAATTCCTCTTTCATAAAAGATATAGTAATTCTGACAAAAATAATTTTATTTCAAAACCATTAGATTTTATATCGAAAGAGGAAGTATTATCTGGATGTACTTCGTGAAATGGTTCATGAAGGTTTGCTGTCCAGTGCAACAAGATCAGGTTGGTAAGAATAAAAAATTATCTTCTCATTTTTATTCATTTTGACGCTCGCCCAGATTCTTGAGTAAAATCGTTCCATAATCTCAAGTCTACCAAGAGCTTGACACAGTATAACCGGAGAAACAAAGACTTAATGTTTAAATATAAGTTAGTTAAAAGAAAAAAAATCTTTTTGTTTTCTAAATACTCATGAAAAATATAATATGATAAATTATTGTAGAAAGGACGACAACTCTTTAATATGAAAACTTAACTAATTTTGAAAAATCGTGGAAAGATGACGACACTTTCTTAATATGAGTGAGAATAAATAAATAATAACAATCCTTTATAAAAAAAATTTCGGAGCAACTTTATAAACATACTTAATGTTATGGAGAATAAACACTATATAATATCAATCATTTATAAATAAGTTAATAATTAGTATGAGACCCGTGTCAAGCACGGGGAAAATAAAAATAAAAATAAATTTATAAGAAAAATAATTTAAATAAAACTTATGGTCGATATAATAATAAAAAATACGTGATTAAATTAATGGTCAATTTTAGAAAATCAAATAACTGATACAAATTATTTTTGTGATATATAAATTATTAAAGCCTGACTCAAAATATTAACATTACTATGGTGTTTTTATATGGGAAAAAATAGAGAATAAAAAATAGATTTATATTTTATTGACACCAATAACAAAGATGTAGTAAATGGTGAATCTTATTCCAATTAATAACGACAGGCCAAGCACCGAAAATAAAATAACTTTAATATTTAAATAAAAATATAATTTAATTAAAATTTAGTGGCACGGTTTGCAGAAATTAATATATATTTAAATTTTTTTCAAATAAATTATAAAGTCAATAGTAATATTCAATGTTTTATAATTACGATTGAACTATTCAACCAGTTAGACTAAGAACCAATTTGGACAACTTAAAATATTCAGAAGTCTACGGAATCAGAAAAAATATAGGCCTCACATTGATATAGTAGTAAAAATATAGACCCCATATAAATTACAAAAAAAGATTCATATAAGTTACAAAAAAAAAAATGACTCTGATATTAGTATATGAATATAAATATAGTCCTTGTATAAATTACAAAAAATAACACAGACCCCATATAATTTATAAATAACAAAAATAACAAACCCTTGTATTGATATATTAATAAAAATACAGGCCCCATATAAATTATAAAATATAAATAGGCCCCTTTATTATACATGTGTATAAATATATGCCCCGTTTAAGTATATGTGTATTAATATATAAGGAAAGGTCTTTTTTCAAAATTATTTAATAATATAAAAAAAAATTAATGGCAAAGATATAAATATCATATTTGATAAATGAATCTAGAGTAAAATTGGAGAATAAATTATCAATATACCATAATTATTTTATCAACAATAATTGATTGAATAGTTTAGATATACATTGTCAACAAAATTGAATAGTTTATATAGGTTTAATGTAACATGCACAAGTGCACCATTTGGCTCATGATGCACAAGTTCATTAAACCATTATAACGATTACAAATTTTATAAAATTTATCGTTGAATTGTAAGTTTTTATCATATAGATCATCCACGTCAAAATTTAAAAAATTGAAAATCATATGATATGTCATTGAGACCCATCAAAATTAACGGTATTTAATAAATTTTACAAAATTTACTGTTGGATTGAAAGTTTGTATCATATGGATCATCCGTGTTAAATTAAAAAAATTTTATTTGATATGTTATTTAGACGGATCAAGATTACCGGTATTTTTTTTTATAGATAAAAGAAAAACAAATGGTGAACTATACTATCCGTGTCAAATTAAAAAAAAATTATAATTATTTGATATGTTATTTAGACGGATCAAGATTATCGGTATTTTTTTTAGATAAAAGCAAAACAAATGGTGAACTATATGCAACATCCTATATATATATATAAAACAAATATAGATAGAGAAAGAGAAGGGGGACATAATTAAAACCTTCTCAAGTTCAAAAGTAAGAAAATAAAATCATGACAAAGCAAATGAAAGAAAGAAGAAAACCAAATAACCACCCATCTACAGATTCCAACCCCTAGCGCGTGTAATGACCGGTTTTCCCTTCTTTCTATTGCTCTTAAATACCATCTCTGTAAAAGGTTCCTCCCTATCAACAACGCGATTCTTCAGATAATCAATAGATCACCGGAATTTAATGAAAACTCATAAATCATTAATTTCGATGGGTCTCAATGACATATATGATTTTCAATATTTTAAAATTTGACATGGATGATCTATACGATACAAACTTTCAATCCAATGTTAGATTTTGTAAAATTCATATTCGTTATTAGGGGTGTACGCGGGTTGGGTTGGGCCGGATTTGGCCTAATCCGTTACCAAACCCGTTCAATATTCATTGGGTTTGATTTATCATCAAACTTGCACCTTCACTATCAAATTTGAACAGAACCAACCCGGTTATTAATGTGTTGGGTTGAATTCGCGGGTTTTTCATTGTTTATCATAGATGAGAGATTTTGGGTAACTTTTGGCCTGGAATTACCCCCTTTACACATTTTTTCCCCTTCTTTTAATATAAATAAGTGATTTTCACACATATTAAAATTTTATTTATTTATTTTTTTTGCGATTTCGTCGTCTAAGTGCGGCGTTGTGTTGGTCGTCCTCTTGTGCGGCATTGTGTTGGTCGTCGTCTTGTGCGGTGTTCATTTGATTATTCTTGAAAGATTATCTTCAGTCAATTGCAGATTCAACCAATGATTTGGGCATCAACGTTGCAGATCCGAAAGCATGGATATTCCGGTGATTTTAATTTTATCATATTATTTATAGTAGGCATTTTGCCGTTATATGCTATTAATTTGGATACTGTGAGTTTGCTCGCAGATTCATCCTTTACGTTTTTAACGAAGTTGAATATGTAGTTGTATTTGATGTATTATGTGGATTTGAATGAATGAGTCATTTTGTTTGTGTAAAAAAAAAGTACCTAATACATCAGTACTTTTAAATGTATCTTACAACGAACACTTAAGACAAATATATTTGATCTTATGTTTACAACATTTGATCTTTCGATATTTTGTTTCCCATTATTTGTAACTAAATTTAAGTTTTCATTGTACCCAAAAAAAAAAAAGTTTTCAACGTTAAGAAAATATAATAACAAATAACAAAACATAAATTTGATAACCTCTTAATAAAATAATATAAATTCTATAATAAAAAGATAGCACTGGTAATAAAATTTATTCATTCAATTTAGTTGCAAAAATATACAATAACAAAATAAAAAAGGCATAACGCAAAAAAAAAAAACATAACTTAAATCTTCCCTATCAACATGGCACATATCTACATCTGATGGTTTATCTATACAATATATAAAGGGAAAACAAAGTTTTTGGTGTATCTTTTTTTCTTACCATTTTACCCTTCAATTGTGGTAGTTTTTTTTTTTTCAAAATTTGTGGTAGTTTTTTCTTTTCAAAATTTATGGTAGTTTTCTTTTTATCAAAAATTTTCTTTCAATATATAATTGATGATGGTTTCAAACGGGAAAGGACAATAATAAAACAAAAAAGAGCGGACTGACGGGCACGACACGCTAGTAATAATAATATTAGCAATCAAATTTATTCTCATGATTACATAGTGGGTGTCACCAATGTGAAAAAAGAATAACTATATATTATTACATGTGGATATCATCAATTCAATTCACAATTTTTCAGTGAGATAGAATTATAAAAGTTCAATTCAATATACAAAAGAATGCGGTGATACTGTAACGTCAAACATTACTTCTTAGTAAATATTTGTGTAAGAAATAACATCATCTTTAATACAAACCTGCAAATGAAAAATTATAACTCCAAATTAGTTTTGAACCATATATTAAAAAGTAAACGAAAAAAAAAAAGCATTTGAACCACTAAAAAAAAATATAAATATGACTAATTTTTTAAAAACACAATTTCTTTGAGAGCTAGCATATTGGAACCATAAAAATAAAAAAATATATATAAATATGAAATGGTGCATAAAACAATAGGATCAGGATTAGGGGTGGCAATTTACCCATACCCAGTGGGTACCCACAAAAAATACCCACAATGGGTAGGGTAAAAACCCGCATTTTGGGTATGGGCATGGGTATGGGTAATTACCCACAAAATCCAGCGGGTATGGGTGCGGGTACGGGTACCTTAGGTACCCACCCCATATACTATATATTTATTTTTTTTAATTGTATTATTATATAATAATATATATAATTATTTTTAAAAAATACAACATTATTATATTATTACACATTTTGGATAAAAAAATGTTTATTTATAACATAATGTAAATATGTCAATAGATAAATGAACTTTAGGATGATTTTACTAATAATTTTGTTTATAATTTTCATGAATCGACATTAAAATCTTTGAATTTTTTTAAATTCTATTAAAATGATATGATATTTTATAACTGATCAATTTGTTTTTAATAAAAATGCGGGTAGCGGGTACGGGGATGGGTACTTAGGTACCCATAGGGCATGGGTACGGGGACAAAAATTGTCACCCACGCGGGTATGGGAATGGGTACGGGTATTTTTTCAAACTGCGGGTATGGGGATGGGGACTATAGTAACCTACTCATACCCTACCCATTGCCATCCCTAATCAGGATGCATCCTATATATAGGGAAATCATATTGTCTCATAAGCATATGTATATGTACATGAATATATAATAGGAAGAAAAATTAAATGTGATTGATAAAAAGAAAGAACATTGAATTAGAATTTATTGGCATTTAATACCATCTAATGTATTTATATTCATGTAATTAAAAAACTCATATATTAGTGAGATATTATTGTTTATATTAAATAAGTATTCATTTATATTTATATTTTTTATTTATATACATATATATATATATGGTTGCGTATTATTTTTTATATTTAAATTTGAATTATTTCCTTTTTAATCAATGCAATAAATATGTTTTTTCAAGGAGTTCTATGGTGCAAGTCATGTCTATAGGAGCATTTAATATATAGGTTTTTCGAAAATAGGCCTCATTTGTATATTATAAAGATAAAGATGATGATTTTTGTAGAACCATACCTTTGTGTGATGATCACAAATGGATCTTGCTTCCATAATTATATGCTATGATATAAAGTAAAGTAAAAAACATAACAATATATATTACATTGAGTAAATAAAATAAAATAAATTACATTACATAAATTATTCCATGTATATTGCACAGTTGAAATGGGCAACTCAATACACCAATAAACAAAGAATAAATTTGAGAAGAATGATAGACTAATGAATCCGAATTTATGATAAATAAATCATAAAAATCAAAGTTGAAAGTTGCTTCTTATCGACATCATTGATAAGATCTGCGAAAAATTTAAATAAATAAATAAAAAAGATAAAATCCTAATTGATATGAAACTTGCTCCAAAACTATTCATTGTGTGTATATTCATCCGCTAACATTTTTTTTATAACTTCCACAACATGACCATCAAGTTAAGAAGAATATCTCTCATATCCTGAAATATAAGGATGTAATTTTGGATTACATAATAGGTTCTATTACATAACAATCACAATTGAGACAAGAAGAAAAACATAGTTGAATTAAAAAGAATTGTAATAGTAACTAAAGAATAAGTAACAAATAAAAATATAAACAGATGATAAAAAGAAAATAACTAAAGATAAAAGAGTTAGAAAATTGTGAGATGCAGTGTTTACACAAACATTATATATAAAGAGAAAAAGTGGACATATAAGTAATTTTATCTTTAATATACTATTAAACACATTAAAGACAAATATATTGATTCCATTTTTAATTTTAAAATATGTTATGAAATAAGGCATACTTTATTCTATATTATGAAAAAATGCATATAAATAAATTATAAATGTAAGGCATATTCCATTTTTTTTTATACAATAAATCAAATCAAATATGGAGCAATATATTAAGGGACCCTGTATAAATTTAAAATTGGGAATATGAACCACTTATTCTTTCTACGTGAGCATATAAATGTAAATTTATGGGACCTTATAAAATATTAAGTTTTTATATCATTATTTGATAAAGAAAAAATTATGTTTCAAAATTTAAACTATTTATGCTTATTTAATTAATAAGAAAAAAACATTTTTTTTAATTTAAATTTCATAAATAAAATTAATATTTTTTTAGTTTTCTAAAACTATTTAATAATATCTGAATATTTGGATTTACCCAATGCATAAAATTTTAAAAAAAATCAACAATCAAACACACAACTTTTTGAAAGAAGAAGCAAATAATCTGATGTTTGTCAAAAAAAAAAAAGCAAAGAATCTGAAAAAAAAAGTTAATGCTCATAATGTTATTCTTTTAAGAATCTCATAAATAAATGCTCATAATGCAATACAAAAATAAAAGTTTAATAATTTATTAATTTTAAGTTAGACTACTTGACCAATTATTTTTAAAAAAAATTTAAGTCATTTATTTATATATTTTTTTTAAGCAAAAGGGCGCAGATGAAGAATCATCCGAAACACCCTAGAAATATATTAAATATTTTAAATGATGAAGTCATTTATTTATATTAATTCACTAAAAAAACAGAAAAATCAATTTAAATGGATCATGCACGGAAAATAATATTAAATATTTTATAATCTATATCCGTGTAAAATATTAGTTAGATATTATTATTTATTTTTAAAATTAAATTATTTAAATGTGAATATATATATATATATATATATATATATATATATTAATGATATACTGTTTATCATTTCAAATCATATCAATTGAACTATAAACATTTTTTAAAAAATTGTTTATTTATTTCAATTAATTTAAAAGAATTGATTTTGTTAGGTTATGGACGAAAATTAATATAAAATATTTTATAATATACTTTTTTGAATTACTTATTTTATGTAGTTTTTTGACTATTATCTTTTTTTATATAACTTTGACAAAATATTTATGTTTTTTTTTATAGAGACATAATATTTTATCTTATATATTAGTGAGAGATTAATATAAATTATTTTATAATATATATATATATATATATATATATATATATATATATATATTACAAATTCTTTCATTTTTTAGACTTATTATATTTTATTGAAAATATAAAGTTTTTCTTTATTGTTTTAAAACATGCATCAAAATATGTTTCCGTTAAAATAATCTGTTTAATTAAAATTAATTTTTCTAGTAAACAAATCATGCATTAAAATTTATTTATAATATTATTTATTTATTTGGTCCTAGTATTATTTTAATTTTAATCATGGACGAAAAAACAAAATTATTTGAAGTTGAAAATAATAATAATTTGAATATTTTAATTATACTTTTTAATTAAAATTTGAATTTGAATTATTTCCTTTATTTGAATTGTTTCCTTTATTGAATTGTTTCCTTTATAATGCAAAATTAAATACAAAATTATAAGAAACAATGTGGTGAAAGTAAGTTTTTAATGAGACCTTATAAAATTTGTCTCATTTGTATAGTATTAAGATTGATATTAGTGAGACATATTCCAGCCTTTCATAATTAGTGTAAGACCCAAGATTTTACTGTACTATTTTCGAAGGAACTCTAGTGTCGGCTACGAGCTTTAGGGTTTTTAGTGAAGCGGTTTTGTGAATATCGTCACATTAATGAGATTTTTGCTGAAACGGAGCCTGTTTTGTGCTCGTGCGCTGGAAAGACACAGACTTTTGGGTCGTAGTCCTCTTTTAAGTATGGGGAGATTTCTGTGGTCTTAGAATAACGAGTTTTGGATTATTCTTGTTTTTGAAAAAACGAGTAGGATTTTACCCGCGGATGGAAAATCTTACTACGTCTGTTTTAAGTGAGGTTTCGGATGGGAGTTTTATATATCTGCGCGAGTTAGGATATGTCCCGAGATTAATTTTCTAAGGTATGGAAGAAAATTACAGTCGCGGAAAAAGATTCGGCGATAAGTTTTGGAATGGAAAAACGATAGACGTTCTTTCTGTAGGTTTTCTATTTTTGCGAGTTTCGTTCGTCGCGATGCGCGAGAACTGAGCGTGCGTTTCGTTGTAAGAGTTTATGGGAAATATCTCGTGAGGATAGACTTGGATTTGATCCAATGGCTAGGGTTTTAAGTTGGACTTATTTTTGATCCAAGGGTGGTGAGTTAGCAAGAGCTTTATATAGTAAGGAGGTTTATCTCATTTGTGGACTTAGAAAGAATTTCACTCCTCTTGCTTTCTCTTGACCGTGTTTCTTCTTCTTCATTGCTCACCTTCACAAATTTTTCCATTTCTCACCATTTCACTCCATTTCAAGCTTGGAAGCTTAGTGGAAAGTTGTAGAGAATCACTTTCTTAAGGTAACCCTCTCTTCTCATCTCCTAGGTTGGTAGATTTTTAGAGTTGTGAGGTTTTTGGGTTTATGTTCTTAAGAGGGTTTGGTGAGAAAGGTTGTTTTTGCTAGTTCTTGTTTCATGAAAGTTGTTCATGAGAGTTTAGTAAGCATGCTAGGCTTTGTTGTTTTTGTTTTCCATGAGTTGGTGAAAAATCTCATGAGAAAAGTTAGGGTTTTAGTTTGATTATGTATTGATCAATTACATGAGGTTATGTTGTAAGGTTTTGAAAAGAAAAGTTGTCTTTGAACCTTTGGGCGAAAGGGAAACGCGTTGTATGGTTTTGTTTTAGAAAATCCGATAAAAAATATTTTGGGGTTTATGAAAATATTTTCCTAAGTGTTTTGAGTAGTGTTTTTGGGGTCAAAGTGGTTTAAAACTCTTGTGACATGTGGTGTCGCTTTTTACTTTGAAAACATGTTTGAAAATGATTACCGGACGGTTAAGGCCCGTAATAAAACTTGTGCTTGGATTTGGTTTTGATTTTGGAAATGAAAATCAAATAACTTGCACTCGAAGCAACCAACAAGCTTTCAGAAACGAATTGCTTGCTTATGAAAATGGTTTGCTTTTGTGCCTTGAAAAAGTGTTGGGAACTAATAGAATCAAACTAGGCTTGGGTGGAAAATGGTGGTGTGAGTTGCTGTCTTTTGCTGTCATGACAGGTGCAACTCGCTGGGCGAGTGGTTACTCGCCAGGGCGAGTGTCACAGGTCATGACAACACGCCAGGGCGAGTTCCAGGGCGAGTAAGACCAGTACTCCCTGCCTTCACTCGCCACCAACTCGCCAGGGCGAGCTCTGGGAGTTGAGATTTTGGATTTTGATTTCTAAACTTGGTTTTTAACATTCTAATCCCTTTTTATTAATTTATGGAAGTGGTGGGGATTGGAAACGAGTTTTTCGGGTACTCGGAAAGTACGTAACTTATAACGCAAGAAAATAGCCATTTTGCAATTCAAATTATTTAAGACTTTTGGCAATTGTTTTGGGTCCTAAAAATAGTACAAATAACTCATGGGGGTTGATCAATACGGTAGTTTTTGGTTCGATGTCCGAAAGAGTGGTTTTTCCTTAGGAACCATTAGGTTTTTGGGGTTTTGGTGAAGTTTCAATACGATTGGTTAGAGAACAATGTATTGATTGTTACGCTGCTTGTTTTAGGAAGCACGTTGTGTTGTTTGAGCGTGTGTTATTGACGGAAGCTTGCCGAGGTAAGGGCTCCACTTTATTTCTGTCTTTTAAAACGGTTTGACATGCTTGGAATTCGCTGCGACGCATTTGTTTGTGTGTTGACATGTTTGTGTTATGTATGCTCGTTGATGAGAACGTGTTTACATTACTTGAGCAATTTACATATGATTTGGAAAATATATGTATGAATTGCTATGATTTAGTTACATATGCTTGAGAGGTATGTATGTGTGGCATTAGCATATGTAGGGAATCGTATGCTCATGCATTCATTGTGCGTAGTTGCGTGAGTGGACTACGGGGTGTTGGTTGCGTGAGTGGGCCCACCCAAAATCCTACGGGATCTTTTTGAGTACAATAAGTGGTTGCGTGAGTGGACCACGGGGTGTGATTGCGTGAGTGGATCCACCTTAACCCTTTGCGGTTTTATTGGTTATGATTAGTAATTCCGGAATTCATTTGCATGTGGTAGCTCTGGTAGTACCACACCCATTGTAGAAGTCTGCATTAGGCTTGTTGTGCATTATATATATAAGCCCGTTGGAGGGAATTGTTGAATGTTTTAAGAGCTTTCTCTTGTGTTTTGTGGAAATTTTGTTACGTGTACAATCTTTCGCACCGGTTATATATATATATATATCTACTTTTATTTTGTGGTGACCCTTTCTTTCATTTGCCGGCTCATCCCACCCCAGATGACGATGTAGGTCGAGAGGATGGTGTTGGCAGCTCTAGGCCTTAGTGAGCTCGTGTTGGAGCTGGAGTGGTAGTTTTAGTTAGACTATGCGCCGGTGTGTTTGTGCACTGTGCTTTTTGATTAGCATAGGACATTCTAACTTCTTTTGGTTAGTTAGTGCTTGTAAGCACATAGACTTATGGATTGTAATTATTCAGGTTTACACTTAGCATTTTCGAATACAATATATATATGGTGTGATATATATATGGTTCGTTTGTAATATTTAATGTCGGCTCAATTAAAAATGTTTTGCGCACTCTGAGCGTTTGTTTAAAAAAAAAAAAAAAAATAATGCCCTTTTTGCGTTATGAAAACGGGGTGTTACATTTGTGGTATCAGAGCACGGCTTTAAATCTTCAAAGGGAAAGTGTATACTTGAGTCGTTAGTCCAGAGTCGGTTAGAACATAGCTAGAGTTGTGTTAGTTCTAGCGGTTGTTGTGTTGTGTTGTGGGTTATGTGGTAGGTTATTTTGTGTTTAGCATGGGATATGCCTAGACACTGGTTTGTGTCTTACTGAGGTAATGCAGGGAGTGAGGCTTCAGTAAGTGGAATTGTGAAACCCCAAGCCTTGGTCGAATTTAGTCGACAAGTGTCTCTAAATTCCTTAGACAGAGCAGTCTGAAGATGACGGACTTGAGCGAACAAGAACTACAAGTGATTCTTGAAAGTAATATAATGGATGGGAAGTGGCGTTAGATGTTGCCACTCAGAGGTGCTGGTTATGGACGAGTGAACGTCAATTGATAAAGGATTTTAAGTAAGGATCAGATTGGGACGACCTTCTGAAGATGATATTGGATGTCCGTCTGGTGAGTTCAGACGAGACTTGATGAAGTCGTTCAGTTGTCAAGAGGATGCGGCCACTGTGGAATTGTGGACCAGGCAGAGATGTCAGTTGGATTTAAGTACGATGTTTGGATAATCATTTAGGCTATTCGTATTGGAATTAAAGCGCGTCGCGCGCCAAGGGTCAGCGGACCTAGTGTTGTTAGGTGAGGATTATACCAATGGTGGAATACCTTAAGGGTTAAGTTAAGTGTTTGAGGTATATTAGATTCGAAACTGAGATTATTAAGGATGAATCTTGTGATGATTGAAGGTAGGAGACCAAGTATCACGTTGATAAGTGACAATCTATACATAGTTCGGGAGATAGTAAGTATAGATGTCGGTATGAGATACAACGATAGGTAATCGATTGTTAAATAAAGATGGATGTGGAGAGATATTTAGGTAAAGAACGAGGAGTTCAACCTTTGAAAGTGAGTTGCATATCACTGATAAGTGATAATAGAGGTGTTTAATATGGAAATGTCCAGATAATTGTAGCAGTGTAAGCTAGAATTGTTAACTATTGGCAAGTAAACCATAAGAGGAAGTAAACTGGTTTAACCGTTTGAGGGTATTAGTCAAGAGTTGAGTAGAGATCCTGTGTGGATGCGCATATAAGTTAACGATTTTGATCGACCAAGATGGTTGAAGGACTAAGTAGCAGCTTGAATTTATGATACCATAAGAGTTGAGGTGGGCAAGTTTTGAATAAATTCAAGTTATGGACGAGAATTTTTGGATATTTTCTAAGAATGTCGTGTTTGAGTAGAAAAGGAATCCGTTAGTAAGAATACTAAGACAATGAAAGTTGATAGTTGGAAGGACTTTTATTGTATATTAGGATTAAATGGATAGTACGACGAGTTTTTAGAGTTCTTGAGCAGTAAATTCAAGAATTAGATTTGGGTATCGAACGTACGAAGGATAAAATCATAGCAAAGTGTCGTGCGTTGGTAGATATTTTTGATAAGTCGAGCATTAAGATTTGAGATGAATGTTTAATGGCTTGATGGATGAGTAAGACGAGTCGATTGGTAGGTGAATTGCAGTGACCTTTTAAGGACGAGTGAGAAGTGAATAAGAAAATGATGAGTGAATAGATGTAAGAATATGATTGGTCAGAACTTGAGATATGGGAATTGATTCCCTAGTGGGAACAGACCTTATGACTTTAGAATAGTCACGATGATGAAGGACCAATCGAATGGAGAGGAGATACTTAATAAGAACTGGAGGAATTAATCATTTGGAGCGTTTGATTACGACACGTACATTGGTTGACACCGTAAGGGAAGTTAGAGATGGATAAATCCAGTTAGTGAATGGATGTGTCAGGTTGGATAGCGAGAACGTATGTGGGAAGTTGGTTATTGTTATTGGAGAATACTGTAGCTTTAGATGGTTATGAAGATTTGAGATTGGTCGAACGGAGAAGGGTATGCTTGTGGTGATTCAAAATTATGTGAAATAAGAGAGTATTCGGATTGTGTGCGGCGAATTAAAGATGTTGTTTTGATTTAGCAAGTTATTGGTCATGGTGGTTTGGGAACCAACTCTAGACAGTTGTTGGACTAGAAAGTTGCAAAGTAGTAGATTGATGATACAGGCCTGATTGGAGTTTTGTAGAGGTTATGACATCGATGAGTTAGTCGTAAAGGGAGGTTAGTCATGGAAAGAATGTGCTAACAATAAGTGTGGCTAGTGGTGTTTCTAGCCGAACTCGTAGAGAAAATGTTCCATTGTTTGGTTGTCTTTCATTTGATGAATTCATCTTCAAAGAGGAGAAAGAGTGATGGAGATGAAATGGTTTGTGGATCTATTTCTGGGTCTAGAAAAGAATGAGGATTTAGAGAGAAGCCGTTGAGGATGTGGCTTATGCCAATTGAAGATTGGCGAAGGGATTTGTCTCACATCTAATTTTGGAAATAAGAAGGATAAGAAATTGTCTAATGGCAGGTTGATGGAAGCTTGTAGAGCTTTGGTTCATTGTAGTGGTTACAATGAAGAGAGACGTGGTATGATGGAAATCGGTAGTGAGTAAGTATAAGGGATTCAGATGTTGTCAACAAGGGTGGTTAGAGAATAGTAATGTGAGGAATGCCCTAAGAGTTATTTTGAAGGTAGGTACCTCGACGAGAGTGGTGATGTTCGAAGTGTTTAGGAATGGTCAGGGTGACCAACTCTTTTGAGTAAGAGGGGATGTTATTGTAAGAGAAAAAGGAACTCAGGAGAGTTCAGGAATAGAATGAGAATACGTTGTGAAGAGGATGTGCGCCGACGATGGCCGTCGACGAGGATAAACGTTTGTTTAAGGCACGCGAGATGCGTCTAAATGCCATTTTGGAAGTAATGATAACGTATAAGGAACCGATTCTGGGGAATTGGAGATTTGGATAAGGGAGTCCAAGAGAAGTAGATGGTTTAGTTTGGCAAGTGACAAGACTATGAGGAGTGTAATTACCAACCGGAGGTGGGGATGGTATTATTTAAGTCGTGATTGGAAATAGATCCGTATGTGAGCAGACGGTTCGGCATATTCATTGAGTCGCGGACTGATGGATAGTGGTAAGGTGGGAAAAACTTCTAGAAGAGAAGACAACTTGTTTGGGATGAAATAGTTTTAGTGGTAATTGCCGTGGTGGCACTGTACTACTATTGGATGATACTCCACGGATACTTCAAGAGTGGAAGCATGAGAGCTTATGCGACATGTGTTGAGCGTTGTGTCTTACGACTTTAATCTTGTATTCGTAAGAGATCGAGGGAAACGTGTGGGAAAAAAAAAAAACCTCGAAGGAAGTGTTGGACCATTGTGCCTCGGCGGACCTTGAGCACAAGTGGAATAAAGTATCACTTAAGTTGGGTAAAGAGGGTCTAAACCACCATCAGGATTATCGACTGTCTATTGACAAATTGAGGGACTGGCCGTCCTTAATTTATTGTTGATGGTAGACGGGAATCGTGTTGATTGGAATTGACTAGTTTTTGCTAGCTTTGGTGATGCACAGAAAGTTTTTGATGTTTCTTTTTGGAGGGTAGCCACTCACAACTTCGTGTGAAACTAATGGAGTGGGCTATGTCGCGGAGGCGAAAGAGGTGACTTTGGAAATTTTGTTTGCGGGCACGAGGATCTTTGGGAACTAGAGGTTGTGAACCTCTGTTGTGAGGTTAATTTTGAGTGGTGAACTCGTTGAGAGTCGCGGTTGGTGCACGGTTGTGCCAGTGTGTTGGTGATAGTATCTGTGTGACTTCACCCGGTGTTAGCATCTGTGTGGCTGCACCTAATCCTGAGGGGTTTTGTTGTGTTGGTGATGGTAATAATTAGTTGAGTTATTACTCTTACCTTTAGTTTCGAGGACGAAACTTCTTTTTGGAGGGTAGTAATGTAAGACCCAAGATTTTACTGTACTATTTTCGAAGGAACTCTAGTGTCGGCTACGAGCTTTAGGGTTTTTAGTGAAGCGGTTTTGTGAATATCGTCACATTAATGAGATTTTTGCTGAAACGGAGCCTGTTTTGTGCTCGTGCGCTGGAAAGACACAGACTTTTGGGTCGTAGTCCTCTTTTAAGTATGGGGAGATTTCTGTGGTCTTAGAATAACGAGTTTTGGATTATTCTTGTTTTTGAAAAAACGAGTAGGATTTTACCCGCGGATGGAAAATCTTACTACGTCTGTTTTAAGTGAGGTTTCGGATGGGAGTTTTATATATCTGCGCGAGTTAGGATATGTCCCGAGATTAATTTTCTAAGGTATGGAAGAAAATTACAGTCGCGGAAAAAGATTCGGCGATAAGTTTTGGAATGGAAAAACGATAGACGTTCTTTCTGTAGGTTTTCTATTTTTGCGAGTTTCGTTCGTCGCGATGCGCGAGAACTGAGCGTGCGTTTCGTTGTAAGAGTTTATGGGAAATATCTCGTGAGGATAGACTTGGATTTGATCCAATGGCTAGGGTTTTAAGTTGGACTTATTTTTGATCCAAGGGTGGTGAGTTAGCAAGAGCTTTATATAGTAAGGAGGTTTATCTCATTTGTGGACTTAGAAAGAATTTCACTCCTCTTGCTTTCTCTTGACCGTGTTTCTTCTTCTTCATTGCTCACCTTCACAAATTTTTCCATTTCTCACCATTTCACTCCATTTCAAGCTTGGAAGCTTAGTGGAAAGTTGTAGAGAATCACTTTCTTAAGGTAACCCTCTCTTCTCATCTCCTAGGTTGGTAGATTTTTAGAGTTGTGAGGTTTTTGGGTTTATGTTCTTAAGAGGGTTTGGTGAGAAAGGTTGTTTTTGCTAGTTCTTGTTTCATGAAAGTTGTTCATGAGAGTTTAGTAAGCATGCTAGGCTTTGTTGTTTTTGTTTTCCATGAGTTGGTGAAAAATCTCATGAGAAAAGTTAGGGTTTTAGTTTGATTATGTATTGATCAATTACATGAGGTTATGTTGTAAGGTTTTGAAAAGAAAAGTTGTCTTTGAACCTTTGGGCGAAAGGGAAACGCGTTGTATGGTTTTGTTTTAGAAAATCCGATGAAAAATATTTTGGGGTTTATGAAAATATTTTCCTAAGTGTTTTGAGTAGTGTTTTTGGGGTCAAAGTGGTTTAAAACTCTTGTGACATGTGGTGTCGCTTTTTACTTTGAAAACATGTTTGAAAATGATTACCGGACGGTTAAGGCCCGTAATAAAACTTGTGCTTGGATTTGGTTTTGATTTTGGAAATGAAAATCAAATAACTTGCACTCGAAGCAACCAACAAGCTTTCGGAAACGAATTGCTTGCTTATGAAAATGGTTTGCTTTTGTGCCTTGAAAAAGTGTTGGGAACTAATAGAATCAAACTAGGCTTGGGTGGAAAATGGTGGTGTGAGTTGCTGTCTTTTGCTGTCATGACAGGTGCAACTCGCTGGGCGAGTGGTTACTCGCCAGGGCGAGTGTCACAGGTCATGACAACACGTCAGGGCGAGTTCCAGGGCGAGTAAGACCAGTACTCCCTGCCTTCACTCGCCACCAACTCGCCAGGGCGAGCTCTGGGAGTTGAGATTTTGGATTTTGATTTCTAAACTTGGTTTTTAACATTCTAATCCCTTTTTATTAATTTATGGAAGTGGTGGGGATTGGAAACGAGTTTTTCGGGTACTCGGAAAGTACGTAACTTATAACGCAAGAAAATAGCCATTTTGCAATTCAAATTATTTAAGACTTTTGGCAATTGTTTTGGGTCCTAAAAATAGTACAAATAACTCATGGGGGTTGATCAATACGGTAGTTTTTGGTTCGATGTCCGAAAGAGTGGTTTTTCCTTAGGAACCATTAGGTTTTTGGGGTTTTGGTGAAGTTTCAATACGATTGGTTAGAGAACAATGTATTGATTGTTACGCTGCTTGTTTTAGGAAGCACGTTGTGTTGTTTGAGCGTGTGTTATTGACGGAAGCTTGCCGAGGTAAGGGCTCCACTTTATTTCTGTCTTTTAAAACGGTTTGACATGCTTGGAATTCGCTGCGACGCATTTGTTTGTGTGTTGACATGTTTGTGTTATGTATGCTCGTTGATGAGAACGTGTTTACATTACTTGAGCAATTTACATATGATTTGGAAAATATATGTATGAATTGCTATGATTTAGTTACATATGCTTGAGAGGTATGTATGTGTGGCATTAGCATATGTAGGGAATCGTATGCTCATGCATTCATTGTGCGTAGTTGCGTGAGTGGACTACGGGGTGTTGGTTGCGTGAGTGGGCCCACCCAAAATCCTACGGGATCTTTTTGAGTACAATAAGTGGTTGCGTGAGTGGACCACGGGGTGTGATTGCGTGAGTGGATCCACCTTAACCCTTTGCGGTTTTATTGGTTATGATTAGTAATTCCGGAATTCATTTGCATGTGGTAGCTCTGGTAGTACCACACCCATTGTAGAAGTCTGCATTAGGCTTGTTGTGCATTATATATATAAGCCCGTTGGAGGGAATTGTTGAATGTTTTAAGAGCTTTCTCTTGTGTTTTGTGGAAATTTTGTTACGTGTACAATCTTTCGCACCGGTTATATATATATATATATATCTACTTTTATTTTGTGGTGACCCTTTCTTTCATTTGCGGGCTCATCCCACCCCAGATGACGATGTAGGTCGAGAGGATGGTGTTGGCAGCTCTAGGCCTTAGTGAGCTCGTGTTGGAGCTGGAGTGGTAGTTTTAGTTAGACTATGCGCCGGTGTGTTTGTGCACTGTGCTTTTTGATTAGCATAGGACATTCTAACTTCTTTTGGTTAGTTAGTGCTTGTAAGCACATAGACTTATGGATTGTAATTATTCAGGTTTACACTTAGCATTTTCGAATACAATATATATATGGTGTGATATATATATGGTTCGTTTGTAATATTTAATGTCGGCTCAATTAAAAATGTTTTGCGCACTCTGAGCGTTTGTTTAAAAAAAAAAAAAAAAAAATAATGCCCTTTTTGCGTTATGAAAACGGGGTGTTACAATTAGGGTATTTACCCATCTACTAAAAATAAATCACATAAATAGATTTGTATATTGGATATAAAAGTTGGTTACAAATTAATCGTGAGTATCAGATCATAAATTTATTTATGTGGATTGTTTCTTATTTGTTAATGAAAAATACACCTAAATTATGAAAGAGTGGATCAGAAAAAACATTGATATTACATGTACATGTTCAACAAATTATGCGGATCTATTATACAAAATTCTAATTCAATTAATAAAAATGCTAAAATTAGTATGTCGAAGTAACCGAATCTCTATACCATTTAGATTAGGAAATATTTTAGTTTAATGATAAGTTTATTTTCTATATAAAAATATGACTAATATCATATCTCTATACATTTTTAGATAAAAGAAAGATTTTGGTTTCAAGAAAATAAATTAAAACGACACGGTATGACCAAACAAACAAAAACTTTATTTTCTATATATGAAATGCAGGGCCGTCGCCGACTATTTGGAGACTCTGTTTAAATATTAAATATAGACTCTAATAAAAAAATATAAAATAATTAAAAAGTCATCTATTTAAATTATACATAAGAATCATATAAAAAATAATTATCATTATATCTAACGTAAAAAAGAAACATTCTAATTTAAAATTAAAATTTATGTAGAAATTGAAATGTACTAAAACTATATTAATTAGTATAAATAACTAATCTATTAATACTCATATAATATTTTATGAACATTAACAATATATAACTATTATTTTAGAGCCTCAAAATTAATGTATTAATGCATATCTGATATTTTATGAGTATAAATAATATATAATTGATATTGATATTATAGGATCTTAAACTTTTAAATCAATATCTAAAAATTTTGGAAATTCGATGCCCGCGCACCCTGTAGACACATGTGTGCATGCCTGGGCTTGATGAAATGACTAACATTTGTTGAAAATATTTTTTTCTACCCCAACATTTATCTCTCCACCCCTACATTTTCTTGCATATTCCGATTTTACCCTTATGTATATAAACAATTTACCTGAACAGATTTTCATTTTCACAAAAAAGTGTTCAGGTTTGGTTGAGAAAATAAGTCTAACCGGAATGAATTTCTATGAGTTTACCGGTAGAAATATGGTTACCTATACACTTTTTATAAGTTTACCGGTTTGTAACAACAATCATATTTATCCCTTTTGCGATTTAATTTTATTCACCCCACACGTCAAGTTCTGGTGGTTAAAAGTGTTCCCAATTCCAATTTTTCATATTGCATACCTGAACACTTAACATTGTATAAATTTTCCCTAACTACAGGAAAAAAAAATCACTACCTTAAGCTTTAAATTGTTTTGGTTTGGTTTGGTATTTCTTTAAAATAAATTTGTTAAAGGAAAAAAAAAAATGCAAACCAATCACTACCTTAAGCTTTTCCAGTTGCCACTAGCAACCTCGTCGCCTCATCCCTCCCTTCTCGCAAGGTGTCAGCGCCGGCAATAAAGCTTTTTGTTTCACTCGATTTCGACACGTCGCTTTTCAAGAAAGAAAAAACATGTTTTTTGGTTAAAGGAATAACAATATCAACGAAAACGTGATTGGTGTGGTTTCTTCTTACTTTAATTTTTTAATTTGGTTTTGCAGATTTGTTTTTACTTGGATTATGTTTTTAATCATACTGAAGAAGATGAATTGAAGGCATTGATTTGAATTTTACAAGACATGACGAGAGATGAAAAATTAGATCTTGAACTGAAAACACATTTTGTGGTTGAAGATGAAGACTTGGATCCTTATCTGACTCTAGAGAAAAAACTGGGTTTCATTTTAAATTGATATATTTTTTCAAAGAAATACTAAATTGGAACACTTAATAATAATATATGTATTTCGGTATACAAATTAACAATTTGGAATTATGAACAATTTTAGCTACCGGTACACTTATGTGGGATAAACAAAATTAAATGGAAAAGGAGAAAGGATTCAATTGGAATATTGAATAATTTGTAGGGTTGAAGAGATAAATGTTGGGGTGGAAAGAAAAATTTTCACATTTATTTTGTATAAAAAGTCCAACAACTTTTAAATATAAGTTTGTCAAAAGGAAAAATTCATTGAAAATATTTATTTTCTCTTTCATTAATCATCAGAAAATATTATATAATAAAAAAAAATTGTAGAATGGACGTCACTTCCTTTTTTTTAATGGCAAGGACGTCACTTCTTTAATGTGAAGAGAGAATAAACTCTATAATATCAATCGTTTATAAACTAATTTAATGTGAGGGATAATAAACCGCGTAAATATTAATTCTTCATAAACAAATTAATATGCAGCAAGCCACATAAGTATATTTATATGCAGGTATTGCAAGCAAATAAAAGTAAATTACAAGTTAATTGTGGATATAAGATTTATTCTCATTAATTGGTTGGTGGATATCTTCAAATTATGAAGGTGTAATTTAAAAAAAAAAAAAAAAAAAACTTAAGAGATATAGTATAAAAAAAGAGTAAAAGATATCACCAAAAAAAAAAAAAGAGAGTAAAAGATATATTTACAAATTTGTAAAAAATATTATATTTTGCGAGAAATATTTTTTTGTATGATGCTTTTATAGTTAGAAACATACTCTCTCTATTCTTAATTATAAACAAAAGTTTACTTTTTAAATTCATTAAAAAAGTGATGTATCTAGCCTATATTATAGTCAAGATACATCATTTTTTCAATAAATTTAAAAATTGGCTTTTGTTTATAATTAAGAATGAAGGGAGTAGAAAGTAAAAAATAGAAAAATAACTAACAAGACTTTTTCTGGTGTAAAAAGTCTGACAAATTTTAGTACTATAAAAAAAGTCAAAATTCATTAAAAAAAAACAAACAAACCAGTCATAGTCCTCACTTGAAAATGATAATGATTCTGTCAAAAATATTATTGATAAACAAATTAACAGTTGAAATAAAAAACTCCTGATAATTATTATATCCTCAACAAATGAAATAAAAAACTTTTAAACAGATGTACCAACATATATTCCAACAAAGAATTATTATATCCTTCAAACAGAAATGGTTACTATATCCTGAAAAACAAATTCGTATAATAACAGAAATGAAATAAAAAACAGAAATTAAACAGATGTACCAACATATATTCCAACAAAGAATTATTATATCCTTCAAACAGAAATTAACATTATAACCTCAACAAATGAAATAAAAAACTTTTAAACAGATGTACCAACATATATTCCAACAAAGAATTATTATATCCTTCAAACAGAAATGGTTACTATATCCTGAAAAACAAATTCGTATAATAACACTACAAGAAATATGATTTTTGGCAACAACTTTTTTAGTGAAAAGTTGTTACAAGTCGCTGGCAAAACAACCAAAAGTAATTTTGCCAGCGACTTGTAACAAAAAAAGTTGTTAAAAATCATATTTCTTGTAGTGTAAGTTCAAGTGTTAGATTCAAAATAGCTGCAAGGTGCACCAGAAAATGTAAACTTGTAAAGATAACAAAAAAGATACTAACATTATGGTGCAGGTAATTAAGTCACATCCATGTGTTTCATCTTTGAAAGTATAGGCAGAAGGTTTTAATACTTACATAGAAGGTATACATACTCTGAATTCTTAGAGACATTAAAACAAACACCACTTATGCAATGAATTTTCTGAAGAGGCTTGAACTAAATTCAATCATAATTGATGGGGTAACAAATCGATTCTGTTCATAATTCAAAAATAAATTCAATCATCCTCTAAGAAACAAGAAAACAGATGATTACCTCTTCAAAAATGCACGCCGCCGTTGAATGTGGCCGGAGAAAACATCGTCGTGCAATTGGCCGAAAAAATTACAAAATCACGATGAAGCACGATGGGAACGATGAGCTTCTGATAACGATGAACAACGAGAGACTGAGATTGGGAGAGAAAACGTTGCCGTGCAATTGGCCAGAAAAATCACAAAATCACAATGGGAACGATGAGCTTCTGAGAACGATGAACACAGGAGACTGAGATTGGGGAATTGCCTAGGATTATAACACGTGTCACTGTGATCTGATGGTTGGGGTTCACTTATGCACAGTACATAAGGATATCCTTATGTATAATAACTTTGGCCATTTTATCTTATATTGATCCAGGATATGGTATACACTTATCATGTCTCACTCTTTCAAAATAATATTTTTTAAAAATATTTTTCTGCTTGACTTTTTCGCTCTCCTAGTATTATACACACATAAATAAATAATAGTAAAAAAGCTCTATTTGGCACGCTGCATATACAGAGCTTATGTATTGCGTGTGTATATAAATATAACTTGTATTTATGTATTTCTATTTGTATACACAATTTTGTTACATAACACAACAACTACTATTTGTGTCATACTCATACACCTATACATAATAAGAAGGGAGAAAAATATGTCTTTTTTATCCGTGCTAGTTTTGTTTCTTGCGGTTATCAGCCTCACCATCACAAATATTGAAGGAAATCCCAAACAACAAATACATGCACAGTCTAATGGACTGATCAGTGGACCCAACAGCCGGAGATCCTTAACACAAGATCCAAGTAGACCACCAAGTAGACCACCACCTAGAACACCAAGTATCCCCGTACCACAACCACCAGCTGAAAACCCAACAATCCCCATACCACAACCACCACCTATAACGCCTTCAGAGCCTCCAGAGGATACTACAGTCACATGAACCACCAAGTATCCCTATCCTACCAGTGGCACCTATGCCGCCTCCGCCTCCAGAGCAATAGGGCCACCTTGCTAATGATTATATATATATATATATATATATATATATATATATATATATATATATATATAGATATATATATTCAACTATTTATATGACATATTCGATAATTCTTATTGGATAATCGTATTATAAAATCGACCGTTGCATTGAAAAATACTTTAACAAGGATATTTATGGTATCCTACTCTAAATTTTCTCTTGTTCTTTTTTTATTATATATATATATATATATATATATATATATATATATATATATATATATATTATTTGCCATAAAAAAAAAGGATAATATCTATAAAACATGTCATTAATCAGAAATCATTTGATATGTTAATGAAATACATCAAAATTAATGTCTTACGAATGTTTAAAAAATGAATTTATTTTGATGTATCTCATTGACGTATCAAATAATTTTCGATTAATGTCATCGTTTATAAACATGATATATATTATAATATATTTCAATTCAACGGTCAATTTTATAAGACAACTTTCGGTAAAGAATTATCTTAATTAAGAATTATCTTAAGTTTCATATTAAGAATTATCTTTTTAATAGATTCACTGTATTCATAAAATAAAATAAGAGTGGAAAAAGAAAATATATATGGATCTGTAATTTAAACTCGATAATTTGTCCTTTATGTTTAATTATGTATATGTGAATTGTGAATTTCAAATTTATATTTTGGTATTTTGTTCCGTCCATGGATCTGAATTTATTGTTATCAATTATTGACGTAGTCTTACATTGTAAATGATGTACACTCACTTTGCTAATTTACATCCAAATAATTATAAATATGTACAACTTAGGTAAATACATAAAAAATTAGGAAATTTTAGTCAAAAAAAAAAATATGAAAATCTAGAAAATAAAAAAAGGATAACTTAGGAAAACATAAACAATCCAAATTCATCTTCTTCTTTTTTTAAACAAAAAGACTATTTTCTAATTTTATGCAAATCTATGCTATTTTCTTATTTTAATATTGTTATTAATTCTTTTGATAAAAAAATAATAATTAAACTTTACAAAAATGATAACAAAGTACCATGAAAAGAAATCTCAAAATCAGTAGTGAAGATATTAAAACTATGGTCTAACGTGAAGATATTGGCCATTTCCTCAGCCAAATAAATATTAGTATTGTCCAATTAGATAAACTAAAAATCAAATTATAAATCTCACCAAAAATTGCCCAAAAAGTCTAACAACATAGGAAAATAGGTTTTTATTGATTTTTGTACACTGACTTTAACTTGAATATATCCATGTTTTAGTTTCAAAATTTGCATTAAGGAGAAAATGTCACCTATCCATGAAGGTATAGTTCCTGACATTTGATTATCTCCAATATCTAAGATTAATATATAGTTGCTTCAAATTCTTCAAGAATAATGGAAACTCCCCATGAAAATTGTAATCGTTCAAATGCAATCATACCAAAGTCGAAAGGTGACCTAACGAGTTTGGAATAACTCCTGATAATTTGTTAAATGACAGGTTTATCTCATTTCAATCTTTGAGTTGAATTCCAACAATCAGGAATCTTGCCAACTAATTTGTTTCTTGAAAGGTCAAGATTGTACAAAGAGTTTATTTCGCACAATGAATTTGGAATCGAATCATTTATGAGGTTGTTTCCGAGAAGCAAGTGAGATAGATTTGGCAATTTATGAGCAATATTTTGAGGAAGTGACCCAGTGATACGGTTATTGGTGAGGTTCAGTGGCGGTTCTAAGACCCAACAAGTCTGGGCACTCGCCCGGGATCGGCCGAAACTTTTTGGTATTTTAAGGGTTAGTTTAGGATAAAATTAAATTTTTTAGGGATTAATTTAGGGCAAAATTGAAATATTTTGTTAAAACTGAAATTTTTCGGTGTAATATCTTAATTTTTTGGTATTTTAGTGGTTAGTTTAGGCAAAATTGAAATTTTTAAGGATTAATTTTAGGATAAAACTGAGATATTTTGTTCAAAATTAAAATTTTTCGGTGTAATAGTAAAATTTTTGCTTAAAACCAATATTTTGCCCAGACTTCTGAGATTTTCTGGCTCCGCCACCGGTGAGGTTCACATAAGCTAGTAGCTTAGGAAATTTTATTTCAGAATACATGCCTTCCAAATTGTTGAGAGCCAAGTCTAAATTCACAAGGTTCATAAGTTGAAAAAACTATCAGGAAATTTTCCTTCCAAATTATTTTTACCATGATAAAGGGTGTGCAAATTTGAAAGTTGACCAAGATTTTGTGGGATGCATCAAGGTTTTGTTGACTAACTATTTGCTCAATACTACTAGGAATAACACCATAAAAATGATTAGAAGAAATAATCAAGGTGTTTAGATTGACAAATTCACCAATACAATTAGGAAGAGTCCCAGTTAAATTATTATTGTTTAGAAGTAAATACTTTAGATTAACAAGTGTTGTTATACCAAACTAGTTCCAGACAAATCTAGTGACAAAAGATGGCACATATTTCCTAGAATTGACGTTAGAGAATTCTCGATATGATTTACATGATTCCATGATAGATTGAGATACAAAAGACTTTGTAAACTTCCTAACCACAATGGAATAGATTCAATGTTGTTTTGAGAAAGGTTAAGCAATGTTAAAGAAGTCAAATTTCGAAGCGGTGTAGGAAGTGAACCATTAAATTTAAGAGCATTGCTTCCAAGATAGAGATGAACAAGTTTTGCACAATTACCTAACCAAAATGGAACTGAACTAAGACTATTATTAGAAAGGTCATAACTTGAATCGAATTTGAAGTACTCATGTTTCTAAAAACATTCATATCCGAAACATCAAGTTGATTATCAGCAAGAATGAGCGACTCAATGCTAGAATAATTCGAGTAACTAACACTTTGACCATAATCATCACTTTTCATCTTGGTTAAGCTGCAGTTCATCAATTCAATTTCTATCAAAGAAGGAATCATGTTTAGTACAATGAATAAATTTTTTGTCCTCTCAAGAATAACATCACTCATGTAAAGATATTGAAGCAATGGAAGTTTTGAAATCCAATAGATGTCATTAGAATGTAAATAAGAATTGAAGCTTAGATCAAGATAGGACAATTTTGTGAGGTTTCCAAGGTTGTTTGGGATCATGCCACTAAAACGGGAAGCAGATAGAGAAAGGGTTTGTAACTGATTCATAGAATGAAGAAAAATTGGTATTGGACTTGAATTAAAATTATTTCCACTAAGGTCTAAATAAGTGAGATATTTGAACTTTGAGAGAGAAAGATGGATAGATTGAGCTTCAAGCTTAGATTTTGAGTTGGAACAATTTGATTCATATTGTCCTCTTTTTGGGGAGCATGGATTTCTAAGGTTAATCTTGACAACATGTCCTGTAATGTTGCTACAGCTTATGCCTTTCCAATTACAACAGTTTTTTCCTTTCCATGAGGAAAGTCTAAATGATGGATCATTAAAACTTCCTTTGAGTTCAATAAGTGATTTTCTCTCTTGTTCCATGCAACCAAATGGTGATGAATGGTTACTAGAACATAACATGAAATATGTACTCAAAAGGGACACAATTAGATAAGCAAAAGTTTGGTAATTTCTATTCATAGTTGAGGGATGTGGCTGAAGTAAAGTTGCAGATATGGTTGGGTACAACGGTGATCAATGAACACAACTTAAATACTATATCAATGTTGCAAAATATCAAAAAAAAAAAAAATACAGTAACCATCTTCATTGATGACAAAATATCTAAAAATATTAAATAAAAGTGACATTGAACTCAAGTGGTTAATGAACTTTCTCCTAAGACGAATCATTTGGAAAAATCTAAATTCGATTTTTGGTGGAAACAATTTTTGCTCGGACTTTATTTACCTCGGTCAAATTCCAATTTATTGAAATCCTCTTCCCCTAAAAATCAGAGATTTAACTAAAAAAAATACTAGAATATCAATCTCATTTAAGATTTTAATGTCGACGCTTAAGATATTGGTTGAATATGTACCAGATTAAAATTGATCTATTAATTGTTTATAAAAAAAATTGATCTATTAATTTGAATAAAAGAAACATAAAAAGACGAAAAAGTCAAACAACATACCAAAACGACAAACAAAATGTGACATTATTGTCCTAACACAAAAAGAAAAAAAAAAAGTAAAACTATTATCTATTTGAAATCCACTTTAATTAAGATAAATGAAGAGAAAATGAAGACAATAGTAGAAGGATGGTTGAGAGAGGCTTTATTTTACCATGTTACTGTGATTTTTTATATTTAATAAAATGATTTGTTTGGTAGTTGTAAAATAGGACCTGCTATATATGTTTGTTTTCATCTAAGAACGTCTCTTAAATCCAAAGTTTTATAAAGATAGGTTACGTTGTGGACCAAAAATGATTTTTAGGATTTTAAAATTTTATAGTTGATTTAAATAGTTTTTATTTTAATGGTGGTAACAGATTAATTTGACTCTTGTTTGTTTTTATGTTTGAACCAAATTATAAAATAATACTCTTTTCGTTTCTTTTTATTTGATGTTTTAGAAAAAAAAAAATTTGTTTTATATTATTTGATGTTTTGATAATTTAAGGTTATATTTTGTCTATTATACCCTCCTTTCTAATTTTTTTTTGACTAAATTTTGTATAATCTTTTTATTGTATCTTTATTTTTTACTAAACTTGTTCATATAATCTTTTTATTGTATTTTTTTTTTACTAAACTTCTTCATATAATCTTTTTATTGTTTTTGTTTTGTTCTTTTTTTTTTCCTTGCATGTTTGTTGAAAATATTGTTACACAACATTAAGAAACTCAAAGTGACTACAACTTGAAAATACGAGAATTTTTAGAACACATGAATTTTTGAAATACTCTACTTTAAAAATAAAAATGTGACTACAACTCAATCACAATAATTATTATTCCATGCCTAAATAATCACATTCTATATTTGATTCTATTTATATCCAACTGGTTTTGAAGTTATCCAACCATTCTTTCGATGAATTATATCTTGTTAAAAAATTGATTTTTTTTTTTTGTTGAAAAGGCAAAAACAAAAAAATTAGTTTGTTACGATCCGCCTTTAATTTTTTTGTGGTTTTAATTTTTTGGAAAGATAAAGTGTGTGCAAAAAAATAGGATTTCTTTTGTGATTAAAATTAGAATATAATATATTCCAAAAAAATGGTATAATAGAAAAATAAAGTGTAAAATTACAATTTCTTAATTTAGCTTTTTTTTTTTCTCAAACATCAAATAAAAAGGAACGGATAGAGTAGTAAGCAAGGTTTGATTCTTAAAAAACAAAAAGTTTTCTAGAATGTTTTGATTCAAAGATAGTTTACCATGCTTCTATAGATACCGGCTATGAAGCCCCGATACGTGACACGATACCGATACGGCGATACGAGAAATTTTTTAAAATTTCCGATACGATACGGTCGCGATACGTTGCTTAAAAATAAATTTAAAATTAAATATAAAAATACACAATATATAAACATAACAAAAATTGAGAAAGATAATAAATTAACATTCAAATTACTCAAACTGAACAAACAAGTGACAATTACATATCTCAAGTCAATTAAATACTAGCCAAAAAAGATAATTATTACTATCCAAAAACAAAACATCATTGACACCATCCAAAAAACACATGGTTGTCAATAACATCATACTCTAACATTCACTATTTAAGAAGAAACACAAATTGTATCAGTCTTATCTCCTCAATTTCTATCATAAAAAAATATTATTTTTCCGATACTTCTTTGATATGTGTATCGGAGAAGTATCCGACACGTATCGGTAATTATTTTTTTAAAAAAATAATTTTAATTGTCTGATACTCTCCGATACGAGTATCGGAGAGTATCGGACGAGTATCGATATCGGACACGTATCGGACACGATACTTCACCATTTTTAAAGTATCGGGACTTCATAGGATACCGGCGATAACTAAACTTTAGTTTGTTTAGGGCCATGTCATGCTCACTACAAAGCAAGTTGCTTATAAGTTATAACCAACGTCAGCTATAAAGAACTGTACTATAATGCACTAATAGCATCTTTAATGGCAGTAATTAAAATAAGTAAACTAAGGGGATGTATTTAATTGGGATTTCATGGGATTTTAAAAGACTTTTTAAAAATAGAAAAGTCTTGTGGTATTCAATTAAGACTTTTGGATTCAAAAAAATAAAAAATTAAGACTTTTATAAGAGGCTTAAACACAAAGAAGAAGAATTTGAAACGAAATCAAAACAAAACCCTTCACCTCTATGGGTCTCGATCCGGACGTTTGGTAGGGATTTTGAACATTTTGAGTTTTGATTCGTGTTTAGGACGTAATTTTGAATAAATTTGGTGTTGAAGTTTTTTTAAACGGAGGAGTTTTACTATCTCCAGCGCGGTGGCGCCGCCGCACAACCACCGGAGATGGCCGGAATCTGAAAAAATATTATGAAAGAGAGAGTGAAGAGATGGAACAGATCAAGAAGAGAGAGAGAGTGAAGAGTTAAAAATAATTTTTTTTTTTTTTAAATTTGTTAAATTGGATAAAGGTAAAAAAAAATTAAAGAAAAATTATATATAATGTCCACGTGTCAAAAAATGTGCCACATCAACTAATTGTCCCCGTTAGCATGTGCCACGTGCAAATTTAAGTGACATGGCATCCAGATTTTCTGTTCAGAGCTCTTTTCAAATTGTTTAGAAATTGTAGGGACTAAAATCAAAATTTTTTTTACAGGGGCTCTTTTCAAAACAAGTGTATATTGCAGGGACCAAAAACATATTTAAGCCTTTATAAAATATAAATAAGTTTGGTGGTATTCAATTAAGACAATTAAGATAATTGTGTGTTCAGACAAATTATTATCAGCTCTCAAAAAACATTTTTTTTTGACACAGCCGACTCTTTTTCTCTTAAACCTAGTTTCTGTAACGCTCCTAATCGATTCGCATGCAATAATTAATTTAAATCATTCAACATACAAATCATCAAGGCATTACTTAACACAAAGTAACTAATAGCATGCATTTAATTCACTTAAGCCAACGGAAGCATCAAAACTACTAAACTAACAAGTTATAGCAATTAAATCCAAGCATGCAAGTCATAAATCATATTACAACTTCAACTAGGTACTTCCATAATGAAGACCCATCATATAATCCAAGATAATCTAACAAGTAATAAAAGATAAGATAATATAAGTAGCAAGGTCATACATAAAATCTCAAACAAGCGAAGAACCGAATACTAGTCTAAGCAAGGTTACAAGTATCAGAGCATATCCTAAACCTCTAAGCTTCTAGGATCCTCCTATCCTTCACCTTACCAAGCTATACTAGTCCTCACGAGCTAAACTCCAAAGCCACGGGATCACTCCTCAAGTGGAGAATCTGGACCCAAACCATTACACATACACAAAGATAGAGAGTTAGTTGCAATTCAAGTTTATAATAATAAGCATAGTATACACTTATATTATATAAACAAACATAATAAATTAAATCATGCATATACCACATAGTATTAGCAATCTCCAACAACATAGCAATATCACACTTATTAATGAGGATTAGATCATCTAATCAAACTACACAATCCAAACACCCATAAGTTCATAACGGAATGCAATCACAATTACCAATTATCAATTATCAATTATCAATGAGGTCACATAACACCCTAATGCAAACTAGTGCAAATACACAATGTATGTCACCCTAGACATATCTAATGCATGTGGTACCATCGTCTTTATTAGAGTATCTCACCTCTAATATCCGTCTTTATCAAATATTATCATTTGATATCCTCTTTATTAGAATCCACATGATCCTAATATCCGACTCAAAAGATGAATGCATGAATGTACACATACCAAATAATGATGATAATACTATACTCTACTCATGAATAATAGGCCACTCATCCCTATTACTCCTTCTTTAAGTTATTATTAACTTATCTCAACACGTCATCATATCATCATTAAGGTATACATTCAAGCATTACATAATAACACATGTTATCTAAGCTAATCATAGCTCAATCTCAATCAACATACTCATATAAACATTTTATCATCATACCAACTCAAGGTTCAATCAATCCATATATATAACACATTATAGGACCAAATCTAAACATGTTATAAGCTCACTCTCATCATACAACATGAAGAAATTTCTCAAAATCAGGTCATGGTCGCTGGGCGACTACCAGCGATGGAACAAACGAGCAGAGGCAGACAAGTCATCGAGCTTGTCTTCCTGTATTCTTTTCCGTTTTTATTTAGAATTTAATTGGTATGCATTGTCGGTGTAAGTTTTTTAATCATGCATCCAATCCTCCTATCTCATCATTATGCTACTTTGCTATGTTAATTTCTAAATTATCTCCACAATTTCTGTGGTGAGATGTGATTTGCCTCACTTCCTTTCAAGCTGCACTTGGTTGTGGGATATATTGTTATTACTGATATTAAGACCTTATTTTCATAATAAAAGCGCATATTAGAAACTATACCATTACTAATTACTCTCTCTATTTGTAATGCCTGTACATGTAAAAGATGGTTGAAATTGAGTAGTTCTACAAAAGATTTATTTTATTAATTATGAAGGTAGTTAGTTAAAATCGAGATCCTAGTACCCAGGATGGGAGGGGGTCACACAATTGTATGTTAAATGTTAATTTGCACTTTTCATATTCCTAGTTTCCTAATGTACTATCTAGATATCTGTTCATGTTCCTACATGTTCCAGACAATGTCATTAATATTCCTAGATGTATTCACCTAGTTACTAGAATTCTCCATGCACCATTATAAATAGAGGTTCTATGTATTGGAAAGGCAATGCAGTAAAAAGAAAAACATTACTCTAAAGCTGTGTTTCTCTTATCTTTTCTTTTCTTTACCTATGTATCCAACAGTTTTGGCATCAGAGCAGTAGGTTTTTTGACAAAAAAGAGAGAAAAAATGGCAACATCAAATTCAAACTCTATTTTCTCCTACACAACAAATCAGATTCCAGTTTTCAATGGTGAACACTATGATTACTGGAACTCTCAAATGGAAACCATCTTTGTCTCTCAAGATCTATGGGATGTGGTCGTAGAAGGGTCTGAAGAACGCCCAAGTCAGAAAAACGCTTCCTGGACTGATGATAAAGAAAAAGCAATACAAGGAGAATGTGAAGAAAAATGCTACAGCATTGAGATTTATCCAGCAAGGTGTGAGTAAAGCCATTTATCCTAGAATATTTGGTGTTAAGAAGGCCAAAAATGCATGGGAAGTTCTAAAGACAGAGTTTCAAGGCTCATCAAAAGTGATTTCCATAAAGTTGCAGTCTTTATGGAGTCAATTTGAAAATCTAGCAATGAAAGAAGGTGAGCAAGTCAAAGATTTCTTCTCTAGAGTTACTGAGATTGGTAATCAAATTAAAAGTTATGGAGATGAAGTTCCAGAAAAGAAAGTGGTTGAGAAAATATTGCGAAGCCTCCCTCAAAAATTTGAACATGTTGTTGCTGTTATTGAAGAAACAAAGGACCTTATAAAACTCACACAATATGAACTCATGGGTTCCTTAGAAGCTCATGAACAAAGAGTGAATAGATACAACAATCAGCCATTAGAGAATGTTTTTCAAGCAAAGATGAATATTCGAAGTTCCAACCCGCAACAAGAAGGAAGATGGGACTCATTTCGTGGACAACCGTCTAATAGAGGACATGGAAGGCATTCTGGAAACAGAGGCAGAGCAAGAGGAGAAAGAAGACAAGGTAATTCTAATTCATATTGCCTTATTTGCAAAAAATCTGGACATGAATCAAAAGGTTGTCATTTTAGATGTACTAGATGCAAAATTCCTAACCATTCTGATAGAGATTGTTGGCATAAGAAGAAAGAAGGTGATGAAAGAATGAAGGGAATTAATTTTTCTGCAGAAGAAGATGCAAATAAATTATTCTCTAGTATGATTAATGATCAAAATCATGGTGAGATAGTTTTTAGACAGTGGCTGTAGCAATCATGTAACAGGGAATCAAAACTTTTTTGAAGAGCTAAATAAAAACTATTCTTCTCATGTTGAACTTGGTGATGGAAAACATGTGAAAATAGAAGGAAAAGGAGTTGTAGCAGTTCATACTAGTGAAGGTAGCCAACAATTCATTCATGATGTCCATTATTCTCCTAATATTTCACAAAATCTGCTAAGTGTAGGACATATAATGAAAAGAGGTTATAGGCTGATTTTTTATGATGATAAATGTGAAATTTTTTACAAAAGA
Source organism: Trifolium repens (assembly GCA_030408175.1). NCBI lineage: Eukaryota > Viridiplantae > Streptophyta > Magnoliopsida > Fabales > Fabaceae > Trifolium > Trifolium repens. Next base: position 8,257,864 of record CP125842.1, read on the forward strand.
TCAGGAGAGCATATTGTCACAGTGTTGCAGACTCCTAACAACCTTTTTCCCCTCAACATGAAGTCATTCCAGCCTGCTGCATTTAGAAGTAAAAGTTTAGATGATACTTATCTTTGGCATTTGAGATATGGTCACTTGAACATCAAAGGTTTGCAACTCTTAAAACAAAAGAATATGGTTGTTGGGCTTCCTGAAATCAAGATCGATAATGAAGTGTGTGAAGGTTGCATCTATGGAAAAATGCATCGTCTTCCGTTTCCAAAAACAGCATGGAGATCTCAAGCTCCTCTTGAACTTGTACATGCAGATATTTGCGGACCGACTAGAACTCCATCTCTTGGAAATAAAAGGTATTTTCTTCTTTTTGTTGATGGTTACACTAGAATGATCTGGATTTATTTTCTTGATCAGAAATCAGAAGCTTTTACCAAGTTCTTGCACTTTAAAGCCCTTGTTGAAAATCAAAGTGGCTACAATTTGAAGACTCTTAGAACCGACAGAGGAGGAGAATTTATCTACAAGCCGTTTCTCAATTATTGTAAAGAACAAGGCATTCAAAGGCAGCTCACAATTAGGCACACGCCACAACAAAATGGCGTGGCGGAAAGAAAAAATAGAACAATTGTTGAGATGGCTAGAAGCATGTTAAAAGGTAAAGAGCTTCCAAATAATTTCAGGGCTGAAGCGGTTAGTAGTGCTGTTTACATCCTCAATCGATCCCCTACAAAGGCAGTTCGAGATAGAACTCCTTTTGAGGCATGGCATGGAAGAAAACCAGTTGTAAGTCAACTTAAAGTCTTTGGATGTATTGCATATTCTCTTGTTCCTGCTCAAAAAAGAGAAAAATTTGATGAAAAAGGTGAAAAGCTTATTTTTGTTGGATATAGTGATGAATCAAAAGGATATCGTCTTATTAATCCAACAACTAGTCAATTGGTTATTTCAAGAGATGTGATTTTTGATGAAAATGCTGCATGGAAATGGGAAGCAGAAGATGTTTTGCAAACACCTACGGTGCCTGTTTAACTAACGCAGTCACCTCTTGATGTTGCTGGTCCATCAAGGAGCAACCCTCATGAAGACGATTCTGATTCAGAAACTCCACCAAAAAAGTTTCGTTCTTTGGAAGAAATTTATGAATCAAGTAATGTTGTATTTTTTGTGCATGAGCCATAATGTTTTGAAGAGGCAATAAAAGAAGAAGCATGGAGGGAAGCTATGAATGAGGAAATGAGGAGCATTGAGAAAAATCGTAGTTGGCAGCTAGTAGATCTTCCAACAGGAAAAGAAGCAATTGGTTTGAAGTGGGTCTATAAGACCAAATATAATGAAGATGGAAGTGTACAAAAGTATAAGGCACGTTTAGTGGCGAAAGGGTATTCACAGCAGCCCGGTGTGGATTTTCATGAGACATTTGCTCCTGTAGTACGTATGGAGACAATCAGAACAGTCCTTGCTTTGGCATCTCAGTTAGAATTACAAGTTTTTCAGCTTGATGTCAAATCAGCTTTTCTTAATGGAGAACTAGAAGAAGAAGTTTATGTGATGCAGCCTCAAGGTTTTGAAGCAAAAGGAAAAGAAGGAAAAGTCTACAAGCTACACAGAGCTCTTTATGGCTTAAAACAAGCACCGAGGGCGTGGAACAGCAAAATTGATGCCTATTTCTTGCAAAATGGATTTGTGAAAAGTCCATCTGAACCTTCTCTATATGTGAAAAGAAATGGTGCTAATTTCTTGATGGTTTGTCTCTATGTTGATGATTTACTTTATGCAGGAACAAATCCTAATATGGTGCAATCATTCAAGGAAGCAATGATGAAAGAATATGAGATGACAGATCTTGGATTAATGAAGTACTTTCTTGGAATTCAAGTGAAGCAAACAAGAGGCGAGATTTTTATCACGCAAGAAAAGTACATTCATGATTTACTTAAAAAGTTCAGATTAGAGAGTTGCAAACCAGCCTTAACTCCTATGGCTATGAATGAAAAATTACAACTGAATGATGATATAGAAAAAGCAGATCCGAAAGTCTATAGAAGCCTTGTTGGCTCCTTGATTTATCTCACTAATACAAGGCCAGATATAGTGCATTCAGTTAGTTTGGTTTCTAGATTTATGAATGAGCAAAGTAAGCTTCATTTTGCAGCAGCAAAGAGAATTTTGCGTTATCTCCAAGGCACCAAGAAGCTTGGAATCAAGTATACGAAGGAAGAAAATAACAAGTTGGTTGGCTATACCAATAGCGATTGGGCTGGCAGTTTTGACGACAGAAAAAGTACTTCAGCCTATGTTTTATGTCTAGGATCCAAAGCTATTTCATGGAGTTCTAAAAAGCAAAATTCAGTTGCACTGTCTTCAGCAGAGGTTGAATATATCTCAGCGAATGAAGCTACACGTGAAGCTGTTTGGTTGAGAAGAATTTTAGTTGACTTGCAGCAAAAGGTAGAAGATCCAACTCCTATTTTCTGTGATAACCAATCAGCAATTTCAATGTCCAAGAATCCAGTTTTTCATGGAAGATCAAAGCATATTGAGTTGCGCCACAACTACATTCGAGATATGGTTCAAAAGAAGGAAATCTACTTGGAACACATTAAGACCACAGAGCAGCCAGCGGATGTTCTCACTAAAGCAGTATCCATTGAGAAGCTTGAACACTTCAAGGATATTATGAAAATTTCAAATTAAGAGGGGGTGTTAAATGTTAATTTGCACTTTTCATATTCCTAGTTTCCTAATGTACTATCTAGATATCTGTTCATGTTCCTACATGTTCCAGACAATGTCATTAATATTCCTAGATGTATTCACCTAGTTACTAGAATTCTCTATGCACCATTATAAATAGAGGTTCTATGTATTGGAAAGGCAATGCAGTAAAAAGAAAAACATTACTCTAAAGCTGTGTTTCTCTTATCTTTTCTTTTCTCTACCTCTGTATCCAACATTGTAAATCAAGGGATGATATCACTGATCATCATAAGATCCTACCAATTTCACAAGTTAAAAGTTTACACATATTTTAATAGGAAAAAGTGGGAATAAAAAAGGTGTAGGAAAAAGTGAGAGTACAAAAGCTCTCCATGTGCAACGAAAAGAAGATACAAAATATCTACACATTTTTAGGGTTTGTAAGCCAATTTTGCTTTTTTCCAGAACCGGGTCATGTACTCGACCTGTGGCACATCATGGCACACCTACTCCACTTAAACACTGGAATAGCACCATCCTGCTTACATCGCAGCTTTCTGTTGCACTTCTGCTATCCCCACACCATTTGTCATTTTCGCCTTGCACGACGAGCTTGCCTAAATGCAGCAACATCGTGTACTTTTATGCACCATGTCATTTTTTACTGTTGCGCCCAGTGCAAGTGCATATCATAGTACACTTCATCCTTATAAGCTGGCGTTCCAGATGAAAACTAGGTTAAAGTCGTATGATATGAGGGTCTAGAAGTATCGCTCTATGGTCTTTCTTTGAGCACTGATGGCAAAATTTGTGCTCATCCTCTTGAATTTAATTGGTGTATTCTTGTTTGGTTTTGTTTTTATATTTTGCTAAACTTGCTTTGGCGTTTTAAATCTTTTACTCCCTTGTTGCAGATGTCGTTAGTCTTCTTATTGGGTTGTCTTCTAAGCGAGAGTATTTGAGGGATCGCAAGGTCACTAAGATAATTGTTATTGAGCTCACTTATCACACGCTAGTTTTGCCGATCTTCTCTTTTTCTTTCTGCGTTTTTTAATTTTCAAGCCTTTTATGGTTTATTGTTTTTGTGAATGGATCATCTCAAGTCCACTTTAGGATAAATTGTTTTTTAAACCATTGATTTAGAAGAAGAGAGAGAAAATGGAAAGTAAAAAGGTGAATTTAATGGTGATGATTTAACAATTGAGGAATTTTTTTTTTGAGAGAATCCATTCTCATTGTTTTGGTTATTATTGTTTTAGTATTCCGATGTTGAACTTTCCCTTTTAGTTGGGTTTTTTTTTTTTTTTTTGTTGGGGGGGGGGTTAATGTATAATTGTTCTTTGTTTTTTATTGTGATCCATAGAAGGTTTCTATCCAAAATGTGGTCAGTACGACTCGTATATTGGTTGATCCTAACATTGGCGAGGCTATCAGTTTTAAGGATGAGTGTTTTTTTGTGTCTCTGTTTTTGTTTTTCTTATTTTATTTTATATTTATTCTTTTTTTGTCTTCTTAGTGAGATTTGGCTCGTCCTCCATGGTGTTGAATCTATGGTAGAAGAGTTTCTCCATACATATCATGTGATGTCTGTTTCTGGTTTGAATTTATTGGCTGAAGATGCGACATTTGTTGTTACTGCTACTATTATTGGACTGGTTGAAGGGGAAGAATGGTGGTACCCTGCCTGTAACTTTCATAAGAGTATAACTCCGGATTTTGGTGCATATTATTGCAGCCGATGTGTGAATCATGTTTTCCAGTTGATTCTTAGGTTTGGTTTTATTTTTTGGGTTATGTGTGCTGCTTTATATTCTTTTATAAAATTATTTATTATTGGAGTATCCTTCCTTTTATGTTAGTTAGATGTTTGTTATATATTTAGTAGGGGCAAAGTTATTGTCCATAAAGACAATCTTTATGGACCGTCCATAAACCAATCAAAACACAACAACTTTACTCATGCGCCCCCTATTTTACTTGCGCGCCCCCATATTACTCACGCACCCCCCAAATTTCTCGTGCGCCCCCAACTGACTAGCGCCCCCCATATTTCTCATGCACCCCCCAAATTACTCATGCACCCCCCAAATTATTCATGCACCCCCAAATTACTTATGCACCCCTCAAATTTCTCACACACCCCAAAAATTTCTCATGCACCCCCCCAAATTTCTCTTGCACCCCCCAAAATTCTTATGCACCCCCCAAATTTCTCGCACACCCCCATATGACTTTTGCCCCCCAATTTTTTTTTGGTCCCCTCCACATTTCTAACTTAAACCATTTTGTTGTGGGAATGGTTTCAGAGAAATGCACTCAAGTCTCAAAAACCATTAAGTGCATAAGATTGTTTTAGATTACAACCCTATAATTAAAATAGAAACAATAATTGTGATTTAATGGTTTCGATTGTCTTATATGAGAAATCAAAATTATTGTTAAATTGTTTTAAATACTTTAATGATTATAATTGTACCAAAAAAACTAAAAAATAATGATTATAATAAAAAACCATTAAACCATTTTGCTGTGGGAATGGTTTCAGATGATTGTAATAAAAAACCATTAGGTGCATAAAATGGTTTTGGAGTACAACCCTATAATTAGAATAAAAACAATAATTGTGATTAAATGGTTTAGATTGTCTTATATAAGAAACCAAAATTATTGTTAAATGATTTTAAATAATGATTATAATTGTACAAAAAAAAATAAATAATGATTCTAATTATAGGTTGTACTTCAAAACCATCTTATGCACTTAATGATTTTGGAGTGTATATATGTGAAACCATTCCCACAACAAAATGGTTTAGCCTAGAAATGTGTGGGGACAAAAAAAAAATTTGGGGGCACAAGTCATCCGGGGGATGCGTGAGAAATTTGGGGGTGCATTAGAAATTTGGGGGGGTGCGCGAGAAATTTGGGTGGTACACAAGAAATTTAGTGGGTGCATGAAAAATTTGGAGGGGTGCATTAAAAATTTGGGGGGTGCATTAGAAATTTGAAAGGTGCGCGAGAAATTTGGGGGGTGCGCGAGAAATTTTCCTCACTTATGGTGGGTGTATGAAGAAAAAGTATGATGTGGATAGCAATTTATGGACGGTCCATAAAGACCCCTTATGGACAATAACCAATCCCTATTTAGTAGGTACTATATAAGGTGAAACTTCATGAAAATTTTGGTTTTATAAATTTAAATTAAAACAAGCGACGCGGTATCACCAGGAAAACAACTTTATTTTCACTATAAAAAAACAACTAGGTTTTTATTTTTGTATTAAAAGTCCAACAATGTTTAAATATAAGTTAGTCAAAAGTCAAAATTCATTGTTTTTTTTTTAAAATTTTTTTCTAAATCCTAAAAAAAAAATTCTAATAAAGTTGCGGAAAGGAAGACACTTCTTTAATATGAAAAAATTAAATAATTTTGACAAAATTGCAGAAAGGACGACGTTCCTTAACGTGAGGGAGAATAAATTCTCTAATAATACCAATCTGATAAATAAACTTAATGTAAGGAGACTAAACACAATAATGTCAATCCTTGGCAAACAAAGTTAATAAATGATGTTCCGATGAACATAACTTAGTTGGTAGAAATAGGGGCGGACTTAGACCAAAAATACTAGTGAGGTTAAAAAGTTTATGTATAATTGTTCTTTGTTTTTTATTGTGATCCATAGAAGATTTTTATTCAAAATGTGGTAAGTATGACTCGTATATTGGTTGATCCTAACATTGGCGAGGCTATCGGTTTTAAGGATGAGTGTTTTTTCTGGTGTCTTCTATTTTTGTTTTTGTTTTTCTTATTTTATTTTATATTTATTCTTTTTTTTGTCTTCTTACTGAGATTAGGCTCGCCCTCCATGGTGATGAATCAAATGCTGGTTTTGCTGTTTTTGGCTCTATGGTAGAAGAGTTTCTACATACATATCATGTGATGTCTGTTTCTGGTTTGAATTTATTGGCTGAAGATGAGACATTTGTTGTTACTGCTACTGTTATTGGACTGGTTGAAGGGGAAGAATGGTGGTACCCTGCCTGTAACTTTCATAAGAGTATAACTTCGGATTTTGGTGCTTATTATTGCAGCCGATGTGGGAATCATGTTTTCCAGTTGATTTTCTAAGGTTTGGTTTAATTTTTTTAGTTATGTGTGCTTCTTTATATTCTTTTTATAAAATCATTTATTATTGGAGTATCCTTCCTTTTATGTTGGTTTGATGTTTGTTATATATTTGGCTTAAATATGTTTTTGGTCCCTGCAATTATGTCTTGTTTTGAAAAGAGTCCCTGTAAAAAAATATTTTGATTTTAGTCCCTGCAATATCTCAAAACTTTCAAAATAGCCCCTGACTGGATTTTGAGCTGACGTGGCCAATTTTTAAATATGTTTTTTGTCCTTGCAATTATGTCTTGTTTTGAAAATAGTCCCTGTAAAAAAATAAAAAATTGATTTTAGTCCCTGTAAAAAAATAAAAATTTGATTTTAGTCCCTGCAAATTATGAAGAAATCCAGTCAGGGGCTATTTTGAAAGTTTTGAAATATTGCAGGGACTAAAATCAAAATATTTTTTTACAGGGGCTCTTTTCAAAACAAGACAATTACAGGGACCAAAAGCATATTTAAGCCTATATATTTTGTAGGTACTGTATAAAGTGAAGCTTCGTAAAAATTTTGGTTTTATAAATTTAAATTAAAACAAGCGTCGTTGTATCACCAGGAAAACAACATTATTTTCACTATAAAAAAACAACTCGGTTTTTATTTTTGTATTAAAAATCCAACAATGTTTAAATATAAGTTAGTCAAAAGTCATTGCTTTTTTTTTTTTTTTTTTTTAGGCGTCTTATGTTTTTGTTTTTCTTATATTTCATAAGAGTATAACTCGGAATTTTGGTGCTTATTATTGCAGCCGATGTGTGAATCATGTTTTCCGGTTGATTCTTAGGTTTGGTTTTATTTTTTGGGTTATGTGTGCTTCTTTATATTCATTTTATAAAATTATTTATTATTGGAGTATCCTTCCTTTTATGTTGGTTTGATGTTTGTTATATATTTTATAGGTACTGTATAAGGTGAAGCTTCGTGAAAATTTTGGTTTTATAAATTTAAATTAAAATAAGCGACGCGGTATCACCAGGAAAACAACTTTATTTTGACTATAAAAAACAACTAGGTTTTTATTTTTGTATTAAAAGTCCAACAATGTTTAAATATAAGTTAGTCAAAAGTCAAAATTCATTGCTTTTTTTTTTTAATTCTAAAATAAAAAAAATTCTAATAAAGTTGCGGAAAGAAAGACACTTCTTTAATATGAAAAAATTAAATAATTTTGACAAAATGGCAGAACGGACGACGTTCCTTAACGTGAGGGAGAATAAATTCTCTAATAATACCAATCTGATAAATAAACTTAATGTAAGGGAGACTAAACACAATAATGTCAATCCTTTGCAAACAAAGTTAATAAATGATGTTCCGATGAACATAACTTAGTTGGTAGAAATAGGGACTTAGACCAAAATACTAGTGAGGTTAAAAAGTTTATGTACCATTGAAAAAAAAAAATCATCTTGATAATTCTTTAAACAACAAACATTATATGAGATTATTACAAATACAACATATATATTAAAAAAAAAGAAAGAACAATAATAAACCAACAAATTGTAAAATTTCTATTAAAAAAAGATCAAATGCATATGTAGATCCTTTAAGTTTTCTTTATATCATTTAGGTAATTTTGTTATATTCCGTTAAAAAAAAAATAAACATGGCCGTGGACTTGATGACACGGAACGAACTAGATGATTATCCAATCCTACAAATTCAATTTGTTATCCACTATTTTTTGACAAATTACTTAAACTAATATTCTACGTATAGCGAAAAACATAAAATCATAAATAATCGGCAATGATTTAGGTTTTTTACTAATACTTAAACTTAATACGCGTATCGAGAATTATTTTTTGTACTAATACTTAAACTAATATATGTACCGAATGACTTACAATCATCAATAATAAACTATAAACTAATATTTATATAAATATGTATATAGAATAATTTAAAATTATTTATAAATATTATTATTTTAAAAAAAACATTTGGGCTTGGGCTGGTGTGGCTATATAGCCAAACCTAACCTCAAGCAGGTCCGCCAGGGATATCAAATTATATATGAAGGAACAAGATTCGAACTTCGCGCGGTCACTTATTAATCTTATTTCTATTCATCATGTTACTTTACAACAAAAAAACTTGATAATTGATATCACATGTACATGTTTAACAAATTATGTGGATTTGTTGCACTACATAAATTCTAACTCAATTGATAAAATTGATATGTCAAATGTTGCAACCAAAGTTTGAACTACAATTTTTCCGTTTATATTCGAACAACACCGACTCTCTTCACAAGTTTAGATAAAAGAAAAATATTGATTTCATAAAAATAAATTAAAACAATTGCCTGGGTATGACTGAGCAAACAACGACTTTATTACTAATCTTTGTGACATAATCATATATATTTTAAAAAATTAATTACTAATCTTGTTTTTTATTTTAAATTTAATATTGATTACTTTTTTAAAAAAAACATTTTAAAATCGAAAATATATTTTATAAGGTAAATTATTTTTTTATCCCTATTCAAATTTAAGATAATAATCTTAACTGTGGAGACATGATATGATAATTTTCTAGCAACACACCCAAACGAACCCTTAAAATATAAAACCAACTTCTTTTTTAAAATATTTTCCTGCTTGACTTTTGCCAAAGAATAATTGCTCTTCTAGACATCCGGCATATTTGTCGAGCTTATGTTTTGTGTGTATAAATATAACTTCTTGTATTCATATATTTCTATTTATGCACACAATTATATATGTAACACAACAAGACAACTACTAGCCTGGGCACTTGCCCGGGCTCGGCCGAAATTTTTGGTATTTTAGGGGTTAGTTTAGGGCAAAATTAAAATTTTTAGGGATTAATTTAGGGCAAAACTGAGACATTTTATTCAAAACTGAAATTTTTCAGTGTAATACCTTAATTTTTTGGGATTAATTTAAGGCAAAATTGAAAGTTTTAGAGATTAATTTAGGACAAAAGTGAGATATTTTATTCAAAATTGATATTTTTCGGTGTAATACTAAAATTTTTATTTAAAACTGATATTTTGCCCGGGCTTTGGAAATTTTCTGGCTCCGCCACTGTATATATATATATATATATATATATATATATATATATATATATATATATATATATACAATCTTATAAAAAGAAAATCTGGTATATACCAATTAATTGTGTCATACTCATACATCTATAAAAAAACAAGAAAGATGTCTTTTTTATCTGTGCTAGTTTTGTTTCTTGCAGTTATCAGCCTCACCAGTATCGAAGAAAATCCCAAGCAACAAATAGATGTGCAGTCCAATGAATTGATCAGTAACCAGCTACCCACTATTGAACCACATACTAGTCGACCCCACAACCGGAGATCTTTACCACAAGGAATACTACCACCAAGTATGCCAAATACACCACCAGAAATCCCCGTAAAACTACCATCACCTATAACGCCTCCAGGACCAGAGACAATAGGATCACCTCGCTAAAGATTATTATATACATGAATCATGAATGTATGGTTTTAGCCTCCTTAATAGATTCAGCGTGTTCATAATATAAAATAAGTATTCCAAGAGTAGGAAAAGGAAACATGGATCTGTAATTTTAAACTCAATAATTTATCCTTTATGTTTAACTTTTTTTTGGTTACAACTTTATGTTTAATTTGGTATGTATATGTGAATTGTGAATTTTGTTGTTTTTCTTAATATATTGTGAATTTTAAATATATATTTTAGTGTTTTGTTCTATCCAACCTCCATGTACATTTCTATCATTTATATTTATGGAAAATATTTGCTTATAATTTTTGTTTCCTTTTATAGATCGTTCACAAATTTGAGAACTCTTCCATAAATATGCAATTTTGATATTTTTCAAGTTTTAAGATGTTGAACATTAATTTTCAAGAAAATTTGATAATTTTTTGTAATATTGTAAGGTAACAAAATTAGAGTATGTTGCATAAAAAAAAAAATCAAGAGTATGTTGTGGCTTAATCTTTTTAATTAGATTAAAAAACAAACAAATATATTTCAAATTTTTAATAACACTACAAGAAATGAAGAAAAGCGGCATTTAGCCACAGTTAATTAACAGTGGAGAAAATTTCATTTAGCCTATAACTAGGGTGTACATAGATTGGACAAATTCGGTTGATCCGACCAAACCCATCCAATTCAATCCAAAAAAGTGGGTCGAATTAGACAATTGGGTGGATATAGATTTCAAAAATGAAAAACCCATAAAAAAAAATTGGGTTTCTGACAAAACCGGACCCAACCCAAAAATTCCACTAACCCAATAACGTTATACATTTTTAAAATAAATTTTATAAAATTACTAAAGATTTGCCTTTTGATAGTTAAGTATTTTTCATAGTAAATATAGGTTATACCTTGTTTTAAGACAATAGAAATATTAAGTAATTTTTATACAACAAATACGACGATTAATCGTTTAGTTATTTAATAAGTAAAAAAAAAAAAAACATTCAGTAACCCAATATCCAATCTGAAAACTAATGGTTTACCTGACCAAAATGGGTGGTAATTTTTATAATATAAATAAGTTATACTATTTTTTAAGAAAATACAATTGTTGAGTTATTTTTATGGAAAAAAAATGATGATTTGCATTTAGTTATTTAATTTTAAAAAACAAAAAAATAATTTGAGCTAATCCACTATCCAACACAACCCAACTCAGAAATTAGTTGGTTTACCCAACCCGGCCAAATATTGTAATTAAGGGGCGGTTATTTTGTCTAACCCAATCAAAAATACCATATGTAATTCGAATTTTGATTTTAGCCAAATTCAATCCAATCCGGTCCACATACACTCTAACTATAACATTTTCTTGCGATGCAACAAGATATTTTCTGCACTTTCAACTGTGGCTATAGTACCTATGAATATTCCCACCGATTAACCATGGCTATAACTTGCTATTTTCTGATAGAATCATGGAATTTAATTAGTTAATTAAATGATATTGATATTTTAGATGGGAATTTATATTTTCAGTTTCGTGTTAATTGTTGTTATTCCCACCAATTGACCATGACTAACTTTTACTCTTTTCTTCGATCTCTTTTGTCGGCCCTAATTTCTATTTTTTCTTTTTGAGATTTTTTCTTTCTCCACCGGTAAGGGGGTGGTTTTAGGTCATTTTTGGCCGAAAATCACCCCTCTGCATTTTGTTTTTATTTCTTGCTTTTAATTTAAAAAAGTGATTTTCACATAGTTTCTCTTTTAATTGATTTCTTTTGTATTTGTGAGTTCGTCGTCGAGTGCGGCGTTGTGTTGGTCGTCGTCTTATTACGGCGTCGTTAGATTTCCCGTCTTGTTGCGATGTTCGTTTAGTTCATACTCAAAGATCAACTTTAGTCAATTGCAGATTCAATCAATTATTTGGACATCAACGTTGCAGATCCGGAAGCATGGACATTTTGGTGACATTAATTTTATCATATTATGTGTAGACATTTGCCGTGTTATGCTATTAACTTTGATGATGTGAGTTTGTTCACTGATTCATCCTTTTTGTTTTTAGCGATGTTGAATTTGTATTTGCACATGTTGTACTCTTTTGATTATTGGAATGATGAATATCGTTATTTTTAGTAAAAAAAAAAAAAAAACTCTTACTATTTTCTGATAGGATCATAGAATCTAATAGAGTTAATTAAATAATATTGATATTTAAATTAGATGGGAATTTATATTTTTGGTTTCATTTTAATTGTTGCTTAGTTATTGGGCTTTTAGCCCTTTGGTCTAATTTTTAGCTTTCGGTATCTATTTAATCTAATTCGAGGTTCAGTTTTAGCATCAAGTGGTTCTAATTTCCTCCCATCACAGTTGCAGAGGATCAATCATGATTCTTTTCTTATCAAGTTCAGCGTCAATTACCAATAAATCGACTAATAATTGGTACCTTTTGGTCTTTTAAGTTACCCACTATTAGCACTATAAATATTAGCTCATTAAGTCACTCAAGTATCAATGAATGAATGAATTTATATTTTTAGGTGCAGTTTTTGTTGTTCCACTTACAAAGAAGTATTTTTTATATGTTTTTTAATTTTGAAAAAAATAAAACTGTTTTTCAATAAAAAAAACCTACCTCTTTGTGAAAGTAAAAATAAAAATTGCACTTAAAGCAATTCATGTAAGTTTTGTTCAATTTTTATTGTGTTTTTCTAGTTTTAGTTTAGAACCCTAGTTTTCACTCTTGATAGGAATTCACTTCCTATCAATTGATGTTTTCATTGAGAGTTTGACCAAGAAAAGAGCTACATACAAGTTGGATTAAGGTGCTCCACCGAATATTGATAGGTGAGTGAAGCCGCCGAAAAGAAAAGAGTTATCATCTAATCGGTGCCGATAGAGTAAAAGTCATCATGTACGTTGACTCTTAAAAGACGTGACAATAATAGGAGTCTCATATTTAGTATTTCAAAATACTAAATGTTGTTGTTAGGGAGGACCATTGTTCGAACCACCGCAACTGCAATCGGAAGGGGGTTAGAACGACTTGATGCCAAAACTGATCTCTGAACCAGATTAAACTGGTGGTGAAAGCCAAAAAAAAAAGTACTTAATGTTATACTTAAAACATGAGGCTCTCCCACCTATTCGACTAATCTTTTGGTTGGACTCTCTTCATGTGCTTAAGTCTTAACATTTTCTTCCTTAACTGACTTGTTGGTTTTATTTTGGTTTGCTAAATAATTTGTGTTCCGGTTAGATCTCTTAACTATATTTCTATTAGTCATAATAGTTTTTTCTGTTAGTTTTTAATACCAAATATATCAAGTGGAATAATATTATATGTGGTCAACCATTTACTCGAATAATTTTTTAATTTCAACAGATTGATTTTCTTGTAAAAATAAACTATTAAATTATGCATGTCCACCATCTCTAAATATGGACCATCGCCAAATAATTTTATTTTTCCATTTTTTTTATTTTCTTCCTTTCATTTTTCTTCGTCGTTTTCATAAATTCTTCGATCAAACCCATAGTTTCAAACAAACCTAGAAAAAAGTTTTGAAAATGAGAGTGATTAGTGGCAGCGAAAATTAAAAGTATTTGAAATGGAAATTATTTCTAAGTTTTGCAAATTGAGATTTGAGATAGAGAAGAAGCAGCAACTTATGCCAATGATAGATAAGTGAAAAGGAGAGTGATTAATGGCATTGCTTTGAGAGATCGTGTTTCACTAGTGTTTGAAAAATTTGGATTTTGGAAATTTTGCTTCAAAATTTGTGCTTTTAGGAAAGCTAAAAACTTACAATTCTAAAATTCTTTCTAAGTTCGTTTAAAGTTGTTGAAAATTTTGGGTTTGATTGACGAGTTTTAGAAAAAGATGAAGAAGAAAGAGAGGAAAAAGATTCGAACTTCAACTTCTCCACCTGTATTTGGACAAAGCCAGATCGCTTTGATTGGTTAGATAAAATAAATTGATGCGTATGGTACAACGGGGAAAACAAAGACTTTATTTTCAATATAAATAAATGACTAATTGTTTTTATTTTGTTTAAAGTCCAACAACATTTAAATATAAGTTAGTCAAAATTCCTTGAAAATCCTTTTTTTTTTCCTTTTTCTTTCTAAATCCTCATAAAAGATATAGTAATTCTGACAAAATATAATCGTGGAAAGGACTTTAGGCTTCCTTAATGCAAAGGAGAATAGATCCCTGATAAACAAACTTAATGTGGGATAATAAACTGTATGATATCAAATTATCAATCCTTCATAATAATTGATGTTACACTTGCATGTTTAACAAATTTTATGTGGGAATTTATTGTACAAAATTTCTTATTGAGGTGATAAAAATGATATAAAATTGATAGGTTGAATCTCGTAATCGATGTTTATACTATGACTCCTTCGTTATACCTAGGTAACGTCAGATATCTATATTTTTTTAGATAAAAAAAAAAAAAAAGATTTTCGTTTTAAGAAAATATATTATCACAATTGACACAGTATGACCGAATAAACAAAAGATTTATTTTTTATATTTAACGACTATAGTTTGTTTTGTATAAAAAGTCCAACAACTTTTAAATATAAGTTTGTCAAAAGGAAAAATTCATTGAAAATCTTTCTTTCTAACAAAATTGTTCACAGGACGTCGATCGCTACCTTAATGAAAATTATTTAGCATAAACAATGAAAATTGTTTTTCTCTTTTTCAGATTTCTCGCACCCCCCCGATGTTTAACGCGTCCTCCAGATTTTGTGTGCGCCCCCATATTTTTTTCTTCCCCCTCAGATTTCTAGCACCCCCCATATTTTTAGTCAAAAATCATTTTGCTGTGGAATGGTTTTAGAGAGTTATACTCCAAATTCATTAGATGCACTTAATAGTTTTTATGTTAATTGTGATAAATTAAACCATAATTATAGGGTTGTAATTCAAAACCATTTTATACACCCAATGATTTTGGAGTACAAATTTCTGAAACTATTCCACAGGAAAATGGTTTTGGCATGATTTGGGGGGCGCCCTAGAAATATGGGGGGGGGGGGGGGGGGGGCTAGAGGGGGAGAAAATTTATTTTCATTATTTATGCACCATAACCACTCCCGTAGATTTGTATGCGGATATTACATGCAAATGAAAGTTCGTTACAAATTAGTTGTGGATACCAATGCAAATCTCATTATGTGATTTGTAGGGGTGTAAGCGGATAAAAAAAAATCCAATTGAACCGATGATCCAATCCAAACCAAAAAATAAAACCGACATTTTTGGTTTGGATCAAAAACCGAACCGAACCAATTAAAATCCGTCGTGGTTTGGTTCGGTTGTCGATTCCGATTTCAGATCCATTGGATTGAACCGGACCAAGCCGATATATATCCTTATGTTAAGTTTTTTAATTTTAGACAGGCAAACCCAACTACATTTGGCCCAAGTAACTTAAAAAATGTCACTACATTTGCCTTCATTAAAAATCCTAATTTAGAAGCACGTCTTCATCACATATTCACAACTGCGTACTTCTCTTCGTCCTCACCTCTCCATCATCACAGACAATCTGCTATCATCTATATTCTATCTCACCTCACCTTCATCCTCCTCAAGCTAATCTACTTTCATCAATCACCACAAACAATTTGAATAAATTTTGCCATTAAAAAAAATGAAATACATCGGTAAAAAATACGATATAAAATCGATCAAAGTATCCGAATCAAACTGAACCGACAAGTTTGGTTCGGATTTATTTTTAAAAAACAGTGAAAACCGAACCTATCAAAAGTTTATTGATTCGGACATCAAATTCACTCAAAACCAAACTAAACCAGTCCAATTACACTACACTCTAATAATTTGTTCGAAATTGGATCCGGCAAAAGCAATCTCTGCTGCTCTACTACAATTTATTGGCTATTGATTTCATTTGCTAAGATAGTCTTTCTCCAAATTATTTTATACTAGCATGCGCTTAGTTTTCGTCTTTTCTTTTTTTATATAAAATACTTTATTTTCTCGTACATTTTTTTTTATAAACTAAGAGCATCTAGACATCAAAGAGTGAATAGACATCTAACAATGTTGGTACATTTAGACACTCTCATCGTATACATATAGCTCATAATAATATAAATAAATAAAAATAAAAAAAAATCTGTATATTGGGGGGCACTAGACCTTACCCCAAAAGAAACAAAAATAAACGTAGTACAAAGAAAACCATTCCTACAAAGGAAAATCGTAAAGAGCTCTAGCTATGAGTTTGCTAAACCCCCATCCCATTTCACGGTGACCTGTGAGATGTGACATCCAAAGGACGAGTGTTATGGTTGTCCACGGGTCCTAGCCAATTGTTTGATCTTTTTCCGTTGACTTTTACAAACAACAGGAGTGAAAGGCGTCTCACCTTTTTCCATATCAGCCCAAGCTTGTTTAATCAATTGAAGATCTGCTCTGACCACCTCGTCAAAGTCTTTTTCCGGCAAGATTATCACCTGTTGTGTTGTCTCGGGTATAGGTCAGCTGGAGTCAGAACTAGGCATTACCTGTAAAGTGGAGATCAAAGCATCTGACAAAACAGTATCTTCTCGTTCGACAAACACATCCTGTTGCTTCTCTGCCAAACTCACTGCAACAACACTCTCTTCAATCGCCTCCTGCCACTCTACTGCAACACCATTATGTGTGGAATGCACCTCCGGGCCAATAGAAAAAATCACCGGTGGATTTCTCGCAACATGCAAAGGGCGAGCTTCTGTCTCTAAATGTTGAACCTTGGTCGGCTCACTGACATTTAATTTGAGGTCATTATCATTAGCAACAATCAACAATTCCTCATCCGAAAAATCCTCATCTGAACATTCAACAATTTCTACCGGTTTTTTATTCTGCCCAACACTCACAGTAGCAGCGTCGGTAAATTGTTCCATATGTTTCATCGCCACCGTGTGCTTAGTTGTGATATGTTTGGGAGCCGTCTTCTTTGGATCAGCAGCATTGGCATCATTTGCCTTAGCAACATATTCTTGTTTGATCACCTTAGAAGCCTTCTCATGATGCTTATTGTTATGCTCTAAATGTGTTGTAACATCAGGTTGTAGCCACTTACAAGCGTGGATATTATGCCCTATGATTTGACAATGCGAACAAAATTCTGGCAACCGCTCATATACTACTTGAATTTTGAATGCGAAACCTTCTCGTTCCACCATCACCTCATCAAAAATTAGGCGTGAAAGGTCCATATCCACCAAGACGCGTGCGTAATGTCCAAAAGTGCGGTTTTTGGTGGATTCATCCAAAGATAAAGGGGTGCCTATAGCACTTGCAATTTCGAAAAGCGTTCGTTGCCGCCAATATTCTTGAGGCAGCTCCATTAGACGTAACCATATCTGTGCGTGTGTTTGCCTCGGTGTAGAGGTATTGAAATCATTCGTCCACTTCGTTAGACGCATTAGACCCGGTTTCAATTAACTGTGCCGGAAGACCAAACCAAACGCATATCCTCAGAAGAATCAAAATGAAATTCATAAAAACCACGTCCCAATGGAACCATCCTCCATGGGCTGGAGGTCTTCCAAATAGATGTTACTTTCATGTGCAAATCTCTAGCTGTGAGAGGTTTGTCCCCTTTATTCAATAACACTCGCCCATGAAGATTTCTTCGGCAATCGGTAAGATCTTTCTCATACTCCTCTTGAGTTATTTTAATACATAAAGAATCTCCCTTGATCATGGGAGAAGGGAGTTGACTAACTTGAACCTCACACGATTCATGCAGTATTTGAGCAAAAGATTTCGTCTGTGTCGTCTTCTTAGGTGACGGCATGGCCGGGGTTGTAGCCACCATGCAAGGCCACGCTGCCATCAAACTAGTGCGAGTCAACGTGAAGGTCCACTAGGAGTCTCTTGTGTATGCTTCAAGATTGAATCAGTGTGTACTGTTGTTCAATCCACACAAATATGATTCAATTTAATCAACACAATTTAATTTTCAAACAACACGTCTGTACATGAATCAACATTTGTGAATAAGTATCCTTAGTAATCAATCGATGATGTAGTATGAGGAATGGATGAGGCAGTAAATTCTGGACGGCGTTTTTGCTAGGAAACCCTAGCAGAGCAAATTCATCCCCATATTCTGTTTTCTCGTACATAGTACATACCTTGGCTTTGACACATAAAATATAATAAAATCTCATTGCCTTTGCATAAAATATGTATGTGTCAAATTTTAATTTTCGTTAACGTGTATTTTATTGTTTTTCTTTTGAATTTTTTTTATTAGTTTTTAATTACTATTTTGGTCCCTTAAATTTGATAAAAGACTCATATGTAACCTATTAAACTAGATAAAACCAATATGAAGCCAAAATTAATCAAAAAAGAAAAAAGAAAAAAGAAAATAAGGGACCAATATGACAAATATAGATATTTTTAAGAGACTAAATAAGAATTTTTAATCATTACGGAACCAATATAAAACTAAAAATTCTTTAAGAAACTAAAATATTACTACTAATTATTAGGCCTTTTTATTAACATATATTGAACTTGTAAAATTTAAAAATAGAGAAACTCTGATTTGAAATGGCCACCCCACAAGTGAACAGTGTAATTAGTATTTTTTAAATTAGTCAGTTATTGAAAAGAATATCAAGCCTTAAAATAAAAAAATAATGGATATCCAATGAAAATAAAGAGATTAATAAGTGTAAATTTCTTTACATATGTATTCAATCAAATCACATTTTAGTATTAATATGTTTACATATATGTACCGGACAAAATCCTATAGGCCCAATAATGTAGTGGCCCAACAAATGGTCCAAGCGATTCAAATAAACATCTTGGCGGGAAAGGCAAGGCGCGGGCGACACAGAGGCTAAGGGTGACGCCCCCAGACATGGTCAACTTGCCCCTACACACGGTGGAGAAAGGAAACCGCCAATAACCACCCCTGTAATACGGTGGACACGGGGGAAACCACCCACGACCTCCATAGAGAGGAGTGGGGCGGTTTATAGATATTTTAAATGTAATCCTCCTCTATAAATAGAGGGGAAAACCCATTGCAAATGGTTCGGTTTTTGATTGGTAAAAATTGCATCCTTGTACTATTATTACACATTAATATACTTGGACTCACCCCCCATACTTTTTTACCACAACATTTTGGCGCCCACCATGGGGCTGCGGTAAAACGATTCCCAGCCTACCACTAAAACCAGACAAACTACGAATTCCTCCTCTAAAATGGCAGGAGGAACACCCGCACAAGAAAACCACATAACCTTGACGGACGCAGTTGCAGAGTTACGACGCCTGCAGGCCAAGGTTACTGAGATAGACAAGGAAAAAGCAAACAAAGTGGATGAAACGGAGGAAAACAATATCACTGACTCCCAACCACTAGCATAAGACCTCTGGGACGCGAGTCCCAGACTTTGACGGAAAAACAGATCCAACAGAACACTTGATGGCAGTGGGTACCAAGATCGCCATCATTGGGGCAGCGGATCACCTTAAGTGCAAGCTCCTCTCAGGCACGCTGAAAGATGCAGCCCTGAGATGGTATATGAATCTGCCTAAGAATTCTATAGAAAGTTGGACAGATTTCCAACAAAAATTCACAAAACAATTCGCCGACTCCAAACACATAAAGGTTACGACGACCAGTTTGTTCTCCTTACAACAAAACCATAACGAGTCGCTATGAGAGTACTTGGCGAGATTCTGCGAATCAACCAGCAAAGTAAGCAACCCAAACCAGGAGATGTTTGTTTCCGCCTTCCATCACGGCCTTAAGGCGGGACACTTCAACGAATCTCTAGCGCAAAAGCCAGCAACATCAATGCAAGAGGTAACAAGAAGAGCAGAGGGATACATAAAAGGTGGGGAGAGTAATGCTGAGAAGAGGATAAGAGACGCCAGGGAAAGAGGCCCGGTAAACAGGGGAAACGGCCAGAGCGAATTTTATCATCATCATAGACGCCCAATTCCCAATCACCACGGCGTTGAACGTCACCGAAAACCGTATCAGCCATCAAGACACTTTCAGGAAGATAGGAAGGAGTATACACCTCTCAACCGCGCCAGGGTCTACATCCTGAATGAAATCCTGGAAACAGGATTAGGGAGATTACCACCACAAAGAGGCAAAGAACACATCTTAGGAATGAACCCCAACGCCTGGTGCGTTTACCATAGATGCCGAGGCCACGATACCGAAAAGTGCTTCAGGCTAAGAGACCTAATTGAAGAATTGATAAAGAGCGGTCACCTAAGGAAATTCTTAGATGACGCCGCCGCGGGAAAAGTGGTCGTCCCAAAGGCGCAACCCAATCATTCAAAGGACCGCTCAGAAGGAGAAGATCCAGGCAAAGGAAGGAGGATCTCCGTGAACACCATCGCAGGCAGATTCGAAGGAGGTGGAGAATCCTCAAATGCTAGAAAACGTTATGTAAGAAGAATGGATCAAAATGAGAAATTCATAGGGCACACTTCAACGACGCCCGTCCCCGATCTGTCATTCACCAAGGAAGACAAGAGAGAAGTCATGCCACACGATGACGACCCCCTCGTGATACAAGTACAAATATTGAATTGCGACGTGAAAAGGGTGTTGATTGACTCAGGAAGTTCGGCAGACATTATATACTAGGAAGCCTTTAAAGCGATGCAGCTGTCAGATGAACATCTCCTGCCCTATAGCGGCACGTTGGTAGGCTTCGCCGGTGAGCAGGTGGAAGTGATGGGATATACTACCCTCTTGACCACATTTGGAGAAGAGAAGAACGCCAAGACTATCAAGATGAGATATCTGGTAGTTAAAACCCCATTCACGTCATACAACATTATCATCGGAAGACCGGCTTTTAACACACTCGAGGCAGCATTGTCGACCCTCTATTTGTCCATCAAGTACCCCCTGGACAACGGAAAAGTAGGAACGATAAGAGGGGACAAAAAGTTGGCGAGAAGATGCTACGAGTCAAGCCTGAAAATCAGGCACAAACAAAGCAAGAGGGTAGAATCAATGGCGTCGCACACAGAGGGAAGCGGAGTTAATATGATCTCACCCCTAGACCTCGATCCAAGAGAGGATTTTACAGAGAGAAGAATGAGTCCCATTGAAGAATTGGAACAAGTCCAGATTGGCGACATGCCACACCAAGTAACTAACATTGGAACCACTTTAAAACCCGATGAAAAAGAAAAGATCATGGCCATGTTAAGAAAGAACATAGACCTTTTCGCATGGAAACCATCGGATATGCCAGGAATTGACGAGAGCGTGATAACACGCAAACTATCCATCGCGCCCAACATCAAGCCTGTATCACAAAGAAAGAGGAAGATTGGAGAAGAAAGAAGAACGGCAGTAAACGAAGAAGTGGAAAAACTAAAAGCAGCAGGTTTCATCGAAGAAATAAAGTACCCGTCATGGCTGGCGAACGCATTGATGGTAAAGAAAGTGAATGGCAAGTAGAGGATGTGTGTGGACTTCACGGACTTGAACAAAGCCTGCCCAAAGGATCCATACCCTCTACCTAACATAGATAGGCTTATCGACGGAGCCTCAGGGTATAAGATGTTAAGCTTTATGGACGCCTACTCAGGGTACAACCAAATAAAGATGAACCCTGCAGACGCACCTCACACGGCCTTCATGTCCAATACGTGCAATTATTTCTATAATGTCATGCCATTTGGTCTGAAGAACGTTGGCGCCACCTACCAAAGGCTGATGGATAGAGTATTCTCAGAACAGATAGGCAAAAACGTGGAGGTGTACATTGATGATATGGTGGTGAAGACCACAGAGGATGGCGAACACGATTAAGACTTAGGGTACATCCTCGCCTCAATTAGAAAATATAACATGAGACTGAACCCTGCAAAATGTTCTTTCGGAGTCCAATCAGGAAAATTCTTAGGCTTTATGCTCACAAGTAGAGGGATAGAAGCCAACCCAGACAAATGCCAGGCCATAATCGACATGAGGAGCCCAACGACAGTAAAGGAGGTCCAACAACTAGCAGGAAGGATCGCGGCTATATCAAGATTTCTATCCTGCTCAGGAGAAAAATCATTTCACTTTTTCTCCACTCTAAGGAAAAGTGAGAGATTCGTATGGAGCCCTCAATGTGAAGAAGCTTTTCAGAAGCTCAAAAGTTTCCTGGCATCACCCCAAATATTAACTCGCCCAGAAAAGGGAAACATCCTATACCTCTACTTAGCTGTTTCAGACAACGCCCTCAGTTCGGCATTGGTGCAGGAAGTCAGAGGAGAAGAGAAGCCGATATATTTCGTAAGCAGGACATTCAAAGGCGCTGAAGCCAAATACCAAAAGATAGAGAAGCTATCCTTAGCTGTTGTTATCACAGCAAGGAAACTAAGACAATACTTCCAGAGTCATAAAGTAGTGGTCAAGACGGACTATCCAATAAAGAAAGTCCTAAGGAAGCCCGACCTAGCAGGGAGAATGGTAGCATGGGCAGTAGAGTTATCAGAGTTTGATATAACTTTCTCCCCTAGGGGCGCAATAAAATCGCAGATTTTGGCGGACTTCATATTGGAACTATCAACCCCGCCAAAAGAGAACAACGAGGAACCTTGGACACTTTCAGTCGATGATGCGTCTAACCTGAAAGGAAGCGGAGCAGGAGTGGTCCTGGAAGGACCCGATGGAGTACTAATAGAACAATCCTTAAGGTTCGCCTTCAAAGCAAGTAACAACCAGGCTGAATATGAAGCCCTGCTTGCCGGAATGAAGTTGGCAAAAGAGATGGAAGTCACAGACCTCATGGTAAAAAGTGATTCACAGCTAGTAACTAATCAAGTGTCAGGAGAATTTCAAACAAGGGATCCCCAACTGACTAAATACCTAGAAAAGGTGAGTAAATTAGCGAAATGCTTCAATTCATTTCAGTTAATCTATGTGCCAAGAGAGCAGAACGCCAGGGCGGACTTACTATCCAAGCTCGCCAGCACCAAGAAACCTGGAAGCAACAGAACCTTCATCCAAGAAACCATAGCAAACCCAAGCATCAACGAAGAGGCGACTCACATGATCATAGAGGAAGAAGATTGGCGAACGCCCATCATCAAATATTTGCAGAGAGATGAGCTTCCCAGCCCCAGAGATGAAGCATATCGGGTCAAGAGAATGGCGTCATGGTATTCCATGCTTGGAGATAAGCTATACAAGAGAGGATTCTCAGGCCCCTTGCTACTATGCGTAAGCAAGGAGGAAGCCAAAGGAATCCTAGAGGAAGTTCATGAAGGATCATGTGGAAGCCATATAGGGGCGAGATCGCTGGCAGGTAAAATCCTCAGAGCAGGATTCTTCTGGCCAGAGCTACACAGTGACGCAGCAAGGTATGTAAGAACATGCGATAAATGTAAGAGATTCTCAAACCTACACTACGCCCCAGGAGAGCCCCTCAAATCAGTCATTTCACCTTGGCCCTTTTTCATGTTGGGCGTTGATATATTGGGCCCTTTCCCCACCTCTTGGAAGCAGGCCAGGTGGATCATAGTAGCAGTGGACTATTTCACCAAATGGGTAGAAGCGCAACCTTTATCTTGCATCTCGGCAGAACAAGTGAAAAAATTCTATTGGAGAAGAATCATATGCAGGTTTGGCTTACCCAAGTACATTGTGTCAGATAACGGAACGCAGTTTGCAAGCGAGAAGGTAGTTACATTCTGCAAGGAAAAGGGAATTCAAAATACTTTCATATTGGTTGAGCACCCTCAAGCCAACGGACAAGTTGAGTCACCAAACAAGGTCATATTAAAAGCTTTGAAAAGAAGACTATCAAGCAAATGAGAAGTCTGGGTGGCTCACCTCACCGCTATACTATGGTCCTATCACACAACTCCACAGTCATCAACAGGAGAAGCACCATTCACCATGGTATATGGCGCGGACGCCATGATCCCAGCAGAAATAAATCCTCCAAGTTGGCGACGTGACACCACAACGGCACAGGAGAATAACGAAGCGCTACAGGAGAACTTAGATCTAATACAAGAGTTAAGAGATAAAGCCCACTTCAGGGAATTTGCCACAAAGCAGAGGGCAGGCAGGAAATACAACACAAGGGTGATTCTGAGGAGATTCAAAGAAGGCGACCTAGTCCTGAAAAGACCAATGGGAAAAGACAAAGGAGGAAAACTGGCAGCGAACTGGGAAGGCCCATTTAGAATCAATGAAGTCTTTGAAGGCGGAGCGTACAGGTTAGAGAGAATGGAGGGAGAAGTCCTTCACAGGACCTGGAACATTTCCAACCTCAGATTTTATTAGAGCTGAGTTGACAGCGCCTGAAAGGCGAGACGAAACTCCAGAAGCACTGTCTACCTCGCCTCACCACCCAAGAGATATTTCCCGCTATTATTTCCGTTATGTTTTTTTTATTTTTATCTTCTTGAAAGAAAATGCATGAGAATGTAGCACTGAGATAAAACAATTTTCAATAGAATGTTTTCTCCGGCAAAAGCGGGAGTTTTTAATGAGGCTCATCATTCGAAATACAAAAATCCTTTCATTTATCAAATAAGTTGTTATTATTACAATGCTTGCAGATGAATCATTATACTACCTCAATCGTATGCTTGTAGTTAACAAAAGAATGAAATGAGTTGAAACACCATGGCGTTATCTGTAAATCTTACGAGTTGGATACGTCAGAAAAAGAAACGGCGCTATCCTTAAATCTTACGATTCGGATACGACGGAAATGAGTTGAAACACCATAGCATTATCTGTAAATCTTACGAGTTGGATACGTCAGAAAAAGAAACGGCACTATCCTTAAATCTTACGAGTCAGATACGACAGAAATGAGTTGAAACACCATGGCGTTATCTGTAAATCTTACGAGTTGGATACGTCAGAAAAAGAAACGGCGCTATCCATAAATCTTACGAGTCGGATACGACGGAAACGAGTTGAAACACCATGGCGTTATCTGTAAATCTTACGAGTTGGATATGTCAGAAAAAGAAACGGCGCTATTCCATAAATCTTACGAGTCGGATACGACGGAAACGAGTTGAAACACCATGGTGTTATCTATAAATCTTACGAGTTGGATACGTTAGAAAAAGAAACGGCGCTATCCTTAAATCTTACGAGTTGGATATGACAGAAATGAAATTGGCTGCATATGCCAAGGAAAAAGGGCGACCAGAGCAAAGCGCATGCGACGTCAGAAACGAACACGCCATACACCAAGGGCTAAGCCCAATAATCGCCGAAGGAAATTAAAGGTATCATGCATATCATTTTTAGTCGTTTTTAACAATGGTGCCATATAACATCACGGTGCAGAAAAGGAAAAAATGATGCTGGACAAAGGACTTGCCTTAATAGAGGTCATAGAAATCCAAATTTCATTGATAAAAGAGGTTACAATGAAATCAAGATACAAATTCAAAGACAAAAGTAAAGAAAATTACAAAGAAATCAAGATACAAATTCAAAGAAAATAAAGATGGAGTCCTAATACTAACAAAGAATCCCCAGTCGCCAAAGGATCCAGCTCCTTCATCGACAGAAAGAAACCTGAAGACAGGCTCGTCAGTTCCTCAGTTACCCAAGGTCCTAATTCCTCCAGCAAGAGGAAGAAATCGGGAGAAGGAACAACTCATCAGAGCAGAGTCACTCAAGGGATTTTACCCGAGGCCTTTCGTGGTTTCTTCCGGGGTTTCTCCTTAGTTTCCACGGTGACCTGGGATCCTTCTTCTTCACCAGAAGATTGAACATCAGGAGAAGACTTCCGAGGATCGTAAGTCCTCAGAAATTCAATATAATCTTCATCAGCGGAACCAGAAGAATCTGACGAAACGGCAGTGGTTTCCACTTTGACTCCCGGAGAAGGATTATTTCGCCCAAGTTTAGAGACAGAGATTTCCCTCTTCTGTTTCCCGTTCTGAGACTTTGATCTGGTAACTACACCCTTCTCCATATTTTTATCATTATCCATCGAAGGATCAGAGAAGGAAGTGAATAGAAAAGAGAAAAAGAATAGGGTATTTATAGGGAATTATTAAACGGTTTACAATAAATGCACGCAAAGTAGTTACAACTACCCATGTTTGACTGCATGGGAAACTGCACCACGCTTTAATGGTTATGTTGACCACATTGGTAACTGCAAAGAGTTCTTGGGAAACGGCGCAAGGGCGACGCCATCATCTGGAGACACTACGCCCACATGTTCATATCACCTCGCCCACTCAAATGTACAGGCGAGAAGGTCTTTATTTAAGCTAATATCATAACGCCAAAGACACAGTAAAAGCCATTGGAAGAACACAAATAGATAAAAGTGCAGGGATTATAATAAGGCCTCAGAAGGGCGCACAAAAAGATTGTCATGATGCCACAACAGGGCGTACAAGAATATTCATACAAAGCCACGAAAGGGCATACATGAATATGATAGCAAA
The DNA here is from genome assembly GCA_030408175.1 of Trifolium repens. Taxonomy (NCBI): domain Eukaryota; kingdom Viridiplantae; phylum Streptophyta; class Magnoliopsida; order Fabales; family Fabaceae; genus Trifolium; species Trifolium repens. Next base: position 8,284,685 of record CP125842.1, read on the forward strand.
AATACAAGATACATAATAATCATGGGGCAGAATCAGAGGGAGGGACATAAGGAACCAACTAGCCGTCCTTGATGACCATCAGGGCGTTAGCTTCACTAAGGCGCTCAACATCAATGTCAGGGAACAAGACCTTCACTTGCTCCAGGGCATAGCTAAAACCCTCATCAAGCTGGGCTCCAATGGACTCCTCCAAAGTTGCTTTCTCCTCGGCCCAGCTTTCCTTCTCCTTCAACAAAGCTTCCTGAACACGAGCCAACTCCTCAAGCTGGGCGTCCTTAGCAGAAGACGCCTCTTTCAAAGCCTTCATCTCTTGGGCGTGCTCATCTTTCAGCTTCTGTACAGCCGCCTCGTGGTCCTTCCCCAAATCCTCCAATGCCTTTTTGCTCTCCGCCTTGGCAGCCTCCATGTCAGCAACGAACTTGTCCTGAGTGGACTGGACTTTCTTCTCCATGTCATCCAACTCTAGATGAACGATATTCATTTTTTCCTGGGCACTGGAGACTTCATGTTTCTGGCGAGACGCCAAAGCATAATTGAGCAAGAGTCCTTTGAGCTCATGACCTAGAGAGAGCTTTAGCAGTTCATCAGTAGGAGTGGAATTGAACCGAGCATCTCCACCAGACATTTTCACCACCCTCTCCAAAAACAGTCCAGGGTTGAAAAGAGGATCCCAAGGCGAGGGAACAGCCTGACTCGGGGCGACATGAGGAGAAGGAGGGACGGTGTCTGTAAGACCCGTAATTCCACAGTACCTTTTGTGTGGGAGAAATAAGTAACGGCTAAGCACTTTAGGGTTTTTGTTAAGTATTTTTGTGAGTATCGTCGTAATAACAACATTTTTGCTGTGTTGGAGCCTGTCTTGTGCTCGTGTACTGGAAATGCACAGACTTTTGTTCCTTAGTCTTTATTTATCTATGAGAACATTCTTGTGTCCTCAGAATTTTGAACTTTGACTTTCTCCGCTTTTTGGAAAAACGAGTAGAAAACTATACCCGCTGTTGGAAAATTTACGGTTTCCGTTTTCCGTCAAATTTTAATTTGAGACTTTATATATCGACGCGAGTTGGAATCTGGATTCAGAATATTTTTGAGAGCTTAGGATAAAAGTTTCAGTCGGAGAATCAAGTTTAGCAATAATTTTTAGAAATGATTTACGACGAACTGTTATTTCGTAGATTTTCTATTTTCGCGATTTTAGTCGGCACGCGAGATACGACTCGTTTAAGAGCGAGCATGGGGACTGGGCGATGAAGTCATAAATATCTAGATATTTATGTTAAGTTACTTGGTGACCAAGATATGATCAATGGTTAGGAATTGATCTTGCAACTTTATACAATGCAATCCAATGGCTAGGATTAAATGAGAGATCTATATGAATTAAGAAGCAATGTCTTGAGACTTTTTCCTTGTTTTCTCTTCTCTCACACGTGAACTCTCTCCCTCCCTCTTCTTTCATTGAATTTTTCTAAGTGTTGATAGAACACAAAATCCCCACCTTAAGATAAATCTAAGAGGAATTAGGAGAAGTGATCAAGAGCAAAGTTGTTCCCCTCATCACCATGGTGCTTTCCATCCATTTTATTTTGGTAAGGAAATTCTCCTCCCTCTTTTCTCTCCTTGGCCGTGAGGCCCTTTGATAGGATGGGGTGAGCTTGTAATTTTTCCTTGTTAAAGGTATAAATCCATGTTAGTTAGTGATATATCCAAGAGAAAAATTGTGTTTGGAATTGTTTGATTTTATGTTCTTGAGAGAAAATTGTGAGGAATTGATCTTGATGAATTCTTGTTTCATTAAAGTTGTTCTTGGGTGATTAACTAGTTTGTTTAAGTGTAGCTAGGTGGATTTCCATGAGTTTTTGTGAATCTCATGAAGAACTTTGGTTAGGGTTTTTGGTTAGAAAATGTAATTGATCATAAACATGAAAACTTGTTGGTGGTTTGTATTGATCAAGTTGTTTTTGAGCTTTTTAGAGAAATGGATTTATGATTAATGGTTTTGTTTTGAGAAACTTGATGAAGAAATATTTTGTGTGTTCTTGAGAAAATTTGGGAAAAAAAAACTCTTGTGATTTTTGAATTGTGATTGTTGTTTGGAAAATGTTTTGTTTGATTAAGTAAATGGTTTTGGGAACTAAATGATCCATGCTAGGGTTTTGAAATGAAAAAGCTTGGTGAGCTAGCTTGTGATTTATTGTTTTGGCCGTGGCCTTAGAATGTGTTTGATCAAAGAGATTTCAAATTTTTAAGTCCTAATGGAAGGCATGATCATGGTTTGTGAGTTTAAGTGTTTTAAACTATGTTTGATTTTTCAAAAAATTGGTTTTGAGGTATTTTGCTACAGGCCGAAATTTGAAGGGCATTTTCGTCCATTTTAAAGGTTATATTTTGTCCTAGAAATTTAACCATTCAAATCGTCTTTTCGAGACGAAGATTTTGGCGTATGGTGCATCTCGATCGGATAAGTATTGAGTTATGGCCATTTGATTTAAAAGGAAAAACTTGTAACTTGTGACGCAAGTAAACTTTTATTTTTATGAAATTTTTTTAAGAGCTCATGGGTTGTTTTCAAATGGTTTTATTTTGTGTAATTGATTGCCTTGGAGTTAGGAATCAAAGTGTTTCATAAATTGTTTTGAAACGAAAATATTTTCGCGTAGCGAGAAATAGTGCATTTAACTTCGTGAATTTTTAATCACTATGGGGAGAACTCGTAATCACTATCCGAGAGTTTTAGAAAGTACCTTAAATCCCTCTAGAACTTTGAGAATAGGTTTCGTGTGGTTAGGATGTGATGGGAGTATTTTATTGATTGTACGCTACTTAATTTTAGGTAGCGCGAATTGTAGAGTTGTACGAGAAAAGTTAGTGGAAGCTTGCCGAGGTAAGGGCACCTTTCTCTTTGTATGATTTCCGTTGATAGCATGTGTGTATGCTTTGTTTGTGGTGTGTTTTGAGTGCTTGGCATGTATGTGTGATGTATTCTCGGGATGAGAAAGTGTTTATGATACATGTGGTTTACATATGATTGAGAATCTATGTATGATTATTGTGATTGGATTACATATGATATTGAGAACATATGTATGTGTTGTGCGATTGTCTTACATATGATTTTGCAAAATATATGTGTTGACATGTGGTGTGATTACATATGCTTGTATGATATGTAAAGTTTTGCATGAGCATATATGGTTGTGTATGTCGGTTAGAGACTACGCGGGCTTTGTCGGTTGGAGACTGCCCTATATATGCTAAATAGAAATATATGCCATGCATTTCATAGTCGTGTATGTCGGTTGGAGACTGCACGGGGTGTGTCGGTTGGAGACCACCTTATCCTGCAGGATTTTATTGAGTCGGTGTTTGTCGGTTGGAGACTTCACCATTGTGTACGTCGGTTGGAGACTACACATTTAGTAGGGGTTGGACCTACGACTCTCTGCGGCGAGGTTAAATTCCGGAATTCATGCATATGACAGCCAGTGATTGGTGTCACGATCATGTAGAGTCTGCATTGATAGGCTATGTGCGCATTTGAATTATAATGCTTGTTAAGAAGAAAATGATAAATGTTTATTTGCTTTCTATATTTGGTATTTGTATTATGTGGTACTTATGGTGACCCATACAATGAAACATGAACAGGTTACCCCCATCCAGACGATGGACCCTTACACGCTGTCGTGGGTCGTGAGGACGATGGTGAGTTCGTGGGATTTCAGTGATCGAGGAGTTGTACTTCTTAAGTTAGGTTGTGCGCCAGTGTGGTTTGTACACCGTACTCTTTTGGATGACTGTATTCTGAATATTTACTTTTGTGGTTGTTAGGCCCTTTGTCTTTAGGGTTGTAAATATTCAGGTACAACATTTAGCTTCTCTGAAGCACTAATGTTTAATTAGTCCTGTTGTATGATTAATGCCAGCTCGTCACAAATTTATGCGCCCTCTGTTTGTTAAAAAAAAAATAATGCCCCTTTTTGGTCTTTGAAAATCGGGGTGTTACAGTGTCATTGTTCACGGCGGCATGAGGAGACAGCGTCTTCTCTGAATCTTCTTCCTGCGGGGACACAACGTCCACGTTGGACCCCGCCCCAGAGCTTGCAGACCTCAGCTTCTTCTTAATGGGTTGCTCGCCCTTGGAACTCTCTCCAGCATCAGAATTCTTCCCTGGAATGGAGATCCGCCCCAGAGCTTGCAACGGCATCCCTCTCTTTCTTGGCCCTGGCCCTCAGCAAGAATTCCATCATCTTTTCCTGGGAAACAGACTTCATCCTATCTGCAAATATGGAAGAAATGGTTAGTCGCCAAAAGCAAATAAACAATGTCGGAATAAGAAACACTAAAGTTACTTACTCATATAATCCTCCAGAGACTCTATGTGACCCTCGGCACTAAGAAGGTCGCCTACATTCATAACACAAAGTGTCTCAATGTAGGCGACACTCTCCCTCTCAAACTCATCAAGACTTTCATAGAGAGTCCCTTTGATAACACGAGGGTTATGAGTCCAATAGAAGGGAAACAGAAGCTCATTGTTTTCGTCAAACATCACGTCGGGAAAGGAGTCCCCGCCACGGACACGCAAAAAGGTATCCTTATAATTTTTGAAGTTGGAAGTATAAAGCTGGAAACGCTTGCGGTTAGGTTGACTCGATAGGTAAACCTGAGAATCAGAGGAGACATTTTTTATGGTGAAGAAGGAAAAGAAAACGGCAACAGAAGGCTTTTCTATTTCCAACCCCAGACAAGCCAGTTGGAAAGCCTTCATATAACCCCAACTGTTGGGACTCAGTTGACAGGGGGCGACATTCAAAGTTCTAAGCTTAGAGACCTCAAAAGAGGTAAAAGGAAATCAGATGTTGAAAGAGTTGATAATTGAAGTATACATATAAAAGAAGTGGGTTGTTTGGGTGTTGGAATCAGTGACTATCTCATCCTCACCGACGGGCTCGGTGACGACATCGTTTTCGTTGTGAGAACCCGATAGAATGGTTTTCCGCCTAAAAGCCAAAACAGACTCCAAGGTTAGATACTTTGAAGAAACTTCCATGGTCTCAAGAGGACTTTAGGCGACGAAGATGGCTAGAGTAGTATCCCTTCATTTTCCTATGAAAGACGAAGACGAGATTATCACACAATCACTATCACTGCTCTCAGAATCACTAAAATCACTAGAACTAGAGGGAACATTCATCAAAGACTTGAAGTAACCATCATAATCAATTGAACCGTTGGCTCTTGTATGATGGTTACGAATTTGGGTTTCTAGAGCAGAACCACAAGGAGGAATTCTAGTGAAACCCCCCTCTTCATCATCGCTCAAGCTTCGCAAAATAACCATTTCTTCTAATATGAACCCTAGAAATCGAAAAAGGAACGCTAAAAAGAAAGGATATATACGAAGGCAGGAATAGAAGTTACCTTAAATATCGGAGGCGAAGAAGTAATGGAGATCGTGTGAGCAGAAGTTTAGCCAAGGGAGTAACCGCGCAAAATGGGTTTGAAACTTCGAGTAAAAACGGAAAGGGAGTAGAATGCTGGAGAAAATGAGTTGAGGTACAGAGGAAGGTTCTGTTTTATAGGAAAAATATAAGTTAGTGGAGGGTAAATTGAAACGTTCTGATATCCATTGGATAAAAGGAGGAACCTACGCGCGTGTCAGTAATGACGTATAAACGCGGACACGTATCCCCAGACAGGGCGAGAAGACCAAACATTTGAAATCCAGCAACATCGCCAATAGGCGAGGTCAAGCACACCACAAAAGCAAATCAAAAATATATGACGGAAGAGAAATTATCAAATTAAACAAAATACCAATTCATTCGTTCACAAAGAGAAATTCCAAAATTACAAAAGGAGGCGGAGCAAACTCAACGCCATTTGAAGGAATCAAAGAAAGGCAACATACAACAGAAATAACAAAGCAAAACTACTTAAATGCCTTAAAGGCCGACTCGACGGCACAGGCGTGGCAATCCTCCAGCAAACCTTTCTGTTTCTTTGCCACTTTTGAATCCATGGCGAGCTTTCTCATGTCATCAGTAAGAACGTCATCCTTCTCCTGAAGACGGCAGAGGTAGGAACGAGTTCGGATCAATTTGGCAACGTCATATTGGATGTCCATCTGCAGATTTCTCTTTCTCTTCACAAGGGGCCTCAGCTGACTCTCCAAAGCATCGATTCTGTTATCTATGGCCTCCTCCGCTGAGAGGGAAAGGGCCATCACTTCTTCCTGAGACTTGATACGCTCTTTGGTCGCCTCGATTTTCTTCTCCAAAGCTTCAGCAAGTTCTTTGTGACAATACTCCACGTTCTCCGTTGACACAAAGAAAGCGGTATCGTCCGACAGCCTCTTCGCCAATTCTTGCACCACGGCCAGAAAGGCGTGCTCCTTCTCCGTAAGCCTCCAAGAATAATCCTGCAATTCATTCACCATAGAAGAAAAATCTTCTATCTGGTCCATCAGGTCATCAGTATCATAACACAACATATTTCTCAACTGCATCAGAACAGGCATGGCTGGTGATTCCAAGCAAGGAGTAGGAGAGGCCATGACTGAAATATGAGTGAAACAAAGAACAGATGGGTGATGAGAAAATTTGCCTACACAAGAACCACTATTTATAATTAAAGAAAAGGGAAAATGATCAAGAGTAATGGGCAGTTACCTCCCACGTCCGGCCATTATCACCACTTCGCCTCTTTGAGCCTCGTGCTTGGGGGGTTGTGTACCGGACAAAATCCTATAGGCCTAATAATGTAGTGGCCCAACAAATGGTCCAAGCGATTCAAATAAATATCTTGGCGGGAAAGGCAAGGTGCGGGCGACACAGAGGCTAAGGGTGACGCCCCCAGACATGGTCAACTCGCCCAGGAAGAAATAACCACCCACTACCACCACCTACACACGGTGGAGAAAGGAAACCGCCAATAACCACCCCTGTAATACGGTGGACACGGCGGAAACCACCCACGACCTCCATAGAGAGGAGTGGGGCGATTTATAGATATTTTAAATGTAATTCTCCTCTATAAATAGAGGGGAAAACCCATTGCAAAGGGTTCGGTTTTTTATTGGTAAAAATTGCATCCTTGTACTATTATTACACATTAATATACTTGGACTCACCCCCATATTTTTTTACCAGAACAATATATATTCAATTAAATCACATTTTAGTATCAATTTTATAGGTTTCTAAAACATCTCCACAAATATATACACACTGCAATTTAATTTGAAGCACATGTAAAACTATTTTATACTATCGATACATATAAATTAAGGAGTTAAATATATTTTTACTTCAATACTTTTACGTGAATTTCGACTTTTGGCTGCAAACATTGTTGCAGTCGAGGATTCGGGTCGGATTTGTTCTTATTAGTTGGTGGATAAATATACTCAAATTATGAGCGAGTAGTTTAAAAAAACCTAATTTATAACATTACTAAGAGATATAATTTAAAAAAAAAAAGAGTAAAAGATATATTTAAAAAATTGTAAACAATATTATATTTTGCGAAAAATATTTTTGTATTATGGTTTTATTAAGAAAAAGAGCATTGCTATTTAATAAGAATTTTTTACACAAGAAAAGTAAGAATCAACACATGGCAAAATCTTAAAGATGATGTCATTTAATCTCCTTCTTTTGTAGAAATCATGGATGATGGTGGATATAATCAAGAGTGAAGATTTATTCTTGCAATTTTTCTCCTTAAATTTTCTTACTAAAAATCTTTTCCCAAAGAAAAATAATTAACAAGACTTTTTCTTGTGTAAAAAGTCCGAGAAGTTTTTAATATAATACATCAATAGTCAAAATTCGTAAAAAAAAAAACAAACCAGTCATAGTCCTCATTTAAAAATGATAATGATTGTATCAAAATTTTGTTTATATATATGTGTTTCCGTGTCCGTATGTATGATTTGATTTTTCTATTTTGTTAAATTGTGTAAAAGATAACATTTTATATTTTCATATTTTTTTTATAAATATAACAATTTGTTATAAAGGCGTTTAGAAAAGTTATTCATAGTAGAACAATCTTTTTTAATATATTTTGTAACTAATAAATCATTCATGTTATAATAAAGAAAATCTTAAATACTTAAACTTCACAATCTTTTATTTAAAAGTTTACAATCTCTCATTTAATATTTCTTATTTACTAATACTATTATTTTATAATTATTTTTGAGACTCTATTTTTATGAGACTCTATATCATTGCTGACACAAGACACCTACCTACCTATGTACTTATCATGTCTCACTCTTTTAAAATTATATTTTAAAAAAATGTTTTTCTGCTTGACCTTTATTTTATTAAATGGTAATAGTCTATGAAGCTCAGATACGTGACACGATACCGATATAATATTGATACGGGAAATTTTTTAAAATTTTTTATACGATATGGTCGTGATACTTTGTTTAAAAATAAATTTAAAATTAAATATACAAATACACAATATATAAAAAAAAACAAAAATCGATAAAAATAATAAATTAATATTCAAATTACTCAAACTGAGCAAACAAATGACAACTACATATTTCAAGTTGATGAAGTACTACCCAAAAAGGATAATTATTACTATTCAAAAAACAAAATATCATCGGTATCATTCAAAAAACACGTGGTTGTCAATCCATAAAGAACATCATACTCTAACATTTTCTATTTAAGAGGAACACAAATTGTATCAGTCTCATCTCCTTCATTTCCATAAAATAAAAAAAATAAAAACATTATTTTCCCGATACTTCTCTGATAGATACGTGTATCAGAGAAGTATCCGACACATATCGGCAATTACTTTTTTAAAAAATAATTTTAATTATCTGATACTTTTCGATACGAATATCGAAAATTATCGAACAAATATCGATATCGCATATGATACTTCGTCATTTTTAAAGGATTGACTCTTCTAATACAAGTATTATTTTTTTTTTAAAAAAAAAAAAACGTTGTTTGTCACCCTACATATACAGAGCTTATGTTTTACGTATTCTATTTATATAAACAATTATGTAACACAACATAACAACTACTATTTATATCTAAACAAGAAAGATGTCTTTTTTATCTGTGCTAGTTTTGATTCTTACAGTTATCAGCCTCACCAATATTGAAGGAAATCCCATGCAACAAATACATGCGCAACCCAATGTAGTGATCAGTAACCAGCTACCGACCATTGAACCACATACTAGTGGTCCTGACAACCGGAGATCTTTACTACAAGTACCAAGTAACCCCATGCCACGACCACCACCAACACCAAGTATTCCCTTACAAGGAGCACCACCTAGGACGCCTCCAGAGCAAATAGGAACACCTCGCTAAAGATTTTTTTTTTGAAAAAGGCAAATGAATTGTATCTATTTGTACATTTTGGTACCTCTGGTACCTCGCTAAAGATTATTTTATATATATATATATATATATATATATATGAATGTATGGTTTTAACCTCTTTTAAATAGATTCACTGTGTCCATAAAATAAAATAAGTATTTCAAGAGTAGGAAGAGAAAACATGGATCTGTAATTTTTAATTCCATAATTTGTCCTTTATGTTTAATTTGGTATATGTGAATTATGAATTTTAAATATATATTTTAGTTTTTTGTTCTATACATACTCCATGTACATTTATATTATTTATATTTATAGAAAATATTTGTTTATAGATGGTTCACAAATTTGAGAACTCTTTCATAAATCTGCAATTTTGATATTTTCAAGTTTGAAGCTGTTGAACATTAATTTTCAAGAAAATTTGATATTTTATTGTAATATGGTAAGGTAACAAAATCAGAGTATGTAAAATAAAAAAATAAATTCAAGAGTATATTTTGGCATAATCTTTTTAATTAGATTAAAAAACCAACAAATATATTTCAAATTTTCAATAACACTTCAAGAAAACCGACATTTAGCCACGGTTAATTAATATGATGCGGCTGAAACTTTTTTCTTTAGAAAATAATCTTTTTCATCTTTTTTGCCTCTCTCTTTGTGTTTCTTTCAACTTAACATTGTGATAAAAAAAAATGCGGCATTTAGCCACGGTTATGGTGGATTGAATCACTATCTAATGATAATTTAGCCGTACCATTTTCTCACGATGTGACAAGATATTTTCTGCACTTTTAATGTGGCTAAAGTACCTATGAATATTCCCACCTACCGATTAACCATGGCTAACAATTTGCTTAAAAAAATAAAAAAATACACATGGCTAATATTAATGTTGGCTAACTTACTATTTTCTGATAAGATCATAAAATTAGCTGAAGTTTGCTGCCAGTTTCACTACAAGAAAATACAGTATTTGCTACCAAAAGTTTGCCACAAACTGAGTTCCTAGTTAATCTCAATTAAAAATCCCTCCATTTTACTAACCCAAATCATTTTTTAATTAATTTTTATTTTTTCCTTTTCCATCAGTTATTATTTTCTTTTTCAATTATTTTTAGAGGATTAGTATTTTCATTTCATTTTCAATTACTTTTTTTTTTCTGTTTCAATTCAATACACTTCCTCACAAAATCAAAATCACTTCCACACAAATCGCTTAATCTCATAATCACTTCTACACAAATCGCATCTCAAAATCACTTCCACACAAATCGCTTAATCTCATAATCACTTCTTCCTCACAAATGGCTTGAATCGTGACGCTTTTTCCTCACAAATTGATCTCATAATCGCTTCCTCACAAATCGCTTCATCACAGAATCGCGACGTCATTTCCTCACAAATCGATCTCAATCGCAACTTGCTTCATCTCAGAATCGTGATATCGATCTCGGAATTGTAATTCGATCTCAATCGCTACTTCGCGCTTTCGCTCTTTCGCGCTTTCGCTCTTTCGCGCTTTCGTTCTCGTTGAAGATCTAGAGGTACTTCTGCTACTTCCGAGTTTCAAAACCTTCTAGGATTCTTCATGTATTTGAATTTTGGATGGATTTGGTGTTAGTTAGGGTTTGAATATTTGATTATATGTGCTTATTACATTTCAACACTTGTTAGGTTCTTTACCAGATTTTTCAAGGTTGAAAATCTAGGAAGTGTAGTCGATTGATTGATTAATTGATTCATGCTACAACGAATTGAGTGAATTTTTCTATTGATATTATATGTTTATGCTTTTGTTAATTGTTGATATTGGTTTTATGATGCATTTTAAGAGTTTATTGTTTGTGCTTTGTTGTTAGATACGATTTAGAGAGAAATTTTTAGATTTAGAGTGAATTGGCATATGGTACTGTGATAGTTTCTTTTTGGAATTAGAGGAATGTTTGAGATTTTGAACATGAGCTGTTTTTACTATTGAATCTACAAATGTATTGCAATTAGTTCTTACTATTGAATTAGAGAAATGTTTTTACTATTGAATCTACATGAGTTGTTTCTTTCTGCAACTAGTTCTTAACACAACATGCTACTTTATTCTATTGCAATTATAAGTGTGTCGTGTTAAGTAGAAAGCAAAAATACTTGTAGCAATCCACTAATTAGTGGAAAGTTTTAGCATTACATTTACATGAGCGATAGTATAATATATAATATGAAATTTCTTTTTGGTTTTTGTCAATGACTGAATTTGAATATTATATATGGATATGTGAAATGTAAGAGGAAAAAGAAACCAAACAAGTAATCAACTAATTGGCACAAGGATTTTTGTGATTCAAATGAGAAAGATATACTAGTTTTGTTAGCTGCAAAAACTGTTGTACTGCTATTAAACTAGTGAACAAGAAAATTATGTAAATGTCTTGAATACTTATGGAGAATGCAGAACTTTCCACACTTATAAAAGCTACCTGGATTTGCCCTACAACTTTGTTTTGTTTTTGGTAGTAAATGATGTAGATTGTGTTATTTTATTATGTATTTTGGGTTTTCATTTGAAATTGTTTATTGTTTTAATTGGTTTTGATTTATTATGAACCATTTTCTTGTAGTTTGGAATAGAAATAACCGTTAATATTTGTTTAGCTTTATTGAGTAATTAATGCTATATAACCATAGATTGATTTGAAATTATAGGGTTGTATAAACTAGTGACAAAAAACTAACAAGTGGTAACACTTCCCTCAAACTATAATCATGAGACCTGACCGAAGTTGGATGATGCGAAGAAAGGATAGTAATGGTCAAGTAACTGAAAAATTTAAGAATGGAGTTGATGATTTCATTGAGATTGCCAAAAGACAATCGGGAGTTGCTGATGTATTGGGTCGCATTTTTTGTCATTTGAATTACTTCTATTATCATTTTTCTTTTACATTTGAATTATTTTACATCAAATCCATGTTACAAAATGGACTTTTTTAACTTATTAACACAAAAAAGATCAAGATATTTCTAGATATCTTAACATGGCAATCCGAGGTAGAGGAACTGGACGTGGTCGAGGGAGAGGTCGCAATCCACCTCAGCATTCCCCAGGTATATTAGTTGGACCATATGTAGTCCTTTTGGTACAATTTTAGTTACTGCATCAGATTTTTAATGCAATTCTAGTTATTACATGTTTTTAAGACATATCTAGATTATGCATCAGATCTTCCTCTACATATAGGTATTCATAATAACCAGCATAAAAGGCAAAGGCGGAAATACATGTCTTCTGATTCTGAAGAGAGTCGTGAATACTGCATTTATGATGAAGGAGCCAATCACCATGAAGTTGATGCAAATAATGTGAAAAAATGTAAAGGAGTCAGTTTTGAATTTTCCAACAATATGAGGCAATTAAGTGGAGGAATTAGACATAGTCAAAGGAGAGGTCAGAGTGATCCTCCAGAGCCTTCTCAATCATGCACTAGTCCAGCACCACCACCACCACACATGTCATTTTCCCCAGGTACTGTTTATAATTGAGTTTGAATTTTAAGCTTTTCAATGATGGGTGAGTTTAAAACAGTTATGATAGGAATGTACTGTTTCTAATTGATCTACATTTAGATCCATTTTTGCATCTCTGAGTTTATGTCATAGCGTATTTTTGTCATCACTCTCTGTCTCAAATGGATTTTATTTTTTTGTCTCCGATCTATTTTGATTATTTGTCTCCGATCTATTTTCACATTTGTTCAGCATTCATGGTTGCATCTGTATTGGAATCTTCAGCTTAGGGTTCACAACATCAATAGTCCTTTCTCAATACGTATTGTGTTAAGGTGATTTCACTAAAACATCATATGTTTAACTAATCTCAGTAATGTGATTCAGCTTCATCTATGCTTGTTAATGTTGCTTGAGCTATCGTCGTTTAGCAGATAGGTATAATGAATGTTAAATAGGTTTGATGCTCTGTGTCTTTGAAATGTACATTTAATACTTATGTTCCTTAATTCTACAGGTTTGGATTGATGGTGCTGATGTATTGGAAAATGTGGCTTATGCAGAGTGTATAACATTGATCCTCCATTGTATCTTCTGCTTGAAGCAACTTCAGTGATGATGGAAACAAGGTGTGATTTCTACTGGTTCCTTTTGCTCAGTAATGTTGAGAATTTTTTTAAAAGTCAGGGCATGTGACCTCTTCTACTTTTTGTTTTCCCTTATGTGACTGATGGCAGTGTGGCCTTTGGTTTTCCCGATTCCATGATTCTTTTTTAGTTTGAGTGGCTTTTGGTTTTCCATTTGATGAAGTGAATGGTATCCTTATGGTTATCTAACTAAGAAATAAATTTGTTCTTCACAATAGGTTAATTTGTTCTTCACATGCATCAACCAAAATAGAGAAAACAAAACAAATGCTTAGGAAAATGTGAGCCTCCTATCATGGAAGAGAAAACAACTTTGGAGGTGAGACAACTTTTTCTAAGCTTTGTTCAAACTTATTAGGATTTTATTTGGCATTTTGAATAGTTTTCTTGATGTGAACCGTCAACATATTTTGTATATATTGTATCTAATACATGAAGGGATCTTAACTAATGTTTCAAAACTATATATTTGCATAATACTTATGTTTCTTCTTTGTGCTTTTTTTTAAAATCTATTTGCACAATGCTATGTTCTGTGTGTTAAATCAGAAGGTTCTATATGAAACATTTTTTTTTTGTGTCTACTTGTACATTATTTCTTCTACTACAAGCAAGTTCTAGTTTGGTGTTATAGTTTTTTATTTTCTTCAAAGTAAGAAACTCCGCATACGGTTCATTTTCCAGTTGAATGCCCAAAAAACTGTTGTGTTGCATATTTGATGCCTTATGCCTCTGTTAAGATTAATACTTTGTATAGTTCATTGTTTGATACTCAAAAGAGCATGTAGTTTCCTACTTTGTAGTTTTTACACTTGATTGTTCATCACTGATTATACATTATGGATGTGCAACATTCAGAAGAGCATGAATGCTTGGAGCGTGAGGAAGAACCATATATGTTGGATCAAGGTTATGCCTATTTGGTGTACTTTCCACAAGATCAAGGTGGAGGGTAATTTAGTATATCTGTAAGTTGTTCTGTTTTAGCATCTTTGACGAGGCTGTTCTATTTTTTTATTTTTGGTGATCCTACTAGTGTCTCACCAACTAGGGAGTGAAACTTTTAATATTTTTGATGATCCAGAACTTATAGAGAAGAAAAGAAAAGCAAATACACGAAGTCTGAAGGAAATGGCTACACTTTTAAGGTACATATACATACTGATTTATAGCTAGACGCCTTCATTTTTTATTCCAATTCAGACCACAATGCATCATTTCAAGTGCATGTGTTCTAGAAATCTGAAAACTGATATGGTTGAATCCAATCTTAAAAGGGAAGAGCGTGTAATACAATAGATATGTTCTAAGGTTTACTTGTTTCTTTAACTTGTTTTCAGAGTTGAACAAATGTGGCAAGAGTTTCTTAGCTAAGATGGATCAATTACCTAAGACTTGAGCTCATTATATAATCTTCAGGGAGCTAGCAGTAAGCAGTTCTGTTTATGGAGTTATGGTGAGCAACTTTGTTGATGTTCCCTTGTGTATGTGAAATTTTTCTATAGCCTCAATGTAATGCATATGAAATGTGTCACGATTTAATTTATATGTGTAGTTTAGATTGGATTTAATGTATAATCAATATCTTTAAGTATAACATGCATATTTGCTTTATTTGTCAGTAATAAGATTTAATGAGTGTATATCATGCACATTGCAAAATTATAAGTTTTGGCCATGGCTTCATAAGTAGAATTTTATAATTATAAATTTCTTTCTAAAAAGCTTGAATTTTGCTGCGAAGTAGCTAGGAATATGTAGATAGAGATTTATTGCAAAATTGCTGTGACAATTCCTAGCAATTTAGTTAGGAAACATAAACTTTTCACAATATTTAACTATGTATTAATTGGGAATTAACAAGGAGTTTCTATATATTAGTTGCAAATTAGCTAGGAAATATTTTGGTGGATAATTTGCCGCCCAATCCATGCTAGGACCTATATGACAGCTAATTCACAACAAATCTGTAGCAAACTCTGTTTTGCTAGCGATTAGCTACGAATTAGCTACAAATGGTGTCGTAGCTAAATCCATATTTTCTTGTAGTGTTTTGTCCTGCTGTTTATGGTATTGTTTTGCTTGTCTAGATTGTATTGGGATTCAGTGGCAATAGAGAATAAATTGCCAAGCTGAATTAGTGATTTTCCATCTATTTAGTTTTGGTGGTGTTCCTAGGCAGCATAACATAAAACCATATTTGGATAGGTGTATTAACTCTTATTTGCTTTGGAAACCTAGTTTCCTGTACTGGAGTATTCCTGTAATCAGATCAGTTGTGAAGTGAATTTTGCACACTTTGTGTTCAATTCATTATTTAATAAAATTATGCTTTTCCAAAAGAAAAATAGAGTTAATTAAATAATATTGATATTTAAATTAGATGGCAATTTCCGGTTTCATTTTAATTGTTGTTTAGTTGTTGGATCCATTTAAGTTACCATATATATATATATATATATATATGTTTTCATTGATATTTCAGGACGCTAGTGACATATGTTAAGAACGATGTTTCAACACTAAGATTATAGTGAACAATGTTTCAATATTTAACTTGATGAACAAAGTAAAAATTAAACTGCAGAAAGATAAATAATACAAGTTATTTATTAATTCAGTTCGGTGCAACGCCACCTACCCAATGAGAATCGTTTGAACATGTACTTGAATTTCATGGTACATGGTTCGATTTCTATGGATGACAAAAACTCGACTAGTGAGAGGGTGGAGAAAATCATAAGGTGACATGCCGGAATCGCCGAATGCCCAAACTGTTATAAAAATTGTGGAAAGACGACACTTTCTTAATATGAGCGAGAATAAAAATTACCAATCCTTTATAAACAAGCTTAATGTGATAGAGAATAACTATATAATATCAATCCTTCACATAAACAAATTAATAAATATTTTTAACAGGCAAAAATGAGATACATATATATAACATCACGAAACAAATAAGCCCCCTCAGTACAAGATATACCGAGGAAACCTACATAAGTTTACAAGAAGATTTGCAGAAGCAACATGAAATAAATATAATTAGTCAATACCCAAACAGAGAAAAAGATTCAACCACCAACAATGAAAGTTCGAAACTATAGTCACATCCGTCGTCCGCATACACCGGTAAGAGAAAAGCTTGACTTTGTTGAGGAGCCGATGCACAGAGTTTTCTTAATTGACTCGATAGTTCCGTTCATTTCATACAACCGAAACACAAGCTAGCCAAACAATCTGCAGAAAGGATCGCCTAGCACGGAGGTTCCCAGCTGAGTACGTGAACTGAACAAAATGATCAGAGAGACTGTCTGCATCCACCACCGAGAAGTCAATCCAAGACCGAAATAAATTCCCAAAGAGAATCAAATATGTTTCACGAGAGGAACAGATGATGAGCTGTCTCAAATGTCGTCACAACCCGTCACACAAAAATGAAACTCAACGGAAATGCCATGAGTAACAGGGTCGGTCCGAACAATTTGGAGGCCCTGTTCTAATTTAAATTTGGTTCCTTAATAAAAATTTCAAAAAATATTTAAAAAATCATCATTTATTTAAATGTTTTTACAATATTCATTTATTTAAATTATTAATAACATCAATTACACAAAAAAAGGTATTTTTATAAATTGATCTTCTTTTCTTCTCTTAAAATAATACTATAGAAACTAAAATCATGTCATTGGTGTAGAAAAATAATACACTTTTTTAACACTTTTTAAATGGTTAAATATTGGTAAAG
This sequence comes from Trifolium repens, assembly GCA_030408175.1. Classification (NCBI taxonomy): domain Eukaryota; kingdom Viridiplantae; phylum Streptophyta; class Magnoliopsida; order Fabales; family Fabaceae; genus Trifolium; species Trifolium repens. The sequence continues at coordinate 8,301,961 of CP125842.1, forward strand.
AGGAGTTTTTATATTAAGTATTCGCTGAAAACTACTACTAGTTTAGGCCAATGCTATGGTGGACCACCTCATCAAGTGGTCCACCGTGGACAAGTGGTCAATACTACTATAACGAATACGAATTTTACAAAATCGACCGTTGGATTGAAAGTTTATATCATATAGATCATCCATAAAAAAAATTAGAAAAATTGAAAATCATTTGATATGTTATTGAGATCCATAAAGATTAACGGTTTATCAAATACTGTAAATCTTAATGAGAAAAACATATCAAATGATTTTCAATTTTTCTAATTTTTTCTGTGGATGATCTATATGATATAAACTTTCAATCCAACGGTCGATTTTGTAAAATTCGTATTCGTTATAGCGTTGGTCCACCATGGACCACTTGAATAAGTGGTCCATATTAGAATTGGCCACTAGTTTAATCCCTGTTCGGAGTATTTTTCATTATGAATTCAAAAAATAATGTTAAAAAACGCATAGGCTGGGTTTTGAACCCATTACCTTCAGATTAAAAAAACAGAAGTTATCCGCTAGGCCACGTGAACGACAATGACTATAGCTGTATTATATAATATTTAATAGTACCTAATCAAAATTTGGCCCTATAAAATAGACAATTGGGCCCATAATTTTTCGAGGCCCGGCACGGTAGAGCTGGTTGCACATGCTCTGGGCCGGGCCTGGTGAGTAACCAAATTTTCCCTTGTTGGCAATCGATCGTGCAAGAAGCACCACACGAGGATAAACACCTTCATCGAAACCTATTTGTGTCAAAGAAGGTCTTCAACTGCCCTCAAATTAACAGAATCCTGAGAAGTCAACAATTAATACGCACCGCGAACTGAGTAAACAAATTAATAATTAATATTACATGCAGATGTCCAAAAAATTATATTGTACAAAATATTAATTCAATTGATAAAAATACTAAAATTATTATATCAACTCCTGACTCCTCCATCCACATCCAAAGCCGGATCTTTATGCCATGTTTAGATAAAGGAAAAGTTTTGATTTAGTGATAAGTTTATTTTCTATATAAAAATTACTAATGTCAGTTGTCTATGCTTTTTATTTTAAGATAAAACGAAGATTTCGGTTAATAAATTAAAACAATTGTCACGGTATGACCATTGACCAGGCAACAAAAACTTTATTTTCTATATATTCAAAAACGACTAACGTTTGTTTTGTATAAAAAATTCATTGAAAATCTTTCTAATTTTTTCTTTCTTTCTAAACCATCATAAAAATATAATAATTTTAATAAAATTGTGAAAAGGACGTTGTTTCCTTAACGTGATGGAGAATAAACTCTATAATATCAATCCTTTATAAACAAATTTAATATGAGGGATAATAAGCCCTGTAATATCAATCCTTCAAGAACAAATTAATAATTTATAATATTACCAAGAGATATAATTTATAAAAGAGAGTAAAATATATATTTAAAAATTTGTAGAAAATATTATATTGTGCAAAAAAAAAATTGTATGATGGTTTTAGAGAATGGATTCTCTCCATTACTTTAGGAAAATAGTTGAATCTGAGTCATTGGTTTGTGAGGTGAGAGTAAAGAAAAAGAGAAAAAAGGTGAATTAAAGGATACAGATTGAAGAAATTGAGGAAATTGATGAAATTTAAATTGAGAGAATCCTCTCTCATGGTTTTAAGATAACTAGTAAAACCGAAGCAGTCAATTTAACTGTTCCAACCGAAAACTAAACCTACATCCGATCCGATTCATAATAAAAACCGGACAGCAAACAAAGTAGCTAGTCAAAAAATGGGGAAAATCGCTCCAAACTGGAGATTCAGTCCATTCTGGAGGTTGAACTAGATTTGACATTTTACTTGATTTTTTTAAATGAAAAAAAAAATCATAAACAAGTGGGACCCATCTCATATCATTAAAAGTCACATTAATAACATGACCAATCAAGTGGGAGCTATGAAGCCCCGATACTCAAAAAATGGTGACGTATCGTGTTCGATACGTTCTCGATATCGATATTCTTTCGATACGTCCCGATACCCATATCGATAAAGTATCGGTTAAATCATTATTTTTAAATAAAAAAATAATACCCGATACTCTTCCGATACATCTCGATACTCGTATCGGAAAACTATCAGTTAAATCATTATTTTTAAATAAAAAAGTAATACCCGATACTTGTCTGATACGTCTCAATACCTGATGCTTGTTTGTATCTTTAGCACTTCTTGTGGTTTTTCTTTGTCAATATAATTTTTTACTTTTCAAAAGAAAAACTATGGTGTCCTACTATATAACAGATTGTTAAACATTTTAGCCTTTTCCAAAATTCTAATATAAAACTAGATATTTTCTGCTTTTAATTATTAATATTATTGATTTTAGTCATGTTTATATATTGTATATTTATGTATTTAATTTTAAATTTAATTTTTAAATAACGTATCGCGGCAGTATCGGATTGAGAATTTTTAAAAAATTTACGTATCGGCGTATCGGTATCGTATCGTATCGGTATCGTGTCCCGTATCGGGGCTTCATAGAGTGGGAGAGTGCAAAATGCAAAGGAAGAGTTGTTTAAAAAAGGTTATTTATAATTAGTTGCAATACAATATCTTTGAGATTTATCCAATGTGGGACCAGAGGCGGGAATAAGTCAGGTCGGTCTATGAAGCTTTAAGACCTAGTCTACATAGATTCAAATAAGATTAACTTATTTCTTTAAACTAGATATCATGCCCGTGCGTTCGCACGGGACGTATGTATTTATCTAAAAAGAATAAAAGTTTGATATTTTTAATTAGTATTATACTTATGATTATTTCATTCATTTTTTTAAAAAAAATATTTATTTGTTTAGATTCAACAATTAACTAATTTATTTGGTCTATAATATACACTGAATATTTTGTTGTTTCTCTTATTTGTACTGCTATCTTATTCGTTTTATAATATATTTATCTTTGCCATTCAAAAAAAATATTAATAAATATGATCCGTAATACATATGAACAAATATTGTGGAATTATTCCTTGAGATCTTGCAAAGATACCTCTGTAAATATTTATGAATTGTATAAAATATGAAACACTCAAAACAAATTATATTCGAAAGTATTATATACAAAAGTATAAAATAAGAAGAAAGAATTTTTTAGTCAAATTATATAATGACCGTGTCTATATTCACCTTTTCCATTTTCAAAAACTAAAATCGGAGTTGCTATATTATAGTGAAATTTTCTAAATCCCTAAATAATTTTTCTTTTATTTAAAGCATTTTTAGTATTTCTAAAATTTGATTCAGCTAAAAAGAGAAAATTGTAATACAAAATAAAACAAACTCAAACACTTAGTAAATAAAGTTAAAACATGACTCTTACCATATTATCAAAATTGCTCAAAAAGAAAATAAATGTTTTAGAATAGATATCAAACAAAATGATGATTTTGAATTTTGATCTCTCCAATTACTATAAAATGTAATGAGCTCAACTTCAATTTTACATGAAATTATTGAAGTGTATGTACAGGAACTTCATGAATGAGTGATTAACTACAAAGAACAAAAAGAAGCATGCCACACCATATAGAAACCACTTCATGAATGAGTGATTAACTACAAAGAACAAAAAGAAGCATGCCACACCATATAGAAACCATTCAATATGAAACTTCTAAAAATGCCATCAAAGCCTACAAAACAACAAAAAGAATAAAAGTAAATTAATCTAACTCCAACCTCTATCACCAGATAATATATAATGACTTGTATGTAGATCATTATCAACCTTACATATAGCGAGCAACCTTAAATTAACAGGGATATTTGTTTGAGTTTAGTTTGTTGGATTTGTGGTAGCACGGTGGATGTCATAGACGGAGGAGGAACCGGCTGGTTTGCGCTATGCCATTGATTCATCACCGCCGAACGCCGATGAAGTGAACAAACACTGTGTATATGACTTCCTCTGAATTTTGATATGTTATTGAGATCCATAAAGATTAACGGTTTATCAAATACTGTAAATCTTAATGAGAAAAACATATCAAATGATTTTCAATTTTTCTAATTTTTTCTGTGGATGATCTATATGATATAAACTTTCAATCCAACGGTCGATTTTGTAAAATTCGTATTCGTTATAGCGTTGGTCCACCATGGACCACTTGAATAAGTGGTCCATATTAGAATTGGCCACTAGTTTAATCCCTGTTCGGAGTATTTTTCATTATGAATTCAAAAAATAATGTTAAAAAACGCATAGGCTGGGTTTTGAACCCATTACCTTCAGATGAAAAAAACAGAAGTTATCCGCTAGGCCACGTGAACGTCAATGATTATAGCTGTATTATATAATATTTAATAGTACCTAATCAAAATTTGGCCCTATAAAATAGACAATTGGGCCCATAATTTTTCGAGGCCCGGCACGGTAGAGCTGGTTGCACATGCTCTGGGCCGGGCCTGGTGAGTAACCAAATTTTCCCTTGTTGGCAATCGATCGTGCAAGAAGCACCACACGAGGATAAACACCTTCATCGAAACCTATTTGTGTCAAAGAAGGTCTTCAACTGCCCTCAAATTAACAGAATCCTGAGAAGTCAACAATTAATACGCACCGCGAACTGAGTAAACAAATTAATAATTAATATTACATGCAGATGTCCAAAAAATTATATTGTACAAAATATTAATTCAATTGATAAAAATACTAAAATTATTATATCAACTCCTGACTCCTCCATCCACATCCAAAGCCGGATCTTTATGCCATGTTTAGATAAAGGAAAAGTTTTGATTTAGTGATAAGTTTATTTTCTATATAAAAATTACTAATGTCAGTTGTCTATGCTTTTTATTTTAAGATAAAACGAAGATTTCGGTTAATAAATTAAAACAATTGTCACGGTATGACCATTGACCAGGCAACAAAAACTTTATTTTCTATATATTCAAAAATGACTAACGTTTGTTTTGTATAAAAAGTCCAACAACATTTAAATATAAGTTTGTCAAAAGAAAAAATTCATTGAAAATCTTTCTAATTTTTTCTTTCTTTCTAAACCATCATAAAAATATAATAATTTTAATAAAATTGTGAAAAGGACGTTGTTTCCTTAACGTGAGGGAGAATAAACTCTATAATATCAATCCTTTATAAACAAATTTAATATGAGGGATAATAAGCCCTGTAATATCAATCCTTCAAGAACAAATTAATAATTTATAATATTACCAAGAGATATAATTTATAAAAGAGAGTAAAATATATATTTAAAAATTTGTAGAAAATATTATATTGTGCAAAAAAAAAAATTGTATGATGGTTTTAGAGAATGGATTCTCTCCATTACTTTAGGAAAATAGTTGAATCTGAGCCATTGGTTTGTGAGGAGAGAGTAAAGAAAAAGAGAAAAAAGGTGAATTAAAGGATACAGATTGAAGAAATTGAGGAAATTGATGAAATTTAAATTGAGAGAATCCTCTCTCATGGTTTTAAGATAACTAGTAAAACCGAAGCAGTCAATTTAACTGTTCCAACCGAAAACTAAACCTACATCCGATCCGATTCATAATAAAAACCGGACAGCAAACAAAGTAGCTAGTCAAAAAATGGGGAAAATCGCTCCAAACTGGAGATTCAGTCCATTCTGGAGGTTGAACTAGATTTGACATTTTACTTGATTTTTTTAAATGAAAAAAAAAAAATCATAAACAAGTGGGACCCATCTCATATCATTAAAAGTCACATTAATAACATGACCAATCAAGTGGGAGCTATGAAGCCCCGATACTCAAAAAATGGTGACGTATCGTGTTCGATACGTTCTCGATATCGATATTCTTTCGATACGTCCCGATACCCATATCGATAAAGTATCGGTTAAATCATTATTTTTAAATAAAAAAATAATACCCGATACTCTTCCGATACATCTCGATACTCGTATCGGAAAACTATCAGTTAAATCATTATTTTTAAATAAAAAAGTAATACCCGATACTTGTCTGATACGTCTCAATACCTGATGCTTGTTTGTATCTTTAGCACTTCTTGTGGTTTTTCTTTGTCAATATAATTTTTTACTTTTCAAAAGAAAAACTATGGTGTCCTACTATATAACAGATTGTTAAACATTTTAGCCTTTTCCAAAATTCTAATATAAAACTAGATATTTTCTGCTTTTAATTATTAATATTATTGATTTTAGTCATGTTTATATATTGTATATTTATGTATTTAATTTTAAATTTAATTTTTAAATAACGTATCGCGGCAGTATCGGATTGAGAATTTTTAAAAAATTTACGTATCGGCGTATCGGTATCGTATCGTATCGGTATCGTGTCCCGTATCGGGGCTTCATAGAGTGGGAGAGTGCAAAATGCAAAGGAAGAGTTGTTTAAAAAAGGTTATTTATAATTAGTTGCAATACAATATCTTTGAGATTTATCCAATGTGGGACCAGAGGCGGGAATAAGTCAGGTCGGTCTATGAAGCTTTAAGACCTAGTCTACATAGATTCAAATAAGATCAACTTTTTTCTTTAAACTAGATATCATGCCCGTGCGTTCGCACGGGACGTATGTATTTATCTAAAAAGAATAAAAGTTTGATATTTTTAATTAGTATTATACTTATGATTATTTCATTCATTTTTTTTAAAAAAATATTTATTTGTTTAGATTCAACAATTAACTAATTTATTTGGTCTATAATATACACTGAATATTTTGTTGTTTCTCTTATTTGTACTGCTATCTTATTCGTTTTATAATATATTTATCTTTGCCATTCAAAAAAAATATTAATAAATATGATCCGTAATACATATGAACAAATATTGTGGAATTATTCCTTGAGATCTTGCAAAGATACCTCTGTAAATATTTATGAATTGTATAAAATATGAAACACTCAAAACAAATTATATTCGAAAGTATTATATACAAAAGTATAAAATAAGAAGAAAGAATTTTTTAGTCAAATTATATAATGACCGTGTCTATATTCACCTTTTCCATTTTCAAAAACTAAAATCGGAGTTGCTATATTATAGTGAAATTTTCTAAATCCCTAAATAATTTTTCTTTTATTTAAAGCATTTTTAGTATTTCTAAAATTTGATTCAGCTAAAAAGAGAAAATTGTAATACAAAATAAAACAAACTCAAACACTTAGTAAATAAAGTTAAAACATGACTCTTACCATATTATCAAAATTGCTCAAAAAGAAAATAAATGTTTTAGAATAGATATCAAACAAAATGATGATTTTGAATTTTGATCTCTCCAATTACTATAAAATGTAATGAGCTCAACTTCAATTTTACATGAAATTATTGAAGTGTATGTACAGGAACTTCATGAATGAGTGATTAACTACAAAGAACAAAAAGAAGCATGCCACACCATATAGAAACCACTTCATGAATGAGTGATTAACTACAAAGAACAAAAAGAAGCATGCCACACCATATAGAAACCATTCAATATGAAACTTCTAAAAATGCCATCAAAGCCTACAAAACAACAAAAAGAATAAAAGTAAATTAATCTAACTCCAACCTCTATCACCAGATAATATATAATGACTTGTATGTAGATCATTATCAACCTTACATATAGCGAGCAACCTTAAATTAACAGGGATATTTGTTTGAGTTTAGTTTGTTGGATTTGTGGTAGCACGGTGGATGTCATAGACGGAGGAGGAACCGGCTGGTTTGCGCTATGCCATTGATTCATCACCGCCGAACGCCGATGAAGTGAACAAACACTGTGTATATGACTTCCTCTGAATTTTGATATGTTATTGAGATCCATAAAGATTAACGGTTTATCAAATACTGTAAATCTTAATGAGAAAAACATATCAAATGATTTTCAATTTTTCTAATTTTTTCTGTGGATGATCTATATGATATAAACTTTCAATCCAACGGTCGATTTTGTAAAATTCGTATTCGTTATAGCGTTGGTCCACCATGGACCACTTGAATAAGTGGTCCATATTAGAATTGGCCACTAGTTTAATCCCTGTTCGGAGTATTTTTCATTATGAATTCAAAAAAAAATGTTAAAAAACGCATAGGCTGGGTTTTGAACCCATTACCTTCAGATAAAAAAAACAGAAGTTATCCGCTAGGCCACGTGAACGACAATGACTATAGCTGTATTATATAATATTTAATAGTACCTAATCAAAATTTGGCCCTATAAAATAGACAATTGGGCCCATAATTTTTCGAGGCCCGGCACGGTAGAGCTGGTTGCACATGCTCTGGGCCGGGCCTGGTGAGTAACCAAATTTTCCCTTGTTGGCAATCATGTGATTTGAAAGTTATAATAGAAATGATATTGCAAGCATGTGATTTGAAAGTTAAAACCAGCTAGAGGAGAAGACAAAGTCTAAAGAAAAACAATGTAGTGAATGAAGCAAAGGAACAAAGAGATAGTGTTTTATTGGCAAACATACATTGAATAACGCAGATAGTATATTAGGAAATTGTGCAAGTAAATGGTAGAGGAGGTTGAATGTTGTACTAAAGTCTTTTTATTGGTTGTATGAGTCTGTCTTTTCATTTCTAATCACTTTCGTTATACATGTTTGCTATTAATGCAGCTTGCAGCCGCCCATATGTAGAGATAAGAGAGAGCATGTCAGTAGGCTATAGAAAAAAAATGAAAAAAGCATAGTAGTACTTTGCAGTTTGCACGCCATAGGAAAGAGAGAACATTAATTGAATAAATGGAAAAACTAAGAGGATTGGGAGCAATAAAATGACTGGTTGGTTAGCATAGATTATTTTAATTAAGAGTCGTTCCGGTCTTTATTAAGCATATGTGATTAGGGTTAAGTAGTAGCTTTTTATTTGGATTAGATATAATAAAGATAAAGATAAAGCAGGTCAAAGTTTTTGTATAAATCTATTTAGTCAAATAGGTCATAATATTTTCAATAATATTATTATTTATATATTAAAACTTATATTTTCATTAAATTATATATTTATTAAATTTTTCAGTAGTTTAAGTTTATTAATCTACATTAATTGTTCACATATATAATGTAGGGTAAATAAGTTTTGACCCTCTGCAAAATAGGCGAGTTTTACATTTGCCCCCTGTAAAAAAAATTGTAGGAATACCCTCTTGCAACGTTGAAATTTTTTTTGGTAGTGTATTTTACCCCTTGTCGATATATTTTTTTCCAAGATAGGGGTAAAATACACTACAAAAAAAAAATTGAACATTGCAAGGGGTATTTTACAGGGATAAAAGCAAAACTCGCCTATTTTGCAGGGGCGTAAAGACTTATTTACCCTATAATGTATTATTATAAATTAGAATTGAAATATGATGATATATATATATATATATAGTTAAATTCTCTAAAATATTATGTTAAATATCAAAAGTATGTTGGTTTATTGGTTCGTAAGTATTTTTAAAAATAAATATAATTATTTATTTAAATATGTTCATGTGAAATAGGATTTTAAACAGGCTAACAAATCACATTAGACTTTCAAAAGGCCAAACTCGAGCCTAAAAGATAAGTCTATATGATATGCCACATGTCAGGCTCAGACTTTATATTTTTTGACAAATCGGGCTCAGATTTGATAAAGCTTAACTCAGCCTACCTATTACCACCTCTATGTGGAACTAAATGGAATCCTTGATCCTTCAAACTCAAAGACAAGTAATGAGATTATATATACACAAAGAGACTTTATGACTCTTTTTTATTAATAATTTGTAATGAGATTATTATTGGAGACACTATTCCTGACCTTCAAGTTGATCACTCAAGGGCAAGATCAAACTCCATTAATTATTTTGTCAAAAAAAGAAAAAGAAAAAACCTCCATCAATTGTTGTTGGAACAAAGTTCACGTTGGTGTATGAATTGAAAATAAAATTGAGTCTCGTATCGGGTAATAGAGCATACTAGTGTATTGTAGCATACAAGTGTGTACTTTGAGAAAATAATTACATTAAGTCTCATATTTATTTATTTAATTGTGATTTATTTTACATCAATTTATAACCGCCGAGTTTATGGGAAAATAACTCTAATTGATGGCTGCACAATAAAATATATGCTCTATTCACATTGGTTCGTATGCCACTCATTCTGGAATTGCTTTTGTATGAGCATAACATGTATATTTGGTAGAAAATAAAATTGTAACACCCGTATTTATTTATTTTATTTTTAATTAGAGTTGATTTGCCTTTTTATAGTATTTTATGATGGGTTAGTAATTTTAATAGAATTGTGGCTATTTTAGGAAAGAGTAGTGTTTGAATAGAATAAGTTTTGGTGGAGTTAGAATAAAAAAGGTTGGATTTATATGTTATTGGGCCTAAGTTAGTAAGGAGGTTATTATTGTCTTTGGCTAACTAGGTTTAGATTAGAGTGGTAAGAGTAGAGAAATATTTCTCATAACTTAAGAAATAGAAAAGAGGTAGAAAGAGAAAGTTTGAAGAGAAGGAAGTAGAGGGGAAGAATAGAGAAAGCTTGAAGAGGAAGAAGAATCAAGGAATTCATCATCACTTAAGGTTAGAGAGTAGTTATAATTCATGTGAGATGAATAAAGAGGGGGGAGAAGTCTACTCTCCACACCCAAACCCTCTCATCTTTTTGGGTGGGAAATGAGGATCATGGGAATGTGTTTATAGCTTTATATGTTATTGTATGATGTTAACATGTTACTATATGCTTCTATTTCGAATTTCCATGAACAAATTCGTGTTAATTGTATGATTGATGTTGTTGATGTTTGAAAATGGGTTTTTGAGAAACTTTGGAAAAAATCATTGCTTTTATCATGAAATGGTGTTTGATGATGTTAAAGCTTGTACTTCTAAGCTTATACATGTTAGATAGACCTAATGTTAATAGCTTTTAAGGTTTTCATGTCGAAAAATGGGATTTTTGATGGATTTGAGTTCAAAACCGAAGCAGAGTTTTGCCTTCTGTATGAACTCGCCGGGGCGAGTAGATTACTCGCTGTGGCGAGCATTCATGTTCCTGGAAAATTCCAGAAATGCATGAGCTCGCCATGGCGAGTCGTAGCTCGCCAGGCGAGTGGAAGCACGCCGTGGCGAGTTGGTAGCGAGTGGTTACAGTAGCTTCTGACTTAGCTCGCCATCCACTCGCCGGGGCGAGTTGGTACAGTATGAACAGTTTTATTTCTTTATTAAAATGAATCCTATGGTTGCTATGTGATTGGGATATGATCTTATAACATGATGTAAGTTAGATTAATGGAATTCTAGAACACAAATGAGGATGTTATGTTCTTATATTCATATGGATTGGATTATGTGATGAGGATTTATGAATTGTGATATAGTTGATTGACACTATGCTTTCTTGAATGAATACCTTGTATGATGATATGATGATGTGATTTTGATGCGAATTGTGAAGGAGTAATAGGGTTGAGCGGCCTATTATTCATGAGTAGTTGTCTAGGGTATCATCATTATTGGGTATGTACACATTCATGCATTCATGAGTCAATTTGATGCGAAGTCCCCCACGACTTAAAACTGACTTGATGCGATGGATATATGTTTATCCAAATTTGATGCGGGTACCACATGCATTTATATGTGTCTAGGTTGAGACATTCCATTTGATGGCATTAGTTGCATTAGGAGTAAATGTGCATTCTACCTGATAATTGATAAGTGCCATTGACTTTCTATGTGATTGAGATAATGTGATCTTACATTAATATCTTGCGAATTGATATGATTATGCTATTGCCTTTACCATGAGTGTTGTGTTTATGACATGAGACGGTTATGCGTCAATTATGATATGATTATTATTATGCATGATATGAGTATATGCTATACTTATTATTATGAACTTGAATCATAACTAACTCTCTATTTTTTTTGTGTATTTGAATGGTTTGGGTCCAGATTTTTCTCTTGAGGAGTGAATCCGTTGCTCGGAGACTTAGCTTGTGGAACTAGCTTAGCGTGGTAAGGATGAAGAGTAGGAATTCTAGGAACCTTAGAAGTCTAGGGTTTGCTCTGATACTTGTAACCTTGCTAGAACTAGTATTGGGTTCGTTTGTTTGATACTTGTATGACCTTGCTAATACTTTGTTTATGTTATGACTTGAATGATGAAGGTGTGACTTCAGATCATGTGGATAGGCCTTGTGGTAGAAGGACCTAGTCTAAGTTGTAATAATGTTTATAACTTCGATGTTTTGGATTTTTTTATTTAGTACTTCGAGTAATGATTTATGATTTAATTATGATGCTTCCGTTGTTATTTAAAATGAATGTATGCATGTTCATTATTACTTGGAAAGTTATCACACGTAATGTCTTGATTGATGTATGATTGTTTTTATAGTATTTATATTTGGGCATATATCGATTAGGGTGTTACATTTTGGTATCAGAGCAAGGTCGGTCCATATCGGATCAAGTAGGTTAGTATACCCATAGGTGCTTGAGTGTAGTAGAACACTTTTAGTATCCTTAGTCTAACGTAAGGTTGGATTTCTTTTGGTTGGTTGTTTTGGTGATGGCGACTAATCGAGCAATGGCGGATGCGGTGACATACATGGCAAATGTTATGGCACAAGAGACGGCGGCAAGAACGGCCGAGAGGTTGGCACAAGAGAACCTAAGGGGTAATGAGGATGAATTGAGGTTGGAGAGGTTCTTGAAGAACAATCCACAAGCGTTCAAAGGTGGTTACAACCCCGAGGGAGCTCAAAAGTGGCTCGAAGGCATGGAAAAGATCTTTGGAGCCATGAGGTGCTCGGAAGTTCAAAAGGTGACTTTGGGAACCTACATGCTTCAAGATGATGCTAACTATTGGTGGAAGAATGCTTCTCAAAGACTTGGTTATGATGGAGCCGTGATCACTTGGGATATCTTCAAGAGGGAGTTCTTGATTAAGTACTTTCCAACGGACGTGAGAAACCGAAAGGTAGTGGAATTCATGGAGCTTAAGCAAGGGAACTTGTCGGTTGCGGAGTATGCAACCAAGTTTGAGGACTTATGTCGTTTTTGTCCACACTACAACACCGTAGAGGCGGAAGGGGATAAGTGTGTGAAGTTCGAAAGTGGTTTGCGTCCCGATCTTAAGCAATTGGTTGGAATCTTGGAGATAAGGAATTTTGCTAACTTGGTGAATAAGAGCAACATTTGTGACTTGGATGGGAAAGCTAAGACAAGCTACTACAAGGAGATGAATGACAAGAGAGGGAAAAGTCAAGACCGTGGTAAGCCTTATGACAAGAGGAACAAAGGCAAAGTTGGAGGTAGTGGCGAGAAGGGAAAGAATGCTAATGACAAGTGCTTTAAGTGTGGTGTTTTGGGTCATCGTTCCTATGATTGCCCAAAGGGGGATAGATGCTTTAGATGTGGGGAGTTTGGACACAAAGTCGAAGCATGTAAGAAGAAGGTTGCTTGTTTCAATTGTGGTGAAGAAGGTCACAAGAGTCCGGAGTGTAAGAAGCCAAAGAAAACGACCGGAAAGGTGTTTGCTTTAAGCGGAGATGGAGCGGAACAAGTGGACAATCTCATTAGAGGTACGTGTTTCATCTATGACACTCCTTTAATTGCGATTGTTGATACCGGAGCAACACATTCTTTTATATCTTTTGAATGCATGAAGCGTCTTAATATTCCTGTGTCTGAAATGTTTGGTTGCATGGAAATAGAAACCCCTGCTAGTGGTTCTGTCACTACTCAACTTGTTTGTCGTAAATGCCCTGTGACCATATTTGGTAAATCTTTTGATATGGATTTAGTGTGTATTCCACTTAGCGGTATAGATGTGATCTTTGGTATGAACTGGTTAATCTTTAATAGAGTCCACATTAACTGTTGTGAGAAAGTGATCACATTTCCGAAGTTGGAAGAAGAGTCTAAGTTGATGAGTGGGAAAGAAGTAAGAGAATCCTTATTGGAGCATGGTGAATTGTTTGCTATGTTTGCATCTTTGAAGATTGAGAATGAAGTTAGAATTAAGGAACTATCGGTTGTGCAAGAATTTCCCGATGTGTTTCCGGAGGATGTGTCAGATATGCCTCCAGAAAGAGAAGTGGAGTTTACTATTGATTTGGTACCTGGTACAAGTCCAATATCTATGACACCTTATAGAATGTCGGCATCTGAGTTAAGTGAACTAAAGAAGCAACTAGAAGAGTTACTAGAGAAGAAGTTTATTCGTCCGAGTGTATCGCCGTGGGGAGCACCTGTGCTTTTAGTGAAGAAGAAGGACGGAAGTATGAGGTTGTGTATTGATTATCGTCGTTTGAATCAAGTGACAATCAAGAACAAGTACCCGTTGCCAAGGATTGACGATTTAATGGATCAGTTAGTGGGTGCTTGTGTGTTTAGCAAGATTGATTTGAGGTCCGGATATCATCAAATTCGAGTCAAGGCGGAGGATATTCAAAAGACTGCATTTAGGACAAGATATGGTCATTACGAGTATTCAGTCATGCCTTTTGGAGTAACTAATGCACCAGGAGTGTTCATGGAGTACATGAATCGGATTTTCCATTCATATTTGGATAAGTTCGTAGTAGTTTTCATTGATGATATTCTAGTGTACTCTAAGACCGAGGAGGAACATGCGGAACATCTGAGAATAGTGTTGAGGACCTTGCAAGAGAAGAAGCTTTATGCGAAGTTGTCTAAGTGCGAGTTTTGGTTGAAGGAAGTGAGTTTTCTAGGTCACGTGATATCTAGTGGAGGTATTGCGGTAGACCCTTCTAAAGTTGATGCGGTAACAAAGTGGGGAACTCCAGAATCAGTGTTCGAGATTAGAAGTTTTCTTGGATTGGCCGGTTACTATCGGAGGTTTATTGAAGGCTTTTCAAAGTTGGCTTTACCGTTGACCCGATTGACTAGAAAGGATCAACCCTTTGTTTGGGATAGTTTGTGTGAGAAAAGTTTCCAAGAGTTGAAGAAGCGGTTGACGTCGGCACCGATTTTGATTCTACCGAAACCGAATGAGCCGTTTGTTGTGTATTGTGATGCATCTTTGATGGGATTGGGTGGTGTTCTTATGCAAAATGGACAAGTGGTTGCTTATGCTTCTAGGCAATTGAAAGTGCATGAGAAGAACTATCCAACACATGATCTTGAGTTGGCGGCCGTTGTGTTTACTTTGAAGATATGGAGACATTATCTATTTGGTTCTAGATTCGAAGTCTTTAGTGATCATAAGAGTTTGAAGTATTTGTTTGATCAAAAAGAGTTGAATATGAGGCAACGACGTTGGTTAGAATTTTTGAAGGACTATGATTTTGAGTTGAGTTATCATCCCGGAAAGGCCAATGTAGTAGCCGATGCTTTGAGTAGAAAGTCCTTGCATATGTCTTCACTTATGGCAAGAGAGTTGGATTTGATTGAGGAATTTAGAGACCTTAGTTTGGTTTGTGAAACTACGACACATAGTGTGAAGTTGGGAATGTTGAAGCTTACAAATGATTTTCTTGATGAGGTAAAGAATGGTCAAAAGGGAGATTTAGACTTGGTGAATCGTTTAGCATTGATTGAACAAGGGAAAGAGACCGATTTCAAGGTTGATGAGAATGGAGTCATAAGATTCCGAGAAAGAGTTTGTGTCCCTAATGTACCCGAATTGAAAAGAAAGATTCTAGAAGAAGGACATAGAAGTGGTTTGAGTATTCATCCCGGAGCTACTAAGATGTATCAAGATCTTAAGAAGTTGTTTTGGTGGCCAAGTATGAAAAAGGAAGTTGCCGAGTTTGTTTATGCTTGTTTAACTTGTCAGAAATCCAAAGTTGAACATCAAAGGCCGTCTGGATTATTACAACCTATGTTTATTCCGGAATGGAAGTGGGATAGTATTTCTATGGATTTTGTAAGTGGTTTGCCGAGGACTACAAAAGGGAATGACTCGATTTGGGTGATTGTTGATAGGTTGACGAAGTCGGCGCATTTTATTGCTTTTAAGACCGGAACTTTAATACCAAGGTTGGCGGAGATTTATGTTGAGCAAATTGTGAGGTTGCATGGTATTCCATCTAGTATTGTGTCGGATCGAGATCCAAGATTCACTTCGAGGTTTTGGGAAAGTTTGCAAGAGGCTTTGGGGACCAAGCTAAGAATGAGTTCGGCTTATCATCCTCAAACGGACGGACAATCGGAAAGAACTATTCAATCACTTGAAGATTTGTTGAGAGCTTGTGTTTTGGAAGATGGAGGGAGTTGGGATCGATATCTACCTTTGATAGAGTTCACCTACAACAATAGCTATCATGCGAGTATTGGGATGGCACCTTTTGAAGCTTTGTATGGTAGGAGATGTCGTACTCCTTTGTGTTGGTATGAAGATGGAGAAAGTGTTGTGTTGGGACCGGAATTGGTACAACAAACTACGGAAAAGATTAAGATGATTCAAGAGAAAATGAAAGCGACCCAAAGTAGACAAAAGAGTTATCATGACAAAAAGAGGAAGGATGTGGAATTTCAAGAAGGAGATCATGTATTTTTAAGAGTTAATTCAACAACCGGTGTTGGTCGTGCTTTGAAATCTAAGAAGTTGACATCGAAGTTTATTGGACCTTATCAAATTTCGAAGAGGATAGGGAAAGTGGCTTATAAGATTGCATTACCACCATCGTTGTCAAATCTCCATGATGTGTTCCATGTGTCACAACTAAGGAAATATGTATCGGATCCATCACATGTCATTGTATCGGATGAGGTGCAAGTGAAAGATAACTTGACAATTGAAACTAAACCTTTGAGGATTGAAGGTAGGGAGGTGAAGAAGTTGAGAAACAAGGAAATAGCGTCCGTTAAGGTCATTTGGGGAGGACCCGCGGGAGAGAATGCTACTTGGGAGCTAGAGAGCAAGATGAGGAGTTCTTATCCGGAGTTATTCTCAGGTAAATTTTCGAGGACGAAAATTCTTTAAGGGGGGTAGAGTTGTAACACCCGTATTTATTTATTTTATTTTTAATTAGAGTTGATTTGCCTTTTTATAGTATTTTATGATGGGTTAGTAATTTTAATAGAATTGTGGCTATTTTAGGAAAGAGTAGTGTTTGAATAGAATAAGTTTTGGTGGAGTTAGAATAAAAAAGGTTGGATTTATATGTTATTGGGCCTAAGTTAGTAAGGAGGTTATTATTGTCTTTGGCTAACTAGGTTTAGATTAGAGTGGTAAGAGTAGAGAAATATTTCTCATAACTTAAGAAATAGAAAAGAGGTAGAAAGAGAAAGTTTGAAGAGAAGGAAGTAGAGGGGAAGAATAGAGAAAGCTTGAAGAGGAAGAAGAATCAAGGAATTCATCATCACTTAAGGTTAGAGAGTAGTTATAATTCATGTGAGATGAATAAAGAGGGGGGAGAAGTCTACTCTCCACACCCAAACCCTCTCATCTTTTTGGGTGGGAAATGAGGATCATGGGAATGTGTTTATAGCTTTATATGTTATTGTATGATGTTAACATGTTACTATATGCTTCTATTTCGAATTTCCATGAACAAATTCGTGTTAATTGTATGATTGATGTTGTTGATGTTTGAAAATGGGTTTTTGAGAAACTTTGGAAAAAATCATTGCTTTTATCATGAAATGGTGTTTGATGATGTTAAAGCTTGTACTTCTAAGCTTATACATGTTAGATAGACCTAATGTTAATAGCTTTTAAGGTTTTCATGTCGAAAAATGGGATTTTTGATGGATTTGAGTTCAAAACCGAAGCAGAGTTTTGCCTTCTGTATGAACTCGCCGGGGCGAGTAGATTACTCGCTGTGGCGAGCATTCATGTTCCTGGAAAATTCCAGAAATGCATGAGCTCGCCATGGCGAGTCGTAGCTCGCCAGGCGAGTGGAAGCACGCCGTGGCGAGTTGGTAGCGAGTGGTTACAGTAGCTTCTGACTTAGCTCGCCATCCACTCGCCGGGGCGAGTTGGTACAGTATGAACAGTTTTATTTCTTTATTAAAATGAATCCTATGGTTGCTATGTGATTGGGATATGATCTTATAACATGATGTAAGTTAGATTAATGGAATTCTAGAACACAAATGAGGATGTTATGTTCTTATATTCATATGGATTGGATTATGTGATGAGGATTTATGAATTGTGATATAGTTGATTGACACTATGCTTGCTTGAATGAATACCTTGTATGATGATATGATGATGTGATTTTGATGCGAATTGTGAAGGAGTAATAGGGTTGAGCGGCCTATTATTCATGAGTAGTTGTCTAGGGTATCATCATTATTGGGTATGTACACATTCATGCATTCATGAGTCAATTTGATGCGAAGTCCCCCACGACTTAAAACTGACTTGATGCGATGGATATATGTTTATCCAAATTTGATGCGGGTACCACATGCATTTATATGTGTCTAGGTTGAGACATTCCATTTGATGGCATTAGTTGCATTAGGAGTAAATGTGCATTCTACCTGATAATTGATAAGTGCCATTGACTTTCTATGTGATTGAGATAATGTGATCTTACTTTAATATCTTGCGAATTGATATGATTATGCTATTGCCTTTACCATGAGTGTTGTGTTTATGACATGAGACGGTTATGCGTCAATTATGATATGATTATTATTATGCATGATATGAGTATATGCTATACTTATTATTATGAACTTGAATCATAACTAACTCTCTATTTTTTTTGTGTATTTGAATGGTTTGGGTCCAGATTCTTCTCTTGAGGAGTGAATCCGTTGCTCGGAGACTTAGCTTGTGGAACTAGCTTAGCGTGGTAAGGATGAAGAGTAGGAATTCTAGGAACCTTAGAAGTCTAGGGTTTGCTCTGATACTTGTAACCTTGCTAGAACTAGTATTGGGTTCGTTTGTTTGATACTTGTATGACCTTGCTAATACTTTGTTTATGTTATGACTTGAATGATGAAGGTGTGACTTCAGATCATGTGGATAGGCCTTGTGGTAGAAGGACCTAGTCTAAGTTGTAATAATGTTTATAACTTCGATGTTTTGGATTTTTTTATTTAGTACTTCGAGTAATGATTTATGATTTAATTATGATGCTTCCGTTGTTATTTAAAATGAATGTATGCATGTTCATTATTACTTGGAAAGTTATCACACGTAATGTCTTGATTGATGTATGATTGTTTTTATAGTATTTATATTTGGGCATATATCGATTAGGGTGTTACAAAAATCATGATGGCTGGTAATTGATTTTCCTTCTGTGCACTTCATCGCCACCAGCTACTGGCCTTTGGTCATCATCATCATTTTGGATATTTTGACAGTAGGCAACACACTAATAGTGAGAGATTAGTTGGATATTTAGATTATCTTGTAATCATGTTTAATTCTCTAAATATACAAAAAGTCAGGTTGAGGGATATTCAAAGATATTGAACTAAATTGATTGCTTATGAACATAAAATAGGCCATGATTGTCATTATCTCAAATAAGAAATTGCATCTTGCAAATAAGCTTTTAAGAGTTTAGATTATAATTTTATACGGATGTTAGATTGTGAATGAGAGATTTGGTGGCTTCTTCTTGGCTATTGTAACATCCCGAATTCTAAATTACCTAATTTAATTTAATTAGAACTTTGCCTAATTAATTATATGTTAATTAGAGGTGATAAATTAAATTAGAATTATAATTGAGGGATTTACGTGTAAAATTGGAATTTCTTTAACCAAATCTAACTACACACTAAAATACCTTAGTCTCACAATTTAATTCAATCACCATAAGCAAAACAACTCTTCCCTCCCAATTCTCTCCCCCTCTCACGTGTTTCCTCTCTATCCCATTGTGACTAATCAAAACTCATGAAGATTTCATTTAATTAATTACTGAATCACTTCTGAGGGTATGTTCCAGGTTGCTTTGTCCGTTTCGACTGATTCTTTAGTTGAAGCTACTGATGCCCTACCTATACTGACCAGCTCCTTTCCTTCTCTAACGTTTGACGTTTGATAAGCATTGCTTTGCTTCTTTCTTTGCTATGAGAGTGAAAGCTGCTCAGAAAGGTCTTGCTTTTCCTATTACCGAATCGAGCTGTAAAAATGGGCCGGGCTATCGGGCCGGCCCAGTAGCCCTATAGTTTTATACGGGCCGGGCCGGGCTGGGCTTCCCAAAAAATATTATTGGGCCTTATTGGGCTGGGCTCCCGGGCCTATTTTTTTAATGGGCCATCATGGGCTGGCCCCGCGGGCTTTTGGGCCGGCCCCTTAAAGAATTAAAAAAAAATATCTAAAAATAATTTTACCTAAAAATAAGGAATTTTAGTTAACATAAAATCTTTAGATAAAATAAGTAACAAAAGATGAGATTTGTTTTTTTTTTTTAAGGAAAAAGATGAGATTTGTTAGTTATGAGATAATTATTAAAACAAATTTGTTATGATTATCTTTATTTGAAGAAAAAAACAACTTAATCAATCATTATATGTAGTTTTATTATCCATTGAATTTTTTTATAAAAAAAATTTGTCAAATTTTTATAAAAAAAATATGAAAAGATTTGTCGGGTCGGCCCATCGGGCCATTGCTTATTGGGCTGGGCTGTGGGCCGGGCCTTGGGCCTTAATGGGCCGGCCCACTTCAGCCCAATAGATATCTTGGCCCTATGGGCCCGGGCCGGTCTGGGCTGGGCCGGCCCATTTGACAGCTCTACTCACCCCTCATGACTCATTTTTCCCTTCTCATGAAGGACCTACACCTCATCTCTTTACTGAGTCACCTTTCCACTAGTGTTAAGCCACTAGATTTTCATGCAAGGCTCTCAATCCTCTCATTTCCACATTCAGCAACTGAGCAAGAGGCTCTCTCATCCTCTCCCTCACGCCCAAAAACAACAACAACACATACTTACAAAATCCTCTATTTTCCATTCAACACAAAAGCATGGCATTTAGTTTCACATGCATCTCTCTCAACCTTCAGAGATTCCCTTCAGCTGAAACAACTCAGAAATCTCAGAGAATCCTCGATAGCATCACTACTCCACCTTCCCAAAGCTCCATTCATGAGCAAACCAACAACAACTTCCTATCACCACTTCTTCACCCAATAGAAACACATGCAAGGCAAGAGTGAAACAAAACCGCTACTGTTGAAACACCAGAGAATAACACTATAAATACACCTCTACATTCCACTGAATCATCATCAATCAAGCCTCAAATTCGTAGTTCAAATTATAAGGGTTTCAAAGTGTCAAAATTCCAAAATCATCAAGTCAGTTCGTGGGTTGCTAGGGAGGTTGCAGTAGCTGATTTAGTAGAGCCCAGAGGCGTGCTAAAGCTTCAATTACCAGGTGGGTTCTTTAGGCTAGTGTAGTTAATTTTCCAAAATTATGAAATGCATGCAAACATAGGAATTTATAGGAAATAACTGTGTGTATGAATTTAGCTCCCAAAATTCATGCTATTCTGTTCTATATCATTTAAAATGTGTTTCTGCACTGTCTTGAATGAGAATTGTAAGTGTGGTTTATAAAATTCAAAGATTTTCGCAAAACAGAGGCACTTCTGTGTGAACTCGCCATAGCGAGTTGCTAGCGAGCCTTCATGGCGAGCTCCAGGTTCTGGGCTGAAGAACTTCGCCATGGCGAGCATCTGCTCGCCTAGCGAGTTGTTTAGGCCATTACCTGTAAGTTCGCCATGGCGAGCTTGGTGACTCGCCGTAGCGAGCTGACCCAAAAACGACTTATTTTCTTATTTCAAACGATAACGGAACACTCGTTTTATATCCTCGTTAAAGATTGTTATTTGCAGAAATGTATATTGATTGATGTCAAACAGAAGGTCAATTACAGTTGAATTCATAGGGAAATAACTTAAGGAAATTTAGAATATGGCATGTGCCCCGGGGTTTGGGAATTATTGGTAGCATGTTAATAATTTAGTGATCAGTCGAATTAATAATATGATTATGTTATCAGTATGGACTTCGTTTTAGATGTTCCATTAGAAAAAATTTATGTGAGCTTTATGCCGGAGCGCTTTCTGCTCGCGGATAAGGCGAACCCCTGAGACGTGCCCACCTTAGAGGGTTTGCGGTTTAAAATGAATAAGATAAACTTTGTGTTACACCTTTACATTATTGCTTATGATAATTATGCTACGGATATAGATTATGATATGACTGATTAGGAGCCCCGGCTTTATAGCCTAGGAGGGTAGTAGAATTCACTGGGACGAAGTGACTGTCTCACCCCACTCCCTATTTGAAACAGGAAAACAGGTTGAATAGGTAAGCGTTGGTCTTGGAGTCGCTGCTGCACTTGGAGGATTGCATTTAGTTTTCATGCTTTCTCACTTTCTTATCGTGTTGTATTTGTTTCCGCTGTTGATTTTTTGCACTCTCGATGTATTTGGCACCTGCGTGTGCAATAAACTTTGTTGTAATAATAATGAATTCCGTTACCAACAATAATATTCCAAGATTATTCTAGATTTATCTATGGGGTGTTATATTTGGTATCAGAGCAGGTCGATTCAGATCTTGCGTGAGTTCATTAGTATTACCATTCCAATCCCAGTAGTTGTCTAGTTTCCCTACATACGTTCTAGGTGTCATGTCACTTTAGGCCTAGCTAACTTGATTTGATATTGGCAGTTAGAGCGAAATGTCTGGACCGAGACGAGGACCTGGAAGGCCACCAAGAAGGCATGATAGTGATGAGGAACCAGAAGTGTTCGGAGATGCTAACGCCAACATGTGGGCAGAGATGATGCATCAGCATCAGCAGTTTCAAGCCCAACAAGCGCAACAGCATCAGGAGTTTATGGCCATGTTTCAGCAGCACATGAATGCTCCCCCTCCTCAGAACTTGGGGTCGAGCGCTGCTTTCCGAGAGTTTTGTAGGATGAGCCATCCAGAGTTCTATGGTGAATATAACCCCGCTAAAGCTAGGGAATGGTTGCAAAGGATGACTGGCATTCTGGACTCCATGACTTGCTCAGAGACAGATAAAGTAACCTTCGTCTCCCGCTTCTTCAGGGGTGACGCTTGCAATTGGTGGGAAAGTACCAAGCATTACATGGAAGCCAGCCATATAGAGATTAAATGGCAGAACTTCAGGCGTCTTTTCATTGGCCATTATATTCCTGAGAGCTACCAATTCCAGATGGAACGGGAGCTAACCGAGTTGAAACAAGGTAGTCTGACGATAGCTGAGTATACCATGAAGTTCAACGAGTTGGTCCGGTATGTTGCTGATGGCGACGATGCCCCTACTGAAGATTGGAAAATGAAGAAGTACAGAATATGGCTTCGGGCGGATATAGCTCACGACGTGGCAATGCAGCAGATCACTAGCTTTGGTGATCTAGTGCAGAAGAGCTATCACGCCGAAGCTGGTCTCAGCAACATCCACAAGGAGAAGAATGAGGTGAATCAGAAGAAGAAGGGTTTGTTTGGTAAGTTTGGTTTGAACTTGAAGTCTAAAGGTAACTCCAGCATGGGCAAGCAGAGTCACTTTCAACGTTCGCCCAAGAACTGCTCAGACTGTGGATATCCTCACAGCGGCGAATGCATGAAAGGCAAGAATATGTGCTATTACTGCAAGCAACCTGGTCACTTCAGGAACGAGTGCCCGAGGTTGAAAAAGCACGGAGAAGCCAGTGGATCTGCAAAGAATAAAGGTCGGGTATATTCTTTAGACTGCAATGAAATAAGATCTAATAATGCTTTGATTATGGATATATGTTTGTTAGGACAGTCTAAGGTCTTAGTACTCTTTGATTGTGGAGCCATCAACTCTTTTATAGCCGTAGACTGTGTCATGCGGTTAGGAATTCCTTCTGTACCCCTCGTACCTCCAATGTCTGTCGCTGTCGCTACTGGCGGCAGAGTCACTTCAAAGAAAGTCTTTCAGAATTGTCCCATCTTAGTCGGAAGTAAGGTCTACCACATTGATTTAATATGTCTACCTCTAAAGGACTTTGATGTCGTTCTTGGCATGGATTGGCTCTCAGCCAATACCGTGTACATCGGTTGTGCGGAAAAGAATTTGTTCATTCCTTCAGAAACTTCTGCAGAAAGTAGAGCCTTATCTGCTTTATTGCAAAACATTCATCAGATGATCCAGTATTTAGGTGCCAGCAGCAAGTGTTTCAGTGTCTTGTTCACTATTGATCATGAGTCTAGTTTGAGTCCTAGCGATATCCCTATAGTTAGCGAGTATTTAGATGTTTTCCCTGATGATATTATGAGTCTCCCTCCTGAGCGTGAAATAGAGTTCTCTATAGATCTTGTTCCAGGTTCACAGCTCATCTCAGTTGCCCCTTATAGAATGTCTCCATTAGAACTCCATGAGCTTAAAACTCAACTTGAGGAACTACTCCAGAAGCATTTCATTCGTCCAAGTGTCTCTCCTTGGGGAGCGCCAGTGTTACTTGTCAAAAAGAAGGATGGTACTATGCGCTTATGCATTGATTATCGTCAGCTTAACAAAGTGACTATCAAAAACAAGTATCTGCTACCTCGGATTGATGATCTCTTAGATCAACTCAGGGGTGCCACTGTCTTTTCGAAGATTGACCTTCGTTCCGGTTACCATCAAATCAGAATCAAATCCTCAGACGTGTCTAAGACGGCATTCAGGACGCGTTATGGGCATTATGAATTCCTAGTTATGCCTTTTGGATTGACTAATGCTCCTGCTGTGTTTATGGATTACATGAACAGAATCTTCCAGCCTTACCTCGACAAATTTGTTGTCATCTTCGTAGATGATATCTTAATCTATTCTCGCAATCAAGAAGATCATGCTGAACACCTCAGAATTGTTCTGGAAGTTCTGAGAGAGAAGAAGTTGTATGCCAAATTCAGTAAGTGTGAATTTTGGCTCTCAGAAATTAAATTTCTGGGACATGTCATTTCCCAAGGCGGTGTGTCTGTTGATCCATCCAAAGTAGAAGCAGTTCTTAATTGGGAAAGACCCAACAATGTATCAGAAGTCAGAAGTTTCCTGGGATTAACAGGTTATTACCGGAGATTCATTCTTGGATTTTCGGAAATCGCCTTACCTTTGACCCGATTGACCAGGAAAGGTACTCCTTTTATTTGGGATGCTGATTGTGAAGTGAGTTTCAGGACGTTGAAAGAAAAGCTGACCAGTGCTCCAGTATTGGTCATTCCTGATCCTAATCGGAAGTACGTGGTGTATTGCGATGCATCACATAAAGGTCTTGGTTGTGTTCTAATGCAAGATGGAGCTGTGGTAGCATATGCCTCGCGGCAATTGAAACCACACGAGCAAAATTATCCAACCCATGATCTTGAACTAGCAGCAATTATTTTCGCTCTAAAGATTTGGAGGCATCACTTGTATGGTGTCCAATTTGATCTTTTCAGCGACCATAAGAGTCTGAAATACCTGTTTGATCAGAAATACCTGAATATGAGGCAGCGTAGGTGGATGGAATATTTGAAGGACTTCGATTTCAATCTCAACTACCATCCTGGCAAAGCGAATGTTGTGGCAGACGCTTTGAGCAGGAAAGCCTTGTATGCTTCCGAACTCTTAATGCAGCAGTGTGGATTGTATGAGAAGTTCAGAGACTTGAATCTGAATGTGGTGTACAGAAAGAGTGGCATTAGGATCAACCGTATGGAGTTGTCATGCGATCTGCGCTCGAGGATAGTGCAGGCGCAACGAAGCGAAATGGACCTTCAAAGGAGATTGAATAACCCAGAGTTCTCAATTGCATCAGATGGTGCTATGTTGTATGAAGGGAGATTGTGTGTACCAAAGGACGATGAACTGAAAAGGCTGATTCTTGACGAGGCACACAAAAGTGGATTCTCGATTCATCCAGGATCCACCAAAATGTACCACGACTTGAAACAGAACTACTGGTGGCCGAACATGAAGGCAGAAATCGCTGATTTTTTGTCTAGATGTTTGGTTTGGCAACAAGTGAAGATTGAACACCAGAAACCTGGAGGTCTGTTGCAACCGTTAGAAATTCCAGAGTGGAAGTGGGAACACATCACTATGGATTTCGTTGGAGGTTTACCCCGAAACCAGAAGGGCCAAGATTCAATCTGGGTAGTTGTGGATAGATTGACCAAGTCAGCTCATTTCATTCCTGTGAAATCTACCTATAAGGCCACGCAGTATGCAGCTATTTTTATAGAACATATTGTGAGGCTGCATGGGGTACCACTCAGTATCGTTTCAGATCGTGACCCAATCTTTACTTCTAGGTTTTGGAAAGCCTTCCAGCATGCGATGGGCACTCGGTTGAGAATGAGTACATCGCATCATCCTCAGACAGATGGACAGTCTGAAAGAACTATTCAAACTCTTGAAGATATGCTTCGTGCATGTGTTTTGGAAGATGGCGGTAGTTGGAGCAACTACTTGCACTTGATTGAATTCTCTTATAATAACAGTTACCATTCCAGTATCGGGATGGCACCGTTTGAAGCTTTATATGGAAGAAAGTGTAGAACTCCTTTGTGTTGGACGGAAGTCGGTGATCGCGGATTGTTAGGACCAGACCTTATTCAAGAGACAACCTTAAAGGTTAAGTCCATCCGTGAAAAGATGAGGGTTGCGCAGAGTCGGCAAAAGAGTTATGCTGACAGGAGAAGGAGACCTCTGGAATGTGATGAAGGCGATCATGTGTTCTTGAAGGTTACACCGAAGTTGGGACTGCGTGGTGTGTTTAGGACCAAGAAACTCTGTCCAAGATATATTGGACCATATCAAATTCTTCGGCGCGTCGGTTCCGTAGCCTATCAGTTAGCTCTTCCACCTTCTATGTCAGGGTTACACGACGTGTTCCATGTCTCTCAGCTTCGCAAGTACATTCCAGATCCATATCAGCCGATAGAAATCGAACATATAGATCTTCAGCCAGACCTGACTTATCAGCCTGATCCTGTTCGAATCATTGATCGTGAGGTCAAAACTCTTCGGAATAAGAGGATTCCCATTGTCAAGGTTGAATGGGCACAGTCTCCGGAGGGCGAATACACTTGGGAATTGGAATCGGACATGATGAACAATTATCCTCACCTATTCTAAGGTAAATTTCTAAATTTCGAGGACGAAATTTCTTTAAGGGGGTAGATTGTAACATCCCGAATTCTAAATTACCTAATTTAATTTAATTAGAACTTTGCCTAATTAATTATATGTTAATTAGAGGTGATAAATTAAACTAGAATTATAATTGAGGGATTTACGTGTGAAATTGGAATTTCTTTAACCAAATCTAACTACACACTAAAATACCTTAGTCTCACAATTTAATTCAATCACCATAAGCAAAACAACTCTTCCCTCCCAATTCTCTCCCCCTCTCACGTGTTTCCTCTCTATCCCATTGTGACTCACCCCTCATGACTCATTTTTCCCTTCTCATGATGGACCAACACCTCATCTCTTTAGTGAGTCACCTTTCCACTAGTGTTAAGCCACTAGATTTTCATGCAAGGCTCTCAATCCTCTCATTTCCACATTCAGCAACTGAGCAAGAGACTCTCTCATCCTCTCCCTCACGCCCAAAAACAACAACAACACATACTTACAAAATCCTCTATTTTCCATTCAACACAAAAGCATGGCATTTAGTTTCACATGCATCTCTCTCAACCTTCAGAGATTCCCTTCAGCTGAAACAACTCAGAAATCTCAGAGAATCTCTGATAGCATCACTACTCCACTTTCCCAAAGCTCCATTCATGAGCAAACCAACAACAACTTCCTATCACCACTTCTTCACCCAATAGAAACACATGCAAGGCAAGAGTGAAACAAAACCGCTACTGTTGAAACACTATAGAATAACACTATAAATACACCTCTACATTCCACTGAATCATCATCAATCAAGCCTCAAATTCGTAGTTCAAATTATAAGGGTTTCAAAGTGTCAAAATTCCAAAATCATCAAGTCAGTTCGTGGGTTGCTAGGGAGGTTGCAGTAGCTGATTTAGTAGAGCCCAGAGGCGTGCTAAAGCTTCAATTACCAGGTGGGTTCTTTAGGCTAGTGTAGTTAATTTCCCAAAATTATGAAATGCATGCAAACATAGGAATTTATAGGAAATAACTGTGTGTATGAATTTAGCTCCCAAAATTCATGCTATTCTGTTCTATATCATTTAAAATGTGTTTCTGCACTGTCTTGAATGAGAATTGTAGGTGTGGTTTATAAAATTCAAAGATTTTCGCAAAACAGAGGCACTTCTGTGTGAACTCGCCATAGCGAGTTGCTAGCGAGCCTTCATGGCGAGCTCCAGGTTCTGGGCTGAAGAACTTCGCCATGGCGAGCATCTGCTTGCCTAGCGAGTTGTTTAGGCCATTACCTGTAAGTTCGCCATGGCGATCTTGGTGACTCGCCGTAGCGAGCTGACCCAGAAACGACTTATTTTCTTATTTCAAACGATAACGGAACACTCGTTTTATATCCTCGTTAAAGATTGTTATTTGCAGAAATGTATATTGATTGATGTCAAACAGAAGGTCAATTACAGTTGAATTCATAAGGAAATAACTTAAGGAAATTTAGAATATGGCATGTGCCCCCGGGTTTGGGAATTATTGGTAGCATGTTAATAATTTAGTGATCAGTCGAATTAATAATATGATTATGTTATCAGTATGGACTTCGTTTTAGATGTTCCATTAGAAAAAATTTATGTGAGCTTTATGCCGGAGCGCTTTCTGCTCGCGGATAAGGCGAACCCCTGAGACGTGCCCACCTTAGAGGGTTTGCGGTTTAAAATGAATAAGATAAACTTTGTGTTACACCTTTACATTATTGCTTATGATAATTATGTTATGGATATAGATTATGATATGACTGATTAGGAGCCCCGACTTTATAGCCTAGGAGGGTAGTAGAATTCACTGGGACGAAGTGACTGTCTCACCCCACTCCCTATTTGAAACAGGAAAACAGGTTGAATAGGTAAGCGTTGGTCTTGGAGTCGCTGCTGCACTTGGAGGATTGCATTTAGTTTTCATGCTTTCTCACTTTCTTATCGTGTTGTATTTGTTTCCGCTGTTGATTTTCTGCACTCTCGATGTATTTGGCACCTGCGTGTGCAATAAACTTTGTTGTAATAATAATGAATTCCGTTACCAATAATAATATTCCAAGATTATTCTAGATTTATCTATGGGGTGTTATAGCTATAATGCATTATTACAAATCTGATTGTAATCGCTTTGATTTTTAAAACTATTAATAAACCCTCTTGACGACATTTTGTTAGAAAAACAGATTGAGCAAATATTGATCTCAGTATGAATTAAGTACATGAATTATCTTCTTTATTTGGTTATGATAAATGAAAAGATATGTGCGTCAAATTTGTTTCTAATTGCTTAGAAAAGAATGTAAGTTTATTCTCTGTCTTAATGTGTGATACTAATTTTACTATTAGTATTAATTTGTTTTAAGAGTGATCAAGTGTCACTAGTTCCTTCAAATAAAGAATGGTTTTAGCATCATAATCCCTTGGATTTAAAATTGGTCTTTGTACAATATTAGAATGGTCTCTGTGTCATTATATTGATTGGTATTGTAGTATAATCAATATACGTGGTATTGTAGTACCACATATGGTATCGTAGTACCGGAGATTCATAGATTGATGTAGTAGCATCAGTTTGAGCGGTATTGTAGTACCACTAAATCACCGATGAATCATAGATTGATGTCGTAGCATCAATTCTAGTGGTACATAGTACCACTCAAGAAGGTGTAAGTGTAATTCTTGACCGATTTCTACAAGTACAGTAGAAATATGGTACACAGTTGTTACTGGCCTGTTTTATCCTGGAGACGGCGTGATTGATAGTCTGAATGCATAATTTTGGACAGTACCACGAAACATCTTAAAAAAACGACCTGATCGTGACTCAGCCAGTAATTTCTTCGGTTTCTATTTTTGAAAATCTTTTTTCAATATCTAAAACAACAATTGTTTTGTCAAAAAAAACTTCATGAATTATGCTCTGATACTTGGATGTACCATTCTCTTCTCTCATCCATGTAATTTCACACCGGTTTCTACCACTAAGTTTGGTAAGATGGCTCACTATGCTTATGAGTTTAACAACAAACAAGGAGTGTTATTATTAGGTATGTCTTGTAATGATCTTGAATCTCACAAAGAGTGGATCAAAGACATTGAAGCTCACACTCCAGGTGCTAAGATTTGATTCAATAATTAGTAATTCCAAAAGAGAAATCATCAATCAACTCAATATGATTTGATCATGCTGAGAAGGATTGAAATGAAAATTCACTATAGCTTTTCGTATAATGTCTAGTTAGAATATACTATTAAAAAGAAATCTACTTATTACAATTTATTAAAAGAAACTACTATTAAAAATCCAAATTTGTCCTTATCATTTTTAACGGTGTTTCGAGGTTTGCGCCCTTAAATGTAATTTTAACTCTAAATAATAAAAAAACAAGAAAGAAAGATAACTATAAAATAAATTTTCCCATAAAAATAGCATTAAAAATTACATCTCTAAACAAATAAAAAAAGAAGATAAGCATAAAAGAAAATTTTTCATAAAAATAGCAACAGAAACCACTTCTAAAAAAAATAAAAAATAATCCAATTTTTTTTTAACTTCAAAAATAGGAACAAAAAAAATTAATTAGTATAAATTTACGCATAAAAATAGAAACAAAAATCCCCATAAAAGATACGTGCCAAAAATAATAATTTTTTTAATGAAAAAATAATAACTCAATCTAACATATAAAAACTTATATATTAAAAATAAAAATAGAAGAACCTAATAAAAGAATATACTTATTTATGAGCTTAAAAATAAAAGAACATAAAAACAAAATAAAAAACACAATGTAACCGTTTGGATTTACTTATTTATGATATAATGCGAAATAACTTATGCAAATGTATTATAATTATATGTTTTTTTAAGGTTGTTTATGAAAACAATTTATAAAGATATTATTTTTGTCAGTGAAATCTTATGAATTAACATGCGTAAAAAAACTTATAAAATAACATACAAGTTTATTTATAAATTATAATCATAAAGTATTTTCATAAGCTTAAAAATTAGCCAAGTTCAAACGGCCCTATATATTAAATGTATTACTACTAAAAATCTTAATTTGTCCTCATCAATTCTTAAATATATTTCAAACCTTCTATTTCGTAAAAAAATAAATTATATTTTTCAATTTACTATTTTTCTATATAATAGTTAGGGGTGTGCAAAATATCCGGTTAGAAGGCCCAAACCCATAATCGGATCCAAATCCATTTTAAAAAATCCGGATTTTGTTATAGGGTTGTTAACCAAACCATTTTCATTTGATCGGTTATCCATCCAAATTAAATTTTTGAATTTGGTTTAAATTGGTTATTATATCATTTTCAAATTTGTTTCTTAAAAAAAAAAAAACAAATATCCTTTTCAAATTTATTTTTGTCAAAAAAAACTGTAACGCCCCAACTAAATTGTCTAGAATATTTAGTCGGAACATTAAAATTTGGAATCTGAGTTCATTAAATTATAAGGAGATAACTGAATAATGTTATTATTAAGATAATAACTGAATATTTGGTACAAACAGCGGAAAAAGAACTACAGAGGGATAACAAGATAAATAAAAGCAAGAATGAAGACTAAGTCTTCTAATGCTGACGATCCAAGCTCGGCTCCAATCGTCAGATCCATCTTGGTCCTTGCTCCGAAATAACCTATCTTACCTATATCGAAAAGGGAGTGGGGTGAGACAGTCACTTCGTCCCAGTGAGTTCTACTACCCTCCTAAAGGCTAAAAAGCCGGGGCACCTAATCAGTCGTAACATATTTTAGTTCATAACGTAATATCATAAGCTTAAATAAATAATGGTGTAACACAGAATTAGTCTTGTTGATTTTAATCCGCAAGCACTCTGAGGTGAGCATGTCTCAGAGGCCTGCCTTGTCCGCGAACAGAAAGCGTTCCGGCGTGCAGCTCACAAAGTTTTACTAGTGGAACATCTAAAACGAAGTCCACACGTGATAAAATAATCACATACATAATTGACTGATTCTAAATTGTATTATACTGCCATATTCATCCCATAACCCGGGGAACATACATAATCTAAATTTCCTAAGTTAATTCCTAATAGTCCGACTGGGATGACCTCCTGTCTATATTATTTAATTCATAAGACTGCAAAATAACTATCTCAGTCGAGGATATAAAACGAGTGAAGCAAATATTTTGAAAAGTGAAAAAGTGAGTAATTTCTGGGCTTGCTCGCTACGGCGAGTTACCTTGCTCGCCATGACGAACTTACAGGTCCTGACCAAAACAACTCGCTACGCGAGCTAGAGCTCGCCATGGCGAAATTCCTCAGCCCAGAACCTTCAACCCGCCATAAAGGCTCGCTAGCAACTCGATATGGCGAGTTCATGCAGAAACCACCCTGTTTTGCGAAAATCATTATTTTTCAAGTGTTTCACCTACAATCTTCATCTGAGACATTGCAGAAACATAAAATAAATAATATAGGACAGAATAGAATAGAATTTGGGGGCTAATTCTACACACAGCTATACCTATTAATTCCTAAGGTTGCATGCATTTTCATAAATTTGAATAAACTAACTAACTAGCCTAAGAACCCACCTGAATTGAGATTAACTCAGAAGCTTTACAAATTCATTGCTAAACCATCGATCCACATAGCTTCCAGCTCTTGTTTAATCCATTTCCTATTTGACAGCTTCAAACCTCTAACTTCGGAACAACCTACATACTTCATTCCTTGGCCTAAATTCACAAAATTGGTCTCCAAACGACCGGAATTGAGTTAGCTTTCCATACCAGCAAGCGGAAACAGAATCAGAGCTACAGAGAAGGAGAAATTACCTTTTGAATAGAGCTCTGTTCAAACACGATTTTTCTGGAAATTCTGGGTTGAACAGTCAACTTCAAAAATTCGCCCAGAATTCGTTTCTCGATGAAAATTCATGAAACCAAAGCCAAAATGAGCGTATTCAAGTTAGCTTTCTATTCCAAAAAGAATCATTCGAAAAGGAGTTGTGAGGAGAGAGCACTGACCGTTTTTCTGAGGGTATATCCAGGAATACGGGTTTGACAATTTGTTCCAATTCCCAAGTCACTTGAACCCTTGCATGCAAATAAGTTTCTGAGTTGAAACCCTTATAATTAGAGCACGAATTTGAGAAGGAAAAGGAATATTGAAATGTTTCTTACCTTGTTCTAAAGCCCTTGCCTCAAGGAGTGAATTGCACTAATTGCATGTGTTGTTGTTGTTGTTCATTGATGAGTTTGGGAGAAAATAGAGTTTTGTTTGCTGCAATTGCATGTAAGTATCTCTGGTGTATTTGGGAGGTAGAGGCATAATGTAGCTAGTTATAGTTGTGATGTGCTACAACTCTTGTATTGAGAAGATTTGGGGATATATGTTAGTGTTGGTAGTTCATGAGAGGAAGAGAGCATTGAGAGGGAGTAGGTGATTTATTTTTGCTGAATAGAGAATGGAAGAAACTCAAGTCACCAAAACTTAATATAAGTGTGATATGGTAAGAGTGTGAGTCATTGTTGCATGCAACATGAGTGGGTATAACCTTTGTGAGGTGTTGGCTTAATATGTAGTGTGGAATTGAGTGGAAATGTGAGTCACAAGTGAGGTGAGTTGTTTCTTTAAGGGAGAGTATTGGCTTGAGTGGAAAAATGAGTCATGCATGCAAAATTGGTGAGTCATGAGTAAGAGAAGAGGAGTGGAGGGAAAATTAAATCACAAGCCTATGAGATATTGTGTTAGTGTCTTGATTAGGTTCTTTTAGAAATTTCTAATTTTTACACATAACACAAGACTTGATTTAATTATATCACCTCTAACTAATTTTAATTTATTATACAATGATCTAATAAAAATTAATTAGGTAATTTGAAAGAGTGGGATGTTACAATCTACCCCCCTTAAAGAAATTTCGTCCTCGAAATTCAGAAATTTACCTTTAGGAAAGATAGGAACAACTTCTCTCACGACAGGTTTCCGTTCCTGAGTGAGTTAGTTGTCATGAGACCGAGCTCCTCCGACTTTGATCATTGAAATTTCCTTGTTCCGAAGGATCTTAACTTCACAATCAACTATATGAACTGGATTCGGCTGACAAGTTAAGGCTGACTGAATGTCAATCTCCATAGGCTGATAAGGATCGGGAATGAATTTCCGAAGTTGAGACACATGAAACACGTTGTGTAACCCTGACAAGGATAGAATTAGAATTAACTGATAGGTTATAGGACCAACGCGTTGAAGGATCTGATGAGGTCTTATATACTTCAGATAGAATTCCTTCGTTTGGAAACACCTCGTATTTCCAACTTTGGTGTCATTCTCAGGAATACTTGGTTACCTTTATTCCTTGGAATAAAACTTTCCTCTCTCAAAGGGTTATTCATCCAAATTTGATCGTCTATTTATATTTTCGTCTAATCTCGTGCTGTGCACTCTGATTCGACTACTCATAGTCATCCCCGTATTCATCTGCGTCATCACGGCCTGATTCCAAATTATCTGACACAGTGACACACCATCTCTTCTTTTCCAATTTAACTTTGACTACTACTATGTCTCTCATTGGATGACTTCACAAGGTAATACTTGTCTTGTGAAAGCAGGTATGTGCCAGCATTCTCAATACTCTACTACAGTCCATTATATTCGCGGCATCTTAGCAATAACGTACTCATTATTGTCTCACACTACACTTCCACAGGTAGAAAATAATTTCCCAAAATTATGAAATGCATGCAAACATAGGAATTTATAGGAAATAACTGTGTGTATGAATTTAGCTCCCAAAATTCATGTTATTCTGTTCTATATCATTTAAAATGTGTTTCTGCACTGTCTTGAATGAGAATTGTAGGTGTGGTTTATAAAATTCAAATATTTTCCCAAAACAGAGGCACTTCTGTGTGAACTCGCCATAGCGAGTTGCTAGTGAGCCTTCATGGCGAGCTCCAGGTTATGGGCTGAAGAACTTCGCCATGGCGAGCATCTGCTCGCCTAGCGAGTTGTTTAGGCCATTACCTGTAAGTTCGCCATGGCGATCTTGGTGACTCGCCGTAGCGAGCTGACCCAGAAACGACTTATTTTCTTATTTCAAACGATAACGGAACACTCGTTTTATATCCTCGTTAAAGATTGTTATTTGCAGAAATGTATATTGATTGATGTCAAACAGAAGGTCAATTACAGTTGAATTCATAAGGAAATAACTTAAGGAAATTTAGAATATGGCATGTGCCCCCGGGTTTGGGAATTATTGGTAGCATGTTAATAATTTAGTGATCAGTCGAATTAATAATATGATTATGTTATCAGTATGGACTTCGTTTTAGATGTTCCATTAGAAAAAATTTATGTGAGCTTTATGCCGGAGCGCTTTCTGCTC
Source organism: Trifolium repens (assembly GCA_030408175.1). Taxonomy (NCBI): domain Eukaryota; kingdom Viridiplantae; phylum Streptophyta; class Magnoliopsida; order Fabales; family Fabaceae; genus Trifolium; species Trifolium repens. Next base: position 8,337,437 of record CP125842.1, read on the forward strand.
GCGGATAAGGCGAACCCCTGAGACGTGCCCACCTTAGAGGGTTTGCAGTTTAAAATGAATAAGATAAACTTTGTGTTACACCTTTACATTATTGCTTATGATAATTATGTTATGGATATAGATTATGATATGACTGATTAGGAGCCCCGGCTTTATAGCCTAGGAGGGTAGTAGAATTCACTGGGACGAAGTGACTGTCTCACCCCACTCCCTATTTGAAACAGGAAAACAGGTTGAATAGGTAAGCGTTGGTCTTGGAGTCGCTGCTGCACTTGGAGGATTGCATTTAGTTTTCATGCTTTCTCACTTTCTTATCGTGTTGTATTTGTTTCCGCTGTTGATTTTCTGCACTCTCGATATATTTGGCACCTGCGTGTGCAATAAACTTTGTTGTAATAATAATGAATTCCGTTACCAATAATAATATTCCAAGATTATTCTAGATTTATCTATGGGGTGTTATAGCTATAATGCATTATTACAAATCTGATTGTAATCGCTTTGATTTTTAAAACTATTAATAAACCCTCTTGACGACATTTTGTTAGAAAAACAGATTGAGCAAATATTGATCTCAGTATGAATTAAGTACATGAATTATCTTCTTTATTTGGTTATGATAAATGAAAAGATATGTGCGTCAAATTTGTTTCTAATTGCTTAGAAAAGAATGTAAGTTTATTCTCTGTCTTAATGTGTGATACTAATTTTACTATTAGTATTAATTTGTTTTAAGAGTGATCAAGTGTCACTAGTTCCTTCAAATAAAGAATGGTTTTAGCATCATAATCCCTTGGATTTAAAATTGGTCTTTGTACAATATTAGAATGGTCTCTGTGTCATTATATTGATTGGTATTGTAGTATAATCAATATACGTGGTATTGTAGTACCACATATGGTATCGTAGTACCGGAGATTCATAGATTGATGTAGTAGCATCAGTTTGAGCGGTATTGTAGTACCACTAAATCACCGATGAATCATAGATTGATGTCGTAGCATCAATTATAGTGGTACATAGTACCACTCAAGAAGGTGTAAGTGTAATTCTTGACCGATTTCTACAAGTACAGTAGAAATATAGTACACAGTTGTTACTGGCCTATTTTATCCTGGAGACGGCGTGGTTGATAGTCTGAATGCATAATTTTGGACAGTACCACGAAACATCTTAAAAAAACGACCTGATCGTGACTCAGCCAGTAATTTCTTCGGTTTCTATTTTTGAAAATCTTTTTTCAATATCTAAAACAACAATTGTTTTGTCAAAAAAAACTTCATGAATTATGCTCTGATACTTGGATGTACCATTCTCTTCTCTCATCCATGTAATTTCACACCGGTTTCTACCACTAAGTTTGGTAAGATGGCTCACTATGCTTATGAGTTTAACAACAAACAAGGAGTGTTATTATTAGGTATGTCTTGTAATGATCTTGAATCTCACAAAGAGTGGATCAAAGACACTCCAGGTGCTAAGATTTGATTCAATAATTAGTAATTCCAAAAGAGAAATCATCAATCAACTCAATATGATTTGATCATGCTGAGAAGGATTGAAATGAAAATTCACTATAGCTCTTCGTATAATGTCTAGTTAGAATATACTATTAAAAAGAAATCTACTTATTACAATTTATTAAAAGAAACTACTATTAAAAATCTAAATTTGTCGTTATCATTTTTAACGGTGTTTCGAGTTTTGCGCCCTTAAATGTAATTTTAACTCTAAATAATAAAAAAAACAAGAAAGAAAGATAAGTATAAAATAAATTTTCCCATAAAAATAGCATTAAAAATTACATCTCTAAACAAATAAAAAAAAGAAGATAAGCATAAAAGAAAATTTTTCATAAAAATAGCAACAGAAACCACTTCTAAAAAAAATAAAAAATAATCCAATTTTTTTTTAACTTCAAAAATAGGAACAAAAAAAATTAATTAGTATAAATTTACGCATAAAAATAGAAACAAAAATCCCCATAAAAGATACGTGCCAAAAATAATAATTTTTTTAATGAAAAAATAATAACTCAATCTAACATATAAAAACATATATATTAAAAATAAAAATAGAAGAACCTAATAAAAGAATATACTTATTTATGAGCTTAAAAATAAAAAAACATAAAAACAAAATAAAAAACACAATGTAACCGTTTGGATTTACTTATTTATGATATAATGCGAAATAACTTATGCAAATGTATTATAATTATAAGTTTTTTTAAGGTTGTTTATGAAAACAATTTATAAAGATATTATTTTTGTCAGTGAAATCTTATGAATTAACATGCGTAAAAAAACTTATAAAATAACATACAAGTTTATTTATAAATTATAATCATAAAGTATTTTCATAAGCTTAAAAATTAGCCAAGTTCAAACAGGCCCTATATATTAAATGTATTACTACTAAAAATCTTAATTTGTCCTCATCAATTCTTAAATATATTTCAAACCTTCTATTTCGTAAAAAAATAAATTATATTTTTCAATTTACTATTTTTCTATATAATAGTTAGGGGTGTGCAAAATATCCGGTTAGAATGCCAAACCCATAATCGGATCCAAATCCATTTTAAAAAATCCGGATTTTGTTATAGGGTTGTTAACCAAACCATTTTCATTTGGTCGGTTATCCATCCAAATTAAATTTTTGAATTTGGTTTAAATTGGTTATTATATCCTTTTCAAATTTGTTTCTTAAAAAAAAAAAACAAATATCTTTTTCAAATTTGTTTTTGTCAAAAAAAACTGTAACGCCCCAACTAAATTGTCTAGAATATTTAGTCGGAACATTAAAATTTGGAATCTGAGTTCATTAAATTATAAGGAGATAACTGAATAATATGTTATTATTAAGATAATAACTGAATATTTGATACAAACAGCGGAAAAAGAACTACAGAGGGATAACAAGATAAATAAAAGCAAGAATGAAGACTAAGTCTTCTAATGCTGACGATCCAAGCTCGGCTCCAATCGTCAGATCCATCTTGGTCCCTGCTCCGAAATAACCTATCTTACCTATATCGAAAAGGGAGTGGGGTGAGACAGTCACTTCGTCCCAGTGAGTTCTACTACCCTCCTAAAGGCTAAAAAGCCGGGGCACCTAATCAGTCGTAACATATTTTAGTTCATAACGTAATATCATAAGCTTAAATAAATAATGGTGTAACACAGAATTAGTCTTGTTGATTTTAATCCGCAAGCACTCTGAGGTGAGCATGTCTCAGAGGCCTGCCTTGTCCGCGAACAGAAAGCGTTCCGACGTGCAGCTCACAAAGTTTTACTAGTGGAACATCTAAAACGAAGTCCACACATGATAAAATAATCACATACATAATTGACTGATTCTAAATTGTATTATACTGCCATATTCATCCCATAACCCGGGGAACATACATAATCTAAATTTCCTAAGTTAATCCCTAATAGTCCAACTGTGATGACCTCCTGTCTATATTATTTAATTCATAAGACTGCAAAATAACTATCTCAGTCGAGGATATAAAACGAGTGAAGCAAATATTTTGAAAAGTGAAAAAGTGAGTAATTTCTGGGCTTGCTCGCTACGGCGAGTTACCTTGCTCGCCATGACGAACTTACAGGTCCTGACCTAAACAACTCGCTAGGCGAGCTAGAGCTCGCCATGGCGAAGTTCCTCAGCCCAGAACCTTCAGCCCGCCATAAAGGCTCGCTAGCAACTCGCTATGGCGAGTTCATGCAGAAACCACCCTGTTTTGCGAAAATCATTATTTTTCAAGTGTTTCACCTACAATCTTCATCTGAGACATTGCAGAAACATAAAATAAATAATGTAGGACAGAATAGAATAGAATTTGGGGGCTAATTCTACACACACAGCTATACCTATTAATTCCTAAGGTTGCATGCATTTTCATAAATTTGAATAAACTAACTAACTAGCCTAAGAACCCACCTGAATTGAGATTAACTCAGAAGCTTTACAAATTCATTGCTAAACCATCGATCCACATAGCTTCCAGCTCTTGTTTAATCCATTTCCTATTTGACAGCTTCAAACCTCTAACTTCGGAACAACCTACATACTTCATTCCTTGGCCTAAATTCACAAAATTGGTCTCCAAACGACCGGAATTGAGTTAGCTTTCCATACCAGCAAGCGGAAACAGAATCAGAGCTACAGAGAAGGAGAAATTACCTTTTGAATAGAGCTCTGTTCAAACACGGTTTTTCTGGAAATTCTGGGTTGAACAGTCAACTTCAAAAATTCGCCTAGAATTCGTTTCTCGATGAAAATTCATGAAACCAAATCCAAAATGAGCGTATTCAAGTTAGCATTCTAGTCCAAAAAGAATCATTCGAAAAGGAGTTGTGAGGAGAGAGCACTGACCGTTTTTCTGAGGGTATATCCAGGAATACGGGTTTGACAATTTGTTCCAATTCCCAAGTCACTTGAACCCTTGCATGCAAATAAGTTTCTGAGTTGAAACCCTTATAATTAGAGCACGAATTTGAGAAGGAAAAGGAATATTGAAATGTTTCTTACCTTGTTCTAAAGCCCTTGCCTCAAGGAGTGAATTGCACTAATTGCATGTGTTGTTGTTGTTGTTCATTGATGAGTTTGGGAGAAAATAGAGTTTTGTTTGCTGCAATTGCATGTAAGTATCTCTGGTGTATTTGGGAGGTAGAGGCATAATGTAGCTAGTTATAGTTGTGATGTGCTACAACTCTTGTATTGAGAAGATTTGGGGATATATGTTAGTGTTGGTAGTTCATGAGAGGAAGAGAGCATTGAGAGGGAGTAGGTGATTTATTTTTGCTGAATAGAGAATGGAAGAAACTCAAGTCACTAAAACTTAATATAAGTGTGATATGGTAAGAGTGTGAGTCATTGTTGCATGCAACATGAGTGGGTATAACCTTTGTGTGGTGTTGGCTTAATATGTAGTGTGGAATTGAGTGGAAATGTGAGTCACAAGTGAGGTGAGTTGTTTCTTTAAGGGAGAGTATTGGCTTGAGTGGAAAAATGAGTCATGCATGCAAAATTGGTGAGTCATGAGTAAGAGAAGAGGAGTGGAGGGAAAATTAAATCACAAGCCTATGAGATATTGTGTTAGTGTCTTGATTAGGTTCTTTTAGAAATTTCTAATTTTTACACATAACACAAGACTTGATTTAATTATATCACCTCTAACTAATTTTAATTTATTATACAATAATCTAATAAAAATTAATTAGGTAATTTGAAAGAGTGGGATGTTACAATCTACCCCCCTTAAAGAAATTTCGTCCTCGAAATTCAGAAATTTACCTTTAGGAAAGATAGGAACAACTTCTCTCACGACAGGTTTCCGTTCCTGAGTGAGTTAGTTGTCATGAGACCGAGCTCCTCCGACTTTGATCATTGAAATTTCCTTGTTCCGAAGGATCTTAACTTCACAATCAACTATCTGAACTGGATTCGGCTGACAAGTTAAGGCTGACTGAATGTCAATCTCCATAGGCTGATAAGGATCGGGAATGAATTTCCGAAGTTGAGACACATGAAACACGTTGTGTAACCCTGACAAGGATAGAATTAGAATTAACTGATAGGTTACAGGACCAACGCGTTGAAGGATCTGATGAGGTCTTATATACTTCAGATAGAATTCCTTCGTTTAGAAACACCTCGTATTTCCAACTTTGGTGTCATTCTCAGGAATACTTGGTTACCTTTATTCCTTGGAATAAAACTTTCCTCTCTCAAAGGGTTATTCATCCAAATTTGATCGTCTATTTATATTTTCGTCTAATCTCGTGCTGTGCACTCTGATTCGACTACTCATAGTCATCCCCGTATTCATCTGCGTCATCACGGCCTGATTCCAAATTATCTGACACAGTGACACACCATCTCTTCTTTTCCAATTTAACTTTGACTACTACTATGTCTCTCATTGGATGACTTCACAAGGTAATACTTGTCTTGTGAAAGCAGGTATGTGACAGCATTCTCAATACTCTACTACAGTCCATTATATTCGCGGCATCTTAGCAATAACGTACTCATTATTGTCTCACACTACACTTCCACAGGTAGAAAATAATTTCCCAAAATTATGAAATGCATGCAAACATAGGAATTTATAGGAAATAACTGTGTGTATGAATTTAGCTCCCAAAATTCATGTTATTCTGTTCTATATCATTTAAAATGTGTTTCTGCACTGTCTTGAATGAGAATTGTAGGTGTGGTTTATAAAATTCAAATATTTTCGCAAAACAGAGGCACTTCTGTGTGAACTCGCCATAGCGAGTTGCTAGTGAGCCTTCATGGCGAGCTCCAGGTTATGGGCTGAAGAACTTCGCCATGGCGAGCATCTGCTCGCCTAGCGAGTTGTTTAGGCCATTACCTGTAAGTTCGCCATGGCGATCTTGGTGACTCGCCGTAGCGAGCTGACCCAGAAACGACTTATTTTCTTATTTCAAACGATAACGGAACACTCGTTTTATATCCTCGTTAAAGATTGTTATTTGCAGAAATGTATATTGATTGATGTCAAACAGAAGGTCAATTACAGTTGAATTCATAAGGAAATAACTTAAGGAAATTTAGAATATGGCATGTGCCCCCGGGTTTGGGAATTATTGGTAGCATGTTAATAATTTAGTGATCAGTCGAATTAATAATATGATTATGTTATCAGTATGGACTTCGTTTTAGATGTTCCATTAGAAAAAATTTATGTGAGCTTTATGCCGGAGCGCTTTCTGCTCGCGGATAAGGCGAACCCCTGAGACGTGCCCACCTTAGAGGGTTTGCAGTTTAAAATGAATAAGATAAACTTTGTGTTACACCTTTACATTATTGCTTATGATAATTATGTTATGGATATAGATTATGATATGACTGATTAGGAGCCCCGGCTTTATAGCCTAGGAGGGTAGTAGAATTCACTGGGACGAAGTGACTGTCTCACCCCACTCCCTATTTGAAACAGGAAAACAGGTTGAATAGGTAAGCGTTGGTCTTGGAGTCGCTGCTGCACTTGGAGGATTGCATTTAGTTTTCATGCTTTCTCACTTTCTTATCGTGTTGTATTTGTTTCCGCTGTTGATTTTCTGCACTCTCGATATATTTGGCACCTGCGTGTGCAATAAACTTTGTTGTAATAATAATGAATTCCGTTACCAATAATAATATTCCAAGATTATTCTAGATTTATCTATGGGGTGTTATAGCTATAATGCATTATTACAAATCTGATTGTAATCGCTTTGATTTTTAAAACTATTAATAAACCCTCTTGACGACATTTTGTTAGAAAAACAGATTGAGCAAATATTGATCTCAGTATGAATTAAGTACATGAATTATCTTCTTTATTTGGTTATGATAAATGAAAAGATATGTGCGTCAAATTTGTTTCTAATTGCTTAGAAAAGAATGTAAGTTTATTCTCTGTCTTAATGTGTGATACTAATTTTACTATTAGTATTAATTTGTTTTAAGAGTGATCAAGTGTCACTAGTTCCTTCAAATAAAGAATGGTTTTAGCATCATAATCCCTTGGATTTAAAATTGGTCTTTGTACAATATTAGAATGGTCTCTGTGTCATTATATTGATTGGTATTGTAGTATAATCAATATACGTGGTATTGTAGTACCACATATGGTATCGTAGTACTGGAGATTCATAGATTGATGTAGTAGCATCAGTTTGAGCGGTATTGTAGTACCACTAAATCACCGATGAATCATAGATTGATGTCGTAGCATCAATTATAGTGGTACATAGTACCACTCAAGAAGGTGTAAGTGTAATTCTTGACCGATTTCTACAAGTACAGTAGAAATATGGTACACAGTTGTTACTGGCCTGTTTTATCCTGGAGACGGCGTGGTTGATAGTCTGAATGCATAATTTTGGACAGTACCACGAAACATCTTAAAAAAACGACCTGATCGTGACTCAGCCAGTAATTTCTTCGGTTTCTATTTTTGAAAATCTTTTTTCAATATCTAAAACAACAATTGTTTTGTCAAAAAAAACTTCATGAATTATGCTCTGATACTTGGATGTACCATTCTCTTCTCTCATCCATGTAATTTCACACCGGTTTCTACCACTAAGTTTGGTAAGATGGCTCACTATGCTTATGAGTTTAACAACAAACAAGGAGTGTTATTATTAGGTATGTCTTGTAATGATCTTGAATCTCACAAAGAGTGGATCCAAGACATTGAAGCTCACACTCCAGGTGCTAAGATTTGATTCAATAATTAGTAATTCCAAAAGAGAAATCATCAATCAACTCAATATGATTTGATCATGCTGAGAAGGATTGAAATGAAAATTCACTATAGCTCTTCGTATAATGTCTAGTTAGAATATACTATTAAAAAGAAATCTACTTATTACAATTTATTAAAAGAAACTACTATTAAAAATCTAAATTTGTCGTTATCATTTTTAACGGTGTTTCGAGTTTTGCGCCCTTAAATGTAATTTTAACTCTAAATAATAAAAAAAACAAGAAAGAAAGATAAGTATAAAATAAATTTTCCCATAAAAATAGCATTAAAAATTACATCTCTAAACAAATAAAAAAAAGAAGATAAGCATAAAAGAAAATTTTTCATAAAAATAGCAACAGAAACCACTTCTAAAAAAAATAAAAAATAATCCAATTTTTTTTTAACTTCAAAAATAGGAACAAAAAAAATAATTAGTATAAATTTACGCATAAAAATAGAAACAAAAATCCCCATAAAAGATACGTGCCAAAAATAATAATTTTTTTAATGAAAAAATAATAACTCAATCTAACATATAAAAACTTATATATTAAAAATAAAAATAGAAGAACCAAATAAAAGAATATACTTATTTATGAGCTTAAAAATAAAAGAACATAAAAACAAAATAAAAAACACAATGTAACCGTTTGGATTTACTTATTTATGATATAATGCGAAATAACTTATGCAAATGTATTATAATTATAAGTTTTTTTAAGGTTGTTTATGAAATCAATTTATAAAGATATTATTTTTGTCAGTAAAATCTTATGAATTAACATGCGTAAAAAAACTTATAAAATAACATACAAGTTTATTTATAAATTATAATCATAAAGTATTTTCATAAGCTTAAAAATTAGCCAAGTTCAAACGGGCCCTATATATTAAATGTATTACTACTAAAAATCTTAATTTGTCCTCATCAATTCTTAAATATATTTCAAACCTTCTATTTCGTAAAAAAATAAATTATATTTTTCAATTTACTATTTTTCTATATAATAGTTAGGGGTGTGCAAAATATTCGGTTAGAAGGCCCAAACCCATAATCGGATCCAAATCCATTTTAAAAAATCCGGATTTTGTTATAGGGTTGTTAACCAAACCATTTTCATTTGGTCGGTTATCCATCCAAATTAAATTTTTGAATTTGGTTTAAATTGGTTATTATATCCTTTTCAAATTTGTTTCTTAAAAAAAAAAAACAAATATCCTTTTCAAATTTGTTTTTGTCAAAAAAAACTGTAACGCCCCAACTAAATTGTCTAGAATATTTAGTCGGAACATTAAAATTTGGAATCTGAGTTCATTAAATTATAAGGAGATAACTGAATAATATGTTATTATTAAGATAATAACTGAATATTTGATACAAACAGCGGAAAAAGAACTACAGAGGGATAACAAGATAAATAAAAGCAAGAATGAAGACTAAGTCTTCTAATGCTGACGATCCAAGCTCGGCTCCAATCGTCAGATCCATCCTGGTCCCTGCTCCGAAATAACCTATCTTACCTATATCGAAAAGGGAGTGGGGTGAGACAGTCACTTCGTCCCAGTGAGTTTTACTACCCTCCTAAAGGCTAAAAAGTCGGGGCACCTAATCAGTCGTAACATATTTTAGTTCATAACGTAATATCATAAGCTTAAATAAATAATGGTGTAACACAGAATTAGTCTTGTTGATTTTAATCCGCAAGCACTCTGAGGTGAGCATGTCTCAGAGGCCTGCCTTGTCCGCGAACAGAAAGCGTTCCGGCGTGCAGCTCACAAAGTTTTACTAGTGGAACATCTAAAACGAAGTCCACACGTGATAAAATAATCACATACATAATTGACTGATTCTAAATTGTATTATACTGCCATATTCATCCCATAACCCGGGGAACATACATAATCTAAATTTCCTAAGTTAATCCCTAATAGTCCGACTGTGATGACCTCCTGTCTATATTATTTAATTCGTAAGACTGCAAAATAACTATCTCAGTCGAGGATATAAAACGAGTGAAGCAAATATTTTGAAAAGTGAAAAAGTGAGTAATTTCTGGGCTTGCTTGCTACGGCGAGTTACCTTGCTCGCCATGGCGAACTTACAGGTCCTGACCTAAACAACTCGCTAGGCGAGCTAGAGCTCGCCATGGCGAAGTTCCTCAGCCCAGAACCTTCAGCCCGCCATAAAGGCTCGCTAGCAACTCGCTATGGCGAGTTCATGCAGAAACCACCCTGTTTTGCGAAAATCATTATTTTTCAAGTGTTTCACCTACAATCTTCATCTGAGACATTGCAGAAACATAAAATAAATAATATAGGACAGAATAGAATAGAATTTGGGGGCTAATTCTACACACACAGCTATACCTATTAATTCCTAAGGTTGCATGCATTTTCATAAATTTGAATAAACTAACTAACTAGCCTAAGAACCCACCTGAATTGAGATTAACTCAGAAGCTTTACAAATTCATTGCTAAACCATCGATCCACATAGCTTCCAGCTCTTGTTTAATCCATTTCCTATTTGACAGCTTCAAACCTCTAACTTCGGAACAACCTACATACTTCATTCCTTGGCCTAAATTCACAAAATTGGTCTCCAAACGACCGGAATTGAGTTAGCTTTCCATACCAGCAAGCGGAAACAGAATCAGAGCTACAGAGAAGGAGAAATTACCTTTTGAATAGAGCTCTGTTCAAACACGATTTTTCTGGAAATTCTGGGTTGAACAGTCAACTTCAAAAATTCGCCCAGAATTCGTTTCTCGATGAAAATTCATGAAACCAAAGCCAAAATGAGCGTATTCAAGTTATCTTTCTAGTCCAAAAAGAATCATTCGAAAAGGAGTTGTGAGGAGAGAGCACTGACCGTTTTTCTGAGGGTATATCCAGGAATACGGGTTTGACAATTTGTTCCAATTCCCAAGTCACTTGAACCCTTGCATGCCAATAAGTTTCTGAGTTGAAACCCTTATAATTAGAGCACGAATTTGAGAAGGAAAAGGAATATTGAAATGTTTCTTACCTTGTTCTAAAGCCCTTGCCTCAAGGAGTGAATTGCACTAATTGCATGTGTTGTTGTTGTTGTTCATTGATGAGTTTGGGAGAAAATAGAGTTTTGTTTGCTGCAATTGCATGTAAGTATCTCTGGTGTATTTGGGAGGTAGAGGCATAATGTAGCTAGTTATAGTTGTGATGTGCTACAACTCTTGTATTGAGAAGATTTGGGGATATATGTTAGTGTTGGTAGTTCATGAGAGGAAGAGAGCATTGAGAGGGAGTAGGTGATTTATTTTTGCTGAATAGAGAATGGAAGAAACTCAAGTCACCAAAACTTAATATAAGTGTGATATGGTAAGAGTGTGAGTCATTGTTGCATGCAACATGAGTGGGTATAACCTTTGTGAGGTGTTGGCTTAATATGTAGTGTGGAATTGAGTGGAAATGTGAGTCACAAGTGAGGTGAGTTGTTTCTTTAAGGGAGAGTATTGGCTTGAGTGGAAAAATGAGTCATGCATGCAAAATTGGTGAGTCATGAGTAAGAGAAGAGGAGTGGAGGGAAAATTAAATCACAAGCCTATGAGATATTGTGTTAGTGTCTTGATTAGGTTCTTTTAGAAATTTCTAATTTTTACACATAACACAAGACTTGATTTAATTATATCACCTCTAACTAATTTTAATTTATTATACAATGATCTAATAAAAATTAATTAGGTAATTTGAAAGAGTGGGATGTTACAATCTACCCCCCTTAAAGAAATTTCGTCCTCGAAATTCAGAAATTTACCTTTAGGAAAGATAGGAACAACTTCTCTCACGACAGGTTTCCATTCCTGAGTGAGTTAGTTGTCATGAGACCGAGCTCCTCCGACTTTGATCATTGAAATTTGCTTGTTCCGAAGGATCTTAACTTCACAATCAACTATATGAACTGGATTCGGCTGACAAGTTAAGGCTGACTGAATGTCAATCTCCATAGGCTGATAAGGATCGGGAATGAATTTCCGAAGTTGAGACACATGAAACACGTTGTGTAACCCTGACAAGGATAGAATTAGAATTAACTGATAGGTTACAGGACCAACGCGTTGAAGGATCTGATGAGGTCTTATATACTTCAGATAGAATTCCTTCGTTTGGAAACACCTCGTATTTCCAACTTTGGTGTCATTCTCAGGAATACTTGGTTACCTTTATTCCTTGGAATAAAACTTTCCTCTCTCAAAGGGTTATTCATCCAAATTTGATCGTCTATTTATATTTTCGTCTAATCTCGTGCTGTGCACTCTGATTCGACTACTCATAGTCATCCCCGTATTCATCTGCGTCATCACGGCCTGATTCCAAATTATCTGACACAGTGACACACCATCTCTTCTTTTCCAATTTAACTTTGACTACTACTATGTCTCTCATTGGATGACTTCACAAGGTAATACTTGTCTTGTGAAAGCAGGTATGTGACAGCATTCTCAATACTCTACTACAGTCCATTATATTCGCGGCATCTTAGCAATAACGTACTCATTATTGTCTCACACTACACTTCCACAGGTAGAAAATAATTTCCCAAAATTATGAAATGCATGCAAACATAGGAATTTATAGGAAATAACTGTGTGTATGAATTTAGCTCCCAAAATTCATGTTATTCTGTTCTATATCATTTAAAATGTGTTTCTGCACTGTCTTGAATGAGAATTGTAGGTGTGGTTTATAAAATTCAAATATTTTCGCAAAACAGAGGCACTTCTGTGTGAACTCGCCATAGCGAGTTGCTAGTGAGCCTTCATGGCGAGCTCCAGGTTATGGGCTGAAGAACTTCGCCATGGCGAGCATCTGCTCGCCTAGCGAGTTGTTTAGGCCATTACCTGTAAGTTCGCCATGGCGATCTTGGTGACTCGCCGTAGCGAGCTGACCCAGAAACGACTTATTTTCTTATTTCAAACGATAACGGAACACTCGTTTTATATCCTCGTTAAAGATTGTTATTTGCAGAAATGTATATTGATTGATGTCAAACAGAAGGTCAATTACAGTTGAATTCATAAGGAAATAACTTAAGGAAATTTAGAATATGGCATGTGCCCCCGGGTTTGGGAATTATTGGTAGCATGTTAATAATTTAGTGATCAGTCGAATTAATAATATGATTATGTTATCAGTATGGACTTCGTTTTAGATGTTCCATTAGAAAAAATTTATGTGAGCTTTATGCCGGAGCGCTTTCTGCTCGCGGATAAGGCGAACCCCTGAGACGTGCCCACCTTAGAGGGTTTGCAGTTTAAAATGAATAAGATAAACTTTGTGTTACACCTTTACATTATTGCTTATGATAATTATGTTATGGATATAGATTATGATATGACTGATTAGGAGCCCCGGCTTTATAGCCTAGGAGGGTAGTAGAATTCACTGGGACGAAGTGACTGTCTCACCCCACTCCCTATTTGAAACAGGAAAACAGGTTGAATAGGTAAGCGTTGGTCTTGGAGTCGCTGCTGCACTTGGAGGATTGCATTTAGTTTTCATGCTTTCTCACTTTCTTATCGTGTTGTATTTGTTTCCGCTGTTGATTTTCTGCACTCTCGATATATTTGGCACCTGCGTGTGCAATAAACTTTGTTGTAATAATAATGAATTCCGTTACCAATAATAATATTCCAAGATTATTCTAGATTTATCTATGGGGTGTTATAGCTATAATGCATTATTACAAATCTGATTGTAATCGCTTTGATTTTTAAAACTATTAATAAACCCTCTTGACGACATTTTGTTAGAAAAACAGATTGAGCAAATATTGATCTCAGTATGAATTAAGTACATGAATTATCTTCTTTATTTGGTTATGATAAATGAAAAGATATGTGCGTCAAATTTGTTTCTAATTGCTTAGAAAAGAATGTAAGTTTATTCTCTGTCTTAATGTGTGATACTAATTTTACTATTAGTATTAATTTGTTTTAAGAGTGATCAAGTGTCACTAGTTCCTTCAAATAAAGAATGGTTTTAGCATCATAATCCCTTGGATTTAAAATTGGTCTTTGTACAATATTAGAATGGTCTCTGTGTCATTATATTGATTGGTATTGTAGTATAATCAATATACGTGGTATTGTAGTACCACATATGGTATCGTAGTACCGGAGATTCATAGATTGATGTAGTAGCATCAGTTTGAGCGGTATTGTAGTACCACTAAATCACCGATGAATCATAGATTGATGTCGTAGCATCAATTATAGTGGTACATAGTACCACTCAAGAAGGTGTAAGTGTAATTCTTGACCGATTTCTACAAGTACAGTAGAAATATGGTACACAGTTGTTACTGGCCTGTTTTATCCTGGAGACGGCGTGGTTGATAGTCTGAATGCATAATTTTGGACAGTACCACGAAACATCTTAAAAAAACGACCTGATCGTGACTCAGCCAGTAATTTCTTCGGTTTCTATTTTTGAAAATCTTTTTTCAATATCTAAAACAACAATTGTTTTGTCAAAAAAAACTTCATGAATTATGCTCTGATACTTGGATGTACCATTCTCTTCTCTCATCCATGTAATTTCACACCGGTTTCTACCACTAAGTTTGGTAAGATGGCTCACTATGCTTATGAGTTTAACAACAAACAAGGAGTGTTATTATTAGGTATGTCTTGTAATGATCTTGAATCTCACAAAGAGTGGATCCAAGACATTGAAGCTCACACTCCAGGTGCTAAGATTTGATTCAATAATTAGTAATTCCAAAAGAGAAATCATCAATCAACTCAATATGATTTGATCATGCTGAGAAGGATTGAAATGAAAATTCACTATAGCTCTTCGTATAATGTCTAGTTAGAATATACTATTAAAAAGAAATCTACTTATTACAATTTATTAAAAGAAACTACTATTAAAAATCTAAATTTGTCGTTATCATTTTTAACGGTGTTTCGAGTTTTGCGCCCTTAAATGTAATTTTAACTCTAAATAATAAAAAAAACAAGAAAGAAAGATAAGTATAAAATAAATTTTCCCATAAAAATAGCATTAAAAATTACATCTCTAAACAAATAAAAAAAAGAAGATAAGCATAAAAGAAAATTTTTCATAAAAATAGCAACAGAAACCACTTCTAAAAAAAATAAAAAATAATCCAATTTTTTTTTAACTTCAAAAATAGGAACAAAAAAAATAATTAGTATAAATTTACGCATAAAAATAGAAACAAAAATCCCCATAAAAGATACGTGCCAAAAATAATAATTTTTTTAATGAAAAAATAATAACTCAATCTAACATATAAAAACTTATATATTAAAAATAAAAATAGAAGAACCAAATAAAAGAATATACTTATTTATGAGCTTAAAAATAAAAGAACATAAAAACAAAATAAAAAACACAATGTAACCGTTTGGATTTACTTATTTATGATATAATGCGAAATAACTTATGCAAATGTATTATAATTATAAGTTTTTTTAAGGTTGTTTATGAAATCAATTTATAAAGATATTATTTTTGTCAGTAAAATCTTATGAATTAACATGCGTAAAAAAACTTATAAAATAACATACAAGTTTATTTATAAATTATAATCATAAAGTATTTTCATAAGCTTAAAAATTAGCCAAGTTCAAACGGGCCCTATATATTAAATGTATTACTACTAAAAATCTTAATTTGTCCTCATCAATTCTTAAATATATTTCAAACCTTCTATTTCGTAAAAAAATAAATTATATTTTTCAATTTACTATTTTTCTATATAATAGTTAGGGGTGTGCAAAATATTCGGTTAGAAGGCCCAAACCCATAATCGGATCCAAATCCATTTTAAAAAATCCGGATTTTGTTATAGGGTTGTTAACCAAACCATTTTCATTTGGTCGGTTATCCATCCAAATTAAATTTTTGAATTTGGTTTAAATTGGTTATTATATCCTTTTCAAATTTGTTTCTTAAAAAAAAAAAACAAATATCCTTTTCAAATTTGTTTTTGTCAAAAAAAACTGTAACGCCCCAACTAAATTGTCTAGAATATTTAGTCGGAACATTAAAATTTGGAATCTGAGTTCATTAAATTATAAGGAGATAACTGAATAATATGTTATTATTAAGATAATAACTGAATATTTGATACAAACAGCGGAAAAAGAACTACAGAGGGATAACAAGATAAATAAAAGCAAGAATGAAGACTAAGTCTTCTAATGCTGACGATCCAAGCTCGGCTCCAATCGTCAGATCCATCCTGGTCCCTGCTCCGAAATAACCTATCTTACCTATATCGAAAAGGGAGTGGGGTGAGACAGTCACTTCGTCCCAGTGAGTTTTACTACCCTCCTAAAGGCTAAAAAGTCGGGGCACCTAATCAGTCGTAACATATTTTAGTTCATAACGTAATATCATAAGCTTAAATAAATAATGGTGTAACACAGAATTAGTCTTGTTGATTTTAATCCGCAAGCACTCTGAGGTGAGCATGTCTCAGAGGCCTGCCTTGTCCGCGAACAGAAAGCGTTCCGGCGTGCAGCTCACAAAGTTTTACTAGTGGAACATCTAAAACGAAGTCCACACGTGATAAAATAATCACATACATAATTGACTGATTCTAAATTGTATTATACTGCCATATTCATCCCATAACCCGGGGAACATACATAATCTAAATTTCCTAAGTTAATCCCTAATAGTCCGACTGTGATGACCTCCTGTCTATATTATTTAATTCATAAGACTGCAAAATAACTATCTCAGTCGAGGATATAAAACGAGTGAAGCAAATATTTTGAAAAGTGAAAAAGTGAGTAATTTCTGGGCTTGCTTGCTACGGCGAGTTACCTTGCTCGCCATGGCGAACTTACAGGTCCTGACCTAAACAACTCGCTAGGCGAGCTAGAGCTCGCCATGGCGAAGTTCCTCAGCCCAGAACCTTCAGCCCGCCATAAAGGCTCGCTAGCAACTCGCTATGGCGAGTTCATGCAGAAACCACCCTGTTTTGCGAAAATCATTATTTTTCAAGTGTTTCACCTACAATCTTCATCTGAGACATTGCAGAAACATAAAATAAATAATATAGGACAGAATAGAATAGAATTTGGGGGCTAATTCTACACACACAGCTATACCTATTAATTCCTAAGGTTGCATGCATTTTCATAAATTTGAATAAACTAACTAACTAGCCTAAGAACCCACCTGAATTGAGATTAACTCAGAAGCTTTACAAATTCATTGCTAAACCATCGATCCACATAGCTTCCAGCTCTTGTTTAATCCATTTCCTATTTGACAGCTTCAAACCTCTAACTTCGGAACAACCTACATACTTCATTCCTTGGCCTAAATTCACAAAATTGGTCTCCAAACGACCGGAATTGAGTTAGCTTTCCATACCAGCAAGCGGAAACAGAATCAGAGCTACAGAGAAGGAGAAATTACCTTTTGAATAGAGCTCTGTTCAAACACGATTTTTCTGGAAATTCTGGGTTGAACAGTCAACTTCAAAAATTCGCCCAGAATTCGTTTCTCGATGAAAATTCATGAAACCAAAGCCAAAATGAGCGTATTCAAGTTAGCTTTCTAGTCCAAAAAGAATCATTCGAAAAGGAGTTGTGAGGAGAGAGCACTGACCGTTTTTCTGAGGGTATATCCAGGAATACGGGTTTGACAATTTGTTCCAATTCCCAAGTCACTTGAACCCTTGCATGCCAATAAGTTTCTGAGTTGAAACCCTTATAATTAGAGCACGAATTTGAGAAGGAAAAGGAATATTGAAATGTTTCTTACCTTGTTCTAAAGCCCTTGCCTCAAGGAGTGAATTGCACTAATTGCATGTGTTGTTGTTGTTGTTCATTGATGAGTTTGGGAGAAAATAGAGTTTTGTTTGCTGCAATTGCATGTAAGTATCTCTGGTGTATTTGGGAGGTAGAGGCATAATGTAGCTAGTTATAGTTGTGATGTGCTACAACTCTTGTATTGAGAAGATTTGGGGATATATGTTAGTGTTGGTAGTTCATGAGAGGAAGAGAGCATTGAGAGGGAGTAGGTGATTTATTTTTGCTGAATAGAGAATGGAAGAAACTCAAGTCACCAAAACTTAATATAAGTGTGATATGGTAAGAGTGTGAGTCATTGTTGCATGCAACATGAGTGGGTATAACCTTTGTGAGGTGTTGGCTTAATATGTAGTGTGGAATTGAGTGGAAATGTGAGTCACAAGTGAGGTGAGTTGTTTCTTTAAGGGAGAGTATTGGCTTGAGTGGAAAAATGAGTCATGCATGCAAAATTGGTGAGTCATGAGTAAGAGAAGAGGAGTGGAGGGAAAATTAAATCACAAGCCTATGAGATATTGTGTTAGTGTCTTGATTAGGTTCTTTTAGAAATTTCTAATTTTTACACATAACACAAGACTTGATTTAATTATATCACCTCTAACTAATTTTAATTTATTATACAATGATCTAATAAAAATTAATTAGGTAATTTGAAAGAGTGGGATGTTACAATCTACCCCCCTTAAAGAAATTTCGTCCTCGAAATTCAGAAATTTACCTTTAGGAAAGATAGGAACAACTTCTCTCACGACAGGTTTCCATTCCTGAGTGAGTTAGTTGTCATGAGACCGAGCTCCTCCGACTTTGATCATTGAAATTTGCTTGTTCCGAAGGATCTTAACTTCACAATCAACTATATGAACTGGATTCGGCTGACAAGTTAAGGCTGACTGAATGTCAATCTCCATAGGCTGATAAGGATCGGGAATGAATTTCCGAAGTTGAGACACATGAAACACGTTGTGTAACCCTGACAAGGATAGAATTAGAATTAACTGATAGGTTACAGGACCAACGCGTTGAAGGATCTGATGAGGTCTTATATACTTCAGATAGAATTCCTTCGTTTGGAAACACCTCGTATTTCCAACTTTGGTGTCATTCTCAGGAATACTTGGTTACCTTTATTCCTTGGAATAAAACTTTCCTCTCTCAAAGGGTTATTCATCCAAATTTGATCGTCTATTTATATTTTCGTCTAATCTCGTGCTGTGCACTCTGATTCGACTACTCATAGTCATCCCCGTATTCATCTGCGTCATCACGGCCTGATTCCAAATTATCTGACACAGTGACACACCATCTCTTCTTTTCCAATTTAACTTTGACTACTACTATGTCTCTCATTGGATGACTTCACAAGGTAATACTTGTCTTGTGAAAGCAGGTATGTGACAGCATTCTCAATACTCTACTACAGTCCATTATATTCGCGGCATCTTAGCAATAACGTACTCATTATTGTCTCACACTACACTTCCACAGGTAGGTATCTGGCCTGGTTGTCGCTATATGAATAGCTGAATAGGATAAGTTTGGGGTATTGGCAATAACAATCCAAAATCTTTCTCTTCATGTTTTTCTCAATTCCGAACGCTGCAGCTCGTGATGTGTCATACGTACCACCGTCCCATAGTGCCGTATAAAAACTCTAGGATTAATTTAAAATATAAAACGAGTGGAGAACGCCTAAGCACTATAGACCCTTTCGCTAATGAGTCAGACCCATCTGCAATCGATTCCATAGTACTACAGAATTTTCCACCTACTATTCCAATCAATCCTAACACAACACTGAGGTCGAGTAATACATTTAACACATCAAGAATTGAGGTTCGAAACTTCCTTCAAGGATACGGTTAGGTTGGCTGGATAATTCACTGATAGATTGACGTGAAAGAATCTAACTAAAGTGGTTGGATTCGCAATAAGGAACTCTTATACTCTCCACGAGTAATTTGATTGGTGATGATCTGAATTTATCGTCGGTAATGTACAGAGAACTGAATTAGTTGACCGAGAATGAAATGGTTCAAACTCGAATTCAGAGATTACCTTGATGAGGTATCTAGATACTAATACTACTACTAGCTCTTATTTCTACGTAACTGGAAGATCTGAAACCTAACTGAAATATTAGCTGATAAGGATCCGAAAGATTTAACAACACGATTGAGTTACTGATGAGTCGTTCAGGTGTACGAAGACCTATACGATTAATTGATACTGACACAGAACAGAATAGTTCAGCGGATAATTGACTAATGATACTGATTAAAAGATTGATAAGATGAGTGAGAGATTGAACTGAATTTACGCGTGATCTTTCTAGATAAACTAGATTCCACGGATTATATTTAGTTATTAACAGCGTAACTAAAGGCTGAAAAGATTGAACAGAATCACTTATAGGTACCGTCCTACAATGTCAGCTTGACTGACTGATATCGGGGAATTTGGAGAGTTTACCTTTCAACTACTCCGGATGAAATTAAGACTAACAGATGGTAGGGCACGAGAAGGAATTGTCTGCCCGAGACATAATTCGAGCAAGTTAGGGAATGAACCTGTTCCCAGTTCCTATGTCTAATGGATACCCAATCCAACATGTTTTGGGTCGATGAACTTAGCTTATCTAAGGTCAGAAGGAATGGTTTTGAATTTGGAATTTGACTTCTATTGATTCCGGCTCAAAACAAAGCATTGAGGGCACTCTTAAGGGAAATCTGACTAACTCTGACAGATTCCTAGCTCGAAGGTCTGAACAGTTACAAGTGATGAGTGGTTGGTAAAGGATAATTCCAACTCAGTTATTTTCGATACTAGATATTTAACATAGGTAATAAACGATTGATCTAGATGGCTGAAGGTGTCAATGATAACTTCTGACTTGCTAATCTGAACGAGGCTGGAATGCTAGTGATACGGTACTAAGACTGATCCTACGGAGGTAGGCTGCTCTATGGTAATGAGTTCCTATAGACAATGTACTGGATGATTCTATATCAACTGGCGTCTAAGGAAATTAATAACACGGGTGGTTAGACTGGATTTTCTCTCACAAGGTGTATACCTAGGCCACGACACTAAGCTGCTAATGTAGCAGATGCATGATAGTGTTAAGTAAACTACCTGGCTACTAAGTTTGGTCAAGAAATATTTCTACTTGTCATTCTGGATGAGGTTATATTCCTAATGGTTCGTTGTGATCTCCGAGGTAACGTGTTAGGCTAAGATTATCTTACTAGACCTATAGTAATTTTCTAAGTGGTTACAGAACAGACCGCCAGATAATAAGGTGTTGAATCGAGGGCAGTTCTAATTCAACTATTCCCTGTGTGCTTGGTTGAGTATGCAATGGCACTGAGTTACTAGCTCAAGATGAGTGGACAACTACACTTAACAAGTCCATATGGATACTAAGTTTAGAAGGTGAAATTCTTAACTATTGCATCTAATACTGCGCAACCTCTAGTGATAAGGTACATCTACTGGTGGTTACCTACAAGGGCTAATTCGGTTAATTCTTGTTTCTACTGCTCACGAATGATGCCTTATGAATTAAGTCAGGTACCTAAATGGTGTTGAAAATAATTCCTAATTGTCACTCTACTCGAAGTTTGGTCTCTAATAGTTTGCTGAGTTAACTGATCTAAGCTGGTATCGAAAAGAAATCCTATTTATTATGCTAAACAGATCCTGGCTTCTCGCGGTATGATAGGGATACGAGTTACGATGATGAAGAACTAAATTATTCTTAGGGAAGGCATTCAGAGTTGGCTTCCTATAGGGTAATCTATTGGGAAGTTCTCAGACAAATGTTGTGATGGGTAAATATTCCAACTTGGTTCCTCTAGTATGGTACTGAACAGATCTAGCAATACTGGTAAATCTCGCGGCTGAAAGGTAAGACTAGGTATTCAGGAAGAGTCTTGATTTACTGAGGGTTGCGTTTAACTTGGCTCACATGTTCCTTATAAACATGTTCACCAGAAGGTATGGTTACTCTCGAGTCCGAGGAATTTACCTGACACAAGGTGTCAGTTGGATACTAAAATGGCCTACACATCTACGTGCTCCCATGAACAATTCTACTCAGAGCGATTAGTACTTCCATTCTAACTCTTGGTATGCTCTTTAGCGTAGCACTACCACCCCTTCAGTTCTCAACCGTAATACCCTGCCTACCATGCACAATACTGAGTTGATCAGACTCAGCACGCGATGGTTTCAGCGTAAACAGTCCAGACTCCAAAGGGTCCGTACTACTAAGGAAGGGATTGAAATGACTCATGGCAAGGTCCGATACTAGATCGACCTGCTCTGATACCAATTGTAACGCCCCAACTAAATTGTCTAGAATATTTAGTCGAAACATTAAAATTTGGAATCTGAGTTCATTAAATTATAAGGAGATAACTGAATAATATGTTATTATTAAGATAATAACTGAATATTTGATACAAACAACGGAAAAAGAACTACAGAGGGATAACAAGATAAATAAAAGCAAGAATGAAGACTAAGTCTTCTAATGCTGACGATCCAAGCTCGGCTCCAATCGTCAGATCCATCCTGGTCCCTGCTCCGAAATAACCTATCTTGCCTATATCGAAAAGGGAGTGGGGTGAGACAGTCACTTCGTCCCAGTGAGTTCTACTACCCTCCTAAAGGCTAAAAAGCCGGGGCACCTAATCAGTCGTAACATATTTTAGTTCATAACGTAATATCATAAGCTTAAATAAATAATGGTGTAACACAGAATTAGTCTTGTTGATTTTAATCCGCAAGCACTCTGAGGTGAGCATGTCTCAGAGGCCTGCCTTGTCCGCGAACAGAAAGCGTTCCGGCGTGCAGCTCACAAAGTTTTACTAGTGGAACATCTAAAACGAAGTCCACACGTGATAAAATAATCACACACATAATTGACTGATTCTAAATTGTATTATACTGCCATATTCATCCCATAACCCGGGGAACATACATAATCTAAATTTCCTAAGTTAATCCCTAATAGTCCGACTGTGATGACCTCCTGTCTATATTATTTAATTCATAAGACTGCAAAATAACTATCTCAGTCGAGGATATAAAACGAGTGAAGCAAATATTTTGAAAAGTGAAAAAGTGAGTAATTTCTGGGCTTGCTTGCTACGGCGAGTTACCTTGCTCGCCATGACGAACTTACAGGTCCTGACCTAAACAACTCGCTAGGCGAGCTAGAGCTCGCCATGGCGAAGTTCCTCAGCCCAGAACCTTCAGCCCGCCATAAAGGCTCGCTAGCAACTCGCTATGGCGAGTTCATGCAGAAACCACCCTGTTTTGCGAAAATCATTATTTTTCAAGTGTTTCACCTACAATCTTCATCTGAGACATTGCAGAAACATAAAATAAATAATATAGGACAGAATAGAATAGAATTTGGGGGCTAATTCTACACACACAGCTATACCTATTAATTCCTAAGGTTGCATGCATTTTCATAAATTTGAATAAACTAACTAACTAGCCTAAGAACCCACCTGAATTGAGATTAACTCAGAAGCTTTACAAATTCATTGCTAAACCATCGATCCACATAGCTTCCAGCTCTTGTTTAATCCATTTCCTATTTGACAGCTTCAAACCTCTAACTTCGGAACAACCTACATACTTCATTCCTTGGCCTAAATTCACAAAATTGGTCTCCAAACGACCGGAATTGAGTTAGCTTTCCATACCAGCAAGCGGAAACAGAATCAGAGCTACAGAGAAGGAGAAATTACCTTTTGAATAGAGCTCTGTTCAAACACGATTTTTCTGGAAATTCTGGGTTGAACAGTCAACTTCAAAAATTCGCCCAGAATTCGTTTCTCGATGAAAATTCATGAAACCAAAGCCAAAATGAGCGTATTCAAGTTCGCTTTCTAGTCCAAAAAGAATCATTCGAAAAGGAGTTGTGAGGAGAGAGCACTGACCGTTTTTCTGAGGGTATATCCAGGAATACGGGTTTGACAATTTGTTCCAATTCCCAAGTCACTTGAACCCTTGCATGCAAATAAGTTTCTGAGTTGAAACCCTTATAATTAGAGCACGAATTTGAGAAGGAAAAGGAATATTGAAATGTTTCTTACCTTGTTCTAAAGCCCTTGCCTCAAGGAGTGAATTGCACTAATTGCATGTGTTGTTGTTGTTGTTCATTGATGAGTTTGGGAGAAAATAGAGTTTTGTTTGCTGCAATTGCATGTAAGTATCTCTGGTGTATTTGGGAGGTAGAGGCATAATGTAGCTAGTTATAGTTGTGATGTGCTACAACTCTTGTATTGAGAAGATTTGGGGATATATGTTAGTGTTGGTAGTTCATGAGAGGAAGAGAGCATTGAGAGGGAGTAGGTGATTTATTTTTGCTGAATAGAGAATGGAAGAAACTCAAGTCACCAAAACTTAATATAAGTGTGATATGGTAAGAGTGTGAGTCATTGTTGCATGCAACATGAGTGGGTATAACCTTTGTGAGGTGTTGGCTTAATATGTAGTGTGGAATTGAGTGGAAATGTGAGTCACAAGTGAGGTGAGTTGTTTCTTTAAGGGAGAGTATTGGCTTGAGTGGAAAAATGAGTCATGCATGCAAAATTGGTGAGTCATGAGTAAGAGAAGAGGAGTGGAGGGAAAATTAAATCACAAGCCTATGAGATATTGTGTTAGTGTCTTGATTAGGTTCTTTTAGAAATTTCTAATTTTTACACATAACACAAGACTTGATTTAATTATATCACCTCTAACTAATTTTAATTTATTATACAATGATCTAATAAAAATTAATTAGGTAATTTGAAAGAGTGGGATGTTACAATCTACCCCCCTTAAAGAAATTTCGTCCTCGAAATTCAGAAATTTACCTTTAGGAAAGATAGGAACAACTTCTCTCACGACAGGTTTCCGTTCCTGAGTGAGTTAGTTGTCATGAGACCGAGCTCCTCCGACTTTGATCATTGAAATTTCCTTGTTCCGAAGGATCTTAACTTCACAATCAACTATATGAACTGGATTCGGCTGACAAGTTAAGGCTGACTGAATGTCAATCTCCATAGGCTGATAAGGATCGGGAATGAATTTCCGAAGTTGAGACACATGAAACACGTTGTGTAACCCTGACAAGGATAGAATTAGAATTAACTGATAGGTTACAGGACCAACGCGTTGAAGGATCTGATGAGGTCTTATATACTTCAGATAGAATTCCTTCGTTTGGAAACACCTCGTATTTCCAACTTTGGTGTCATTCTCAGGAATACTTGGTTACCTTTATTCCTTGGAATAAAACTTTCCTCTCTCAAAGGGTTATTCATCCAAATTTGATCGTCTATTTATATTTTCGTCTAATCTCGTGCTGTGCACTCTGATTCGACTACTCATAGTCATCCCCGTATTCATCTGCGTCATCACGGCCTGATTCCAAATTATCTGACACAGTGACACACCATATCTTCTTTTCCAATTTAACTTTGACTACTACTATGTCTCTCATTGGATGACTTCACAAGGTAATACTTGTCTTGTGAAAGCAGGTATGTGACAGCATTCTCAATACTCTACTACAGTCCATTATATTCGCGGCATCTTAGCAATAACGTACTCATTATTGTCTCACACTACACTTCCACAGGTAGGTATCTGGCCTGGTTGTCGCTATATGAATAGCTGAATAGGATAAGTTTGGGGTATTGGCAATAACAATCCAAAATCTTTCTCTTCATGTTTTTCTCAATTCCGAACGCTGCAGCTCGTGATGTGTCATACGTACCACCGTCCCATAGTGCCGTATAAAAACTCTAGGATTAATTTAAAATATAAAACGAGTGGAGAACGCCTAAGCACTATAGACCCTTTCGCTAATGAGTCAGACCCATCTGCAATCGATTCCATAGTACTACAGAATTTTCCACCTACTATTCCAATCAATCCTAACACAACACTGAGGTCGAGTAATACATTTAACACATCAAGAATTGAGGTTCGAAACTTCCTTCAAGGATACGGTTAGGTTGGCTGGATAATTCACTGATAGATTGACGTGAAAGAATCTAACTAAAGTGGTTGGATTCGCAATAAGGAACTCTTATACTCTCCACGAGTAATTTGATTGGTGATGATCTGAATTTATCGTCGGTAATGTACAGAGAACTGAATTAGTTGACCGAGAATGAAATGGTTCAAACTCGAATTCAGAGATTACCTTGATGAGGTATCTAGATACTAATACTACTACTAGCTCTTATTTCTACGTAACTGGAAGATCTGAAACCTAACTGAAATATTAGCTGATAAGGATCCGAAAGATTTAACAACACGATTGAGTTACTGATGAGTCGTTCAGGTGTACGAAGACCTATACGATTAATTGATACTGACACAGAACAGAATAGTTCAGCGGATAATTGACTAATGATACTGATTAAAAGATTGATAAGATGAGTGAGAGATTGAACTGAATTTACGCGTGATCTTTCTAGATAAACTAGATTCCACGGATTATATTTAGTTATTAACAGCGTAACTAAAGGCTGAAAAGATTGAACAGAATCACTTATAGGTACCGTCCTACAATGTCAGCTTGACTGACTGATATCGGGGAATTTGGAGAGTTTACCTTTCAACTACTCCGGATGAAATTAAGACTAACAGATGGTAGGGCACGAGAAGGAATTGTCTGCCCGAGACATAATTCGAGCAAGTTAGGGAATGAACCTGTTCCCAGTTCCTATGTCTAATGGATACCCAATCCAACATGTTTTGGGTCGATGAACTTAGCTTATCTAAGGTCAGAAGGAATGGTTTTGAATTTGGAATTTGACTTCTATTGATTCCGGCTCAAAACAAAGCATTGAGGGCACTCTTAAGGGAAATCTGACTAACTCTGACAGATTCCTAGCTCGAAGGTCTGAACAGTTACAAGTGATGAGTGGTTGGTAAAGGATAATTCCAACTCAGTTATTTTCGATACTAGATATTTAACATAGGTAATAAACGATTGATCTAGATGGCTGAAGGTGTCAATGATAACTTCTGACTTGCTAATCTGAACGAGGCTGGAATGCTAGTGATACGGTACTAAGACTGATCCTACGGAGGTAGGCTGCTCTATGGTAATGAGTTCCTATAGACAATGTACTGGATGATTCTATATCAACTGGCGTCTAAGGAAATTAATAACACGGGTGGTTAGACTGGATTTTCTCTCACAAGGTGTATACCTAGGCCACGACACTAAGCTGCTAATGTAGCAGATGCATGATAGTGTTAAGTAAACTACCTGGCTACTAAGTTTGGTCAAGAAATATTTCTACTTGTCATTCTGGATGAGGTTATATTCCTAATGGTTCGTTGTGATCTCCGAGGTAACGTGTTAGGCTAAGATTATCTTACTAGACCTATAGTAATTTTCTAAGTGGTTACAGAACAGACCGCCAGATAATAAGGTGTTGAATCGAGGGCAGTTCTAATTCAACTATTCCCTGTGTGCTTGGTTGAGTATGCAATGGCACTGAGTTACTAGCTCAAGATGAGTGGACAACTACACTTAACAAGTCCATATGGATACTAAGTTTAGAAGGTGAAATTCTTAACTATTGCATCTAATACTGCGCAACCTCTAGTGATAAGGTACATCTACTGGTGGTTACCTACAAGGGCTAATTCGGTTAATTCTTGTTTCTACTGCTCACGAATGATGCCTTATGAATTAAGTCAGGTACCTAAATGGTGTTGAAAATAATTCCTAATTGTCACTCTACTCGAAGTTTGGTCTCTAATAGTTTGCTGAGTTAACTGATCTAAGCTGGTATCGAAAAGAAATCCTATTTATTATGCTAAACAGATCCTGGCTTCTCGCGGTATGATAGGGATACGAGTTACGATGATGAAGAACTAAATTATTCTTAGGGAAGGCATTCAGAGTTGGCTTCCTATAGGGTAATCTATTGGGAAGTTCTCAGACAAATGTTGTGATGGGTAAATATTCCAACTTGGTTCCTCTAGTATGGTACTGAACAGATCTAGCAATACTGGTAAATCTCGCGGCTGAAAGGTAAGACTAGGTATTCAGGAAGAGTCTTGATTTACTGAGGGTTGCGTTTAACTTGGCTCACATGTTCCTTATAAACATGTTCACCAGAAGGTATGGTTACTCTCGAGTCCGAGGAATTTACCTGACACAAGGTGTCAGTTGGATACTAAAATGGCCTACACATCTACGTGCTCCCATGAACAATTCTACTCAGAGCGATTAGTACTTCCATTCTAACTCTTGGTATGCTCTTTAGCGTAGCACTACCACCCCTTCAGTTCTCAACCGTAATACCCTGCCTACCATGCACAATACTGAGTTGATCAGACTCAGCACGCGATGGTTTCAGCGTAAACAGTCCAGACTCCAAAGGGTCCGTACTACTAAGGAAGGGATTGAAATGACTCATGGCAAGGTCCGATACTAGATCGACCTGCTCTGATACCAATTGTAACGCCCCAACTAAATTGTCTAGAATATTTAGTCGAAACATTAAAATTTGGAATCTGAGTTCATTAAATTATAAGGAGATAACTGAATAATATGTTATTATTAAGATAATAACTGAATATTTGATACAAACAACGGAAAAAGAACTACAGAGGGATAACAAGATAAATAAAAGCAAGAATGAAGACTAAGTCTTCTAATGCTGACGATCCAAGCTCGGCTCCAATCGTCAGATCCATCCTGGTCCCTGCTCCGAAATAACCTATCTTGCCTATATCGAAAAGGGAGTGGGGTGAGACAGTCACTTCGTCCCAGTGAGTTCTACTACCCTCCTAAAGGCTAAAAAGCCGGGGCACCTAATCAGTCATAACATATTTTAGTTCATAACGTAATATCATAAGCTTAAATAAATAATGGTGTAACACAGAATTAGTCTTGTTGATTTTAATCCGCAAGCACTCTGAGGTGAGCATGTCTCAGAGGCCTGCCTTGTCCGCGAACAGAAAGCGTTCCGGCGTGCAGCTCACAAAGTTTTACTAGTGGAACATCTAAAACGAAGTCCACACGTGATAAAATAATCACATACATAATTGACTGATTCTAAATTGTATTATACTGCCATATTCATCCCATAACCCGGGGAACATACATAATCTAAATTTCCTAAGTTAATCCCTAATAGTCCGACTGTGATGACCTCCTGTCTATATTATTTAATTCATAAGACTGCAAAATAACTATCTCAGTCGAGGATATAAAACGAGTGAAGCAAATATTTTGAAAAGTGAAAAAGTGAGTAATTTCTGGGCTTGCTCGCTACGGCGAGTTACCTTGCTCGCCATGACGAACTTACAGGTCCTGACCAAAACAACTCGCTACGCGAGCTAGAGCTCGCCATGGCGAAATTCCTCAGCCCAGAACCTTCAACCCGCCATAAAGGCTCGCTAGCAACTCGATATGGCGAGTTCATGCAGAAACCACCCTGTTTTGCGAAAATCATTATTTTTCAAGTGTTTCACCTACAATCTTCATCTGAGACATTGCAGAAACATAAAATAAATAATATAGGACAGAATAGAATAGAATTTGGGGGCTAATTCTACACACACAGCTATACCTATTAATTCCTAAGGTTGCATGCATTTTCATAAATTTGAATAAACTAACTAACTAGCCTAAGAACCCACCTGAATTGAGATTAACTCAGAAGCTTTACAAATTCATTGCTAAACCATCGATCCACATAGCTTCCAGCTCTTGTTTAATCCATTTCCTATTTGACAGCTTCAAACCTCTAACTTCGGAACAACCTACATACTTCATTCCTTGGCCTAAATTCACAAAATTGGTCTCCAAACGACCGGAATTGAGTTAGCTTTCCATACCAGCAAGCGGAAACAGAATCAGAGCTACAGAGAAGGAGAAATTACCTTTTGAATAGAGCTCTGTTCAAACACGATTTTTCTGGAAATTCTGGGTTGAACAGTCAACTTCAAAAATTCGCCCAGAATTCGTTTCTCGATGAAAATTCATGAAACCAAAGCCAAAATGAGCGTATTCAAGTTATCTTTCTAGTCCAAAAAGAATCATTCGAAAAGGAGTTGTGAGGAGAGAGCACTGACCGTTTTTCTGAGGGTATATCCAGGAATACGGGTTTGACAATTTGTTCCAATTCCCAAGTCACTTGAACCCTTGCATGCCAATAAGTTTCTGAGTTGAAACCCTTATAATTAGAGCACGAATTTGAGAAGGAAAAGGAATATTGAAATGTTTCTTACCTTGTTCTAAAGCCCTTGCCTCAAGGAGTGAATTGCACTAATTGCATGTGTTGTTGTTGTTGTTCATTGATGAGTTTGGGAGAAAATAGAGTTTTGTTTGCTGCAATTGCATGTAAGTATCTCTGGTGTATTTGGGAGGTAGAGGCATAATGTAGCTAGTTATAGTTGTGATGTGCTACAACTCTTGTATTGAGAAGATTTGGGGATATATGTTAGTGTTGGTAGTTCATGAGAGGAAGAGAGCATTGAGAGGGAGTAGGTGATTTATTTTTGCTGAATAGAGAATGGAAGAAACTCAAGTCACCAAAACTTAATATAAGTGTGATATGGTAAGAGTGTGAGTCATTGTTGCATGCAACATGAGTGGGTATAACCTTTGTGAGGTGTTGGCTTAATATGTAGTGTGGAATTGAGTGGAAATGTGAGTCACAAGTGAGGTGAGTTGTTTCTTTAAGGGAGAGTATTGGCTTGAGTGGAAAAATGAGTCATGCATGCAAAATTGGTGAGTCATGAGTAAGAGAAGAGGAGTGGAGGGAAAATTAAATCACAAGCCTATGAGATATTGTGTTAGTGTCTTGATTAGGTTCTTTTAGAAATTTCTAATTTTTACACATAACACAAGACTTGATTTAATTATATCACCTCTAACTAATTTTAATTTATTATACAATGATCTAATAAAAATTAATTAGGTAATTTGAAAGAGTGGGATGTTACAATAACAAACAAGTATCCTTTTATTAAAATTAATAAACGCACAAACCATCACAATGTGCGTGTGATCTCTGCAATTGTGATTTGCGATGAACTCTAAATTTCAAATCTACAATAATCTCTTCAATTGAACTCTAATCGACAATATTATCTTCCAATCGAATCACACTCATTCTCTCCAATTTGTATACCCTTATCTCGTTGGAATTGGAAAAGAGAAATCTAGAAGAAGGAATGCAAAGAATAAAAAAAAAACAAACAAATATTCTTTTCAAATTAGTTTTTTGTAAAAAAAAAAAAAACAAATATCCTTTTATCAAAATTAATTCACGAACAAATCATCACCATCTGCGTGTGATCCCTGCAATTGTGATTTGCGATGAACCCTAAATTTCAAATCTACAATAATCTCTTCAATTGAACTCTAATCGACAATATTCTCTTCCAATCGAACCACACACTCATTCTCTCCAATTTGTATACCTTATCTCGTTGGAATTGGAAAAAAAAAAAAAATCTAGAAGAAGGAATGCAAAGAATTAAAAAAAAAAGTGTATTTTTTACGGTTTTTAATATGTTTTTCGTCTACATAAAAAAAAATCAGATCAAATTAAAAACAACCAGTTAAAAACTGGATTTAAAAATTATCCGTTTTTAAACCAGATTTATAAAAATATCTGGTTATGTATCCGTATCAAATTTATAACTTGTTATATAACCGGTTTATAAAAAATAATGGTTATGGTTATGGTCATGTAACCAAAATAATGATTTTAGTTTGAATATGATTTGGTTTAGCAAAATAACCGACCATGCACACCCCTAATAATAGTTAAATTATACTCTATATTTATTAAAAAAATCAACTCTATTTTTGTTTACTCTTATATAAAAAATACATGAGATGTATATTATTGATGAATATATATTATACTAATAATTATGGATAAATATATATTATAATAATACACGTGAGAATTGTTTTAATAAAAAAAAATTAATCATACACACCAAAAAAATAAAAAATAAAAAAAAATATAAAATTGAATTGAATAATATATTATAATAATATACAGAACAATTGTTGATGAATATATATTATAATAATACACGGGACAATGGTTTTAATAAAAAAATCTAATCATACACGGGACGATTAATTTAATAAAAAAAATAATAGAATAATAAATATTTGTTATTATTAATTATAATTTATTGCACAAAAATCATACACGGAATAATTGCTTTAATAAAAAAAGAGCGATGCTATTTACAGCGAAGGGTGTGCTCACGAATTTTTCACGAATACGACTTTGGTTACTTTTCTTTTCTCTTTAAGTTTCTTTTTTTACAAATTTATTTTCTATGTTAGTTAGTTTCTTTATTATATTAAATAGAGAAAGGAAACCATGTATATCCTATCCTCAAAAAGACAAAACCCACCGCCACCGTCAAGTTGCTAAAGAGAGCCATACCCAAACACCTATAAATCACGTATTGGAACTTTAGAAGCATGTATTAAACCACATATTTTAAAAATAAATTCAGCTTAACCAAGTGTTAGATGCAGCTTCATAAGAATATATAAACAACAACTCAGATTCCATGAGAGGAGAGACCAGCTTTATACGCCATGCATGACAGCTACCATGAAATTATTAGTGGTCGGTTGAAGTGGTGGTGGTCTCATAGACCTTAGGAGAGACCAAACTTTTTATTTGAAGAGAGAAATCGATTTAACTAAAGAAGCAAGTAGCTTTCATACCATTCGTGAAATATTCGTGATTTGTGTTTCGTGATATTAAGCATTATGCATAAAAAAATTATTTAATTTAATAAGTTTTACAAAAAAATAGCAGAATAATGTCACTTACTAATTTTATTTTTTTATACACTACTTCATTTATATTTTAACAATATTTTATATAAAAAAAAATCAATAAAACCGTGCGAATGCACGGGTCTCAAAACTAGTTATCGTTAATAAAAGAATATACAACCAAAAATGGTTCAACCCGATCCAACCTCGAATTTGTAAGTACGTCGGTTTAAATTACCCGTTTTATAGTTAAAACATATAGGAAGTAAAACAAAACAAAACAACTGCTAAAAAAAAAACAAGAAATCTAATTAACAAGACTTTCATGTGTAAAAAGTCTGAGAAGTTTTTAATATAATACAACAAAAGTCAAAATTCGTTA
This sequence comes from Trifolium repens, assembly GCA_030408175.1. Lineage (NCBI taxonomy): Eukaryota > Viridiplantae > Streptophyta > Magnoliopsida > Fabales > Fabaceae > Trifolium > Trifolium repens. The sequence goes on from CP125842.1 coordinate 8,370,739, forward strand.
AAAAAACAAATCAGTCATAAGTCCTCATTAAAAAATGATAATGATTTCCTCAAAATTATTGATAAACAAATTAGAGTTTAATTGTGGTGCATTGACAGTGTAAAATATATTACACTATCAGCACATCATAATCATTCATGCCCACTAGTTTATAGGTAGTTTTCAATCAAGTCAAATATTTGTGAACATCGAATAGTTATGATTCACTGTCAGTGTAAAAACTCTTTACACTGACAGTGTATATAAATTAAATCCAACAAATTAATACTAGTTGATATTCTCATCAACAAAAAAAAATTAATAGTTGATTTTATTTTAAATTTTGTTTATATATATGTAATCAAAATATTAATTATTTAGGTTTTCTTATATGAAATCATTTATGTTTTCACATTACTAGCAACTCATTTTAAATAATACTAAAATAATAATAATAGCGAGATTTACACTACCCTTAATAATGTTGATATATTTGTCTAACAAGAACAACCAACGAGAAACACTTGCCTAGGCACAAGCAAATGGGCACAAGATTTAGGCACACACACACAAATTAAAAAAATTAAAAGAAAAATAAAATTGTCACATTAATCAACATCATTTTATTTCTTTTTTCTTTAATTTTTTTTAATTTATGTGAGCGTGCCTAACACTTGTAATTTATATTTGTGCCTATATTAGAATTTCCCACAACCAACATAACTACAAATTATCGTTTCTCATAAAATTTTGATAATATAGTTTCTTTTTTTGATGGATTTCAAATTATTTATTCTTTATGGTGAATTTCAGAGCTTTCATGGTTTTGTCGCTTGCAAACCGATATCTTTGCTATAGGATTAACGTTTGTTTATTCTTCCTGCTCCCGATTGCGTCAAGTTGCTTTTATTTATTCTCTCTCTCTTTCTATATATATATATAAGTTGATATTTTGGCACAATATTTTTTATATTTCAAATAAGAGTTTTATTAATAAGTGTTCATTATTAAAAAAACCTAAAAAAGAAAATAGAAGAAAACTTTATCTTAAAAAGAACAATGTTTTGTGTTAGAATACACAATTTTTTTAATAATTTTTTATATTTAGTTTCTTTATAAATGTACCTATGACACTTATTAGCGTTTGTCTTTAAAAACTAAATAAAAACTTAATAGAATAATTGTTGATGAAACTTTAGTTTTTTTTTTTTAACAAGCCAAAATGAGATATAATATAAAAACAATCTCCCTAGCACAAGATGTGCCAAGGTAGACTAACAAAGATTACAAAGAGTTATATAAACAATACACGGAGATAATCAGAAATAGATAATACAAGGCCCAAACAAAGGAAAGGACTAGACCACCAACTATGGCAGTTAGAAGCTAAAGTAACAGAAGTCGCCTTTAACCACCTAAGAGAAAGGAGCTTGATCTTGTCCAGCAACTGAGAAGTAGTGTTGTTTGAGCCTCGAAATAACCTGTGGTTTCTCTCCGTCCACACAACCCAAACATAAGTGAGCCAAATGAGCTGCAGAAGGAGCGACGTGCCTGAGAAACACCTGCTGAAAACGTGAACTGGACAAAATGATCACGAATGGAAGTTAACTCCACAAACGGAATGTCAATCCATGACCGCACTAACGCCCAGAGAGAACCAAAAGTACCGCAACAGATGAATAAATGATGCGCTGACTCCGCCTCTCCACAACCGGAAACACACTGATCGACTGCAGTAGATAAGATGCCTCGAGTGATCAGGTTGGTTTTGGTGGACAACCTGTCACGCAAAAGACGCCACGCAAAGATGGAGACCTTCAGTGGAATGCCAAATAAGGTTGTCTGCATCGTCCGTAGAAGTCGAAAACTATGTAGTCAAGAGCTGATATGCTCCCCGGACTGTGTAGCCTCTATCAGGGTCTGGCTGCCACAGCCACCTATCCGAAGAGTGAGCCTGCAATGAAAGGGTAAGTAATAAAGACTGACACTTCCTCAACTCCTCCTCACACCCCTCAACTGCCGCCGCAATACCCAAGCCTCCCCATCTGCTCCCCACCCTAACGAGAACATCTCTGCCACCGTACATTGTTTGGTCTCCGCTAAGTCAAACAGACGACCAAACTGCTCGCTCAAAGGGATCTCATCCACCCAGGGATCAGTCCAGAACAAAGTATCTAAACCGTCCCCAACCCTCCTCGAAACATGCTCCCCAAATCATCTGTCCCCTGTCTCACCTCCCTCCCTAATTCGCACTATCTCTCTCCACCATGAAGACCCTCTCCGCCCTCCCTCTCAGAGTCTGCCTCTCTCCATCCCGTATCGAGCTACCAACACTCTAAACCAGAGACCCTCTCTATCCATTAGCATCTTCCAGCACCATTTACCTAAAAGAGCCACATTAAACTCCCGCAACTGCCTAACCCCCAAACCTCCATACTCCTTCCGCAAACAAACTGATTTCCAAGTAACCCAAGAGATTTTCGTAAAGTCCTCACCCCCCCCCAAAAAAAAAAAAATTGATTAAAAGAGATTCAATAGAGGAAATGATACCTGAGGGAGCTTTGAAGAAGTAAAGAGCATAGACAGGAAGAGAGGTCAAAACAGACTTAAGCAGAACCAGACGACCACCAAACGAAAGAAAACGACTCTTCCACCCAGACAAACGATTCTTTACTCGAGCCACTACCGGTTCCCAAAAATGCAAACGTCGCGGATCACCCCCAATAGAGAGTCTCAGATAAAGGAAATGGATCTTTCCCACTCTACAGCGCAGAACAAATGCAACTTTAGTTACATCGCGATCGAACTTCACATCATTATGACTCATTCCTCTAAGAATCAGATGATTGATTAAAAAAATTAACAAAGAAGTTATAGTTAAGGTATTTTTGAAACACTTAATTTTTGTAATGTTTGGAATAATAAAAATTATTTATGATACATATTAATATATACATTGAAAATGATATGCTTTGATTTATTATACATAAAAATAAAAAAATGAAGAAGAAGAAGATATGTATGCTTTAATATTATATTTTAATTGTTCATGTGAGCATAGATCACTGGCAGAGATATTGTATTTTATATGTAGAGTTAAAGTTGGAACTCAAAATTTCCTATTTATTTATTTTAAAAGATGAATTTTTAACCATTTAACTATTTAACAAAAAATATATATTATATTATATTTTTATTTATTTTAGTATTATCTCCGTTACTAAAAGTTTCTGGTTCCGTCGCCTAGTGTGACACATACAACTCATGAAAATTGTAATGTAATCCTTTTACATTTTCCCTTTATTTATTACTATTTGAATTTTATTTAATTTGCTATGCCTCACTAAGATTAACATTATTGATGACTAGGAAAGACAAAGGAAATAATAAAACTAAGCTAATGTGCACTCTAAATAAATACACTTTATACATACATTTTCACTCAAACAACCAGCATAATCACAATTATGTTTCACTAATCAACCGGGTTTCCTGTAAATTTTTTCTTTAACCTTGCTAACTCTCTTCCAAATGTCACATTTATCTTGTGCACTACATCATCAATGCATTTAAAGTAAGCATTCCTCCATCCCTTCTTCAACAAGAAAACTCCAATGAAAACCCAAAAACCAGTAACAAATCCAAGTGCTACCACAAAGTAAAACCACAATTTCTCACCCCTATCATGTTCACCATCACCACCACCATCTCTACTTTCGTTTCTATCATCAGCATTACATTGAGTCGACAATGGTGCACCACAAAGAAATTTGTTTCCAGCATAAATAGATAGATTAACATTAAGTGTTAAAAATTGGTTTGCTTGTGGAATTGGTCCTGAAAGATTGTTGTAGGACAAGTTTAGGTGACTTAGAAAAGTTAAACTAGACATGGTCGATGGAATTGAGCCTGAAAGTTGATCATAAGAGAGGTCCAAAGATTCGAGTAACTTCATGTCCCCTATGGTTGTAGGAATTTCACCTGACAAATGATTGCGTGACAGATTTAGGCCTCGCAAAGCCGTAAGACGAGTTATTCCTTTAGGAAAAGGTCCACTCAAATTGTTGTTTGATAAGTCCACATTAGCCAACAGTTGTAGACCAATTCTTGTAAACCGATCTTCTCTTCCTTTAATGATCTGGCTAACACCTTGGTCATACCATTCAAAGTGCGTTGTTTCTTCGACAACTATCGATGGTTTCTTTCCATGAATCATTGCAGTAAGGTTTCCAATGCATTGAGGGATTGAGCCCATCAACAGATTGTTGGAAAGGTCCAAGACTTGCAAAGCTGAGAGTTTGCAAAGTTGTAATGGAATGTTACCTTGAAATTTGTTTTGACTCAGCCTCATAATTTGCATTGTGGAGAAAATGTCACCTATCCATGAAGGTATAGTTCCTGAAAATTTGTTCTCTCCAATATCTAAGATTAACAATTGTTTTAAATTCTTCAAGAATGATGGAAACTCCCCATGAAAATCGTTATCGTTCAAATGCAACCATACCAATCTCGAAAGATGACCAAACGAGTTTGGAATAACTCCTGATAATTTGTTAAATGATAGGTTTATCTCATTCAGTCTTTGAGTTGAATTCCAACAATCAGGAATGTTTCCAACTAATTTGTTTCTCGAAAGGTCGAGATTATACAGAGAGTTTATTTTGCACAATGAATTTGGAATAGACTCATTTATGAGGTTGTTTCCGAGAAGCAAGTGAGATAGATTTGGCAATCTGTGATCAATATCTTTGGGAAGTGACCCAGTGATATTGTTATTGGTGAGGTTCACATAAGCTAGTAGCTTAGGAAATTTTATTTCAGAAAACATACCTTCCAAATTATTGAGAGACAAGTCTAAATTGACAAGGTTCATAAGTTGACCAAAGCTATCAGGAAATTTCCCTTGCAAATTATTTTTGCTAAGATAGAGAGTGTGCAAATTTGAAAGTTGACCAAGATTTTGTGGGATTGTACCATTCAAAGAGTTTATTGACACATCAAGGTTTTGTAGACTAACTAATTGCGATATACTACTAGGAATAACACCATAAAAATGATTAGAAGAAATAATCAAGGTGTTTAGATTGACAAATTGTCCAATACAATTAGGAAGATTCCCAGTTAAACTATTATTGTTTAGAAGTATATACTGTAGATTAACAAGTTTTGTTATACTACAAGGAAGACCCCCAAACAAGTTGTTATTAGATACATCCAACATGGTTAGATTTCTCAATTTTCCCAAAGTGTTTGGAATAGTTCCATTCAAATTATTGTTGCCAAGGATTAAATATTGCAAGTTTGACAATTTTTCGAAATTTTTTGGAATAGGACCATGGAAAAAACTTGAATGAAGTATGAGGTTTACCAGATTTTCAAGTTGCCCCAACCATGTTGGCAGCTGATCATTGAAATTGTTGTTGGTCAAAACCAGTTCTTGTAAATCAAACACAGTGCATTTTGTCGATTGTAAATTACCGACAAGTGCATCTCCTTTAAGTTTGTTTCCGGATAAATCTAGTGACAAAAGATGACACATATTTCCTAGAATTGAAGTTAGAGAACTCTCAATATGATTTACATGATTCCAAGATAGATTGAGATACAAAAGATTTTGTAAACTTCCTAACCACAATGGAATAGATTCAATATTGTTTTGAGAAAGGTTAAGCAATGTTAAAGAAGTCAAATTTCGAAGAGGCGATGGAAGTGAGCCATTAAGAGCATTGCTTCTAAAATAGAAAGTACTAAGTTTTGCACAATCACCTAACCAAAATGGAACTGAACTAAGACTGTTGTTAGAAAGGTTAAGAAGTTGAATTGAACTACTTATGTTTCTAAAAACATTCAGATCCGAACCATCAAGTCGATTATCTGCAAGAATGAGCGACTCGATGCTAGAAAAATTTGAGTAACTAACAAGTTTATGATCACTTTGCATCTTGGTTAAGCTGCAGTTCCTCAAGTCTATTTTTTTCAAAGAAGGAATCATATTTAGTACCATGAATAAATTTTTTACACTCCCAAGAAAAACATCGCGCAGGTAAAGGTTTTCGAGCAATGAAAATTTTGACAACCAATAGATATCATCTGAGTGTAAATAAGAATTTAAGCTGAGATCAAGATATGACAATTTTGTAAGGTTTCCAAGGTTGTTGGGGATCATGCCACTAAAATGGGAATTAGAGATAGAAAGGGATTGTAACTGATTCATTAAGTTGATAAACTTTGGTATTGGACTTGAATTAAAATTGTTTCCACTTATGTCTAAATAATTAAGATATTTGAACTGTGAAAGAGAAGGATGAAGATGTTGAGCTTCAAGAATATATGTTGAAAAGGAACAATTTGGTGGATTATTTTGTCCTCTTTGTGGGTAGCATGGATTTCTAAGGTCAATTTTGACAACATGTCCTGTAATATTGCTACAACTTATACCTTTCCAATTACAACAGTTATTTCCTTTCCATGATGAAAGTCTAAATGATGGATCATTGAAACTTCCTTTGAGTTCAATAAGTGCTTTTCTCTCTTGTTCCATGCAACCAAACTGTGATGAATGGCTACTAGAACATAACATGAAATATGTACTCAAAAGGGACATAGTAACATAAGCAAAAGTTTGGTAATTTCTATTCATATTTGAGGGATGTGGCTGAAGCAAAGTTGTAGTTATGGATTGATACAAAGGTGATCAATGAACACAACTTAAATAGTATATCATGTGGTTATTTTTCTTACTAAAGATATATTTGTTTATTCAAATGGATATATAATACACAAATTCAAAGTTGCAAAATCTAGAAGGAAAAAAAATAATATGCAAACAAACTTAAAGTAACCACCTTAATTGATGACAAAATATCTAAACATATCAAATTAAAGTGACATTGAGTTCAAATAATTAATAAACTTTCTCTAAGATGGATTATTTGAAAAAAATCTAAGTTCGATTCTTAGTGCAAACAATTTTTGTCAAGATTTTACTTATCTTGGTCGAACTCCGGTTTATCGAAACCCTCTTTCCTAAAAATCGGAGAGTTAATTATAAAAAAAAAAAAAAGTGCCTGGAATATTAATCTCACCAAGATTTTGATCGACCCGGATCTGCAGCCATAATATCTGCAGCTGCCTCTGCTGCACCATTTACAGCCATCAAATTGATCCAATGGCTATAAGATATTAAACACACCACCAAATAAAAAACTGTAAAAACAGAGCTATTGATGCCCATAGGAGATCTAAAATCCTAGATGCTTTGGAACGTAAAAGTAAGGATACTCAATTGAGATATAAGATCTGAGATCAATATCCAATATCACAACTTTACTACTTCAATCAAAATCATTGTCATCTATCTCAAATTCTTCTTGTTCCAAGCCAAACAATGCAAAGGGGTATATAGATGATGACTCTAGAAGATAGTGGTGGAATGTTCTTTGTTCCTCATATCATCGTAATAAAATTCTGTAAAAACAGAAATTTATCCTTCAATTTTTATTTGATCTTTAATTTATCCTCCATTAATCGATCTTCCAATTTCTGGTGTTGAGAAAATTACAAACAAATTGGTGGGAAGGGGGTGAGTGCTGGTGTGAAAAATTGGGAAGTTTTATAAATTATAGCATTCAAATTGGGAACCTTGTTAAACTTAAACACAATACAAGTGAATGATGGTGTGAAAGATTGGTGTGAAAATTGGGACTGTGAATGAGTGCTATACCAAGGAAGAGAGGATGGTAAGAAAAAATTGGGTGTGAAAGTTATTTTTTGTGGGTCTTATATTTCAGCTGTTGGATGAATCTAATGGTTTAAAATTGTGCAGCGGAGAAATGTGCAACTGAGGATCCAAATTGGATTTCGACCTGGATCCTCGGCTGCCGTTTTCTCTGCTTCACCCTCTGCCGCAGTGTTATCTATCGTTGGATTAAACCAACTGCTATGATCTAAAATAAAATTAAAAACACATAAAAAAAGTTGTCACACCGCCCAACCGTCTATGATGCCTTTCACTATTGACACTGACTTGATAGTAGTATTTTTCTTTATGACAGCTTCACAACATCTGATATTTGTGTGCCAGAACTTTAATTGGCATCAGAGTAGACACCCTATTCTATTTTGGGTGAGCTCCAGGAAATATTTTCTGGTGTTATGGACAAGGAATGATGATACGAATCGGATGAAAATTCTTGTGATGAGGAGCTCTCTTATGAAGAATTGACTGATTCCTATAAAGCGCTTTATGTCAGAAGTGAAGAAGTCTGCAAGGCTCTATTGAGAAGAGGACCATAGCTCAACTACATGTTGAAAAGAGTGAACTTCTATAAAATATCTCTAGTTTGAATGGTGAGGTAAGCCTATTAACATCCAAACTTGATAACATGAGTTAATCTGTTAGGATGTTTCATGAAGTATCAAAGTAAGTATAAAATTATCGTCCACAGAGATTGTTGTGACTCAATTACGGTAATCGGAATCATATTAGAGTAAAAATTGCAATTAAATAAAAGGGGGGAATTCTTTTGGAATTATGGTTTCTTGGAAAATAACGGCAAATTATTAGGGTTCTTAAGTCAAGAGAGAAAGCGATTGGATCTTTTCGATTCACCCAACTACTATTGTCTTGGTATTCCATGCATGCTAGCAAATTACAAACTTAGTTTCACGATTCGATTAAATTAAATAATTATGTCCAATGTCTTGGTACATAATCCTCTCAATTGATTATCAATCCCTAATGTCTTAGGATGACCTATAATCAATTGAGGTTTTTGCCCTTTAATCTTTGAATTCTCAATTAACAAACTGATATGTCTAAAGTGAAGGTTAATTGAACAACCATCCTTAGGTCAATTGATTTGCCTCTAATGTCTTAGTAAACTTATCAGTGCATTTAGATGCACATTCTTCTACTATTGTACTTAGGCATTTCTCTAGTTTGTGTTAATATTTTTACTATTTTATTATGTTTTTAGATTTAAGTTTATTTTAGCCTTTATTTTATTTTCGTATTTTATTTTTCAGTATTAGCAATCTGCACAAATAAATTCATAACTGGAGCTTCGAGTATCGTATTGCGGCGCGGTCAGTTGCGTTGGAAAGCTAAGAGACAAAGCTACAACATTTATGTTCAGTGGAGAAGCTGTTTCAGAGTGCAAGGGTCTCTAATTTTCGTGGAGTTTCAGACTTAAATAATTAGTCTAATGGAGATTTAATTGTTGGCCTTTAGTTTCTTTGGCCTTGGCCTTTGGATGTCACTCTTTTCTCCTATATATAAATAACAAAAACCAGAAATAAGGTGTGTAATTTTCGATCACTATTCACAACAACAACTTGGAGAAATGTTGCTTGCTATGGAGAACTAATCACCAAGGATTAATCTGCTGTAATCGGTTTCCACTTTGAGGTTCTATAATTTCCAATAAAATTGATTTTCCCTTTTCAATATTTATGCTATATGTCTTGTTTGCTATATTCAAGTTCTATAGAATAAGTGTTGATTAATTTCGATTGCTATATGTTCTTGTACCTTAATCGCGTTTGCTTAATTCGCGTTCGATCATGTTTACTTAATTCATGATTGCCTTAATCCGTTTGCTTAATTCGGAAATCAGGAACATATGTCTTGTAGTGACAATTGCGCTTGTTAATTGATACTATAATCGAAAGGGGATTAGAATCTGCTTAGGGCTCGGAAATTGTATGAATCAATGATAAGTTAGGAACCGAAAACAGTAGATTAATCGTTTTAAGTTTATTTGATAATCACTTATTTTAATTTCTTCTTTGCAACTCGAATTCAAAAACCCCCATTTTTTTACTGATTCTAATATTTCGTAATTGATCAAGAGAATCCTTGTGATACGACACTTTTGTCGCTTCCCTAAACTACATTTCTTTTAAATACATTTTTTGACCCGTGTGCGACAGCGGATCATAAACAAACAATTATAATCATCATACAATTAGCTACTTTGTATAAAGCATTAAGAACAAAAGATAATTGACTGAAACTAACTTCGTAATTCGATTAACACATCATATGAAATACATGGTTGAAAACAATAGTAATTAGGATCCCATAGGATCCAATCAAAGCATTTAGTTACGCATAATTAAAGCATAAACATAAAATAGAGTAGAAGAATTCATTACAAAATAAGGAACCCTTGGCTTTGGACTTGCTCTCAAAAGTTGCCTTTTTCTCGCCGTAAAAAACTGTCCAAGAATGAGGAGAAAAATCTAATTTATAGACCTAGGGTAACGGGCATGCGCCGCGCGCCATCGACAGAACTGGCAGAGCTTTTTAATCGTCTCTAGGCGCCGCGCGCCAATCCCCTGCGTAGCTGCGCCACTATACATAATTTTTGCTCTTTTTCTCTCCTTTTTCTTGTGCTCCAAGCAATCTTGTATTGATTCTTCTTCTCTTTATTTCTTGCATAGTGCATAATAAAAATATACTAATTTGCCTTGAATTTGTTGTAAAAGCATATGAATGACGTGTGAAGTCATCAATGTTAAATAGTGGTACTGATATGATGGAGGAAATTCTTCAAGTTGGGAAAAATGTTGGGGGATGTAAATGGAATAAGTTTTAATTACCAATCTCCAAATAAATAAGGAAAAACCCCTGTGACAAAATTAATTCTTTCTCAACGGAAGTATGATCTCTCATGATGTCAGACCAAATGTAACAACATCCTGACAGACATCAGGAAACTCAAACTAAAGTCAAATTCCGACCTTGGAAATGTCATTACTGTGGCAAACATGGTCATATAAAGTTTTTCTGTTAGAAACTATATGGTTATCCAAAACGTCCAACCCAACCTAGGGGTAATCATGTGATGATTAAAACCAGAAAGGAGTGGAAACCTAAGGGAGTTGTTTCTGACCCTTTGTCTTTCTCCTCTGTGTTTGGACGTCCAAAGAAATAAGAAAGAGAGAAATAGGGAGGAGAGAAGTAAGGAAGAGAGAAATAAGAGAGAAGTTGAGTAGAAATTTTGTATGGTTTGGATGAATAGAAATAGAGAAGAGGATGAGTAGAAAAGTGGATAAAGAGAAATTCATAAAAATGTTAAAAGACATGTTTATCCTTCATGTTTATGTTTCAAATATAGTTAAAGGGGTACTACTGGAAAATCACAAATACTAACTTATTTCTCTCCTAAATCTTGCCTCTTATGGAGAGATCTTTTATTGGGTAGTTATCATCCATTATATTTCTCCCTCTCATCGTTTCTTCTCTTTTCCAAACAATAGAAAGAGTTCATTTCTTTTCCATTTCTCTCTTTGTTATTTCTCTCTTTTCTAAATATACTCAAACAAACACACTATTAAAGTTGTTGTTGACTTTGCTGTATGTTCTCTCAAAGAAATCTTACATGAGTCTGATGTTATGTTGTGCCAGATGTCTCAACATCCTTAGCCCAATCTGGTCAATATGTTGAAATCATACAAGAAAATCCTCACATTGAGTATGAGTGAACCTATGGAGATGAAAAATCTCAAAGTAAGAAGGTGACTAATAATGGGGAGGAGGAGAAGGTTTTTAGTGATTAGGGAAAACTTTTTGCATCTATTGGTTATGAGAAGTTTGAATGAAGTGGTGAAGACCAAAATTTGTCTGATTATGAAAAATGGTTACTAGTTTCAGATGTTAAAACCTCTAGTAATTTTGTTACTAAAACCATGTTGAAACGTGAGTCGGCATGACAATTTATTTCATACATTGAGTCAGCACGGCAATTCATGAAATAGGTTTCGCTGTATATAACAGCGTTGTAATTTGCTATGCCTCTCTAAACAAAGATTAACATTATTATGACCAGGAAAGACAAAGGAAATAATAAAACTAAGCGAAGTAGTACTACTAGTGGGGGGATTCTAGGGTGGGAGAGTTATGTAGGTCTTCCACCATGGGTAAGTGATGTGAACCATTGGATAAGAGATGTTATAATACACTCTCTGTACCTTAAATATTTTTTTTCTCTCACTACCAGAAATATGTTATTTTCCTGCGGAAAATAATCCGCAGGTATTCCTAAGAAATTTCCTGCGGATTTTGCCACTCTGACAAGTTTCTTGCGGATTTTTCAGTTTTCGGAAATTCCGCAGGTATTCCCAAGGATTTTCCTGGGGATTTTGCCACTCAAAACAGTTTCCTGCGGACTCGTTTGTTTCAAGAAATTCCGCAGGAAAACAGTTTCCGCAGGATTTTGCCCTCTTTTTTGTTTTGATTTAATGTCATGACACTTATAGCAATTCAATTAATTATTTAGTTAAATTTAATGTTTTTTAATAATTTTCTCGGTATTTAATAAAAAAATTATTACTACAAAAAAAAAGGATGTTCCTGCGTATTTATCTGAAAAAACGTTTCCAGCGGATTTTACTGTGTATTTACCTGCCAAAATAGGTTTCCTGCGGATTTTCCTGTGAATATTCCTGCGGAGATACCTGCGGATTGTTTGCAGGAAAGATGCTGCAGATTTTATCTCATTTTCGGCAGAAAATTCCGCAGGAAACAATTACCTACGAAGGTTTTAGCTGAGAACCAAAATCCGCAGGAAACGTGTTTCCAGCGGATTTTTGGTCTAAAACACGTTTCCTGCGGATTTTTGGTCTAAAACAGCAGGAAAATCCGCAGGTAATAAGTAAAATTCTAGTAGTGTCTCTCACTTCCCGATCATCTCTATCACTACTCTTTTGTTCCCATGTTCATTCTCTACACCAGTTTTTTTTTTTTTTTTTTTTTACTTCACCTGCAAATTAAAACTTTAATCTCTTAAATACAACACATTATTCTAATATCATAACCACAAATATTACATAAGCATTAATTTCTTTATTTTTAAATCTGCAAAATTTAAGGGAGATTGGATTATTCATTGGATGCCAAACAGTGAAAAGAACCACATCAAGCCTTCATCCTTCCAACTATCACTCTTTCATCTTATCAGGAAAAGTACTACTAGTGACTAATGTGCACTCACTGTAAATACACAATTTTTTTACAATTAATACACAAAAAAAATATACACTTTATACATACATTTTCACTCAAACAACCCGGATAATCACTATTATGTTTCACTAATCAACCGGGTTTCCTGTAAATTTTTTCTTTAACCTTGCTACCTCACATTTATCTTGTGCACTACATCATCAATGCATTTAAAGTAAGCATGCCTCCAACCCTTCTTCAACAACAAAACTCCAATGAAAACCCAAAAACCAGCAACAAATCCAAGTGCTACCACAAAATAAAACCACAATTTCTCACCCCTATCATGCTTACCATCACCACCGCCATCTCTACTTCCGTGTCTATCATCAGCATTACATTGACTCGACAATGGTGCACCACAAAGAAATTTGTTTCCAGCATAAATAGATAGATTAACATCAAGTGTTGAAAATTGGTTTCCTTGTGGAATTGGTCCTGAAAGATTGTTGTAGGACAAGTTTAGGTGACTTAGAAAAGTTAAACTAGACATGGTCGATGGAATTGAGCCTGAAAGTTGATCATGAGAAAGGTCCAAAGATTCAAGTAACTTCATGTCCCCTATGGTTGTAGGAATTTCACCTGACAAATGATTGCGTGACAGATTTAGGCCTCGCAAAGCCGTAAGACGAGTTATTCCTTTAGGAAAAGGTCCACTCAAATTGTTGTATGATAAGTCCACATTAGCCAACAGTTGTAGACCAATTCTTGTAAACCGATCTTCTCTTCCTTTAATGATCTGGCTGACACCTTGGTTATCCCAATTAAAATCCCTTGTTTCTTCGACAACTATCGATGGTTTCTTTGCATGAATCATTGCAGTAAGGTTTCCAATGCATTGAGGGATTGAGCCCATCAACAGATTGTTGGAAAGGTCCAAGACTTGCAAAGCTGAGAGCTTGCAAAGTTGTAATGGAATTTTACCTTGGAACTTGTTTTTACTCAGTCTCATAATTTGCATCATGGAGAAAATATCACCTATCCATGAAGGTATAGTTCCTGACATTTGATTCTCTCCAATATCTAAGATTAACAATTGTTTTAAATTCTTCAAGAATGATGGAAACTCCCCATGAAAATTGTTATTGTTCAAATGCAACCATACCAAATTCAAAAGATGACCAAACGAGTTTGGAATAACTCCTGATAATTTGTTAAATGACAGATTTATATCATTCAATCTTTGAGTTGAATTCCAACAATCAGGAATGTTTCCAACTAATTTGTTTCTTGAAAGGTCAAGATTGTACAGAGAATTTATCAAGCACAATGAATTCGGAATCGAATCATTTATAAGGTTGTTTCCGAGAAGCAAGTAAAATAGATTTGATAATTTTCCCAAATTTTTAGGAAGACCCCCAAACAATTTGTTATTAGATATATCCAACATGGTTAGATTTCTCAATTTTCCCAAAGTGTTTGGAATAGTTCCATTCAAATTATTGTTGCCAAGGATTAAATATTGCAAGTTTGACAATTTTTCGAAATTTTTTGGAATAGGACCATGGAAAAAACTTGAATGAAGTATGAGGTTTACCAGATTTTCAAGTTGCCCCAACCATGTTGGCAGCTGATCATTGAAATTGTTGTTGGTCAAAACCAGTTCTTGTAAATCAAACACAGTGCATTTTGTCGATTGTAAATTACCGACAAGTGCATCTCCTTTAAGTTTGTTTCCGGATAAATCTAGTGACAAAAGATGACACATATTTCCTAGAATTGAAGTTAGAGAACTCTCAATATGATTTACATGATTCCATGATAGATTGAGATACAAAAGATTTTGTAAACTTCCTAACCACAATGGAATAGATTCAATATTGTTTTGAGAAAGGTTAAGCAATGTTAAAGAAGTCAAATTTCGAATAGGCGATGGAAGTGAACCATTAAGAGCATTGCTTCTAAAATAGAAAGTACTAAGTTTTGCACAATTACCTAACCAAAATGGAACTGAACTAAGACTGTTGTTAGAAAGGTTAAGAAATTCAATTGAACTACTTATGTTTCTAAAAACATTCAGATCCAAACCATCAAGTCGATTATCTGCAAGAATGAGCGACTCGATGCTAGAAAAATTTGAGTAACTGACAAGTTTATCATCACTTTGCATCTTGGTTAAGCTGCAGTTCCTCAAGTCTATTTTTTTCAAAGAAGGAATCATATTTAGTACCATGAATAAATTTTTTACCCTCCCAAGAAAAACATCGCGTAGGTAAAGGTTTTCGAGCAATGAAAGTTTTGACAACCAATAGATATCATCTGAGTGTAAATAAGAATTTAAGCTGAGATCAAGATATGACAATTTTGTAAGGTTTCCAAGGTTGTTGGGGATCATGCCACTAAAATGGGAATTAGCGATAGAAAGGGATTGTAACTGATTCATTAAGTTGATAAACTTTGGTATTGGATTTGAATTAAAATTGTTTCCACTTATGTCTAAATAATTAAGATATTTGAACTGTGAAAGAGAAGGATGAAGATGTTGAGCTTCAAGAATATATGTTGAAAAGGAACAATTTGGTGGATTATTTTGTCCTCTTTGTGGGTAGCATGGATTTCTAAGGTCAATTTTGACAACATGTCCTGTAATGTTGCTACAACTTATACCTTTCCAATTACAACAGTTTTTTCCTTTCCAAGAGGAAAGTCTAAATGATGGATCAATAAAACTTCCTTTGAGTTCAATAAGTGCTTTTCTCTCTTGTTACATGCAACCAAACTGTGATGAATGGCTACTAGAACATAACATGAAATATGTACTCAAAAGGGACATAATAACATAAGCAAAAGTTTGGTAATTTCTATTCATATTCATATTTGAGGGATGTGGGTGAAGCAAAGTTGTAGTTATGGATGGATACAAAGGTGATCAATGAACACAACTTAAATAGTATATCAAGTGGTTATTTTTTCTTACTAAAGATATATTTGTTTATTCAAATGGATATATAACACACAAATTCAAAGTTGCAAAATCTAGAAGGAAACAAAATAATATGCAATTGCAAAGTAACTACCTTAGTTGATGACAAAATATCTAAACATATTAAATTAAATTTAATTTAATTGAACTCAAGTGCTTAAAGAATTTCTTCAAAAAGCCGAATCGTTAAAAAAAATATGTTCGATTTTTTTCTTTTTTAGTTTTCACCATCAGTTGAATCTGGTTCGGAGGTCAGTTCTGACATCAAATGATTCTGGTCCCCTTCCGATCGGAGTTGCAGGTATCGAAGCGTGATTCTCCCTATTAAATTCAGCGCCAATCATCAATAAACCAACTAACAATTGATACTCTCTCCATTCCTTATTATAAGATAAAGTTTGATTTCTAGATTCATTGAGTGTTTGATGTATCTAGTTCATAATATGGTCTAGATACACAAAATATTATATCAATTTAAAAAACAAATTTTTTCTTATAATAAGGAGTAGAGAGGGTATTCATTTTCTATTTTTAGTAGAAATAACTTTTGTCCTTATCTCGGTAGAATTATAGATTATCCTCGGATGGTTGAGAAAGTGGCATTTTTTTTACCAAAACACCTATTAACCCGAAAGAAAACAAAAAGTGCAAATAAAAACGACTGCCTTACCCGCCAGGCCGCCAGCACACCCTTCTCCTCCCCCGCTCTGCCGGCGGCTGCTTCATAGGTACCACGACTGTGCAGTTGTTCGAACCTCCCTGTTCCTTCTCTCGTCCTCCATCAACCACCACGCAATCCAATCCACCAAGCAACTTCTCATGGTTCACTTCCAACACTGAACATAACACCGAGGTACTCAATCTCAAAAATATTGTTTAGGAGTTTTTATTTGGTTCTTTTTTATCGATGGATTGTGTAATTGGAACTATTATTAGTATATTTGTGTTGTGAAATGTTTTCATATATTCAAAATTGGGGGGTATTGTGTTATTCTTCCAAATTGAGGGTTTTGTGTCATATGTTGGGTGAGGCAGTGAGACATGTTGCTGTTTGTATACTTTGAATGATGTATATTTCTTCATAATCCTAGCATGTCTCAGTGCTATGATTTTGCTTTTAATTATTATTTGGCTTCTTAAAAAACTCACTGAAATAATTAACTAGTTCGTACTCCTTGACCCAGATTCTATATTGACGAATATATGCTTTTTCTGTTACAGGAAAGCTCAGTTGATATCTCATTGTTTTTAAGATGCTGCCTAGGGCATTATTGGCCCAGTTCATTGCCAAACCCTCCACTTTTTCTCGTTTCCAATTCAATCAACAGGTATGTTTTTTTTACACTCTTATTGATGCATTGACACCGATCATAATTTGAAAGAAAAAAAAATAATAGAAGTAATTGAATTGAATGTAATCACATGTCTTGATGTTGTGTTAGTGTCGGATAGCAATTCAATTTCAAGATTCAATTTTGCTAACAAGTTTCCCCTCTCCTAACAAACTAACCACCAACAATTTGTCGATGCTCTAGATAATAAGACTACTATTGTGTTTCAACATATATTTGCTTATATATGGTTGAAATTATATGCAGAGAGGATTGCATAGCAGGAACAAGAAAGCCATGGAGTTCATTGCCAAAGGCTGGAATGCTTTGAAGGAGGTTGATAGAGTCATTGATTATTGTGAGCTCAATGATAGGCGTCTCATCCCTCTTCTTAACGTAATCACTGCTTTCCCAACCTATTTCTACCATTTGCTTTGTTATTTTAAGATTTTATATGAGAAAACAATACATAGACCCTTTTGCTTATTTGAGGTTTATAAATAGACAGCAAAGGAGAGTTTTGAGCTTGCTTTGGAGGCTGACAACACCAATACTCATGCTAGGTATTGGCTGGCTAGATTACATATGAAATACCATGTTCCGGGACAAAATAAGGCTGTGTAAGTCAACTTTTTTATCCTCCATTTATTTCTTTTTTCTTCTTGTCTACATATTTTCCATCAAAGAAATGCATATATGCTATGCCAAGAACATATCTATAATTTACTATCATTCATTATTTCTAGCAGAAAGACAGACTCATTAGCTGTATATATATATTTAACTCTGTTCACTTCACTAGTTTCAGTTTCATAATATCTATGTTATCTAGGGTAGACTCATGGATTTCGGTTTCAAAATCCATGTTTTGAAATTTAAATTTGGAAAAAAATTATGTTGTCATCACTATCAATGAAAATCGTATTAGTTTTGTGGTTTGATTCATGTTCTTATGTGTCTTTTTAAAAGGTTACCATTGATTGAACCCTTACCCCCTAATCCTGTTCTGAGATTTTTTAACTTGTTTCTATTTCAAGTGACATAAAAGTACTGTTAAACACATCTGCTACTAATACATGGTCGTATTTTCCTTTTTCCCTTGGAAACAGAGCGGCAGCATTATTGGTAGAAGCAGCAGATATGGGTGATCCTGATGCACAGTATGCACTGGGTTGTCATTTAAGAGTACAGGTGGGGCTACTATACTCCTTATATTGTGAGGACTCATTTAAGTACATTATAGCCAAACTTGAAGATTTTGAGTCAATGATTTTAACCATTCTTCCTTGCCTACTCAAAGAACTTATCAACTATCCATTACTTTTTGAAAATTTATTTATTGTAGATTTAGGTTTATTTTATTTTTCTGTGGTTAGTAAATGAGGTATATGACCTTGAGGAGGACAATGGTGGGCTGATGTGCATATACACTACGGCTTGGTGGGATATTATGTGTTCTGAATGGTGAATCAATAGTGGTTCCTTGTTTTTTTCTTGCCCGATTACATTTGTACAATTATGCTTGACTTCTAAGACTCTACTTGAATATAATACTTCTGCTATGTGATTTTCTTCTTGAGTATTTTTTTTTCATGTTTCATAACTGGATACTTTAGGATGTGTATGATGATCCTGAGTTTTAGTTAGATTTTTTTTAACGAAATTTTTAAATGTATATGTTTTTTGGTGACAGAATGATGATGTCCAGTCAGATCAACAAGCATTTTATTATTTGGAGAAAGCTGTTGACCAGGTATGTTACCCTATGGATGGTGGATCATTGCCATGCTTTCAGTATGTAACTATGTATGAGAAAACCTTATTTGTATATGTTATATGTTCCAGTTGCATCCAGATGCTCTTTACCTTTTGGGCACCGTATATTTGACTGGCGACTGTGTTAAGAAAGATATTGCTTCAGCATTGTGGTGTTTCCATAGGGCATCAGAGAAGGTAATATTATCAATTTAAACAAATATATATTGCAGGATCATGTTTTACCTAGCTAAAGACAACAAATTTATTTACTCCGGGTTATTTATAAAATGATCTAATATTCCATTTTAGCCAATTTAAGTACTTTAATCTTGCACATGAAAATGTTTGATTATTGTAAAGGAATTGTATCTTAATCTACATGAGTTTAACCGAATAGATTTATTACTTTCATCTCGTTCACTAATGTAAGCAAGATTAATTATTAGTTGCTTGTTTAAAGAGTTTGCCTTGGTTTTTTTTAATTTTATTCATATATTTGTAGGGCCATGCTGGGGCAGCTATTGCATGTGGATCTCTTCTTCTTAAAGGTCAGCTTGTCTTCCTGTGTTCTTTTCCATTTTTATTTAGAATTTAATTGGTATGCACTGTCAGTGTAAATTTTTTAATCATGTATCCAGTCCTATCTCATCATTATGCCACTGTGCTATGTTAATTTCTGAAATATTCCAAAATTTCTGTGGTGAGATGTTATTTGAAGAATGTGTAAAAGGTGGTTGAAATTGAGTAGTTCTACAAAAGATTTCTTTTATTCATTACTAGCCGCCCGTTTGTGTGATCGGTATTCTCTATTTGCAAATATAAATAACTACTTTTTTTTTTGACAACAATATAAATAACTACTTAATCTCCTTTTTTATTGGACTTAGTTAATTAATAACTATTTAACCTTCTTTTTTGTTGTGGCTAGTTATTATGAAGATTTTTTTTTTTTTTTTTTACTATAACAAAACTAAAAACCTACTTTTATGTGAAAGTTGTGCTTAGTTATTAAGGAATAATAATGAAAAAGCCATCCAAAAATTTGTATCCTTTTATATATAGTAAAACTGTGGTTACTTTTTTTTTTGGATAGTTTTTTTAAGGGTAAAATAGGAATAATGAAAAAGCCATCCAAAAATTTGGATCATTTTTATATATAGTAATAGATGAAGGTAGTTAAAATCGAGATCCTAGTACCCAGGATGGGAGTTGGCACACAATCGTAAATCAAGGGATCATATCACTGATCATCGTAAGATCGTACCAATTGCACAAGTTAGAAGTTTACACGTTTTTAATAAGAAAAAGTGAGAATAGAAAAGGTGTAGGTAAAAGTGAGAATACAAAAGCTCTCCATGTGAAAGGAAAAGAGAATACAAAATATCTTCCTTGTTTTATTAGGAAACACATTTTTAGGGTTTTTAAGCCAAGTCTGCATTTCTCCAGAACCAGGTCGTGTACCCGACCTTTGGCACATTACAGCGCATCTCCTTCACTTAATCGCCGGGATAGCACCATCCCACTTACATCGCAGCTTTCTGTTGCAATTCTGCTGTGCCCACACCATTAGTGATTTTTGCCTTGCACAAGCTTGCCTAAAGGCAGCAACATCGTGTACTTGTATGCACCACGAGTTGACACACAATTTTGACAATTTGATTGTGATGGCTGAAAGTAAAGAGGATTAAGTGTCTATAGATAAGTTAGACGCTATGAAGCACAGACACTTCTCAAATTAGCTGTGTCCCGTGTTGGACACATGTCGGCGTCGGATACCGACACATATGATTACACTTAATTATGTCAATTTTCAAATTATTATTGGTGTCGACGTGTCAGTGTCAATGTCTGTGTCCGGTGTCCGAGCTTCATAGGTCAAACGCCAAAACTTCAGTACATTATTGAATACTTTTGTGTACGGGTGAATGTGTGCGGAAGAACAATTACCCTTTAAACTACAGGAGATTCTAAACTACTGGAAGCAACAATCTTGTTGATAAATAGAAGTTCTAACATATTGGTTAATAACTTGCTTATTTCAATTCTTCCTAACACAAGGATTTATTAGCTTGCGTTTAGCGAATACAAGCATTTGATTAAGTTACCCTTTTATTCCAACTGTTTTTTATCCCATTACAATAATTATGGCACTAGACAAATATAAAGTTGGAAAAAATAATTAATGCTTTCTTAGTTATCAAAAGTAAAGTGACGTGAAATTCAAAAAATTCCAATATAAAATTACTATATTTTGAAATAGAAGGAACATCTAAGTTCTAACTACCTGCATGTTTGAATTTTAATTGATGCTGTAGCACTTTGAATCAAGGAAATGTAATATAGCACTACTACCTTATTAAGTGTGTTCTGTTTTGCACTTGGAATAAGAAAATATATTATAATAGCTATTATATTATAGTAATGGAGTATCTAGTTTATTTCTTAGAGTCAGTTTATTATTTTATAGTATTTTAGCTTATTTCTTAAGAGTTAGTTTATAATCTTAGTCTTTTATATCAAGCTATTATCATGTCAACCTTTTATCATGTCCGGTGTCCCTTGTCTAAAAGCAATAGATTGACCACTGTGGATTGCTCTTATAACTTCTACTTCAAACCAGATGAGTAAAATAGGCTTTAAAACAAATAAAATCTTCTGCTGGGTTTCATGCATGCAGCTTTATGATGTCTTGTTTTGCCTCAGGTGTCAAAATTCCAGAATCAATAATAAAATTCAGTTTGAAGAGAGGTTTGCCTGCTAAAAAACGAGGAAAGAACAAAGAAGGTATTGCAATTGATCCAGTAGAGATGGCAAAAGAAAAATTTCAGATAGCTGCAAAAGCAGGATGTGATCTTGGATTCAAATGGCTTGCAAGGTTAGAGGAGGAAGAGAAGCGGTTACTCACCAAAGAATATTAAGTCTAAATTAGGAAACGCAGCATGTTTTCGCATCAGAACAAGAAGTTAGCTTTTATAATGAAATTCCTTTAGAAGCAAATGTGAAAAATTATATACATGAGATGTGGTCTGATGGTTAAGAAGTACAGCTCCAAACTAAGATGATGCAAGTTAGATTCCTTCATTTTCCATTTAACTATAATATTATTGTAAAATGCCATATTAAAACCCTGATTTTGTAAACAAAACCTAAATGAACAAACCACTATGCCATCAATAATATATAGTATTATACATTTTGTTGGGAAAATTTATATGTATATTCAAAACATGGCCCTCCTATTGTCAAAAATAAAAATGGCCCTCCTGTATAACAAAATATGGTTATATTATGTTTATGGATCCAAATCCATCTAAGTGGTTTTAGTCTGTATATGATTTGGTTTGTAAAATATCCGATCACGCACACCCCTAAATTTATGTACAATGAATCATTTATATCTATTTCAATTTATACTTTCAAAGGACAACATATGTCGTTGGTAAATTTTAAACATTTTTCAGTTACTTGTATTAGAAGTGGTCCATATTTTCCTGGCCCTGTCTAGGGTGAGAGACGTTAATAGGTCTCTCACCGTGAGAGACCAACTTCTTTGTTTTTTTTTTTTTTAAGTTACTTTTGGACCTTAGATTAAAAAGTGGTACATGATATTATAATGTACTATCAGCATTGTATTATTTTTCATTTTCTTTATTTATTTATTTTTATTCCTACAAAATAAAAATCTTTTAAGTTTGGTCTTTACTTAATTTTAATAGTATTTTTAATCGTACAAAATTTTTCTTAATACGTTGTTTAAACCCTAATAAAATTTATTTAATTAATCTTAAACTGTTAAATTTTTTATTGATTTTTTACACACATGTTTATCACTTTATAAAATGCTTATGAAGCCCCGATACTCTAAAATTGGTGAAGTATCGTGTCCGATATGTCCTCGATACCGATTCTCGTCCGATACGTCTCGATACTCGTAACGGAAAAGTATCGGTTAAATTTTTATTTTTAAATAAAAAAATAATATCTGATACGCGTCTGGTACTTCCTGATACTCGTATCGGAAAAGTATGGGTTAAATCTTTATTTTTAAATAAAAATAATAATATCTGATACAATCCATGTTTCCTAGTGAATGTCAAACTATTATGTTGTTACACGGGTAATTAACTATGTCTTTTTTTGGATAGTACTGATGATGTTTTTTGGGATGGTACTAATGATGTTCTTTTTGTATAATACTTAACTTAAGATGTATAACTTAAAATGTACTGGTGATGTCATGACTGTTATATGTTTTTTGAGCTATTATATGTCTTTAGTTAGGACTGAGGAGGCCTTGTATGTTGAGCTTCAAACTGTTTTGCTCTTGTGCAAGCCTATTGGCTTGTGTGTACTCCTTGTACAATGAACTAGTGGCATTTATAATAATAATAATAATAATAATAATAATAATAGTAATAATATTTTTTTGTCTTTAAAATAAATTGTCATTATTAATATTATTGATTTTAGTCATGTTTATATATTGTGCATTTATATATTTAATTTTAAAATTAATTTTTAAATAACGTATATAAGTGATATTTAAGTGGGATAAGAGTGATCAAGTTTTGTAAAAATCTCATTGACGTTTATAACCGATATTTAAGTGAGAGATATTAATGTGGGAGATACTAATATGCGAGATATGCAAGTTTGAGAATATTGATTCAGTTGCCTAAGAATCTCATAGACGTTTATAATTGATATTTAAGTGGAATAAGAGTGACCAAGTCGTATAAGAATCTCATAGATGTTTATAACCGATATTTAAGTTGGAGATATTAATATGTGAGATATTTAAGTGCGAAATAGTGATTCAGTCGTCTAAAAATCTCATAGACGTTTATAATTGATATTTAAGTGGAAGATATTAATGTGCGAGATACGTAAGTTTGAGAATAGTGATTCAGTCGTCTAAGAATCTCATAGACGTTTATAATTGATATTTAAGTGGGATAAGAGTGATCGAGTTGTGTAAGAATCTCATAGACGTTTATAACCGATATTTAAGTGGGAGATATTAATATGCGAGATATTTAAGTTCGAAAAGAGTGATCAGTCGTCTAAGAATCTCATAGACGTTTATAATCGATATTTAAGTAGAAGATATTAATATGTGAGATATTTAAGTGCGAAAAGAGTGATTTTGTCGTCTAAGAATCTCATAGACGTTTATAATTGATATTTAAGTGGAAGATATTAATGTGCGAGATATGTAAGTTTGAGAATAATGATTCAGTCATCTAAGAATCTCATAGACGTTTATAATTGATATTTAAGTGAGATAAGAGTGATCGAGTTCTATAAGAATCTCATAGACGTTTATAACCGATATTTAAATGGGAAATACTAATATGCGAGATATGCAAGTTCGAGAATATTGATTCAGTCGTCTAAGAATCTCATAGACGTTTATAATTGATATTTAAGTAGGGATAAAATTAAGTAAGGACTAAACTTAAAAGGTCTCTATTTTGTAAGGATAAAAAATATGAAAGAAATGAAAAATAATACAATGCTGATAGTGCATCACAATATCATGTACCACTTTTTAATCTAAGGTCCAAAAAAAAGCTAGCTTATAGACATCTATGAGATTCTTAGACGACTGACGAATGAAAAAATGCAAAAATACCTCTCTGTCAAAATTTCTTGAAAAAAATAACGATTGTTTCGAATCGAAAATATGACTGAAGAATGAAAAAATGCAAAAATTTAGGTCAAAAAACGGGATACAACGATCTCACATTAAAAAGTTATAAGTTTTGGTTAATGAGTATTTTATAAAGTGATAAACACATGTGTAAGAAATCATTAAAAAAATTTAAGAGTTTAAGTTTAATTAAATAAATTTCATTTTAACAGGGTTTAAACAACGTATTAAGAAAAAATTTGTACGACTAAAAATACTATTAAAATTAAGTAAGGACTAAACTTAAAAGGTCTCTATTTTGTAGAATAAAAAAATGAAAGAAATGAAAAATAATACAATGTTGATAGTGCATCATAATATCATGTACCACTTTTTAATCAATGGTTTAAAAGTAAGTTGCAAAAAATATAAAAAAAAAATAGCAAGTGATGCATCGTGAGAGACCTATTAATGTCTCTCACGGTAGACGGAGCCGAAATTTCTTCTTCAACATACTGCCTCCATCCTTAATTATAAGTAAAAGTCAACTTTTTAGATTCATTGAAAAAATGATGTATTTGGACTATAATGTAGGACAAATACATCACTTTTTTAATGAATCTAAAAAGTAAATTTTTGCTTATAATTAAGGATGGAGGGAGCAATGATTATGAAGAAAAAGGAAACTGATAATTGATTCAAGTCCTCAATCTCAGAAAACACGCAGGAATGTACATGTATACTACTTGGGAACAAAATGATTATGAAGTGTCCCTTTGGTTTTGCTTTGGCAGTCAATGTTTCACATTGATGTGTAGAGCTTTCCGCTTTGTGTGTCTGCCATAACCACAAAGCCTCGAACCCTTCTCTTCTCTCCCCCCAAAGCATGTAAGCCTAAAAAGAAGAGAAAATTGTAAGAAAGTCAAACCAAACAAAACAAGGACACACTCCTTGGAATAACCAATAAATTAGTACTCCCTCCGGCCTTATTTATAAGCAAAAGTCAACACAAAAATTTATCCTTAAATATAAGCAAAAGTTACTAAATTCAAACCTATTTAATGTTATCATTCCGAAAATACCCTTTCTTTTAAATTCAACCAACATTTAATATTTTTATTAAAATATTTAATTGGCCAATTAGTAGTCAAGAGGAACATGCTATTACTACACGTCTACACCTTGAAACATTGGAAATAGTAAAACGTGTTGTGCAAACGTGATTGTGCAAACTTGATTGGTTAGCTTTTCAATTCCTATGTATTTAACTTGGTTTGATGTGAGGTTATTTTTGTCCAAGTAAATTATTTTTCACATAAAACTAAGACACCTTAATAAGTGTGAAAATGAGAATAGTTGCTTATAAATCAGGATGGAGGGAGTACCTTATTTCTCGGCTTGGTTCAATGTCCCACCAGTGGTTCATACTTACTACTAAAAATTGGAAATCAAGCCAAATTTTTGTTTTGGTTCATACTTACTACTAAAAATTTAGTTATGTGTTTGGTTTTGTGGAATAAAAGTGGAAGGAAATAAAATTACGAAATTGATGGATGGATTTAGATTAGATTTAGTCTAAGTTTATCCATCAATTTTCTTTGATTTTTAGAAAAAGTGGACTCCAGTAATATAGATTGAGATGTAAGATAAGTAAAATCTTATAAATATTGTTTCATTTAGGAGGAAAAAATTATTTTTAAACTTAAAAAAAATTGAATACACACATTAAAAACATGTTCAACCAAAAGGAAATCAGAATTTTTTTTCATCAAATCTAAATTTACTAAGATTCTTGCGAAATAGCCAAATTTCTTACTACTAGTTGGAGGTATCTTGATACCTTTTGCCATTGCATAAAGTATTAGGGATAAGGAGAAATTCTTACATAGGCACAAAATTTAGACACACATACAAGAATCAAAAAAATTAAAAGAAAAATAAATTTATCACATCAATCATTATCATTTTATTTCTTTTCCTTTTAAATTTTTTTATTTATTGTGTGTGTGTCTAACAAGTCATATTTGGTGTTGTGCCTAACCAAGTATTTTTCTAGGGATAAGACCTTGAATTCTAATCCAACATTGGGCATTAGGGTTTTTAATGAATTTGACTTGAAGTCTCTGGTGTCCAAGAAAAAAAAGAAAAGGATACCACCTGGAGAAACACTTCATGATCCTACTACCAAAATCCTCGTAAGGTGTTTTTATTTGAAATATTTTAATTTAAAAAATAAATAATAAAGGTATATTTAATGATAAATAATTAGGTGGATAATAATAAGATAAGATAAGATAATATAATTAAATCTACATCATCGGTTAAAATAGGTCATTAAAACTTCATTTAAATATTTGTTGTTTAAGATAAAGTGGTTTTTTTTTAATATTTTAATAAAATAAAGTACTATTTAATTGTTTTGTTTTTTTGGGGAAGAAAAGTAAACCTAATAATCCATTGGTAAAATTTGTCAACACTCATCTGAATCTTTAGCAAGTAGACCATCCTCACTCATTTGCAGTTAGAAAAAGACCCTCTTTTTCTATCTTAGTCCAACATATGACATAATCAGAAAAACACACTTAAAAAAGTAAAGTATTTCAATTTAAAGTTAAGTAGTAATAATCAGTTTCTAAATGCTGTTTATCTCAAATGGGTTCTCTTCAATCAACATTTCTCTACTTGATTTTATTACATTCACTCAACATTGTTGCTTTTAAGGATCAAGAATGGAAGAAAGCCACTGCAACTTATGCCAAAGACACAGAGGGAGGATCTCTCATTACAGGTACTTCACTTGCTCCTCCCTTGTTCTTATATATTTCTGGTTAAGTAGTCTAGTGACTAGAAGGAATCTAGGTTCAAACTCCGGCACTCCGGCCTCTACATATAAAATACGATATCCCTATCAACTGAGTTATGTTTATGAGACAGGTTCTTGTATGTATCATAGCATAAGGACAACATTAACTGTCTTGTTTTGTCAAATGTACATGGTGGTTGTTGTTGTTGCTGTGCAGAAGGAGCTTGTGGTTATGGAGATCTACACAAGGCTAGTTATGGAAAACACAGTGTTGGATTAAGCACAATTTTGTTCAACAGAGGGAGTACATGTGGTGCTTGTTATGAGATCAGATGTGTTGATCATATTTTGTGGTGTGTGCTTGGAAGCCCTTCTGTAATTGTTACTGCAACTGATTTCTGTCCTCCTAATTATGGACTCTCAATTGATTATGGTGGCTGGTGTAACTTTCCAAGAGAACATTTTGAGTTGTCACAAGCAGCATTTGCTGAAATTGCCAAGAGGAAAGCTGATATTATTCCAATTCAATATAGAAGGTAGATAATTTTTTAAAAGTGTTCTTGGCTACGAATTACAAACACGGACATCAGACACGACACACACTGACACATCGACATCAATAATATTTTTAAAAAGTTAAATAATTTATTGTAATCATAAGAATCAGTGCTGTGTTGGGGTCAGATACCGACACATGTCAGATACCGTAACACGCCTAATCCAAAAATTCTTCTTATGCTAAGATTGTAATTAAGCCTAAACTTTTTAATAAGCTATTGCTATAAGCTTATTAAAATAAGTCAGAACATAGTCTACAAACATATTATCTTTAATTTTATAAGTTCATAACTAATGAAATGTAACTTTGTATTTGTGCAAATGTGATGCAGAGTGAAGTGTGAAAGAAGTGGTGGCTTAAAATTCACAATGAGTGGAAGTTCTCATTTCTATCAAGTCCTAATAACTAATGTGGGACTAGAAGGTGAAGTATTTGCTGTGAAAGTGAAGGGATCAAGAACAGGATGGATACCAATGGCAAGGAATTGGGGAATGAATTGGCATTGCAATGTTAACCTTCAACATCAGCCTTTGTCCTTTGAGGTAACCAGCAGCACTGGAAAAACACTTACATCTTACAATGTAGCACCACAAAATTGGCAATTTGGACAGACATTTCAAGGAAAACAATTTTAGGCTTTTAACATGGTTACATTTAGAGATCTTCATAGGATAAGCTACAAACAATTATTCATGGAATTATGGTATACCATGAGTTAAGTATATTTGCTCATGATTCATGATCAAAGAATGGTTCAAGTGTGGTTGAGAAATGATTATTAAAGAACATTTTGTAATATAAATTAGTTTGGGCCAATGGTATACACTACATTTCTTACAATTGCATTATCAACCAAAAAGCAATTATTAACCCACCATTTTCAATACAGTTTCTTTTATTTGTTAAAATTTATATTAGCCACACCAAATTATGAGAGAGTCGAAGTTCAAAGGAGAAAATTTTATAAAAATCACACAAGGAGTAGAAACTCCAACAGCATGATCAATTTTTTTTTGAAATAATTCTCTTATTAAAGTATTTTGACCGTATCATATCTTATATTTTAAATTTTTTTTAAAAAATTTGTATTGTCGATCATATTAAGTATTTGAACTTCTTATGTTTTAACTTGAGAGAACTCAGACATGAAAAATTCTTATCTGCAGTTCAACTAACGTTAAAAGACCAAAATCAAAAGTTTTAGATTTTGCAAAGAACAAATCCAAACAAAAAACATTTGCAAGGAACAAAATAAAAATCAACTTCAATTTAAAAGACTAACAACATATTAAAAGTTTGGGTCTTCCTAATGTGTGTCCCGTTTATTAAGTACCTTAAATAGTAAATTTTTATTATTTTTTCATAATAAAAGTGAAGTCAATGTATCGAAAATTAAAATATTTAACTTTTTAAAATAAATAAATTTTTAAAATAAAATGCTTAAAGAGTATCCAAAAACCCTAGTTAACATTTTCAAGTTTTAAACCTTTTTTTAAATTAAGAAAATGCTAAATAGTGCACCCAGTGCACTAGTTAGAAATATAAATAAATAAATTTTGTCTTAAAATTCGTGCATTCAATAATTAAAAATGTAAAATGTTGTCTTTATCACCAATAACTTTAGGTTTTATTTCTATTTTTGGTATGCTTAACAAGTGCACTGGGTGCACTGTTTAGCATGACCATTTAAATTAAAGACTTAATTACAGTTTTGGTCCCTCTATTTTCACCATTTTGCAGTTTTGGTCTCCCTATTTTAAAATTCGACAGTTTTGGTCCCCTTAGTACATATTTTGTCTAAAATATGGTGAGACGATGTCTTTTAAATTAACTTTATGAAGATTTTTTCTTACAATTTCATCGATGTTAGTATTTTCTCATTGCCAGTTCATATGTTATGTCTTTCAAAACTTATTAAATCGTCAATTTATAATAAAAAATTATGATAGAGGATCAAAACTGTCAATTTTAAAATATAAGACGAAAACTGCAAAATGGTGAAAATAGGGGATCATAACTGCAATTAAACCTAAATTAAAAGAGAAAAAAAATGACAATTTGGAGAAAACAAAAATAATAAAATAAAATTAAAATTAGCTCTTCAAGTGACACGTAAACCAAATTAATTGAGGAGGTGGAACTTTTTTACACAAGTCAGAATCAAAATCAAAATGGCAACGCCACACCGCTTCGGTTCTTCTTCTTCTTCACTTATCTCTCTCTGCCTTCTTCTTTCTTACACTACTCAGCCATGTCGGATCGTTTCTTTCCGAATCCCATGCCCGAATTCGTACCCGAAACAACCCCAACAACTCAACATGAACTCCAAGAAGCCGTCACCGTCACAACCGGTGACTCACTCCAGAAGCTTCTCGCCATGCCTCACGCTCCACTCTCCGAGCGTCTCAAACGCGCTTCCTTAGACCTCAAAGAAACCGTACCCTAATAACACTAATCTTCTCTTTCTCATTTCACTCTTTCTCATATAACAGTAACACTCCTGTTGTATTTTTCTATCAGATAGTGATGGAAACTTGGGGCATAACTGGTCAACATGTTGGTGATTACACTCTCTATTGTGGTCTTCTTGGCACCGCTTTTCTCCTCTTCAAATCTTACCACGTAACTCGCAATACTAATGATCTAACACTTTGTTCTCAGATTATTAAGTCTTGTGATGCTGCTTCTCTTTTTTCTAGGTTCTGTAATTCACTACCCCTTCAACTTGTTCTGTTTCTCTCTGTTATGGGTCTATGTAAAGTTTCAAACTTTGAATTATTATTGGGTTTCTTGCAGAGATGTTACCTTTATTTGTGGACGTGCTGGTGTTTGTGCCCTTGGAGCTGTGGTTGCAAAACATGCTGGTGATGATGAGTCTTTGAGGTACTACTTGACCCAGTTCCTAAAGGTATGATTTTTTTTTTTGTTTTGTTTCAAGTTATCTTTGTAGCAATGTAGCTTTGGTACTTAACTAGTTTACATTCAATTGCTTCTATTTTCTTACCAGTGTCAGTGTGGTGTCCGGTGTTTGTGTATGTGTTTCATAGCTTTGTTATGGAATTTGGGTTGAAATGTAGTTATTAGGAATTGGAAAATATGTACTTGGAATGATTAGTGAAGGTGAACAAGTGTAAATTGGTAATCTATATCCCAAGACTAGAGTACCAAATCATAACTGTAGTTTACCCACTTGGGGTTGGCCTAGTGGTGTTGGTTTGGGTCCTTGGAGTTTGCTCCTCTCAAGTTTGATTCCCCCTGGTGTCAATTTCATTTGGATAGTCCAATCAGAGTAAAAAAAAAAACTCTGGCTTTAAATAGGGCCCCCGCAAGTGGATGATGGGATTGGTCCCCTTGGATTAGTCGGTCCTTAGGCCGGATACCGAGTTTCAAAACAAAAATTACATATGAATGTACGAATGAAAGACAAACAGACAATAAGTTGCGCTTGCATTGCTAACCCTTTCTGGAGGGTAAAACCAATCCTTCTAAAAGCCACATCCATAGACATAGGAGACACAACATTGCTATGTATGACCTTTTAAACTCTTTTTAAAGATCTACTGCCTTTGGTACTAGGAAGTCAAAAGTGTGAAACCCGAAGGTCTATTTATTGATTTAATAAATTGAAGCTCTACTTGCTTAAATTGTGTCTTTTGGTTGTTGGGTGTAGATTAATCTACCAAAGGATCTTCCTGATGAGTTGTTATATGGGAGAGTTGGTTTTCTATGGGCATGTTTGTTCTTGAACAAGCATCTTGGTCAGGGAACAGTTCCTTCCGATCATACTGTGAGTTTGTTTCCAACTCATGTTATTTTTCCTTTTTGTTTAATTGTTTTGCATTGGATCGGAACAACAAGTCGATAAATACAATGGGGTTGTGTTTATTTGTGTTTATGAATTTGTTTTCAGTCTACAATTGTGAATGAGATTATAAAAAATGGAAGGGCATTGGGTCGTAAAGGAAAATGTCCTTTGGTGTTTGAGTGGTACGGAGAGAAGTATTGGGGTGCTGCACATGGATTGGCTGGGATTATGCATGTCCTTCTGGATATGGAGTTGAAGCCTGATGAGCTTGAGGATGTTAGGGTAACTCTTAAACACATGATACGTAACTGCTTTCGTAGTGGAAACTATCCTGTTAGCGAAGAAGATAAGAAGAGGGATGCTCTTGTGCATTGGTGTCATGGAGCTCCTGGAGTGGCTCTCACACTTGTCAAAGCAGCTAAGGTCAAAACTTGTTTAAATATTTCACTTGATAACATGTTTTTCTCAGATGAAATTGAATGATTGTTTGGTAATTTGCAACATGATATGTGAAAGAATCACTCATTACCTTTTCATTATTGATGATTTCTCATGTTACAAGTACTCTAGATTTTATTGCATATACTATTGGACTTTCAATGTTTATACTATTGAGAATTCTCATACAAAGAGCATTCAGGAACAAGGTTTTTAAATCACGGTTGTGTCGCGATCCTTGATATTGCTCACAGCCAAATGTGGCTGATGTGGTCTCAGTCGTGATCGCAAAGTCAAAACAATCTTATGCTGAGGCCCAAATTGAGTCAACAAACCATTGTTAAAAGTGATATGCAGGAATCATTATTTTTGTTCTCTATCATATACCTTTTCTAACTGTAGGAAAAACGATACTCAGGTTTTTGGAGATAAAGAATTCTTGGATGCAGCTATTGAAGCAGGAGAGGTGGTTTGGAGTCGCGGTTTGCTCAAGCGAGTTGGGATTTGCCATGGTATTAGTGGGAATGCATATGTCTTCCTGTCACTTTACCAACATACTGGGAACGTGAAGTATTTATACAGAGCTAAAGCTTTTGCATGCTTTTTGCTTGATAGAGCTCATAATCTAATATCTCGAGGTGAAATGCATGGAGGTGATAGACCTTATTCACTGTTTGAAGGAGTGGGAGGCATGGCTTATCTCTTTTTGGACATGGTTGATCCTTCCCAGTCTAAATTTCCTGCTTATGAACTGTGAGAATCTTCATCTTTTGAAAGGGATGACTGTTACATAACCAAGGTAGTTTCACTGTAATATAGCAAGAACATAGAAGAACTCAAGTATTCTGAATTCTTTATGTTCCGAGTATGTGAGAATTGTGGACTGAGCTTCAACATTTTATGTCAATTTCTTACTTACTTTTTGTATGTTCGTCGCAGTACATGCTTGTTTATTCATGATTTTCATTGTGCCATACTTACAAAATATTTTGTGCAAGACAATGATAATATTGGCCTGTTCCCGTTCCGAGTGCTTATGAACTATGTCTTATGTTCTGAAGGAATAAATAGAGTCTGGAATGACATGTCTAGTGAATTATGATTTTCCTCTTGTCATCTTAACAATTGGCATATGATCTGGTTTGGCAGGTCTTTGATTTTTACAGGGTAAACTTCTAAGATTAGGAAGTATTAAAAGGTGGCTTGATTTATTTCATTGGATTTGGATGAAATTGAATGCCAAAAAGTCTCAATATTATTTCTTTGAAGATCATGTCAGCTCTGTGGTAAGAGTTTATTCTCGTAATATTAAGAAACTAAGTTTGAACACCCCCCCCCCCCCCCCCCCCCAATACAAGCGGCCCAAGTACTCTAAGTGCCATTGTCAGAGTGATCTAGTTATGTTCCATTCCGAGCAGTGGTGTTGTGTTTGGGAAGATTCCTTCCCTAATCTTTACGAACATTCTCTTTAGTGTCTCAACCGCTCAATGTCAACTTTGATTGCATGATCGAAGGCTAAGCGTAAAAAGAACCTCACCTCGATGTAGTGATCAATGTTGCAACTACTAGAGGAAACATGGGAACCAGTGCTTTTGTTAGTTATCAACGAGGCGTCTTCGTGAAACATTGTTAATCAACTTCAAGAATTAAAACACTTCAACATCATTCGCTCCACTCCATGCACAAATTCAACCGACAATGTAACACAAACAGTAGACGGCTCCTAATATCACTCACAGTTGCATGAAGTAAATCAAGAAATCTACTAGGAGCCATCACAGCAAATCATTGAACACGAATCTGTAGCACAATATCTCACTATGAACAATCTCTTGATGAACATCAAGAATCCCCACCGGCAACAGAACACCATGATATATAATGTGGAAAGGAAACAAGATTGCATTTCCGCAGAGTTAGCTACTCAAATCGAGGGAATCTAATTGAGTCAAGACAACACGGTTTACAAATAAAAAAGGACTAATTGAATGGCGCACAATCGCAACTGCTCTGGGAGGCCAATTCAAGGTAGTAGAAATCAGATTCTCACCATCACAATGACGGCAACAGATGCAGTGGGAATTCGCCACTGCATGATTCAAATGATGGTGGAAGTAGTCACACTGCACCATCACGTCGCAGGAACAAGGGAGAATCATCTCGGAATCACTATCACAAGAAGAGAAATTTTGTCTCCCCTTCACAAAGACACTCATCTCGCCGCCGTGTTCCCTTCGATTTGTAGATCATAGAGTGATCCATTCCCAGGGGGTTGGAAAACCCCCTAAGTTGAAGTCCTACAACGGAACATGTGACCCTGATGAGCACATCGAACACATTGATACTGTCTTGAATTACCACTCTACACAGGGAATAATAAAGTGTAAACTATTCATACTGAAACTCAAAGGCTCCGCCATGATGTGATTCAAAAACCTACTAGATGGGTGGATCAACTCATAGAGGACACTGGGCGAGGAGTTCATATCTTATTTCACAGCTCGTAGACATCAACCGAAGATTGTGGCTTCAGTCAGCGCCTTCATAACCGTAAGTGCAGTGGTTATGCACAAGTTGTTTGAGTTTTCTAAATCCTAAGATGCCAAAATCAATTCCTAATCCTAAAAAAAATATTAAAATAGTCACTAAACAATTAATTCAAAATACAATCAATCTATGATCCATCCAACATGACCATACCTTGTAATGATAATAATTTAAGAACACACAAGACATTAAATCAAGCTTATAACACCCAAAGTTTTAGCACAAAATGGTTGTATGTCTAAGCTACAATTGATATGATAAGGCATGCTTCCGGATCTGCAACATTGATGAAGCTCGAGTCAGTGAATCTACCCTGGATTTAGATTGAATCAAATCTGAACAAAACAAACATTGTATTTAGACAAAAAATCAAAACAAATACCGTACCAAGGTGAGAAATAAAAATAAACACCGTACCAAGACAAAAAATGAAAACAAACAACTACACATGGGAGTAATACAACAAGATGAAGAAATCACAAAGATGAAAATTCAAGCAAACCCTAACAATATGTGAAATCACTTGTTTAAATAAAAAAAAAGTTAAAAAAAATCAAGAGAGGTGATTCTGGATTAAAATTGATCCTAAATCACCCCTATGTAATCGATAAACAAGAAAAAAGAAGCAAGAAGATTTAGGTTCTTCTTCTAAGTGGCGGCGTTAAAACCCTAAAATATATTCTAAAAAAAAACCCTAAACTATAATAAATAAAAATGATTGACTAATTAATATTCGAAAATATAATCAATGCATTCTTGGACCTTTCTTCCGCAATTCTTCAAAACCAGTTTCTTCTGCATACTCGATTCCTATGCCGACCACAAGCTTGTGGAGATGAGAATATTGCTCCACACAAATCACATCGTGTTTTACTATGGGAGCTTTCATGGATATGCAACCCCTGCAAAGTCTTGAAGGTTTTGCCACATTGAAAGCAAACGTGAAACGTCTCTTGTTCATAGATCTTGTGCTCAGACATGTTCGATGTCCAACCAAGCGAAGAGCTAGTGAGGAAAAAAAAGCAGGAAGAATTAGGTTTTCCTTCTAAGTGGCGGATTTAAAACCCTAAAATATATTCTAAAAAAAATACCCTAAAATATAATATATAAAAATAATTGACTAATTGTTAAAAGAAAAATTATTTTCTTCCGCAGTAGAAAATTTGTTGGCACAATAATTGGACTGAAAATATATTTTTGGAATTGGTGTATGTGGTGGTGGATGATATTATTCCCTAAGAACATTCGTCAAATAATACCATTTCAAAAATACGATGTGACCAATGTGGAGAAATATTCTCATCGCCTCAAGCAAATGTGAAGAAATATTCTTTGTTTGTTAGTTTTTTTGGTTTAAAAATCATATACGACCAAATCCGATTCTACACTATATACGATATTCCATCCCGAACTAGCTCTTCGTTTGGTTGTACAAAGAGCATGCTTGAGGGCAAGATCTACGTTTGCTTCGAGTTTGGCAAAACTTTCAAAACTTTGCACGGTTTGCATATCCATGAAAGTTCTCACAGTAAAACATGATGTGAACAATGTGGAGAAATATTATCATCTCTCCAAACTTGTGGTTGCCATAGGAATACTCATTGAATAATACCTTTTAAAAAATATGATCTGACTAATGTGGAGAAATATTTGCATCTCCTCAAGCTTGTGGTCGCCATTGGTCACACCGTGCTATACTCCGAGAACTTTCATGGATATGTAACCGTGCAAAGTTTTCAAGGTTTTGCCACATTCAAACATAGATCTTGCCCTCGGGCATGCTCTCTATATAACCAAGCAAAGAGCTAGAATGGAATATCATATGTAGTGTAGAATCGGATCTTATCGTATATGAAGTTTGTTTAATAAATAAAATGTGTAGAGTGGTGCAATGGAATGTGAGGCAGTCAGAAACATATATATATATAGGGTCAGGATCAAATGACACCAACTAGTTTGACATCAAATGTTACACTGTTCAGTAACGTTTTAACGAATTCAAATTTTACAAAATCCACCGTTAAATTGGAAGATTGTATCATATCGATCAACTATATTAGGTTTTATTAATATCTAAAATCGTTTGATGTGTTATTGAGACATATTAAAATTAACGGTATTCAGTAAAAACGCATAAACCGTTAATCGCGACGAGTCTCAATAACATATTAAACGGTTTAAGATTTTTATAAAATTTAACATAGATATGATGTATATGATATAATCTTCCAATCTAACGATTGATTTTGTAAAATTTGAATTAGTTAAAGCATTATTGAGCGGTGTAACATTTTGTGTCAAACTAGTTGGTGTCATTTGATCCTGACCCATATATATATATATATATATATATATATATATATATATATATATATATATATATATATATATATATGAGGTTTGCTAATTTAGACCCACCTAAAAACATGAAGGTCTAAATTAGTAAGATGCACTTTTTCTATTATTACTAAAAATACTCTTCTTCCAATATTTCAAATAAGTTCAAAGTAAAGGGCAATTTTGGAGTTTTATAAAAAAAAATAGAAAAATATGTTTTATCCTTCTTTAAAATTCTCAAACAACACTTTTCTAATAAAAAAACATAAAATTGTTTTATAAAAGTGGATGTAAATTAGCAAATGAGTGCACAACATTTAAAAAAATTTACCTAACTAACCCTCAATTTTCTAGTGTAAAATAACTAAATGTCAAGAGTTTTTTGTCCAAATGAAAAGGTGCACCTTGCTAATTTAAACCTTCATGTTTTTAAGTGGGTCTAAATTAGCAAAATCATATATATATATATATATATATATATATATATATATATATATATATATATATATATATATATATATATATATATGGTCCCCGAGAGCTTAGCTCAATTGGTAGGGACAATAACATTTTATATGCAGAAGCCAGGGTTCGATCCCTGCACACTCCACTTATTCATCTTATGGGTAGATTTTCAAGCCACTAGGCTACCTAACAATATATATAGTTATAATTTAAAAAATATATAGCCATTAGAATCTGCTAAGAGATTCCAAGGGTAGCTTACCTGTTGTACTCATCTTATATTTACATACGTGAACACTATACTAACTCCCTTCGGTTTTTTTTATAAGGAATAACTTGAAGAATTTTTTTTTTATCCTT
Organism: Trifolium repens; assembly: GCA_030408175.1. NCBI lineage: Eukaryota > Viridiplantae > Streptophyta > Magnoliopsida > Fabales > Fabaceae > Trifolium > Trifolium repens. The sequence goes on from CP125842.1 coordinate 8,408,685, forward strand.
TTTATAAAAAACACATTAAATTTATTCTTTATTAAATAAACAATTCCACTTTTAGCTTTATTGAAAAATGAAATGTAATCTATTCCAATGTTAATGCATTAATTACATAGACATGTTTCTCATACACCAAGGTTAGTTTTGGTATAACATATAACTTTTTAGAATTATTAATATAAAAAATAAGTTTTTTTAGTCTGTATATTTTTGTCCAAATTATTTCTTATAAAAAGGATGGAGGGAGTTATCATATTGTTCTTTTACTCTCGTAAAACTAACTAGTCAAAATTGAAAGCACCAAAAACATCTAAATATTTCATTATCACAGAACCATTTAAGAACACTTTACAAAGTTTTTAAATAATTTAATGATTTTTTTGATATTAACCCTTTAATTTTCAAATAAAGAGGTACAATAATCTAAAGTTACACCGATAAGTAAATAAAGTCTAACTAAATTATTATCATCATGATTGAATTCGATTCTCGCTAATAATTTATTTTAATGAAGAGTTCATTAATCGCTTAATTTTAGGATTTAATTTTAGTGGTTTAGGGCTTGTTTGGTTCAACCGAGGTGGAGGTGAGGTGTGTGGAGGGATTTTTAAGGAGGGGAGACGGGGTAAAACATAATTTACTTGACAAAATTTACCCTCACTTTTTTATTAAAATTCTAAATTATCCTTATTATAATATTAAAATTTAGGTTTTAATTTTTTTTACAACAAAAATAGTTTAGGTTTTCTACTCAATAGAACTTTTGTTTGATTGTATATCCATTAGTTTTTTTTTGAGGTAATATATCCATTATAATTTAATCCTTATTTTGAGTTTCGTAAGATTAAGGATAAAAAAGTAAATTACTTCTTCCCTCCCCTACCTTCGTTAAAAAGTTGAATCAAACATAAAAGTTTAAAATATCACATCCTTCCCCTCCAAAACCCCGAACTAAACAGATCCTTAGTAAAATAAAAAAAATAAAAAAGTGATTTAGTAACACTTTTTTTCACTGCTATTTTAATCTAGTTCGGAGTCGGCACTGACATCGGTTCCATCGAATTGTGGTCTCCCTTCAATCACCACTAAACCAACTAACTATCGGTAGCGATTTAATAATACTGCAAAGGCATGAAGTGAATAGTATTGTGAAGAGTGAAGGAAGGAAGGAAGGAAGAAAATGGCAGAAGCAAACAGCAGAGAATCCCAAAGAAGAAGAAGAAGAATCCTCCAACAAGGATCCGACCGTCTTGCCTTCATCACGGGTCAGATCCAAACCCTCCCTCCTCCCGGTCGGTACCTACCTCTTCTCTTTCTTTTTCTTCTTCTTCTTCGTTCTTTTGTGTTTTTTTTTTCTTCCCATCTTTTATTTTCTTGTTTCTTCCCCAATTTCAAAACCCTAGAATTCAATGCAATAAATCTGAATTGAAATTATACTTATCTTTGTAACTAATTCTAAATTTCATTTCTAATCGCTTTTCTTCAGATAATTTGCCTCACGCAAAAGAAGAAGAGAACTCGAATTCCATTTTGCAGAATCACGTTGCTTCCAATAGAAGCATAATCCAAACACCACCAACTGAAATTGAACCTAGTTCTGAAATTCAACACGCTGAGAATGAGATTTCAACTTTCCCAAGTTCTGAAATTGAAATTGAACCTGAAAATGTAAATGTACAATCACAACCACCAACACTTCCAGATTCATCTAATGAAATTTCTCAGCAACAACCGCGTACCGAGGAGCCTAGAAGTTTCAACTTCATAATCCCGAGCGACGTGAGTAATGCAATTGATGCTTCGAGGGTTACGCGTCTTTGTTGTTCAATTATAGTGGCTCTATTAGTTGTTGCATCTTATCTAGGATTCTCTTTGATTAAGAATGTTGTAAGCTTTAAGCCACTTTACTTGGTTCTACTAACAAATTCAACTTTTGTTGTTGCGAAACTTATTTCTGGTAAACAACGAGGATTTGATGAGAGGTTGAGGAGAAGACAGAGCAGCGCTGATTCTTCTGATCAATGGAGTCAACTTGCTAAAACATTGGAAATTGGCATGGTGGTAAAGAGTGTGGTTGATGCTGTTTTCATCGATTGTGCTGTCTATGCTATTGTACTCATATGCAGCCTTTCGCTCGTGAATACATGACAAAAGGGTTTCTTTTACTTGGTTTGAATTTTGATCCCTTTTACTTTTGTTCATTCACTTTGATGTTAATGTGAGTTATTACTCAACTAGGATTCATAACTATTAGTGCACTGATTTTCTTCCATTCTGTGTTAATTTGATTTTTTTTGTTTGCTTCCACTATGCATTGGCATGTGTTTCTTGCTTTACACTGAACAACACTGCAATCTAGGAAAGAAATGATTTGTTAACCTGGAATGCAATCTAAAAAACATTGTTCGCATTAGTACTTTTAGGTCAGTCAATTTAGTCTCTAAAGTTGTTTTATGTGATCGAAGGTTTTTCTATATTAGAGATCATTTTGAAATTTCATTAATATCAGGGACTAAATCATTCGAGCCCTGAAATTTTAGAGACTACATTGGCATTTTAGTAATTTTTCTTTTTATATCGAGTAAGCCCGTTTTATATAAAATACTCTCCCCATCAAGTAGAGATCAAGGTTTTGGATTTCATTGGATATGAACCCTCTCCACTACAGTTAGATATTGTACAATGTTTGTAATACTTTGCAGCCTAAAAAATAAACCAACCTTGATTAAACGTGTAATTAGCCTGCAAGCAGATAGATTAGATACTTTTTTTGGGAAGGAACTCAATGATGAGCTGGTTCACCTTCTCTGGGATTTGTTCATGCATAAAAGGATAAAGATTGTCTACACCTGATAAGGGATGTGTGTGTGTGTGTGTGTGAGAGAGAGAGAGAGAGAGAGAGAGAGAGAGAGAGAGAGAGAGAGAGAGAGACGGTGTTGTTGATGCGATAAACAATTTCATGTTTACCTGATCATCGGCTGCTGTGCAACCATACCGATTCACAATAAAGTGACCAAAATATGTTTCTGCCCTCCCAGGATTGTCAAATGGGTTCATAATATTACTATCAACATGTTGGTGGGAGCATAAAAGTTATGATACCAGATAGATATTGTAAGTTCAAAAAACCTGGGTAAGGTAGAGGTTGTTGTGTGTGGGTGGGGGTGCTTCTGGATAGTAGAGGCACACTTTTTAGTTGCACAGCAGCTGCAAGATTTTCCAAGATGCCCCGAAATGGCGAAATCCTTACTCCTTGCCAAAAAAGTAAGTAGAGCCTTATATAAACAATTGAAATTGTGTATACAGCAGCTTGTCGTCCTTCACCCGAACCAGAGCTAGGGACTCTTTTCTCTATATCCTCTGTCACTTCCTTTCCCTCCTGCTTAGAATTAGTTAAAGTTGACTTTCAAAGTATAGGAGGAGATAAACCATCTTCTAGCTTTTCTTTTTGTGTTTTCTTATTATAATACTTTCGTGTCTATAATTTGAGCTTTAGTCTACTTACTTTTTATGTGTTCGTCATTATACATGGGAGTTTTGCAGAGTATATTGAGTAAAGAGTGCGAGAGACAGATAAGAGGGGAAATGGTGAAATATATAATACTCCATTGAAGAGAGAAAAGCTGTAGGGAAAAATTATTCAACTGGTTTTGTTTTAATTTTCATTTTATCAGAATAATGTAAATGATTGAGCAATGCACAATAAAACCACGCCTTTATACACAAACGGTCACTCTTTACTTCAAACAACCAACCACACCATGACACTATCATTTGCGTCGTCCACCGACTATACTATGATGTTGGTTGTTCCGCTGCACCGGTAAATTACCACCTCATCTAATCATCATCGTTAAGCTTTGTTCTCACTCTATGCTTTACTTTTGAATTTTACAACTGCCGTATAAATTGTGGTTTTTGATAGTGGAAACGGTGGTTAGAAAACCGACTTGCAAAAGATGGAGTCAGAATGCGATGGAAAATGAAAAGCTCAATTATAAATATCTAGTCTAGAGTATAATAACGATGCGTCCACACTTCAAAAAGGAGAGTATTAACTACTATTAAAGAATCAATTATAAGTTCAGCCTTTCTAAACTCCAATCTATAAGCATATTGTAATCCTTCTAACACTCACCAAAGTTTAGCCACAAAGGCACTATTTTAAAAAATCCGGTTTTGAAATAGCTAAAAACATTGATCATGAACAAGTATTGAAAGGTTTTTACAAAAGATTCACACCAAGGTATCTTTCTTTTACGGTCTCATAAGATGGTAATCATAGAGAGAAAAGAACTCATAGAGTTCATGATTCAATACACAGAAAATGGAAAAATGAAATTCTGTTACATGAGCAAGAAGAAGAGATAGCTTATATACCAAGCTTTCTCACTAAGCTTCTTGTAACTAACTTTGCCACGTGTCCAGCTACAATCCAGCTGTAATGTGACACGTGGAAGTGACTAGTAACTAACTAGAAGAATCCTAAGCTATTGTATGTACATGAATGAAGCTTGAATGAATGGGAACTAGTCTAGGCTGCAGTAGCTTGTTCTGCAAGCAAGTGAGTATCACCATCTTTGGTGATCATGTTTGTTACCCTCCCACAAGCTGGAGTGTGAAAAATGTTGAGCAAATTCAGCTTGGAAATGAAAGTGTTAAAAGACTTTGGTGGAAGAGCCTTTGTGAAGAAATCAGCCAGCTGAGCCTTGGTGGAGATGGGCAAAAGTTTAAAAGCACCTTGTTGAACTCTATCTCTCACAAAATGGCAGTCAATCTCAAGATGTTTAGTTCTTTCATGAAATACAGGATTGGATGCAATGTGAATTGCACTCTCATTATCACAATATAAAACTGCAGGCTTGGAGCAGGTGATTTATAAATCATGAAGTAAGTAAAGAAGCCATTGAAGCTCACAAGCTGCAAAGGATAGTGACCTGTATTCAGCCTCAGATGAGCTTCTAGAGACTGTTTGTTGTTTCTTAGATCTCCATGAAATGAGTGAAGAGCCTATGAAAAAGCAATAGCCTGAAGTGGATCTTCTAGTGTCCACACAGTTAGCCCAATCAGCATCAGCAAACCCCATGAGTTGAAGGGTGGACTGTCTTGAGAAGAAGAGTCCTCTACCAGGTGACCCTTTGAGATATCTAACAATCCTGCATGCTGAGTCATAATGAACAATGGTAGGAGCTGATAAGAACTGGCTAAGTTGCTGTGTAGCAAAGGCTATGTCTGGCCTGGTTATAGTCAAGTATAGTAACTTGCCTACTAATCTTCTATAGCCCTCAATGTCTTCATAAGATGCACTAGAATCTTGATGCAATTTGATGGAGTGATCTAAAGGTGTTGCAGCTGGCTTAGACCCTATAAGACCAGTGTCTTTCAACAGATCAAGGCAGTATTTTCTTTGACAAATAGAAATTCCTGTCTTGGAATGTGCTACTTCTATGCCAAGAAAATACTTCAACTGCCCTAAATCTTTAATTCTGAATTCTCTATCCATTACCTTCTTGATTCTACTAAATTCACTGAGTGAATTGCCTGCAAGGATGATATCATCCACATAAACTAGCAATGCAGTGAACTCAGAACCATTCCTTAGAATGAAAAGAGAATAGTCAGAACTAGATTGGGAGTAACCTTGGTCTATAAGCAGTGATGTGAGTCTTTCATATCACTTGCGGCTTGCTTGTCTCAAGCCATACAAAGATTTGATCAATTTACACACTTGATTTAGTTTAGAACATGTAACACCCTGTGGCACATCCATATACACTTCCTCTTGTAAATCTCCATGTAAGAAGGCATTATTTACATCCATTTGATGTAGATGCCAAGAATGTATAGAGGCAAGTGCTATCAGTGTTCTAACTGTAGTGATCTTGGCCACTGGTGAGAAAGTATCAAAGAAATCAAGCCCTTCTACCTGATTATACCCTTTTGCAACCAACCTGGCTTTGTATCTCTCAACAGTCCCATCAGCCTTATGCTTGATCTTATAAACCCATTTATTTCCAATTGGCTTCATGTGAGGTGCTTTATCAACTAATATCCATGTTTTGTTTTGTTTGAGGGCATCAATCTCAGTCTGCATAGCCTGTACCCAACACTGTACCTGACTAGCCTCTTTGTAGTTCTTAGGCTCAACATCAGTCACAAGAGCTTGTGAAAATTGACTGAGAGACTTAGAGATATTAGCATAAGAATGATAATCAGTAATGGGGTAAAGTATACCTGTAGATGATTGATCTGGTGAGCTGAGAGACAGATTGCACAGGAAATCAACTAAGTGTTTGGGTTTGACAGAGATTCTAGATGATTTTCTGATGGGTTGAGATGGAGGATTTGAGATATCTGGTGGTAAGGCTTGTTCTGTAAGTGTAGTATGATCATTATTGTTGGTTGAGTCATGATTAGGCAAGGGAATGTCATTCTCACTGCTAGACTCAAGAGTATCAATTGCTTGTAGTGCAGGTAGACTGGTAGTTTCTTGCAGGGCAGGCAAACTATCTGAGGTTAGGTGTGATGAGTCAGTGTGAGGGTGATCAGGGTTAGGAGTTATATCTGATGAGGGAATGATGATGTTAAGGTCATTTTTATCATGATCAGGGTTAGTGTCTAAGTTTTGAGAATGAATGGTGTGATAAGTCCATGGTGCAGTGACAGAAGATTCTTGATAGGGTAAGATATGATCATAATGCACAGCATCTCTAGAAACAAAAATTCTCTTATCATTGAGATCATATAATATGACACCTTTAACACCTGGTCTATAACCAAGAAAAATACATTTTCTTGCTCTAGGATCAAGTTTGGTTCTGTGTATGTGAAGTGTAGAAGCATAACATAGAGAACCAAAGACTTTCAAATTTTGAAGATTAGGTGGATGATTATATAATAAGTGGTATGGTGACTGATTTTGAAGTAAAGGAGTGGTTACTCTATTGATGATAAATGTGGCATGCATGACAGCATAAGACCAGAATTTCTTAGGCAATTTGGATTGAAATAACAAAGATCTAGCTACATTGAGTAGATGCTGATGCTTTCTCTCTACCCTCCCATTTTGTTGAGGGTTTTCAACACAACTTGTTTGATGAATGATTCCCTTAGTGGCATAAAAGGAAGGGATTAGAAATTCAGGACCATTATCTGTCCTGATACTTTTGACATTGGTATTAAATTGTTTTTCAATCATAGTAACAAATTACTGAACAAGAGTACTAACTTCAGACTTGGATTTAAGCAAAATTACCCAAGTAAACCTGCTAAAGTCATCTACAGCAGTCAAAAAATATCTATGTCCATGAATGGAATGAACAACATTAGGGCCCCATATGTCAAAATGGATTAATTCACCACATTGATTGGCTTTATTTACACTGAGTTTATAAGGAATTTTCTTATGTCTAGCATAGTGACATATGTCACAGATAGAATCACAATCAGAAACAAGAAAGGGAAAATCATGCTTCATACTAAGTAATCTTTGATTTGACAAATGACCTAAACGAAAGTGCCATAAGGCCTTATTTGGATTATGAAAGCTAGAACTATAAGAGTGTGCAGTAATCACTTGAGGTGTGTTGGCAAGGGTTGAGGCATTTGACTTGTTATTTGTTTGTTTGGTCAAGTAGTACAATCCTTCAATCAACTCACCCGAACCAATCATCCTCAAGCTCTTCTTTTCCTGTATAAAACAATTGACACCATTAAACACAACTGTACAGGAAGAAGATTGAGTTATCTTTGGCACAGATATAAGGTTGAGTGAAAATTCAGGCACAAGTAGCACATTGTGCACATAGAAATTATCAAACAACTTAACAGTGCCAGCAACATGTGCATAAGAAATGGTTCCATTGGCCATCTTGACTTGAATGGGGGCAATAGCATGATGCTTGTCAAACAGTGCTAGATTGGAGCATATATGATCACTAGCTCCAGAGTCAATGATCCAAGAACCATATGTGGAGTTACTTAGGGAATAAGCAATACCTGAATGGTGATGCTGAACAGCATTAACTTGAGCTGCACTAGAACTACCTCCACCAATGGAATTTGTTTGAAGCAAATTGATTAACCTTTCATATTGATCCTTGGTGAAGCTATAGTTCTCATTACCAGTCCCTTTATAACTCTTGGTATCATCATTATCTCGCTCTTCAGCTGCAGTATTATTGACACTAGCATTTCTACCATAATTTGGTGGAAATCCATGTTTGCGATAACAGTTGTCCACAATATGATTGTCTTTGCCACAAAAAGTGCAATACCTATTAGATTTCTTATTATTATTGTTATTAAAACCAGCTTTGCCTCGTCCTGCACCATATGATCTGCGTGCATCTGAGGCATTAACCAATGCCTTTCCTTCATCAAGTTCTAAAACTGATTGAGAACTAGCAAATTGTCTTTCATGTTGAATCACCATAGAAAAGACTTTATTAATAGGAGGCAAAGGTTCCATGAGTAAAATCTGAGATCTAACCATATCAAAGGTATCATTTAAACCAGTCAAAAATCTAATAGTACGAATCAAGTCATGTTGATGCTTAGCATTACTAACACCGGTTACACACACACATTTGCGTGGACAATTGCAAACAGGAGCAGGCAAGTATGATTCAAGTTCTTCCCAAAGGATCTTAAGAGCAGTGAAAAATTCAGATACAGTCTTGTTACCTTGTTTGAGAGTGTAAATCTCAACTTGCAACTCTGAAATTCGAATGTGATCGCCATTAGAGAAACGTTCCTTGAGCTCGTTCCACACATCAATGGCGTTTTCAAGATAAACTATGCTTTGAGCAATTGAATCCTCCACTGAATTCATGATCCACGAGTGAACTAACATGTTGCAGCGACACCACACTTTGTAGCTTGGATCGAAATCATCCACCGGAACTTCAATTGTTCCGTTCACGAAATCAAATTTGTTCTTCGCGCCAAGTGCTCGACGCATTGATCGCGTCCACGAGTGATAATTGGAGTGATTGAGCTTTGGCGTGACTGATATAGATGAAGGACCATCGGAGGAGTGGACATAGTAGACATTTCCAGGAATTTGAGATGGATCTTCTGGTTGTTGGTTGCGAACCATGGCGGAGAAAACGGTTACACGACGGTGAAGAAACGGTTAGGAAACAGTTATGCGCAACAGAGCTTATCGCTCTGATACCATCATAAGATGGTAATCATAGAGAGAAAAGAACTCATAGAGTTCATGATTCAATACACAGAAAATGGAAAAATGAAATTCTGTTACATGAGCAAGAAGAAGAGATAGCTTATATACCAAGCTTTCTCACTAAGCTTCTTGTAACTAACTTTGCCACGTGTCCAGCTACAATCCAGCTGTAATGTGACACGTGGAAGTGACTAGTAACTAACTAAAAGAATCCTAAGCTATTGTATGTACATGAATGAAGCTTGAATGAATGGGAACTAGTCTAGGATGCAGTAGCTTGTTCTGCAAGCAAGTGAGTATCACCATCTTTGGTGATCATGTTTGTTACCCTCCCACAAGCTGGAGTGTGAAAAATGTTGAGCAAATTCAGCTTGGAAATGAAAGTGTTAAAAGACTTTGGTGGAAGAGCCTTTGTGAAGAAATCAGCCAGCTGAGCCTTGGTGGAGATGGGCAAAAGTTTAAAAGCACCTTGTTGAACTCTATCTCTCACAAAATGGCAGTCAATCTCAAGATGTTTAGTTCTTTCATGAAATATAGGATTGGATGCAATGTGAATTGCACTCTCATTATCACAGTATAAAACTGCAGGCTTGGAGCAGGTGATTTGTAAATCATGAAGTAAGTAAAGAAGCCATTGAAGCTCACAAGCTGCAAAGGATAGTGACCTGTATTCAGCCTCAGATGAGCTTCTAGAGACTGTTTGTTGTTTCTTAGATCTCCATGAAATGAGTGAAGAGCCTATGAAAAAGCAATAGCTTGAAGTGGATCTTCTAGTGTCCACACAGTTAGCCCAATCAGCATCAGCAAACCCCATGAGTTGAAGGGTGGACTGTCTTGAGAAGAAGAGTCCTCTACCAGGTGACCCTTTGAGATATCTAACAATCCTGCATGCTGAGTCATAATGAACAATGGTAGGAGCTGATAAGAACTGGCTAAGTTGCTGTGTAGCAAAGGCTATGTCTGGCCTGGTTATAGTCAAGTATAGTAACTTGCCTACTAATCTTCTATAGCCCTCAATGTCTTCATAAGATGCACTAGAATCTCGATGCAATTTGATGGAGTGATCTAAAGGTGTTGCAGCTGGCTTAGACCCTATAAGACCAGTGTCTTTCAACAGATCAAGGCAGTATTTTCTTTGACAAATAGAAATTCCTGTCTTGGAATGTGCTACTTCTATGCCAAGAAAATACTTCAACTGCCCTAAATCTTTAATTCTGAATTCTCTATCCATTGCCTTCTTGATTCTACTAAATTCACTGAGTGAATTGCCTGCAAGGATGATATCATCCACATAAACTAGCAATGCAGTGAACTCAGAACCATTCCTTAGAATGAAAAGAGAATAGTCAGAACTAGATTGGGAGTAACCTTGGTCTATAAGCAGTGATGTGAGTCTTTCATACCACTTGCGGCTTGCTTGTCTCAAGCCATACAAAGATTTGATCAATTTACACACTTGATTTGGTTTAGAACATGTAACACCCTGTGGCACATCCATATACACTTCCTCTTGTAAATCTCCATGTAAGAAGGCATTATTTACATCCATTTGATGTAGATGCCAAGAATGTATAGAGGCAAGTGCTATCAGTGTTCTAACTGTAGTGATCTTGGCCACTGGTGAGAAAGTATCAAAGAAATCAAGCCCTTCTACCTGATTATACCCTTTTGCAACCAACCTGGCTTTGTATCTCTCAACAGTTCCATCAGCCTTATGCTTGATCTTATAAACCCATTTATTTCCAATTGGCTTCATGTGAGGTGCTTTATCAACTAATATCCATGTTTTGTTTTGTTTGAGGGCATCAATCTCAGTTTGCATAGCCTGTACCCAACATTGTACCTGACTAGCCTCTTTGTAGTTCTTAGGCTCAACATCAGTCACAAGAGCTTGTGAAAATTGACTGAGAGACTTAGAGATATTAGCATAAGAATGATAATTAGTAATGGGGTAAAGTATACCTGTAGATGATTGATCTGGTGAGCTGAGAGACAGATTGCACAGGAAATCAGCTAAGTGTTTGGGTTTGACAGAGATTCTAGATGATTTTCTGATGGGTTGAGATGGAGGATTTGAGATATCTGGTGGTAAGGCTTGTTCTGTAAGTGTAGTATGATCATTATTGTTGGTTGAGTCATGATTAGGCAAGGGAATGTCATTCTCACTGCTAGACTCAAGAGTATCAATTGCTTGTAGTGCAGGTAGACTGGTAGTTTCTTGCAGGGCAGGCAAACTATCTGAGGTTAGGTGTGATGAGTCAGTGTGAGGGTGATCAGGGTTAGGAGTTATATCTGATGAGGGAATGATGATGTTAGGGTCATTTTTATCATGATCAGGGTTAGTGTCTAAGTTTTGAGAATGAATGGTGTGATAAGTCCATCGTGCAGTGACAGAAGATTCTTGATAGGGTAAGATATGATCATAATGCATAACATCTCTAGAAACAAAAATTCTCTTATCATTGAGATCATATAATATGACACCTTTAACACCTGGTCTATAACCAAGAAAAATACATTTTCTTGCTCTAGGATCAAGTTTGGTTCTGTGTATGTGAAGTGTAGAAGCATAACATAGAGAACCAAAGACTTTCAAATTTTGAAGATTAGGTGGATGATTATATAATAAGTGGTATGGTGACTGATTTTGAAGTAAAGGAGTGGTTACTCTATTGATGATAAATGTGGCATGCATGACAGCATAAGACCAGAATTTCTTAGGCAATTTGGATTGAAATAACAAAGATCTAGCTACATTGAGTAGATGGTGATGCTTTCTCTCTACCCTCCCATTTTGTTGAGGGTTTTCAACACAACTTGTTTGATGAATGATTCCCTTAGTGGCATAAAAGGAAGGGATTAGAAATTCAGGACCATTATCTGTCCTGATACTTTTGACATTGGTATTAAATTGTTTTTCAATCATAGTAACAAATTGCTGAACAAGAGTACTAACTTCAGACTTGGATTTAAGCAAAATTACCCAAGTAAACCTGCTAAAGTCATCTACAGCAGTCAAAAAATATCTATGTCCATGAATGGAATGAACAGCATTAGGGCCCCATATGTCAAAATGGATTAATTCACCACATTGATTGGCTTTATTTACACTGAGTTTATAAGGAATTTTCTTATGTCTAGCATAGTGACATATGTCACAGACAGAATCACAATCAGAAACAAGAAAGGGAAAATCATGCTTCATACTAAGTAATCTTTGATTTGACAAATGACCTAAACGAAAGTGCCATAAGGCCTTATTTGGAATATGAAAGCTAGAACTATAAGAGTGTGCAGTAATCACTTGAGGTGTGTTGGCAAGGGTTGAGGCATTTGACCTGTTATTTGTTTGTTTGGTCAAGTAGTACAATCCTTCAATCAACTCACCCGAACCAATCATCCTCAAGCTCTTCTTTTCCTGTATAAAACAATTGACACCATTAAACACAACTGTACAGGAAGAAGATTGAGTTAACTTTGGCACAGATATAAGGTTGAGTGAAAATTCAGGCACAAGTAGCACATTGTGCACATAGAAATTATCAAACAACTTAACAGTGCCAGCAACATGTGCATAAGAAATGGTTCCATTGGCCATCTTGACTTGAATGGGGGCAATAACATGATGCTTGTCAAACAGTGCTAGATTGGAGCATATATGATCACTAGCTCCAGAGTCAATGATCCAAGAACCATATGTGGAGTTACTTAGGGAATAAGCAATACCTGAATGGTGATGCTGAACAGCATTAACTTGAGCTGCACTAGAACTACCTCCACCAATGGAATTTGTTTGAAGCAAATTGATTAACCTTTCATATTGATCCTTGGTGAAGCTATAGTTCTCATTACCAGTCCCTTTATAACTCTTGGTATCATCATTATCTTGCTCTTCAGCTGCAGTATTATTGACACTAGCATTTCTACCATAATTTGGTGGAAATCCATGTTTGCGATAACAGTTGTCCACAATATGATTGTCTTTGCCACAAAAAGTGCAATACCTATTAGATTTCTTATTATTATTGTTATTAAAACCAGCTTTGCCTCGTCCTGCACCATATGATCTGCGTGCATCTGAGGCATTAACCAATGCCTTTCCTTCATCAAGTTCTAAAACTGATTGAGAACTAGCAAATTGTCTTTCATGTTGAATCACCATAGAAAAGACTTTATTAATAGGAGGCAAAGGTTCCATGAGTAAAATCTGAGATCTAACCATATCAAAGGTATCATTTAAACCAGTCAAAAATCTAATAGTACGAATCAAGTCATGTTGATGCTTAGCATTACTAACACCGGTTACACACACACATTTGCGTGGACAATTGCAAACAGGAGCAGGCAAGTATGATTCAAGTTCTTCCCAAAGGATCTTAAGAGCAGTGAAAAATTCAGATACAGTCTTGTTACCTTGTTTGAGAGTGTAAATCTCAACTTGCAACTCTGAAATTTGAATGTGATCGCCATGAGAGAAACGTTCCTTGAGCTCGTTCCACACATCAATGGCGTTTTCAAGATAAACTATGCTTCGAGCAATTGAATCCTCCACTGAATTCATGATCCACGAGTGAACTAACATGTTGCAGCGACACCACGCTTTGTAGCTTGGATCGAAATCATCCACCGGAACTTCAATTGTTCCGTTCACGAAATCAAATTTGTTCTTCGCGCCAAGTGCTTGACGCATTGATCGCGTCCACGAGTGATAATTGGAGTGATTGAGCTTTGGCGTGACTGATATAGATGAAGGACCATCGGAGGAGTGGACATAGTAGACATTTCCAGGAATTTGAGATGGATCTTCTGGTTGTTGGTTGCGTACCATGGCGGAGAAAACAGTTACACGACGGTGAAGAAACGGTTATGCGCAACAGAGCTTATCGCTCTGATACCATCATAAGATGGTAATCATAGAGAGAAAAGAACTCATAGAGTTCATGATTCAATACACAGAAAATGGAAAAATGAAATTCTGTTACATGAGCAAGAAGAAGAGATAGCTTATATACCAAGCTTTCTCACTAAGCTTCTTGTAACTAACTTTGCCACGTGTCCAGCTACAATCCAGCTGTAATGTGACACGTGGAAGTGACTAGTAACTAACTAGAAGAATCCTAAGCTATTGTATGTACATGAATGAAGCTTGAATGAATGGGAACTAGTCTAGGATGCAGTAGCTTGTTCTGCAAGCAAGTGAGTATCACCATCTTTGGTGATCATGTTTGTTACCCTCCCACAAGCTGGAGTGTGAAAAATGTTGAGCAAATTCAGCTTGGAAATGAAAGTGTTAAAAGACTTTGGTGGAAGAGCCTTTGTGAAGAAATCAGCCAGCTGAGCCTTGGTGGAGATGGGCAAAAGTTTAAAAGCACCTTGTTGAACTCTATCTCTCACAAAATGGCAGTCAATCTCAAGATGTTTAGTTCTTTCATGAAATATAGGATTGGATGCAATGTGAATTGCACTCTCATTATCACAGTATAAAACTGCAGGCTTGGAGCAGGTGATTTGTAAATCATGAAGTAAGTAAAGAAGCCATTGAAGCTCACAAGCTGCAAAGGATAGTGACCTGTATTCAGCCTCAGATGAGCTTCTAGAGACTGTTTGTTGTTTCTTAGATCTCCATGAAATGAGTGAAGAGCCTATGAAAAAGCAATAGCTTGAAGTGGATCTTCTAGTGTCCACACAGTTAGCCCAATCAGCATCAGCAAACCCCATGAGTTGAAGGGTGGACTGTCTTGAGAAGAAGAGTCCTCTACCAGGTGACCCTTTGAGATATCTAACAATCCTGCATGCTGAGTCATAATGAACAATGGTAGGAGCTGATAAGAACTGGCTAAGTTGCTGTGTAGCAAAGGCTATGTCTGGCCTGGTTATAGTCAAGTATAGTAACTTGCCTACTAATCTTCTATAGCCCTCAATGTCTTCATAAGATGCACTAGAATCTCGATGCAATTTGATGGAGTGATCTAAAGGTGTTGCAGCTGGCTTAGACCCTATAAGACCAGTGTCTTTCAACAGATCAAGGCAGTATTTTCTTTGACAAATAGAAATTCCTGTCTTGGAATGTGCTACTTCTATGCCAAGAAAATACTTCAACTGCCCTAAATCTTTAATTCTGAATTCTCTATCCATTGCCTTCTTGATTCTACTAAATTCACTGAGTGAATTGCCTGCAAGGATGATATCATCCACATAAACTAGCAATGCAGTGAACTCAGAACCATTCCTTAGAATGAAAAGAGAATAGTCAGAACTAGATTGGGAGTAACCTTGGTCTATAAGCAGTGATGTGAGTCTTTCATACCACTTGCGGCTTGCTTGTCTCAAGCCATACAAAGATTTGATCAATTTACACACTTGATTTGGTTTAGAACATGTAACACCCTGTGGCACATCCATATACACTTCCTCTTGTAAATCTCCATGTAAGAAGGCATTATTTACATCCATTTGATGTAGATGCCAAGAATGTATAGAGGCAAGTGCTATCAGTGTTCTAACTGTAGTGATCTTGGCCACTGGTGAGAAAGTATCAAAGAAATCAAGCCCTTCTACCTGATTATACCCTTTTGCAACCAACCTGGCTTTGTATCTCTCAACAGTTCCATCAGCCTTATGCTTGATCTTATAAACCCATTTATTTCCAATTGGCTTCATGTGAGGTGCTTTATCAACTAATATCCATGTTTTGTTTTGTTTGAGGGCATCAATCTCAGTTTGCATAGCCTGTACCCAACATTGTACCTGACTAGCCTCTTTGTAGTTCTTAGGCTCAACATCAGTCACAAGAGCTTGTGAAAATTGACTGAGAGACTTAGAGATATTAGCATAAGAATGATAATTAGTAATGGGGTAAAGTATACCTGTAGATGATTGATCTGGTGAGCTGAGAGACAGATTGCACAGGAAATCAGCTAAGTGTTTGGGTTTGACAGAGATTCTAGATGATTTTCTGATGGGTTGAGATGGAGGATTTGAGATATCTGGTGGTAAGGCTTGTTCTGTAAGTGTAGTATGATCATTATTGTTGGTTGAGTCATGATTAGGCAAGGGAATGTCATTCTCACTGCTAGACTCAAGAGTATCAATTGCTTGTAGTGCAGGTAGACTGGTAGTTTCTTGCAGGGCAGGCAAACTATCTGAGGTTAGGTGTGATGAGTCAGTGTGAGGGTGATCAGGGTTAGGAGTTATATCTGATGAGGGAATGATGATGTTAGGGTCATTTTTATCATGATCAGGGTTAGTGTCTAAGTTTTGAGAATGAATGGTGTGATAAGTCCATCGTGCAGTGACAGAAGATTCTTGATAGGGTAAGATATGATCATAATGCATAACATCTCTAGAAACAAAAATTCTCTTATCATTGAGATCATATAATATGACACCTTTAACACCTGGTCTATAACCAAGAAAAATACATTTTCTTGCTCTAGGATCAAGTTTGGTTCTGTGTATGTGAAGTGTAGAAGCATAACATAGAGAACCAAAGACTTTCAAATTTTGAAGATTAGGTGGATGATTATATAATAAGTGGTATGGTGACTGATTTTGAAGTAAAGGAGTGGTTACTCTATTGATGATAAATGTGGCATGCATGACAGCATAAGACCAGAATTTCTTAGGCAATTTGGATTGAAATAACAAAGATCTAGCTACATTGAGTAGATGGTGATGCTTTCTCTCTACCCTCCCATTTTGTTGAGGGTTTTCAACACAACTTGTTTGATGAATGATTCCCTTAGTGGCATAAAAGGAAGGGATTAGAAATTCAGGACCATTATCTGTCCTGATACTTTTGACATTGGTATTAAATTGTTTTTCAATCATAGTAACAAATTGCTGAACAAGAGTACTAACTTCAGACTTGGATTTAAGCAAAATTACCCAAGTAAACCTGCTAAAGTCATCTACAGCAGTCAAAAAATATCTATGTCCATGAATGGAATGAACAGCATTAGGGCCCCATATGTCAAAATGGATTAATTCACCACATTGATTGGCTTTATTTACACTGAGTTTATAAGGAATTTTCTTATGTCTAGCATAGTGACATATGTCACAGACAGAATCACAATCAGAAACAAGAAAGGGAAAATCATGCTTCATACTAAGTAATCTTTGATTTGACAAATGACCTAAACGAAAGTGCCATAAGGCCTTATTTGGAATATGAAAGCTAGAACTATAAGAGTGTGCAGTAATCACTTGAGGTGTGTTGGCAAGGGTTGAGGCATTTGACTTGTTATTTGTTTGTTTGGTCAAGTAGTACAATCCTTCAATCAACTCACCCGAACCAATCATCCTCAAGCTCTTCTTTTCCTGTATAAAACAATTGACACCATTAAACACAACTGTACAGGAAGAAGATTGAGTTAACTTTGGCACAGATATAAGGTTGAGTGAAAATTCAGGCACAAGTAGCACATTGTGCACATAGAAATTATCAAACAACTTAACAGTGCCAGCAACATGTGCATAAGAAATGGTTCCATTGGCCATCTTGACTTGAATGGGGGCAATAACATGATGCTTGTCAAACAGTGCTAGATTGGAGCATATATGATCACTAGCTCCAGAGTCAATGATCCAAGAACCATATGTGGAGTTACTTAGGGAATAAGCAATACCTGAATGGTGATGCTGAACAGCATTAACGTGAGCTGCACTAGAACTACCTCCACCAATGGAATTTGTTTGAAGCAAATTGATTAACCTTTCATATTGATCCTTGGTGAAGCTATAGTTCTCATTACCAGTCCCTTTATATCTCTTGGTATCATCATTATCTTGCTCTTCAGCTGCAGTATTATTGACACTAGCATTTCTACCATAATTTGGTGGAAATCCATGTTTGCGATAATAGTTGTCCACAATATGATTGTCTTTGCCACAAAAAGTGCAATACCTATTAGATTTCTTATTATTATTGTTATTAAAACCAGCTTTGCCTCGTCCTGCACCATATGATCTGCGTGCATCTGAGGCATTAACCAATGCCTTTCCTTCATCAAGTTCTAAAACTGATTGAGAACTAGCAAATTGTCTTTCATGTTGAATCACCATAGAAAAGACTTTATTAATAGGAGGCAAAGGTTCCATGAGTAAAATCTGAGATCTAACCATATCAAAGGTATCATTTAAACCAGTCAAAAATCTAATAGTACGAATCAAGTCATGTTGATGCTTAGCATTACTAACACCGGTTACACACACACATTTGCGTGGACAATTGCAAACAGGAGCAGGCAAGTATGATTCAAGTTCTTCCCAAAGGATCTTAAGAGCAGTGAAAAATTCAGATACAGTCTTGTTACCTTGTTTGAGAGTGTAAATCTCAACTTGCAACTCTGAAATTTGAATGTGATCGCCATGAGAGAAACGTTCCTTGAGCTCGTTCCACACATCAATGGCGTTTTCAAGATAAACTATGCTTTGAGCAATTGAATCCTCCACTGAATTCATGATCCACGAGTGAACTAACATGTTGCAGCGACACCACGCTTTGTAGCTTGGATCGAAATCATCCACCGGAACTTCAATTGTTCCGTTCACGAAATCAAATTTGTTCTTCGCGCCAAGTGCTTGACGCATTGATCGCGTCCACGAGTGATAATTGGAGTGATTGAGCTTTGGCGTGACTGATATAGATGAAGGACCATCGGAGGAGTGGACATAGTAGACATTTCCAGGAATTTGAGATGGATCTTCTGGTTGTTGGTTGCGTACCATGGCGGAGAAAACAGTTACACGACGGTGAAGAAACGGTTATGCGCAACAGAGCTTATCGCTCTGATACCATCATAAGATGGTAATCATAGAGAGAAAAGAACTCATAGAGTTCATGATTCAATACACAGAAAATGGAAAAATGAAATTCTGTTACATGAGCAAGAAGAAGAGATAGCTTATATACCAAGCTTTCTCACTAAGCTTCTTGTAACTAACTTTGCCACGTGTCCAGCTACAATCCAGCTGTAATGTGACACGTGGAAGTGACTAGTAACTAACTAGAAGAATCCTAAGCTATTGTATGTACATGAATGAAGCTTGAATGAATGGGAACTAGTCTAGGATGCAGTAGCTTGTTCTGCAAGCAAGTGAGTATCACCATCTTTGGTGATCATGTTTGTTACCCTCCCACAAGCTGGAGTGTGAAAAATGTTGAGCAAATTCAGCTTGGAAATGAAAGTGTTAAAAGACTTTGGTGGAAGAGCCTTTGTGAAGAAATCAGCCAGCTGAGCCTTGGTGGAGATGGGCAAAAGTTTAAAAGCACCTTGTTGAACTCTATCTCTCACAAAATGGCAGTCAATCTCAAGATGTTTAGTTCTTTCATGAAATATAGGATTGAATGCAATGTGAATTGCACTCTCATTATCACAATATAAAACTGCAGGCTTGGAGCAGGTGATTTGTAAATCATGAAGTAAGTAAAGAAGCCATTGAAGCTCACAAGCTGCAAAGGATAGTGACCTGTATTCAGCCTCAGATGAGCTTCTAGAGACTGTTTGTTGTTTCTTAGATCTCCATGAAATGAGTGAAGAGCCTATGAAAAAGCAATAGCTTGAAGTGGATCTTCTAGTGTCCACACAGTTAGCCCAATCAGCATCAGCAAACCCCATGAGTTGAAGGGTGGACTGTCTTGGGAAGAAGAGTCCTCTACCAGGTGACCCTTTGAGATATCTAACAATCCTGCATGCTGAGTCATAATGAACAATGGTAGGAGCTGATAAGAACTGGCTAAGTTGCTGTGTAGCAAAGGCTATGTCTGGCCTGGTTATAGTCAAGTATAGTAACTTGCCTACTAATCTTCTATAGCCCTCAATGTCTTCATAAGATGCACTAGAATCTCGATGCAATTTGATGGAGTGATCTAAAGGTGTTGCAGCTGGCTTAGACCCTATAAGACCAGTGTCTTTCAACAGATCAAGGCAGTATTTTCTTTGACAAATAGAAATTCCTGTCTTGGAATGTGCTACTTCTATGCCAAGAAAATACTTCAACTGCCCTAAATCTTTAATTCTGAATTCTCTATCCATTGCCTTCTTGATTCTACTAAATTCACTGAGTGAATTGCCTGCAAGGATGATATCATCCACATAAACTAGCAATGCAGTGAACTCAGAACCATTCCTTAGAATGAAAAGAGAATAGTCAGAACTAGATTGGGAGTAACCTTGGTCTATAAGCAGTGATGTGAGTCTTTCATACCACTTGCGGCTTGCTTGTCTCAAGCCATACAAAGATTTGATCAATTTACACACTTGATTTGGTTTAGAACATGTAACACCCTGTGGCACATCCATATACACTTCCTCTTGTAAATCTCCATGTAAGAAGGCATTATTTACATCCATTTGATGTAGATGCCAAGAATGTATAGAGGCAAGTGCTATCAGTGTTCTAACTGTAGTGATCTTGGCCACTGGTGAGAAAGTATCAAAGAAATCAAGCCCTTCTACCTGATTATACCCTTTTGCAACCAACCTGGCTTTGTATCTCTCAAAAGTTCCATCAGCCTTATGCTTGATCTTATAAACCCATTTATTTCCAATTGGCTTCATGTGAGGTGCTTTATCAACTAATATCCATGTTTTGTTTTGTTTGAGGGCATCAATCTCAGTTTGCATAGCCTGTACCCAACATTGTACCTGACTAGCCTCTTTGTAGTTCTTAGGCTCAACATCAGTCACAAGAGCTTGTGAAAATTGACTGAGAGACTTAGAGATATTAGCATAAGAATGATAATTAGTAATGGGGTAAAGTATACCTGTAGATGATTGATCTGGTGAGCTGAGAGACAGATTGCACAGGAAATCAGCTAAGTGTTTGGGTTTGACAGAGATTCTAGATGATTTTCTGATGGGTTGAGATGGAGGATTTGAGATATCTGGTGGTAAGGCTTGTTCTGTAAGTGTAGTATGATCATTATTGTTGGTTGAGTCATGATTAGGCAAGGGAATGTCATTCTCACTGCTAGACTCAAGAGTATCAATTGCTTGTAGTGCAGGTAGACTGGTAGTTTCTTGCAGGGCAGGCAAACTATCTGAGGTTAGGTGTGATGAGTCAGTGTGAGGGTGATCAGGGTTAGGAGTTATATCTGATGAGGGAATGATGATGTTAGGGTCATTTTTATCATGATCAGGGTTAGTGTCTAAGTTTTGAGAATGAATGGTGTGATAAGTCCATCGTGCAGTGACAGAAGATTCTTGATAGGGTAAGATATGATCATAATGCACAACATCTCTAGAAACAAAAATTCTCTTATCATTGAGATCATATAATATGACACCTTTAACACCTGGTCTATAACCAAGAAAAATACATTTTCTTGCTCTAGGATCAAGTTTGGTTCTGTGTATGTGAAGTGTAGAAGCATAACATAGAGAACCAAAGACTTTCAAATTTTGAAGATTAGGTGGATGATTATATAATAAGTGGTATGGTGACTGATTTTGAAGTAAAGGAGTGGTTACTCTATTGATGATAAATGTGGCATGCATGACAGCATAAGACCAGAATTTCTTAGGCAATTTGGATTGAAATAACAAAGATCTAGCTACATTGAGTAGATGGTGATGCTTTCTCTCTACCCTCCCATTTTGTTGAGGGTTTTCAACACAACTTGTTTGATGAATGATTCCCTTAGTGGCATAAAAGGAAGGGATTAGAAATTCAGGACCATTATCTGTCCTGATACTTTTGACATTGGTATTAAATTGTTTTTCAATCATAGTAACAAATTGCTGAACAAGAGTACTAACTTCAGACTTGGATTTAAGCAAAATTACCCAAGTAAACCTGCTAAAGTCATCTACAGCAGTCAAAAAATATCTATGTCCATGAATGGAATGAATAGCATTAGGGCCCCATATGTCAAAATGGATTAATTCACCACATTGATTGGCTTTATTTACACTGAGTTTATAAGGAATTTTCTTATGTCTAGCATAGTGACATATGTCACAGACAGAATCACAATCAGAAACAAGAAAGGGAAAATCATGCTTCATACTAAGTAATCTTTGATTTGACAAATGACCTAAACGAAAGTGCCATAAGGCCTTATTTGGAATATGAAAGCTAGAACTATAAGAGTGTGCAGTAATCACTTGAGGTGTGTTGGCAAGGGTTGAGGCATTTGACTTGTTA
Source organism: Trifolium repens (assembly GCA_030408175.1). Classification (NCBI taxonomy): domain Eukaryota; kingdom Viridiplantae; phylum Streptophyta; class Magnoliopsida; order Fabales; family Fabaceae; genus Trifolium; species Trifolium repens. The sequence continues at coordinate 8,431,018 of CP125842.1, forward strand.
TTTGTTTGTTTGGTCAAGTAGTACAATCCTTCAATCAACTCACCCGAACCAATCATCCTCAAGCTCTTCTTTTCCTGTATAAAACAATTGACACCATTAAACACAATTGTACAGGAAGAAGATTGAGTTAACTTTGGCACAGATATAAGGTTGAGTGAAAATTCAGGCACAAGTAGCACATTGTGCACATAGAAATTATCAAACAACTTAACAGTGCCAGCAACATGTGCATAAGAAATGGTTCCATTGGCCATCTTGACTTGAATGGGGGCAATAGCATGATGCTTGTCAAACAGTGCTAGATTGGAGCATATATGATCACTAGCTCCAGAGTCAATGATCCAAGAACCATATGTGGAGTTACTTATGGAATAAGCAATACCTGAATGGTGATGCTGAACAGCATTAACTTGAGCTGCACTAGAACTACCTCCACCAATGGAATTTGTTTGAAGCAAATTGATTAACCTTTCATATTGATCCTTGGTGAAGCTATAGTTCTCATTACCAGTCCCTTTATAACTCTTGGTATCATCATTATCTTGCTCTTCAGCTGCAGTATTATTGACACTAGCATTTCTACCATAATTTGGTGGAAATCCATGTTTGCGATAACAGTTGTCCACAATATGATTGTCTTTGCCACAAAAAGTGCAATACCTATTAGATTTCTTATTATTATTGTTATTAAAACCAGCTTTGCCTCGTCCTGCACCATATGATCTGCGTGCATCTGAGGCATTAACCAATGCCTTTCCTTCATCAAGTTCTGAAACTGATTGAGAACTAGCAAATTGTCTTTCATGTTGAATCACCATAGAAAAGACTTTATTAATAGGAGGCAAAGGTTCCATGAGTAAAATCTGAGATCTAACCATATCAAAGTTATCATTTAAACCAGTCAAAAATCTAATAGTACGAATCAAGTCATGTTGATGCTTAGCATTACTAACACCGGTTACACACACACATTTGCGTGGACAATTGCAAACAGGAGCAGGCAAGTATGATTCAAGTTCTTCCCAAAGGATCTTAAGAGCAGTGAAAAATTCAGATACAGTCTTGTTACCTTGTTTGAGAGTGTAAATCTCAACTTGCAACTCTGAAATTCGAATGTGATCGCCATGAGAGAAACGTTCCTTGAGCTCGTTCCACACATCAATGGCGTTTTCAAGATAAACTATGCTTTGAGCAATTGAATCCTCCACTGAATTCATGATCCACGAGTGAACTAACATGTTGCAGCGACACCACGCTTTGTAGCTTGGATCGAAATCATCCACCGGAACTTCAATTGTTCCGTTCACGAAATCAAATTTGTTCTTCGCGCCAAGTGCTCGACGCATTGATCGCGTCCACGAGTGATAATTGGAGTGATTGAGCTTTGGCGTGACTGATATAGATGAAGGACCATCGGAGGAGTGGACATAGTAGACATTTCCAGGAATTTGAGATGGATCTTCTGGTTGTTGGTTGCGAACCATGGCGGAGAAAACGGTTACACGACGGTGAAGAAACGGTTATGCGCAACAGAGCTTATCGCTCTGATACCATCATAAGATGGTAATCATAGAGAGAAAAGAACTCATAGAGTTCATGATTCAATACACAGAAAATGGGAAAATGAAATTCTGTTACATGAGCAAGAAGAAGAGATAGCTTATATACCAAGCTTTCTCACTAAGCTTCTTGTAACTAACTTTGCCACGTGTCCAGCTACAATCCAGCTGTAATGTGACACGTGGAAGTGACTAGTAACTAACTAGAAGAATCCTAAGCTATTGTATGTACATGAATGAAGCTTGAATGAATGGGAACTAGTCTAGGCTGCAGTAGCTTGTTCTGCAAGCAAGTGAATATCACCATCTTTGGTGATCATGTTTGTTACGGTCTTAGGAGCTTTCTCTACTCTATTGTACGAGTATGCAAAGAAGCTCTAGACCATAGCTTATGTAGTTAAATGTGCCTTCTCTCAATTTCTATAACCATCCTCTTATGTTCAACAATATTTACACATTGAGGAGAGATATATTAACTCCAATAATAATTTTAAAGAGTTATTCCAAATCTTAATCTTTAATTTCAAAATCTATTAATGGTTAGGATTAATTAATAATAATTGTTATGGTGAACCTCATTTATTTCCTCTACGGCAACAAAACACAAAATCAAAACACTATATGATACGACAATATATACTTGTTTATTTTGGCAAATAAAACAAAACCAAACTAAAGCAAAGGGAGAGAAATCATCGAAAAGAAAACACAAATACAGTAATTAACACATTAGTAATCTCGTTTTGTTAAACAACAACTCTTTTATTTTGAATGGTAAACAAACAACTCTTTGAAATCAAAGGTATGCTTTGTCGGAATCGATGAGTTTTCATGATTGTAAAATTAAATTTTGACTCAAAGAGTTTTCATAATTCTGTGGATTAAAAAGAAAAAAGTAGGATTTATAAAAAGATATTGAATTACTTGTGCTAAACCTAAAAGCCAATAGCCAAGAGATTGAAGTGTTTTGCCACAAGTGTTTTCGAATTGTTTTTTTGTTTTTTTGATTAAGTGTTTTCCGGTAGAAAAAAAAACTAACCTCACCCTAACAATTATTATTAATCAATCTTAGTCATTAATTAGTTTTGAAATCAAGGGCTAAAATTAATCTCACGGATCTATCGATTATATTTGATATTTAAGTTCGTCATTATATTAACATATAAATTTATAAATTGTAGACATGATATTTTTTATTGATAAAACTTAGATGCATTTCTTTATATGTTTTTCGCATGATTCTTAACATAAAAACTATTTTTCTCTCAAATTTATGATTTTCTCAAAGTTTGTTATATCTACAAAATACGAATTTTATGTTAAGAAGCATACAAAAAACACCTAAAGAAAATACACTTAAGTTTTGTCCTTTTTTTTTATATAAGTTGGCCTAATTTTTTACTTTTTTTTCCAGGCATATTTTTTTATTAGGTTCTTCTATTTTTTTAAGTTATTATAACTTCCTTTTTATTTTTGATAAGTTGTTAAATATTAGATTGGGTTGAATTTGCCATTAGATTGAATTATTATTTTTTATGGGTATCTTTTATCATGGTTTCTAGCTATTCCTATTTTTATGAGTAAAAAATTTCCTTTAACTATTTTTTCTTCTTCCTATCTTTATGATTTTTGGTAAGGGTTCCTATTTTTATGTTTTGTATCTTCCTTTTTTTTTTTCTTCTTTTGATTATCTTTAGAGGTAATATTACATTTAAGAATAGAAGATTTGCAATATTATTAAAATTGATGAGGACAAATTAGATTTTTTTAGTAGCAGTTTCTTTTAATAGATTGTTAGTAGATATAGACACCCAATGGGGGTATGTGGGTTTGTAATGTTTTTTATACCTGATGTAGTTTTAAATGTTTTTTATTGTCATTATCAGAGTCATTTTTGTTATTATCAGAGTATTTTTTTATTACTAATATTAACAATTAATTATTGACTTTAACCGCTTAAAAAAAATCTCACGAGTCGTGACATAACTTTTTTGGTATAATAAAATTGTTTTACGCTTTTCTGTGCTAGTTACTACTATTAAACTAAGTTACCACACAAAAGTGACCGATACTTGCGGATGCTCCTCCGACAGCTTGAAGTAGCATGTTATCTTGTTGCAAAGCTTTGACTAGATGCATATAATTTCCACCAAACAATGGTTGATGGTCAATAGCGGCAAACTTAATCATTTGTAGAGGTCTTTTGCTCCTTGGTTTTTGAGAATTGTTGATAAAATCTCTAATACATTATTATATTTAGGGATTTTATCAAAACCCTCGACCATTAGAGTTTTTCGTACCTAACATAAATTGATATATTAAAGCATTAAAATACTATAAAAGTAATTAGTAAAACTCACGATGTCGGTAGGAACAGAGATAAATTGTGTAAGCATCGTCGATATGACACCACCACCTCCATCCACTAAAGTTTTGTGGTTTTCTTTTTTCAATTGAAATGGTTTTAGAATAATAGAGCAAATGGCTTTTGTCTTGTCAATGGAAGCTTCATAAACAATTCTTGAAGTTATTTTTGTGTTTTCTTATTATAATACTTTCGTGTCTATTTGAGCTTACTTTTTATGTGTCCGTCATCGTACATGGGAGTTTTGCAGAGTATATTGAGTAAAGAGTGCGAGAAATGGATAAGAGGGGAAATGGTAAATATGTAATACTCCATTAAAGAGAGAAAAGCTGTAGGGAAAAATTATTCAACTGGTTTTGTTTTAATTTTCAATTTTATCAGAATAATATAAATGATTTTGAGCAGTGCGCGATAAAACCACGCCTTTATAGTACACATATGGTCACTCTTTACTTCAAACAAACAGCCACACCATCATCTGCTTCTACCATCTCGACTATACCACAATTCTAGTTGTTCCGCTGCACCGGTAAATTACCACCTCACCTAATCATCATCGTAAAGCCTTGTTCTCACTCTATGCTTTACCTTTGAAATATGATTTTGATGATGGTTGTATAAATTGCGGTTTTTGATAGTGGAAACGGTGGTTAGAAAACGACTTGCAAAAGATTGCTAGGATTTGATACGAGTGAGACGAAGACTCGATGGTTCTTACAGGAGTAAGAATGTGATGGAAAATGAAAAGCTCAATTATAAATATCTAGTCTAGAGTATAATAATGATGCAAAATATCTAGTCTAGAGTATAATAATGATGCAACGACACTTCAAGAAAATGTTTAGTAGTACATAATAAGTTCAAAGCCTAAATTATGGTTTTGATTCTTCAATTTTAACTCATTCATGAAATTAGTCCTTCTATTTTTTTATTTTTTCTTACAAACATTAGTCCTTCTATTTTAAAATTACACAATTATGATCTTTTTATTAGTTTTTTGTATTTAAAAATAGTGACTTAATATATTTTAAATGATATATATATATATATATATATATATGATGTATCAAGTGAGAAAGAGGTTTCTTATGTAAGAGTGAGAGGATAAAATATCAATCTTTAGATTAAATTTAACGGTTGAGATTATAATACCCATTAAACAATTCTTGTGTGCGTGTTTGTTGTGAATCAAATCTGTAACAAACCCTAATTCATGAAACAAAATCACGCAGCCCACAAATTGTTTTCGTCTTCCTCTATATATATATATATATATATATATATATATATATATATATATATATATATATATATATTATGACAATGTACATTCATCCAAGTGGACTAATTGTTTAAATTTCATTAATTAAATTATAAAAAATGAATAACTTTTTAAATTAAAGCTAAAGTTTTTAATGAGTTTTCTTGTAATTTCATGACTTTTAATCATTTAATATTTTTAGGTTGTATGTTAAATTATTATTTTGATGTACACAAATCTAATCAAGGAACTAAACCTGGGTGATTTTAAAATAAGTGGACCAATTTCATGAATGATTGAAAATAGGGGGATCAAAATTATAATTAAACCTCAGCTCAATGACGAGTAAACAAACATATGTTTAAATTTATTTTTTTGACACAAATATATGTTTAAATTAATTATGGGATTGTTTGTTTTAGTTTTTTTAAAATTATTTTTGTAGTATATCATCATATGTTAAAAAAGGATAACATAATTTTTATTTTAAAATACTTCAGCTGAAAAAGTGGCTAAATAGTTTTTCATAAAAACTCATTTTAAATATTTTATCATTTTATTACAATTTTTTCGACAATAATTTTTTTAAAAATCTCTAAAATATGAAGTTATTTATCGTGTCTATTAAGTTAAATATGTAATGCGAATATAAGAGCTTGTTTGAGGTGGTTGTGAGTTTTTAGTTTTGAAAGTCAATTTAAAAACTAAAACATGCTTGAGTGAAATGGGGTTGAGTTGATTATTTTCTTAATTTCAGAACAATTTTTCATTAAATTCAAAACGATTTTTTTTTTTTTTATAATTTAGAAAAGTTATCACACTTGTAAATTGCGTTTAATTTTGTTTAACTTAACTCTCTTTGCATTGTTATAAAGAGATTCTTTATAAAAAAAAGTATTTTAGTTTGAGGTAAGAAATTCTTATAGTTTTAGCAAGTAAAACCCAATAAAGTTGTACCGGTGGATGTCCCTAGATTGGGGCAAAGAAAACCCGGTGAAAATACTCCAACGTTGGAGGACTCTACCGTGGGAGAACAATACTCTGATATGACACCTCAGGTGGTGATATGTTATTCACATTGCTTATCTATGTTCCTTCTGACATCGTGAGTTTTACCAATTAATTTAATGGTATGTTAATGTTTTAAACACAATTTAATTTCTATCAATTTATGTTATGTGCGATAAACTCTTATGGTTGAGGGTTTCGATAAAATCCATAAATACAATAATATATTAGAGATTTTATCAAAAATCTTTGAAACCAAGGAGTGAAAGGGCTCTACAAAGGATTAAGTTTGCCGCTAGAGGCATATTCCCCATCAACCATGTTTTGGTGGAAAATATATACATCAAGTCAAAGCTTGCAATACGATTGGAGGAGCATCCGTAAGCATCGACGCTTGTTTGTTAAATATATTATTGGACATAGTCTCTTCCAAACTAGTACCTTTTTAATATTTTGTAGACTATTAATAACCTCTAAGTAATATGTAATATTATAATATAACAATTTATTTTGTAGATGAATATGTCTCCAAGAAATCCGGTTTTACACAAGATTCACAGCAAGGATTGAACATAGTAGCTAAAATTTATCATAAGAATAATAGTAGTTTTTAATGTTTTAATCTCTTAACATTTTATCAAATTATGAAAATAACTTAGGATATTGTTTATAAGTTGTTTACAACTTATTTTCATTAAGCTCTCTTGAGATAGTTGATGCAAACAAGTTATAGTTGTATGTAAACAATTTGACTTTATTTTAGTTTTTGTTATAGAAATTGTTTAAACATAAACAATTTCTATGATAAACGCTTATATTATAAGAACCTAATTAAGTTGATTGGTCTAAGAAGTAGACTATGTTATTATTATTTAAATAATATAAATATTCCAAAAGTTTGTGAAAGTTTACCGTGAGAGACAAAAAATTAATAACTAAATGCTAATTGGTTAAAAAAATATACATGTGCTCTCTCAATTTCTATAATCATCCCCTTAATGTTAAAAAATGTTTAGAAATTAATAACAATTTCTTAATATACCCCATAAACATATCTAATACTCAATCTCTAATTAATACATTTGCAACTACATCTGGTTTTCTTTTCTAAACCACAACAAAATTCTTGTCAAAACAAATTAGTTTGATTCAACTCACTGGCCCATGGGTCAGTATAAACCGCCCAAATCTCTATATTTTTTTAACGGATTTTTTTAAGTTGGAACATGTTTCGGTTTTTTGTCCAATCCTAATTCTTGGTATAATAAAATTGTTTTACACTTTTTTGTGCTAGTTGTTAAACTCAGTTACCGAACAAAAGCGACGGATAAGTACAATCATGATTCTTGTGGTGGGGACTGAGGAGATTATTTTTAGTGTCGGTCTACCTAATCTTCAATCTTCAATCTTCAATCTTCATGGTTGTAATAAATAAATGGCCACTCTATTATTCCATTCTTTTCCCTTTCACATTTTAAAGGAATTCTATATATAAGTAGAAAAAAGAGAACATCAATTCTATGACAGTGTAACAACCTTCTTTTTGACTGAAACAGTGTTATAACCATTAACTATTATTTTCATGCAACAACTCTTTGCTATAAGTAGAACTTTCTATCAGAAAGAAGTTGCATCTTCTTGCCTGTAAAAATATATAACAAGTATACATGTACTGAGAATATATAATAGTGTTAACATCTCCAAAAAATTATGTTAAGTTCATCGGAGAGTCGGAGACTAATCTCTTGAAAATTGAGGTACTAAAATCTATTTAAAGAATTGACATCTCCCAACAGATGCTAAAATTATTGGATCTAACAAACAACGAGAGCTTGTTGCCAACCATATTGTCATTAAGCAATGTATGCTTCTAGAGTTCGAAGTCTAATAAAGACGACAATCAAGATACTAATATTTAAAAGAATAGAATCTATTAAAAGAATTTTCATATGAATTACATCCCTCATGGAGTACATTGTAAAATGACTAATGATATAGTACTATAAATTGTTTCTGAATATCTCAAAGAACTATGTGGAGACAGGATCATCTCCACCAAAAATTTCCATGCATATACAATCCTATTATTGACTTAAATGAAACTAAAAGTACAAGTAGTAAATGTTTGAGTATACAATAAGAATGCAATTTGTCTCAGTTTTTCTCATGTCCCATATCAGATATAAAATTCTCTTTTCGCGGAGTCACGCACGTTGGATTCATAAAGCCTTGGACATAACAGATGAAATATGTGTATCTCTGGAAAGACAAATCAATTAAAGTCATATAAATGTGTGGAATAATGAACTAATTTGTTAATTCGGTTTTGTTCTGCACTAGTTGTTCAACATCGCTTAGCTCCGTTTCTTTTTCTTGAGTCCCATGTTCCTTCTGAAACATCATCTCGATCTGCTCCAATGACTTCCCTTTGGTTTCGGGAACTATTGTGAAAACGAAGACAATGGCAAGAGCAGAAATAGCAGAAAACAGAAAGAACGTTCCGGCGAAAGAAATTGCCTTGGATACAGATAGGAAAGACATGGCTACAAGGCCGCTGCAAACCCTATTGGCCACAGCTCCAAGTGCAGATGCTTGAGCTCGTACTCGTAAAGGGAAGATTTCTGAAGTCAAAACCCAGCACACAGGGCCGAGTCCAACCGAAAAGAATGCTACATTTCCGCAAACAAAAAGAATCGCCAATCCAATCACTAATGGCCCTTTTTCGAAAAATAAAAGAGTAGCTCCCATACAGAACAAACAAACTGTCATCCCGATTGTGCTTATAATGAGAAGGGGTTTTCTACCTACTTTATCGATAAGAAAAATGGCGATCAAAATAAAAACGGTCTTTGCTATACCTACGGCAACAGTAGCAGCTAGAACTTTTGATTTATCTTCAATCCCAGCTGCTTCGAAAATTTCTGGACTGTAATACACAGTGGCATCGATTCCCGAGATTTGTTGAAAACACTGAATTCCAAGACCAGTAATCAGCATCCAGCGGAGTGCAGGAGGAGGAAACAACAATTCACGCCAAACGGGTTTGTTTTCGTATTTATCAGAATTGGCAAAACCAGCAGCCTGTTGTATTTCTGCTAGCCTCTCTTCCACTTCTTTCTCGTCTTCGTTTGTTTTCAAAAGCACCGATCTCGCTTCTTCAATTCGGTTCTGCATTACCAACCACCGTGGCGACTCAGGAATAATGAAAAGAGCAAAGCCAATGAACACTGAGGGTAAAATCCCCACAGCAAGCATTACTCTCCAACTTATGTGTACCGAAAGACCAGAAAACGCGTAATTGGATACATAACCAAGCATAATTCCTACATTTATGAAAATCTCAGGAAAAGCAGTAAGAGAGCCTCTAGTAAGATTTGGTGATATCTCAGCAATATATATAGGTGAAATCATAACTCCAAATCCTATTCCAATCCCAGCTAACAATCTTCCAATCATCAATACTCGATACGACGGAGCAAAAGTCATTGTAATTCCACCCATTTGGAATATAACTGCAGCCAATGCCATTGTCCATTTTCTACCAATAATATCTGATGTTCTTCCACCACCTAAACTACCCAATAGAGAAACAATACTCAGAATACCAATCAAAAACTCTACTTGCACCTCAGTTATCTTTAGATCTTCTTTGATAAATATAACTGCACCACTCATCACACCTACATCTGCAAAAATTCACAAACTAAATCAACTTCTCTAATAGTACCTATGAAACACATACGCAGACGCAGACACGGACACCGGACACGTCTCAGACACTATCATGTCGACACCGATTATAATTTTAGAAAATGACATTATTCAATGTAATCATGAGTGTCGGTGTCGACATGCCTAATCTGAATAGTGTACGTGCTTCATAGAATGGTACAAGCCCAGATTTAGATTTCAAAATCAAATTAAAAATCATCTCCACAATAATAAAACCACCATATTGGTAGATCTAAATTGTTTATAAAAAACTATCATCAAGAACAATCTAAATATCATCAAAGTCAACGCAAAAAATTAACAAAGTCAAAGACTTTTCAAACAAAAATACATACCATAGCCAAGAAGGACATTGTTAAGAGAAGCAAAGATTGCACAAGCAATAACATATTTCCTAGTACTGTTCCTTTTATCTTCCAATTGTTGTTGATGCAAAACATCATCATTATCATCAGGAAGCTGAGAACTCATCCTCTTGTACTTGTTCTTTGTTCCCAATGGAATTCCAGATAAACCTATTTCACCATTACCGTTTTCTTGGAACATCATCTCTTTAATTTGATGAAAGATTTGTTTTTTATTGTTTTTTGTTTTGTTCAGACAACAAAGTTGTAGGAAGTTGCAACCTTTGTGTCTGAACGATGTTGTTGTTGTTTTTTTTTTTTTTTGGTTGGACTATGCTATGACATAGTAGTAATATCTGAGATTAAGAAAAACTGAAAAATATGGAATGTTTGATTGGGGTTTTAGATCTGAAACTGAAAGTGAAACTGAAAGAATGAAAATGTTGAAATCAAAAAAATGTGACTAAGCAACAATAGAAAGGGCCAACCCCTTTTTGTCACGCAAGCCAGTAGAAGTAGAAAGAAGCAACCCAACTTGACAATTTTTTATTTTTTTTTTTAATTGTTAAATATTTGATGTCATTGGAGAATGGATTATGCATGACAACAAGGTTGTTTTAAATGATTTGATTCCAAACTTTAATTTAGCTTAAATTGCGCTTTCCGGGAAACAAAGTACTAAGCCGGTAATTTTTTAATGCATTTCTGTTTGTGTTCTTTCAAATATCATATTTGAATCGTAATTTATGTTAAACCAAAAAAAGTGTAATTTATGTTTGATTCTATTTTTAAAGTGTTGAAAAATTAATTTTGGTTTTGTAGAATTAATTTTGACATGTTTAATATTTTTAAGAAAACGCTTACTAATGTCCATGGAATTTTGCATAAAAAAAAATGTCCAAGGAATTTGTGTAATCTAATTTTTAAAAATACAATGAAATGTTTTGTTCAATATAAAAATCACTTCTTTTAATATTCTTAAATCAAACATACATTACATAGTAAGACATTTAGATCTATTTTAATTTCTACTTCTAGTCTACTTGATATATTATTAACATTAGATATACATATTTAAATCGAAGTAACTGCATCTCACTCTTTTTTTAGGGGTGTTTTCGAGTTTTTAGAGGTCCTGTGAAATTATTAAAATTAGGCTGTAATAAAAGAAAAAGGACAAAAATATATAAAGAATTATCATCGATTTAAATTACAAATAACATCAATAACACTAAAAAATAATCATTTTTTCACTAATATAAAAAAGTTTGATAAACAATACAATCCCTATCACAGCATGTTCATTTACACCATTCATTTACTAATATTACTAGCCTATAATTATTTTTAGGTCCCCGTTTTTATGAGGTCTTATGTCATAGTTCATGTGGTACGTGCAACAAATACGCCTCTGTCTTTATATATATATTGTTGCATTGTGTACGAAGTATTGAACTATTCGGAAAAAAAAATGGATAATGCAGTTTTAGATGTAAACAAAATTTCACGCTAACCTGTGATAATCAACTCGTTCTACCGCCATTGGTACGGTCTGACATCCGAACAAAGGTATATTACACTTTTTGTGTTGAATAAAATGGTTTGAATTTTATTTTTGGAATGTCAAAAAATAAAATCAAATAGGATAATCAAAGTATATTCAAGTCAATAAAAATTAAACGCATACGGCATACCAAAGAGATTTAGTCAACAAAGGTTTCTTTTTTTGAAGAAGAGTCAACAATTATTTTTTTTTTATAATAAAAGTCAAGAAAAATCATTCTGCCTTAAAATATTTGAAATTAATAATTTTCCAAACATATGTGAAATACTTTAAATAATTTTGTTTAGGTAGACTTTTAGCATTATTAATATGAGATATTTTCTTTTAGACGAAATGTAATATAAGGGATAAAAATAGTAAAAATATGGCAAGTGTGGTGACTTAAAGACTTAACTGTTACAAATGCGAATTTTAAAAGATCCTAAATATATTTTTCCATAGTTTTACTATTTTTATTCCTTATATTATATTTCGTCTAAAAGAAAATATCTCATATTAATAACATGAGTGACTTAACTTAAGTCATCACTTATAAAATGTTCAACTTTCACTTTTCTAAACAATGAGAGACTTAACTCACCTCACTTTTGTCACAATAATAACATGAGTTTAAATTCATTTTTGAAGATGGGGCGAGTTTTTTGTAGTTTAACTAAAGTTTTGGATTCAATCCATGACTTCTATATTTGGATCCTACATAATTCGAGGGATTAATAGTCTAGTGCAAAATAAAATTTACTAGTTTGTGTGTGAATCCATTAATCTTGGAGTTGAAAAATGAAGCTCAAACAGATGCATCATTGAGAAGGAAATTACTAAAACGTTTCCTGCTACACTTGTAGTCATTCTAAACAACAATAGTTTCTGCATAAATAAAAATGCTACATATGCTGAAGAGAATATAGAAGTCCGAAATAAAAAGAAACCGGAAGGCAGCATCCGCGCAGCGTAAATTGTTCGTAAGTATGCATCTAGATCAAGACTGTATAGTTTTTGTGATTATTCTGAATGTGTTCATCCGAACGGATATTAGGGTACGAAAATAGCACCTGAAATCTTTCCAAAAAATAGTTATGCTTCAAAGATCCATATATTCAACAACTTAAAGTAGGATTTCAATTTTGACCTATCTGAAGGATAGTTTTCTCTGTATAAAAATATATCTTACATAACTTTCGCTATATAAACACACAAAAAAACCATGAGGGACAAGATTCAAGAGGTAGAGCCTGGTCCTGTGTTATCATCTTGTTGTCTCTGAGTAGCATCACTTATAACTTGAAATTCTTGCTGATTTGGATTCAAAAAAGGAAACTGTGACTGCAAAAGAAGATTACTGTTGGGGTCCAAATCGTCCCATATTGGACTACCTGGACCCCAACCTGTTGGAATTGCCTCCAACCAACCAGTCATTTCTCCCAAAACCGGCTGTGAATTGCTTTCCCCGGTTTTAGAATCATTGATAGCTTGCAAGCTATGTTCGTCATGAACTGATTCTGGTTGATTTGTGTTCGGGGATGTTGTTGATGTTGAATTTGAACCTTCATGTAGCGAAGTAGCAGACGAAGTTTGAACTATTGTGGATGATAATGATGATGATGATGTCGGTGGTTTATCTTTGTTAAGAAAGAGTTCAGGGAAATTGAGCTTAGCATTTTCTCCTCTTAGCCTAAAAGCCTCGCGATCATATGCCATGGCAGCATTTTCAGCATTGTCAAATGTTCCAAGCCAGAGACGAGTTCTATTTCGAGGGAGACGAATCTCAGCCACCCATTTTCCCCAATGGCGTTGCCTCACTCCTCTATACAGTTTTCCAGCATTCAAAGGCCGCGCTTGGGACCTAAGAACCTGCTTATTCTGAATCTGTTGTCGTTGCTGAGATAAAACAGAATTGGGAGCAGAAAATGGTGGTGATAGTTGATACCCCATGTTTTGTTGGGCCTCAAAAGATATAATATGCTGTGATGTTGGGTGAAGAGGTGGAGAAAAAGGAGGCAAAAAATTTGTTGTTTTTGATTTGTGTGTGAATGATATTGGAAATTGAGAGCCTTCAAAAGCAAAAGGAAAAATTATTTTAGATGAAGGAGGTTGATGAGAGAATGATTGATTTGTGTTTTGGTGTTGTTGAGGGATACAAATCTTCTTGAGAGGATTTTGTTGCATGGAAACATCTTCAACAAACATCTTTTCCTTTCCTTTTTCCATCTCACATTGTTTACTTTCAATTTCATTAATCACCTTAGCAATCTCATCAACACCATTTGTGTCTTTGGTTAATTTTTCACTCTTCATTGCTAATTAAAAATGAAGCAAAACACAAAGAGGTTCAAAGCAAATTTATCAAGTAGAAACACAGACACCGAACATAACACTGACACAGACACGTCTGGTAAGCGTTAAATGCAATGCAGGGAAGGAATGAGAGTAAAAGGGTTTATATAAGAACTCAGAAAAATAGAATGAAACTTTTTCTTGTTGTGTTAATTATTGAAAGCATCACTGCAAAAAGAATTTGACAAAATATGAAACAAATCTTGTCACTGGTTAGAAAACTTGGGTCCCACGTCTTTGCTTCTTTAGCATAGAATGCTACATGTGCTGACTACTCTATTATGGTTACATTATTTTCACATTGTCTCCTGTCTTATTTGTTGTCGTAATTATGTCCCTTCCAATCTTTTTTTCACCTTAGAAGTTACAACTTACCTTTCCAACTGTTGGAAAATTAGTAGATGCATTTGTGAAGAGGAAAAGCATACAGTAATGTAATTGTTTGTTTGTGAGAACAATGGTGCGGCAACAAAGGATGATGACTTGGTAAAGCCAAGATATTATGCTGGTGTTCTCCAATACCTCTTGGAACTGACTGTTCCTTCCACTAATTGATTGGACCATGATCCTGTCCTGTCCCATAATTGAAATCTTAAAAAAATCAAACTCATTATGTTAAGAGAGTCTCAAACATTATACTGAATAAAATAGACTATACTAAGATGGTACCGGATCGGTTTTATAGGGTTGAATTAGGTTCAACTTTATAATTTTAAGATAGTGTCAGAGTCTCCTTCAAGACTCCTCCAAGATCCATTGGGCTACTGGCAACCAAGTTTCCTCTGTCATCCACCATTTATATTTACGCACCAAACCAAATAGTGTTTGACGTTAGATGATGTGTTAAGAGAGTCACACATCAGATGTGAGATGGCCTGAAATGAATTTAAAAATACAAGTCTGCTTTGTAGGGTTGAGTTAAACTGTTCATACATTGCTTCTTGTTGACTTGTCCAATGTGATGAGACCATAAGCCTAAACTTATTACATGACCAATAAACTAAAAGCTAATAGAAACTCAATAAGGCTGCAAAAATGATCAAGCATTACAAATCTTATATGAAAGAATCAATGGTAGAAACTACAAAAATAATTTAATTTCTGAAAGTCAAATATTTTAACATGAATTTGTTAAACCTACTCTCACTGTCCTCTAACTCTAACTCTAAGCATGCTCTCTCTTAAGAGCCAAAAATGTAGCAACAAATTCATCATACTCTGGTAATTTAGGATGAACATGCTTTGGCCTTTGAGAAGGAGATGAAAATGTACTTAACAAATTATCTTTGTAATCTTCCAACCATTTTGAAGGCAGAGTAGACATTTCTCTTAAGAATGGAGTTGTTGTTAAGCAATCACAAGTCTTTGGACTAAAAACATTGGTAGAAGAAGAAGTTCCTTGATACTCAAACATTTCTATCTCATTATAAACAGAACAATAACAAGGACTATCCAAATTGCAGCTACATTCACTCATGTTAAAATCCAAACTATCTCTTTCACTATCTTCTAATTGGCTTTGACATGAATCTGAGTTTGAATTTTGCTTTAATCTCTTTTTAGGATAATTTGATTGTGGACTTGGTGTTTGATAATGCAAAGTGTATCCAATTTCTACAATACCTTGTCTTCCAAGCAAAGGTGATGCTCTTCTTCTTAATCTTTTCTTCGATGCACGTTTTCGCGAAGCGTAGGAGGACCTTATGCTTGACTCACCACTCGATTCATCTCGACTCATTTCACTTTCACTCGAATTGTATAATACTAGCCTTTGGTCCTGGCTGCAACTATCTTTCGACGAAAAATATTCACATTCGTCAATGTCATCATCATAATCTACCAATGCTGAAACATCTTCCTCTATCTCTTGATCAATTTCTGAAGGAGAATGCATTTTAGATATTTCATCAACCACTCTATACTTCAAGTCATCAGATACAAACTTCACTGAGAGGCACTCTTTTAACTGTCATGATTTAAATGCATGCATTAATAACATGTGGAAATATTGCAACAATTTTGTTCTATATTTTAACACTATCACCGAGGAATGTCTTAATAATGATATGTTTTAAAAAGAAAAAGTCATTTATAATGTGATACGCGAATTTTTAAAAAAAGCAGAATTAAAATTGAAAATTTAAAAGGACTTAAGTTAGAAGGAAATTTTTATAAGGAGTAAAAGTAAAATTTGCAATATTTAGAGGACCAAAAACATATTTAACCCTATTTATTTTGTTCAATGTGAGACTTTATAATTTTTCAACAAACTTGAAATGTAGTATTGTTTAAAAGAATGAAAAAAATTACCTTTGTGTTAACAAGATTTCCAGGTAATAGCTCAACAGCAGCAGTTACAAAATCGTTACCATAACGTTGCGCGAAGAGCTTTCTGATGGGGAAGAGTTCAGGAAAATTTCTACATCTTGATGAAGCATATATAACACTAGATATTGCTTCATTTATATCAGTTGGACAGTCCCTAACATAAAATTATTATTTTTATTATAAGAAAAGGTTGGTGTGACAATCACATTTTAATTTATGAAGGTAGATAAGAAATAATACATACTTGTGCTTTCTTATATATGAGAGTTGCTTAAGGATAAATTCAAAGAAGTAATCTAACAATTCATATGCAGCAATGAGGCTTTCATCTTGAATAAGCTGCTCAACCTGAAATTTCCAGAGATTCAAAATGTGCATATACTTATATTTAAATTCACTTTCAAATTAAGTTAAATTAACTTTTTTTTTAAATCAATTTTTTTTGTTAATTAAAAGAAACAAAAAAATTACTAAATATTTTGTGTGATGAATTTTATACTAAAAAATTAAAATGTACATGCACATAATACATATTTTTTACAATAAGCATGTAATTAAACACTAGGAATTGATCTATCAAATAAATAAATAAACAAACACTAGGAATTGTATGAATGTACATATTAGTAATAAATAAAAGAAATTTAAACATATATATACATACCCTTTTGAGAGCAATATCTTGATGGCCATTGAGAATTAAATTTGCTAAGTCATTGCGCAAATACATTGCTATTGTTTGTCTCTTGTTCTTCAAATGCATGAGCCTGCATCTTGCTATTTTTATTGCTTTCTTGCTGCATAATTCATAAAAAATATTTAATTTAGAATAAAAATATATAATGGTGAAGTTAAACAAGTTTAATAAATTAGTTGAACTAAAAAAAATATGAATTAAATTTGTATAGTAGCACTAGCACATTTACCATTTTGAAGCTTTTGTCCAGCCAAAGGAGATGCCAAACATGTTATTATGATGAGAGTAATGCAAAAAAGAGGAAATGAGAGAGAAGAGTTAATGAAGAAGTTATGAAATATGTAAAATGAGCGTGACAGTTTAGAGAGGATAGTTCATGATCATGGGTTGATTGAGAGGCATGAAACTGAAACAGGGCAACCAACTAGGGAAGTAGTGGTGGTGTCTTTGTTAAAACTGCAACACTACACTCTTTTTCAAACGGTTTTGTTTATTTTATAACACTTGTAGATTAGATTATATTTAAGAGATTATTCCATCTATTTTAGTATTTTGAATTGATAACAAGATAATGCTTTTTCTACCCTCCATCTTTTTTAAATAATTGATAACAAAAAAAGTTAATAATTGAAATGACAAAATTGGAATAATTCAAGAAACATCTTTTCGTCGCACAAAAAAATTGAAGAAAAATTATTATATGTATTTTAGGCCAATTTACTTGTGCATCATATGGTGTATGGTGCATAAGTTCATGATATCATTATAACAAATACAAAATTTACCGTTACAGTTAAAGTTTGCATTATAGAGATCATTTATGTTAAATTTTTAAAAAATTTAAAATTATTTGATATGTTATTGAGGTTAATCAAAATTAACTATATGGATTCTATGGATACAATTTTTTTTTATATAAGAGGATTCTATGGATACAATTTTTTTTATAAGAGGATTCTATTGATACTGTGATACTTTGTTCTATAATATAGAGACCAAGTTATATAGATTCTTTATACTTAATTATGTTGTTTCTAGCTATCTTCTAGTTTATGTAGAATGCTTGAATTTTTGGTTTTGTTGTATAGACTATAGAGTAGACTGGTGTAAAAGTGTGTTTGACTGTTCTTTCTTCCTACTTGGCGGGCACACCTAAGTCATTG
This sequence comes from Trifolium repens, assembly GCA_030408175.1. Taxonomy (NCBI): domain Eukaryota; kingdom Viridiplantae; phylum Streptophyta; class Magnoliopsida; order Fabales; family Fabaceae; genus Trifolium; species Trifolium repens. The sequence continues at coordinate 8,449,370 of CP125842.1, forward strand.
TATCATTTGTATGTGTAAAACCAAAACACTTATTTTATATGGTAATTTTTTTTTGTCAAGTAACTTAAATTTCGACCAGTTTAATAATATCTTTGATAGTTATCATTTGAGCTACATTTATGATACAAATTTTATTATTAATAATTTTATTATAAATAATGACCTTTGATTAAAGTAGGATATTATAAAGCCGGTATAAAAAAAATTGATGTATTTATTTAGTTTAAAGATATGATCAATATATCAATTTACTTGTTTAACTTTTATTTATATTGAGAGAATCAATAATTCTTTCACGGTTGATGTCCTAGTACATTGTAATTCAAGTATATATTTTTTTATGAAAATAAAAATGGGCAAGCAAATTGTTTTTAAAAAAAACCCTTTAGGAATGGCAAGAGCCCTAAAAAGTAATGCCACATTTGACAAAATCATCGCCAATTTGGTTCGTTATACCATGCGCATGAATGATGAACCAAATGAAAGTTAGCGAAGAAGAATCTCTTGATTAGGGATGAAATGATGTAACAATGATGTGGGGAATACAACATCCATTGATGATAAGAGACACAACTAAAGTACGATTAGTCCCAATCTCAATTCTCATAAAACCTCGATTAATGACTGAAGGTAACCTTTACGAAATGACCTAGAGTTCAGTCATAGTAACAAAACAGATCACGAGATTAACTAAAAAAATCAATTAGGAGATACTCTTCAACATTTTTTTAGCAAATCGACAACCACCCCAATAAATCTAGAGATGTGTTTCCACAATATTCCCATAAATAAAACTAGGATTCCTACCTTTTGAAACCTCTAACCTCCTTATCACTCTACTCTACTTCTTAACTCATCCACTTCAGCAACCAAATCATCCTTATAGCTTTCTGGAACCTCTGAGAATTGTTCATCAAACACTCATGGTAGATCTTTTAGGGCAGACAATAAATTTGCTCAAGTCTTGGCCATCACCAATACATGTAAAGACCTTCAACTTAGACTTTGACTTCAAATCAAGAATACAAATATACACCTATTTTTTATTTTTTATAATATAAAAAACTAGGGTTTTATCATCACTATTCTCACTCTTCCACGGAACAAGGGTTTTATCTCATTCACCAACTCAGGAGGAACAAACAATTAATCAATTTATGAAAATCTCAATCTCCAAATCCAGTTACAAAACTTCACACATTTTTTAAAAGATTATCAGAAATATTGAAAGAGGTAGAATCCACAACCCGACTGCCATGAGGAATCCAATAGTCTTGCCAAAGATGAACATTAACTCCATTATCAACTCGCAATCCTAGGTTACTTATAGGATCCTATGAGGCTTCACACAACTGGATTTAAAAGTTAGAACAAACCCTAGACCGAAACATCTTCGGATCTAGTTCATAATTGAAGAGACCAAAATCGTTAATAACTGAAGGACCAATTGAGATAACAATCTTTCTTAGGTTTCACATTAAGTGAGATATAACATAGAAATGTGTTTATAAGTGTTGGATAGTTCTTAATTCACAAATGAATTTTGTAAAAGTACCCAAATTCTAAAAATATTTATTAATTTATAGCTATCAAGTTGTTGAATGTTGAAACTAGCACATGAGTTAGATAACATAAGAAGACTAAAAGTAAAATCATAGATTCATACTAGTAAATAGTAAAAGTATGTATATTAGATTAATCCTTATTTACAGAACAATTGATAACAACCATATATAAGTTATAACCACCAAGAACTCATCATCAATCAACCATATAAAGAGTACTACTAAAACCGTTTGCTTATTGCTCTTCTTAAATCAGTCATACATTGAAAAACTGAAATGATTAGAAAGAATAACATATAATTAATTAACATGAGGAAGAAATTAAATAATCCTCAAAGGATCTTCCTAATTGGAACAGGTGATTTAGCAGAAATTGCAGACTTAGAGCTACATGATCTAAAAGAACCACTTCTCATAAACAACAAAACAGAGTTAACAATTTTCTTAACTTTAACAGCAACCCTTTTAATCTTAGGCTTCTTAGGCTCAACAACAAAATTATTCAAAGAAGATAATTTATAAGTTGTGAGAAAGATTTTCCTTTGTTTAGCTCTTCTTTTTCTGTAGCTAATAGACTTAAGAGTCTTTTCTTTCCCTTGTAAACCAAGAACTTCATATTTATATCTGCGGCTGAAGGTTAGAGTTGTGTTTCGAACAAGTGTGTCCATTGTTACAGCAACTGAAACTCAATAGAAAACAGAACACAAAGAGGGTTTTCTTTTTCTTTTTTTCTTCTTTCACTTCTTTTCTATGGTTACAATTTTGATACTCTCTTATATAATATGAAGGGTTCTTTATATGTTGTTTCTAGCTATCTTCTAGTTTCTGTTGAATGTGTTGATATTTTAATGTTTTTGTTAGATTGGTGTAACAGTGTGTTTGACCATTTCTCTTTATTTTTCTTACTTGGTGGGCGCATTATATGTGTATAATGTATAAATAAAGAACTCCCAATTTTATATGATTTAGTTTAGTGCTCGTGGTTGGTTGTTGTGCTCTATGAATCATGGACAACGGACATGACACGGACACTGACACTGATACTGACATGGCGACATTGATAATAATTGAAAAGATGATATAATTCAGTATATTCATAAATATTGTGTCGGTGTCGGACATTGACACGGACACATGTCGAACACGCTTAATCCGAAAACTGTTCGTGCTTCATAGGTTGGGCTGATGATCATTTTGTGACTTTCTTTTTCTGACTAACTTTGTAAGTATCTTTTTTTTTTTTTTCTTCCATCAATTGTATATTTATATATTATATTAATCTAAAATGTGTACCAAAAAAATATCAATCTAAATTGTGGAATGGGGTACAATATATACACTCTTTCACTACTCTCCAAAAATTTGTCAAGCTAAAGTGTTTCATACATGTTAAAAAAAAAATTATAAATGAATTGAAGAGAATAATAATTTTTTAAGATTAATTTTATAAATTCGTGGTTGATTTTCAATTCTCATTATTATAAATATAAAGTAAAAATAATAAGTTATGAATGATGTAGTCTTAGATTGTATAAGGGTCAAATTAATATATTTTTGAACAAAATAAAGTAATTAATGTTATTTTAAAATTGAGAGTTGGATCTAACTCAACCCTACAAAATCAGTTTGCAAAATAATGATTGTCTTTTACTTATAAACACACATTCAGGTTTTTAACACATCCCCTCATACTCAGCACTATTGAGTTTGGTGCATGGATATAAATCACAGGTGACTTAATAGCGGGTGACCCAACATATCTTGGAGAGGCTCCGATACCATGTTAAATTTTTGGTATTTGGGTGAAAGAATAGAATAAAACTATAAGCAACATAAATATTATTGATAATGATATCAATGACCTAAAATACTTTTTTATTATTGTAAAATAAAAGTAAATATATTTAAATCTATAAATGCTCTTGAAAGAGTATTTTTTAAAAAACATTTTAAATTTAAATATTTATATTTTGAGATTTATGATGTCACAAAATTTAAATAGTTTCGTTCCATAAAAAATCTAGTATCCAACTATTTTTTTTCTTATGCGAAAACTACCATTTTTATAGAATTAAGGAAACTAAGTAATTATCACTACACGACAGTTACCTTATTGGACTATTTTCAAACGAACTTGTGTTAAAAATTAACACAAATTTTTTAAGAGTTTAATTGATATGCACTGACGGTGTAAAATAATTTTACACGATCATCCAATAAGAAACCATCAATCTTCCATGTCATATGAAAAAAGTGAGGTAAAGTGGGGTGACGTAGCGGAATACATAGTTGTCATTGGTTGACAGTGTAAAATTATTTTACACTGTCGGTGGATACAAATTAAATCCATTTTTTAATACACAAATTTTTAATTTGTCTTTGTTCGATAATACAGCACATACTGAATTATCACGTTTTCCACTATATTTTATAGGGAAAACATGTTTTTGATTTGAGATATACACAAATTTTAATTTGTTCCCCTTTTTTCATCAAATATATAATTATCGTTAGCGGTAATTAATCTCAGCTAAAAATTATACAGTATATAGCATACAAAACAATTTTTTCTCTTTTATTAATCATCTTGAGGTGTCAAAATCTAAACTTCAATTAATACGTTATTACCGGTGTGAATCAATTCATTATTCTACCATCTGAACTATTGTTTGCAATGTTTACCTTGACTGTCAAGCTTGACGAAAATAAGCAACAACAGCGAAAAAGGAACTTTCTGGCTAACATTATTGACCATTGACCAGCTTAGAAGGTCATAATCGTCAAAAAAATTTCATTTAATATAAACGTTGGCTTAAAATGACATTTTTATGTTGATATTTTTTTCATTTCCTTGTTTTCTTATCACTTTGTACTAGAAAGTCTAGAACATCGAGCAAAATTTTAAAAATATTTCATAGCATAAATTAATCATAAATTTTATTGAACATGGTTTTTGGTCCCACACATTTACAAAAGAATAAATAGACTTTTACCCCTGCAAAGTAAGCGAATTTTGTTTTATTTTTCTGTAATATTTTCTTTTTTCGATTACCCACTTGCAATGTTAAAAAAATTTGATTTACCCCATTCTGTTGACTTTTTAATTTTCTCCCCACCCGCCACACATAATATCAACAATTTTCAAAAGACATGAATTTATTTCATTGATTTAATTCAAAGTTATAATAATGAACATTTTCATTTCTATTAGAAAATGGAAAGGATCCCTACTTTTTTTTTTTTTTTTTGATAATGAGGATCCCTACTTGTTTTGAAGAATTACGATATATATAAAATATAATTGGACTTACTAATTGGACATGTTTTTGAGACACATCAAGATTAACGATATTCAATAAAAACGCATAAACCGTTAATCTTGATGTGTCTCAATAATATACCAAACGATTTCAGATTTTTGTAAAACTGAACATAGATAATCTACATAATATAAACTTTCAATCCAACGGTAGATTTTGTAAAATTTGTATTCGTTAAAGCGTTATTGAAGGTGTAACATTACTCAAATATTACACCGGTGTAATCTGATCCCTCCCTATATATATATATATATATATATATATATATATATATATATATATATTGACAAAATCACATTATTATATTTATATTTCTAATTCTAAAATTTTAGTAATAGACGAAATGGAAAAGGTATCCACAAGTTCTAGTTCAATTGATAAAAAATGTCAAAATTATTAAATTATATATTATGATCATGATCGGGACTTTAACTCCAACTTTTTTACTTTTGTGTAATTTTATAGTGATTTTTCCATTTTTTCAATGTACCGAAAAATGGAGATCTTAACAACCTCAACTTGTAAGAACCAACATGAATAAATGATTGGATAAAAGTGTTATTAGGAAAGTTTTCCTCGCATCCCTACAATTAATTTTTCACCCCTAATTTTTTTTTAATATTCCCGATTTACCAGCCCAATTTAATAACCAAGCTGGACCACATAATTAACTTGGGCTGACTGAGTTAATCAGATAAATTTCAATTAAAATAATTTTTGTAAATCCAACCTGTTTTTTCTTTCTTTTTTGGCTTAAATGCAATTCACCCTTCCTATTTTGAATAAATCGGAATTTTACCTCCTATTTCACTAAAACGGCAATTAATTTCTCTATGTAACTTCAAATTTAGTGGAGTTTAATTCTGTGGAAAGTTAACTCGATTACGGTCATTTTGGTACCAGTTTGGTGAATTATTGATCAAACTTGAGTTCTGTGCGAAGCTTTGAAGTTGAGGCTTAAAAGCAAGTGCGTACCTCAATTTTGATAACTCGATTTTGATCAATAATTCATCAAACTGGTTCCAAAATAACCGTAATCGAGTTAACTTTCCACAGAATCAAACTCCACTAAATTTGGAGTTAAATAGAGATATTAATTGCCGTTTTAGTGAAATAGAAGAGTAAAATTCCGATTTATTCAAAATAGGAGGATAAAACTGCATTTAAGTTTTTTTTTATATTTATCATATCTCATTTAAGGTTTGGGATCCAACCAACTTGGAGACGTTTTTGTGGTGGATTGGATATGTGCCATCCTGCTGTCCTTTATACAAGTTGCATGATGAAATTGGAGAACGACGTATTCTACACTACTAGATATACTTTGAACTCAGTTTGTTTTTATTTTTGTTCTAGATTGGACTTAATTCCAATTCGGTGACCCATTAATTTAGGTGCCAGACTCGATTTTTTCTCTTCCCCCCCTCCCCCCCGTTTTTTACCTTATTTTTCATACTAATCAGTATCCAAAATATAATCCAAAATAATTCTACCCCAATTTTTCATAGCAATTGACAAGCTAGCTATTTAAGAAAAATTGTCCAAAATATTAATATTAAAGATATATTATAAATTATATGGAGTCGTGTTAGCCTGTATTTTCGACAGGCATTAATGAATTGGAGAGAGATGATGAAATCTCATTTAATGTGCATGATTGCATTTTTAATATTCTCTTGGGAATTGATTCTAGTATTAAATCAAGAGAATATTAAGGCATTTGACGTCAGAGACTTTTAATGCAAAGTTGCTTGTCAAAGCCCAGGGGTCTGTCGAATTCGACAGAACATGTTGTTGCCCAATGAGCTTGTCGAATTCGACAAGAAGTTATTTGTGCAAATATCTATTTTTCGACATTACTGACAATGGTCGAAAATTATATATATATATATATATATATATATATATATATATATATATATATATATATACGTGTATATGTTTGTTTGTCTAACGTACTATGCAGAACGGAGAAAGCATACTCTGGACTTAGCAAATTATTCAAAAGTGGATAACGTTCAAAAGTCCCACCAGGTGTCAAAGGGAATTCAAATTGTCAAAGACACGTGGAGCATAGTTAGGCATTTTGTAGGTTTATAGCAGTTATTCTAGTTTGCCTATAAATATTAGTTTTTCATAAGAGAAACGGGTCCACAATTCATAACACATGCAAATTCCTAAGATATTCAGAGTACCCATGTCAACGAGCGAAATGAATGCGAACAGGAACATGTACGAATCTGTGTACCATCCTTTGTAAACATTTTTACATTGTCAAATGCAATTTATCTTTCAAGTATTGATTACTTGACTTTCATTTAAGCTTTCTGCAATTTAAAGCTTTTTTGCAATTTAAACATTCTGCAATTTATTTCATTGCATGCTTTTACTTTTCAAAGTTTCTCTTTAAACTTTATTTGCAATTCATTTACAAGTTTTCTGCAAATTTAACTTTGAAGCACTTTACTTTAAACAAACCATTTGACTGCGTCAAATGCTTTTACTTTTTATCAATTTATCCGATTTAACCCAAAAAGATATGAATATGTTTTCATCATCTTCTGCACAATCCATATGTCCCAGGATTTACTAGTTGATCCTTCTTGTAATAATCAAACTAGCGGTTGTTTACTAAAAATCGGGGTAAACAAATTGGCACGCCCAGTGGGACCATTGGATTGTGTATTTCTATTTAGTGTGTTTTTGAAAAAATTTTACAAAAAATTCGTTGTTTGGTGTTATACTTTTGATTGTGTGTATATTTTTATATGCATTTGAGGAGTGGTAAATCTCTCCCAGAATTTTCAAGTATACCAACTCGTCCTCGTTCCAGAATGGTGAGACCACCAAACAATCCTAATAATAATAATAATAATAACAATAATGGGGCAGAAACAAATCCTGTTCCAAATTCGACAGGGCAACCAAATCAACCAGTATTTGGCAATCCTAGCGCCAATCCTACTGGTGGGCCAACAAGCCCTGCCCTGAACTCTATAAATTCTGAAAGTATCCCAAGCAATAATGTTAATGGGGGGAGTTCGAACCCTGTAATAAGTTCTGCGACCGTTGGCGTGAGGGCCAGTGGGTCAACAATGCCTGCCACTACTTCAAGTATGGCAGGAGGGTTTGTTCCTCCAAATACGAATGGTGCAATAATGACACAAATGAATGTATCATCTATGCCAACGAACGTGTCACACACACATGGATACACAGACGGTAGTCAAGTTGGTGGAACACCGTCAAGACCCTCATGGTTGCCTAGAAACCCACAATATGGAATGCCAACAACAACGATGGCAAGCCTGTATAATTGGCCTTCGATAGAAAATTCTCCCTCATCTTCTGCGATGGGAAACAGGGGAAATTCCTTGAATTTGACAAATAATTCCATGGATGCACTTAGGCAACAAATGGATGAAAGTAACCATGACATGGTGAACGCGTTAACCCAACAGATTGGCACGGTATTTAATCCTGTTTTACAAACAGCCAATGATAATTACTTATTATTAGCCAATCAAATGGGGAGGATGGCAGACTTTTTTGGTGCCCCTGTTGCTCCAAACAACCAAAGGGTTCCTCGTGCAAACCCGGAGACTCAACCAGAAGTTCAAGCCCAACCAGTGCGCATTGAAAGAGAACAGCCAGAACAGGGAGTGGTATTGGTAAATAGAAATCAGGATGCTGATAATGTTCTTAGAAATGTTCGACAAGAAAATGTTGCAGGGCATAATAATTTGGCCAACTTGGTAGAAAATATCTTGGCCCAAAATGGTTTAAATATAGGATTGCATAGACCAAATTTTGTGTCAGCATTGTCTGAATACGTATTGCAGGCAGAATTGCCAAGGGGATGGAAAATTCCCAAATTCACAAAATTTGCTGGTGATACTAGTGAGTCTACTGTCGAACACATTGCCAGATATTTGGCAGAGGCAAGGAATTTGGCAAATAATGAAGATTTAAGAATGAAGTTTTTTCCCAATTCCCTCACTAAAACTGCTTTTATGTGGTTTACCACACTTCCCCCTCATTCAATTCATACTTGGACTCAATTAGAAAGGCTATTTCATGAACAGTTTTACATGGGACAATCTAGGATTAGCCTCAAAGAGTTAGCCAGTATGAAGCGCAAAACCTCAGAAGCCATTGATGACTATCTGAACAGGTTTCGCCTCCTTAAGGCAAGGTGCTTCACACAAGTGCCTGAACATGAATTGGTTGAGATGACTGCTGGTGGCCTTGACTATTCCATTAGGAAAAAGTTAGATACTCAACATTTAAGAGACATGGCCCAATTAGCAGATCGTGTTCGACAGGTCGAACGCCTCAGGGCTGAAAAAGTCAGAAATTCTAAGTTCCACAAGAAAGAAAAAGTGGCTTACGTAGAAACTTATGAAAGTGAAAATGAGTTCGACGATGGTCAGGATTACATGGAAAATAATGAAGTTAATATTGCTGAGTTAAAACCAGGCCCTCCTTATACTTGTAAAATGTTAAAACCATCAAATGAGAATAATCCTGTCGAACCAAAAAATGATAGATTTGTTTCTAAGACATATACTTTCGACATTACTAAATGTGATGAAATTTTTGACTTACTGGTCACTGATGGCCAAATAATTGTACCAAAGGGTTTAAAAGTTCCACCTTTGGAACAACGTAAGAAAAGAGGTTTTTGTAAATACCATAATTTTTTGGGCCATAAAACCTCACAATGTGTTCTTTTCAGGGATCTGGTCCAGAAAGCCCTACAGGAGGGAAGACTCAAATTTGGCGAAAAGCCAAAATCCAAACAACAGGTGGACGAAGATCCATTGCAGATTGCTGATGCTGCATACACAGAGCCATTCGAATGCCTGATGTTAGAAGCATTGAACCTCACTGAAGGGGGGCAATTAGTTTCCATTCCTGAGGAAGAATACGAAAACAAAGTGGAAGAGGTGTATCCACAGGCTGGGGAAACTTTATTGGATTTCCTTCAACGCTGCAAAGAGAATGATGGCGAAGCTACATTATGTCCTCATTGTAGTGCCATGTTCGACAAGAAGGCTGCTGCAGGCCTCAACAAGTTTTTGCCTCACAATCAAGGTAGAAACAATTGGCCAAATCAAAGGCCAACTTATTCTAATGTTCTGAATAGCCAACAGGCGCCTGTACATCAGAGGTTGGGACCACAAAAATCATTTATCCCCTCAAGCAGGACACCTGTCAATCAATGGGTTCATGGAAGAAACATGGACTATGGTCAAAGGAATATGGAGAAGGGAAACTCCAGTAACTTCAATCCCAAAAAAGATCCTGAATCAAGGAAATATGATTACAGGAACAATTACAAAGGGAAAAACCCCATGACAAGATCTCAATGGCGCAGATATCAACGCCAGAAGAAAGTGGCTGCTCAAAATTCCCAAATTACTGCTGATGGTAATGGAGAGAGGCCTATGGAATTGGCGAAGAGGCCAATGAAAGAAAGGTTAGGTGAACCAAAAGTCGAGTCTTCAGTTGCTGATAATGTCGAAGACGACCACATGGAAGCAGATGACTTTTTGGATTCTGATCCTGATATCGACATAATAGTAAATGTTGTGTCGATTCTGCCAAGAGAGTTCGACGTCTGTTCTGAAATAACAGATGACGAAGAAGAATCCGGAATGCAAATGGCTCTTCACAGGCCAGTCTGTTACTATGTGATGAGCAATGGTGCTTTGGAGGACCAAATGGCTACATTTGAAAGGCCAGACGAAGGCATGAAAAGTCACTTGAAGACTCTCTTCATACAGGCTAAAGTGAATAATGTAGGAATCAACAAAGTACTAATCGATGGTGGTGCTGCTGTTAACCTCATGCCAGAATTTCTGCTGAGAAAGATTGGTAAATCTTTGGTGGATCTTCATCCTCACAACATAGTGCTCTCAAACTATGAGGGTGAAACTGGTTTTTCTTTAGGAGCAATCCAGTTGGATGTGGTTGTTGGAAGTACTGTAAGGCCAACCTTATTCTTGGTTGTGGCCTCTAAGGCAAATTACAATCTGCTCCTAGGTCGAGAGTGGATTCATGGAGTGGGGGCAGTCCCATCTACCCTGCACCAGCGCCTTATTATCTGGCGAGATGATGGTATAGTGGAAAATGTTGAAGCAGATCAAAGTTACTTCAAAACTGAAGTCCATCATCTGACAAAACACTCATTCGACAAAAAATTGGCAACTATCTCGCCATGCACTGACAGGGATTTTGCACACCCTCCAGTGAGAAATGTTCAACACTCAATTAAATTAGACCCTACTCATGGTTTTTTGTGGGAAAGGGAAGATGGAAACAGTGAGGATGGCGAGTATGAAGGCCACAACTGCCCAACTGGGTGGGATATCAAAGAAAACTACTATGTCTGAGTCCCAAACTTGGGCAAAGATTACGGCCTACATGGCTGAAAATAGATTCAAAATGGCTTTAGAAGCCAATTCCTTGTCAGAAAATATGGTTGAAGCAGCCAATGACATAAAAGTTGGCAAATATAAGCCAGAATTGCAAAAGCTGGATTGCATTTATGATGACGAACCCTTAGGATTTGAAAAAGATCCAATCAGTCAAAGTCACAAGATGCAAGCACAGGACCCTTTGCAAGAGATCGACCTTGGAGATGGTTTGACAAAAAGACCAACGTACATTAGTGCAAACATTCCTCCAGATCTGAAGGCGAAAGTGGTGCAACTTCTGTTGGAATTCAAAGATTGTTTTGCTTGGGATTACAACGAAATGCCAGGTTTGAGCAGAAAATTGGTGGAGCATGAACTACCAGTTCGACCAGATAAAAAGCCAGTGAAACAGTTACCTAGAAGATTTGCACCAGAGATAATGTCAAAGATCAAGGAAGAAATTGAAAGGCTGCTGAGGAGCAAATTCATCAGAACAGCAAGGTATGTCGAATGGTTAGCAAATATAGTGCCTGTAATTAAGAAAAATGGATCTCTTAGAGTGTGTATAGACTTTAGAGACTTAAATAATGCTACACCAAAAGATGAATACCCTATGCCAGTAGCGGAAATGCTAATTGATTCAGCAGCCGGGTTTGAATATTTGAGTATGTTAGATGGCTATTCTGGCTATAACCAAATTTTCATCGCTGAAAATGATGTACCCAAAACTGCCTTTAGATGCCCAGGAGCATTAGGCACATATGAATGGGTAGTGATGCCTTTTGGTTTGAAAAATGCTGGGGCCACCTATCAAAGAGCAATGAATTTGATTTTTCATGAATACATAGACACTTTCATGCAAGTGTATATTGACGACATAGTTGTCAAATCCTCGTCAGATGATGATCATTTAGATCATTTGAAAAAATCTTTTGAAAAGATGAGGAAATATGGATTGAAAATGAATCCATTAAAGTGTGCTTTTTGTGTTAATGCAGGAGATTTCCTTGGGTTTGTTGTGCACAAAAAGGGCATTGAAATAAATCAAAACAAAACAAAGGCTATCATGGAGACAAAATCTCCAACTACAAAAAAGCAACTTCAGTCCTTACTTGGGAAGATCAATTTTTTGAGAAGGTTTATCTCAAACTTAAGTGGCAAAGCTCAACCGTTTTCGCCATTACTTCGTCTCAAGAAAGAAAGCGTTTTCACTTGGGGGCAAGATCAACAACAAGCTTTTGACGAAATCAAGGATTATTTGTCAAAGCCACCAATGTTAATGCCTCCAATAAGGAACAAGTTCATGAAGTTGTATATATCAGCATCTGATTCGACACTGGGTAGTATGCTTGCCCAGGAAGATGAAAATGGTGAAGAAAGGGCCATCTATTACTTAAGTAGAGTATTAAATGATGCTGAGACTAGATATAGTAGTATTGAAAAATTATGCTTATGTTTGTATTTTTCTTGTATGAAACTCAAGCATTATATAAAGCCTATTGACGTTTTGGTTTACTCTCATTGTGATATCATCAAACATATGTTATCTAAACCCATCCTGCATAGTCGAATTGGAAAATGGGCTTTAGCCTTGACAGAATATTCACTAACTTATAAACCTTTAAAGGCAGTCAAAGGCCAAATTGTGGCTGATTTTATAGTGGATCATTCTGCGTTAGAAACTCCTCAAAATTATGTGGATTCAGAACCTTGGAAATTATATTTTGATGGTTCTAAACATAAACATGGAGTTGGAATTGGGATTTTAATCATTTCTCCCTCCAAAATTCCCACCAAGTTCAAATATAAAATCAATGGTTTTTGCTCAAATAATGAAGCAGAATATGAGGCTTTGATAACCGGCTTAGAAATTTTATTGGACTTGGGGGCAAAAAATATTTTGATTAGAGGTGATTCAGAATTGGTTTTGAAACAGTTGACAAAAGAATACAAATGCATAAAAGAACACTTTATGAAATATTTTGTCATAGCAATTTCTTTGTTAAAACGTTTTGACCAAGTCATCTTTGAACATGTGCCTCGTATAGAAAATCAAGAAGCCAATGATTTGGCTCAAATAGCTTCAGGCTATAAAATTTCTAGTGAGAAACTAGAAGAGTTGATTGAAATTAAAGATAAACTCATTGTTGATCAACCTCCTTCCATGGAATTGTCAATGCCAAAACTTGTGGGGGCAGATATACCACAAGAAAATGGTCAAGGTACCACTTATGATTATGACGAAAATTCAGAAATTTTTGAAATTTTTGCCATTGACAATTTATCTGATACTGACTGGAGAAAACAACTTGTCGAATATTTGCGAAATCCAAACGGAACGACCAATAGAAAGATAAAATATAGAGCCTTGAGTTATGTCATCATTGGCAATGAACTAATGAAGAAAACACCTGAGGGGGTTTTGCTAAAATGTTTAAGTGAAACTGAAGTCTATTTGGCTATATCTGATGTGCACAGTGGTGCATGTGGATCCCATCAGGCAGGTCATAAAATGAAATGGTTGTTGTTTCGACAAGGTGTATATTGGCCAACAATTTTAAAGGACTGTATAGAGTTTGCCAAAGGTTGTCAAGAATGCCAAAGACATTCAGGCATACAACATGTACCTGCAAGTGAACTCCATTCAATAGTTAAGCCTTGGCCTTTCAGAGGATGGGCTTTAGATTTAATTGGTGAAATTAAACCAAGTTCGTCTAGAAACCAACGTTATATTTTGGTTGGTATAAATTATTTTACTAAATGGATAGAAGCAATTCCATTACCAAATGTTGACCAAGAAGCAGTGATTAGTTTTATACAAAGTGACATTATTTATAGATTTGGTATACCTGAGTCTATTACTACAGATCAAGGTTCAGTTTTCACTGGACGAAAAATGGTTGAATTTGCTCAACAAACTGGTTTTAAACTCTTAACCTCTACACCATATTATGCCTAAGCAAATGGTCAAGTGGAAGCTGCTAATAAGATTATCATTGGTTTGATAAAAAAGCACATTGCCCAAAAGCCTAGAAATTGGAACAAGACTTTGGATCAAGTCCTATGGGCATGCAGGAATTCTCCAAAAGAATCAACTAATACCACACCCTTTCGACTAACATTTGGACATGATGCAGTCTTACCAGTCGAAATACATCTACAATCAGTCAGAATTCAAAGGCAGATGGAAATCCCAAGGGATCATTACTGGGATATGATGTTAGATGAATTAGTTGATTTAGATGAGGAGAGAGTAAAAGCTTTAGAAACGTTAACTCGACAGAAAGAAAGGGTTGCTAAAGCTTATAATAAAAAGGTTAAGTTTAAAACCTTTAATGTTGGAAATTTGGTTTGGAAAGTTATTTTGCCAATGGATAAAAAAGACAGAGTCTTAGGCAAATGGTCCCCAAATTGGGAAGGCCCTTTTAAAGTTGTTCAAGTTTTTTCAAATGGTGCTTACGAAATTGAAGAGTTAACAGAAGAACAACGTTCATTAATTATAAATGGTAAGTACTTAAAAAAGTATAAACCAGCGTTGCAAGAAATAAAAATTAACGAAGAATAAAACTTAAGACATAATCAAACAATGGTGATCATAAATTTGTTCGCCACAAAATGGGCATTGTCAAAAGTACAAACCAAAAACCTTAATAAATTGTTCAGAAAGTTGAAATAAAACTAAGAGCAAATTATTACAAAACTAAAATTGTCTCTTCAGGTCTTCATATAGGCTTTGGAAAGAGGAAATTTCTTTGTCGAGAACCTTGTTCGACTCCTCCAGACCTTGAATCTCTTCTTCGACAGCAGCAGAAGCGCTAAAGAATTTGATGCCTTCGTTAGCCTCTTTGTCAATCCAGGCTTTAACATCAATGGTGAGGTTAGCCTTAGCTTCGTCACGCTTAGCCTTTTCTGCATCAATTTTGGCATTGAGACTCTGAATTCTCAAGTTCAATTCTGCAATCTCGCTCTCCCAAGCAAAGATGTTTTGGTTGTATTCAGTCAGCTCAGCATTCGACTCGATCTCCTTCTCCAGGCGTTCGACATTGGCTTGAGCAGTATTGGCCTTTTCGACCAATGCAGCATACGCTTCAGTTTGAGCCTCCAGCTTCAGAGCATTGATCTTCCTCTTTTGAATGGCTTGGGTGAAACCATCAATAAGGTTTTCAAGTTGAATAACCTTGCGAAGGGTAGCACCATCAGTCAAAGGGTTGTGAAGCTTTTTCAGGAAGCCCAAGTGAGAAAAGGCACTGCTGGGGTTCGCCTCAATCAAGGCAAGGACATCTTGGTTTATGTAGTCTGTGTGCAGCTTGAGGAGCAAAGAATCCTGTCTCACCGTCGAACTGATCTCTGTATCAGAAGCCGTCGAACTGCTATGATGGGAGGCACCTTTGCTTTGTTCTTTGTTGCCTTTGCTTGAGAGGAGCATTTTGAGTGCTGCAGCAGGATCAGAATCCTTCATAGCAATGAATTGCATATCTGATATTCCAATTTTAGCAGATAACTTTGATGTTGATGAAACTGGGAGTATTTCAGAACCTCCCTCAGTAGCCTCAGGCATAGAATCATCTTCATTGTCGAGCTCCATTTCGACATCAGTGTTTTCTGACGAATGAGTGGATTCAGTAGGCTCCAGGGTGATAGTCTTCTCAGAGTCAAGGTTGATGGTAGCATTTGCTTCAGGCTCTGCAGTCATATCATTCCCGTCTAGATTAGCCTCGGCATCATTGTTTCCGGTACCTTGGGCTAAATCTTCTTCTTCATTAACAAGTGTGTTAATGTTATCTTCATTGCCACCCTATTCAAAGATTAAATAAAATAAAGTCTTAGAAGTTATAATGAAAATTTGTTCATTTCACAAAGTCTTAAAAGATGAAGAAGATTTTTTTACCTGAGCACCAGGGTTTTGCGAGCTAGAGTTGATTTTCTCTTGGCTGGGGGCATGATTTTCAGTCGAAGGATTTTCGACATGTGATGGTTGATTTTCGACAGGAATGGTTGGAATAGGAGATTCGCCATCCTTCTCTTTTTCTCCAGAAGGTCTAGACTTAGATTTAGCCTTCTTCTTCTTCTTCTTTGGCTTGGGTGGCATGCTTGCCTCGCTAGTTTCGACATTGGCCTTTCCTTTGTCTCCTTGGCCTTCTCCACTAGGAGCAGCAGCATTTGTTGTGGTGGGAACATCATCAGCAGGCTGAAAAGAAAATGGAATTGTTAACACAAAATTTTATTTGAAGCCAAGGCAAAATGCCGAGGAGATGTCGAAAGGACTTACTGTGGGTTCATTAATAGTAAGAGCTTTTTGTTTCTTCTGCTTGGTGGGCTCTCCAGTCTCGTTCATCGCCATTAAATTCCTTTTTCGAAGCTGCATTATGAAAATGGAGATTCAAAGACTAAGTTACTTTGAAATTTGATACCTTGGCCCCAGTATTGGGCAGTGATTTCTTCTGAGTTGCAGCAGGAGTAGTGGTGTCTGTCGAAGTGGTAGTTTCCTTGGCTTTGGAAGCACCTAGTGTCAAGACAATGAGAGTTTAAACATCAACAAAAAACATTCAAAGAGAAAAATTACAAACATTATAAAGCCACATTTCTGAATCACTCAAAGTTACCTTTGCCTTTGGGAGTCTTTTGCTGAAGAGCGTCGAATCCAGCCTCTATTGCTTGCAGAAGCACCTCATCAGTATTCTTAGCGTGCTTTTCATAGTGTAGACTCCACCATGTGGCGAATTCAAAGGTGCAGAAGTGAGAGATTTCGAAAGCGATGGGTGTGAGTTTGTAAGATATGCTGTCAGCAGCCTTCAAACGGCGCTCAAAGTATTCGACAGACATTCCAGAGTTGCCCAAGACAATATCATCCTTATGCTTGAACAAACTCTTTGGCCTGAACTGACTCAGACCAAATTGGCGAGCAACTAAGTTAGGTTGGTACCCAACCAAACCCAAGTGCCTTCTTTCAATCCCTTGCCTTGAAGACAAGATTGTAAGAGTTAAAAACATGGACCAGATATTGTTGGTGTCTTCTTCTTCATTTGGGTTGACTGCAGGAAATGGCCTTCTAAACCAGGCTGGCCCAATTGTCCTTTTGACGAACGGGGTATTCTTTGGAGTGATCTCGTCGAACTCAAGGAGAGTCTTGAAGTAGTGGAGGAAAAGCTGTAGAGTTGTCAGGTTTGCTTCTCTATACCTCAATAAGGCCAACCTAGCACCTTCTATTTGTCGAGTGGCAATTGAAGCTTCCAAATAAGAAGGGAGGAAAAGGTTGAAGTTTGACTCAAACGTGGCATTCAGCCAAAGTTGCAGAAGCCAGATAGGTCCAGAGAAAGCAAGTTGTGATCCTTTGCCAGTTCTCTTGAGCATGTCACTGGCCTGTCCTAGAGAGTCATAGAGGGATGCCAAGATAAATCTTCCTAAGGCTACATCTAGACCTTGGTGAAGCATAATGGCGAGAGGAACAAGTCTCTTCACCACTTGAAGTGAACTGGTGCACAGAACAAAATGTGATAGCCAATAAGTCAGGAAGGCTATATGTTCTTCGAAAGACACATCTTCGTCGCTAAGATCATGGAAAGTTTTGAGAAATCCTGAGAAGGATAAAACCTTGAAGTCGAACTGGTGGTTGACTGTAGTGTACTTAGGGTCGAAAGTAGGTCCTGTGGGTCTTAAGCCAGTAATGGCAGCAACGTCGAAAAGAGTTGGGGTCATCATTCCTGCCTTGAAATGGAAAGTGTTGGTAGAATTCTCCCAGAAGTGAAGGGCAGCTATGAGCATTTCTGCATTGTATTTAGGTCCCTCTCTCGACAGTTGAATTAGGTCGAATATACCACTCTCTTTCCAAAAGGTAGCATATTGCTTTTCGACCTTGTTAAGCCATTTTAGATAACCTTCACTAACTACGGGTGCGGATCTAAAAGCCATATGGCCTGGTTCAAAGAAACTCATGTCGAAGACAGAGTTGGCGAATATCCTAGGTTCGCAAGTAGTATGGAGAGGGAAGATGTTACCTACGTCTTCATTGAAGTTGTCGGATGAAGGAAGAGGGCCTGCGAAGGCAAGAGTTTTACCTCCAAGCTTGTGGGGAATCATCAATTCTTCTCCCCATATGTTGTCTTCGACAGCAGTCATGTCTGGCTCCGACACAAACTCTGAATCATCAATGATGATGGGTTTGTCATCATCAACAGCATAGATAATCACGTTTCTGGAGGAAGAAGATGAAGCCATTGTTGTTCTTCGTGTTCTTGGTGTTCTTGAGTATTGGTGATGAAGATGAACAAGCTACAGTAGCAACGAACTAAAAAGCTTCAGATTTGACTCGTTCCTTGCTCAAATCCAAGAATAAAAATAGTGATGATGAACGAAAATGCTAGACGATCACAATCACTGGTTTAGATCTAACAGAAACGCAAGAACAAGGCAAGATTGAAGGATTGTTTGATGTTGTCTCTTGAGAGAATACGTAAGGTTCTGTTTCTTTAGAGAGAAAGTGAAGAGTTAAGGTTTCAGAAAGTTGAAAGTGTGGAATACATTTGCTACTTATAGGCACTTCAAGTTTGCATGTATCTGGTAACTGAAACATCACCACTCTTCCATCTCAGTTATTCACATTCTGCCACGTGTCCCACCATGAAGCTAAAAAGTTGGAAATCATGGTTTGTGGGGATTGAGGTGACGGTTATAAATTTTGTCATGATTGACAATGACTTGATGTGACGTTTGCGCCGTCTTTGGTAAACGTGCAGAATTGGAAAAGGTGATAATCTTCAAAACTGCCATTTCTCCTTGTTGTATTCGACATGCAGTCGAAATTGGCATTTTTGAGGGGGCAATTTGTTAGCCTGTATTTTCGACAGACATTAATGAATTGGAGAGAGATGATGAAATCTCATTTAATGTGCATGATTGCATTTTTAATATTCTCTTGGGAATTGATTCTAGTATTAAATCAAGAGAATATTAAGGCATTTGACGTCAGAGACTTTTAATGCAAAGTTGCTTGTCAAAGCCCAGGGGTCTGTCGAATTCGACAGAACATGTTGTTGCCCAATGAGCTTGTCGAATTCGACAAGAAGTTATTTGTGCAAATATCTATTTTTCGACATTACTGACAATGGTCGAAAATTATATATATATATACGTGTGTATGTTTGTTTGTCTAACGTACTATGCAGAACGGAGAAAGCATACTCTGGACTTAGCAAATTATTCAAAAGTGGATAACGTTCAAAAGTCCCACCAGGTGTCAAAGGGAATTCAAATTGTCAAAGACACGTGGAGCATAGTTAGGCATTTTGTAGGTTTATAGCAGTTATTCTAGTTTGCCTATAAATATTAGTTTTTCATAAGAGAAACAGGTCCACAATTCATAACACATGCAAATTCCTAAGATATTCAGAGTACCCATGTCAACGAGCGAAATGAATGCGAACAGGAACATGTACGAATCTGTGTACCATCCTTTGTAAACATTTTTACATTGTCAAATGCAATTTATCTTTCAAGTATTGATTACTTGACTTTCATTTAAGCTTTCTGCAATTTAAAGCTTTTCTGCAATTTAAACATTCTGCAATTTATTTCATTGCATGCTTTTACTTTTCAAAGTTTCTCTTTAAACTTTATTTGCAATTCATTTACAAGTTTTCTGCAAATTTAACTTTGAAGCACTTTACTTTAAACAAACCATTTGACTGCGTCAAATGCTTTTACTTTTTATCAATTTATCCGATTTAACCCAAAAAGATATGAATATGTTTTCATCATCTTCTGCACAATCCATATGTCCCAGGATTTACTAGTTGATCCTTCTTGTAATAATCAAACTAGCGGTTGTTTACTAAAAATCGGGGTAAACAAGTCGTCGTGAAATGTTTATATCTCACATCTATCAACACAATTATATTTTGGATTATGCTTGGATACTGATTAGTGTTAAAAACAAGGTTAAAAAGATTGAAACTGGTGAAAAATTAGGTTAGAACAACAAATTTGCGGCTCTAATCATATATAAAAGAGTTTTGGAAAATGTTTTCCAGAATTGTTTTGGAAAATGTTTTCCGAAAATGTTTTCCAAAACAATTTGGGATTCTGCGTTCCGAAATATTTTTTGGTTTTCACCACCAGTTTAATCTGGTTCGGGGGTCAGTTCTGACATCAAGTGGTTCCAGCCCCCTCCCGATCGCAGTTGTGGGGGATCGAACCGTGGTCCTCCCTACCAAGTTCAGCGCCAATCACCACTGAACCAACTAACGATTGGTTGCGTTCCGAAATATTTAAATATTCAGAAAATGTTTTTCGAAAAAGTTAACTTTTTGGAAAATAGAATCCGAGATACTAGAATATGAGTGTAAAAAAAATAAATCTAAAAACCACATTTAAGTATATTTTGGAAAATATATTTCGAAAAAATGTGAATTTTGGAAAACGTTTTCCAAAAATTATGAGGGTAAAATTGGAATTTCAGGAGGGGCTAGAAGAAATATTGGGGGGGAGAAGAGAAAAATTCGCCAAACTCGGCGTCTCGGCCTAATCACACGCGAACCAAAGTCTTGTTTTCATGTCCAACCGTCACAAAATCTAGCACTTTTGAGGCTAGTATTTTTGTAACGTCCGACATCAAAATGATTGATATTTACTATTAATCATAACTTTTTTGCCATTATTTCGATAACCACCGGCATCAAGCCCGCTATATCCACCTTCATATTAATAATCCTGGATCCGAACTGAGACCATATATACCCTTTTTATGCAGTAGGGCTAGGTAATTTGTTACTCTAAAATCATTTCACTTCATGTAAATATTGATTTGAGAGTCGGAGTATCTCTAGGTACAATCTTTATTTCACCACAACCGCACTGAAGAAAAACTCCACCAGCAATGATTGTTCTGATCAAGTAAGATCAATTTGTTTAACTGAAAGATATTAAACGAATGTCATGTATATACATTTTTTTACACATCAAATTTAAGACATTTCATTAATTAAAATGTCGCATAGGTTTACAAAAGGTTTGCTTTGTCTTCTAATTTTTTTTCATCCAAAGTTCATTGCAATATGTCTTGGCAGAACTAGAGCATCGGGTGGCTATAGGAAGACGGTGCTAATTTTAAAGTTTTCCACGCTTTTGCGAATAATAAGAAAAGACAAAAGTTAATTATTTGGTGACTATTCCTCTATTCCGTCATAATTTGCAGTATTTATCTTTTAATCAATGAGAACAAGCCACATTAGTAAATTTGTATGTGGTCTCCACAATTAACATACAAATCTACTTATGTAGTTTGTTCTCATTGGTTGAAATGTAGATACTCTCAAATTATGAAAATGTAAATTAGAAAAAAACCTAATTATTTTTCTACTACATATAAGTCTCCACACAACAGTACTGTACCCAAAGATATATTATATATTAAAAAAATTGAAAAATTGAAAAAAATCTTATTTGACTGAAAATTTGATTTTTTTTCACCCATCATTCAAATTACCCTAAAAAAGTTAACAATTTTTTACAATCATCTACTAACACCTTCCACCAAAAAATGTTTCTTCTCGACCTCCACCTCAGTGTTAATTATAATACTTAGCAATACTATCATTTAACATTTTTTTTTGATCAAGTACTATCATTTAACATTTATTCAGTATATTACTAACATAATTTCTCTTTTATCAAATCAAATTACTCTAGGAGTAAATGGAAATAAATTGGTAACCTTACAAAGTCTAAGTGAAAATGATAGTTTTACTAACATTGTGATTATTATTTTTCCTTTAAGAAAAGTAGCCTTCGTGATCTTTCCTTCACATATGTAATGCCGAATTTATCCTTGGAATCCAATCAATCAAGTTGTGGCTATCCACTATATACTGTTTCTGTACCTTTGTCAACTATATGGTTCCAAAATTTAAGATATATTAAATTATTACTAGTAAAGAAAAGAGTTATGGGCTTGACCATTATCTCTGTGGTTCTCGTCCTTACATGATATATACATTGGATAATCTTATGTTAAAATTTTATTATATCGTCCAACCATTTTACTTTTTTTTTTATAAGCAACCAACCATTTTACTTTACAATCACACACATATGTAAATATAATAGGAAAATTCCTTTATAAAATCTAGATCAACTTTATAATATTTAGAAAAATAATATAATTCAATATGATATGATCGTATATGTTAGTATTAAACACTAACATGCATCTGACACGGTTTGGTGGTATTTGCTTGAGATTTAAGAGTGTGTTCCTCCTTAAAGTTTTAGGTTCGATTTTCTTTGGTGTCAATTTGAGTGGGTTCAATCAGAAGAATGTCTATGTGTAATATTTTTTGTTTTTTGCTTTCATCACCACTATGTAGTTCTTTGAACCGCCTAATCTAATTTGAGAGGTCAATTTTGAATCAAGTAGTTTCAACTTATTCTAAATTGCAGTTGTAGATATTGAACTGTGATCCTCTCTACCAAACTAAACATTTATCACTACTAAACTAATTAACGATTG
Organism: Trifolium repens; assembly: GCA_030408175.1. Classification (NCBI taxonomy): domain Eukaryota; kingdom Viridiplantae; phylum Streptophyta; class Magnoliopsida; order Fabales; family Fabaceae; genus Trifolium; species Trifolium repens. Next base: position 8,472,180 of record CP125842.1, read on the forward strand.
GTTGCGGCATAACATTCCATTTAAAGTAAAAATGTAGTAATTATAAGTAAAATGAATGAGTAAAAAAAGCCCGACAGAGGCATATTTCATGCATCCCATCGCAAAAATAAGTCCAATTAAGAAGACAAGAGAAGATGCGGTTTAAAAGATTAGATTAGATTAGATACTTATCCTGGACGGAAAAACTACTACACTTGACAACGCATGCTTGCGTGGATCCTAAAATGAAAGTTACCAAATTCAATGCAACTTGACAACCCAACTTACGTTACAGCTGTCTCTTGCTGGTTTCATCAATTCATTTTTCAACTCTCCTAATTCAAATATTCCAACCTATAGTGCGTTAGTTATTACTTACTTCTTTCTATCTAGTTCAACACTATAGTGCATTATTTGTGCCTCTAAAACTAGCATGGATGAAGATATACTATACTAACATCAATGTGTGTAAAAATATTATCAACACTCATGGCACTATCTCTGCTCCTTCCTAGCTAGTAGCTACCATGAAGCATATAACAACTTAATTATGAAGGTAAAAGAAATTAACAAGCTCTTGCTTCAATTTTATTCTTACTTTTTATATATTCTTTGAATTGTATGCACTTTTGTTGCATTTTAAATACATGCATGTATTAAGCCACTTGATTTGGTCTAGTAGTAAGGGGTTTGAATTATATACTTCTGAGTTTGATTTTTAGATTCATTTTGAAAAAAATAAATACATGCATGAATCTATCATCAGTACTTGGCTATTATGACTATATATACCGTTTATGGAAGTATTTGTTGTTGTATAAATCTTTATGGTGATTTTTCCATGTTTTTATATTGCAGTAGTGCTCTGCTCAATTGCTCTATTGAATTAAGAAATGAAGGAGTGGAGAGGAACTTGACAACGGTAAACAACAACTTTACTGAATACATTTTTTTTTTTTATCTTCAGTTTTTAGGAGAATGAACTCTGATTAAAATTTAGTGAGAGTACTTATATAAATCTAAAAGTTAATGATTTTTTTAATTCCTTGTAGTTAATCGTCTGTTATCATTTTCTCTTCTTTTTTATTAATTTTCTGTTTTTTTAAAAGTGTTATTTTTTTTTTTTTTGGTTTTTCACCACCAGTTTAATTTGGTTCGGGGGTCAGTTCTGACATCAAGTGGTTCCAATCCCCTCCCGATCGCAGTTGCGGGGGATCGAACTGTGGTCCTCCCTACCAAGTCCAGCACCAATCACCACAAAACCAACTAATTATTGGTTTTAAAAGTGTTGTTTTGTCCATGGGAAAGTGTTCATTTTATAATATGACGTTAATAATGTATACTAGAAACACTTAAAAACTTAAATTAGTGAAAAAAATTAAGATTAAATATAAAATCTACTTTTAGTAGTCACTAATTCATAGCAACACATTTTGAGTTGAGAGATCTATTTAGTGTTCGATAATATCTTAAATACTTCTATTTAAATTTTTTTATAAGAGACAATTCATTTTTTTAAGATTTATTGAATAATGGATGAATCTGACCTAATCTGTAACAACACTTTTTGAGTTGGGAGAGAGATTTATTTAGTGTTCGATAATGTCTTAAAGACTTGCTCTGATTCTTTTTATAAAAAATAATTCGCCTTTCAAAGTTTATTGAATATAATTGATGAATCTAATCTATAAATCAAAAATCAAATTCATCAATTATTTAATGAACTTTAAATAATGAATTGTCACTTATAAAAAGAATCGGTATAGAATTACCTTTCCGTGAAGTGAACCTATGAAAAAATGTAGTAAGACTTGAGGATATAAATCATTTTGTTTTTTAAGCCATGAAACATATTGTCTTTATATTAAATATATAAAGATATTTTATATTTTATTTCCCAAAGATTTATGAAGTTTCTCAATAGATTCTAAAATAATCAAAACTATAGGATCCAAAACCATATGAAGAATCTAAAGCCCTGTTAGTAACAGGCCTGTGCCAAATCAAAACTGTTGTTTTATATGGATCTTCTTATGAGAAATGGGCTGGGCCTTGATAATTTTTATGGGCTTAGCCTGTCCAATCTATGAAACTCACTTCAAGTACATTTGGATAGAAATAAAAAATTCTCTATTGGTCCCCTTAGTTGCTATCAGGTCCCCTAAATTTTTTTTTGTTTTTGGAACGTAACGTCCGAAATTGAGTGTTTTGGAATCTAGGTTCCGAAATAGTTGAATATTAATTTTGCTTCAGTCAATGTTTTTGGAACTTAGGTTCTGAAAGTGTGTTTTAGGAACTTACGTTCCGAAATTAACTAATTTTGAATTCTAGGTTGCGAAATATCCTGGGGTTAATTTCATTAGTTTGAGGGGTCTGTGGAGCAACAGAGGGGGACCTAAAGAGCAATTTCCGATAGAAATTGTAGACTTTTAATTCAAACATTGGATAATATGCTTTGCCCCTTTTATTGCAATCCATACCACTCTTCTTTGAGAACAAAAACAAAAACCTACTATGTTATTAACCCTAAAGAGTGATTAAAATTTAGTGAGAGTACTTATATAAATCTAAAAGTTAATGATTTTTTTAATTCCTTGTAGTTAATCGTCTGTTATCATTTTCTCTTCTTTATTATTAATTTTCTGTTTTTTTAAAAGTGTTATTTTTTTTTTTTTTTGGGTTTTCACCACCAGTTTAATCTGGTTCGGGGGTCAGTTCTGACATCAAGTGGTTCCAACCCCCTCCCGATCGCAGTTGCGGGGATCGAACCGTGGTCCTCCCTACTAAGTTCAGCGCCAATCACCACTGAACCAACTAATGATTGGTTTTAAAAGTGTTATTTTGTCCATGGGAAAGTGTTCATTTTATAATATGACGTTAATAATGTATACTAGAAACACTTAAAAACTTAGATTAGTGAAAAAAATTAAGATTAAATATAAAATCTACTTTTAGTAGTCACTAATTCATAGCAACACATTTTGAGTTGGGAAGAGATCTATTTAGTGTTCGATAATATCTTAAATACTTCTATTTAAATTATTTTATAAGAGATAATTCATTTTTGTAAGATTTATTGAATAATTGATGAATCTGACCTAATCTGTAATAACAGTCCCGGTTTTGGGGGGGGGGGGTGCAGGCAGTGCTGCATCTCCGGGCCTCAAAAAATTTGGGGCCTCAATTTTTTTTTTGGGTAGTAAGTAGGGGGTGTAGTAGTAAACTGGAGGCCCAAAAAGCAAATGTATGTAACAAAAAAAACAAATTAGCTAGAACTCTATAATGAATTTTGATGATATTGATTAGAATATGACATTTTTTTTTTGTTAGTCACAAGGATTATAATTACTTTTGATGTAATTGATATGTTTCCAATTTGAATATATTATTTTTTTATATTAATTTTTTTTATTTAAAAATAATATATTTTTTATTAGGGATCCATTATTATTATTAGCACGGGACCTCGAAATATTCGGAGATGGCCCTGTGTAATAATATTTTTTGAGTTGAGAGAGAGATTCATTTAGTGTTCGATGAAGTCTTAAAGACTTGCCCGGATTCTTTTTATAAAAAATAATTCACCTTTCAAAGTTTATTGAATATAATTGATGAATTTTGTCTATAAATCAAAAATCAAATTCATCAATTATTTAATGAACTTTAAATAATGAATTGTTACGTATAGAATTACCTTTAGGTGAAGTGAACCTATGAAAAAATGTAGCAAGACTTGTGGATATAAATCATCTTGTTTTTTAAGCGATGAAACATATTGTCTTTATATTTAATATATAAAGATATTTTATATTTTATTTCCCAAAGATTTATGAAGTTTCTCAATAGATTCTAAAATAATCAAAACTATAGGATCCAAAACCATATGAAGAATCTAAAGCCCTGTTAGTAACAGGCCTGTGCCAAATCAAAACTGTTGTTTTAAATGGATCTTCTTATGAGAAATGGGCTGGGCCTTGATAATTTTTATGGGCTTAGCCTGTCCAATCTATGAACTCACTTCAAGTACATTTGGATAGAAATTAAAAATTCTCTGTTGGTCCCCTTAGTTGCTATCATGTCCCCCAAAAATTTTTAGTTTTTGGAATGTAACGTCCGAAATTGAGTGTTTTGGAACCTAGGTTCCGAAATGGTTGAATATTAATTTTGCTTCAGTCAATGTTTTTGGAACTTAGGTTCTGAAAGTGTGTTTTAGGAACTTACGTTCCGAAATTAACTAATTTTGAATTCTAGGTTGCAAAATATCCTAGGGTTAATTTCATTAGTTTGAGGGGTCTCTGAAGCAACAGAGGGGGACCTAAAGAGCAATTTTCGATAGAAATTGTAGACTTTTAATTCAAACATTGGATAATATGCTTTGCCCCTTTTATTGCAATCCATGCCACTCTTCTTTGAGAACAAAAACAAAAACCTACTATGTTATTAACCCTAAAGAGTGATTAAATCATTCTCATCCAGCCAATTTATGTGTTTGGTTGGTCTATACTAGTTTCAAGTGGGCTCTTATTAATCAACAGTTAAATAATTCTTATGAATTAGTTGAGTTTTAAGCCGAATATCGAGTTTCCAAGAAAAATTAGAGGAAATATCACAAATTTCACAATAGAATACTTAACACTGCATACAATATTTTTTTTTGGTTACAACTGCACACAATATTTGATTCCTAGTTCCATTGGGGCATGAATGAATATTGTTAATAGCATAGCATAGCTTAGTCACATAATTCACATTTTTTACATACCGACATACTAATCACTATTTTGTGTTTAAATTATTGGAATCCTATGGTACACATGTGCAACGTGTCGATATTCAAACGGTGAAGAAAATTGAGATGTGACCACAAACTTTGTCATCATTACATATGTTATATAGTTATGCACTATGCCATTATCTTCTTGTTTATTCAACAAATCATCAAGTTACCTAAAATTAACTCTATATTTACTTTTGAAAATGCACTTATCGACATCAATTTTGTTTATTAATGGAATAACACTAGATTAAGTCACTTTCTAAAATCATAATGAAATGAAATCATCTTGAATATTCATGAAAGATGTACTAAATGGCAGTGCAGTACCAAACTGTATATATAAAGCAAAACATATTCTTTAATGGCATTCATATACACCACACACTGATCCATCACATTATGATATTATTTCAATAATGCAATAGTGGAATAAATGGAAAATGTAATTTGTCAATCTCAACCACACAATACTTGCCACGTTATTTAACTTTATCAATCAGTCACATATTTCACCTTACCTTATCTTCTTTATTTAACCACTGATTTTTTCCACTTGCAAACCAATTCAGCACACACTGAAGTAACTCATTTCAAAGCTTTTTTCTGAGCACTCACTACTTGAAACATTTGATTCCTTGTATTGAATTCATAAGAACATGGAGACAGTTCTTTCCAAACACTCCCCACCTTCAGCCTTCAAGGTGCGTAGATATAGATATAGATATAGATACAAATATAATAATACATTATTATAGTATAATTAACACTTAAATAATTATTAATGTTATTAAATCGGACTTAGATACTAAGTTTATTGCATCTTTGTTAGCCTACTTGGTTCTATTGAAAATTTATTTCCATACATTCATCATTTTATTTTTTTTATTTATATTTATTTCAAAATTTATATTAGCTATCTCAATAAAGAGGTTGCCAAATAACTATAGATATACCTCCTAAATTTTGTAAACTTCAATTGTTTATTTTGGGTTCAAGAGTTCGTAATAGATGATTGTGCCTATTAAACTCTTTGGTTTGAGCTAAAGGTGAAACGAATGGGGGTTCATAATTCAAACCATGTTAAAGGAGAAAAAAAATATTAGTCTAACAATTAATTATTAACTTCAGATATTGAAAAAAATGTATTAGCCAAACGAATTCACAAATTGACATCATGCTCACTTTTCAAGTCGGTTTTATCCGATTTAGTAGAGATGAGTGATACCAGAGGCCCAAAATATGTTTGGGTGTGTTGACTAAAGATTTTATCAAATTAGTGCGTATAATAAATGAATTAGTCTCTATGACTACTATATGAAAATTTAAAAAGAGAGACATTTTTTTATTGAAGAAACAAGTTATTGTTCTAATTTTTGATTAATTATGCAATGTACTTGGGCATTTTTATTAAGTTTTAAATTTATTTATTTATTTATTGGCATCTTACAAGAACATTGTTATTTAAGTGATGTTCAAGTTTGGTTTTTGTGGCCACTGGACCAATACTAACCCTGCCTTCTATGTTCAGTTTGGATTGGACTAAGGAATTTGGGAAACTATTCAGGGAATGGAATAATTTTTTTCCAACCGTGGCTGTAATTAATGCATTCAATTTATTAAGTTTATTTTGATGATTATGTACACTTCATGCAAGGGTTTAATTAGTGTTGATATTTAGATGATTTTTGTATTTAACTAGAACTGTTGATATCTTCATGTAAATTTCATGTGTAAGGTACTCAACACATTACAAAGGGCTCCACTTATGTGGTTTGGACTTTGGAGACACTAACGGATTATATGGACATCACTTTAAACATATCTCACATTTTTTAGTTCATTGATTTGATTCAAGAAATGGACAACTTTTTCTTTTAAAAAAAAAAAAGAAAAGAAAAAAATGGTCTAATTGATTTGTGAAACTTCATGATCCAAGAAATGGCCAACTTTTAAAAAAGAAAACAAAATGTTTTACTCTATGCAATATGCATAAATATCAATCCATAAGTATATATGCAAAAATTGATTTTTCAGATTTATTGAATAACTAATGTATGTGATTTATAATATAAATTGGATACATCAAATATTCAGTAAAATTTTTTTTGACTTATATATGAGACCAAAGAAATTACATTGTTTAGATTGAGGTGAAACTACAATCAAGCTGCTCTCACAATCACTGTCGGTTTTTAATTCCATCAAACTATTACTACCTCCGTCCAAAAGCATAGATCTTTTTGACAAAAGCATGAAAATGAAGAAAAATAGTTTTTGCATTAAATTTATCAATAATATATATTCTCTTTCAAAAATTGCCCGTCAATTATTAAGAGAATTTTTTTTTAATCTTTTGTTTCTCTTCATTTGATTGGAGGGTATTTTTGTGAAAATTAATGTCTCTTTGATGAAAGTCTTATCAAACGGAACAACAAAATTTTACAAAAAGGTCTTATGTATTAGAATAGATATAGTGCTACTATTTTCTTTAATTTTCACGAACATTTCAAAAATGGAGAGTAGAATTGGATCCAGCTTGAGCTTCTCACTTAGTTTTTTTCTTGTCAAGTAGTATAGGAATTAGAATTTTACCTTTAAAGTATATAAATTGTGTTTTGAGTTTGAATTGTGATTTCTATGTATAAAATGTAATTTCGGTATCAACTAAGCCAAATTTTCAAAGACCACTTCTTATATTTTTAAACATTTTTTATTTACGCATTGAATTATTTCAATTCGAATCTTACTCGTGAAAAAATTTGGTCACATTCCAAATGAAGTGAGAGCCAAAATATTGCTAGTTTAGTCTGTATATTCATATTTCAACCAATTCCGATAAACCAAAGACCTCATAAAACCATATATTTTATTGAATCTCATACACATCCTTTTGTAAAACACGATAGCATCAGATCAGATTTAAGTTATCTTTTTGAAACCAAACCAAATTATTTTATAGAAACAGATATCGTATTCATGATCTTAATCTTAATAAATCTAATTTGTACTACGATTGGGAAGAGACTGAAACCACTTGATTTCAGATAAAAGTAATGAAAATTTTGACTCAAATAAAATTTTGAGTTTTTTTAGGAACTTATTATAATGTTATAAACATGTTTATAAAATAATAATTCAAAAGTACACAATAATTTTTTATTTAGGGATTACATGAGGTGAGTAGCTTAAATGATATCTACAAAAAAATTAAATAGATATTTCAAGTACCTGTTACTTAATGAACATGGACGCAGTTTTAATTGTATTCGTGTGCTCGCAGGTATTTGTACCCGTTAATAAAATAAGAAAACCCCCCACGAAAAAAATTACGTGATTTATAATTTTTTGTAATAGTTGATGAAAACTATTTCTTTTATTAATTTTTTTAATGAATTTGGAACAATTATTATGTGGTTATAGAAAAAAGAAAATGATCGCGACGAACTTTATTTTGGTTAGAAATAAAATGTATGGATATTATTATGTATTGGTAAAAAGAAGGAAATAAGCGTGATAAATTGTTGTTGTTAAATTGAGAGTTAAATGTACGAAAATTAATGTGTCAGTAGTTTTATATGTCTTAAAAAAAATAGAAGAAATCTTGGGTAATTATATAAAAAGTATTATTTTTTCTTTCAAAAATCAATTTTTTTTTTTAAAAAAAATTATATGTGAATATCTATAAATATTCATAGATATTTTAAACGTTGTGCATTACCCGTTTAACAGATACCCACATATATCATATTCATCTAAAGAGTGGACACATAATCATTATGATCATGGATATTTATTTACATCTTGGTTTAATTAGACTCATAATGGGTTGAGTTAGAAAAAAGAAATTAATTACAATATTAGAAAGAAATATTATATTTGCTTTATCTAAATTTATAGTTAATTTATTTTTTAAGTCCATCATATCCCATTAATTAATCAAATTTTATGTATATTGATCAGGGTGTTAGCAAGGAAGAGGAAGAATCATTGCTTGGACAAATTGAAATATGGAAATACATGACACAATTCACAGACTCTTTTGCTTTAAAAGCTGTTGTTGAGCTACGCATAGCGGACATAATAGACCGCTATGGTAAGCCACTATCCTTAACTCAAATTGTGCAAAATCTCGACGATGCACCTTCCCCTGATTCAACTTTGCTCTTAAGAGTAATGAGAGTGATGGTTCGTCGAAAGATTTTCAGCGCAGAAAAATCAGAAACCGGAGAGATTCTCTATGGTTTGACACGTGCATCGAAATGGATCCTACAAGACACAAAAATGACATTGGCACCAATGTTGTTGCTAGAGAATCACCCTTTTCATTTGAACCCTGCTAACTATATAAGTGAAATTGTAAAAGAAGGAACCAAAAATGGCACTGCTTTCTTTAGGTGTCATGGTCATGAACAATTTGAAATGACAGGTTTGGATCCAAAATACAATGAATTGTTTAATCAAGGTATGGTTTGCACCGCTAGGATTGTGTCTAGAGCTGTTATTGCTGGATACAAAGATGGGTTTAATCAAATTCAATCTTTGGTTGATGTTGGTGGTGGTATTGGAGGATCACTCTCTGAAATTGTTAGAGCTTATCCTCACATTCAAGCTATTAACTTTGATCTGCCTCATGTTGTTTCAACTGCACCTAAGTTTGATGGTATCACCCATGTTGGAGGAGACATGTTTGTTTCTGTTCCTAGTGCTGATGCTATCTACATGAAGGTATAACTCCTCTACATATATAATGTTTATTTTAAGGTTTAATCGTAAGTTTGGTCTCTTACGATTATTTTAGGTTTTAAATTGATCCTCTATGTTTAAACAGTTTCAAGTTGGTTTCTTACGTTACTAATGTCAGCATAAGTTCATCATTTCCGTCAAATTTCGAGTTAATTCTATCTGAAACTCCTATGTGGCTAGCATATCACGTGATCTGCTAGCCACATGGTATTCATAATACTCTTGAAATACATGTTTAAAATTGGTCTGGACTCCGGTATCCTAGAATTTTGTTCAATGTCGTACCCGACATCAAATTGTTTGGTATCAAATAATTTTCCCTTAAAATTTCATATATAATCAATCTTCCATATGTTATCATGAAAAATTAGTTGGCCAGTGTTTACTAAAATTAACGATTGAACTAGCTGATAAATATATTTGACTGAATGACAGTGGATTCTTCACGACTGGAGCGACGACCATTGCATAAAGATATTGAAGAACTGCAGGAAAGCAATACCAGAGAAAACTGGAAAGGTCATCATTGTAGATCATGTATTGGATCCAGAAGGAGATGAACCATTTACTGACACTGGCATAGCATTTGATATGATGTTGCTTGCACACAATGCTGGTGGTAAAGAAAGGACTGAAGAGAATTGGAGGTACCTATTTAAAGAGACAGGATTCCCTCGTTACAACATCATCAAAATCAATGCTCTTCCATCAATCATTGAAGCATTTCCAATCTAAATTCATGAATCATAATGAATGAGTTTGGTTTTATGATTATGATGATGATGATTTCTTCATATGTGTTGTGTTTTGTGGCTTTAGTTGGAGTTTTGTTAGTAAAGGCAAATACTCCTTTGTGTATCATAATTTGAATAAAAAGGCTGCTATGCTCACCACCTAGAGCTAGCTATGATTCATGCAATATGGGACACTTTTGGTTCCATTTGTAAGGTCAGATAGCAAGAGTGTTGTGTTGTGTGAGTGTTGAAAATCTATTGTTGACTTGTTTATTCAGTTTGATCAATTATTAATGTGCAACATTTTCTTACCTTTTTCTTTCATTTAACTATAATCCTCTGCTAAATTCCAATAAGTTTATCTTGTTACTTTTTGGTGACATAGTGAGTGTGACACCCGCAATAAACAAGGGTGGGTAATTTTTTTTGGTGCACAAGGCAGCGCGAGAAAGTCTTACGTAGATATGGATACAAATGAATACTTTAGTGTTTAGGCACACATACATAAAACTCAACATTATTTATTTTTTTGAATAAATCTCAAATATATTAAAAAAGGTGAAAAAAAAATACAACAAGACTTGGGTTAAGATCATTACCATGATATAGTGTCTTTATTTTTTTTTACCATGATATCGGTATGAAATTTTCATCATTGTTAGCGATGAACTAATATCTATCAGGAAAGTTGTGGAGCACATAATATGAGTTCTTCTCTTTCAATTATTTTTTTTCATAGATATGAGTTGAGAATCGAACCGCCAACGATATACTTAAATGTACCAAGATATTTATCATTTAGATCAATTCATTGTTCATTGTCAATTTATTTTATGTAGAATATTTTTGTATTTTTTTAATGTGAATTGTTTTAAAATCCAATAATAATCATTGAATAAATAATAAATTTGTAAAGAAAACAAGAAAAAGAAGAATAAATAATAAAGAGGCAAAAAAAGCCATTGTACCAAACAAAAGACAAATAAATGGGGAAGCACTGACCCGAGAACTACGGTATAGGCTAGCATTGGGGAAAATGTATGGCTTCCAAAGGCACTGAAACATCAGACACACAAACCAAAACCATCACACACAATCAATCAATCAATCCATCCTCTTTCTTCCTCATCCTCATTTCATTGCAAAACAAAACTCCAATCTTAAACAAAATGCCATTAAAATATTTCTTCATCTTTTTTCTGGCCCCACCACCACCACTTCCCTCTACTGTCCGGCCAGTTGCTCCTTTTCAGATATTATTATTATTGATATACTACCAAGTACAAACGTCACCACCACTACTCACTTGTCATCATCTTATATATCCTAACATTTCAGGTATTATTTATCATTATCATATAGTATATTCGTTGTGATAAAATATAAACAAAATTCACCTTATAATTTTAATGTACGACTTACAATTTCAATGATCAATTTATCTATTCACTCTATATTATATATTATATCAATTCCCTAAATCATATCAAGGTTTTAAATAAAGATTGCGTTCAAGCTAGCGGTCGTATGGATTTTGCAATTTCAGCTATTATGGATGTTGTGTTATGAATTGATGTTGTCATTGTGTGAATTAATAACAACATCAACAAATCTTCCTAAAATTATATGTACTTTCGTATATGTTTAATAACTTAAATTCAATATTAGAGATAGATAGGAAGCTCTAAACTAGTGAACAAGCTAAAAGAAGATAACATTTATAATTTATGTTTGGGTTTGTACTAAAAATGTGATTTTTATCAGTTTCAATCGAATAAAACAGAATTCTCCATCTATTTGCATTTTGTCGCATTTGTAATGGAGCTTTGTTGCGGACTTGCGGTTGTAACAACGTTTCGGGGTGATTCCTTTCACTCTATAGAAATAGAGAAAAAACGTTAACGGCGACTTCCTATACCTTTTTGTTGCGGTTGTTTTTTAAAACCTTGATCATAGTTCTAAACCATGGTCCGCAATTACATTTGCATTTTACTACAATGCAAAGGTTTACAACATAACCGCAACCGGCCACAATTTAAAACCATGCTTCACCTAATTATACTTAATAAATTGGGTAGTATATTTATATACAATTGTAAAGACTAATTCTTTAAATCTAAAGACCTATATATATGGTTTAAGAGTTTAAACTTAGTTGTCCTCTCGAGACTCGGATTAAAATTCAGGATCTCTGATTAAACCAGAAGAAATTATGCTCATTTGATTGGACAAAAGGATATCATATTTGTCTTGCATGTAAAGTTGATGGGCTAGAAAAAGCAAAAAACAAAACAATGCTAAGCAGAGCAGGAACACCAACTCCACTTCTCACCCAACTTTTCATTTCATCATTTGCATCACTATAACTTTTTTACACCATAACGTTGCAAAAAAGAAAGAAAATATGCCATTGATTGATTATTCTGTTATATTTTTATCTTATATTATATTCTATATAACACTTCAGGTTAATTTGGCCATGATTATATATTGGCAGTACTTTTGTTGCTCTATCTCTCTCTAGTAATTTCTAAAAAGAAAATCAGCTGAAAAAAAAGTAGAAATGATGAAGTGGTTGAATTTGTTGGAAGGCATGAATTGAGTGCAATCATAGCTATAGGTGACCCCATTTCCTTCAAAAATGTCTTTGTTTTTTTCCTTTCTGATTTCTGTTAAAAAAGGATGAAATGAATGCCCTTTGTCTCTGATTGCATCCTCATGAGATTTAGAAAGCGAAAACGGTGTTTTCCTTCTTGCTCCTCTCTTCACAAAGTAAATTCAATATTGTTTTCTCATATAAACTCAATGTGTCATATCAACCGTTTTAAATAGTGGTCATGGTAACGATTACTGTCACATCAAGATCCTTGATATTGCAGATAATCGCAGTCAGATGTGATCTCAATCACAGCTGATTTAATTTGTTGGATTCTGCAACATCAATAACTGTTATGGCACAACTCATATTCCGATGACACTGACAGACCTTTATTTAAAACTCTGATAAAATCCTTAAGAAAATGTCACGCATTTTCTAGGCATTTTTTATTTTCCATTTAGTTCATTCTTTTTTCACTCTATTTGTTTCACATTCTCATTGTATATCAAGTCATAGTTTAGATCTAATGCATGAGATTGAAATATGTCTGTAGTTTTGGTAGATTGACGATTTTTTTATATTTTATTTATACTATTGTCTATTACTCTTTGCCTAAGAATGGTTTCAAAATGAAAATGCAGGTTGATGAGGATGAGATTTATTGGAGACATAGAAAGGAAGATGGAGAGTTGGAATGGTTACACAATTCCACTCACTTTATTTCTCAGTTAACTCAATGTTTTTGTGAGTACATTCTCTCTTGATCTCTGTCTTCTGTTTTTTAATGTGAATATGAAGGGTTACTTATCGAATAAGTTTCTTTCATTGCTGATCCGTATTGTGTTGCGTGTAGCTACTGCTATGGTTGGATCACGATCATGGATAGGAGGACTTTTTCACCGCGCAAACATTAAACAAAATGATAAGTTTGTTGACTATCCTCTGACTCCTCTTGAGGTAAAGGGAAATGATTTATCTTATAATTAAGTTTGAAGTAAAATGATTTAACTTGTTTTCGTGTTTCGGTCAGGAGGAAAGACTTCAACGGCTTCAAGAAAGGCTGCAAGTTCCTTACGATGAAACTAACCCCGATCATCAAGTAAGTACTTCTGCTTTTCATGAAGCTATCTTTATTTGTTTTCTATTTAAAAACACATGATAAATGGTTTCTGTAGATTAAGTATACATATGAGTTGTTATATTCATGCTATGTTTGGCTGAAATGTATCATTAACATTCAACAGGAATCATTGACAGCTTTGTGGCAATGTTCCTTTCCTAATGTTTCTTTGAAAGATTTGATATCTGACCAATGGAAAGAGATGGGATGGCAAGGTGCTAATCCGTCGACTGATTTTAGGTATACAAATCGCTGCGAAATCTGTGCGAATATTCATATATCAAACTCATTAGATAACTACGAGCGATTAGATTCTTCACATGGACATTTTTCTCGAAATGGACATGTCTAATAACATGATTTCTTCAGGGGATGTGGCAAAATTTCCCTTGAAAATCTGCTGTTTTTCGCAAGGAAATATCCGGTATGCATTTGTGTTTTTCTATTCTGCACACATGATAGAACAAGATGAATCTGCCTTTATTTACTTTCTCATTTTATTTCTCTTGATATTTATGTTGGCAGAAAAGATGAGTTATTATTACTAATTTTATAGAAATTCAAATGAAGGCATCTTTTCACAAGCTGATGTTGAAGAAAGAGGGAGAACGAGCTACATGGGAATATCCATTTGCAGTTGCTGGAGTTAATATATCTTTTATGTTGATACAGATGTTGGATTTATGCCCAGGTGTGTATACAATATGATATCATATGCTCTCTTATAAAACATAATCATATAGTTTACGTTAAAGAGTCTCACGTTGGATGAGAGATTGCCTGATGATATGTTTATAAGTGGGGACAATTTTCACCTTACCAGCCGGTTTCGTAGGGTGTTGAGTTAGGCCCAACCCACAATTCTAAGATGGTATCATATTCTTCTCCAAGATCGGTTGGACCACATGTTATCAGGTTTCTACTATTGGGCCAACCACCATTTATATATATCCACGCGCCAAGCCCAATAGTGTTGGGCGTGAGGGGGTGTGTTAAGAGTTGTACATCGGCTCAGAGATGGCTTAAAAATATGTTGACAAGTTGACATTGCTTCCTTTTGAATTTTTTTTATCTATGCAACATTTTGTAAATGATTTTTCTTGTAGATGACCATTTGGAATTAAATTTTTTTTCCCTTTAACAGAAAGTGATAAAAGCAAATTACATTTTCTAATTACTTTTCTCACTGAATATTTTAGAAGGAAAGCCTCGATGTCTTCCTGGCATGAACTTTGTCAAGTTATTAGGAGGTAAGCATAGTATATCTTAATCTATCCTTGTTATATTGTATCATGTATTTGATCAATGCAATTTCTTTTTGATGTTTTGGCCTTTCAAATGCTTATAAGTTTTGTTACATGGCATCGCAGAAGATGAAGAAGCATTTGATATTTTGTTCTGTATAGCTTTTGAGATGATGGATGCACAATGGCTGGCTATGCATGCTTCCTACATGAATTTTAACGTATTTTTACTTCCCTTCTTCCAACATGATCTTCTATCGTAAACCATAATATTCGATACTAAACCATTTCTATTGACACACCATTTAAATCCAAATTCATCTACACAATATAGCCTATAGTTTTACATTATTCGTCCTATAATGCACTGCAACTTATTGACTTAAAATTATTCTGTGCCATCAGGAGGTGCTACAAACAACGCGGATGCAATTGGAGAGAGAGCTATCGTTAGAAGACTTAAACCGAATACAAGACTTACCTGCTTACAATCTGTTGTACTAATAGCATTAATCTTTTTCTTCTGTAAGCACTGCAGACAATCCCATTACAATGTCTATCCTCGTTGCACTAAGGGACTCGCTCATTTTCTCAACGGGTTTGTATCAGTCACCTTTGAAGCTGTTAATTTATAGCTGAAAATTGGTAAATGAGCTTCTGAAATTGAAAGGGAATTATGAGATACAAGCGCGTTTTGAAATGGTAGTTGACGTTTTTTTAATCATCGAGAACAATTGATGATTTGATGAGAAGTGAGAACTCTGTCTAATCTAAGTTCAAAAGAAAATTGTACAATCTTGAAGATATAATATTGGTGAGATTATTAGAAGGAGCAAATGCAATACAAAAGTTAATTCACTTGTGTACACCACTTTTGTTTTTCGCTATGTTGTTTTGATTTAGTTTTATTATAAAATGTAATTAATGTGTTCTGGTATGGAACACATAGAGAGCTAGTATTACTAGAATGACCAATTTCTTTAGAATGAAGTAATTTCCATCTTAGAAACCGGTTTTTTGTGCCGCCTAAATTCACTAAGCGAAATATGTGCTCGATTAGAAAATTTGCCCTGTTTTTCCAGCCAAATTTTTGACTTGATTCTCTTCTGCTCGCTCTTGGCTAGCTAAGCGAATACATTGATACTGATAGCGGTTTCTAGCTACCTCTAGTAGTTTTGTTCTCTGTTATTCCATCCAAAATGTTGTTACCTGGGCTCAAATTTTTTTATCTTCTAACATCCAAGCATTTTGATCTTTTAAACCTACAAAATACAATGGAAATAAGTCGTAGTAGCTATAATTATATAGAAAACCGACGAATTGATAAGCTCTTATACATAAGTTTACATAAGTTATTAATTATATAGCATCAGATAAAATTAAATTAAATTATTTTTGCATATGTTATAAGATGTTTTCATAAATCTTGAAGAATTTATAAAAGTAAGTTGAAAAAAGCTCATGAAAAATATTACTATATGTATTGTTTTTCTGATAAATACTATAAGTTGTTTTTATAAGTGTCAAACATTCTCTGAATTTATTTTAATAGATTAATAGATAAGCTCAAATAAGCTTATCCAATCATACCCATATGACCTCGGCTCATTCACCTTTGGTTTTACTTGATAAGATATTTACATTTGTGCATTTAAGGATAAATTATTCTCTCATATTTATTTTCATCAAAACATCAAAGTTAGGCTTTGCGTTTGAACCAACTTGGTTCTAACAATATATCTTGCTATCTACATAGTAAAGAGAAAATCATTGCTAGTGCAATTTACGTTCAATGACATTTCAATCACTTATTTTATTTTTGCAGTATACTGTTTAAATTAATTACTAAAAAAAATAAATATATGGTGGAGATCTAAATTTGACCGCCTCCAGTTAAAAGTTCACCGTAGAGAATCTTATCTCCACATAGTAGTAGTATTCAATTATGGTCGTACTCACATAGACTTAGGTGTGCTTGGTAGGAGAGAAATTGAGAAGAGAGAAATTGAGAAGAGAGAAATAAAAACACGGAAACCAATGCATGTACTTGGACCAATGTTGGTCCAAGTACATGCATTGGTTTCCGTGTTTTTATTTCTCTCTTCTCAATTTCTCTCCTACCAAGTAAGGCCAGGGATCGACTTGTAGGGTTGAAAACTCACTTAAACTTTTGAGTCAAGCTCACTTCATAGCTTAATTAGAAGAAGAAAAATGATTAAATGACTGAAAGAATGTGGTCTTGATATTCAACAACTTATAAAACTGAAAATAAATAGCAAACAATTGTAAAAGGTTGTATTTCTATTAAAAAATAATAGAAATATAATTGAAAGATGATTTTACTAAATGAAATTTAATTTTAAACAGCAGCAAAATGTTGGAGTAAACCACCAAATTAGTCTTTAACTCTATAAGACACTCTCAAAGTATCTGACTCTGCTAAATTTTACTCATATTATAGTCATTCAAAAAATATGTTAGGCACTAAATTAAAAATAAGTGGATAAACTTAAGGACAAATTATTGATAGTAAAGAACTTAATAGAAACTGATTAAACATATAAACCAATTTAATATTTTAAAAAGTCAAAGACCTTTTTGAAATAGTTATTGTTCTGGATGGGCCTAGAGCTGGCCCAATCCATCTCCTGCTCTACATAGGGGGCTTATAGCTTCTGCTCGACATAAGGAGCTTAGAGCTTCTGCTTGACATATGGAGCTTAGAGCTCCTGCTCGTCATAAGGAGCTTAGAGCTTCTGCTCGACATATGAAGCTTAGAGCTCCTGCTCGACATAGAGAGCTTAGAGCTCCTGCTCGTCATAAGGAGCTTAGAGCTCCTGCTCGTCATAAGGAGCTTAGAGCTTCTGCTCGACATATAGAGCTTAGAGTTCCTGCTCGACATAGAGTTTAGAGCTCCTGCTCGTCACAAGGAGCTTAGAGCTTCTGCTCGACTTATAGAGCTTAGAGTTCCTGCTCGACATAGAGTTTAGAGCTCCTGCTCGTCACAAGGAGCTTAGAGCTTCTGCTCGACATATGAAGCTTAGAGCTCCTGCTCAACAGCTGGTGAGCTCCCCTGCCCGGAATCGATACGCTGTCATAACTTCCGCGTGTTCCTATTATTCAGGGCACGTTCCAGATGAGCTCAACGACTTCCCCATGCGATGCGGGACAGCTCATCACCAGGATAAGGACTAAGTGCCGGTTCCTTGCTCCAACAACGGAGAAATCTTGGCAGTCTCTCCTATTGGGCTGTTGTGCACAGCCCATTAGGGGGACCTTGGCTCAGCGCTGGGGGTCTATAAATATCCTCCTTCACTGGAGGATCAGGTATTCAATTCTCATTCTATACTCTCACTCTTTTGTACTTGTGCCCTTTCTGACTTAAGCATCGGAGCGCCTGCAGGTACAACCCCCCCCTCCGTTGGTGATTGCTGCTTTCTGCTCTCCTCAACCGTTCAATTCAACCAAGGATTCATCAAGTGAAGGACTTGCTGGCCCTCAACCTTTTCTGATCAACAGGTTAGATCAGTGGCGCCGTCTGTGGGAAACCGGTTTCCCCTTCTTTCAAACTAAAGTTCAAAACCGATCCTTTGTTTTTCAACAACTTTCATCGCAATGGCCAGTGCATCCAACACTCACAACAACAACAACGATGATCAAACCAATGATCATGTTGATTTCGTCCCAACCAGAACCTCCCCTGAGAGGTATAACACTGTCCTCAGCCCTGTGAGGCAACCAAACCCTGAATCTGATCCCAGGGATGGGCAATTCACCCCGGTATCGTCGGGAGAAGACGACGATATGCAGATAATCACCGAGCGTCAAGCAGGGAAACGCCCGCAAATCACGCAAGAAATTCCGGTGGTTAGCGCACGACCCGCTGATCAACAAACTGATTTCCAGAGAATCCTCGCCCTCCTCGAGGATAACAACCGACTCATAGCGCAACAAAATCTGAGGATTGAGGCACTCGAGAAACAACGCCCCCCGCGGGCAGCCCACTCTCCCCCGCGGAGACAGCATCTACCTGAATCCCCTCCTCGACAGGAAATAGCCAAACAACGGCGTCCTGCCCTCGAGAGAATTCAGCCCCCGAGCAACAAGAGGGGACGAACTCCGCCTCCCCGCGAGGACCGAGTCTCCCCTATCACTAAAAAGGGGAAGGGAGCCGAGCAGCCTCGCCACTCTCCCCAAGGGCTGCGGAATATGGCCAGACAGGGAGGCAACTCCACCCGTCCTGCCCGCAACGAGTACGAGTACCGAAGTCCCACACCGGTTCGTCGGTACGACGACGACACCCTCGAGATCTCCCCCACGGGGAGTGAAGAGGAGCATAGCGTTTGCGCTCTCTCCAGGGAAATCATGAGAGCACCTATCCCCGCGGCTTTGGAGAGGCTCCCCAATCTCCCCTCTTACGACGGATTGACTGATCCTGACGATCACGTCAACAACTTCAACACCATCTTAAATTTCCGCAAAACAAGTGGAGCCATCAGGTGCAGACTCTTCCCCACCACACTAAGGAAAGGAGCTCTGACCTGGTATACAAGTCTTCCTCCCCGGTCTGTGTTTTCCTGGCAGGATTTCACGGATCAATTCAAGAAAAATTTCACCGCCTCTCGGAAGC
This sequence comes from Trifolium repens, assembly GCA_030408175.1. Classification (NCBI taxonomy): domain Eukaryota; kingdom Viridiplantae; phylum Streptophyta; class Magnoliopsida; order Fabales; family Fabaceae; genus Trifolium; species Trifolium repens. The sequence continues at coordinate 8,492,006 of CP125842.1, forward strand.
AGCCGAAGACGGTAGCCACCTTGGAAGCCATATTCCAAGGAGCAAAAGAATCTCTCCGCGCATACATTGAGAGGTTTAACAGGGAAGCCGTGCAGGTCGAAACGACCGACGAGATGAAGAGGTACCTGCTCGCAAGTGGCCTTCGTCCCCGCACTGACTTCGCCAAAGCTGTGGGGATCGAGAAACCCAAAACTCTGGCCCAGCTCCTCGCCAAAGCAGAGCCGTACATACAGTACGAGGAACAGGAGATGGCTGATGCCCTCCGACAGGGACGAACCTTCAGGGAAAGGAACTTCCCCGACCCTGGAACGCCCAAAAACTAAAAACAATACTATAGCTAAGTTATTGCCGAACAGGGCGTACAAAGCCAAGGTAGTGTCCCCCTAGAAAACGGGCAGACACGCCTGGACAACGGAGGATGCTTTGGCACAAACATCCATCTTAAACCCAATCCAAGCACAGACCCTGTCCCCGGAGGGGAGATGGGGATGAGCTTTTGACGATGATGACTCTGTCGACGAGCTCATCGTCCCCGTGCCAGGCTTAACACCCAACTCGCGATGGGAGGTTCAAGTCGCGAGGACGGGTATCTCCGACGATCCCGTCCCCGGTCGTTCGAGTTTGATAAACGCCTCGAACCCAACGCCTCTGCTCGAAAAACACTTAGAAAATAAAAATCTAACATAACAATAAGACGGGCAGAATATTTTAAACGCAAGGCAAATAATATGAAACGCAAGGCAAATACTTAGCAAAACAAAAACATGACATAAAAACGGGGACAAAGCCCACTTGTTCGGAAATTACAAACGAGCACAAAGGCCCCCGACGAAATATTCAAAAAACACAAAATAACGGGCACGCAGGCCCCCAGAATATTCAAAGCGAAAGGAAAAAACAAAGTGATGGTGCGCAAGCCCAGAATTAGTCATCATCCTCGGGGGTAATGGTCTTCTTGCTTGTCCCATCATCCTCCTCATCGTCACCTTCCTCGACATCCATGCCGTCCTCACCTGCCAAATCTGCGGTCTTCACGTCCTTATACCTTTCGGGGAGGATAATCTGCCCATCCACAACTTCGCGGATGACGCTCATACCTTTCGGGGAGGACAATTTGCCCATCCAGAAACAGATAATCTCTCCACAAATAAATCCGCGGGACAAACTAAAGGACAATAAATTCTTGAGCATAAGTACAAATTATGCGAGGACAAAACACGTGAGCATGTTCCCGCGAATAAAATGTCCTCTAAATTCGAAATAATTATCGTGAGCACAACCTCACGAATGATTAAAACACATCGAGGATGTCCTCGACAAACTATATGACTCTAAGTCATTACTCCTGTACCTAGGAGCAAAGACTTGGGGGGCTCCTGTTCTGGACTGGGCCTAGAGCTGGCCCAATCCATCTCCTGCTCTACATAGGGGGCTTATAGCTTCTGCTCGACATAAGGAGCTTAGAGCTTCTGCTTGACATATGGAGCTTAGAGCTCCTGCTCGTCATAAGGAGCTTAGAGCTTCTGCTCGACATATGAAGCTTAGAGCTCCTGCTCGACATAGAGAGCTTAGAGCTCCTGCTCGTCATAAGGAGCTTAGAGCTCCTGCTCGTCATAAGGAGCTTAGAGCTTCTGCTCGACATATAGAGCTTAGAGTTCCTGCTCGACATAGAGTTTAGAGCTCCTGCTCGTCACAAGGAGCTTAGAGCTTCTGCTCGACATATAGAGCTTAGAGTTCCTGCTCGACATAGAGTTTAGAGCTCCTGCTCGTCACAAGGAGCTTAGAGCTTCTGCTCGACATATGAAGCTTAGAGCTCCTGCTCAACAGCTGGTGAGCTCCCCTGCCCGGAATCGATACGCCGCCATAACTTCCGCGTGTTCCTATTATTCAGGGCACGTTCCAGATGAGCTCAACGACTTCCCCATGCGATGCGGGACAGCTCATCACCAGGATAAGGACTAAGTGCCGGTTCCTTGCTCCAACAACGGAGAAATCCTGGCAGTCTCTCCTATTGGGCTGTTGTGCACAGCCCATTAGGGGGACCTTGGCTCAGCGCTGAGGGTCTATAAATATCCTCCTTCACTGGAGGATCAGGTATTCAATTCTCATTCTATACTCTCACTCTTTTGTACTTGTGCCCTTTCTGACTTAAGCATCGGAGCGCCTGCAGGTACAACCCCCCCCCCCCCCCCCCTCCGTTGGTGATTGCTGCTTTCTGCTCTCCTCAACCGTTCAATTCAACCAAGGATTCATCAAGTGAAGGACTTGCTGGCCCTCAACCTTTTCTGATCAACAGGTTAGATCAGTTATAAAGTCAGATACCTAATTGAGAATGTTTTACAAAGTCAAAGATTAAATTTTTGGTTTACTCCAAAATGTTCTTATAAGATTCATGAGGTTTTTTTTATTACGAGATTCATGAGGTTTATACAAATGCAACTCAACGAACAATGTCGAAAGCAATTTAATAATAAAAGATTTATGATTATTTGAGACGAAGATTCTCTCCCGTGACATATTTGTCATGTCATCCAAATCTTTTTATTTGTCCATTTGTGTGGTGGATTTGCTAAGTTGATTGGTAGTTGCAGTGTGTTTGCGGTTAAGTTATGGGGTGTGTGCGAGGGTTTGAAGTACCCATGGATGTTGGGGTTCCGAGATGAATATTGATTTCTTGATAGTTGTTAATGTGGTTAAAGATGCAAGACAAGAAGTAATATGGAGTACTCTTCGGTAAAAAGCATCAAAAGGTTGATGGAAATTAATTGGGATATATGCACAGTTCTCATGCTTATAGCGAAAACTAACCTATGCAAATGAATTGAATTATTTTTAAACTTATGAAAAATAATTTATGTAAATAAATAAACTTATATATATTATTATAAATTTATTAAAATAGTTTATGAAAAAACAAATTATAAAGATAAAAACATTTTATAAAAATATAATTTTTGTTAGTGAGAATTTATAATTATTGTTTGCTTCAGTCACATTGATATTCTATAGGCCACAATTTAAGTGATATATGATTGTTTTCCACCAAGTAATATATGATTATTGTTTAAAAAAAGTAATTAGTACATGTCCGTTTTTTTTTTTTTCCAGATCAAATGTGTTATCTGATTATGGATAGAATTTATGAAATGTAAAGTACCAAAATAAGGTTCCGTTTGGCCCGGCTTATTTTTTACTTTTTATTTTAGCTTAAACGAAATAAAGAAGTATAAAATTATATTTGACATTATTTCTCCTTAAAAGTATTAGAGAAATAAAGTAAAGAAGTAAAAAATAAAAAAAATTAAGTCAAACACAATTTTTTCCTTCTTTACTATTTTTAAGGAGGAGAAAAAAAGAGAAAAATAAGCCGGGCTTAAGTCAATTTGCCAAACAGCCATGTGATATCATTGCATGCATTGACTTTTGAGGACGAGAAACCATGTGTTAGTGATTGAAAAGCTAATGGGATTGTTGGTGGTTGGCACTTCACAACTTTCGTTGTCTTGTTGCATTTTTCAAATTGATGGCTTTTCCAACATTAATGCTTTGGTTGATTGAGAGAACATGAAAAGAAAATTGAAAAAGTAATTATAAATAAAAAGAAAAGAAGATAAATAGAATTGATGGTGATCAAAGTCATAATTGGAGGTGGTTATATAGTAATAGTTAGTTAGATATATGATCAAAAGTTGATAGAGTGAGTGATGATCTCGGTGTTTAATGAGGTCCGCCAAGAAAGTTCACTTTAAAAGGAGTAAACAGGTTTAATAGCGAGGTTCTAATGAGAATATTTGAAGTGTTCATCTCGGCAAAAAGAATGACAACGCAAAAAAATAGATGATGATTTGCTGTAGTAAACGAATCACGCAGTTCAATGTTGTTTTAAATCACAATCGTTGATTTTAGATTGAACGGATCAGATTACATAATATTAAAATCAACTATAAACGATCTCAGACGTCTATTACAAATTGAAAGGTTCAGAACAATAATTATGTCACGTAGTTACTGCATATAATCTAAATCCCTATAAAACCATCTCCGACATCACCCTAAAATTAAAACTAACATGCTTATAATAAGATTAGAATTTTAGAAGTACCAACGTAAACTATTCCACCTGATCTCATTTTAATTTGATACGAGCTTCAACATATTTAGCTATCCAAGTACCATAACAAATAAGTAACAATCGCTAACCGTTTTCTATTTGCCTATGAGCTATCGCAACTAAACCAACTATGTCATGATTTGGCATTGCCTTGGTGACTCTGCTGTTGAGTGTAATTTGATCTAGATCTGTTGTTGTAGTAAAATGACACATTACACACAATAACTGATCACATGTGTTGATGTGTGTGATCAGATGGTCCAGATAACATACCAATTTTAACATTGTTCAAAAATCTCAGCCATTAATTTAAATTGGACGGTTGAGACTTGAGAGCAATAACTGCGAATACAGTTACGGCAGGAAATCTAGTTCCGTGTAATTGTGGCAGTCTTGTAGTTTTGTGAAGAAATTATAAAATGGTCAATATCTAAAGTACAACATTTGATGCATCATAGAATATCTACAAACAAAGCCAATTGCAAGGTGTCATTTATAAAAATGCCACATCTCGAACCCATCCATTAACTACTATGATGTTCAATATACAACAAAAGTACAACCAAGTTTGAATTTCCAAGCAGTCTCACCATAGTAATAAATACTCTAACCTCTCATCTACCTCTTAACACACAAGAAGCTACTCACAAATTAGACAATTCATTAGTTAACCTCTCACAAGGGCTTGTCCTAAAACTCTCAAGTGTTAACCAACTACAAAAGCTCTCATTTCTCACTATAAAGCACAAACACGGGCATTAGACGCGACACAAATACTAACATGTCAATATTGATACTAATTTAAGAAAATAATGTCAAACATTGATACAGGTCTAACTCTGAAACATGACTATCTGACGAAATGTTCATACTTCCTAGTTTCTCTTCTCACACATTAAAAAAATATATATTTAAGGGTCCAAGTCCAAGCATAGGCTCAACAACCAAATATCTGAAAAAGAGGATTTAAGATGTCAATTTGTAAAGTACTAGTACTAAATAGTAGTGCATTAATCCTCTTAGCCATGCCTAATGCCCATGAAGTAATTAAAGTCATGATGGTGGACCTTAAGTTGCTTCAACCATGAATCTGCCACATTACATAATGAAACAAGCTTTTCTTGGTCCCTACCATATTTTCCAGAGACCCACAAATTCCCTTGCATTTTGTACGTGGCCAAACCAAATGGTGCCAAAGAGATGCCTTCACCTTCCTTCCTCTTCTCTTGTGTTCCTTCCATTTCATCATCAAGGTCCATATCTACACAATTTTGAGCAAATGTTAGGTCCATTTATTGCACATTCTTTCTTAATTTGGTTTTTTCTTTTACATTTTCATCCAAAAAGTGCGAAAAGCTAAACACATGGTAGTTGTACATAATTATAGGAGTGAAACATGTATGAAACTAGACACACAATTCACACAATCAAACGATCTCGATCAGCCGTTGGATGACAATCAAATTATTGTAATTTGATTCATCTAATTGACTTCAAAGTATACTACTTCCGTTATACAATATCTATCAAATTTGACTATTTTACACTTATTAAGAAAAGGTGATAAATTAATAAAAGAGGATCGATGTCGATTTTGCGACATTATTTTTATCAACAATTGGTGTATTATTAACAGTTTTTATAATAATTTGAGAGTGATACACATATTAATTAAAAGGTACAATTAGAAACCTAATTAAATTAAAACTGCATTGAAAATTTGATAATGACACTCTAATAAACCTAATTCCAAACATGACTAAGTATAAAGGATACCTTGAAAAGAAGATGAAAGTGTGTGGTAAGTGAGGAAACATGTTGAAAGATCTTTAATTGTTCTTCCCATTGGAATATGATATATCGGGTACCTGAAAATATTAACCAATTGGTCATAATAAATAATGCTCAAACAAACTAGAAATGCCAAACATGAAAATTAAGTACATATTTGGATAAATTCTAAATGTGCTAATTTTAATTACCTTTAGTAACTATACTAATTATAGAAAATGACAAATAATAAAAAAGAATTAGTTGAAGTTATAACTTGGAATAGAAATTAATTACCAAGCAACAGCCATCCAACTTGCTGGTGAAAGATCAACACTTTTAAGTGACATCAATCCTGGGTATCTTTCTGCTAACCCACTAATCTGAAATGGAAGGACCAATTTGTCAACAATAGAATCTTCCAACTTTTTTCGCATCAACAATTGTGCTAAAAGCAATTGTGCTAAAATTACCTTTTTACAAACTCCTTATTTAGTAATTTTTTTATTCATCCTAAATTAGGGGTTGACATTTTTTTTTGCCTGGGATTCGAACATCAGTTATATATATAAAATGTGATATTACTACTAACTGATTTAAGCTCAAATGGATCGGTGGTTGACATGTTCGCATATAGTATTACGTATATCTTTAAATATTTGTCTTTAAGTCGATTGAACAAATATTTAAAATATTGAAGACCAATTTACTTTTTGTTTAAATACAATTTTGAACATACTTTATATCTCATTTTACTTATTACTAAAATTGTGGAACATATAAAATAAGGAGACTACAAGTACAATTAAGTCAATTTTTAATTATAGTTTTTGTATTCCATTTTTATAATTTTTAATACTTTTGGTTCCCAAATGAATCAAAAGTGTCCATTGTCCAAAATTAATCCTCTAAATTAAGGAAACAATATTGAAAATAAAAAGTTTAGAGACATGAGTTAATTTAAATTTTGTAAAAAGTAAAATAAAGTTCAAAGACAAATTCAAAAAACTATAATATGTGTGAAGACCAAATTTATGATTCTGCGAAATAAAATTGAAGTACAAAAATATGCAGGAGTTTGAATTTTGATCTTCGAGCACTTCACTTATTCACCTTAAGGGTAAAATTCTATAGCCACTAAACAATCCAAAAAAAAGTATAAAATGATTATAAATTTGAGTAAGTATGAAGACGGAAACTTTATTATAGTCTTTTGATTAAAGGAAATTACTAAAATCCAAACAATAAAACTTAAAAGCTAAAGTGATAGAGGGCAATCAAAATCAAACAGCAAAAGTTTTGGAAGGAGACCAAATAAATTAATTAGAGTAGTTATAATAAAAAAAAATTAAAAAGGAAATAAAATATATGTATGTAATATGTATTATGTAATGTTCCTGTTGCCACTGAAGAAAGAGATAAGAACATGAGACTAGCTACAAAGTGCCAACATATTAGGCATAGGAAAATGAGTTTTCTGGATTTACATTGAAAAGTCACAAGTCACAACATTTGTTTTATATAAACCTCTAAAAAGAATTTCATATTGCTATGCCAAAATCTATAAGTTATCATCTTCTTAGAAACATTTGTAACCAAACAAAACTTCTTAGAAACATGAAAACAAAAGTATGGATAAAGATGAATAAAAAATCCCAAGCTTTAAGATTAAGGAAATGGTCACAAAAAAAAAACTTACCTTATCCATGAGAGGAACTCTTCCATATGGAGTTGATTTTTCAAAATGCTGGAAATAGAGATGACCCAATCGGTTGTTGAAATGCCAGAGACCATCTTGCTCAAATGCTTCCTCTTCCGATGAAGTCCATAACTTATCACACTCGCTATCGTCGCTGTAAGAATCGCTAAACGAATCCCTCGTCTCACTATCACCGGACTCAGTCTCTTCCCTACAACACAAATTAAAAATTAACAATACTAATATTTGTCGTTTTAGAATATTAAAACAAAGAGATCGAAAATAAATCATTCGAAGGTAAAAGTAAGTGATCACCAGTATCACAAAAGTTTGACTTTGAACCATTACATTATGGGCATCAAAAGGTGGGTGCATTTGGTCACAAAACATTAATACGAAGAAAAGATAAAATAGTTGAGTTATGACTTATGGTCACAGATGTTTTTAAAACATGTCTACTACTATAATAATGGACGTAACGCGATGATTTTTATGTCTTAACGACTAAAACATCACTTCAACTTAAACATTTTAATTGTATTTGATTTCAATTCTTTTTTTTTTTTTAAGAAACTTTCAAATCCACAAAGATTTTTATGTCATAGAGATCTCAAAACGGCCCCAATTAAACTTATTTCAATATGATGTTCTAAGATTAGAAAATAAAAAAATAATAATAAAAAAACCTTCACATTGATGATATCCTTTGCATGATTTAAAATAAAAAAATAAGTAAAATACCTGAAATTATTGCTGGTGAATATTTGAATTGCAGAGAGGTAAGGGACATAGTATTGCACAAGCGTGTCCTCATTTTTCAAGTTGATAGGAACTCCAACTCCATAAGCACTCCATTCATTGAAACAATTCCAAAGATCACTCAAACTGAAATATTCAACTGATTCTCTATCACAGAACGGATGCCATAACCGATTAAGGTTTCTAATCTCACACTATCAAATAAACACATAAACGAAATAAAATAAGTTCAAGATTAAACAATCTAGTTAACCAAAATGAAAAAACCAAACATTAGAAGAAAGAAAGAAAAAAAAACCTCTTTTAGAATCTTAGATGGTACAACAGGTGTTGTATGGTGAAGAAAGCAATCAAGGTTAGACTTAGATTGCATTGACCCAATACCAAATTTCATTGTTTCAGATGGAAAAAGAAAGAAAAAAAAACTGAAGAAGAGTTTTATATTCAGTTTCTATCTCAACCTTGAAGAAAATGAAAACCCAAATAAGAGAAAAAGAGAGAGAAAATATATGATTGAAAAAAACTCAAACTTTTTTTTTTTGACACAAAAAAAAGTCAAAAACTTAGAATTTACTAATACCCATTTTTTCCACCGAAAAAATCTCAATCTATCTTAATTTTTTTTATTTCTTAGACAGCAATGTTATGAATGCAACAAAAAATTTCCATTTTTGCTATAAACACAAAAATTGTTCCGTAACAAAAGGAAACTTTCTCTTTCAAATTACTGTTTTTTTGTTTCAAACGTTTAAGAAAGGTTAATAACACGTTCACGCTTTAACCTTAAAACCTTATAAAACAAACAAAGACACATGTAAAAAAAAAAACAAGATTTTATGTTTTATTTTTTGTGTTTTGAGCTGAAAAAGATGTTTTTGTTTTATGAGGAAAAATGGTTTTTTGTAAATGAAAACTGAAAAAGAAATGGTCTTTCCCGAGAAATTAATAAAGAAAATGAACAAGTGTGTTTGTGACAGTGATAGAGAAGATCCAAAGAAGGAAAATATGAGTTGTTGTTTCTAGAAACAGAGGAATTGTTGTTGATGAAGTGCAGACAGAGTATGGATGCACAATAAAGCAATAAGCCAATAACTATTACCGCGTCAAGGCATTACAAAAACTATACTCCAATATATCTCTATTGTTTTTCCTACCAAATTTTTTTGTTTTACTCTTGAAAATATAGTGGAGCGACTAAAATTTAACCGATGAATAAGTTGAGTGTTTGGAGTTCGAAAATCAGTTTTTGTATGTATTTTCTCCGTCCTAAAGTATAATTAAAAGTTGGTCAAATAAAAGTGATTGTATTTGGTCTAAGTCTTTAACCAAATACATCAAATTTCTTTGACTTATTTTTGCTTATATTTTAGAACGGAGTTCTGTCCAAAAATATAAGCAAAAGTTAGTCAACAAAAGGGAATGTATTTGGTCCAAATCTTTAACCAAATACATTAATTTTATTTGACTCATTTTTGTTTATATTTTGGGACGGAGGAAATATATTGCAATATCAAACCGAGTTAAATTTACGGAAACCAGAGATAAAAAAAACTAGTAAAAGTTTTGAGAGAACAAAAATATAATTTTTAAGATTTTCTAACAAGTGTTCGGGGTAATAGTTAAGGAACTAAAAAATAAAATAGTAATCCCTCCTTAACAAAATATAAGCAAAATTTCACTTTCTAAGTTCATTGTATAATTAATATATCTGTACAATATATTGACCAGATACATTAATTATATAATGAACCTAGAAAGTGAATTTTTCCTTGCCATTGAGTACCTGAAAACACCAAACTTTGGATTTTTATTGTGTTGACTACACAATTTTCAAGAAAAACTTCATAAATTAAATTCTTAACGAGTGTCATGGGGAACTGTTCAGCATTTGACTAATTCTTAGAAACAAAAAACAAAATTCATTATATTTTTAAGAGTAATATAATTATTAGCCCCTTAAAAATTATTTAAAAATAACCATGTTATTATAAAGAAAGTTTGAATGCAGTTTTGACGCACTGAATTTTACAATTGTTTGACTTTGCCTTTTTAAGTTTCATTTGTTCGATTTTAATACCTCAAGCTTTGCAATTACTCGGTTTTAGTCCCCCATATTTCATTTGCACGATTTGACTCCTCAAGTTAATCTTTTTTTGCATTTGCTAGTTTTCCACTGACTTTTTTTTATTGAAAATTGTTTATGTCGCATTTCAAAATAATAAAAAATTGTTTTCAAAAATTTTAAAAATGTTTATCAAATAAAAAAAAATGATTTTTTTTTAAAAAAGTGTTTAAAATTTAAAAAAAATTATACATTTTTTATTTATTTTAATTTTAATGGCATATAAAAAAAATTTAGTCAAAAAGTGAACAGGGGACTAATAATAAATACAAAAGAGAGTAAAGTTGGGAGACCAAAACCGACAATTGAAAATTGGAGAGTTAAAATCGAGTAACTTAAAATTTGGAGGGATTAGAGTTCAAATGTCAATCATGACATCTGACACTAACAAATTGCAATTTCGGTATTTTCTATCAGTTGAGCTAAAAAAATTGTGGACAATATCATGCCTTTTATTTTAAATTGCGGTTATAAATAATGAATATTATTTTCATATATGTTATCATAGTGGAAAAGTTTACATTGTCACATAATCCAATATAATGAATGGGGAAGTGTGATTATTACTTTACTTTGAAGATAGAGAACTCTCCTTAAAAGAAAAGATACCAAAAAAAACTACGTACTTTCTCATTTAGTGTATGTTTGGTTTTACGGTGATGAGAATTGATTTTGATAGAATTGATTCTGTAAAATTGATTCTGGCGAAAATTGATTTTAAGTTAAAGTGATTTATGTTTGGATATATTCATGTAAAAGTGAGTTGAACAAAAATTTTGAGTGTAAAAATCAATTCTAGAATCAGAAGCTACGATTTCTAGCTTCAAGTAGAATCAATTCTGGAGGCAGAATCAATTCTACTTTTAAGAAACCAAACAAGTCAGAATCAATTCTACACGTTCATAATCAATTCTAGCTGCTCCAAAAATAAAACCAAACATACACTTAGTGTATGTTTGGTTCTGCGGTTACGAGAATCGATTTTGATAGAATTGATTTTGTAAATTTGATTCTGGCCAAAATTGATTTTAAGTTAAAGTGGTTTATGTTTGGATATATTCAAGTAAAAGTGAGTTGAACAAAAATTTTGAGTGTAAAAATCAATTCTAGAATCAGAAGCTACGATTTCTAACTTCAAGTAGAATCAATTCTGGAGGCAGAATCAATTCTACTTTTGAGAAACCAAACAAGTCAAAATCAATTCTACACGTCCATAATCAATTCTGGCTGCTCCAGAAGTGGAACCAAACATACCCTTAATTTTCAATTCCTCGGCCAATATAAGATTATATAGGAATATTTCTTTAGTAATTAAATAATATATAAAAATAATAATAATAAAATGCTAATAAACTTATTTTAAAATGTAAATTAGTCACTAGATATTATGTACGGTGCATAAATATGACTTATGCATCATAATTTGTGTCACTCGCTACTTCATTCTGCCTATTGGATTTTGTATGGTTTGGGCCATGAACATTACCAATGCCATTAAAACCAATCTTATTCTTGAGGTTGAGAAAATTGCTCCTAACACAAATTTTTCCAGGTTCTCATAGCTTGGACCTGGTTGTTGTACACATATCCAAATGTCCACCAAAATTCCAGTTTTTCCTTTTTTTTTCTCCTTCTCAGCGGTGTAAACATAGCTATAACCCTCTTTTAAGCACTTTGTTAGACCTTATATGTGCTTATGAACAATAGATGGTACTCAATTATAATGTCAATCTAATAAACTCTTCTTGTCATGGATAATTTTGTTATTGCCATTCCAAAATTTATCATGTAAAGTAATTTCATACGATTGAAATGTGAATCAATTATTTGGAAATTCTAATAATGTTTTGAAAATATAGCATTCCTTTTATTACAAAGATTATAAAGCACACAGCAAATAATGATAAACATAAAGGGGGAGAATTTAATGCAAAGATATTTTTATATTAGTTCACAACAAACTTTTTTTTTGTTTGCAATGAAGTTGAAGATCGAACTCAGAACCTCTGATATACTACTCAAATCCCTCACCAGTACATCTAGTTTACAAAATGTACTGGTTCACAAGAAATTGTTCTTCCACACTAGAAGATTTCATCCTTGAAATTTTATTGAAACTCGCAAGTGTAACAAATTAATCCATTGCCATGGATGCAATTTTTGAGCATATCTAAAATGCTTTTGTTAGTTTTGTATGAGCAAGAGATTGTTAAAACTCACATAGTGTCATAGTGATATCTCTTTCCTTGTGTATCTTGCGGTAAGATTGGACACTTTTGCAATCTGAAAAATAATGATATTTGATTCACAAATAAATAACATTTATTTAATTTGAAATATTGATCCTACAAGTAGACCTTTTATCAAATGTTTTAAAAATCGAACAACAGTTCTATTAAGTGAGACCTTTCAGTTGTGGTTCAGCCAGTTTAATCTTAGTTGAATCATATGATAAAAAAAAAAAGTATTGAAAGAAACATTTAAAAATTGCAAAATATATAAACTAATTGAGCCAATTGTGGTTCAACCCTAATTCGATCTAGTTCAAGAAGATTGCAATACAAACATGACCGAACTAATTAACATGTAAATTGTAAACTATACCTGGTTCAACCATTGAATTGATTGATTCATACCAAATATTAAAAACTCACTTTTATTTTAGAAAAAATGAATAATAAAAGATATTATAGATATTTAAATAAAATTAAAATATAATCAATGAAAGTAGAAGATTCTTTCACGGGCATTAGGAACATCTACCAAAGGTCATGCACACAACTTCCATATCTCTCCAAACAAATCATTATTTTTCACACTTGCAAAACACAAAAATTTAATGCCCTTAATTTGTTTATGAGAAAGTTAAAAACTTTAATCATCAAAACGGATGAAAAGTGAAATTGATGATTAAAGTATTTAATTTTCTCATAAACAAATTAAGGCATTAAATGCTTGTGTTTTACAGGTGTGAAAAAGAATGGTCTGTATAAAGAGCTATGGAAATTATGTGCAGGACCGTTGGTCGATGTTCCTGATGCTGGTGAAAGAAATAATTTTCTACTCTCATTGATTATATTTTAATTTTATTTAAATATCTATAATATCTTTTATTATTTAAAAGTTATTAAAGACCATCACAAGTTGTTCGAAGTGTGGCCTTGTTATTTGGTTTCTTTTGTTATTGCAAATGTAAGAAATACATAAAATCATTAATACTTAATCTATTACTATATATAAAAAGGATACAAATTTTTGGGATGACTTTTTCATTATTCTTATTTTACCTTTAAAAAATAACTTCCACATATAAATAGATTTTCAGTTTTTTTAGTAAATAATTTTTTTTCTTCTTAATAACTAAGCACAACTTCCACATAAAAGTAAGTTTTCAGTTTTTTTATAGCAAAAATATATATATATTTTTCTTCTTAATAAATGCACAACAAAAAAGGAGGTTACGTAGTTATCAATTAACTAAATCCAGTAAAAAAAGAGATTAAATAGTTATTTATATTTGCGCAATAGAGAATATCGATCACACAAACGGGCGGCTAGTAAATATAAAAAGCATGTGATATAAACTTAGAGTAAATATAAGAGACTGGTGAAAAGGAAATACCTTCATGAAATTCTATTGTTTTGAAACCAAATCATGGAATATAAATTCCAACTATGAACATCACTGTTAAGATAAAGATCTTTAATAAGAGTAGTTAAGGTTATGGTATTTGCTTGATAACCCATAGGGTTTGAACCTAAAACCTTGATTAATTCAATGGTGGATGGGGTATATGGTGCATATGGAGCAGGTGATGGGATGAGGAAATGGAAGCATCAACATGTATCTACCACGTTTTTTATTCACCTACATTGCACCACTGAAAAAACAATACTCTTATGCATATATTTATATTAAATCAAGAAATCTATTTATAATAATTTATTAAAACAGCTACCATACATAGATTTATACTAAATCAAGATTTCTATTTATTATAATATATTAAAATCTGCTTAAGAAAATAATATATTAAAATAATTTCCATATATAGATTTGTATTAAAATAGCTACCATACAAAAATTTATATTAAATTAAGAAATTTATTTATTATAATATATTTAAATTACAGCTGCCATGCACAAATTTTTATTAAATAAAAAAATTTATTTATAATAACATATTAAAATAGCTACCATATATTGATTTATATTAAATCAAGATTTCTATTTATTATAATATATTAAAATAGCTACCATATATAGATTTATATTAAATTAAGAAATCTATAACTATATATAAAAAGGATACAAAATTTTGGGATGGCTTTTTCATTATTTCTATTTTACCCTTAAAAAAAACTACCAACAAAAAAAGTAACAAACTACATATTAAAAAGATACAAATTTTTGGGATGACTTTTTCATTATTATTATTTTACCCTTAAAAAAACTACCAACAAAAAAAGTAACCGCCAATTATGGTTTACTCTTTTTTTAAAAAGTAACCACAAATTAAATCATGTAAGTTTTAATATATTTCAATACCATAATACTATTATGTATACATTAATAATCTTCTATTATACATAACATTTTAAGTTGAATATTATTAAAATAAAGTAAAACCCAAATTAGAATTATGAATGATAGCAACATGATTTAGTTATGATTTGGATTATTAGTTGAGCCCACATGAAGGACTCAAAAAATAGGAAAACTAAAAATACACACATTAATTTAAATAAAAATCAAATTTATAATAAATCAAGCTATTTACAATTTATATACCTCAGTAAAATAGAAAACGCGAATCACACAGATTTAAACAACTACCAAACACAGATTTATGTTAAACAAGAATTATTATTTTTTTTTTTGTTATCTTAGTAGATCATATATTAACAAGAATATAGATTGTATAAACGATTTTGATCAAGGAATATGAATACTATTTGAGACAGCACTACAATTGTGAAAGATGGAAAAAAATTAGGATGCTTAATATACTTAGGGCGATAAAATGATAGATTGGACGAATTTGAATTTAAATGGTAATGACATGGACCAAAATAATCTATTAATGAAATAAAGTCCACTAAAAA
Organism: Trifolium repens; assembly: GCA_030408175.1. Classification (NCBI taxonomy): domain Eukaryota; kingdom Viridiplantae; phylum Streptophyta; class Magnoliopsida; order Fabales; family Fabaceae; genus Trifolium; species Trifolium repens. The sequence goes on from CP125842.1 coordinate 8,507,573, forward strand.
TTTCTTTAAAATATCGAATCCAATTTATTCATAAAACATAGAATCCATTCAATCCATGTATTTTTATATCCCGAATGAATATATATCAATCTGATCCATCTATTAAATATATTCATTTTTTTATATTTTTTAGGCAAAATTTTAGTCTTTTATCTTATTTATTTGTAACACTTTGGTCCTTTATCTTTTATTTATAACATATAATTTCTTTATTTTATTTATAACACATTAGTTCTTTATCTTTTTCTTTTCTCATATAGGTTATTTATCTTTTATTATTCGCTCATATAATAGATTATTTGGGTGAGCCGCGGGAGTTTGAATTTTTTTTCATCTTATGAGATAATAATTTTTATATTCATAGATAATAATGTAAAATTTTAAGGAATTCTAACTATAAATTTGATACTTGTTAAAACTTTATATATATAGTCACGTTGACACCAAATGTTACATCTTTCAATAACGTTTTAACCGATATAAATTTTATAAAATTCACCGTTTGATTGAAAATTATATTATATAGATCATTTATGTAAAGTTTCATAAAAATCCAAAGGCTTAATTCATAATTTGGTCCCTTATGTTTATTTTAGCTCTCAATTTGGCCTCTTATGTTTTAAAACGTCTACGTTAGTCCCTTATGTTTTTAACATTACCATTAATTGGTCACTTCCGTTAATTATTTTTTAACTCCGTTAATTTTTGACAAGTGGCCAAAATGACATGGTAGTATGATTGGGTTAAAACAGGACAAGTGAATGTACACGTGGCGGTCCGTTAGCCACTTGTCAAAAATTAACGGAGTTAAAAAAAATTAACGGAAGGGACTAATTAATGGTAACGTTAAAAACATAAGGGACTAACGTAGATGTTTTAAAACATAAGGGACCAAATTAAGAGCTAAAATAAACATAAGGGACCAAATTGAGAGCTAAAATAAACATAAGGGACCAAATTATGAATTAGGCCAAATCCAAAATCATTTGATATGTTATTGAGATATATTAAAGTTAACGGTTTGCGTCTTTTTTCAAATGTCGTTGATCTTTATGTGTCTCAATAACATATCAAATGATTTTGGATTTTTCTGAAACTTTACATAAATGATCTATATGATATAAAGTTTCGATCTAACAATGAATTTTAAAAAATTTATATCGGTTAAAACGTTATTGAGATGTGTAACATTTGATGTCAAACTAGTTTGTGTTAACGGATCCTGACTCATATATATATATATATATATATATATATATATATATATATATATATATATATATATGGGATTTGCTAATTTAGACCCACTTAAAAACATGTGGGTCTAAATTAGCAATGTGCACATTTTCACTTTGGACAAAAACTACCCTTCTATTTATTTATTTAACACTAGCAATTGAGGGTTAGTTAGGTAAATTTAATTAAATAAAATGCATCCACTTTGCTAATTTAGACCCACTTAATTATAAATATATACAACCTAAATAAACAACCTAGGAAATGACAAAAAGACAATTGAGTAAACATATACAACCAAACCAAAAGACAATCTCTATTTTTGCATTTTTTTTTCAAAATCTGAAATACAGGAGAATTTTCACAATTTCTATTTTTACATTTTCTGCATTACAGGGGTAAAATCTCACTGGTCTTTTAACACCATTGTTGGATTTTAATGGTGTTTTGCTCATGGAAGATCTTCTAGAAAATGAAGAAACTGAAGGTGATCTAGATTTGCGATCAAAACTAATATCTTCAACAGCACCAACGTAACACATTTTAGCATTTTTCACATTGTGATAATTGAAAATGGAGCTATTCAACTCCCGGGTGAAATTGGTTGTTTCACTTTTTGATTCAGTTCATCATAGATTTTCAAAGCTCTCAACTTTGTTCTTGTAAAACCATCTTCCCAACTTTGTTGCTTTTCCTTTTTCTTGTTCTTGTTAACCTTGTTTTATGTTTTTTGAAACATAAAGTGTTTATAAATAATAAATAAAGTGGGTCTAAATAAATTAGTAAAGTGGGTGCACATTTTTTAATAAAATTTATCTAACTAACCTTCACTTTTCTTGTGTAAAATAACTAAGTATCAAGAGTTATTTTGTCCAAAGTGAAAAGGTGCACATTGCTAATTTAGACCCACATATTTTTAAGTGGGTCTAAATTAGCAAACCCCTATATATATATTAAAAAAAGTTGACCACCACAATTATTCTTGATTCTTGTTGTGGTGTAAGTGTAACTAGTCAAGCATCATAGCAATTTTTTATTTGGGCACAAACCTAGAAAAAAAAATGGTTTAGACACACACATAAGCAATATAAATTAAAGAAAAATAATCAAATGATAGGACAATATTATTTTTGCTTTAATTTTTTTTCTTTTATAAGTGTGTGCCAAAATATTTAGGCAATGACCGGAACCAAAATAATCTATTAATGAAATAAAGTCCACTAAATTTCGTTTAAATATCAAATCCAATCTATTCATAAAACATAGAATCCACTCAATCCACATTGTGGGTGTGTTTTTGACTATTTTCAATTTGTATTTTTTTGTTAGATACACATGTGCTTAATTTGGTCTTTTAGATACAATTATTTGGCTTCTTTAATAAAAACCTAAATTTATGGAATAATCTTTAATTTTCTTTTTATAAATAATCTTTAATTTTTTATTTGTACTATATTCATATTGGGTTTTATTTTGACACAAACTATTGGGCTTTATTTATGTTCAGCTATTGTTTTTTTTTTTGGTACTATAGGGTTATGTTCAACTTTTGTTTCTCTTTTAGGAATTACTCATCGATCCCCCTTAATTGCTCATAGCCCTCTCAAAAACTAAAATTTCCCCTAAACATGTTTACTAGGTGTTAAAACACGGTGGTACCTATCCCGTGAACTTAATTCAGTTGCTAGGACATTGTATTATATATGCAGGGGTCGGGGTTCGAACTCTGATAATCCCACTTATCCATCTTAAGAGTGGAATTTCTAGCCACTAGGCTACGTGAAACGTGACTAAAAAAAAATCTCATTGGTACCTTACAGAAAGATAAAATTTGGTGTGCTAAAATGCATACCCCCCCGATTTCTCATTTTAACATCTACTGGATTAAGTAGTTCAATTGATTAAGTTAGTTGAGTTAAGAGTTAAGGAGTTAGAGGTTCAGGGTTCAAGTGCAGGCAACATTACCTATAAAAAAAATCTACTATTTTCCGCTAGACGGAATTTTAACACCTACCATGTTCAATCTTCCAGTAGGTCTAAAATTAATCACTTTTTTGTTATTGTTGTTTGTGTTTTAACTTTTTGATTTGAAGTGTGATATATTATTATATATTTTTACTTTTTTAGTTATGGCTGAAACTCTTGATAAATCCAAACCAGACATTGGTAGTGCATGAACTTTTGTATGAATAAGACATATCATCTTTGAGATAATTTGATTGACTAAAGTTAGTTATGAAGTAGCAAGGTTAGGTTTTATGGTAGTGATAGTAAACTTTGATATATACAAACTTAACATTTTTTTTTTGCACAAACTAACGAAAATGACTTATTTGGAGGCTGGAAGTAGAATTACAGAACCTAAGTGAAACAATTAATAGTTATGGGACTATAATGAAACTAATAAATAAATTAGGGTACCAAATATCTAATTTAACATTTTTTTTATATGTTATTTTATTACCATTTTATAAATGTCAAGTCCTTTTCGGTAATTTGAACATGCAAAAACAATTTTTATTCAAATTATTCGAACAACATATTTAATATAAATTGGTTTTATTGCAATAGTATTCAAACACAAACCATTTATTATTAAGTTGGAGACTTCTTCAGGATCGTCTTCCAACTAGACTGCATTTATGGCAAAGAGGGATGAAATAGAGAAAATGTATACTTATTTCTAGTAACAGATATGGTTGATCGAGTTAAGAGCACATCTGATCTTGGGTTTGGTTCTCAAGTAGTAATGAAATAGAGAGAATGTATACTTATTCCAATTGGCTCAATCATCTCTTGTATCCAATGATTTTTTGTTTTAATAATAATTTTTTTATTCCAATGCTTTTGCATTGGGCCGGATTTGAATATATACTTCTTATACTCATTATAATTACTAGCAGCACGTTCCGTGCCCGTTTGTGTGATCGATATTCTCTTTTTTTTTTGTGATCGATATTCTCTATTGTGGAAATATAAATAACTATTTAATCTCCTTTTTTTACTGGACTTAGTTAATTGATAACTATGTAACCTTCTTTTTTTGTTGTGGCTAGTTATTAATTAGAAAAAAATATATATATTTTTTTTACTATAAAAAAACTGAAAATCTATTTTTATATGAAAGTTGTTTTTTAAGGGTAGAATAGAAATAATAAAAAAGTCATCCCAAAAATTTATATCCTTTTTATATATAGTAATAGATAATGAATTTTACTTATTAAAAAAAAAACACATTTGAACTAAAATCAATTTTCACCGCTGCATAACCAACAATTCACAAAATCTCTTTTGAAAATGGAATAAAACCGGTGTGACTGTGTACTCACGACATTCCGTGTCTCTCTTGCCAAAGTGAATGGAATGTAATCCTACTTACAAGTTACTGATTTTTTAGTCCAATAGTTCCGACTTGTACCTTACCTTCAAGTTGATACTACTAAATGTGTTCTGCTAATTTAGGAGTCGGAGATCATAGACACCTCGTGATAATCATAAATCATGCACAGCGTGTAGGTAATTCATTGTTATTGCATTTGTTAAAACCAACCAGAATTAATTTCCATGGAATACATATTGATTTCGTCTGAACTAACATTTCTTTTTTATATATGTTGGGGTCACGTGATATGAAACATTTTGCGATATATAGAGGTGATATAACGGGTCATTTTATAGTTTGATTTTTGGGCAAAGTAATCAAAATTATCATAAATTTTATCGATAATCGGCAGTATTTTTTAAGAGTAAAACAATTATGATTTCCTTAGTTTTACAATGACGGCAATTAAATATAAATAATATCTTTATTTTTCGATTGTTTTAGTTAAATCGATATCACTTAAGTCATTATTTAATTAATACATAAAAATGAATTTTAGAACCAAATTAGTTCAATCACTCTCAATAAAAGTTTAGATGATAACGGTACAAGCAAATGAACAATTTATCTACTAATTGCGCGCTCAAGCGTGCATGTTGTCAATTAAGAAGACAAAAAAGAAAATAAGTTAAATCTAGAAGAAAATCAACTTGAAGACAAATTTGTTGAGAATAATATGTTTGACTAAATATCATTTTAGATTTAAATGTATTTTAGATTTATATTTGCAATAAGATATCTTTACTATTTATGATTTATATTTATGTTTAGAATATTTAGGATGAATTATTTTTTTTAAAGATATGATTTAAAAATTTATTTTATTTGTAGTTTTATATATAGAGTTATATAGTTATGATGAGTAAAAATTAAAATATCTGAATATTCTTCATATAACATTATATCTCAGAAGAGTTTCTCTATATAAAAATATACACCACACCAAATTCTTCGGTACAAAACGCATAGGAAACTCTATCGGTAGTCATGGAAAAAAAAAAAACAGATTCATATTCATACCTATGAAGATAAACTTTTCAAAGTGACTCCTCGCTCTTTGATGGAGAAAGCTATGATGTTTGAGAGTGGGAATTGAGAATGAAGGCTTTCCTACACTCTCTGAAGAAGAAAGCGGCTATGATCATTGGGGTGTGAGAATGATAGCATTCTTAGATTCTTTGAAAAATTGTGAACTACGACGTTTCTTTTGGCTACCAAAAGATCCCACGTGACGCGAATAAAAACTAATAAAGAAAGAAAAACAAATTAAATACTTTTCACAAACTGTCTTTATAAGAATTAGAATCATACTCTAAAAAAATTTCTAATTCTAAAATTGTAGAAAATCATCAATAATTGACTTTGAACAGATGCTTGTACCAAATTGATTATATAAAAAATTATTATTTCGTTACACGTATACTAAAAAGCTTGTGTTCGAACCCTTTATATTAAATTTGATTTTTTTTTTTATAAAAACAAATTGAAATATTAAATTGCAGCAAAAGATAATTAAACACATGACCTTTGACCACCAAGCTACCTTATTAGGTTGATATTATAATGCGCAAACATATTCGGTTGCCATTTTATGAAAATACCAAGAGTATTTTAGTAATTGTTTACTTTTTGGGGGTTTTGTGGCCCACTCTAACGGCCCCTAGTTCCGCCAACAATTTGTTAATATTACTCGGGAACAATACGAAGAGAAAGAGGAACTACCACTTGCAATGTTAGGTTTTACAACTAATAAATTGTCAAAAGAATGATATATTGACAATGGTTGCACAAACCATATGACTTATGATAGAGACTTTTTCAAATTGCCCAATAGATCTTCGATTTTCAAAATTAGAATTAAGAATGGAGCATAAATTGCACCTGAATGCATTGAAACAATTTCAATTAAAACTCATTCAAGTATGAAACAAATTTCTAATGTTTTATATATTCTTGAAATTAATCAAAATCTTTTAAGTGTTGCTCAGTTGTTGGAGAAAGGTTATAAAGTGAAATTTGAACATAAAAGTTGTGTGATTAAAAATCAATAAAATAAAGAAAAAAGAAGAATTTTAACAATAAAGTTCACAAGGCACAAAAACTTTAAAGCTTACGAAACACCATTAAAAAATAGTTCATCACTATCTATTTGCGCCCAGACACACTAAACACCAATATGCATTTATTCAATACTACCTTTTTGCGCATAAGCGCAATTGTCCACACCTAGGCGCCACTCGACCATGCGCAAGTGCCCTAGTCATTCCTACTTGCCACATCAGTACGCCTAGGCGCCTATTTGGCCACATGTGAGATAAATTTGGAACTAATTAGTGCTAATAGTTTAAAATAAAATGGAAAACTGAAATTTGTAGTAACTATTTCAGTCCTTTTTTTTTTTGTATTGCAGAATTTAATAGCATATACTGTATTTTTATACGAAAAAACTCTTTCTTTTTTAAATTATTTATTTTAAATAACAAACTAATCTTAAATACTTTAAACATATCCTTAAAATTCTAAAAAAAAAAAATATATCTTAAATTCTAATAATATTTATTTTAAATATAAATCTAAAATGTATTTAAATTTAAAATCTTCAAAAGATATTAAGACATTATTCTCAACAAAAGTATACAAATTATTCTTGTGTTGATAATTGTTATATAGTACTCCTACATATTAAAATATTTTCATAGAAACTAAATGCATATTAAAATATATTTGACTTTTTGTTTTTACAAAAAAACAAATTTCATCCATTCATATGCTAAAATAGCTAAATTAATGCTCACTAAAGAGGTTTTAGTGACAATATAGCATTAACAAATCAAACTCTAAATCTTAACCGCAACACTAAACCCTTCCACATGTGATCAAAGGTCAATAATAATTTAAGATCCACAATTTTTAATAGCTTGCAACTTTGGAAAAAGATATTTGCATGTGTTCGTACAAAAAATTGATTACATAGACCTTAGTGGCTTATATGTGATTTATGAGATGACAAATTATGCTACATATCGAAAAGAAATTTGCAAGGTTGAGGGAAAATAGACCTTAGTGGTAACCGTTATAAACCCCTTGCTCGAACTATAGTATCTAAGCCTTTTAACTTTTGTATATCATTGTTTGAACCTCTGATGAGTCAAAACGTATCTGTATCTCCGAACAAATAAAACACCGCACTAAGACGAAACAACAACAACAAAAACATCGTACAAGACGACAAACAAACCATAAATACCACACTTAAATGACAAAAACAAAAAATAATAGCTCAAATATATATAAATAACATTTATTTAGATAGATTACAAGGAGAAAAAAAATGATAAATAGAGGTGATTTTCTCAAACAATGAATGAAGAAGGGTTTGAGAAAATATACATACAACCATTCATATGCTACCCATAATTAAAATTAGTCAAAACAATATATAATTAAAAATTAATATTTTGGTCAAAACTTAAAATTATATATAATTTTTTTATGCTTATTTAAATTTAATTTAGAAAAGTGAATACAAGTAGTAGTATTTAATATTTTGACCTCATCCATTCCTACCTTCACTCATTTTTTGGTCTTATTGTCTATTCTGCCTTTGCAATGAATGCACCACTACCACCATCCCCATCTATCCACGCCACCTTTCCTTCTTATTATTAAATCTTTCACTTTCTCTTCTCCCCTTCCCTTATTCATTTCCTTGCATTCAAACAAAAAAGGTACTCCTCTCTTTTTTTCTTTTACCATTTTCCCACTTTTTAAATGTCTAAATTATTATCACTTTTTTAAATAAATAATTCAAACTTATATCCCCACAAATATTTACATAATTTAATTGGATACACATCTAAAATGGGTGTGTAAAAATTAAATTCAATTAATTTTTTAATTATGGTAATTACGTAGCATTTACTTAATCTTTGTAGTAGATACTTTTTTTTTTTTGTCTTTGATTCTTTGTTGACGAGATCACGGTTTTTTTCGTCCTTTTCTACTTTTTTGGGTTTTTTCACTTTATTAATTTTCTTCTCTGTAGTGGGAAACCATACTTTTTTGTATTTTTCTACTACTACTTTATTTTCTTGCTTCACTTTACTCTTTCTCAACTCTCAACCGTGCATTAATTCATTCTTGTAGCCTTGTAGAGGTAGCCAACCTAAAAATTTCAATGGAAACAATCATATTCTTTTTATCATAAAGTTTTCTTTTCTTGTTTTTATAAGTTTTTATTAATAAGTTTTATGTTCTTGTAATCCAGAGTTCGGCTTTCGACCGTAAGGTAAGTAAAGTCTGGTCAAGAATTGTTTTCACCTGGAATCGAAGTTGTGTTATAAGTTTGTTTTTTAGTTAGGGGTTGTTTAGAATTTAGGACATAGTAGCTAGCTAGAAACTTTATATTAATAGTATATGATTAGTTTTATGTTTAATTGATCTATATAAGGATCTATGTTTAATTGTTTATTGAAAAAGTAAATAAAGAAACTTTAGGTTTGAAACATGATAATTATAGGACATGGTTTCTTTCTTGTATTGTACTATTTTCTCTTTCATTCCCTTTGTTTTGGTTCTATTTTTACTCTGTCAAGTATCTGAAAGATTTTTAGTATATTCTAATTCATTTTTCACATGTTAGGAATTTTTCTATTCATATAACTTGTGTTGGTGAGTTTTGTTTTGTATATTATACATTTTGCAATGGCTTAAGTTTGTGAGATCATATATTAACTATTATTGGTTTCTCCTGTTTTCTTGTGTTCAGCTGGTTTCATTATCGATTCGAGTAGCGTTCGACCGATTTGGAATTTGACTACGGTGGAAAGAGTCGATTTTTTGTACAATGAGTTGTAAAGTGACTTGTATTTGGGATTAAGAGAATATTTGGAGTCAATATTGTTTGCTGAGTTTACTAGACTTGTAATATCAGCAATTGACTTGAAAGTGAGATCTATAGTGGAAAGGGATGCATTTAAAAGTCGCTACCGTCTAATGTGTGAATTTTGGAACTGAAAAAATGGGTTGTTGTGTGTCAACGAGCAGTCGGAGTACTTGTAGCAGCGGGAGCAATGGAGATATGGTTACTCCATCTTGCTTAGAAATTGGATTTTGTGGGAAAAAGAGAGCGAGGAGAACTTTCTCTGATCATGTTATTTCTCTGCATCATTTATCATCATTACCTAGTCGGATTTTCACTAATGGAAAGAGTCGTGGTTCGTGCATATTTACGCAGCAGGGCCGGAAGGGAATTAATCAGGACGCCATGGTTGTGTGGGAAGTAAGTATGCTCATCTTGTTGATAATGCAAATCGTGATTCTCTTCTCTTTATGTAACTAATATCTATCTGTATTTTTGTAGGATTTCATGTCCGAAGATATGATCTTTTGTGGTGTGTTTGATGGCCATGGTCCGCAAGGTCATCTTGTTGCGCGTAAAGTGAGAGATACCTTACCAGTAAAATTGCTTTCGTTTTTGCATTCTTATGAATCAAAGCGAAATGGATCTGCCAAAGCTTGTTTGAAACGGAACATGAAATCGGATGGTGGAGACTCTGAGAAGGATATTTCTTCTGAAGATAAACTAAACTCCACATGGAAAGAAGCTTTCATGAAAGCATACAAGGCCATGGACAAAGAGCTCAGTTCTCATCCAAAACTCGACTGCTTCTGTAGTGGGAGCACATCTGTGACTATAGTGAAGCAGGTACTAAGTAGATAGGTACTATCGTTGTTATCTTTTTCCTTTGCAGTTTTCTTAATTTCTTATCTTACCAGGGTTCGAATCTCTTCATGGGATATATTGGTGATTCTCGAGCAATCATGGGATCCAAAGACAGCAATGACTCCATGGTGGCAATTCAGTTGACTGTTGATTTGAAGCCGGATTTACCAAGTGTGTCATTTTTCCATTAGCATTTATTCTCTCTCTAACAAATATATACTTTTTTCTTGATGCTAACTTAATTCCAATTTGGTATGAACTTCTTGTAGGAGAGGCGGAAAGAATCAAGCAGTGCAAGGGTAGGGTTTTTGCTTTGCAAGATGAACCGGAAGTTTCTAGGGTATGGTTGCCTTTTGATGATGCACCGGGATTAGCAATGGCTAGAGCATTTGGAGATTTCTGCTTGAAGGAGTATGGTGTGATTTCTATACCAGAATTTTCTCACCGGCTGCTTACGGATAGAGATCAATTCATTGTTCTTGCCTCTGATGGGGTAAAATTTTTCAATCCCATATATATTTCTTCAGCTGTTAGTTTTTGTTATTTTGGAAGTTTTTTATATTTCCCGTCTTATAAGAAATTTCAACATATATGAACTGCAATTTGAAATTGAATTTCTCTTGGTTAGTTGGCGGTTGTGACGTGTGTGTCTGCCATGAAGTAATCATCTTACCGAGATAAGCTGTGATATTGAAATAAGAAAATGTGATCACTGTAGCCTAATGTTATCGATCGTAATAGTAATGAATTTTGGCATAGGACCATATGCTGATAGGAAGGAAACTGAGAAATAGCTTCTAGAATTGAACCAACCATTGATTAGAATAGTGTTTTGAACAATTTGACAGAACTAATAATTTGTCGTGTTTGTCGATTAGCAGCATGATAATTGAGTTAGCTAGCCTCTTGTTCTTGATTTAATGTTTCTGTGGAACTTAGGAGCTTCAATTATAGATGATCCATGAAAAAAAACTTGGTACTGGCTACTTTAGAATCACGCCTTTGCCAGGCTTGGCTGATATTTCAACACTGAAAAACTGGTATCTGATTGTGATGAGTTGGAAATAAGCAAGAAATCATAGAAGTGATTCTATTTGAAATGCTAAATACATCTATCATCTTTTCATTTGTCAGATAAATATGTTCTAAGCATTTACATATAAGGTACTTGACCAACTATTTCGTAACAATTTTCATACTGCCTAACACTCAAGTTTAGGTCTGTGGGAAAGGCATAAGTGTTTTCGAGTAACTTGGATTAAGTAGTAGAAAAGCAAATTGGTCAATAAGATGTTCAGACTCAGTGGCACTTTGACTAGCCTACAACTATACCAAAATTCGACATTTTACAATGTGATATGGCAAGAAAATTTCCTCTTGCCGTGATAATCGGTGAGAATACAGATGTACACTGCCTAACTGGAAAGCTTCCTCGTGTATAAGGATTTAAAACGTGGTTGCTTTGGAACCTTTGATATTGCAGAGACCTCAATTGCGGCTATTGATATTCTGAAAACCTTGATTTAGCTACCTAGTTTGAAGTTGCGGTCCCATTTTAAAACCATCTTCATGTCTTTTCTTCACTGCAGGAATTAACTGTTCAAGACATATAATGCATTTGTAAATAACTTATGTTGGATAGACTTCGGATTTGTTTTTCCAATTATGCTAAGCTAACCACAGTTTTCGTTTATAATTTTAGCGCCTAATGCTTCCATTCTTCACTGATGGTAACTGATTCTCTTTGCACTTTCTTCAGGTTTGGGATGTTTTAAGTAATGAGGAGGTAGTTGAGATAGTATCATCGGCACCAACACGATCATCAGCAGCAAGAATTCTGGTAAATTCAGCCGCTCGTGAATGGAAACTCAAGTACCCAACTTCGAAGATGGATGACTGTGCTGTAGTGTGCTTATTTTTGGATGGTAAAATGGATTCAGAATCAGATTATGAGGAACAAGGCTTCTCTTCTGCTACCATTCAGAGCAACCATTCGGGAAATCCAATCGAATCAGATGAAGGACAAAAGTCCGAGCCATCTTTGCAAAGGAACTTTACTGTGAGATCATCAGAAGAAAACGAGATTAATGGAGCAGTGTCGGTTGATGTTGAAGATGGAACAGCACCGGCTGATGATCAAAACTGGTTAGGCTTGGAAGGTGTCACCCGTGTAAACTCACTCGTTCAACTTCCTAGATTTTCGGAAGAAAGGTCAAAGTCAAACTCTTGAATTTGTTGCTTAATGGGGTAACTGTTTATTGTATCAATCATAATTAGTATTAAATTATTATCATTATTATTTTAGATTTGTATAAAATCTATAGAGTCAATCACCTTAATTAGTATTAAATTATTATCATGGCGGTGGGATCATCACCCGGTCCAAAAACAACATCGTCAAACCCATCCACAAACTCAACCTCCATGTCCGTCCCTCGTCCCCGATGGAACCTGGTACTATTACCCAAGCCCTTCGTGATCCGGACTGGCGTTCCGCCATGCAGGCTGAATTTGATGCCCTACATCGCAACAACACCTGGGAACTCGTTGGTCGTTCCTCTGCTCCGAATTTGGTTGGTTGTAAGTGGGTCTTTCGCATCAAGCGAAATCCAGATGGGTCCATTGATAGGTACAAGGCTCGATTGGTCGCTAAAGGTTTCCATCAACGCCCTGGTTGTGACTACACAGAAACATTTAGCCCCGTCGTCAAACCAGTGACAATACGGATCATCCTCGCCTTGGCAGTTCGACAAGGATGGTCCGTCCGCCAGCTTGATGTTAACAATGCCTTTCTTCAAGGGACGCTCAACGAGGAGGTCTACATGGATCAACCACCTGGCTTTGTTAACAAAAGCTTCCCTGATCATGTTTGTCGCCTAAAGAAGGCGCTCTACGGGTTAAAGCAAGCTCCTCGCGCTTGGTATATGGAACTTCGTGTATTCCTGCTCTCCATTGGCTTCGTAAATTCCACCGCCGATGCTTCTTTGTTCATTCAGCGGACACCAAGCGCGACACTATATTTGCTCGTCTATGTCGACGACATCATCGTTACGGGGAGCTCCTCGACAGAATTGTCTGGTCTCATTGCTACACTTGCTGCTCGTTTCTCATTGAAAGATCTTGGTTATCTCAATTATTTCCTAGGTGTTGAAGTCATTCCTTCCGCTGCGGGCATGTTTCTTTCACAACGGAAATACATCACTGATCTCCTTCAAAAGTCGGGCATGACAGAAGCTAAACCAGCGTCCACTCCATTAACTGCAACTCCTCCGCTGCTCAAAAACTCGGGTGATCCCTTGCCCTCCCCGACTGAATACCGAGCACTAGTTGGCAGTCTTCAATACTTGAGTCTTACTCGACCAGACATTGCCTTCGCGACCAACAAACTTGCTCAGTTCATGCAGAACCCGAGCACCATGCACTGGTTGGCTCTCAAGCGCCTACTTCGCTATCTGGCTGGCTCTTGCGACAAAGGCATTTTCATCTCCGCGACTGCTCCCCTGAACTTTCATGCGTACTCAGATGCGGACTGGGCGGGTGACAAAGATGACTATATCTCTACCACTGGTTACCTGCTCTATCTTGGCGACACCCCCATCTCCTGGAGCTCCCGCAAGCAACGCTCGGTTGCTCGATCATCCACTGAAGCTGAGTATAAAGCCTTGGCCGACACGGCCAGTGAACTCCTTTGGGTCCTCTCTTTGTTCACTGAACTTGGTCACACTCCTACAGCTGGTCCTGTCATCTACTGCGACAATCTTGGTGCTACACATCTGAGTGCTAATCCTGTCTTCCACTCCAGAATGAAGCACATAGCCTTAGCTTATCACTTTGTCCGTGAAAACGTTCAACGTGGCCGTTTTCGTGTTTCCTTCGTCTCTACCAACGACCAGCTTGCTGACATTCTCACCAAGCCTTTGCTTCGCCCTCGGTTCGAGTTTCTACTATCCAAGTTGCATCTTTCTTCCAGGTCGCCCAACTTGCGGGAGGATATCAATCATAATTAGTATTAAATTATTATCATTATTATTTTAGATTTGTATAAAGTCTATAGAGTCAATCACCTTAATTGTTGGAGATATTCGTTCCTTCATTTACTCCAATTAGGTTACTATACTTGTGTATATATATACACCTCTTGTAAACTCTCAAATGTAATGCAATATACAACTTTATTCATTCACTTATATATTGTAGTACCTAGTACAACATTCATTCAAGAAAGATTTTTTTTTTTTTGTGGGAAGTGGTAACATTTTGATACTCCTTGGTTACCTAATTTACTTGTAGAAAACGAATGTCCGATTAGGGTTACAAAACGTAATTGATTTGGTCGAATAACGAGTTTGGCCAATCTATATGCATACACATTACGTTTTGGCGCACTAGGTCGAGTGTCAAATTTTTTATTTTATGTTTAAGAAATCCTATTACTTAATGTGCAATTATTGTGAGCTAAGATGATTAGAGCAAATCTTGGATGAAAGTGGTGTTAATTTGTTAGTAGTGTTAATTTTTCACCTTTTAAGTGGACACAAGAATAGGTTTGAGTTGAGGTCCTACATCAATGACATTTGATTTCATGAGCTAAAGTTGTAATTATTGTCAATCAATTACTACTCCTATTCATTGAAACAGCTTTGAGAGATACTCCATGATTAAAGGGTTTGTACACTGAACCAAGATCAATCATCACTATAGGCCAAGCAACATTGCATTGAGGTTGCAACTGGAAGAGATTAACGTAAAAGGAACGTTACCAGCTGTGTATAATCAAATTCCATGTAATGATTGGCTACGTTAAAAGTTAACTACTGTTCTTATTGAAATGTTATAAGTAGCTTAAGGTTATGTTTGGTAAATCAAATAAGCTAGCTTATAGCTTTTAGCTTATAAGCTAAAAGCTCTGTTTGGTAACAGTTTATAGCTTATTTTACTAGCTTATAACTTATTTTTCAAATGCTATTTCAAGTAGCTTATAGCTTATTATCTTTTCTTTCAATTTTACCCCTATCATCTTACTTGAAAAGAATTAAATATTAATTAAACATATTCTCTTTATGTCATTTCATACTTATAAGCTAGCCCAACCGCTAATTTTACTAAACACTACAAATTCAATCAGCTAGCTTATTTGCTATAAGCTAAAAGCTAGCTTATAAGCTATTCGCTATAAGCTCATCCGCTATAAGCTAGTTTATCAGCTATCCGCTATTTTTTACCAAACAGAGCCTAAAGCATAATTGTGGATTTTCCATTTAATTTTCTTCTTTAATTGTTTGTTTATTCATTTACTTTATTGTTGGTGTCTTAGATTTTTCTTCCTCCGATTGTTATTTTCTTCATATGTTTCGTTCTTTGAGTTTCAATTATTTTCCTTCAATTGTCTTATTTATTTATTTTCTTCAGTTTGTTTCTCCCACTCTTTCGGTACATTTATTAAAATCATTTAGTACATCTTGTTTCTCCCACTTTATCATTTTTTTTTGTCAAAGAGTATAATATGAGTAGTTAGAAATTTTACATTAGAGAGAGTGTCTGAAGTTTGAATTCAAACTTTTGTATAGATAATATGACATTCCTATCAACTAAGCTATATTCACGAGTACTTATCAATACATTTTTACTTTTTAGTATTTTCTTTTTCCCATGAAAATATCTTTTAATTTGCTAAGAACACCTCCACAGTTGAAAATCTTCCGACACAATAGTGCCAACTCACTCATTTCAATAGTGTGGAAATAGCTGTTTTTAGAAGGCAAATATTGCCAATGCATTGGAGATCTCTCTAGTAGTTAATTTTTTAATTATAATGTTTGAGAGATTTCTTATTTGGTTATTTAATATGAATCAAATCCTATCCTTAAAAAAATAATCAAATCCTAATTGCTTACACTATCATTCTTGTTTTATTTTATTTTTTTAACTAACCTATAATTAGAAACTTATCCTTTTAAAATGAAAAGGTGAAAAATTTCAATTCAAACTTCAATCATGCATTATAAATTTATAATGTGATGTCTCTACTAATTGCATTATACTCACCCCTTTGACTTGTACAAAAGGAAAGGAATTTATAATTTCATCTTTTATTGTTGAAGTTAAATTTTATCATTAAAAACATTGTAAAGTTAATTAAATTTGAAATTATTGCGTACCTATTTTTGTTCACCTCATTATAACTCTTACAACTTGGGGTCCGCACTTTTTTTTATTAAAATATAGTATTGGTTTTTTGTTTTGTCATTAGAAGTTAGAACATAAATACACTATCTAAAATAGTAAAATTACACACAACTTTTACCAAAAAATAAGAAACAATTGCACACAACTATGAGATTATTTTTTTTGACAAACATCTATAAGATCATGAACATTTAAAAATTGAGTGAAAATATTTAACCTATTGTTATTGTTGGTTGAACTATTCATAGAATTGAGTTGAGCTTAATTTAATCTTACTATACCGACTTAAAATGTAAGGATTGCCCTCACGTACGTATAAATATATTTTTAGATCATCTCTCAATTAATGTGAAACTTTTAATACACTCATTCTCGCTTAACCTAATTGTACTCGGCACATGAATATAAATGATGGATGATCCAATAATAAAAATTTGATAGGAGATGGTTCAACGAATCTTTGAATAAAACTTTGATACCATTTTAGAATTTGAGTTGATAATTTAACCTCACAAAACCGACTTGTAAAGTAAACATTATCCCAATTATAAATATATTTTTCATGTCATCTCTCAACCAGTGTGATTTTTTTATTATGTGGGGTACACAAGGTACAATACCCGCTTCCAATAAAAAAAAATCATGGGAGGAGTCACAAATCAAGCTTCTAACTATCTTCTTAAGGGAACCAAAACCCTTATCAGTTTGACCAATATTATTGATTTTTTTAATAAATATATAATAAATTGATACAAAAAATGATAATAAATATGTATCATAAAATAAAATTATCATCAAACTAAATAAATTTTTAAAATATTTTAATATTTAAATTTAACATAAGTTTTATTATTTTATAGTTATGCAAGGTCTACTAGTTAATATATAAAATAACAAATAGTTCTATAGTACACTCAAAAAGTCCCATAATACAATTGAGTAAGACTGTTCATTGAAAATTATAAATCGAACCGAACTGCCAAACCGAACCGAAAATAACAGAACCATTAATTCTGAACAGTTTATTAACAGTAAATCGAACCAAATCATTTGAAAAACTCGAAAATTCTTAAAACTCAAGACATTTGCTTTTTGCGGGTTTTAAGTTCATGTTTGTTATACTTGGACTTAACTTAACTATCGATGTTTATTTTAGTTGTAATGTTTAGTTAATTATGAAATTAAAAGGCAAAAAAAAAATTGTACTTAACAGTTCGGTTCGGTTAACCGGTTAATTAAACCATAACTATAGTTATGTGTGCTTAACAGTTCGGTTCAATTAACCATTTAGTTAAACCATTAGTACAGTACAGTTCAGTTCGATTTTACTATTATCCATAACTATTTGGTTTCTCGAACCATTGTTATGGTTCAGTTTAATTCGGTTCGGTTTTTTTTCCAAACTGAATCATAAATAGTCCTACATATTTATTATCTTTTTCGCATCAACACTAAAGTGTATGTAATATTTAAAATAAACTCACTAATGTTCTCTATCTACGGTGACACATTTTAATTAAAGTGAAAACCATAAGAGTTAGCGCACATGATTGTCTTGGGAATGCGATTATTTGGGTCTTTTGGCGAGTTAGAAACGATAAAATATTCTCTAACAAATTTATTGATATATCTAGAAGACATTTTGGAAGAATTTAAGGATATGTCTTGGAAGTGCTTGTTAGCAAAGAAAACAAATTTGCAATGTTTGTATTATGAATGATGTTGTGTTAACCCTTTAGATTGTTTAGCTAGATTATTTATTGAGTGGGGTTGTATTTTGGCCGACTTTAGTTTCAGTTTGTGTTTTGGTTTGATTACTTCTATGTACTTTCTCCCCGTGAGGGTAGAGCACGTCGTGTACTTTTTTCTTGTTGTTAAAAAAAAGTTAGCACATGTTGGAATATGCCTTGAAATCTCAGAATATATCTTTTGCTGATTTTGTGAAAAAATTAGTTTTTTGAAAGATATCTAATTTGGATTCGATTTGTTTTTAAATTGGATATATTTAGAAACAATATGAGATTTAGATTTATTTTATAACAGATTTGTTTTAAAATAATAGGCATATATTTTTCTATAAATAGAGGTTGTTTATTCATAGAAAAGATAAGAGAGCAAACATGTAAGGGGTTTGTACACCTTGGGTAGACTAGGTCAAATTGAGTCTCTTGGCCATAGGAAGAGATTCGGGATTTTGGGTAGAATTAGGATTAATTCTTGTAACCCAATTGAGAATTTCTTCTGTAAAGTTTCTCTTTGATCATAGTGGAACGAAGAGTTGCTCTCTCCCCCAGACGTAGGTTCATTAACACCGAACTGGGTAAACAATATTATTGTGTTCTTTATCTTCCGTCGTTTATTGTTTGGATTATTGCATCATCGTCTCTATCGTCCTTATTGTTTGGTTGCTTGTTTCGCTTGCCTCACACATCAGTTTATTATTGGTGTGAGTTATCGTCGAATTCACAACAATTGGCGCCCACCGTGGGGCATGGGGATCAGTTGATTCAAGTATCATGGGTTTGAAGGGGGATATTGAGAGGTTCACCGGGAGTAACGACTACGGGTTGTGGAAGGTGAAGATGAGGGCGGTGTTAATTCAAAACAAGTGTTGAGGCGTTGAAGGGAGAAGCACGATTGGAGAGGTATTGTTTATCACAAGGGGATGGTTGGTGTACTTTGGTGGAAACTCAGTTTGAGGTGGAGTCTTCCAAGAGTGGGAGGCTGTCAACATTGACTCTCGGGTATCTAATTAGAGATAGAGATGAGAGTGGTTGTGTTGAACCAAAGGGGTGTAACCATGGAGACCTTGTGGGAAACGTTTCAATTGTGGCTGAAGAAGTGCAAGACCTTGAAAGGATCTTCAGGGAGGCAATTGAAAGCAACCTTGATCAAACTTTGGAACTTGTAGGACTGCCGGAGGTAGTCGGGTGCAATGGGAGTTTGATGTTGCAGCTTGTGGAACCACCTAAAATTCCAAGGTTGGTTTGGAGGCAAGCAAAACTTCGAGAGTACGGAAGGCATTCCGGGGGTCGAAGGGTGGTGAGGCTTGTAGGGCTATCCTAAAAATCCGTGGATAGTCGGAGGCAAGCAATTCTTTAGGAGGATGGAAAAGGCACAATCCGGGGGCTGAAGAGGGTACGGTGGAGCTTGTAGGGATGTCCTAAAATCCATGGATAGTCGGAGGCAAGCGTTTCTTCGAGAGGACGGAATTGATCACTCCTGGGGTCGAAGAGGGGGTGGTGAAACTTGTTAGCTATCTAAAATCCGATGATAGTGGGGAGCAAGCGTTTCTTCAGGGGGTACGGACTTGACCAGTTCGGAGTCTGAAGAGGGAGGCGGTCAATCTTGTGGCTACCAAAAATCCTATGGTAGTGGGAGGCAAGATCTTCATGAGAGCGGAAGGCATTCCGAGGGATGAAGGGAAGGAGGTAATGCTTGCGGGAAGCAAGTGGAGGCTAACGCCTAGGTCATGGTCTTGGCCGATGATCTTGGATGGAGGTTCAAGATGGAGAGAGCACACGGTGGTTGAGTGGATCACCATCGATTTAAAGGCAAGGTGGAGAATTGTTGGAATATGCATTGAAATCTCAGAATATATCTTTTGCTGATTTTGTGAAAAAATTAGTTTTTTGAAAGATATCTAATTTGGATTCGATTTGTTTTTAAATTGGATATGAAACAATATGAGATTTGGATTTATTTTATAACAGATTTGTTTTAAAATAATAGGTATATATTTTTCTATAAATAGAGGTTGTTTATTCATAGAAAAAATAAGAGAGCAAACATGTAAGGGGTTTGTACACCTTGGCTAGACTAGGTCAAATTGAGTCTCTTGGCCACGGGAAGAGATTCGGGATTTTGGGTAGAATTAAGATTAATTCTTGTAACCCAATTGAGAATTTCTTGTGTAAAGTTTCTCTTTGATCATAGTGGAACGGAGAGTTGCTCTCTCCCCCAGACGTAGGTTCATTAACACCGAACTGGGTAAACAATATTATTGTGTTCTTTATCTTCCGTCGTTTATTGTTTGGATTATTGCATCATCGTCTCTATCGTCCTTATTGTTTGGTTGCTTGTTTCACTTGCCCCACACATCAGTTTATTATTGGTGTGAGTTATCGTCGAATTCACAACAGCACACAAGATCAGGAGCAAACAACACTTCAAAAAAGCACACTTGAGGAATGTATATTAATGTTGATTGGAAATCGATAGACACACACAAAGGCTAACAAACTCTTTAACCCCTAGCCTCGATGAGGGGACTTTGTTCCGATACATAATTTTTTTTTTATATTGCTTAAAAATCGAGACAAAAAATAGTTTATAACTAGCATCTCTACTCCTCTATATTCATCTAAATTTTATTTAACTAACGACCAAAATTGTAAGAGCCTATGCGCAAGGATTCAAAAAAGTGCCGGACTTGATATCCAACTTTTTTAGAAACATGATACCAAGCCTCTTTTTCTTTGGTAAATAGACTCTTTTTTTTTATATTTATTTTTTTAAAAAAAAAAATCGTGGTGAACAAAACTTATACTTAAGTAGCAATAGAAACATGGAAAATGAAGCTAGAAGCAATACAATTCCAATTACTTCTAAAAATTACGATTCATAAATGGTCATTTAGTAGCCGCCATAACATTGGTGAATGTCTTCCCACACACTTACTCACCGCCAATGTTCACTCGACAATGTATAGAACAAAAAATTACTATATAATTCATTCACTCCCTAGTTGGTTTCATCACAAAAATCACAAGCTAAAAAACATCACTAGCTAATTAACATTCCTTCTGAAAATGGCTCAAAGAGCTTACTCTTTCTTTGCATTTCTTCTCATTTTCAATATCCTCCTTGTCACAACATGGCAAGCAATTGCTGGCCGCAACATTGCTAACGACGACAAGAAAGAGCCCGAGTTTTTGTTCAAGTATGAATATGGTAAAAAATTTCATCATCCAAGCATTGGGCATTTTGGATTTCCTCCAAATTTTGGGCTTACTCCTAACAACCCATATACCGGTGGTGTCGGAGGAGGAAGATCAGGAGCAGGATCGGGATCAGGATCAGGATCAACATATACAGGTCCCAGTTATGTTCCTGGTAACGATGACACATTTGTTCCAAACCCCGGCTATGAGGTTCCAATCCCCGGCGGTGGTGGTGGTAGAGTTGCATCGGTTCATCCTTGAATTAACTCATGCATGAATTAATGCAATAATAGCTTGACCTAGTTTGTGGGTTTATGAGCTTTTGATGCTTATTAAGATCGTTTTTTCCTTATTTCTAGCCATAAAAATAAGTGTGCTACTTCTATAGATATGATGTACACACATTAGTGGCCTGTTACTTGATAAGTAAGTTTCTTGTTTAATGTTTTCTAGTTGGTTTAATTGAATATTATTTGAGTTTAATTGATCTTTAAAGTAGTTGCTTCTTTTGGATCAGCAGCATTCAGCATGGTTGCATAATAAAAGCAGGATAAATAAACAGTATAAAACAATACCTAAAAATATTAATTCTTCATTTATTTTTGTAAGGTCATTTAGCACATGTAATGTGGATGGTATATTTTTATCCAATTAATTAATGCAGACTTTGTATTTAAGTAATGAATCATACTAAATTAAATGTTGACATTGACACAAACTGCAATTAAAAGGACATAGTTTGTCAAATAAAAAAATATTGGAAAGAAAAATAGAAGAAGAAGATCCAATTTAACAATTAACAAGGACACATAGGAATTCCATTGACGCATACATAATGCATATCACATCATGCTCTACAGAAATTTAGAGTATTTGCTACATTGAGACCCCAGGTGCACTATTGAGTAAGTTGTCCTTTTATCTAGAGACCAAAAATATCATAATTTTATAGGACCACAAAATAAAGTCCCTTTTTTTGGGGGAAAAATTAAGTCCTACTTCGGGGCAAATGAAATATTACTCTGCTTTCAGGTTTAACTTAAAAGCAGAAAATTCAGAAGTTTCTTAGTTTCAAGAAGAACCGGTGCATGTTTAGGATGCACAGGTGCATGTTTAGAATGAACCGGTGCAAGATACTAAAAGTTGCAATCCAGGACAAAAATGAATCGGTGCAAGCTATGAAAAATTGAAATCTGAAAGAAACTTGAACCAATACATTTTACTTCCAGGCAAAATAAAGACCTATAGTTCTATTCTAGGAAAAATAAATATTACTCTGCTTTCACCCTGTATGTATGAGGGGATGGAATTTCATTAAAATGAAATATTCAATTCAGAAAATTTTGTTATTCTAAAACACAAGTTTCTCAACACAATAGAGGTACTTGTTTTCTACTACTAAATGCTAATCATGTTCTAACTTCAAACAAACAAAACTAATGAATATTTAGACACTCTCCAATATCTACAAAATCTAAGAATGACACAGAGGATTCTATCAAGACCGAAGACAACATGGATCTTATACCACTAAATGTGACACCATCAATTGAGAAAAGTTATTTCAAAATTAAACACCGGACAAGCATATAAAATATCACATAATTAACACGCAAAATTAACATAATTAACTAAAAAAAATTATTTAAAATAAAAGAGTACAGGCCCAATTGTATGTCACATTGTAAAGAGTTGACTATATGTCAACCGGTCAATACATGTGACTTACTATTACAAAAAAATTAACATAACTATACTATGATGGAAACATTGCAATCATTTTGTGTCTTCAACCTTGAGATCTTCGATCGTTGTCATCTATCCGCACAAAAGGTGTGTTAGTAGTCACATTATGTTGTCTAGGTACGGGTAAGTACTGGTACGGGGTACGACATTTTAAAAAAAAAGTAAGATATGGGTACGTCTGTACATATTTTTTTAATATAATTATATAAATAAAATAATAGAAGTATATTGTTAAAACAAATAATTAAACATAAAAAATATTAAATAAATAATTTAAATTATTCAAAAACATCAAAACATCAATATTTGTATGAATAAAATTAGATTGAGCTTATTTCTTTCCAATGGATGAGTGAATAAATCCTGCTACTACTTTATTATTGGTTATCAGTAAAGCTATTACTTTTATATTAAACAAATAAAAATCATAAATCTTCCTATAAACAAAAAAAATGAATAAAAGAAAAAGAAAAAATGGCATTTTTTTTTGGATTCGTGTACCACAGGAGTACCACGCTCGTATCACAGGAGTACCACGCGTGTACCCGTTGCAAAATAAAAAAATATAGGTACGCCATCGGTGCGTACCCAAAGAGTATCATACGCGTACCGGTACCCAGTGCGTACACGGTACCGGTACTCTCCCTAAAATGGAGTACCCATGCTCAATAGGTTATTAGTATCATATAATTAAAAATCTTATTTAAATTTGAATCTTATTCTTATTTTAATATTAACTTATCTTTTATCTTTATAATATAATTGAGAAAAAAAAATGTGTCAAACTATTTTTTTTATTAAGAACCTAAATTAGCCCACTCAAATTGCTATCAAAGAATCGAACTTTATTTACTTTACAGTCGAACTCTAGATTATCAAAGTTTTATTTTCTTAAAAATCAAAGAGTTAATACCAAAAAAAATAAAGGAAATGACAAAAAAAAATTCTAACTAAATTTAATTAGGGTCTATTGCCTTGATGTGTACATCGAGCTTTAGGTCTGTTGTGCCTGCTATAGAACCAATCTTCAAGTGAATAATGAGACATCCATTTTTTATGAGAAGTGATATTTTTACACACTTTTCCTTACACAATATATACACAAGAGAGAGAGAGAAACCAAAGGAAAAAGAAGAGATGAAGAGAAAAAATATTACAAAACTGCCTCTGTGTATGTATATATTGTGTAAGAAAAAGTGTGTCAAAATATTATTTTTCTAAAATGCAATAATAAAGCTTATAGTTTTTTTTATAAGGAAAAAAAAACTTAATAGTTAAGTAGCAAAAGAATGTAAAAAATGAATGTAGAAGCAATAATATCACAATTCATGAGTTATCTACAAACTACGGTGCATAAATGGCCGCCATAACATTGGTGAATATCTTAAACAAACAGCAACTAACAAAACTGATGATATAAAACTAGCATGTACTAATCATGTTACACTTTACTCACCGCCAATGTTCACTCAACAATGTAGAACCAAAATTACTATATAATGCAATCACTCCCTTGTAGCTTCAACACAAAATTCCACAAGCTAAAACATATTATCACTTGCAAATAACTTAAAAATGGCACAAAGAGCTTATTCTTTCTTTGCATTTCTTCTCATTTTCAATATTGTTCTTGTCACAAAATGGCAAGCAGTTGCTGGCCGTAGCATTGCTAACGACTACAAGAAAGAGCCTGAGTTTTTGTTTAAGCATGATCATCATGGTAAAAAATTTCATTATCCAGGTATTGGACATTTTGGATTTCCACCAAATTTTGGGCTTACTCCTGGTGGCATCGGTGGAGGATCAGGATCAGGAGCAGGATCAGGAGTAGGAGTAGGATCAGGATCGGGATCAGGATCAACAGGTCACAGTTATGTTCCTGGTGGCGATGACACGTTTGTTCCAAACCCCGGTTTTGAGGTTCCAATCCCTGGCGGTGGTAATGGTGGTGGTGGTAAAGTTGCATCAACAGTTCATCCATGAATTCACCCATCCATAAATGCGCGCAATAATAGCTAGACCTAGTTTGTGAGGTTGTGATGCTTATTAAGATTGTTTTTACTGCTTTCTAGCCATGAAAATAAGTGTGCTGCTAGATGTACACACACACACACACTAGTAACATGGTATGTAAGTGGCTTGTTTAATGTTTTCCTGCTGGTTTAATTTATTCTTATTTGAGTTTAATTTTTCTACAAAGTTATTGATGGTTATGGATCAGCATTCAGCAATTTAACATCAGATGATTAAGACTATAAAAGCAGGAATAAAAGGTATAAAACACAATCTAAAAATATTCCTAAATTAATTTTATGGGGTCATTTAGCACATGGAAAATTAATTAATCTGGATAGTATGATATCTTTATCGAATTAATCAATGCAGATTGGAATTTAAGTAATGAATCACACAAACAAAATGTTGACATTGACAATGACAGAAACTGCTATTAACAAGGACATAGATTCTCTTGACGCGGAAAGGCGTATCACAACTGATATAAAACAATCATTGTTTACATATTTTTATTGAACCTAACTGTAATCAGAGATGAAATGTCACATCAAAATGAAACATTCTATTGAGAAAATTTTGTATATCAGAATTCAGAAGTTTCTCAACACATAACTTGACATAATCAAGGGGCAACAATTCACTACTCTTAAGAGATACTTGTATATGATGTGATCATGTAAAATATAGTTAACAGAATTACATAACTTATGCAGTAATTAAGTGTTGTAACTATGCAGTTAATTCAAACATACGTAGAATGCTCCGCATTCAAGTATTGCATGTTAGGATCTGATCGTAACTGAGAAATACCAAAATCTTTCCAGTTTGGAATTAGATCTTCCATAGGATGCCAGAAAGAATATCCTGTCAAATTAAAAAGGACTTTCAAGAATACACACCAGCAAAGACCAACCATGTAATAGTATGTATGTACATTTCAAAATCTATGAAATAATTCACTCGATATACGCACATGTGAACAAACTCAAAAAGAAAGTAAACTCTCTAAGGCATCCGAGATCGAGATGCCTTTTCTCTCCCACACTGTGACTTACAGATAAACTGTTTTCTCCATACTAACTGACTCCTATTAATCCTTTCCAACTGTAACTAACTTCTAACCAAACTTTCCTTAATCAATAGTAATAAAATTGCTATATAAATGTTCAACTGGCCTATTTCGATTGTATTAAGAGTCTAGCATAGAATGAATGATGGCTTAAAGATATGTTTATAAGTGGGGGAAATCTTCACCTTATAAGCCTATGTTTGGTATCACGGTGGATATACCAGAATCACGGTGACTTACCATGATTTTACAGTGTAGCTTCTGTAAAATCACGGTGAGTCACCGTGATTCTGGCATACCCACCGTGATACCAAACACACACTTAGTTTGATATTCTAAGATGGCATCTGAGTCTAGTTCAAAATTCGGTGGGCCAACTTATAGGCATGAGCAGGTGTGTTACGAGTCCCACATTGAACAAAACACAGCCTGAAAAAATGTTTGTAAGTAAAGACAATTCTTACTTTATAAACCGGTTTTGTAAGATTGAGTTAGAATAATCCAATGTGAAACTCTTAACAGATTGAATTTTTTGAATTTAGGCATTTAGCTAACGGTATAAGCACTTTGAAGATTGTATAAAAGAGCTTATGAAAATAACTTATGACATGTCTATAAGCTAGTTTCAACTTATTTCTATAAATTGTCCATAATGTTTAATGGAAACAATAAACAAAATTAAATCAGAAATACATTTGATACAAGGTATCTATCTATGCCAACAAATAGTCACACATATTCAATTTTATGGACATGAAACTAAGATGTTACCTGATTGAGGTTTTTTGTGTGGTACGAGGAATCAAATTGAAATATTGGCGAGCATCTTGAAGATTATGAAACAGAGAAAACAAAGGAAAATGAAAAGGAAAAGGTAATCAATAAAGACAAAGAGTGTGGTCGAGCCATGATTCCTTTTCTTATTGTTTTTGGCCGCAGATTCATTCAGCTCTTCAAGCGTTGCCATAGGTTCGAATTGCAGCCAGTAAGAGTCACGAATTAGAACTTACAAAGAAAGAGCTTTGGAAGAGATTCGCAGTAAGAGTCGCACTTATTTGGGCTTAAGACCCAATTTGCTTTTCTTTTCTTCTTTTTTTTTTCTCAAAAAAATATGAGAATAATAACCATTATGTTGATGTGTTTTTACTTTTCTTTTTTACTTTTTATCTAATCAATTACAATCTAAGAGTTTTGATGATAACAAAGTATTAAAAGTTAAATTGGTTTTACTAATATTTGTTCAAGTATGCAAGATTAGTAGATAAATAAGAGAGCATTAGACATAATCAGAAGAAATTGAAGTTTAAAAAGTGAACCTATGAAGAATGCACTGAAATCAAAAGATCCAACTCTGAAGAGTTCAGAGGAGACCTTCATTGGATTCTAAAAGAGCAGAACCTTAATGCATCAAACTTTGAAGCATCAAACTATGACGTGGGCCAGGTGTTGACAACTGTCATGTCAGAGAGCACGCTTGTACTTTACATAAATGGTTTGGACAATATCTTCAAGGTCAAAAACAATGGAACATTTAATTTATTTTCCTTCATGCAACCAAATTCAAATTACTATAGAAAAGTTCAACAACTATTTGCAAGTTCCAAAGCTACAACAAGTTTCTCGATGGATATAAATCTTCAGCGACTCTATTCTCATTGTCTATATAAGAAAGAGAACAAGTGAAGATAAATACAGGACTTACCAAACTCTGAATTGCTGGAACTCTGTCAAATTCAAAAGCTATCAAAACACTTAAAATTCTTTCAAACTTATATTCTTAGAAATCTTTGGTGTAACTTTTAAGTCTTAGAACTTAGTTATATTTTGTAAAGACCTCTGATAATATATCAAGTGTTCTGTTCCAATCTTTCTTAAACTCTTTTAAGTTAAAAGAAGTCTTTTGCTTGTGTGCTTGAACATTGGAAATCTTTTGTTTGTGTTTGAACATCTGTAATCAGTAGTGATTATGGTGAAATCCCTTGGAAGTGCAAGGAGATTGAACTATTCTCTTTTTGTGAGAGAAACCAGTATACAATCAGAAAAAAGAAAGAAAAAAAGTCAACACAATTCAACTATCTTCTTGTGTTTTCTCACCTTCAGTGTATTGTTTTATTTTTAAATATGAACATTGATAGCTTGAATATTTTGTAGTAATTTAAACCAAATCACTGACAGGTGTGTTTTTTGTTTTGGTTTTGAGCATGTTTGTATTATTTGTTTTTTGTGTTTTGATCTTTGGCATACTATGTATTAATAAGTTAATTTTCAATTCAAGTGTTCCTAATCGGTTGTGTTAGTGTTTATGTGCTCTTCGATTCTCTGATGTATTAGGTCTGTTGGGATCTTCAGGTCTCAAGGCGTCAAGTCTACCTTCACTCTAGCACCGACTTCTTATCTATCTCAATCCCAATGAGTGTGCTTGAATTGTTATGCTGCAAATAGCTATTATATTTGTTGCTTTGTTCAAGAGGTTGTTTGTACGTGGATCTTAGTTTCATGTTGGTGGTCGATCCATTCACAAGTTTTGAACCTTTTATTGATCCTTACATATTCCCGTTCTTAATATTTTTTGTAAACTAATTTCATGCAGGTTTGCGGGTTCGTTGGGTTGCGCTCATGATGAGTTCTTGTTTTGTTAGAATTGATTAGGGTTAGTCCACCTGGTTTGTATCTAGTATCACGGTGTATTCTCGATTGGTTATACCTGGGTCATGTCTAATGCCCTCGATCTCTGTATATCGCTATAAATGAAATTGTCATATAGGCAGTAGTACACAAATTGGTTCTTCTACAACAAGCGGATCAATCCCTCCTCCTTTAAATGTCCTTATTCCAACACAAAGGAGAACAACAAACACCTCAAACTAAAACACCAGCACACTATAAGGAACAACTTATCGTATTATTGAAGATACGCATGTGCTAAAAAGAAAACTCAATAGACCTTTCTTTATGGATGCAATGGATCTATCTATGAATAAAACCTCTAACATGAACAAATATTTTTTTTTATTTGTCAAAATAGTCTTTCAAAATCTCAATTCATATACCCCTAACTATTTGAGAGAGAGAGAGAAAATTATTAGGCCCAAATACCAATTTATAACTAAGTCCCATTGAATAAGGGTAATTTGATAATTTGCCGCTTATTATAAATATCAAACCCTAGGCCACATATTACATAACTCATTAAGTTCCCTCTACTCTCCACCTCCCCCCACCTCTCTCTCTATACACTCCACCATTTTTTTTCATTTTTCCAACATAAATTTTTCATTTCTCATTTGATTCTTTCAAAATTGATGTCAAATTGAAGCTCTCAATGAATCATAAACACCTACACATGATCTATTGGCATTGTGTATTTCTTCCCCTTTCTACCTCCTTTAAATCTCAAATTTAACATATATGAGTATGCGGTTTTGATTTTAAATTTTGAGTTAATTTCATTTGTTAATATTATGGTATGTGTTATTAGGAGCATGAGTTTGAAGAAGAAAAAAAATCATTTGTAGGATTTTCAAGTTTTGAGTTTTGTGAAAGTGTTAGAAAAATTATTTTATGAACATGAACATGTTTGAAACTAGTACATGAATATATTTATAGGTTTGGGATTTTGGAAAAGTGATTTTCGTTGTAAAATTTTGCTACAAACTTGTCTGTAAGATATTTTTTCTCATTTTAGACCATAATTATTTTGTGAATCATGTACCATTAGAATTGTCTCGTCAAACCACTCAAGATGCATGTATAATATGTGTGATTTAGACAAATATTAATCATAAAGTTATGATTATTTGAAGTTAGTAATTTATTTAGTTTTATATTATAAATTGTTGTTTGTTGTTTTAAACTAAGTTGTTGTTGCTCAAAATATTATCTCGGTCAATTTGTTTGAATTGTTTGGACTTGAAATTTCAATAGATAATACATGTAAATACAAAGGAGATTCCGTCAAATTTTCATGAGAAAGTTCGTAATTATTGATGTTCTGGACTGGGCCTAGAGCTGGCCCAATCCATCTCCTGCTCTACATAGGGGGCTTATAGCTTCTGCTCGACATATGGAGCTTAGAGCTCCTGCTCGTCATAAGGAGCTTAGAGCTTCTGCTCGACATATGGAGCTTAGAGCTCCTGCTCGACATAGAGAGTTTAGAGCTCCTGCTCGTCATAAGGTGCTCAGAGCTTCTGCTCGACATATG
Source organism: Trifolium repens (assembly GCA_030408175.1). NCBI lineage: Eukaryota > Viridiplantae > Streptophyta > Magnoliopsida > Fabales > Fabaceae > Trifolium > Trifolium repens. Next base: position 8,538,077 of record CP125842.1, read on the forward strand.
AAGCTTAGAGCTCCTGCTCGTCATAAGGAGCTTAGAGCTTCTGCTCGACATATGGAGCTTAGAGCTCCTGCTCGTCATAAGGAGCTTAGAGCTTCTGCTCGACATATGAAGCTTAGAGCTCCTGCTCGTCATAAGGAGCTTAGAGCTTCTGCTCGACATATGAAGCTTAGAGCTCCTGCTCGTCATAAGGAGCTTAGAGCTTCTGCTCGACATATGGAGCTTAGAGCTCCTGCTCGTCATACGGACCTTAGAGCTCCTGCTCAACAGCTGGTGAGCTCCCCTGCCCGGAATCGATACGCCGCCATAACTTCCGCGTGTTCCTATTATTCAGGGCACGTTCCAGATGAGCTCAACGACTTCCCCATGCGATGCGGGACAGCTCATCACCATGATAAGGACTAAGTGCCGGTTCCTTGCTCCAACAACGGAGAAATCCTGGCAGTCTCTCCTATTGGGCCGTTGTGCACAGCCCATTAAGAGGACCTTGGCCCAGCGCTGGGGGACCTATAAATACCCTCCTTCACTGGAGGGTCAGGTATTCAATTCAATTCTCATTCTATACTCTCACTTTTTCTGTACTTGTTCACTCCACTGATTTAAGCATCGGAGCGCCTGCAGGTACAACCCCCCCTCCGTTGGTGATTGCTGCTTTCTGCTCTCCCCAACCGTTCAATTCAACCAAGGATTCATCAAGTGAAGGATTTGCTGGCCCTCAACCTTTTCTGATCAACAGGTTAGATCAGTGGCGCCGTCTGTGGGAATCTGGTTTCCCCTTCTTTGAAAAATCCAAAGTTCAAAACCGATTTTCTCTTCAACAAACCTTCATCGCAATGGCCAGTGCGTCCAACACTCGTAACAACGCTGATCAAATCGATGATCACACTGACTTCATCCCTACTGCCTCCTCTCCCGAGAGGCACAACACGATTCTCAGTCCTGCGAGAGAACCAATCCCAGAATCTGACCCTAGAGATGGGCATGAAACTGCGTTGTCGTCAGAGGAAGATGATGACATGCAAATTTTGACGGCGCGCAAATCAGGGAAGCGCCCGTTGAACACGCAAGAAATCCCGGTAGTCAGCGCACAACCCGCTGCCCAACCAACTGATTTCCAGAGAATCCTCGCCCTCATCGAGGAAAATAACAAATTGACATCGAAACAAAATCTGAGGATTGAGGCGCTCGAGAAACAACGCCCCCAGCGGGCAGCCAACTCTCCCCTGCGGAGACATCACTCGTCTAGGTCCCCTCCTCGACAGGAACTTGCCCACCAATGGCGTCCTGCCCGCGAGAGGATCCAGCCGCCAAGCCACAAAAGGGGTCGAACTCCACCTCTACGCGAGGAAAGAGTCTCCCCGACAACAAAAAAGGGGAAGACGGTCGAGCAGCCTCCCCATTCCCCCCAAGGGCAGCAAAATATGGCAAGGCAGGGAGTCTCCTCCAGCCGCCATGCTCGCAACAACCGCGAATACCGAAGTCCCTCGTCGGCTCCTCGGTACGACGATGCTATTGAATTCTCCCCCAACGGGAGCGAGGAAGAGGATAGTGCCTGCGCTCTCTCAAGGGACATCATGAGGGCAGCTATCCCCGCAGCACTAGAGAGGCTCCCCAATCTCCCCTCCTATGATGGATTGACCGACCCCGATGATCATATCAATAACTTCAACGCCATCCTCAACTTCCGCAAAACAAGTGGAGCCATCAGGTGCAGACTCTTCCCCACCACACTAAGGAAAGGAGCTCTGACCTGGTATATAAGTCTTCCTCCCCGGTCTGTGTTTTCCTGGCAGGATTTCACGGATCAATTCAAGAAAAATTTCACCGCCTCTCGGAAACAGCCGAAGACGGTAGCCACCTTGGAAGCCATATTCCAAGGAGCAAAAGAATCTCTCCGCGCATACATTGAGATGTTTAACAGGGAAGCCGTGCAGGTCGAAACGACCGACGAGATGAAGAGGTACCTGCTCGCACGTGGCCTTCATCCCCGCACTGACTTCGCCAAAGCTGTGGGGATCGAGAAACCCAAAACTCTGGCCCAGCTCCTCGCCAAAGCAGAGCCGTACATACAGTACGAGGAGCAGGAGATGGCTGATGCCCTCCGACAGGGACAAACCTTCAGGGAAAGGAACTTCCCCGACCCTGGAACGCCCAAAAATTAAAAACAATATTATAGCTAAGTTATTGCCGAACAGGGCGTACAAAGCCAAGGTAGTGTCCTCCTAGAAGACGGGCAGACACACCTGGACAACGGAGGATGCTTTGGCATAAACATCCATCTTAAACCCAATCCAAGCACAGACCCTGTTCCCGGAGGGGAGATGGGGATGAGCTTTTGACGATGATAACTCTGTCGACGAGCTCGTCGTCCTCGTGTCAGGCTTAACACCCAGCTCGCGATGGGAGGTTCAAGTCGCGAGGACAGGCATCTCCGACGATCCTGTCCCCGCTCATTCGAGTTCGCTCAACGCCTCGAATACAACGCTCTGCTCGAAAAACACTTAGAAAAATATTTAAAAATATTTGAGGATGTTTCGCAATAGAAATCTAACAAACGATAAGACGAGCAGAATATTTTGAACGCAATACAAATAATATGAAACGCAAGGCAAATACTTAGCAAAACAAAAACATGACATAAAAACGGGGACAAAGCCCACTTGTTCAGAAATTACAAACGAGCACAAAGACCCCCAACGAAATATTCAAAAAACACAAAATAACGGGCACGCAGGCCCCCGGAATATTCAAAGCAAAAGGAAAAAACAAAGTGATGGCGCGCAAGCCCAGAATTAGTCATCATCCTCGGGGGTAGTGGTCTTCTGCTCGACATATGAAGCTTAGAGCTCCTGCTCGTCATAAGGAGCTTAGAGCTTCTGCTCGACATATGGAGCTTAGAGCTCCTGCTCGTCATACGGACCTTAGAGCTCCTGCTCAACAGCTGGTGAGCTCCCCTGCCTGGAATCGATACGCCGCCATAACTTCCGCGTGTTCCTATTATTCAGGGCACGTTCCAGATGAGCTCAACGACTTCCCCATGCGATGCGGGACAGCTCATCACCATGATAAGGACTAAGTGCCGGTTCCTTGCTCCAACAACGGAGAAATCCTGGCAGTCTCTCCTATTGGGCCGTTGTGCACAGCCCATTAAGAGGACCTTGGCCCAGCGCTGGGGGACCTATAAATACCCTCCTTCACTGGAGGGTCAGGTATTCAATTCAATTCTCATTCTATACTCTCACTTTTTCTGTACTTGTTCACTCCACTGATTTAAGCATCGGAGCGCCTGCAGGTACAACCCCCCCTCCGTTGGTGATTGCTGCTTTCTGCTCTCCCCAACCGTTCAATTCAACCAAGGATTCATCAAGTGAAGGATTTGCTGGCCCTCAACCTTTTCTGATCAACAGGTTAGATCAGTGGCGCCGTCTGTGGGAATCTGGTTTCCCCTTCTTTGAAAAATCCAAAGTTCAAAACCGATTTTCTCTTCAACAAACCTTCATCGCAATGGCCAGTGCGTCCAACACTCGTAACAACGCTGATCAAATCGATGATCACACTGACTTCATCCCTACTGCCTCCTCTCCCGAGAGGCACAACACGATTCTCAGTCCTGCGAGAGAACCAATCCCAGAATCTGACCCTAGAGATGGGCATGAAACTGCGTTGTCGTCAGAGGAAGATGATGACATGCAAATTTTGACGGCGCGCAAATCAGGGAAGCGCCCGTTGAACACGCAAGAAATCCCGGTAGTCAGCGCACAACCCGCTGCCCAACCAACTGATTTCCAGAGAATCCTCGCCCTCATCGAGGAAAATAACAAATTGACATCGAAACAAAATCTGAGGATTGAGGCGCTCGAGAAACAACGCCCCCAGCGGGCAGCCAACTCTCCCCTGCGGAGACATCACTCGTCTAGGTCCCCTCCTCGACAGGAACTTGCCCACCAATGGCGTCCTGCCCGCGAGAGGATCCAGCCGCCAAGCCACAAAAGGGGTCGAACTCCACCTCTACGCGAGGAAAGAGTCTCCCCGACAACAAAAAAGGGGAAGACGGTCGAGCAGCCTCCCCATTCCCCCCAAGGGCAGCAAAATATGGCAAGGCAGGGAGTCTCCTCCAGCCGCCATGCTCGCAACAACCGCGAATACCGAAGTCCCTCGTCGGCTCCTCGGTACGACGATGCTATTGAATTCTCCCCCAACGGGAGCGAGGAAGAGGATAGTGCCTGCGCTCTCTCAAGGGACATCATGAGGGCAGCTATCCCCGCAGCACTAGAGAGGCTCCCCAATCTCCCCTCCTATGATGGATTGACCGACCCCGATGATCATATCAACAACTTCAACGCCATCCTCAACTTCCGCAAAACAAGTGGAGCCATCAGGTGCAGACTCTTCCCCACCACACTAAGGAAAGGAGCTCTGACCTGGTATATAAGTCTTCCTCCCCGGTCTGTGTTTTCCTGGCAGGATTTCACGGATCAATTCAAGAAAAATTTCACCGCCTCTCGGAAACAGCCGAAGACGGTAGCCACCTTGGAAGCCATATTCCAAGGAGCAAAAGAATCTCTCCGCGCATACATTGAGATGTTTAACAGGGAAGCCGTGCAGGTCGAAACGACCGACGAGATGAAGAGGTACCTGCTCGCACGTGGCCTTCATCCCCGCACTGACTTCGCCAAAGCTGTGGGGATCGAGAAACCCAAAACTCTGGCCCAGCTCCTCGCCAAAGCAGAGCCGTACATACAGTACGAGGAGCAGGAGATGGCTGATGCCCTCCGACAGGGACAAACCTTCAGGGAAAGGAACTTCCCCGACCCTGGAACGCCCAAAAATTAAAAACAATATTATAGCTAAGTTATTGCCGAACAGGGCGTACAAAGCCAAGGTAGTGTCCTCCTAGAAGACGGGCAGACACACCTGGACAACGGAGGATGCTTTGGCATAAACATCCATCTTAAACCCAATCCAAGCACAGACCCTGTTCCCGGAGGGGAGATGGGGATGAGCTTTTGACGATGATAACTCTGTCGACGAGCTCGTCGTCCTCGTGTCAGGCTTAACACCCAGCTCGCGATGGGAGGTTCAAGTCGCGAGGACAGGCATCTCCGACGATCCTGTCCCCGCTCATTCGAGTTCGCTCAACGCCTCGAATACAACGCTCTGCTCGAAAAACACTTAGAAAAATATTTAAAAATATTTGAGGATGTTTCGCAATAGAAATCTAACAAACGATAAGACGAGCAGAATATTTTGAACGCAATACAAATAATATGAAACGCAAGGCAAATACTTAGCAAAACAAAAACATGACATAAAAACGGGGACAAAGCCCACTTGTTCAGAAATTACAAACGAGCACAAAGACCCCCAACGAAATATTCAAAAAACACAAAATAACGGGCACGCAGGCCCCCGGAATATTCAAAGCAAAAGGAAAAAAACAAAGTGATGGCGCGCAAGCCCAGAATTAGTCATCATCCTCGGGGGTAGTGGTCTTCTGCTCGACATATGAAGCTTAGAGCTCCTGCTCGTCATAAGGAGCTTAGAGCTTCTGCTCGACATATGGAGCTTAGAGCTCCTGCTCGTCATACGGACCTTAGAGCTCCTGCTCAACAGCTGGTGAGCTCCCCTGCCCGGAATCGATACGCCGCCATAACTTCCGCGTGTTCCTATTATTCAGGGCACGTTCCAGATGAGCTCAACGACTTCCCCATGCGATGCGGGACAGCTCATCACCATGATAAGGACTAAGTGCCGGTTCCTTGCTCCAACAACGGAGAAATCCTGGCAGTCTCTCCTATTGGGCCGTTGTGCACAGCCCATTAAGAGGACCTTGGCCCAGCGCTGGGGGACCTATAAATACCCTCCTTCACTGGAGGGTCAGGTATTCAATTCAATTCTCATTCTATACTCTCACTTTTTCTGTACTTGTTCACTCCACTGATTTAAGCATCGGAGCGCCTGCAGGTACAACCCCCCCTCCGTTGGTGATTGCTGCTTTCTGCTCTCCCCAACCGTTCAATTCAACCAAGGATTCATCAAGTGAAGGATTTGCTGGCCCTCAACCTTTTCTGATCAACAGGTTAGATCAGTGGCGCCGTCTGTGGGAATCTGGTTTCCCCTTCTTTGAAAAATCCAAAGTTCAAAACCGATTTTCTCTTCAACAAACCTTCATCGCAATGGCCAGTGCGTCCAACACTCGTAACAACGCTGATCAAATCGATGATCACACTGACTTCATCCCTACTGCCTCCTCTCCCGAGAGGCACAACACGATTCTCAGTCCTGCGAGAGAACCAATCCCAGAATCTGACCCTAGAGATGGGCATGAAACTGCGTTGTCGTCAGAGGAAGATGATGACATGCAAATTTTGACGGCGCGCAAATCAGGGAAGCGCCCGTTGAACACGCAAGAAATCCCGGTAGTCAGCGCACAACCCGCTGCCCAACCAACTGATTTCCAGAGAATCCTCGCCCTCATCGAGGAAAATAACAAATTGACATCGAAACAAAATCTGAGGATTGAGGCGCTCGAGAAACAACGCCCCCAGCGGGCAGCCAACTCTCCCCTGCGGAGACATCACTCGTCTAGGTCCCCTCCTCGACAGGAACTTGCCCACCAATGGCGTCCTGCCCGCGAGAGGATCCAGCCGCCAAGCCACAAAAGGGGTCGAACTCCACCTCTACGCGAGGAAAGAGTCTCCCCGACAACAAAAAAGGGGAAGACGGTCGAGCAGCCTCCCCATTCCCCCCAAGGGCAGCAAAATATGGCAAGGCAGGGAGTCTCCTCCAGCCGCCATGCTCGCAACAACCGCGAATACCGAAGTCCCTCGTCGGCTCCTCGGTACGACGATGCTATTGAATTCTCCCCCAACGGGAGCGAGGAAGAGGATAGTGCCTGCGCTCTCTCAAGGGACATCATGAGGGCAGCTATCCCCGCAGCACTAGAGAGGCTCCCCAATCTCCCCTCCTATGATGGATTGACCGACCCCGATGATCATATCAACAACTTCAACGCCATCCTCAACTTCCGCAAAACAAGTGGAGCCATCAGGTGCAGACTCTTCCCCACCACACTAAGGAAAGGAGCTCTGACCTGGTATATAAGTCTTCCTCCCCGGTCTGTGTTTTCCTGGCAGGATTTCACGGATCAATTCAAGAAAAATTTCACCGCCTCTCGGAAACAGCCGAAGACGGTAGCCACCTTGGAAGCCATATTCCAAGGAGCAAAAGAATCTCTCCGCGCATACATTGAGATGTTTAACAGGGAAGCCGTGCAGGTCGAAACGACCGACGAGATGAAGAGGTACCTGCTCGCACGTGGCCTTCATCCCCGCACTGACTTCGCCAAAGCTGTGGGGATCGAGAAACCCAAAACTCTGGCCCAGCTCCTCGCCAAAGCAGAGCCGTACATACAGTACGAGGAGCAGGAGATGGCTGATGCCCTCCGACAGGGACAAACCTTCAGGGAAAGGAACTTCCCCGACCCTGGAACGCCCAAAAATTAAAAACAATATTATAGCTAAGTTATTGCCGAACAGGGCGTACAAAGCCAAGGTAGTGTCCTCCTAGAAGACGGGCAGACACACCTGGACAACGGAGGATGCTTTGGCATAAACATCCATCTTAAACCCAATCCAAGCACAGACCCTGTTCCCGGAGGGGAGATGGGGATGAGCTTTTGACGATGATAACTCTGTCGACGAGCTCGTCGTCCTCGTGTCAGGCTTAACACCCAGCTCGCGATGGGAGGTTCAAGTCGCGAGGACAGGCATCTCCGACGATCCTGTCCCCGCTCATTCGAGTTCGCTCAACGCCTCGAATACAACGCTCTGCTCGAAAAACACTTAGAAAAATATTTAAAAATATTTGAGGATGTTTCACAATAGAAATCTAACAAACGATAAGACGAGCAGAATATTTTGAACGCAATACAAATAATATGAAACGCAAGGCAAATACTTAGCAAAACAAAAACATGACATAAAAACGGGGACAAAGCCCACTTGTTCAGAAATTACAAACGAGCACAAAGACCCCCAACGAAATATTCAAAAAACACAAAATAACGGGCACGCAGGCCCCCGGAATATTCAAAGCAAAAGGAAAAAACAAAGTGATGGCGCGCAAGCCCAGAATTAGTCATCATCCTCGGGGGTAGTGGTCTTCTTGCTTGTCCCATCATCCTCCTCATCGTCACCCTCCTCGACATCCATGCCGTCCTCACCTGCCAAATCTGCGGCCTTCACGTCCTTGTACCTTTCGGGGAGGATAATCTGCCCATCCACAACTTCGCGGATGACGCTCATACCTTTCGGGGAGGATAATTTGCCCATCCAGAAACAGATAATCTCTCCACAAATAAATTCGCGGGACAAACTAAAGGACACAAAATTCTTGAGCATAAGTACAAATTATGCGAGGACAAAACACGTGAGCATGTTCCCGCGAATAAAATGTCCTCTAAATTCGAAACAATTATCGTGAGCACAACCTCGCGAATAATTAAAACACATCGAGGATGTCCTCGACAAACTACATGACTCTAAGTCATTACTCCTGCACCTAGGAGCAAAGACTTGGGGGGCTCCTGTTCTGGACTGGGCCTAGAGCTGGCCCAATCCATCTCCTGCTCTACATAGGGGGCTTATAGCTTCTGCTCGACATATGGAGCTTAGAGCTCCTGCTCGTCATAAGGAGCTTAGAGCTTCTGCTCGACATATGGAGCTTAGAGCTCCTGCTCGACATAGAGAGTTTAGAGCTCCTGCTCGTCATAAGGTGCTTAGAGCTTCTGCTCGACATATGAAGCTTAGAGCTCCTGCTCGTCATAAGGAGCTTAGAGCTTCTGCTCGACATATGGAGCTTAGAGCTCCTGCTCGTCATAAGGAGCTTAGAGCTTCTGCTCGACATATGAAGCTTAGAGCTCCTGCTCGTCATAAGGAGCTTAGAGCTTCTGCTCGACATATGGAGCTTAGAGCTCCTGCTCGTCATACGGACCTTAGAGCTCCTGCTCAACAGCTGGTGAGCTCCCCTGCCCGGAATCGATACGCCGCCATAACTTCCGCGTGTTCCTATTATTCAGGGCACGTTCCAGATGAGCTCAACGACTTCCCCATGCGATGCGGGACAGCTCATCACCAGGATAAGGACTAAGTGCCGGTTCCTTGCTCCAACAACGGAGAAATCCTGGCAGTCTCTCCTATTGGGCCGTTGTGCACAGCCCATTAAGAGGACCTTGGCCCAGCGCTGAGGGACCTATAAATACCCTCCTTCACTGGAGGGTCAGGTATTCAATTCAATTCTCATTCTATACTCTCACTTTTTCTGTACTTGTTCACTCCACTGATTTAAGCATCGGAGCGCCTGCAGGTACAACCCCCCCTCCGTTGGTGATTGCTGCTTTCTGCTCTCCCCAACCGTTCAATTCAACCAAGGATTCATCAAGTGAAGGATTTGCTGGCCCTCAACCTTTTCTGATCAACAGGTTAGATCAATTGACAATTGTAGAACTTTGAGAACGAAAAGAATTTTTAAAATTATTTTTGTGTCACTTAATTATGTGTCAAAGCAACAGCCATCCTTTCTAACAATAAAGATCTAAAAACCAACTAAGTCGCAATGGAGGTAAACCTAATCACAATCATAAGTGTTGTTGATTCTGAAAATGAATAATATTCAATTGAAGAGACACTCGTGTAATAAGAAATACCAATGCTAATGTTGTTGTTGAATTGAACAATAACGATGGTTATATGCTAATTGGTGATAATGAGAATGAAAATGATTCTGAATCAGTGATTACAGAATCATTTGCATTTCCATCATCATCAATCAGCATATAATCAGTGTCATTTCTTAATTCAATAACTTCATTAGCATTTATATTTCTTATTTCGGGAATCATCTCTACTATATTGAATTGTTGAGTTTCAGAATCAACAAAAATATTATTGTGATTGACACGAGATTTACTTCATTACAACCTATTTGGATGTTTGGCTCTAACACACTACCATTAAAGGCTAATTAAATAAATAAAAAATCATTTAAAACATTAATCTTTAGAGTTGTTGTGCGCAAATATATTGGGTTCACACAATTTTTTTTGAAGAATGTGATTAAATTAAAAAAATTTATGTAATATCATCAATTGGGAGAAAATTAATTGTTATTGTTTATTGCATATAAACATTAAAAATATAATAATTACAAAATATTTCATACCAAAAAATATTCAAAAAATGGACACCAAAAATTAACAAAAGTTACATTACAAAATTAATTTCATGAAATATTAATTTATATTCTATTTTTAAAAATTAGTAATTAATATTATTATACTTAAATATAATAAACAACAAATATGTTCTCATGAATCTTGTCATCAATGACTAGGATTTTTAATTTTACCCTCTAATCTTAAGAATGTAATCAAATCCTAAATTTTTGTGCAATCCTTTAATTAGTATAAAATTTATGTTTATCTTGTATGGTATATATACAATTTTAAGAATGTAATAAAATCCTAAATTTTTATGCAATATCTTTAATTAGTATAAAATTTATGTTTATCTTGTATGGTACTCCTATATACAATAAAAATACAATAATTATGAAGTTTTTATTATTTATAGAAAAAAAAGGTAAATAAAAAATAAATAAAATCCGATAAGAGGCAAAAAAAAACAATTGTCATGTTTCCTGTGCGTGAGGCAGAACCTGAACCATCCTATGACATTAACACGATTTAAAAAAAATATTTTACAAAATAAATAGAGCCAAAAATCTTTTAAAAAGAATAAAATCAATTGAAACATGGGTTTAAACTCAAAACAAAAAAAGAATTAGGACAAAATTTTGATCAAAGTATCCATTTGCCTCCTATTAGTGCTTAGCACAAAAAGTCAAACTAGAATTCTATTATATTTTTATATTCAGTACTTAACGTAGACTCCAACTTCTGTTAAAAAAAGAGAGAACTTATATGATGTTAGCTCTTTCTGTCCAAATCCTTAGGAAGCACCAGCGTACAGGGACAGATATGTGGGGAGGCAACAAGAACTAATAAGAAAGTAGAGTTAAAGTGAAAAGGGTTTATTTTTTTGTGACAAAAAAATTAATAAAAGTATATTATTTTTAGTTGTTGGAAATGGGAAAAAAATTAAAATTGAAAAGGGTTGGATAATACTAAGCATTTAGGCGCACTGAAATTAGGCAACTAGGTTGGAATGAATAATTAAACTTTGACAAATGTTAACTAGTGTTTTTGGGCACTAGTTAAGATAGCAAAAGTAAAAAATTATTGTTGGAGAATGTGCATTTAACTTTTTTAAAGTCAAAAACTTGATAATTTCAATATAAAATTATTTCTTTTATATCTTTAACTAGTTCCCCGAGAACAATAGTTAACAAACCCTTAAACTTTTAAGTTTGTGAAAGTGGAGTGTTTTATAAAGGTGAACGAAATAGGGTGGTAACAAAAATTAAATTAAAAAAAATGAAATAGGGTGAGGATCACCATGGATTATTTTATAAGTGATTTATTGTAGATCAATATTTAGAATTATTAGAAACTTTAATAACAGTTGAAAATACTCTTTGAAAGTAATAGTCTAGCTATGACTTTTTTTCTTTTTTTTTTTACGTTTAAGGCAATGACATGATTGACTTAAGCTTGATATGTATTATATATGTATTTTTTGTTGTTTAAATTAAAGCGGTATCAATTAAATCATTATCTTAATGATAAAAATTACACAGGAGAGTAATGGTTAGTGGAATAGTTTTTTTTTTTCTTTCCTTTTTTTATGGATAGTTAGTGTAAATGAGAAACATTTTATTATAATTAATAGTTGTGCATTCAATTTTTTTATAAAAAAAAAATTCGGTGTAAAATTCTACATTTTGGTTCTTAATATTCTACATATATTTTGCAATTATGTTAGAATATGAAGGACTTTATATGGAGAACCATGGTTCGATTCTTCGCAATTGTATTTGGAAGGGGATTGAACCATTTGATGTTAGAACTCGCCCTGAACTCTGGACTACTAGGATCCTCTTCTTCTAGGAATCATAGGGTGGAAGAAAAAAACTATGTAACTTTGTAGCTCTGAAAATAATAAATAATATTAGGCAAATACTAAACATTGCACTCATTGGCCATTGCACTAGCTAAGGAATCAAAAGTGGTAAAATTGTTTTGGAACTTGTATAGCCAACTTTTTTAAATTGTACATTTATTAGTTTTTTTCAATGTAAAATTTACTTCTTTTGGATTCCTTAACTAGTATACCGGATATTCTAGTTAACAAAACCCATAATATTAAAACTTTAAACTCAAAACTGCATGTTTCTTCCCTTAGAGAAGTACATCTCACTTTGCAAAGTCCTAAATCATCATTACTATATAAGAAAGGGAAAGGTGTTTGATTAAAGATATATATAAACCAAAAGCAAGGCCATATTTTCTTCCTTTCAAAACAATATTCACACATAAAGCTTTGTCTTATAATAACTTACAAATTCTAATATTTCTTTCCCTTCATTTTATTTCATTCATGGAATCCTCAAATTGGATTATTCTCAAACATGTATTCATTTTTCTCTTTTTCTTCCTTAGTCCTTCAATGTCCACAACTTTCCCTTCTTCACCAAAGCCACCTTTGAACCTTGTTGTTTCACACACTAAAGCCTTACACCAAAATTTTACTGCATTATCAGATTTTAGATTAATAAATAGAAGAATTTTGAAGGATTGTTCTAGTTCAAATCCTTATGTTAAAGTCAATATCAGCTCAAATTCTGGCTTGTCGGACGACGAATTTGTCACGGTTACGGTCACCGGAGTTTCGAGACCGAGAGATGGCGATTGGGTGGCTATGATTTCACCTTCAAATTCCAAGTAAGTATTAAGTTTAAAAATATATATGATATGATTATATAGATGATGGAAATTAAATTTACTTAAAACCATTGCTAATGTTCATATATTAATATCAAATTGTATATGTACTATATGAATGAAATTGATATTTATTGTTTTAATTTGATATATGCAGTGTTGAAACTTGTCTTCTGAATGGAATATATTATCTACAAACTGGTGATACTGCAAAACTTCCTCTGCTTTGCCATTACCCTGTCAAGGTATGTTCATGCACACAACATATTAATATATGCTTTGAAATTTAAATATTTTTTTTTCTTTATTTTTTTTTCCTTTTTGAGATTAATCCTATATGGTTCATTTTTTCATGGATTTTAATTTATTAGGAGACACATGTTTCCGTAATATTCAGCCTATAATGTCATTCAAATTCTCTTTTTTCTTTTTGTTGATAAAAAATATCTTTCAAATTCTTTAACAAGATAAATAAATGGGGAAAATTAATTAATTAATAAAAAAATGGGACAACGAGGTATCATGATATTGATGGTGGCTAGCATGTCACATGAATGCCGTATGTGTATATTAATTTGCTTTGTTTGGCAAATTATTAATTGGTCAGCAATCTATTTTCATTTTTCAACCACCTTATCTCCAAGGTTAATTCTCATACCACATCCTTTGAAGTTTATTGATATACTTTTATATTAAATAATTATAATTCATAGTGAAAATAAATGGAAAGACACTTCCATTATTTTTTATTGTCTTAGGTTTTAATTCCCATTAACCCTTAATGCGTCAAAAAAAAATTTGAAAAAAGAAACTTTAATAATTGAATAAAGTGTATGCATTTTTTTTTGGGATAGAAGTGTATGCTTTTTTACATAATCTAGTATAACAAAACAATAATTAACATTGATCAATGTTAACAATCGATAATTTAAAACATATAATTTGGTGGGGGTTCTGCAATCCTTCATAGTAATTGTGAGATAGAATATTTATGATATGGTGCTGAGTTTGGATGGATCTTGTTATAAAGGTTTGAATACATCTTATACCATTTCTTTTAATGAAACTTTTTGCTTATAGATTTATTTTTTTAATTAATTTGACTAATTAGATGCGATTAATTTCATTTTCTTTAGAGAATGCATAGATTTTATACCTATCCAGTCAAAAGAATAATTTTATTTACTGATATAATTATATTTAATTCATTTGTAAAATTGATTAAATTTGAGTGGTTAAAAACTCTTGATTATTATTTATAAAAAGAATAACTTTATTGATTTTTATTTTATTTCATTGATGATTGGCTTGATATTATACATCAAGTAATCAGCCAACTTGACAATTGACATCTTCAATTTATGAAAGCAATAGTATTGTGTAAGCATTAATGAGAACCATAGCATATTCTTTATTTAGTACGAAAAATTGAAGCATGGGGAGGCTTTATCTCTTTATTTAGAGATAGAGATTGATCGTGCTAGTAGTAACATTTATTAAGATGTATATATAATTCTCTTAAAAAAAACTAAATTAAATACTCAAATTACAAAAGAAAATTTAGAAAATTTAGATACACCACATTATTATATAGATATAAGTTAAAATTTAGATCTAAATTTTTTCATTTATTCAGATGAATATCTAGACACTAAAATATTTAATAAAAAAAAAGTTGACATTAAGTTATTGGTGTCAATACCGTAGGATAGACTTGTCCATATGAAGATGAATTAAGAGTTCTTGTTTCTTTCTCATAAGTTTAGTTTGACTTGCCAATAAGTATCCTTCAACTCTATGTTCATACACACACGCTTGCTTTTCGTTCACAAATCACAATGATACTAACATGTCCATGTGCATCATTGTGGTTCCATTCAAAAAATAAAAGTGTACCTTGTGTTTCAGAGTACCGACATATTGAACTTGACCTTCAACATCAAATCAAAACATAAAATTAATTCCATAAAAGTGTAACGTAGATCAATCTATATAATGTAAATATTTCTACCAACTGAATTATATTAAAAAGATAAACCGATCAATTTTTTTTTTTTTTTTTTTTATTAATTTGGAGTCTCCGTATCCCTCGATCCACACAACTAGTTAAATTAATGGCCTCTTATATATCATGTATCATGTAGTAAAAGAAAACGTCTCTTGCATATGGTTTAGAAACAAGATATATTTTCATACCAACACGTCAAAATCATACAAAAATGCATATTACATGTTCTCTTTCAATTTCTCATATGAGTTGTGACGAATTGCAAGCACATTGAAGTTCTTTAAAATATAACTTCTTTGATAATTTTTTTTTATCGTGTATAGTTATATTTTAACTCTCCACTTTCCGAAGAACGAGACTCTAATAATCTAAATTTCGATCAAAAATAAATAAAATTTAACAAAAGATTATTTATCTTCGAAATTAAACTTAAATTATTTCGAACGATTTGTTGTATAGAAAGTTTACTAACCAAGTTTAATCACGTAATTTATATATTATACAGTTTTTGTATTTTGATTTTTCTGCAAACGAAAAGATTATATAATTGTGTCAAAATAGTATCTAATTTATATATTCACACAATTCTTTTTTTCGTGTGTAAACACAAATAATGGGATATAGCACATGTCCTAGTAGGGACATGGACATAAAAACCAAACAATATAGATGACAAGAGATGTGCTCTCTTAACGTAGTTGTCAAAGTTACGTCCACGCAATATTTTATCTATACTGAGAACAAAACAATGTTTCGTGGCATTCCTACAAGGTTTTATTTTTTGGGTGTGAAGGTATATTCCTCAAAAAAACAAAATTGAATTTGATGCTTCGGCCACTTAATCATTTTTAAAAGTAAAATATTTTATTAACTATTGTGAATTTTGGGTATACATTTATTTAAATATATACGGGTACATTTATTGAGGTCGTCAATTGTAATAGGTTCACAAATAATATTTATCAATTTTTTTTTTATATTAAATACTACTTGTCGACCTATTAAAATTGTCCACTTCAATATTGTATCAGTACATCTTCAAATAAGACATGAAATATTGAGCTCAATTAGTTAATGAATTTCTATATATAGTGTCTCACCACTCCTCGAATTAGATAGAGATTACAATTAGAACTAAATATATAATTAATTTAAATAAGACATTGAGTTAATGAGCTTCCCCTGGAAAAAATTGTTAGAGAGAACCTGAGTTCGAATCTTGGTGGAAATAATTTTTAGCCAAATTTTGTTTACCTCGCGATTTATATTATTTGCATTTTCACTTTAATGTTGTTTGGGCTTTCACCACCTGTTTAATCTGGTTCGGGGGTCAGTTCTGGTATCAAGTTGTTCCAGTCCCCTTCCGATCGCAGTTGCGGGAGATCGAACCGCGGTCCTCCCTACCAAGTTCAGCGTCAATTACCACTGAACCAACTAACGATCGGTCATTTTAATGTTGTTTAGTTGTACCATGAAATTAAGAGTTGACATGTGCTAATAATGTTGTGACATATCATAATGTACTTCATCTTGAAATAATAATGCTGTTTATATACTAATTAATAACTAAAATGTAGGCACAATACTTGAAAAACGATCCAGATTACCTAAGCTGCAAAAAGAAAGAATGCAAAAAAGAGCAGAATGGAAAATGTAGTGTGACAACTTGTAGTGGCTCAATAAAGTTTCATGTTATCAACATTAGAAGTGACATAGAATTTGTGTTATTTTCTGGTGGGTTTCTTAATCCTTGCCTTGTTGGAAGATCCACTCCTGTTGGTTTTACTAATCCTAAGAAGCCACTTTATGGACATCTCTCAAGCATAGATTCAACTGCAACATCAGTAAGTATTCGATTGCTCGATTTATGATGTTTTCGAAACTGGCCCAATAATTTTTATAAGTAAGTGAGGCCTGAAACAAATTTTACTGTATGAGGCCTTTCTGTATGTATATGTGGCCTTATTGTTTAATAAAAGAAATATTTTTGTTGGAGGCCTAAAACGAAAGCTTGAGTATTCTTACCCTGGGTTCGTCCATGTTTGAAACCATCCTAAAATGATAACTAATATTTATAATTTCATAGTATAAAAATACCACATATGCAGACAAAATGGCCGGTTGTCCACAATATGTTTTGTTTTAAATTGCAGTTGCAGTTATACTACAAACTCTTACATTGCAGTAATATGCCGACAAATGCGGCCAATGTGGCCACAATTTAGAACTACTATTATTTTGAGCTCACTAAATGATTGGTGTTGTAGATGAGATTGACATGGGTTAGTGGAGACAAGGAACCTCAGCAAATCCAATATGGAGATGGGAAAACAATTACTTCAGCAGTCACTACTTTTTCACAAAATGATATGTGCAGTGAGTAATAGCTTCACTTTTCCATGCTCATAAGTATTTGTTTCATATATGCTTCTATATATAGTTAATTAATCAACTCATAATTAAACCTTAAATCCTAGAATCAATCATACTAATCATTAAAAATAGTATACCAATATGCATGGAAGCGTACCGGATAATGTTGTGGTATGGCCTTCCAGATCAACAATCTACGAGGAGATAACTCCCGGTAGTGCCAAAAGCAACCATCCAAGGTCAATTGCTTAGGAATGTTGAAAAAATATCAATTATAATGGTTTTAAAATGGCTTACATATGATGACAGGTTCAGCAATACCTAGCCCTGCTAAGGATTTTGGATGGCATGACCCTGGATACATCCATTCAGCACTTATGACAGGTCTTAAGCCATCAAGTACCTACTCCTACAGATATGGAAGGTATGATCTTCCATGTTAGATTCTTTCATAACTAATCTGAAGATTATTTTATATTGAATCTGCTTTGTCAAACTTAAAATAGTACGGAAAAAGATTGAGGTTGCGATTGTAGTCTGTGAACCTTGATATAACAGAAAAATGCAGGCAAATGCAGTTGATGTGTCTGCAATTGTGGTTGTGATATCATTGCAAAGACCTCTAAAACTTTTATATTGCGACCATAATTGCAGTTGTGGATTGCAATTTATAACCATAGACAAGCTATTTAAATGGAATATTAGTAGTACATTTGAAATGCAAATATATGTATTTCTGCACAAAGTGTTGCAAGAAATTGTGACTGTACTCGTGATTCATGAAATAAGTTTATTTTCTCCTTATGTCGGTCTAGTAACTCAGTTGATTGGAGTGAACAAACCAAATTTTCAACTCCGCCTGCTGGAGGATCAGATGAGCTCAAATTCATTTCATTTGGTGATATGGGCAAGACTCCTCTTGATGCTTCAGAAGAACACTACATTCAGGTAAATAGCATTTAGAATTCAAATGCATGGTGAGATAAAACATTAATTAGGATTGGACTAGTGGTAAACTACGAAGATTGACACAAACACCAGACACGACAATGTCACATTAAAAATTTAAGAAATAAAAGTAATTAAATGTGAGCACATGTGTTGGTGACGTGCCAGTGTCAGACAACGACACATGTCAGACACCGTACACATCTTCAATCTGAAGTGTCGATGCTATATACTATATATTGGTGAAATATTGACCAGCTCGATGTTTTTTTTCAAACAGCCTGGAGCTCTATCAGTTATCAAGGCTATAGCTAATGAAGTGAACTCTAACAATGTAAACTCAGTATTTCACATCGGAGACATAAGCTATGCAACTGGTTTTCTAGCAGAATGGGATTTCTTCATGCACCTTATTAGTCCAGTAGCTTCAAGAGTTTCTTACATGACAGCAATTGGGAACCATGAGAGGTATTGCTAGCAGAATGGGATTTCTTCAATGAATTTAGAAATAATTTCCAAAATGTCATAATTATAACTTGTTCTCTAAGTTACTCATAGACAAAACTATTATCTCAAATTTAACAAATAACATATGATAATTATTAATCTTCATTTTATTAATACTCAGGGATTATATAGATTCTGGTTCAGTTTATCTTACTCCTGACTCTGGTGGTGAATGTGGAGTACCTTATGAAACATACTTTCAAATGCCAACTTCAGCAAAGGATAAGCCTTGGTACTCTATTGAACAAGCAAGTGTTCATTTCACAGTAATATCAACTGAGCATGACTGGTCAATAAATTCCGAGCAGGTAAAAAAAATCATAATTTTTTATTTCATATATTTCTAGTTTAATTAAATAATTGAGATATATGTATATATAATTTTTGAATTGCAGTATCAATGGATGAAAAAGGACATGGCATCAGTTAATAGACAACATACTCCTTGGCTAATCTTCATGGGGTAAGTCAATTATGTACATTTTTAGATCATATAGTTTCTCAACCAATGGTTTAAAAATCAAACGGTACATTAAACTGGCGAGACTTCTGAATCATGGTTCAACTAACTTAAACCATTTGAACCGGGATAAAACTGCGACCAAACCAAAAAAAAATATCTAACTTTTGTAAAGGCGGGTTCATGATTCAAGCGGTCAAACTGTTTGGTTCGGTTTTTAAAATATTGTTCTCAACTTCGTAACATCTATTAAACATAATTTCTTCATGTACAGACATAGACCAATGTACACTTCCAACCAAGGATTTTCAAACAAAGATAAAAACTTTATTGCAGCTGTGGAGCCTTTGTTGTTAGCGAATAAGGTAAGAACATCAAACTCCTGAGAAATCAGTTACTTACAGTTCCTTGTATAACAAGCTAACTTGTATATTATGAACATGTAACAGGTTGACTTGGTCCTTTTTGGCCATGTGCATAATTATGAGAGAACTTGTTCTGTTTATCAGAATAAATGCAAAGCAATGCCTATAAAAGATCAAAATGGAGTAGACATATATGATAACAGAAATTATAGTGCTCCTGTACATGCTGTCATCGGCATGGCCGGTTTCTCCTTAGACAAAGTCCCAAACAATGTAACTAATTTTCCCTTCATCTCACTTTTTTATATAATAATCATTTCTCTAAATTGAGGTTGTGGTCATAGTTGCAACTATACTGCAAAATTTGATATTCCGGCAAAGTACGCCAACACGGCAAAGACACCTCTAAAATTTTGTATTGCATTGGCAGGCTGAGAGCTGGAGCCTTAAAAGGATTTCTGAGTTTGGTTATTTAAGAGCACATGCTACTAGGAATGACTTAAACTTAGAGGTTAGTATTTAATTGCTTATACTCTAAGGTTCATGATTTATTATTTTATTGCAAACTACTTTATCTTAAATACATGTTAAGCATTATATACTTCATTGCAGTTTGTGACATCAGATACACGAGCAGTTAAGGACAGTTTCCGCATTACAAAGTGAAAGCTCACTCAAAGATAAAGAGAGAAACAAACAAATACAGAATTTTAGAAGGTCTAATTAAGATCAAGACAGAGAAACAAATACAAACATATATATAATATTGAAAGGCAAAGGAAATATCTAGAAACATTTGAAGATGAACAGCATTTTGGTTTATTCTTTGTAATATTTTGTTACAAAGAATTACCTATACATAATAAAATATTGTTACTGCTACCTTTATTTCTTGACCAAATCAAGATAAAAATATAAATTGTTTCATAGTATACCGCACCTTTTTTCGTTCAGTCTTTGGCTTCCTTTTTATTCTTTCTCTATCATAATTGAATTTGAGTCGTTAAAATTACTGGAAGACATATCTGACATTTGTAACGATGGCCCTTTTGGTGAAAATAAGACAGGCTTTGGAGGATAAGGCATTGAATGAAGTGGTCCTTGTAGCATTTCTATTACTTTACTCATTGGTGGTCTATCTGATGGATTCGTTTGAATGCACCACAAACTCACCATAGTAATCTTCCTCACCATATCATTTTCTTCTTCTGAGATTACCAAACTAGTTAAATGAGTATTACCTTGCTCAAGATCCTTATATATCCAATCTGGAAAGTACATTTCGGTCGTATGAGATCCTCCATTGTCATAATTTTTTCTTCCTCCAGTCAATTCAAGAATCAACATGCCATAACTGTATACATCAGACTTAGAAGAAACTCCCCCAAATACTCGACTAAATACTTCTGGTGCAATGTAGCCTACAGTTCCTCTTGTGCCAAGCATTGACACAATACTCTCTTTCTTTTGACATATTTTAGCCAAACCAAAATCAGATATTTTTGGGCAAAAATCTTCATCTAAAAGAATATTTTGAGGTTTAATATCAAGATGAAAAATTCTTGAAATACAACCTTGATGTAAGTACTCTAGTCCTCGAGCAATGCCAAGTACAATTTGGAACAGTGTGTTCCAATCCAAATCACAAATAGCATTTGGAAATCCACTTCGATATATGAACTTATCTAATGATCCATTGGACATGAGTTCATATATCAATGCTCTTTTGTTCTTCTCATAGCAAAAACCCAAAAGTGAGACAATGTTCACATGTGATGTTTTAGTTATGCTTGCAACTTCGTTTATAAATTCTTCTCCGTTTCCCTTACACTTGCTTATTACTTTCACCGCTACATGACGACCATCGGGTAAACTGGCTTTGTACACAACACCATATCCTCCTTGACCCAACTTATCTCGAAATGAGTTTGTGAACCTTTTAATTTCTGCATAACTATACCGCTTCGGCACTGACAAATTATATCTTTTTATGAAATCCTCAGTATCGTGATCAATAAATATTCTTGTTTTCTTGAATATCCTTGTTTTTACTAAGCTTAGATATCCCTTACGTTTACAAATAATCACAATAAACGGTATAGCTCCTACACAAAACAATGATGCCCCTGCATGTTTGCAAACAAGTGAAGAACAATTATAACCAACATAAATCATCAAGTCTAAATATAAAATCATTTTCTATTTCATTGAGCATATTTTAGTTTAAATTAAATAGTGCATCAGATTAATTATAATAGTTTTGAAATTAAGTAAACTTTTACATCCTCATAAACATAAAAGTCGCCAGGCTCACCTAGAATCCAAGGCAGCAACGGCGCAGAAGCAGTTGTGTTTTTAAGTAACGGCGCAGAAGCAGTTGTGTTTTTAAGCAACGGCGCAGATGCGGTTATGTTTTTATACAGACTTCCAAGCTGAAGCAAAACATTACCGGTTGAATTGAATCTTATCATAGATGAGAATTTAGGAATCTCCCCAGATAGATTGTTGTTAGATACATCAAGAACCTGAAGATGCAGTAAACTTGTCAAGCTCTGAGGCATTGAACCTGTCAAATTGTTATCACTCAAGTACAAGTTCCTCAAATCAGTTAAATTTGCAAATGCAGGTGAAATGGTTCCCTCCAATTTCTGCTTGGCTAAGTACACTGTAATAATGTTCCCTGCTGAACACACAATGAAACTCCAACCTTGACAGGGATCGTTCCCTTTCCAAGAATTCGCCAATTGAAGTGGATACCCAAAATCTTCGGCAACATGAAGCAAAGTAGTGACCTGCGGATCACAAGGTCCAGATGTGTTTTGACAGAAGCTATTAATCATCCCATCAAGATCGAACGATACACCTTTCCCAAAAGAAGGAAAAGGGCCCTGCAAATAATTGTTGTCCAAGGAAACATTCTGCAAGCTAGACATAACCATTAAAGAAGGTGGAACAACACCTGTTAACTGATTATCACGAAGCTGCAGATCAAATAAATTGGTACAATTGGTGAAATCAGGAATTTGACCGGTGAAGCTGTTCTTCATAAGCCAAACTTGAGTCAAATGGATCATTGAAGCAAGCACGGAAATAGAACCTGTGAACCCGAACATGTTGTTGGGGTTCTGATTGTTGTTGATCCACAAGTTCCGAATCCCAGATCCCAAGAAAGACATGGGCAAATCCCCCGTTAGTTTGTTATATGAAAGACGAAGGTCCTGCAAACTGACTAAAGGATTGAATATATCCGGCAGGCTACCCACGAGGTTGGTTTGTCCAAGGTCAAGTGAGACGAGGTTGGAAGACTGTGACAACTCAGTGGGAAATGTCCATGGAGCGAGGTTGATGTTGATGGCCATGGAGAGTTCCTGGAGACTGGTTAGTCCTTGGAAGCAACTGTCGGGGATGGAGGAGAAGTAGTTCCCGCCAAGGAAAACTGTTCGAAGCATGGTGAGGTTGGCGAGTGAGGGTAATGGGCCGGAGAGAGAGTTGGAGTTGAGAAAGAGGGAGCTGAGTTGGGAAAGCGAGTTGAGATTCGAAGGAAGTGTACCATTGAGTGACTTGTGAGCAAGATCAATAGATGTTACGCGGTTGGTTACGTCGCATTTTACACCATTCCAGGTGCAAAAGGAGCTGCTCGCTGACCAACCTGACGGGGTAGGACTCAGGGATTTCGATAGCTTTGACATGAAAGCACCATCGTCCGCCATGGACATCCGAAGAAGAGAAAAACATAGGAACAGCACTCGTTTTACTTTAGATTTTGGTGGATCCATTCGGATTTCTTGAGGAACACCACAGCAGAGTATTATTTATGGCTAAACAAGGGAGGGAGCTTGCAAGGCAAAAGTCTATTACGCGCAAACAATGGTTTTCAAGGGTCTTAACTTGTTAATTGGTGCAAAAACTTGCTTTGACTATCAATTTTAAAATATAGTTAAAACTGCTTTTGAACTTACACTTTGTGTGTATGATATGATCATATCATATCATAGACTTTTGTTTGAAAACTATTCAAAATTACAGTTGTCCAGCAACTTCAAAAAAATGGATAGATACAATCATTGAATAGTTTTTTTTATTGTAGTTGTCTGACAAGTTCAAAATACAAAATAAGTTTAAGAGTATGATTAAAATAAAATAGTTTTAACTACTCCCAAAATAAACAAGTCTCATAAAATTAAAATGATATAAACAATTCAACTTGCCTACTACTTTCCTCCATCAAAGCAGTAACATCACACCACAATATACATCAGAAACAAAGATATCCCATTTTTCTTCCCATCACACAGTCAACAATAGAATGATTCCAGAATTCAACAACAAAATGATTCAATAATTCAACAAATATAGCAATTGCAAGCAAAGTCACCACTTTTCCCATTTTTATGTCCATCACACATCGACAAGCATCAAACAACATTATTTAAATCTTATATAATGTAAAGAACATCTAAACTAAAAAACAATTTTAACAAATTACTATACCTATTGTGTATGATTGGCAATGAGTGCGTGCGTTGAGCCTTTACAACATTTTGTTCCAACAATGAAGAACTACCACTTTTAGAACCAAACTCCATACCACTTTGCTGTGGTATGCTTAAAAGTAATTGTAAGAATCACTTCTGTGCCCATTGCTCAAACACAACCAAGATGCTCTTTTCAAAATACCTTGCTAACAACATCATTTGGAGAAGTTTCAGAAGAGGCCAGGCTTTGACTGATATGATTGTAAATTTTCTCCTGCATACAATACAAAAAACAAAGGACTCATTCATTTACTTCGGTTAAAAAAAATTAGCATAAATTATAAATATATTAAGGAGGTAGAATATAAAATTTACCCCTAACTCCATAGCTCTGTAAGTCTAGTGCAAATAAACTATTGCAACCTAAATGTGAGTGAATGTCTGCAAATTAGGGGTAAATTTTATATTGCAGACTTTTGTTGCGGACCCCCAACAAAAGTTCTCACAATGTTTGCCCTTTATTTGACCCCATCATTTGAAGCTTGCATCGAAGGCATGCATTCGATATGATGGAGCAAGTGTTTCGTTCCATTTCTTGATTTTCCACCAAGTAATTTCTTGCAATGTTTACATTCAAACTTATTATCTCCTTTAACTTTTAATCTTTATAAAATGATCCCATACCTTACTCCTAAATCAGCTTGTACCTGTTTGTATCAAAGCCTCTACATTATCAGCAGTCTCGCCATTAGGTGTTTGAACTGTTTGATTTGGTGGTGTGAGACCAATAAGTGAAGGGTCGAAACTTCCTTCCAGAGCAGAAACTAAATGGTGTGCAAAATGAGTGGTTGAGAATTACCAACATTTGCAATGTCTATTGTCTGTTGAGTTTTTCAAATGATATATATAAATTAAAAGTTGGAAATAGAGATACAAAAACATAGAAACTCAAGGAGAAAATGACAAACAGAAACGCCGAATATAAAAACTAAAACTGAGAAAGGTCGTGTTAGAGGCCATGTAATTAGAAAGGTCTTAACCTGTAATGTAAAAGGTAACTTAACTTCTTTTTTTGTATTAACGCTTTGCTTCTCGGGGATCCGGTAATCGAAAGTTCAATGGCGATGTAAGTAAAGTCTGGTTAGGAATTGTTCCCACCAGGAATTGAATTCGGGTTCTCCCGAACGATTCGTTCTAGCGGGAGCTCATTAACCACTTGAAGTCAATTACTTAGTTAGCTAAAACTTAACCCTTTTCCATGGGGAAGGAGACTTGGTAATCCAGAGTTCGGTCGCGATAAGTAAAGTCCCGAATTCGGATTCTCCCGAACGATTCGTCCAGATGATTAATACCCAAAAAAAAAATTAGCCTTTTTGCAGATCCTTCACTAGATTATTGAAGCCTGAACATTTACCAGATTATATCGAATTATAGCAAAAAATTTCAGCCCCATGAGGTGCTTAAACCTTTGCTTAGCCCTATTAACAATATTTTTCTTGTAAATGTTCTGCAATGAAGGATAAAAGACATTAATTAAATATAAAAGATAACATCAAAAAAGTGTAGAAAATACGATCATATGGGCAAGACCCCTCTTGATGCTTCAGAAGAACACTACATTCAGGTAAATAGCATTTAGAATTCAAATGCATGGTGAGATACGACACTAGGATTGAACTCATTGACGGAAGCCATAAAATTTGAATAATGGGAGCACACCTAAAATCAAACTTTTGAATTCTTCTGAACATTCATCCTAAGAGTTCCAGAGAGAACTCATTAATCACTTGATCTTAATTACTTTATTTAATTGTATTACATTTACTCATAATATGAAAATGTTCTATGACTTTCTTATATTCAATATCAATAAAAAACATTTACCTAATATAACTAAAACAATCATGCAACAAAAAAATATTGTTGATAGATGGATTCAATGATTATAACTTTATCCTCCAGTTGAATCCTATCCATTTATTCTTTTTGATTAGATATAATTATAATAAATACAATGATTATGAATGGTGAGGATGTAGACCGGATTCCCTCCAATTTTAATTTTACGGGAGAAAAGTCGGTTTTTTATGTCTAAGGTTGTCAAAACAGGGCCGAATCGGTCGATCGGACCGGTCAGACCGTGAACCGGTGATGTATCCGGTCTGATTAGGCTTGAAAACCGGCCTGCAGGCGAACCGGTAAAAAACCGGTCGAACCGGTCCCGAACCGGAAAAAACTGGCCGGTCCAGACGGTTCGATGGTTCCGTTTTTTTAAAAAGGAGGTCAAAACAACGCCGTTATATTTGTAAAAGAAAGATTATTGGACTTATTGTAAAAGAAAGATTAAAAACGATGTTATAGTACTATTTTGTGTTATTGGACTTAGTTATTATATAATTTTTAATTTAGTTTGAATTAGAAATTTTATGTCTAATGTACTAAAGTTTTAATTTTATATTAACTATATGACATTTCATCATTTTAATGTGTAAAAATAATGAATATTAAGTAATTATTTATTTATTTTTATTTATATCTATACTAATATATAAAGGGGATACAAATTTTTGGGATAGCTTTTTCATTATTCCTATTTTACCCTTAAAAAAAACTACCAAAAAAAAAACCTAAGCACAACTTCTACATAAAAATAGGTTTTCAGTTTTTTTATAGTACGTAGTATAAAACAAATATATATTTTTCTTCTTAATAACTAGCCAAAAAAAAAGGAGGTTAAGTAGTTATAATTAAATCAGTCCAATAAAAAAGGAGATTAAGTAGTTATTTATATTTGCACAATAGAGAATATTGATCACATCAAACAAAAAAAAAAGAATATCGATCACACAAACGGGCACGGGAGGCGGCTAGTATTAATTAAAATATATATTTAATTAGAAACAGTCTGACCGGTCCGACCCCGATCCGACCGGTTGAACCTTAAACCGGTAAGTTCGCCGGTTCGATGACCGGTCCGGTTCTGAAAACCTTGTTTATGTCTCTATATTCATCAAGTGTTTGAGAATTACTTCTTCCGTCCCAAAATATAAGTAAAAAAAAAAAAAAATCACACTTATTAAGAAAAGTAAAATGAGATAATTTGAAGTATGACTTTTTGTGTTTTTTTTAAAATTATGGAGAAAAGAATAGAGAGTAAATTAAATGCAATTTACATTTAATTTTATGAGAATAAGTAAAAGTAAACCTTGAAAATTTCAATCTCTAACTAGTGTATATGAAAAAATATATAATGAAAGATATCAATCCTTTCATTTCTGCCGTTGAGC
Organism: Trifolium repens; assembly: GCA_030408175.1. Taxonomy (NCBI): domain Eukaryota; kingdom Viridiplantae; phylum Streptophyta; class Magnoliopsida; order Fabales; family Fabaceae; genus Trifolium; species Trifolium repens. Next base: position 8,565,398 of record CP125842.1, read on the forward strand.
GTAGGGACAGACTGAGAGGGGGGCAGACAACGGTCAAGCCCCCAGACTCAGAGAGCGTAATGAATAATATATACTTTCAAATTTTAATTATTCATTACACACTTTAATATTATACATACATAAATTAATATTGTAAATATTGTAAAATTACATGCACAAAAATATAGTACATATATACGGAGAGAATAAACAGTGATTTTGTCCCTAATTATATGAGATGTTGTTGATATAGTGTATTCAAATTACAAAAATAATCTCAAATGTGTCATTTATTAGTACTTTTTTGGACAAAATAATTGACATAAAACAAATTTGATAACCAAACTAACAAACGAAGATATATTTGAAAATCAAAATGACAAATAAGAGACATGTTTATTAAGAATCAAAATAATTATTATAATTTTTTAATAATAAAATTATTATTTTTATATTAACATATTATGATTTTTTTTTTTGGTAGAGACATATTATGAATATATTAATATTATTATATATAAATATAGTTTTATTATATCCCTATTTTTGGGCGCCCCTGATATAATAGGTTTTTGGATTCATCCCGGCGCGTGAATTATACTTTTTAGTAAAAAAACAAAAAAATAAGAAGAAAAATTTGCTGATGTATTTTCATTTGAAAAATGTTAACATGTGCCATACATATTGTAATATTTTCATGTTACTTGTGTATTATACTTTTTTTAACATTATATTCTTTTATGGGTCATGCTAAGTGCTAACTATTGCCTCCGGGGCACTAGTTAAGGAGCTAAAAGTAGTAAGTTTTGCCAAAACATCATTGCTCATATTTTAAATGTATTGATTACACAAATTTTAAGATTACTATATTATAATTAGTATTCTTAACTAGTATCTCGAGAGCATTAATTATCATTTTCTTTCTTTTATAATATTAAATATAAATTTTTAATTTTAGATACTTTAACATGGCCCTTTTCATTTTCATGCTAAAAAAACGTGTATATACCCAATAACATCAATTGGGTTGTATTTATTTTCAAGATAAAAGCTCTAATTTAGCCAACCGAGGACATAATGATGAGCTTTTCAAAAAAATTGAAGTGAAAGGGGACATCCCATTAACTTTATGTTTGAATTTTCGAAAACAAAAAATTGATGTTTGAAAATAGGGTATGTTAAGTAGTTCTTCGAGCATTAATTAATGATATAAAAACCGATAATTTTTAAATTGAGAAGAGTATACTTTTTATATTGGTCATTTTCATTAATTTTTCTAAAAACCATTAACTTTGCTTTATATTATCCGTTATATGTATGCATAAATAATTTATTTATGAATAATAATAATGTTAGCGTGCTACTGAATTAAATATGATTATAAATTCATACAATTTTATTAGACCGAAAATAAATCCACTATGAATATGTAAAAAATATATTGTTCTTGTAGAAAATGCTATTTATAGATTTTACTTTTTAACATACCACCATTTCAGTCTATTACATCATAGGGTTGGAAATAGGCTAGGCCGAACAAGGCTTAGCCAAGCCTGAGCCTGGCCTGCCAAAAAATTGAAGGCCTAAGTCTGGCCTGTGGCCTGTCATAGGCTTATTTTTTAGGCCTAGGTCTGGCCTTTCGAAAGCCTGACATGGCCTATTAGCCTGTTTAAAAGCCTATTTAACATGAATATATTTAAATAAATAATTATATTTACTTTTAAATATACTAATGAACTAACAAATCAATGATATTAAACTTTCTTTTGATATTTAACATGATATTTTAGAGAATTTGGTTATATATGACATCGTATTTCAATTTTAGTTTATAATAATACATTTATATATGTGAAAAGTTAATGTAAATTAATAAAGTTAAACTACAGAAAAATTTAATAGATTTATAATATAATCAAAGTACAAAATTTAATATATAATAATAATAATAAATGTAAAAATATTATTCATATTTACTTAAATAGGCCTAAAAGACTTTTTCCATGGCCTGAGCCTGGCCTTTTTAGCTAAATAGGCTTATTACAAAGCTTTAGCCAGCTCTATTTAAATAAATAGGCCGACCTGGCCTGAGCCTATGTAGGCTAGGTCGTAGACCCCTGTAGGCCGGCCTGACCTATTCCCAACCCTAATTACATGGCCAATCAGCAGTCACATAAGCAAAGTTAATATCTTTTGAGAAAAATTGACGAAAATGATTGATATAATAAAGATAATTGAAAATTAAAGAATCAATTTGTAATGTTAATTAGTTAAATGATCAATATGAAATTAATAAATAATTTAAAGGCTTTATATTATAATAAAATGATTATAACTTAGGACGGTGAGTACTAAGTAAAATACATGAGGCCAATTTTTATTAGTGTCACACTATGAAGTCCTAATACGGGACACGATACCGATATGATACAATATCGATATGCCGATATGTGAATTTTTTTAAAATTATTAATCTGATACTGCCGCCATACGTTATTTAAAAATTAAATTTAAAATTAAATGTATAAATACACAATATATAAATATGACTAAAATCAACAATATTAATAATGAAAAGCAGAAAATATCCAATCTTTTATCATAATTTTGGGATAAGCTCAAATGTTTAACAACCTGTTATATAGTAGGATACCATAGTTTTTCTTTTGAAAAGTAAAAAATTATATTGACAAAGGAAAATCACAAGAAGTGCTAAAGATACAAATAAGCATCGGGTATCGGGACGTATCAGACGGGACCGGTTATCCTGCATAAGCATTTTATATGCAGCGTGCATAAACCTGTTATTTGCACCCCTTTCATTCCGTTATACACCCCCCACCCAGTCCACTTAAATCCGGTTACTGTGCACAGCCCAAAGACAGTTGCTTAGCGCACCCCCCAGTTGCTTCGCCCGCCCCTCATATACTACCCCATTACTTGTGCACCCCCCATTTGCTTAGCGCACCCCCCAGTTGTTTTTTTTTTCCTTTTTCTCCCTAGATTTTCTTGTGAGCCCCCCAATTTTTTTCCTCCCCAAATTTCTAGTGCGCCCCCAATTTTTTTCCCTCCTCCAAACTTCTAGCGCACCCCCACCCAAATTTCTAGCGCGCCCCCCGTTTCCAATTAAATAATAACTTTTGTTCCTTTGAAGTATATATTATAAGAATCCATTTTTAATTAATTTTCGTCATACACCCCCTCGAAGCCCAACATAATAATCAATGGTTCATGTATAACATCTTGAAACCAAATAACAAGACTAATGGTTTCAATGTATAACGCTATGAAACCATTTAACTAGAATAATGGTTTCAGTGTATAACGCTATGAAACCATTTAACTAGACTAATGGTTTCAGTGTATAACATCTTGAAACCAAAGTAGCCCTCTTATGGTTTCTAATAAAATATCTATATTTAGTGGTTTAATGGTTTCACTAGTGTTGTATGTGAAACCAAAGTAGTTCTCTTATGGTTTCCAATAAAATATTCATATTTAATTTAACATAAATATTATAACTGAAACCATAAGTGTGGCTTAATGGTTTTACTAGTGTTGTATGTGAAACCACAGTAGCTCTCTTATGGTTTACAATAAAATGATTTTCAAAATAACATAATGATTTTCAAAATAACATTGCATAAATAATCAATGAAGCAGTAGCTCTCTTATGGTTTCCAATAAAATGATTTTCAAAATAACATAATGATTTTCAAAATAACATTGCATAAATAACCAATGATTTTGTAACAAAGTAATATGGGTAAAAATTCGTGGGGGTGCGCAAAGTAATATGGAGGGTGCGTAAAGTAATATGGAGGGTGCGTAAAGTAATCTGGGTGCACAAAGCAACTCGGGGGGTGCGCTGGAAAATTTGGGTGCAAACATAAAAAACTAGGTGTAAGTGTAAAACTGGGTAAAAAACAAAACCAACAACAACAAAAAAGGAACTGGGCTTTCAGGCCCAGTAGGCTGAAAATAAAAACAGAATGCGTGTGTCATAAGCAGAAAGGGGTGTGTGGATAGCGAGTCATTGGGGGGGCTGGGGGGGCGTGCGAGAAACTTCTGGGGGGTGCGCGAGAAATTCTGGTGCTTATGCACCATGCATAAGGGAGGCCTTATGCATAATAACCTTGGCCGTATCAGACATGTATCATGTATTACTTTTTATTGAAAAATAATGATTTAACCAATACTTTTCCGATTCGAGTATCGAGACGTATCGGAAGAGTATCGAATATTATTTTTTTATTTAAAAATAATAATTTAACCGATATTTTACAGATATGAGTATCAGAATGTATCGGAAAAGTATCGAGTACGTATCAGACACGATACATTACCATTTTTTGAGTATGGGGCTTCAGAGCTGTCACGTCATAATGGGTTATTATGTTCAGTCAAAAAACACGTGCTTATATACATTGAAATCAAATTTGAGTCCTTCATTTCATCAGTAGGGAATAAAAGGAATCAACGGCTTTAAAATATAAATTGTAAATTGTTCGGTTTCAGTTTCAGGTAATGAGGTAAATGATTCAATAGCTTTTAAATTTGACCATTTTTGTACAAACCAAAAGTGATACGATTTATGTGAAAGAAAAAAAAAAGATTTGTGATATATATATACAAGGCCGGTCCCGAGATTTTGGAGGCCCGGAACAAATAATAAAAATAGGCCCCTAATAAAAAAATTAAAAGAGAATATCATTTATTTAAATTGTAAATAGCATCAATAACAACAAAAATAGTTATTTATTCATGTAACTAACATAAATAAAAGGTCATTCCACAATGTTGAAAATGAACCGATAAATAAAAAATTAAGCGATATATTATTCAAAATGAACCGATAATTTTTAAAAAAGAGTAATCTTTTATTTAAAATACAGACAACATCAATAATGTAAAAAAATAATCACTTTCAAATTAATAATAACAAAATACACCTTCAAGCTAATATCATTAAAAATTGATAGTATTTTTAATAAAAATTGAAACTTAATATTAGAAATTAATTCTTCATTTTCAAAAAAAATAATAAAATGTAGTTTTTTTTTTTAAAAAAATAAAATAAAGTTGTGAAGTTATTGATAAGTTATAGAAAAAAATAAATATTACTGTATTTCATAAAAAGAAACACAATTTTGAAATATGCAATGTAATGTTTAATATGAATGGATAGTGTTCTTCCATTATCTTAATTAAATAAGAGAAAATAAAAAAGTACCACCAATGGGACTCAAACCCATGTCCACGCAGCTGCAGGATCAAGACACGCTCCACTATACCAACTTCAATTTCTTGTGATTTCTATCATCAAATAATACTTAATCTATTTTGCATATGATGATGGGCTTAAAAAAAATTTGAGGCCCCATAAATTGTGAGGACCAGTGGTATAGCACTGTCTGCACATGGCCAAAGCCGGCCCTATATATATATATATTTGACTAAGCTATCCTTATAAATCTGACTCAAAATAGATAGTATTAAAATTTAAATTTTTTAACATAATACTACCATGAATTATTTAAATGACAATAGCTCAAGATAAAAATAACTAAAATCATAAAACCTTACGGTGTACGTAAATTTAAGTTGTGCATTTAATTTTATAAAAGTCAAATCATTGCATTTTTCAATGGAATAATTCTACTTTAAGGTTCTTTAACATGTGCCCTATTTTAAGGTACTTTAAGGGCACATGTTAGCATGACCCAATAATATTTATCACTTCGTCTAAAAAAATTGGGTCTTGCTATAACCTTACATCTTCATAATTGTAAAGTCCAACCCTAAAATACTGGTGTTTTCTAAAATAAGTAGCATAGTTAATCACTTCATACAAATTAAAAAAATATGATAAATGAAACAAAAAAAATATTTATTATACTCAATTATACATCTTAATTATTAGTATATTCCACGTCTCAAAATATAAGTAAATTAGGTTAATAAAAGTTCACGTATCAAGTATAAATTTTACACATACACCAATTTTTGTTGACAAATTTTTATTTATATTTTAAAAAGGAGGGAACATTTTTATTAACATAAATACAAAGTTAAGAATAATACACATAATATTTATTAGATAATACTCCCATTAAAAAATAAGCATTTAAAGTTACATAGAAAACATAAAATAACAACCTTTTTGCACAATTATTTCCCAAATATATATATACATGACAATTGTCATAGAACTGAAAGAGTATTATGAGCATAAACACTCTTTAAATTATATGTGTCACAGTATCAAATACGCATCGGTCCAATACCAACAATTAAAATTATATAAATCATGTTGTTTTTTCAAAATATTTTCAATATCGACATGGTAATATCTAATGTCCGTGTCTATGTTCATACTTCATCCAAGACATTTATCTTTTACCTGTCTCCCTTTAAAATAATGATAATGTAATTTCCTTTCTTGTGGTCTATATATCTTCTAGGAGTACAAGTGTTTTTGTTGAGCCTCTCGAATAAGAAACAAACATATATCAGCTCCAATATCCCAAACCATATTCATTAAGAGTGGGCTCCTTTGCTTCTTCTCTACAATATTCTCTACCTATATTTGTCTAATCAACTACTTTACACAATAATAAACATACACATATTCTAATGGAACAACCAATACTTCTTAGCAATATCAACAATGGTAGTGGATGTTTTGACTATGAAAAGATTATTACTTGGTTTGAAGATGTAACTAAGAACACAAGCTTTGTTCAAACTCAGATATTAAGCAATATTCTGAAACAAAATCATGATGTTGAATATCTCAAAAAATGGTTAGGGGATTACAATATTTTGGAAATGGAACCATGTGCATTGGAATCCCTTTTCACTTCTTTGGTTCCTATTGCTTCTCATGCTGATTTTGAACCATTTATTCAAAGAATTTCTGATGGAGACTCTGCTCCTTTACTCACTCAACAACCTATAACCACTCTTTCCTTAAGGTTACCTTTTATATATATGCAATTTTTATTCTTTCTTTAACTTTTACACTTTTTGGATTTTTTATTTATTTTTATATTAGTCGTAGTACTGAATATTCTATGTGCATATTTGAATTGACAATATGTTTGATAAAATTAAGATGTACAAATAATATGTTTTTATAGATTCAGCGAAATAAACATCGTAATTTTGTTAAACTCATATTGTTAATTCAAAAACGTACACTAACAAAATTTATGAGATAAACACTTTATGATTTTGGCTCTTGTCAGGAATTTTGATTCAGTGTCGTCACTAAGTGTGTGAATACATATAGTCAGTGATTGTATGGAATCCGTTTTCAGTGTAGTCAATAATTTTGGCTCTTGTCAAGAATCTGAATTCAATGTAGTCACTAATTGCGTGAATACATATAATCAGTTATTGTATGAAATCCGTGTTCATTTTATTCTCTCAAGTTTTATTGTTTATAATAATTTTATATATGTATGTATGTAAGCTTAATTCATGGATGTTTTTATCAATTTGGTTATTATGCAAGTAAAAGTAATAAATCATGGAAGTGATATTTTCATTTCATGATTATATTTTGTTGAAAAATGTTAGTTTACGTCTTTTTCTTAATTGTTGTTTGGTGAAACAACACTGTCTAGCAATATGAAAATATCTGATTCCACATTAATTGGATTAAATTAAATTTGAACATTTTTGTGGTGGTGGTTTTGCAGTTCTGGAACCACTGAAGGAAGGCAGAAATTCGTACCCTTTACCAGACATAGTGCTCAAACCACGCTTCAAATATTCACTTTATCAGCTGCCTATAGATCAAGGTCAGCCATTTAATAAGTATCAAACTCACTGTAATTTCCGCGAATCTATTCATCCACCATGATACAAAACATGCACTAAATTTTTTTTAAAAAAATATATTTTTAATTTAAAAAGTACTACTAGTTGTTAATTTTTTCACCTAGAATATTTTTGAGGAAATGGGGTCCTAGATATTTTTTTTTTTACATAAAATAGTTGTAATTTTTTCACCTATGAATAAAGTCTGACTACAAATTATTTTATCGTAAAAAATTAAATTTCGATATTAGTTGAGTTTATCGTTTTATATAGTGTGTATTAATCACATGTATTGAGAGTATGTTTCTTATAACTATTTTTGAGTAAAAATTATAATTTTAAATCACTTTTAGATTTTTTTTATCCGTTTATTACAGAATTTATTATAATTTTTATGCATTTATGAAAATAATAAAATCAAATTTGTCTTTCATTAAGCTATCAAACAATTTTTTGTTCACCAAATATCAGGGGTGGTTCAATTGTCCGGGCTCCGGTAAAAAAAAATTGGTATTTTAGAGGTTTTTTTGGGCCAAAATTGTAATTTTTAGGAAATAATTTTGGCCAAAACTGAGATTTTTTTATTCAAAATTGATTTTTTTAGTATAAAATTGAAATTTTCTGGCTCCGCCACTGCCAACAAATTTTTCAATATATCAAGTTTATCATGTGCTTATGTATTATTTTGTCTAATACTTTTATTATTTGTTTGTGCAAAATTAAAATAAAATTTTCAAAATAAAATAGAAAATATCTTCACAATGAATTATATATTAGAGAATTTAACCAACCAATAGATTATTTTTAGATATAGAATAAATGTTAAATTGCAGGGTTTACCCCATAAGGGAAGGAGGAAGGATTCTTGAATTCATATATGGCAGCAATTGTTTCAAAACAAAAGGAAATTTAACAGTTGGAACAGCCACAACACATTGTTATGCAAGTGAAGAATTCAAAACCAAACATAACAAAACAAAATCATTTAGTTGTAGCCCACAAGAAGTGATTTTCAATGGAGATTATAAACAATCAACTTATTGCCACCTTCTTCTTGGCCTATTCTATTCTCAACAAGTAGAATTTATCACTTCAGCTTTTGTCTATACCATGGTACAAGCATTCACTACATTTGAAGAAAATTGGAGAGAAATTATTAATGACATTAAAAATGGTACTCTAAGTTCAAGAATTAAGTCACCAAAATTAAGAGAAGCTATTTTGGACATAATTAATTGTACTAAAAGTGGTCCAAACATAAAGTTGGCTTCAAAATTAGAAGATTATTGTGAGGAGCTAGAAAAAGTTGATTGGTATGGTTTGATTCCAAAGATATGGCCAAATGTGAAGTACTTGTATTCAATAATGACAGGTTCAATGCAACCATATTTGAAAAAACTTAGACATTATGCAAATGGATTGCCATTAATTAGTGCTGATTATGGATCAACTGAAAGCTGGATTGGAGTTAATGTTGATCCATGTTTGAGTCCAGAAGAAGTAACATTTGCTGTTGTGCCAACTTTCTCTTATTTTGAGTTCATACCTCTTCATAGAAATAAACAAGATTGCAGTGATTTTGTTGAAGATAAGCCAATTCCATTGTCAAAGGTTATTGTTGGACAACAGTATGAAATTGTCCTCACAACTTTTACAGGTATTAATTAATCTTTCTTTCATACATCTAGTAATTTATTCTCGTACATTTTTTTGTCAAATAGTCCGCTGCTTAGAAATTTTACTGTTAAAGTGAATAGTTGAATGCCTGAGATTCGAATTTTCGTTCTTGTCCCTAGAGCTAAGCTGGCTGAGACATTCTTTTATGTTTTCTAGTCAAGTAAATTATTCTCTTCTTTTTATTAGATTTCATTGTTGTTAAATGTTGGTGTTGTTAATCAATCATTAGTTGGTTCAATGGTGATTAACACTAAATTTGATAGAGAGGATCCCTGTTCGATCCTCCAAAACTAGATTAAACTAATTGTCCGATCATTGTTAAATGTTAGTGCAGTCATACAATTGGCAAGCACTTGAGATTGTTCGATCAAGATCGGATAGTAAAAAATATTACATTTTCTTGTAGTTATTTGATAAATTGAAAACTTGATACCAGTAGGTGGCTGGACCTCACTAACTGGACCTCACCAACAACAACATTTAATCCAATTCCAATAGTTACACCTCTTGTATGTTATTGATAAATTGAAAACCCGATTCAACCCTTTGGTCTGATGTACAATGTACATGTACATAGTAATAATGCAATAACAACGAAAACTCTAGTACGTAGTTAGTGTATAGAACGTGGGTTCAAGAAAGTAACAGGTTTGTGATATGTCAAATTCAAGCTAGCTACAATACAGCCCTTGCTTTTCAAGATCTGGGACCTAGCTATTTATAGATGTATGTACTACGTTCAAAGAAATAAGTTTTATTAATTTACCAGTATGTATACCCGTGCAAGATACCGGGAAGATATTCTCAAAGATAAATGGCACATTTAACGTAATTTTGTCAAATTTATGGTTCGATTTTAATAGTAAACAATTTTATTTAACTTTTAGAAACAATAGTTTCATTGAACTCAATTCGAAATTTAACTATTTAAAATTTTGGATAAAATTGGTTTATTTTTCAACCGATTTTTAAATTATATTGCTTTTTTTCTCTTTAAAACCGAAGAGCTAAGAACAAAAGAGTAACTCTAAATACATTTATAATGTGATCATATAAGATACATTTTTAAAAAAAGAATATAGTATAATATCTTGATATCATATAAATGATACTTTTTAAAATTTAAAGTATTGCTATGTCAATGAAAATTTAATAATTAATTTTATTATTTCCTAAGTATAATACCGTTTTGGGGGTTATAAAAAAACTTCATTTCCTCCATATAAAAAAAAAATTAACTTCTATTATTTAAAAAAAACTTTATTTCTCTTATATTTTTCTCTTCATATCATTTGATGGTGTATTGTCAGAGACGGGACCGGGGGTAGTTGTAGGTGGCCACGGCCACCCCCAAAAAAATACATCAACATTGAACGTTAGCCTAATGGATAAAAGTGGTGTTCAAGTACCAAGTGGTTTTGTGTTTAACTCTTGGTGGGCTGATTTTTTTTTTTTGAATGTCTCAAGCCACTTAAGCAATGACATTTTTCTAAAAAAAATTAATTTTAATATGTATATATCAATATAAAAATTCTTATTTAATTTATTGATAATCAATTTTTTCTACACAATATATTTTTGTATTTAATTTATATACTATAACCTTTACTAGTGGCCCTCCAAGAAAAAAATTCCAATTCCGCCATTGTGTGATGTCTTCTTATAATTGCTCTAGTGCTGTCTGCTTTTTTAGCCTCATCCAAAATTTAATTTTGTAACAGATAGTGGAAGATGTAAAATAAAAACTTCTCAAAAGTTAGTAAGAAAACTAAAAAGAATTTCCCATAAGGTGCAATATAAAGGTTGCAAATCTTATATATTAGCTGAATATTTATTATTATTATTATTATTATTATTATTATTATTATAAAAAAACATATTTCCTTTAAACTCTCTCATTAAATATGAATGAAACAGTAAAAACTAGAAAGCAGTTGTTTGTCTAGTCTACCCATTCCATTTTTATGGGCAAAAAGGACAGAGCCCCCCTATCCCATGTTTGTCTACCCATTACTAAATAACCATAGATAAACCACATTTTACATGTGGTGAGTGGACCCAGTTACAGTATGCGATTTTTTGAACAATTGGCCACTAGGTTTTGGTTCTCATTATTCCCTCCATTTTGTAATAGATAGTCTCTTATTGAAGTTTTACACACTTTTCAAAATTATGATTGGTTGTATTTAATTTATTGATGAAATGAGTTTCACTTATTTAAATGTTTTAGAATTGGATATTGAATTTAACTTAATTTTATAAAATCGATCAGATTGTAAGGTGGTGTTACAATTATTTAGATCATCGATCAGATTGTAAGGTGGTGTTACAATTATTTAGATCATCTTACAATTAATGTTGAACTATTTAAAATAATGAACTAAAATACAATAAATAAGAACATATTGAAACGACAAATAATTCAAGTCTTTAAAATTGGCAGATAAGACATTTAAATAATATTTAAAGAATTAAGGTTTAATTTTTTTTTTCTTTCTAAGGGACAATCCTAGAGCAAAATTTAATACCTAAATTTAATATCTCTATCGTTTTCAAACTTGCATGGCCGAAATTATTTTGGCGTTTTTTGCATAGTCATTTCAAAATTTCCGAGAAACTTATTCTATTATCATAGACTGCACACATTGTATACAGTAAGACTTTGTTTAATATGGACAAATGAAAAAATATATATTATTCACAGATTTGTTTTTATTATTGGATTAATAAATTTTATCATTGGATCAAATATGTCAAATTATATCTTATTTGAACCATTGATAAAACCAACCTATTAATTCAATAACAAAAATAAGTTTATGCATGATAACAACTTTTTTTTTACTAAAAAAAGTTCATTCATTAAAATTGAAAAATATATAAATTATCACAAATTCAAGATTGTTAATTTGGAAATAATCATGCACCTGACCATCTATGATAACAACTTGTCTCTTGCATATATTATTATATATGCATAACAGCCAGGCATATATGTATAGTAGCTGTTTTGGAGTATTGATTATATTTCAAAAATACAGGGTTGTACAGATGCAGGCTAGGAGATGTGGTAGAAGTGGCAGGATTTCACAATGGGACCCCAAAATTGAACTTTATATGCAGAAGAAAATTAATTCTAACAGTAAACATAGATAAAAATACAGAGAAGGACCTACAATTAGTGGTAGAGAGAGGGTCACATATTCTAAATAAAGCAAAAGCTGAAATTGTTGATTTCACTAGTTATGCTGATGTAACAAACCAACCTGGTCACTATGTTATTTACTGGGAGATTAAAGGTGAAGTTGAAGACAATGTCCTTCATGCTTGTTGTAGAGAAATGGACCTATCTTTTGCTGATCATGGTTATGTTGTTTCAAGAAAAACCAATTCAATTGGGCCACTTGAACTTTGCATTTTGGAGAGTGGTGCTTTTAAGAAGATTTTGGATAATTTCATTGCCAATGGTGTTGCTTTGAACCAATTTAAGACTCCTAGGTGCACTAACAATCATGTCTTGCTCAAAATTCTTGACAATTGTACCACTAAAAGGTTTCTTAGCACAGCTTATAGTTTAGATTAATTAACATTAGTACCTTACTATGGAGGTTGTATTAGCCAAGTTTATAGTGCACAAAGTAACATAAATTTTTCATCATATGCACATTATTTTTTTAACTATTGGGTTAAATAAGATACAATCTGATATATTGATCCAATAGTGAAAATAAATTTATATATGATGAAAGATTTATTTTACTTGTGCATATTAGATAAATTTCTTTTAATTTAAATTCTGAGAAAATGCTATTGCTAAATTAGAATATAGAATCCTTCTTGTCATGTCACATCCTTGTAATGTGTTGTGATTTGTTGGTCAAGGTGCTAGTAGTTTTATGAACTTTAGAAAAGTTTTATTTTGTTTTACATTTTCAATTTTCTAATATTACTACGAGGTGCATGTTTCATGTTTTCGTAAAAGTTTTTCTTTTTCAAACTTGTAAACATGTAGGGCCCGTTTGGTGCCCATGATAATTTTCCTCAATCTAGTCTCTGTAAGTTATTCAATTGAATACTTGTAAAGATCCTACAATGTTTAATGAAAACCAAAACAATACATTTCAAACTGGATTTCAGGCTCCTGAGGGAATACATTGTGTATGTAAACGTTTTCCGCAACTGAAAGTTGTCACTTCAGAGATTGAAGAAGGACTAAATGACCAGTTTCATGTTGTTCCTGGGTTAGGAGAATTTGGTGACCGCTATTTTGGTACAGACGACTCCTAAACTAAAGGCTAAAACCCCTGAAAAAAAGGGGGAAAAGCTCGGAAAAGATATTGGAATTTATTACTGTGTATAATATTAATATCTGCCTATAACTATAAGGCTATAATCATGAACTTCTACACCACAAGAAAGGAGAAGTTTCTCTTAAGTTAAATTAATTATCCAATTGGATATTCATCAAACTTGGGCATTACATTACTTGGATGTTTTTTTAGTTGGCTTTGCCTATATTTTTGCTGTTTCTGTTGCAGCTAGAATAAAGTTATTAACTCTGCTCTACTATCTAGTAACTGCAATTGGATGCATCAACAATTACCTCATGAGTATGACCCTCTACCCTAATCTTAGTAACTACGGAGAAAATTACTTCGTCTTATAATTGGTTGCCAAGAACTCCCACCTCATTTTGCATTTACTGGTGGGGTATAACATCCTAAAACGTATGTAGTAGTGAAATGGTACAAATATCATCCTAAGTAAGAATTATGCACATGCGTTTCAAAAAACACAACAAATAATATCCTAAGAATTATGCACATGCGTTTCACCATGTTGTGGGAGTCTAATCCCTTATGTTCTGTTAGACTCAACTCTCGTTGGTAATATATGTTTTACACATGCATAAAATTAAATTTTACCACATATATGATTGTAGATATATTTTAAAATAAATATAATAAAATGACGGGAGAAGTTATGGTGCATAAGCCTGTTTCTTATGCATGGTGCATAAACAATGAAAATTGCTTCGCGCATGCCTCAAATTTCTCACGCGCGCCCTCAGATGTTTTTATTTTTTTCTCCCACCCTGGGGGTGCACGAGAAATTTGAGGGGTGCACGAAGAAATAACATGTGATTATTGTGTCAATTAATGTGTATTATAGATTTCATAGTTAAGTTACACAAGAAAATCTTGACCAAGCAATAAAGCAATCAATCTACAGGCCGCATTGACTCCACAGATGCAAACTCTTATAATTTAATTGTGTTCTGCTTATCTGCTGGAGCCACGCACTGCCATAACGAGCGATAGGATGCAATATCAAACGCTTCAACTCCTATGGCAGATAGGTTACGGGCATACTCCTGGTGACAATATGCAAGAGAAAGGGTTATTTATTATCTAAAAGAAAGCATTCACAGTTTACTGGACATTGACTTAAAAAATTAATTTTGAAATTATGGCTTCCATGTCTTGCATGAAAAGCCACACATATCAGATTCGATTCAATTTGCATAAGTGTAGTTTCACTGGCCTCTAACTAAAAAGCTTAGCACAGAAGCAATGATTCTTCTTTCTTTTGTGGTTGAAATTTGAGGTCAAGGGCTCACATATGATACGCATTGATACCTACACGAACATGTAATAATCAACAGTTCATAACTTAATAAAGGTTTCCTAAAAGTTGCCCATCTCTAACAATAGTTGTTTAATTCTTGTAACAAACTTGGGATTAACTTAAGATTAGAAAATAAAAAGACAGTGATCAGTTTATGGAGCAATAGTAAAACTCCTTTTTCTGACAACTAGAACCAGTAAAAACCGAGTGCCTTGCATTAGACAATTAGTTGTGTCAAGTGCATACATAGTATTCCCTTCGGTCTATTTTTTAAGAGACGAATGATAAAATCACAGACCAAGTAATACATCAAAAGTAGTTAATGTTGAATGTTTTGTTTAATTCATGTTTCTGTTATTAGTTTGTGATTTTAGTTTGTTAGTTAGCTTAGTGTGAGTTAGTTATGTTAGTTATACAACTAATGGATAGAGTTGGTTGTAACTAACTTGGATTACTTAGATGTGAAGTAATCTCTATAAATAGTTTTGTGTATAGGAAAAAGTAGAATAAGATAGAATAACCACAATTAGTGATTGTAACCTTTTGATTTTTGCCCCAATAAGTGGATGAATAAAAACTCTCTTTTTCTCTCTACAATTTTCTAAGTGTTTGTTCATAGTTATTCATCTTCCTTCATCTTCTCAAGATTCTGAGAATAGTCTCAGAACGTTCTCCTGCTGCATCAGGCTGAACGTGTTTGTGTGTGTGTGCATTACTTTGTGATTGGGCGTGTCGAAGTGTTTCCGCTGCGCTAACAACTGGCATCAAGAGCCCTGGTTTCATTGGATTCATGGCAGGAACAAGTTCGGTTCAAATGGGAACATATGGAAATGGTGCGTTTCCGGGTAATCTACCAATCTTGAACGGCAAGAATTATGATTCTTGGTGCAAACAGATGAGAGTGGTGTTTGGATTCCAAGATGTGTGAGATCTTGTTCAAGGATGAGTAGAACCAGTCACTGAATCTTCTACAGATGCTCAGAAATCAATTCATAAAGAATTGAAAAAGAAAGATTACAAAGCACTCTTCATAATTCATCAGTGCGTGAATCCTAATAATTTTGAGAGAGTTGGTGATGCTCAATCAGCAAAGGAAGCGTGGGATAATCTTGAGAAGGCCTATGGTGGTGCTACCAAGGTGAAGAAGGTGAGATTACAAACTCACAAGAGGCAATACGAGCTATTGCAAATGGAGGAGAAGGAAAGCGTTGGTGATTTTGTCACAAGAGTCACCAAGCTAGTGAATCTGATGAAAGGTTGTGGTGAAACAATCTCAGATCAATCTGTGGTTGAGAAGATTCTGAGATCTCTCACACCAAGATTTGACATTGTGGTGGCTATAGAAGAATCCAAAGATCTCTCAAGCATGAGTGTTGAAGAGTTGCAAAGTTCTTTGGAAGCTTATGAACAAAAGTTGAATGAGAGGGCTGAAAAGGGCAAGAATGAGATTGCTCTGCAAGTTCAGAACAATAATTCCAAGGAAGGGAAAGATAAGTGGAAGAAGAAGAAAGAAGATTCAGAGATTTCAACCAAGAATTCAAAGAATCGGGATGAAGATTCCACAAAAGAACGTTCCCAGAACAAGAATTTGAAGAAAAAGGTAAATATGAAAGAAGTGCAGTGCTATTGTTGTGATAAGTTTGGTCATTATGCAAGGAACTGTCTTGAGAATGAAGATTCAGATAAAGATGAAGCCCAATATGCAGATGAAGGTGGTAGTGATTATGATGATTCACTCCTAATGGCAATCACAAATTCTGATGCAGACAAGTCAAATGTGTGGTACTTTGACTCAGGATGTTCTAACCATATGACAGGTAATAGAAGCATTTTGATTGACTTTGATGAGTGTCTCAACACGAAGATTAAGCTTGCCAACAATGAATTCATCATGGCTGAAGGTATAGGGAATGTTAGGGTTCAGATGTCAAATGGCAAGAAAGCTGTGATTGAGAAGGTTCTCTATGTGCCTGGAATACAGTGCAATTTGTTGAGTGTAGGAAGATTGATTTCAAAGGGTTTCAAGGTAGTGATTGAAAATGAGACACTACAACTCTTTGACTCAAAGAAGAGATTGTTCCTTAAGACAGCTCGGAGCAAGAATATGACCTACAAGACTCAATTCAAAGTCATTAGAGCTCAATGCAAATCTGTAACTGCTGGTAGCAGTCAAGTGGTCTCTGAAGGGATTGAAAGTATCTTGGTGAAGAGAAAGGATGGACAAGAAGCTAGTATCACGGATGAGTTGAATGTTCCCTCAATGGAGAGTAATTTGACAAGCATGAGTCAATTACTAGAGAAGAACTACTCAGTGAAAATGCAAGATAAGGAGCTGAAGCTGGTTAATGCAAAGGATAGAGAGATCCTGAAAGCTCCAATGTCCAACAACAAAACCCTTAGAATGTCGACCAACAAGTTGGAACATTCTGAAAACGTTCTAAGAAGCAGTCTGAGAACGTTCTCCTGTCATTGCTCTGTTCCAACTATGAATGAAAGTCAGAATTGGATTTGGCATCATAGGTATGACCATTTTCATTTCAGGAGTTTGAACTTGTTAAATTTGAAAAGGATAGTGAAGGGTCTTCCTCAAATTAAAGTTCAAAAGCAACTGTGCAAAGAGAGTTGCACAACCAAGTCAACAAAGAAGGTTCTAGACAAGACACCAAATGAAGCATGGGCTGGTGTGAGACCATGGACTGGTGTGAGGCCTAGTATAGGTCACTTTAAGGTGTTTGGGTCATTATGTTTAAGACATGTGTCAACACATCTTAGAAGGAATTTAGCTAACAAAGGTCAAGCAATGATTTTCCTTGATTATCACTCAGTTGGGGCTTATAAACTGTATTCTCCAACAAGAAACAAGATGGTTGCATGTGGAGATGAGCAGTTTGATAAAGCTAAGAGCTGGAACTGGAGTGGTAATGAGCAGTTTGATAAAGCTAAGAGCTGGAACTGGAGAGGTAATGTTGTACACAGAAATGTTGCAGCATCTGGTGTGACAACTATGCTTGAAGAAACTGATAGAAATGAAGTCATTGGAAAGCATGAATTAAGGAGGAGTGTTGAATGTTTTGTTTAATTCATGTTTCTGTTATTAGTTTGTGATTTCAGTTTGTTAGTTAGCTTAGTGTGAGTTAGTTATGTTAGTTATACAACTAATGGATAGAGTTGGTTGTAACTAACTTGGATTACTTAGATGTGAAGTAATCTCTATAAATAGTGTTGTGTATAGGAGAAAGTAGAATAAGAGAGAATAACCACAATTAGTGATTGTAACATTTTGATTTTTGCCCCAATAAGTGGATGAATAAAAACTCTCTCTTTCTCTCTACAATTTTCTAAGTGTTTGTTCATAGCTATTCTTCTTCCTTCATCTTCTCCAGATTCTGAGAATAGTCTCAGAAAGTTCTCCTGCTGCATCAGGCTGAACGTGTTTGTGTGTATGTGCATTACTTTGTGATTGGGCGTGTCGAAGTGTTTCCGCTGCGCTAACAGTTAATGCTACTTTATATTCCAAAAATACCCCTTCCTATTCAATAAATGATTTAACGGTTGTTTTTTTTTCAATTGCAGAAAATTATTTAAATGCGGGCTATTAAATGTGCTGTATACAATTGATGCAACTGATAGTATCCTAACAAATTTCAATGCCTTGCCAAGGATTTCCCACCAAAATTTAACGAAAAGCATTTGCATGGGTTGCATAGAAATTGCAAAGTGCCCTTTAGATTCTTCATTTTTCTTTGGGTTGAGTATATTTTGAATGCCAAAAAGTGTTTTAAACACCAAATTTAAATCAAAACTCAAATGTTTTGCAGATCAAGATGTTCTACCAAATAAAAAAAGTAAACAAATATAAAGAAAATATACGAAAAAAGATGAGAGAGAGTGAGGAGAGAGAAACAGGGGGAAATGGAGGCTCTGCTAGGGCAAACATGGGGAAAAGGAAAGCTTTCTTTCATCACCTTGACCTTGTGACAACATCCTTTTTCATCACCAATTTTCCAGAAGAAACTTCAACTGGGGATCTGTGGGAAGTCTTTCGGAAGTATGGGAGAGTTGGGGAGGTTTACATTCCAAAGAAGAGGGACAAGAGAGGGAGGAGGTTTGGGTTTGTTAAGTTCAAAGAAGTAACTGATGTGGAGGATTTGAGCGTTAGGCTCAGAGATGTGTGGGTTGGTTCATTCAAAATCTGGACCAATCGTTCACGGTTTGCTAGAACGGATAACAAAGAGGAGCAACCAAACCAAGCCTCTGAAAAACGTCCGGCATCTTTGTCTAGTGTTTCAAGGTATGGAAAATCCTTTCGGGCGGCGTTGGTGGGTAATGAAGAATCATCGGAGGTGTTGAGGGTTCCGGTTAATGAAGACTTGAGCAAGGAGCTTAGAGGGAGTGTGGTGGGAAGCCTTGCTAGAGAGAAGAGTGTGAAGAGGATCCAAACCACTTTGTTCATGGAAGGTTACCCGTCCATATCAGTCACTCATATGGGGGATAATAAAGTGCTGCTGCGAAGCCCGGTGGAAGGTGATGTGGATAGACTGCTGAAGAGCAAGAATGAATGTATCAAATACTATTTTTCAGATTTGAAACCTTGGAATCCAGGCCTTGTTGCTACTCAAAGAGAGGTTTGGGTTCAAATATATGGTATCCCTTTGCATATATGGGGTGAAAATCTTTTTAAAATAGTAGGGAAGAGACTTGGGGAGTTCATGGACTATGATGAAGAGACAGCCAGGATGCTAAGGTTTGATGTGGCTAGAATCAAAATCCAAACTACAATCTGGGCCTTTATTGATGTAGTACTGAAGGTAGAGGTGGAAGGTTTATCCTTTGATATTTGGGTGGTTGAGGAGAAGGAGAGGAAGAGACCGGTGGTTGTGCTTAATGGCGAGATGGAGGATGAGAGTAGTAGAGTTTTTCCGGCGGGATGTTTGGAGGAAGGAGATGAAGTTTCCGGCGGGAGGGTATCTAGCTCCGGCGCGGATGAAGAATCCGGCGAGGAAAATGAAGCCGACATGGTGACAGGGGAGGGGATCGAGGTTGAAAAGGACGGGACAAAGGTGATTCAGAGTACAAATGAAGGGGTTGTTGCTCTGACTTGTGCAAAGTCAATAGAATTTCGTAACTCTAATATGGAAATTCCTTGTGCTCCCCAAGTGGAGACAGAGAAAGTGCTTCAGGAGGCTTGTTTGGACTCTGATTTTTCTGAAAAGGAGGGTGGAAAAGACAAACCTGGAGTTAGTGGTCCCATCTTGGTAGAAGAGACCGTTGGTTTAGATTTACAAGATGCAAGGAATGGAGCTGACGTGGAGATTTTAAATGACGTGGAGGGTTTGCAGGATCCTGGTTTAAACCCAACGGGTTTGGGCCTTGTGGACCCGGATCCACCGTTTTTGGGGGTGTTAGTGGAAGATGGAATAATTCGTGATTCTTCACTTTCAGAACCTGAGGAAACCCTTTCCCCTTTTCGATCGATTAACCCAAGGCACAATCATAGAAACAAAAAGCTCAATTCTTTATCTAATGCTAACAACCTTGGTGTCCCCAAATGCATCAAGCTTGTTGAAGCAGTGAAGGAGATGGGTGCCAGAGTGAAGCAGCGGAGACAAAAAGGGGGGAGGGGATTTCGACGATGAGAGAAGACGAGGAGGATGTAGCGGAGTTGATGGAAGTTGGGGCTGTAGAAGCTTCAGAAGATGGCGACGCCGATCAATATAGAAGGAAGGGAGAGGGCCGAGAGGCTTTTCATGGGGTTTCTACCCCTGCTTCTGGAATTAATTTACTTTCTGGGAGTGAAACTTCAAGGGTCTCAGATTCTTTACCACAAAGCTTGAATGAAGATAAAGACAAATATGTGGAGGCTGCAAAGCTTCTCAGTATCCAAAAGAATGTGGGGTTCAGTTTTGTAGAAGCTACTAGTGATACTCTAAAGCATCTAGTTGAGCAAGAAAATTGTGATAGAATTAAGAAGATGGAATGGGAGCTTAAGGAAGGTGATCAATGATTGTGTCCTCCTACAACATTAGAGGACTAGGAGGGGTGGTGAAGAGGAGGAGAATTAGAGAATTAATCCGTTCCAATAGGATTGATTTTTTGGCATTACAAGAAACAAAAATGGAGGTTATATCGGAGTCGTTATGTTATAGCTTATGGGGATCTCATGATTGCGAGTGGGTTTATCTGCCGTCGGAAGGGAGAAGTGGAGGTATTCTCTCGATTTGGTGTAAGTCCAATAACTCTCTTATCTTTTCATTTATAGGAGAGGGATTCATTGGTGTTTGCCTTGAATGGGGTGTTCAAAAATCTATTTGCATCATAGTTAATGTTTATTCCAAATGTGATATTGCTTCAAAAAGATTGCTTTGGAATAATCTTTTGAGTTGCAAAAGAGGCTTAGGGGAGGGGAGGTGGTGTGTGGTTGGCGATTTTAATGCGGTTAGTAGTATGGAGGAAAGGGTGGGAGTGAATACGGTGGAAGGGAGGACGGTATCAACGGAGGTGATGGAGTTCCATTCTTTCTTGGAAAATCTTGAATTAGTGGATCTTCCGCTCTTGGGTAAACGCTTCACTTGGTTCCAAGCAAATGGTAGGGCGATGAGCCGTATTGATATGATCCTTATATCGGATGAGTGGGCGTCTCGTTGGGGAGAGGTTGCTCTTTGGGCTCTCCCTAGGGACGTCTCGGATCATTGCCCACTTATTTTGAAGTATAGCCTCAATGATTGGGGTCCGAAACCATTCCGGTTCAACAATTTTTGGCTCGACAACAAAAAATGTATAGAAATTGTTGAAACCTTTTGGAGGAGTCATCCGGTTGAAGGGTGGATGGGTTTCGTTTTGAAAGAAAAATTAAAGTCTTTAAAACCTATTCTTCGCAATTGGCATAAGGTGGAATTCGGAGGGATGGAGGCTAGGATTGATGACTTAGTGGTGGATATAAAAGATCTTGATGTGCGCGGAGAGCTAGTGGGTTTGTCTCCAATGGAGGTAGATTTGAG
Source organism: Trifolium repens (assembly GCA_030408175.1). NCBI lineage: Eukaryota > Viridiplantae > Streptophyta > Magnoliopsida > Fabales > Fabaceae > Trifolium > Trifolium repens. The sequence continues at coordinate 8,587,507 of CP125842.1, forward strand.
AAAAGAGAAGTTTGTCTCCTTATGGCATCTCTTGCGAAATAAAGAAGCAATCATGTTCCAAAGATCTCGTTCGAGGTGGCTAAAGGAAGGAGATGCAAATTCAAAATTTTTTCATGGATGTGTCAAAGCTAGATCTAAAGGAAATCTTATTTCGGCAATTTGGGTGGAGGATAGATGGTTGGATTCTCCAAGTCTTATTAAAGAGGCGGTATCCAACTATTTTGAAAAACATGTTTCCGCTCCCCTTATAGCTAGGCCGAAGCTTAACGGGGTAGTTTTCTCTCAAATTTCGGAGGAAGAAAATGGGGAGTTAGTCTCGGCCTTTTCGATGGAGGAGATAGAGGAGGTAGTTAGGTGTTGTGATGGTAACAAATGTCCGGGGCCGGATGGTTTCAATTTCGCGTTCTTGAAGAAGTTTTGGGATTTGCTCAAAGGGGAAGTGAGAATCATGTTCGATCAATTCCACGGTAACTCTAGTTTTCCGAGAAGCCTTCTCTCTTATTTTGTGACGCTTATCCCAAAGGTTAGTTCCCCATCTTCTCTTTCCGAATTTCGTCCCATCTCTCTTCTTGGGTGCCTATGCAAAATTATTGCTTAAGTGTTAGCAAAGAGGCTGGCCAAGGTAATGGACAATATTATCTCTACAAATCAATGTGCTTTTATTAAAGGTAGGAATTTAGTGGATGGAGTGCTAGTTGTTAATGAAGTGGTGGATTGGGTGAAGAAGGCTAAAAAGGAGTGTATTATTTTTAAGGTGGACTTCGAGAAAGCATATGATTCGGTAGATTGGGGATTCCTTAAATATATGCTTCAAAGATGTGGTTTTTGTGGGAAGTGGATTGATTGGATGGAGGCTTGTGTTTTTGCCGGAAATTTATCGGTGCTTGTTAATGGTTCTCCCACCGGGGAAATTAACATTCAAAGAGGGCTTAAGCAAGGTGACCCCTTGGCTCCCTTCTTGTTCTTGATTGTGGTGGAGGGCTTTAGTGGCGTAATGCGTAATGCGGTGAATATGGGCCTCTTTAAAGGGATATCGGTTGGAAGCACTCTGGTGGAAATATCTCACCTCCAATATGCGGATGATACATTATGTTTTGGAGAGGCCTCGGTGGAGAACCTTTGGACTCTTAAAGCAATCCTTAGAGGCTTTGAGATGGCGTCCGGGTTGAAAGTCAATTTTTGGAAGAGTGGTCTAATGGGGGTGCATGTTTCTTCAACGTTTATGGAGATGGCAAGCTCTTTTCTTAATTGTCGTCTTGGATCTATTCCTTTCAAGTATCTTGGGCTCTCGGTGGGGGCAAATCCTAAGTGTGAGTCAACTTGGGATCCGCTTGTGGATCACCTTAGGAGGAGGCTATGTTCTTGGAGAAATAAACACATTAGTCTTGGTGGGAGGATTGTCTTGATCAATTCGGTGCTAAATTCCATTCCAATTTTTCACCTTTCTTTCTTAAAATTGCCTAATAAAGTGAGGAAGAAAATAGTGAGAATCCAAAGGGAGTTTCTTTGGGGAGGTGTGAAGGGGGGCAAGAAGATAAATTGGGTGAAGTGGTCGGTAGTGTGTAAGGAGAAGAATAATGGAGGTCTCGGAGTGCGTGATGTAAATTTAGTAAATTTAAGCCTTTTGGCCAAATGGCGGTGGCGGCTTTTACAACCGGGGAGACCGTTATGGAAAGAGGTGTTAGTAGCGAGATATGGGAGTCATATTCTTCTTGAAGCGGATTGGTCTAGGCACCGTAAGCCTAGATTAATGTCAAATTGGTGGAAGGATATTTTGGCTATTGATATTGCGGTGCCGGGGATGTGTTGGTTTTCGGATAGGTTGGTCCGGAAAATTGGTGATGGTCGTGCTACCTCTTTTTGGAATGTGAAGTGGGTTGGTAATGCTCCCCTTGGAGTAGCTTTCCCTCGTTTGTTTTCTCTCTCTGATAATAAAGATAATGTTGTGAGTGATTTTTTGAATGCTAATGGTGAATGGTCTTTCTCTTGGCGTAGAAATTTATTTCGTTGGGAGGAAGATCTAGTTGCCTTAGTGACAAATCTTTTGGAGTTGGTGGAGCTCTCTATGGTTGTTGATAGTTGGAGGTGGTCGGTGGAAGAGGATGGTGAGTTTTCGGTTAAGTCCGCGTATATTTGCCTTTCAAAGGACCTCTTGGCCGAAGTTGGTGAGGTGGATGGAACTCCGGTTGGTGTTTTAGCTCAAATTTGGGAGAGTCCGGCTCCGTCAAAAACCGTTGCTTTCTCATGGCAACTCCTTCTTGATAGAATTGCTACTAGGAGAAACCTTGATATCCGCGGTCTTTTACCCCAAAATGTGCCGTGGGAGTGTGTTGGTTGTGTTAGAAAGGTGGAAACCACGACTCATCTTTTTTTTGCATTGTCCGAGTGCAATGTTGGTGTGGAGAGAAGTCTTAAAGTGGATTGGTGTTCCGATGGTTATCCCTCCCTCTCTATCTTCTTTATTTGAGATAGTTAAGGGGTATTCTAGAAAAGGGAATATCCGGAAGGGTTTTTTATTGATTTGGCACGCTACTCTTTGGTCTATATGGAAGGCGCGTAATGGTGCGATTTTCTCATCCGGTTTTTTCTCTCCAAGAGATATTGTGGAAGACATCAAAGTTCTAAGTTGGAAATGGAGTCTTGCGAGAGTTAAGATGGTTCCGTGTATGTTTTACGAGTGGACTTGGGATCCCGGAGATTGCCTTCTCCGTGTTAGTTTTGGCTAGTGGCGTTTTGCTTGTTGTTTAGGCGTTTAGTTTAGTTTTTTCATGTACCCTTCTTTGTTTTGGCCTTTAGGGAGCTTGTTCTCTTGGCTTTGTTGTTTGCCTTGTTCTTGTTTGTGCTCTCCTTTTCTCCTTGAAAAGGTGGTAGCTTAATAAATTTTTGCCGATTCAAAAAAAAAAAGATGTTCTACCAAATGAAACAATCCGTAGATTGCATATCAACTGCCCCTCTATTTCCTACTCCGAGTAGCCTACATTTCGGATATATATATATATATATATTACACCGCTCAATAAGCATCAGCAGCTGAATACCAGTTTGAACCATCCCATAGTTTATTGTTGAATACCTTGTGTCTAGTGTATGGGGATGGGTGAGAATTGCCACTTGCTATCTGGTTATCGCTATCGGACCACCAGCCGTTTATATTCACGCACCAATTCTAATAGGGGGTCTGTTATGAGTTCCACATAGCCCGAACATGAGTTTATTAGTAGAGGCAATTCTCACTTTACAAACCGGTTTTATAACGTTGAGTTAGGTGCAACCCAAATTCTAAAAACTACCAACCATGACTTCTAGAAACTATGCATAGATCTTAAGAATTCCAAGCAAGGGGAAATATCTGATTAACCCCTACATCTAAATATGTGTTCAAAACTGAAACCTTACTTGCTAAAAATTGGTGCAACATGTTGGGTTAATACACCAATCGAATATAGCTAAGGCTTCCTCTGTGTTTTTTGTCAAAAACCAAGACCATGAATGATTAGACTGAATACAGCAGAAAATTGAACTTCGCCATTAGAGAATATTACCATATAACTACATTCTCTTCTAGACCAAATAACTGCATGTGAAATTTGTGGCTAAAAAGTTTCATTTGAACGCCGATTTCCCAAGGAGCAAAATTACGTATAGAACCAAAACATTCCCCCAGGAATCATCAATACAACACTTAATTATTGAAGACACCAACAAATAATCCCTTGGTCCATAAGAGAACTTATTGTTTGATGTGTTACAACATAGAAATTATTTGCACATAAAATCAATTCAAAACAAAAAGGTTTTCTAATACATTTTAATAACTCATCCGAATTCAACACTACTTAAGATAGCTATTAGATTTAATCATTTGATTTTATCTTGTTCTTGACCATATTAAAATTTATTAATCAAATGAAAGCAGAAAAGAATCAGTAGCTAGTCAATAGCTTCAAGAAACAATATCAAACAAAGCTTAATTCAAAATAAGAAACATAATATGCAGGCACAAATAGAAACATGCCAATTTTCCATTGAACTTTCAACACAATGAGCAATAAAGGGAAAACCATCAAGCAAGATAAGATAGCTTAAAATCCACCCAAGCCACTACCCAGCAAAGCCACCCATCAATCCGTTTGCACCACAAAAAATGACAATACAAGCAGAAAACACCAGAAGACAACTGCACTACGCCTATCCTGCATAATTGCAAAAACAAACCCCACCGGTAGTACAAATCATCGCACGAGGAAGAAAGAACTGGGAAACAACCAGCTCGCACACAGCTGTAGCAGTACCATAATGCTACTAACGAAGACTTGGGCCTTAGAAGCGAGAACACTTCAACCCCGAGCCAAACCGGACAAATACATTATGAGATACTACCAAAACCGAAGCAAGGGCGCCATAACAACACCAAACCTGCAAAAAAACATAACCATCCGGCCAAGACCAGAACATAAACACAGAGGCAGACAAAGGCCTCATAAAGGCAGTAAAATAATGATAGAAACATCAGTTTGCTCCTATGTCAACTCCAATGCAAGCAAGTGGATTTTGGCGCCACATACTTACTCGTCACAACTATATTAAGAAATTGCATTGATTTTTTTTATTTATAAATGCCATAATATTAATGTAATTCTTAATTTCTGTATCAAAACCATAAAATGTCAAACAAAATAAGTTGAAGGGAGCAAACATGTACCGTATTAATTTAATATATATCTATGTTCATACCCCTAATAAAAAATCACAACACAAAAAGTCAAAAGTGTGAAACAGTTGTTGAAAAATAAAAGCAACCTTGCATGAAAAACCTTAATTCCAAATTTCAAAAAAGCTACACAAACGTGTTTTTTTTCCTCTACAGAAAAATAAAACACTCCATAGAAACATGGGGATTTTCAATTGATTCTCCATGCGAAACGATGTCGTTTTTCTCTTCAACCTCTTCACTCTCACACTTCTTCTCCATTCCATTTTCCACTGCCACCGGAGCTTGTTTCCGACCACCGCTAACACCAACTTTACTCGACCCACCAACTGTCCTTGAACACGACGGAGACCTCGACCTCCGTCCAGAACCCTCACCGGAGTCACGGCGAGCTCCGGCAGAACCTGCATTGATTTTCCGATTAACAACAGAACCGGATTCTCTTCCACGAACTAACCTCGATGCACTCTTCATTTTCTTCTCCGGCGACGGCTCCGACCTTCTTGCTGGCGATTTTACTCTCCGTTCATTTCCACCAGCTACATTTCCATCGGCGGCGACATGAGGACGCTTCTTGGATGGAGATCGATTCCACTTGTGATGATTCGTCGTTGTTGATTCTCCTCTGTTGCATTGTTTGCTTGTAGCTTCATCTTCTCTCTTCTCTGTAACTGTAGCAGTAGTTGCAGTGGTTGCAGTAGTGGCAGTTGAGAAGCTCTCAGTCACGGTGGTTGTTTCTGAAAGCTGAGAAGCTACCTCTGTTACTTCCTCTATAGAACTCTTAGTTTCAAATTTCTGAGATGGGTTTTGAGCTAAGGGTATTTGGGTCTTTGTTTCTGGTATCAAAATTGGAGCTTGGTGACTCTTAATTTCAAATTTCTGAGATGGGTTATGAGCTAAGGGTAATTGGGTCTTTGTTTCTGGTATCAAACTTGGAACTTGGTGACTATTATTTTGGAATTTCTCATATGGGTTTTGAAGTAATGGTATTTGGGTTTTTGTTTCTGGTATTAAAATTGGAACTTGATTGGGTTTGGAAATGGGTGTTTCAGAGAGGACTTCTTTGACAGATTCTTCTTCTGGTGGTGGTGGGGTTTTTTCATGATGGTTTGGAGTTGATTTGGGGTGTGAGGATCTTAGGTGGGGTTGATGTTTTTGTGGGTTTTGGTTTTTGGTTGTGGCTCTGCTGAAAAAACAACCCATTTGGAATTTTTGGATTAGAAGGGAGGTGTGTTGAACTAAGAAAAGGTGTGGGACAGCAGTGAGGAGAGGACAGTGTTGGAATTCAAAAAGATTTGGGTTTGAAAAATCTTCATTATACAAAATACAAAAGTGCAACGGCTATAGTATTGTGTACTACTACTAGTACAAGTCTACAAGCTAGCTAGTATTGAAATTGAAATATGGTTTGTTTTTGTTTTTGAAAGACACAAGGAAAATAATCCGAGCTTTGTCCGATAAAAAATAGTGGATAGTTGATAAGTTAATTTATAGCGGATGAGCTTATATATGATAACTTAAAGCTAAAAATAGTGAATAAGCTAATTGATTGAATTTGCAGTGTTTGGTAAAATTAGCGGTTGAACTAGCTTATAAGTATAAAATGATATAAACATATACATTTAGTTAATATTTAATTATTTTCAATTAAGATAATAGGGGTCAAATTGGAAGAAAAAGTGATAAGTTATAAACTATAAGATCATAAGCTACTTGAAATAACATTTGAAAAATAAGTTATAAGGTAGTAGTAAAATAAGCTATGAGTTTTTTTTTAAAAAAAAAACTATTACCAAACAGAGCTTTTAGTTTATAAGCTATTATAAGCTAACCTTTTTGTCTTCCCAAACAGAGCCTTAGGAGAGAGAGGAGTGTTTGGGAAACAAGTTGCATGTTGTGAATGCCTTAATGCAATCATAGTATCGATCGTTCAATTTAAATGAATGATCAAAATCATTTTGACGCATATAGTAAGAAAAATGCTAAAGAGTGTATTCGGTACATTAGTTAAACAAATTGTTAATAGAACCTAATATAAGATATTCTATTTGTCTTAGTGGAAATTTTTAAAATATCAATTATTTATAATTTTGGCTAATAGATAATTAAAGGTATTAATAGTCAAAGTTACGTATTAACATGTGTGAATGTAAAACTGTAACGATTATTTTCGGAGGGAAGAAGTAGTCAATCAGGGTTCAGGGGCGACACTAGGGGTGCAGGGTACCCTAAGGCGTCGGGCCTCCATTTTTTTGGGGCTCAAAAATATTTTTATATGTTAATAGGTCTCTTAAAATAAAAAATATATTTCAAAAAATAAAATAAGAAGTCTTAGTATTTTTTTAATCTATTTTTGTTCACTCAATCTAAAGTGACGATTCATTTTTCAGAAAAAATAAAATAACAAAAAAATGTTTGCCTACGTCTCACATAAACATAAATGCGTGTATTTTCTTCTTCTAACCTAGAAGGAATGAGTAACTAAAAGGTATTTTGTTGCTATCGATGTACATATTTTGTATTTTAGTTACAAGGTCGAATATTTGTTATGTTATTGATTATATTTTCAATCTAAATGAATATAATTCTTTAAATTTTTTGTATTTTTTATTAAGTGATCCATTTTGAATATTCGGTGCCGGCCTCCAAATTGTCAGAACCGGCCCTCAAAAAATGGAATAAGATGAAATGGATTTCATCTCATACCACCACTTTATCCTCTATTTTGTCCACCATTTCATTATATTCTATCAATTCAAAGAAATCTCGGGGATTTAATTGACTAGAGATACAAACTTCACTTGAACTAAAAAAAAGAGATAGTAACTTCAATATAAATATAAATTCATCTTCAATAACTAAGTAAAAGTGTAAAATATAGCTTCATTCAATTATTATTTAGCTTCGGTTGTATATTTATACTTTAAATCATCATATTTTTGTAGAATTTTAAAATGAGATTTGGGGTTTCAAATAATTTGATAGTACCCTCTTAATTTCTTCTAATTTTTTTTATTGAATTGATATCATTTATTGATATGACATTGAAGTCTCGTACAACATGAAACCGATTATAAAAGACATATGGACAAAATTCGATTTACTTTGTACAAGATATGAACTAAAAATATTCATTTTTATTGATTTATATGTGTCTTATAAAAAAATATTAAAAAATAGGCAAAATTATATATTTGGTCCTTTATCTTATTTTTTTGTAACACTTTGGTCATTTATCTTTCATTTGTAACATTTTGGTCTTTTATCTTATCTTTTTGTAATATTCTGGTCCTTTATCTTTTATTTGTAACATTTTGGTCCTTTAAAGAATATAAAAATATAAAAGAATTGATAAAGATGATGAACATATTCATCAAAATCATGAGTTTTGTTTAATTTTAATAAAAAGGTATGTTAATAAATAAAATTCAACATTTTTATAATAAAAAAAATATGAAAAAAGGATTTATATGTGAATGTTATAAAAGATAAAGGACTAAAATGTTACGAATAAAAGATAAAGGACTAAAATGTTACAAATATATAAGATAAAGGACCAAAGTGTTACAAATAAAAGATAAAGGACCAAATTGTTACAAAAAAATAAGATCAAGGACCATACGTGTAATTTTGCCTAAAAAATATTAATAATGAAGTGATAAGTGTAGAAGAAAATAAACAATGAAGTGATAAGAACCGAAATTAATTGATAGGGGTCATTGTCCATTAATATATAGATAGATAGATAGATTATCCAACCTTTAGCTAGTTTTTTTCTTTCCCGGCGGCTGCTTCTTCCTTTTCGTATAACTAGATACCTTACCCGTGCATTCGCACGGGACATATATGATAAGACAATAATGACACCGCATATATATGAACAAACTATTTGAACATAAATAAAAAGTATAAGATGAAAGGAAATATGATATGATGTGATAAATCATTTAGAAGGTGCAATTCAAACATATGATAACATATGATAGTAAATAGTTGATGATGTCAAACACATGTCCATAAATTTAAAAAACCATTGAAACTACATAAAATTCTACAAATTCCGAAACATTTCTTGGTAAACTACATTTGAAGTTGTATTTGTAAGATTGCCGTCATCGTCAACCAGCAACATTTTCAACCCATGTCTTAACGTGACTCTTGAGATAGCAACATATAACTGACCATGTGAAAATACTGATTGCGGAAGATATACCCCAACATGTTTCAGAGACTGTCCCTGACTTTTGTTAATTGTCATGGCAAATGATACAGAAATAGGAAACTGCCGACAATGAAATCTGAAGGGAATCCTTACAGTGTTAATGACAATCTGGGAATAAATACTTTTTCGCCTATATTGCTTCTTGATATTACTTTTGCTTCTATAATATAAGTTCCCATTTGTGTTATAATCAGTCGAGTTCCATTACACAGCCCAACAGATGGATCCACATTCCTCAATAGCATAATAGGTACTCCAACTTTTAATTTTAACTTGTGATTTGGAAGACCCGAACAATTAATTGTATTTAGAAATTCAGTAGTGTGTATGTCATCAGGACAATCGACACCAGAGTTATCATTATCTTTATTTGGAGAATTATAGCTCAAATCTTCTTTCTCTTCACCAGGTATATTTTTCTTCATGTGATCATTAATCAAATCAACTATTGCATTTTTGGGAGTCAATATAGCTCTATCTTGAAAAAAAGATGTGGGTTTGAAGCTCAAGAAAGTATTACTATAAATTAGATTTGTACTACTAACTGCTACACGGCCTATCTAAAAAAGATGAATGGCATACAGTGAAAGTAGCCTATTTATTTTTTAAACTCAGCCTAGATTGAAAAATCATTATACTAACAATTAGCATTTTATTAGTTTTTAGACTTTGCTCAAAAACACTTCAATGGAGTGATCATTCTTTCACATACTTATACATCATGGCAAATTATAACAATATTTCATTTTAGGTATTCATGTCATTAAACATTAAGTATAGCTGTTATATATAAAAAAGTATTATAGAATATGCAATTAAATAACCAAAACGAAATGTCGAAATAAAAGAATTGTTAGTTCTATAAAGAATTCACGTTGCACCATAACATATCTAAAGTATACAGCTAGCTAGCTGACAGATAAATAAGAATAAATAAATAAAAAATTGCTAGTTCTATAAAGAATGAATGTTGCATCATGTATTTTAATAGTAGTTGCACATCATATTCCTACATACTCTAGAATTTTGAGGCAAAAGAAATTACTGATATAAATGATCAAGCAAGATGTGCAAAAGAGTACAACATTACAATCAATTCCAATCAAAGATAAATACATTTGCATATCAATTGCAGATCTGCATAATAAAAAATCAGTTGCCACATGCACCATGCAGTCTAAGTATAAAGGCTAATGTCAAAAACTAAGCAGCTAGCTACCCAAGAGAACAAAAACTTCACATCATTGAATTTTCTCATCATTTAGGAAGACATGATCAATCTTCCGATACAAACTATCTCCAAACTTACAAATTAGTCGACTAAGAGAATTCTCTTCAATTGATACTTCATTTTCAAATGCTAGCTAGAAGTAGTTGACTTAAATGTTTCTTACATATATATGGCCTTCTTCTATGGTGAATTTGAATGATTGCATAAGAGTTTAAGCTTCATCCCTGCAAGTAACAATACAGGGGAAAATACAAACATGGAGCATAGGATAAAAAAACTAAAAACGAATTATAATTTTTCAAGATACTTTGGAACACACTATGACATACGTGAGGCTTCTGGTCACAATCAACATGATATCTAATAATCATAAGTTTGTAGCAAGAAATGAATTGGAGAAGCAAATGAGAAGGTAAAAATGATAGAGAAAAAGATGAGAATTAGAAAGAAAAAAAGATGAGAATATTTGCAAGCATCCTATAATCAGAACAGAAACAAACATAATAGAGCAAATTATTGAGTGCAACTGCAAGGTGTTCTTACATTGTTGGGATTAAATTTCATGTGTTAGGTCATCAGATTCAATAGGCATTCCAGTAAGTGTCGTATTGTTCTCTTTAATCTTCAAGCCAACTGTCATATATATATGAGAAATGAGTTAGAAACTTAAAAGTGAATTCAACAAAGAGAAATCAACAAATATTTGAGTTAAAAGCTAACAAAATTGATTAGTTAAAAGAGAAGTTTCTCATAAAACAAAATGGTGAAGCAAGGCTAACAGAGTCGGATGCATTGGAAAAATTGATCTCACCTTTGGCGGTTCTGGTTCAGGCGGCACATCGACATGTCCTTCAAAATCCGGCGCATCTGGTGGTCGCTGGGTAAAAATTGCTACCCTGTGCAACAGAACCTTGAGAAAGAAAAATATGAGAGGAAAGAGTGAATAGAACAAAATGGAGAGTGAGACAATGGAGAGAAGAAAATTTCATAGAAAGAGAATATTAGATGAGAGAGACAGGATGGAGGAAAACTCAGAGATAAAAGAGAGTCACCAACATTTTAGGAAAAATAAAACTAATAAATGCTATTAGTTAGGAAGTGTATACACATGAATGTTGTTTAGTGGCTCTATGTGATAATTTATTTTTCAAGAAACAAACAAACAAACAAACTTGTTTTATCCTGCGTGTGGCTCTATAGACTGAATTTAATGAGGACATTTTTTGAGAAGGATCAATTAGGTTTTTGTGCATATGTCTTGCAACTGTTTCCAAGGTAGGCTTTTTAAAAAATAAACAGTTGGCAAATCTTAATTAAGGGGCCAAAAATTAGGTGAGAGATAAGAAAGTAATTAAGAGTGGTTTAGGAGGGAAAAATTAGGATTCAGGAGCCTGCAAAACATAAGTTTTAAATAAACAAAACCATATTAGATATCAGTTAAATTAATCATCATAAAACATGAACACAAATTGACAAATAAAAATAGGTGCATATAATTGGGAGAAAGATGATCATAACTAATGAAAACAAATGTAATAATGAGAAAATCAATTTTACCTTTGGATTTTTGGATTTTCTCAAATTGGATTTCATCCATATTACTTTAAGATGAACCCTAGTTTTTCTTTCGTAAAAAATTTCTCTTCTTGCATCTCCTTCAAAAAAGCCATAACAGGAACTATTCAAAAGGGATTACGAAAGTATAAAAAAAAGGATATGGGAATATTCAAAGACATAAGAAAATAGACTTTCCCTCCTACCTTCAGTTGCTTCATCTTCCATGTAGTTTTTCCGTCTCCAAGATTGAATCAGTTTAAAGAACATAAAAGATATGCAGAAAAATCTTACTACAATACACACAATAGTCAATATAAACCACAAAAAGAAGTCATAAATAAAATACAATTTAAAGAACATAAAAGACCAAAACACAATGAACAACAAAGAAAATTAATCTACAATACATTATTTAAAATTAATAACAAAATTCCTCTCCATCTCTAGGTCACTTCTCCACCCCTGTTTTTGAGGTGAATAACACAAATTTTTCAACTTTACTACTTTCCCTTCAAACCTGAATAGCACCAACAAAAAATCAAAATCAAACATTTGGATCTGTGAATTTTTTTTTAAGCAAAATCAAGGTGAATCTCACAAATTCAAGAGCGAAATGATAAATTGCTCACAAATAACTCACCAATGTCGCCGCTTCATCTCGTAGTTGCCAATTTCGGAATGACGAAACCCATTTGGAAGCCATGTTGTTCAAACTGATCAGGTTTGTACAATTCATGATTTGTGACGGTGCTCTTCAGAATACGGTGGCCGGAAGTGGAGGCGTTGAGGGAGGAGGATTAGAGAGGAAGGAGAAGTGATGGTGGTTGTTTGGAAAAAAAAAAGTTGTTACTGGTGTGAGAGAGAGATGTTGTAGGAAAAAATTAAGGGGTAACAATTAAAATTAATGGGTGAGAGAGAGACGTTGTCTTGATTGTAGGACAAAATAATTAATGGGCGCCACCCTTGTGTACTGTAAAACGATGGCTTCTTGATTGTACAACACAGTCAATTAAAACGCAGGCAATTAAAAGTCAGGGAAACGTAAAAGGTATCGAAAATTAATTAACACAGGTTTTTTTTTTAATTTCAAAAATTAATGGAAAATTAACACAACATAACAACATTTAATGTTGTTAGATGGCGCCAATTTAGGTATTGGATTAGGGTTAAAGATGACTGCATAATTACTTCCATTAGAAGATAAGAAGATAACGGTCACTTTGGTAGCTCTATAATGATCAGTTGACTTCTTCCTCATCAGTCTTTTATTTATGGATCATGATACATGATCAACTAATATTATCAATTAATTTCGGCCCTTATCACTTCACTATTTATTTTCTTCTACACTTTTTTTTTGAAAGAAAGATACTTATATCATATCATTAATCAAAGTGTGTTCAATACAATAGGGTATTTCAACCATAATCTGGGGACTAGCTTTACATGAGGCCGCCTTAGCTAATCTATGAGCCACCTCATTTGCTTGTCACTTCATTATTGATAAATAAAAATGAATATTTTATCATTTCTACACTTATCACTTCATTATTAATATATTTTATCATTTTTTTTATAAGACACATATAAATCAATAAAAATGAATATTTTTATTGATAAAATTGTCTTTAATTTTTCTTGATCATTATAGTTTCAAGATATTTGTTAAGCATAATAAATAAGAAAATTAAAGACAATTTTGTCAATAAAAAAATTAAAGACAAAATTAATATTGGAAAAATATATTTTTATATTTTTAAAGTATTAAATGCATAAGCTTTAAAAAGAAGTTTTTTTATTAATATGCTTAATTAGTGCTCGAAATACTATTTATCATTTTTTTATTGATTTATTTATTTATTTAAAATGTTTCGCTTTGTGTCTCTAATTAACACTTTTGCAAAAATAAATAAATAAATATAAAGCACTATACAAGTTTTTAGATACATTTATGACTCTTTTCTAAATATTATTCTTATTAATCAGTAATATCACCAAAAATAATAATATAGTAGGATAATACTCACACCTATTTTAAACAAATTTATTACTCTAACAATTTTAATATCGATAATTTTTTGTGAGAGTTCTATAATAATATAGATGAAGAGAGTATTTGCTTATTTTATTTTTTATATTCTCGATATGAAAATTAATTATTCCACGTAATATTGCTGACGTGGAAACATTGACTATAGTTATCCTTTTTCTAGTCTATTTGTACTTTTTTTCCTATCATTTTCATACAAATCAAAGGCATAAAATATTCTAAATCTCAGTTCAACTGACAACGCTATATTATTATATTAAATGTACGTATTTATCTTCAGACAAATTATCTTATGCTTGGTTAGCTTTACATCCTCCCGACATAAATACTTTTTGAGGGAAGAATATGCGGTTCTTAGTGTAATGAATCTGAGAAAAATAAACAAAAAAAATAAGTTGAAATGTTGATTCATGAGTACTATGATGAAAAACGATGTGTTGAGAAGAAAATATACTTATTTTGACAAAATAAAAACTAACAGCATTCACTTTCAAGATCATTTTGTGGTAAAATTTATGTAAAGATAATCAATATGTTGAATTTAAGTGATTAATGAGCTTCCATATAATAAATTCTTTGGGAGAATTTGAGTTCGATTCACGGTAAAAATAATTATTGGTTAGACTTTACTTTTTGTTTTTGATACATCAGACTTTGCTTAACTGAGGCTCTTTCTCCTAAAAATCGGAGAATTATTATCAAAAAAGTCATGTAAGGATCATCATTTATGCGGAACTTTTTTTTTTGATTCCATATGTGGAACATTTTTAAAAAATAGTGAAATCTAAATAAATTTCATCAAATAAAAAGGATTATTAAAAATAAAATATTAGTGCGTATTGAAAAACCAACTGCTACGCGACAACATAAAAGAAATAAAACAAGTAGAGGTGAAAATTAACCCGATCTACATAAAGTTATTTACATTAGTTATTCAAAAAATAAATATTTTAATTTTTAATATATTGACTTTGCATTTCCATAAAAACTTACTCCTTAATATAAGAAAAAAAATTGTTTTTTACATACAATACAAAATTAATGTGTCTAAACTATACCATAAATTAGATATATCCATTTTTCAATATATTTAAAAGATAATTTTTTTTCTTATACTAAAAACTAAAGAGAATATTATTTCTTCATTTATTTATTTATTTTATAATATAGAGAGTACTATTTAAAAAACATCTCAAAAACATTTGTTAGCATTTCTATTGTATAATAATAATTATAATTAAAATCAAACCCACTTGTTACACTAGTAGAAGGCTAGTTAGCAAAACAAAGAAAAAGCACATTCCAAAGAAAGAAGGATAATTTCAAAAATCTAGAAAGAAAATACTTTACAGCGTGGCTAATAATATTTAATATTTATGTCTTGACTCCTTGAGTCTTGACTACAGTAGAGAGAGAACCAGACGGTGTTGCTCAGAAACAACAACAACAAAGAAAGAGACTTTCATACACAACCTTTCTCAATTTTCCCTTTGCTTTTACTACCTTATTCTCCTCGTCTTTCTTCTTTTACAAAGGTTAAGGTTAGGGTTTCTTTTTAACTCTACTTTTATTGCTCTTATTCTTCTTCTAATAATTCTTATTATTATTATTATATTACTATTTTTATATGCAATGCAATATGTATGTGTGCTTACTTACTTACGTTTCCATTTCAATCTTAAACTTCAAGTTTATCTTTTTCTTTTTCTTTTAATAATAATAATAATAATAATCTTCTCAGCTCAAACATATTATTCTAACTTTTAGAAACTAAATATCATGAGCATTTGGCATCATTGTTCTGTTAATCACTTAATTTGTTGAGCTGTGCTTATCTTTTTTTTGTTTCAGTTTTTGGAGTTATTGAGTTGTTGAATTGATTTGACCAGTTTTGGAAATGGTAGTTTTGTGATTGTGTTGGTTAAAGAGGTTTGAAGATTAAGGTGGTGTGGTGTGGTGTTCAATGGATTGGAAGAGATCTATTATGAAGATCTATGGACATGTTATTCTATTGGGATTTTTGTTTATTTCTATAATTCAGATTTCAACTGCTGTTACTGATCCTACTGATGGTAAGGCTTCTTTTTAACTTTCTCTCTCAAGTAGTAAATCACTCTATAGATTTTTTTTATTGGAATTAAATTAATATTAATATTAATATTATAGTGTGTTTGTTTCAATCATGGTTTTAAATCACGTTTCCGGTTATGTTGCAAACCTGTTGCCAAATGCGGTTGCGATGCTGTTGTAGAGACCTATAGAACAGTTATGTAGTGGTTGTGGACTGTAATTTAGAACCATGGTTTCAATGATGGTAGAAGATTATATGCGTCTCTCAATTGATATGTACCGGAAATAAAATAGGATTTTTATTTTGTTTTCAACTGTGAATGTTTTTAATTATGTAGCATCGGCATTTCAAACTATAGGTGTGTGTCTTAGTATCCAACTCATGTCGGTGTTAAATTATTATTAGTGGTGTCTACGTGTTATTGTCCGTGTCTGTGTTTGTATTAGTACTTCATAGCTGGTGTGCCGAGGGTTACTGAATTGTGTGTCTAATTGGGAACAAACTAGAACGGAAAATTTATGAATTAAGGCTTTTAACATATTTTTGGTTGATTATGTCATATATATGTGGTTTATAAGAATTCTAAAATTTTGTGATTGTATCAGTTGCTGCGCTTAATAGCTTATATGCTTCATTGGGATCTCCTCTTCTACCTGGGTGGGTTTCTAGTGGTGGAGATCCGTGCGGAGAAGGATGGCAAGGCATTCAATGTAATGGTTCGTTTATACAGAAAATGTACGTTACATTTTTTTATCCCTTTGACCTGATTCTTCATATTGAACTATTGATTGATATCTCTCAAATTTATTTGTTTATGGACGTGATTTATAATTGAACATCATCTATGCTTTATCATAAAGTTTTCTTATCATCTTATTTGTGACAGTGTTCTAAACGGTGCAAATTTGGGAGGAGAGCTGGGCGATAAACTTGCAACATTTGTTTCAATCTCAGTAATGTAAATATTCTCCTTGCTTTATGCATTTATCTATAATATATGTTTTTTCTGCGTTATCTTCATTGCTTGCTGTGTATTTTGGAGGTAGCGATCTGAGCAACAACAACATTGGAGGAAGTATTCCATCCAATTTGCCAGCTACGATGAGAAACTTGTATGTAATAACTCATTTCTGTAATACTTTTCCTTTCCGATAAATTCTGTTAAAAGACATGATGGATTTTAACTCGTTGCTTGCAGTTTTCTTTCAGCCAACCTGTTTACTGGAAGTATTCCAGCCTCTTTATCCGCTTTAACCGGACTGAGTGACATGTGAGTTTGTTGCTTGTCCTATATTATATTATTGTCTTATTTCGTGCAAGTTTATTAAACTAATCATCTCCTTTCAGGTCTCTTAACAACAATCATTTAACCGGAGAAATACCAGATGCATTTTTGTCACTTACACAGTTGATCAATCTGTATGGCCTCATTTTAAACGATTTGAATTAAGATTATTTTCTTCTCTATACATTAGACATATTTTATAGAACAATTAACTGTTTTGCAGAGATTTATCGAGTAATAACTTGAGCGGGGAACTACCTCCTTCGATGGAGAACTTGTCATCTTTGACCACCTTGTTAGTATTTTGTCTTAGTAAGATCAAACTATGACCTATTTTCACTGTCAATTATCAATTGAACTCGCTATTTCCTTTCCGGCAGGCGCTTGCAGGATAATCAACTATCTGGGACACTTGATGTTTTACAAGACCTTCCTCTGAAAGATTTGTACTTTTCTTCACCATGTTTCATATAAATCATGACTGATATATTGATAAATTTTCATTGTAGATTGTAGAACTTGCTATCTTTTCAAATTTAGTCCCACTTGATTTTCTTTTAAATTTTAGTCTTCCCTGTTTGAGCAGGAATGTCGAAAATAACCAATTTACTGGCCCGATACCTCCAAAGTTGCTAAGCATCCCTAAATTCAGGTGAAAACCTTAATTTTTTCTACCTAGTGTACTTCTTTTTGCTTAAAATTAGACGATTTCTTGTAAGTTTTGATGACGGAGATGTATGGAACTTGGTGGTTTGGAGTTTAGACTATGTTTTCTTGAAAATTTATCTGATCCTGTTGATTTGATAGTTGTCTGGTGTTGCAATTAAGCCAAAAATGAATGGATAAGGACAAAAGAGAATATATGATACTTTGATATTGCGCATTCTGAAGAAGTTATGCTGCAATGCATTTGTAATAAAAATTCAAATCAATGCCGCCTCTAGTTAAATAGTTAGGAAAGAAGAAACAATGCGTTGTTTAAGATACGTCTCAATAGTCAAACTTACATACAAATTCCAATTTGTAATAGTCACTGTGCATTAGGCAAAGTACACTTCTTTTGCACTCAAATTAATGTCTCGATTTTTAATAAGAGGTCAGCTTGTGTAGTGTAGTCAAATACACATAAGGTGTGGACTTCGTCATAGTTTAGATTGGATTGAAGAAGAATAATGGGGAGTTATACTTTAGAAAGTGGTCCATAGATTATTGTTATTGGCAATATCAGGACATAAGGTTGAGTTTTAGGCTATTTTATTTGTGGGCGCATAGATTACGTGGTATCTTTTGTGACTCAAGTGTCTATAACTTGTTCTCTGTATGCTCTATTCTGTGTTATTTATTGATTTTGGTTACATCAGAAATTTTAATATGAAGAAAATATATTTGTTAACTTGTAATGTAGCTTCTGTAACTAAGATGGTGGTGCTTATTATGCAGACAAGCTGGAAATCCATTTAATGATAATAATTCCACGTCAACTCGTGCTCCCGCACCTCGCTCCCCAGTGACAGCACCGCCAGGAGCACCACCAGGAGCACCGTTTTTTGTAGTACCATCTTCTGGTTCTGGCCCTGTACCTACCAAACAGGCTGATGGACCGACTGTAGCGACTGAGTCAAAGTCTGGGAAATCAAACAAACATACCAAAAAGGTGGTTTTGATATCTATTGGCAGTATTTTGGCATTCATTATTTTGGTACTAGCACTCGTTCTATTTATTCCAAGATGTGGTCGAAGAAGGGAACGGGTTGACCGAAGGTCCAGGCGACATCAAATTGGTGCATATGGAGATGAAAGACAACAAAATCCTAGGGATTTAGGGGCTATAGTTCAACCACCAATTCAACCAGAAAAAGGCAAATAAATATAGCTTTTAGTCCTTCATTTAATAGTGCCGCTAATTTATCAATTAAATCTGTTAAATAATTTTGATTTGTTTTTCAACAGTATCGATACCGACACGGGATGTCTTGAGGCCACATACTGATCGCCAAGAAGAGCCTAGGAGAGTGTGGGCTGTTCCAAATGTACAGGATAAGCCAGAGAAGGATGCGCAAAGAATGATGACAATACCAAAGCCGGTTCATCATGAGATTGATATCAGTACACCAGAAGTGTATTCTGTGCCTCCTCCTCCGCCTCCACCACCACCTCCTCCTCCGCCACCCCCACCTCCACCTCCTCCTGTTCTTCCTACTAAGAGGATGATTGTTGAGCCAACAATTCCTCATAGAGGAACTAGTGCCGGTCCATCCTCAAAAAGTTCTATTCCACCTCCTCCTACTTTTGCAAAATCTTTCACCATCGCATCCCTTCAACAGTACACAAATAGCTTTTCTCAAGAAAATCTTATAGGAGGAGGCATGTTGGGCACTGTTTACAGGGCAGAGCTACCTGGTGGGAAGGTACGATTTTTCATATTTAAGAAATGCTTTTCATGAATAAAATGGTTAATGGCTAAATACATTTATTGATCCATCACATGTTTAACTACTGAACTCGGTGGAGCAAATGTTGTTTCAGATATGCCTTGATTTTATCTTTATTTTGACGGTTACTCTATTTTTGTGAATTTTTAGCTACTTGCTGTAAAGAAACTTGACAGAAGAGCTTCTGTTCACCAGAAGGATGAAGAGTTTCTTGAATTGGTAAATAGTATCGACAGAATACGACATACAAATATTGTTGAGCTCATTGGATACTGTTCAGAGCATGGTCAAAGGCTTCTGATCTATGAGTACTGCAGTAATGGGTCACTACATGATGCACTTCACACAGATGAAGAATTCAAAGCAAAATTATCATGGAATGCTCGCATTCGGATGGCACTTGGGACAGCTAGAGCCTTAGAGTAAGTAGTGTAATAAATACCGTAGATGACAAAATTGCTCAAGCTTTTTAAAATTTGTTGTTTATAACGGGTTCAAGGTTTCATTTTTTAAGCGTGCTATGAATGCTTAGTTAAGCTGTTTAATACTTCTTGTCCATAACAAGGTATTTGCATGAGCAATGTCAGCCGCCTGTGGTACACAGAAATTTAAAGTCTGCCAATATTCTCCTTGATGATGATCTATCTGTGCGTGTATCTGATTGTGGTTTAGCTCCATTGATAGCTTCAGGGTCTGTAATTCAGGTATGAAATTATTTGAAACTGTAGAAGTTGTTTCGACATTGTTAGGAAAATAGTAAAAAAATTATAGGTTTGTGTACCTCATGATATTTTCGCAGTATTTAATGTTAAAATGCATATATCAAGTAAAATCGTCAAAATGTAATTTGTATTATAACAGTCTGATAAGTGATAATATTCCATTCCAATTTCCATGTATTGTCAGCTCTCGGGGAACCTGCTATCAGCTTATGGTTATGGAGCTCCAGAATTTGAATCGGGAACTTACACTTACCAAAGCGATGTATACAGTGTTGGAGTAGTTATGCTAGAACTTTTGACCGGCCGTCAATCCCATGACAGGTGAGAATGCATAAGCAAAATAAAATACATCAGCTTCTGTTTGGAGTTTGGACTATTTATATGCAGTTAATTCATTGTTTGAAACATCTCTATCAGGACACGTCCACGAGGAGAGCAATTTCTTGCTAGATGGGCAATTCCCAAACTTCACGATATTGATGCGTTATCAAAGATGGTCGATCCTTCTTTAAATGGAGTTTACCCTGCAAAGTCATTGTCCAATTTTGCCGACATTATTGCTCAATGCCTTCAGGTTAGTTTTATCAGTTTCAACATAAATCTCAGTTATTGTTAGCTTGTTTATCTCTATCCAATGAAATTAGTATCTCAGTTATTGTGTTAGTATTTTTCTCTTGAACTCTGGTCCTTTAACTCCTTCAATTAATTTTAATGCAGCCGGGGCCCGAATTTAGGCCAGCAATGTCAGAGGTGGTCTTATACTTACTAAATATGATAAAGAGGGAGTCTCAAAAAAGTGATTCAAATGAAAAATGAGAATGGTGGTGATATTTGTTCATGAATTGATGTTCAAAGATTAATGTGCATAGATATCATCCTATACATGTTACCAAAGGAGAGCCCCAATTTGTTGTCTCCATATTTTGTATCATAGTGGATATGCTAGAATCACGGTGATCCACTGTAATTTTCCAAAAGCTACAGAGTGTAGCTTCTGCACAATCACGGTAAGTCACCGTGATTTTGATACATTCACCGTGATACCATTCATGCTAACCTGCCCAACATTCAAAAGAAGTTATGTCCAAATAAATTCATAGGATTGTAGTGACCAACACTCCTTGTATGTATGTAGTGTTATGTTAATTTCTAGTTCATTATACCATGACATGATAGTGTTGCATAGGTGTGTTAACTATTAACTAACCCATTTGTTTGATAATTGTTTACAAATTCTTAATAATGGAAATGTTATTCTCATGTGCATGCATTCATGTGGTTTTTGTGTTAATCCTTGATAACAAAAGTTTATTAGTCATTTGTAAAAATTTAACTCAAGCATTGTAATTTAATATTGATCGTTCTTTGTAAGCTTCCAAAAGATTATCTATTGCCCTTTTTTTTTAACTGCAAATTTGGTGTCTTTTAGATCGAGTATAGTTGCGTTTAAGCTTCAAAATCAGGGACGAGTACTGTGTGGTTTGTTCATTAAACATATTAGGGATTGGCTTATTAGCAGTTATATTTGAGCTTATTTATCGACATAAATGAGCGCGTGTTAATGTTTAGCAAACTTTATGATAATAGTTTGACATGTTCATATAAATAGCTTAGCTAATTTCACGAGTTCTTGAGTATTTTATATTGGACTATTTATTTTTTTAGTTGATTGATTAAATGACAATAACTATTGAAAATTCTTACACACACATAAGTGGATGAGTTGGACTTTGAATTTCGGTCACAACATTCAATCTAACAAATTTGATATTTTAATCGGTAAGCTGAATTTGAGAACATATTTAAAAATAATTTTAATTAACCATTCTAATTCTAATAATAATTTTAACATTTCTTATTCGTCACTAGACTCAACTCTTACATTAGTACAGTATATACCTAAATTTGAATTTATTATTGATGGGCACTCACACCATTGAATGTCACCATTAAACCAAATTTGGACGATGGGTTGTTTGTGTCACGTAAATAAACATCCAGAAAAAGAATGTCTGCTACGTGACATTTCATGCTAACCCAAATTTGACCTTTACCTTGGAGTTTAATTTAGCACTGGTATAAAATTGATTTAAATTTTAAATTTATTTTAAAATAAATTAATATAAAAATATAATATTACATTAAACTTTACTTACAGTTTGAAATTTAATTTAGTACTGGTATGAAATTGCTTTAAAATTTGACATTTTTTTATCTCTTTTAGAACTATAGCTAGCTGGTGTATTTGTGATTTGTGATGTAATTTGACTTTTTGTTTAATCTCTATATTTTGCACATCTTGTGTTAATGTAGAGGTGTTTTACTATTTAGTTAATGTAGAGTGTTTTATAAAATAGTTGAGTGTGTCTTAATATATTTGAGAGGTAGCAGATATTTGATATATAATTTTCAATGCTTTATGTCAAAAAAAAGTAAGGACACAATCGTTTGCACCGAAAATATCCATTTTTTTACAAATTATATGTCGCATTCAAGAAGCAAAATTATTTGAAACAATACTATATTCCTATAGTTTCAATTTATTTAGGTTTTGACAATTTAATTCTTATGACATATTTTTATTACTAAAATTAATATGGTGCGGAAACAAACCCTAGTTTTTGTGCCCTAATAAAATAAATAATTTATTCATTTAAATTTTTAGTATTCAAATTAATAACATAAAACGACATATTAACCATGTTTACAAATAATGTGACAAACTCAAAGTAAACACAATATTTATGTGTATACGTGGTGTTGAATTGCATTAGAGTGTGTTCGGCTTAAATTGACAATTTATAGCCTACACAACTCTTTTATTAGTGAAACCAAAGCAATCAGGATTCATAAATTCATGTCTAAATTCAATATGAAAAGATCGTAACTTGATTCTGAGATAAACTCGCATGTGTAACGGATAAGCTAGCTCGCCCATGTAAGCCGAATACGAACAAGATCAACTTCAGATTAATTTAATCGATAGAGATATTGCATTGTATATGTAGGAGTTATGGTTCGAATATCGAATACTCCATTTATCCACTTTAAAGTTAAAATTTTTAATCACTAAAAAAAAAGGAGTGTTTATTAATGAAAATGAAAAAATGTTAGTATAATATAAGAGGGGGAAGAGGAATAAGTTTCAAGTTTCATTTGAGGGAGGAAAATGTAATTTTATCTATCATAAGAAGGAAGAAGGGTGTATATTTTTTTAATATAAAAAGGAAGAACAATGTAATTTAAGGGACAAACTATTATTTTGGTTCTCACTATCATATTCATTCGTGAATATATTAAAGTTGTAATTAGGTCCACAAATGTATTTTTTATTAGTCATTTTAATCTTCAAGTATATTTTTAGACTATCAATTTAATTCTCAAATGTGTTTTTTATTAATCAATTTAATCTATAAAATTACTAACAGAAAAAACACTAAAATTAGATTTACATTCTATCAAAAAAACAATATGACATTGAGGGCGATCGTATCCGAATTAATCCAAAAGTGAAACTGCAAACAGAACCAATCCAAGCTGAAAACCGCAAAAAATCACATTTAGTTTGAACCGCATGAATAATTTTTCTTCTAAACCGCGTGGTTTGGTTTGCGGTTTTTATTTCAGAAAACCAAACCAAACCGCAATAGTTAACTTAACAGTAGGCTGTCAAAACATATCATTTCACGTGATTCAGAACTATACTATTGTTATTAAAAATAAGTTCTTATGTATAAACTGAACAAACCCTAATTGCATTGGTTTGATATGAATGACTTTTTAAAAACCAATCGAAATCAATTATATGTATTTTTATCTGACAGTCAAAATATTTTTTATACACAAAACCAAACCGGACGGCAAACACCCTTAGACATCAGTTAAATGGTCAGGTTCGGGGAGTGTGTGTAATATTATAAAACTAATAAATTAAAAATAATAATTAAAAAAGGGTACTAAAAAGTAGTTCAAAACTTGAAGCGGTGGTTATCTATGCATGAAGCATTTCCGTTTCACTTTACATTCTGAGAGTGTATCTTTAGTGTGCAGTTTCGGCGAATAAAGAGACAAAATCGGAAGCCGAAAAACCCGTAGATTCCAACGCGTTCTTTCTCTTTCTCCTTCTCTCTCTGTGTGCACATTCTATACTACACACTAAATTCACTGTAACTAACAACTCCATTCATTCCGATTCTCAAGATCCCTCATACAATGAGCCGCTACGATCCAAACCCTTTCGAAGAAGAAGACCTTCACGTCAATCCCTTTTCGGTTAGTTCTTCTTTTTTTACGCTTGTTCGTTGCGTAATTATTGTTGATAATTATTAATCGTGTTTCGCTTTGTAGTTCGAGTTGGATTGAATTTTGATAATTATTTTGCAATGCACAATGTTTATCATCAGTAATGTTGAAATACAATTGTTTAGTTCACAATTTCTTCAGTTACTTCTCTTCAATTGTAACTATTATCATTATGTTGAATTGATAAAACCTAATAATTTATAAAAAGATGTTGAAAAATTCATGTGTTGCTGATCTGATGCAAATGGATCTGATTTTGTTAAGAGAGGAACTGTATTGTTACTATTGGATGAGATATGACTCGAAAATGTGCTTATAATTGGGCGACATCTGTCATCAGTCACAAAATTCTTATAATTCTTGGTAGATGGGTTTTGTGATTATTAAATGACAATTGATAATGTAATTATGCCCTTATTAATTTGGAACTGCAGATATTGAGTTCTTTTTGGTTTGCTTTCTTATTTGAATGTTATTTTAAGGACCAAAAGTTAAGCACTTTTGTTGATATATTATTAGGATGGAACAGCCAAAGGAACGGGGCCAAGTTATGGCGGGGGAGCATTTTACACTACCGTAAGTTTTCCCTTTTCTCTAACTTATACCATTGTATATTAACATATAGCACTTTGCACGATAATATTTTGACAAAGGAATCCATGATTGTTTTAGCTTTTGATACGCATCCTCTATATTTTGAATGTGCAATTGTGCAAGGACATTAACTGTAATAAGTGTTGCTAGAATTTGAATGTTGAAGTTTAGATTTTGTAGGATTTCTCCCTTTGTAATCAATCTAGAGATTTATATGTACTTGATAGGTTGGGAGTGACCCATTCGTAAGGTTCCACCTGAGAAAAAGGTTTTGTGCAAGTTGCCAAAGAGAGCTTTAGTTTTTAATTTTAAGGTTATGGCACATGTTGGTAATTACTGATTTGTGTTATTCAATTGTTGAAGTTTATTGCTTGTTGCTGAGTTTCAAAATGTTAGAATGGATTCTCTCTCTCTCTCTCTCTCACACACACACACACACGCACACACACTCACACACACACTTGTGGAGGGGGTAAAATTGAATTTGCTGTTTTGTGTTACCATACGTGATAAAATTATTTTATTTGCAACCAAAGGGTCTTGAGTAGTTAAATTTTGGACCGACTTTACTAATATGCTGTTTTGTGTTAACACCGAGAGCCAGTTTGTGGAAATTATTTTATGATGGTTTTTCTATTTTCTTTGTACTTTTTGTTTGTTTCTATTATCATATGTTGATTTGGTAGGTCTAGTGTAATTGCTTAGTTGTGATTTCAAGCTATTTTCTTTCTGATGATTTGTCAACTGTATAAATGGAGCAATCATTGTAAAATTATAAGGGAGTAGTTAGAAACTATAATGATTTAGTGTCCCTTTTGCCATCACTTTTGGGCTCGTTTCCTAAAACTTCTGTTTCTTTTCAAACATGAAACTTAAAGAAAGAAATTGTTGTTTATAAATTTACATTGCAGTTGTTTTGTTTGAATTTGCAGAACCCTGGAAGCGTTCCTTCTGCTACCTCAAGACTCTCACCCCTTCCTCACGAGCCTTATGATCGTGGGGTAACTACTGACATCCCTCTCGATAGCTCAAAGGTAGACTGGATGTGAAAATGTCGAAATATCAAAACTATCTGTCTCAATGCTGTTATTGCCTCGAGATTTAATTATATCCTTAATTTTAGGATCTCAAAGCAAAGGAGAAGGAACTTCAAGCTAGAGAGACTGAATTGAAAAAAAGGGAACAGGTGATTACTTCATTACTTGATTATCTTTAGAACACAAAATACATATCTGTGGGTTAGCAACTTAGGGGTCATTCAGGGTGGTTGTAAGTTTTTGGTTTGTAAAGTTAAATTTTAAAACGAAATATGTTCTGGTGAATGGGGTTCAATTGGCTTAAATCTCAAAACCACAAATGTTTTATATTTGTTGCATTTGTTTTAACACTAACACCTCACCACATGTCGTCGCCGGCCACCACTGATAATCGCCAACCACCTATCTAATCACCTCTGACCACCACTAACATTGATTAATCACCACTCTGACCACTGCTGACCACCTCGATCACCTCCGAACACCACACTGACCACTACTTTAACCGCCACTTCATCCACGCCCGGTCACCAATCTAACCACCTTTGACCTCCACTACCAATCACCACCTCTGACCACCACTAACATTGATTAATCACCACTCTGACCACTGCTGACCACCAGTCTGACCACCTCCGAACACCACACTGAACACTACTTTGACCACCACTTCATCCACCTCCGATCACCGATCTAACCACCTTTGACCACCACTACCAATCACCACCTCTGATTACCACTCCGACACCATCGACTACCACTCCAACCATTATTTTTACAACCAGCGATCACCTCTCCAACAGTGGTCTGCCGTGCCGCCACCTCTGACAAACACCAATTTCAACCACTATTATTAAAATTATTATCAAAACAAAAAAATTATAAAGTTATAATATTTAAATTATTTTATGTTTTTCAAATAAAAGTTATTTTAATCAAAAAACTTATATTTTGTTGGTTTAACAGAGGTACTCTTGATAGTTGTGGTGGCTCACACGATGCTTGCAAGTATTTGGTGTCCCAATTGATAGTTTGAATTATTTTTTTAGACAATTAATTTTTGTCATTTTAAATTAATTTTTTAATATTTTATATTGGGTCAATTCATAGTGAAACGTGGTAAAGAAAGTGATTTAAACTAAAAAAAAACTGAAATTCAATTTAGAACTAGAACTAAAAATTCAAAACTGAAAACCAAAATCCACTATGAACGGGCCTTACAGAGTAGTCAAATTCAACATTTTAAGTGCTAATAAATTATTGCTATTGGTTAATATTAGGGGCCTAACTGTGATGCTTTTGCACTTTAATAAATTCTTTGTTTTGATGCATGACCATTGGCCACATGCTCTTTTTAATGTATTACATTTGTATATGGATAGACCATGCTCTTTTTAATGTATTACATTGGTATATGGATAGACCTTCTGTCGAGTATTTAGTTCTGTACATTTATTACCTCTACCTTTCATTCTTTGATTTTAATGTCACATCTATTTACTTTGACTTACTATAAATTTACTTGGCCATAGTGATATACTATCATTTGTAGTAGTCGGGAAATTGATGTATCTCAATGATGTTTTGTAGGAACTAAAACGTAAAGAGGACGCCATAGCACGAGGTATTTTGGTTCTTATATTCACAAAGAAAGTAACAAAAACAATCTCTATATTTTGATATTTTACATTTTCTTCTTTCCAGCTGGTATAATCATAGAGGAAAAAAATTGGCCACCTTTTTTCCCCATCATTCATCATGACATTGGAAAGGAAATACCGATACATCTTCAAAGGATGCAGTATGTTGCATTCACAACATGGTTAGGTATGTTGAACTCCAGAACTATTGTCTAGAATGTTTTAGGTCATAACTATCTACTTGCTTGCCGATGAATGTCGTAGTTGTTGTAAAGTGAACCAAAATGCTTTCAACTATATCCAGACTAACTCACATCCGATTTGAGACTTCTTAAGACATCCCCTCACACCCATCACTATTGGGCTTGGTGCGTGGATATAAATAGTGAGTGGCCCTGCGGATCTTGTAGAGGCTCTGATACCATCTTAGAATTGGGAATTAGGCCTAACTCAACCCTACAATAAAATATAATAATATTCAGTTTTCCCAATTCTAAGATTTATATTATCAGGACCGACTTGTAAGGTGAGAATTGCCTCTTGCTTATAAACCCATATCCAGGCCAACTCACATCCGATGTGAGACTTAACCGTTTCCTAATATATTAGAATTATGAGTTTAGTAATTCTATAAATTGGGTTTAGTATCACATAAAAATAAATATCAATTTGAGATCATACATTACTTCATGCGGTCTTTCCCTCAGTGCTATCTAAATCAGTAGTTTCAACAGCATAATTTTTCCTATCATTTATCCTTGACTTTGTTGTCTTGTATCTTAGTGTTACAACTTTGTAATAATCTGCAGGTTTGGTTCTGTGTCTTCTGTGGAATATAGTGGCAGTTACTACTGCTTGGATCAAAGGAGAAGGTTTGTCTTGCAACTGAAAATTGACCCAGCAGTCTTTTTAGGTCATGCTTCATTTACACACTTTTTTTTTGCCACGCAGGTCCAACCATTTGGTTTCTCGCTATTATATATTTCATTTCTGGTGCTCCAGGATCCTATGTAATGTGGTATCGCCCCCTTTATCGCGCTATGAGGTAATGTTCAATATGTTTTAATACTATTTTTTTTTTAGTTTAGCATAGTTTTATCTATTCAAGATTCAGCCTACTTGTTTATCTATTAAAGAAAATATAAAAATTGATTATTATATCTTCAAGCAAAACTTCAGTCAATTATGAAACACAATATTTTGCTGTAAAAGCAGTTTATAGACCTGGATGATATGCAGAAAGAATGTGAGCCATCTAAGGCAACTGTAATTGTAAAAATTGACAAGCTAGTAGGTAGAAAATTCACCTCGTGCAATACCTTGATCTGTTCTTTTTTGGGAGGGGACACCAGAAAAGGGGAAGACATAAGAGAGTCGACAGAGTGGGTGGGTTTCTATGTTTACCTTCGTTCAAATTGTGAAAAAGCATTGACACATAAATGCATTTTATGAATATATATTGTGAACAGGAGCCCTTATATTTACTTGATTTTTTATGGGTTATTATTGATTTTATTGTTCCATCTTGTTTTACAGGACAGACAGTGCTCTGAAGTTTGGCTGGTTCTTTGCCGCTTACCTGGTAAGTTTATATATTTTGTCACTGTACTCACTTATTCTGCACTAATTTTGTGAAATGCTCATTTCCTTTTTTCGTTTTCTGTAAACAGTTGCACATTGGCTTTTGCATTTTTGCTACAGTTGCTCCACCAATTATCTTCAAAGGAAAATCTCTCACGTGAGTTGCTTATAATAAGTTGGAAAAAGTTTACCGTGCATAATGAGTTCCTGATAATCATCAATTTATTGTATTATTGTGTTAGGCTTGACCGTATGTTCTCCATGGTTTTGACGTAGCTCAGCAATATGACAAAAGAACTTTTTATTTATTTTATTCTGCTCAAACTAATGGTTGTAATGTATATGTTACGATGTTAACAGAGGTATTTTGGCTGCGATTGATGTGATAGACGGCAGTGCATTGGTTGGGGTATGTTCCAAATTCCAATTATGTATTTCTTGGCTTCTATAGTTCCTAAGTTTCTTGGGTAATTCAATAGTTGGATATTACCATCTTGTTCCAGAGGGTATATTTTGAACTTATGATTTCACATTAAAATGGTGTTGATTCTTGTGCTGAACTGCAGATATTCTACTTCATCGGGTTTGGACTTTTCTGTCTCGAGTCACTGATGAGCGTCTGGGTTTTTCAGGTTTTTATAATCTTAGCACTCTAACAGTAGTAATTTGGTGTTCTTTTGACTCTGTGGTTTCTTGTTTGACTTTTAATTTTATATTCACAGCAAGTATTGATGTACTTCCGTGGAAGTGGCAAGGCTGCAGAGCTGAAGCGAGAGGCAGCTAGAGGGACGATGATGGCAGCTCTATAACTTGGCATTACCAAATTTCTTCACCAATGTTATACCCCAAAAACTTTATTTCTTCTGTTACCAATTCCTTGCACTTTTTGTGCCTTTCTTAATACTTGGATGTTTTTTCCTGGCTGCTGGGGCTAGGGTTGAGTTAAACCACACAATTAAAGAACTCACATATGTTGTGCATATATAGAAAACATTGTTTGAGATTACTCCCTCAACACACTTTTCTTCCCCATAGAGTATTTTTATAACAAATGGTTCATCAATTCAACTGAGTTACATGTTCTGCTGACTTGACGCACAGTCAGATCAAGATATTCAGCATAAGACTTTACTCGCTAAGTTTTTTTTATATTCGTACGACTTCTATTTACAATACACATCATCTTCATTTGATTGTTCTTCAGCTTGGAGGGCTTTAGATTTTGAAATTTCTTTACTTTTGACCTTTATAGAGCAGCAAAATAGTTTTTCTTTGACGTTTCTTCATTGAGCTCAATTTCGTAAACTCTTGTGAAACCAAGTAGTTATTTTGTAGTATTAAGTTCCTTTGCCTCTCCTTCAATCCAGATGCTTTTCAATATTTTCTTTTGTTGTGTATTTCTTTCCCAAAAGAGTTTGAAATCTCCCAGAAGAGTTTCAATTCTCCCAAACATTTTTTAAATGTTTTCTCCATTCCATTTTAAAATTTTCATATCTTTGAACACATATGTTAGCCTTTGCTTCTCTAGTAGTATGTTTTGTTTGTCAACATGAAGTAGTTAGATTGTCCCGTAGTTCCTTGGTAATTTTTCATTCGCCATTTTTCCGATATTCAACATTCAACTTGTCTAAATACATCAGTATATATACACAATATCTCCTAAGAAGATAGAACAATCCCATGACAGATTACCAATGTCCTTAAACCTCAAATTCATTCAATCCCAGTAAAATGGTCAAGATTCAAAAACTCACTCCACTATTCTTCTTTTATGACCCTAAGACCAAAGCTTTTTACTATCTTCACAATCTCTCAAATCAAAATATACAAAATTGATTCTAATAGTACATCAGTATATCTATCATACCCTGTTATAATTTGAAAAGATCCCCTGATCCTTGATGACATGTAACCATTTTATTGATGTGGCAGTTGTTACTGTGCTGAGTAGTACACGTGTTAAAAATAAAAATAGTATTTTAGTTCCTGTAATTGTCCCTCGTTTTGAAAAGAGCTCTTGTTAAAAAAAAAATTAATTTTAGTCCCTGCAAAAGTCATTAAAATGGTGACATGACATCAAAGATTCCTGTTCAGGGGCTCTTTTCAAAACCATTAAATCTTGAAGGGATTAAAATCAATCAATTTTTTTTAACATAACTCTTTTCAAAATGAGGGACAATTCCAGAAATAAAACATATTTAAGCCTTAATAAAATTAGAAAAAAAAGGAGGTAGAAAATAAATTCTGTATCAAAATATTCTTAAAGGAAGAAATATAATATCGAGATTAATTGATAATTCAGGGAAGAAAAAAGAAATGATAGAACTAGTTTAATGTGAAATGTAATTTAGTCAAAACCCCCTGCGCTTTTAGGGTTTAAGCAGCTAAAGCAAAACAACTCTAATAATCCTCGCTCTGAACCCATCGTCGAATTTTTTTTTCGATTCTGACTTATTTCACTTTAACAATGGCAACCCAAAACAACAACGGTTCAGAACCTGACCCAAACCCTATTGCGGCGGAGACACCACAACCGGTGCCCGAAAATCTTCTCAGTAACAACAAAGGGTCGGAACTTGACCCGAACCATGTTGCGGCGAAGACACAGGTAACAGAACCTGAAAAGCTTGATAGTTTGGGTGATGAAATTCCTATTGAGAAAATTGTAGAAAAGATTACGTTGGTGGAAGATTCTCCTTCAGTTGAGGTGAATGTGAATGAAGATAAAGATGAAAAAGAAGATGATAGTGAAAGTGAGAGCGAGAGTGAAAGCTCAGAGTCAGAGAGTTCTTCTTCATCATCATCGGCGTCATCTTCATCATCTGATTATGGTAGTGATGATAATGAAGATGACGGCGATATGAAAGATGAAGATGGAGAGATAAGTGATTCTGATGAAGAGAAGATGGTTAGTTGGAGTCCTACTGTTGATGTTGATTTTGATGAGGAGGATGTTGTAGTAGGACCAATTAGGTCAAAGAATGAGATTCAGGTATTTTTAGTTTTTAACTTGTAAAATATTTATTTTTTATAGTGTGTCATTGAGAATTATCTGTTTTTTTTATACTTTGATAATTCAATTATATTTTTATCAAGAAAGATTGTATGTTTGGTTCTGTGGTGAGAAAAATTTATTGAGTGAATTGATTATGTAAAATTGATTTTGATTAAAATTGAGTTGAAGGTAAAATGAGTTAAGTATGAATATGTTTATGTAAAAGTGAGCTGAACAAAAATTGAGTATAAATCAATTCTAGAACCATAAGCTTCAATTTCTATCTTCAAGTTGAATCAATTCCAGAGGTAGAATCAGTTCTACCTTAGAAAAATCATTTAGAGAAATCAAACATGTCAAAGTCAATTATATACCTCTAGAATCAATTTTTACTCCTCTATAAGTGAAACCCTATGATGCACGAGTACTCCATTTGAGGGAGAGTTCCAGGTACGTACCCGTATCAGTACCGGGTAGATATATGTACCTTAATTTATGCCCATACACGTACATTAGTTTTTTTTTAAAATGCTGTACCCCGAACCGGTACCTGTATCGGGTACTCGTACCGTACCCGCACCTAGGCAACACAGGTGAAACCAAACATACATGGTTGGCAGCTGCCAATGACATTGATTTGGAGGGGTTTGGTTCAAACCTGTTTGTTATTTTTCCCACTTCTCCTCCACAAAAAAAAAAATTATATGCTTGACAATATGTGGTGGATTCATGTTCCTTTCTTTGTAGTCCCAAGATTTATGTACTTAACTGCAGTTTTGTTTGTTCTTTGGGGACTCTTTTGTGCTAATTTTGAAAGTCTAGGATTGGTCCTATTTTTCATGTTGATTTGAAGGTAACTTTGATTGGCATTTAGAATTGAAGAGAAGTTGAAATATGAGAATCTTTGAAAATCTCTTGACGCTAAATGTGATACAAAAACTCAGGAGGAAGATTTTTTTTTCTTTTATTGAGTAATGCATAATAGTTTGACTGACTTTGGAAAATCCCTTGACTGGTGTTGACTTTGCAGAATTTGCCTCCAGTTCCTCCGGTTGATGTGACTTTAGAACCTCACCATAAAATGGTACCCATTGGAGTTGTTATGTCGGTAAGCTTACAGAAATCTCAGCACTTAGCAAAATAGACATTTCAGTATCGATTGCA
This sequence comes from Trifolium repens, assembly GCA_030408175.1. Classification (NCBI taxonomy): domain Eukaryota; kingdom Viridiplantae; phylum Streptophyta; class Magnoliopsida; order Fabales; family Fabaceae; genus Trifolium; species Trifolium repens. Next base: position 8,621,101 of record CP125842.1, read on the forward strand.
CGTTCTGTTTCTCTGTGTAAATTTTATGTTTGTTATTAAATTTGATTATGAATTATATCAGATGGGGTACCAATAATTGTTAGAATCATCTTAATCAACTTTCTTATTTGACAGACTCTTGGTGCTCAAGTCATCGTCGAAGGAGTGGAGAAGCATGAACCTCTTAATGAGGGTTCTATTCTCTGGCTGACTGAAAGCCGCAAACCACTAGGTTTAGTTGATGAAATCTTTGGACCAATCAAAAACCCGTATTATATTGTGAGATACAATTCTGAAAGTGAAGTCCCTGCGGGGATCCAAGGGGGAACAACTCTGGTCTCATGTGTTCCAGAATTTGCTGATCGTGTGCTTAATAATAAGGATCTTTACCGGAAAGGCTATGATGCATCTGGTGCGAATGATGAAGAGTTGTCTGATGAAGTAGAGTTTTCAGATGACGAAAAAGAGGCTGAATACCGGAAAATGCAGAAAATGACAAAGAGAGGGGTAAATGATCAAAATCCTGGCAAGAGAAAAAACAATAAAAAGAAATTTTCACCAAGAGACAATAGGTTACCTACCATCCCCAATGCACCTGCAGCAGCACAGTATGTATTACCTACTGTCTCTCATGCACCTGCAGCAGCACCATTGGTTAATCATGGGAGCCATTCTCCTTTTTTAGGCATTGGGCAAGGTGGAACTACCACAATTTCTCAATTTCAACCTTTAAATGCAGGTCCTAACTTTGCTGCAAACGGAATGTGGACAAATCAGGCAATATTTCAACAGCAGCCACAACCTTCCCAGTTTCCAAATGCATTTCCATCAAATGCCATGTCATATTTTCCACAAAACACACAATTTTCTCAGTTTCCTGTGCCAGGAAATCCATTTCAACAGCAAATGAATCCCAGTCACGGAACTCAATTCCCAACCATGATGCCTGGCGTACAGCCCAATATATTTGCACAACAACCAATGTATGCACCGGGGTTTGTGGGTCAAAACCAAATGCCATTTGATTCAAGACCACCCTTCCAACAGATTCAGCAACCACCCATCTTTCAAACACAGCAGCAGGGTTTTTCACCCAATGAGTTACAGCAACAGCCTATCTTTCAAGCGCAGCAGCAGGGTTTTCCACCAGCTGAGTTGCAGTCAGAAAGAAACCTAAACTTGCGTCCTAGTTCTAATTCTAGCAACCCCTCTCAATTTCATCCGGGTTCATCAGGTAGCCGAGGGAGACCAACATTTCGTGGCGCCGGTAGGAGAGGTTGGCGACCTGCTAGGTGATGTTGAAATGATTTCTTGAGTTGGAGAGTTGGGCCATTCTGCAAGGATTGTACTTGCACATTATCCTGCAGCCTCTTGAATTATGAAAGGAATTCATGGTATCCTAAAAGGGATGAGTCGAGTTCCTACTTGTGGCATTTGTACTTGAAAGTATATGTCATCTAATCATCTGTACTTTTTCTTTTGTAATCCCTTTGGTTTATAAGCTTAATGCAGTGAGCCCATTTTTCTTTTGTATTCTGAATGTCATCTCATCGTGTGTACTTTTTCATGCCTGAGCTCTATCATACTTGATACAACAAGGGAGGCTGCTGAAGTGATTCAAAGCGTCTTATCGAAAGCACAAAGAAGGCGACAAGTAGGCTAGGAGTCACAAGTTTGATTTAACTCTTTTAAAGTGACCGTTATACTTTGTAAAATAAGCATGTATCACAAACCATGAAGGGTATGTTTGTTTTAGATTTTAATAGAATTGATTTTGAATCAATTTATGTCAATTTAGTCTGTTTAGGAATGATGTTTTTAATTGTGAATTTTAATGTTAATGTAGTGTGACATTATTTGAAAGTAGAATTATGTTTGAAGTGTGCTACAAGTATGTTTTTCTGAAAATTTTATGATTCGCACTTTGAATCAACTCTACTCAATGGAGAAATAAAAAAAACTTGCAAATCTTATAATTAATTTTAACCACTGCAGATTTGATCACTGTAAAGCTAAAATTTTTGCTCAAACACAATTCTTATTATTGAAATAGAGGTTTTGAAGCAAAATAAACAAGATCGTAACTGTTAAAATTGTTGTGGTTAATTAAGAATAGACTTAAATATTTACTTGGTCCTATCACATATCTGCATGCATGCAGGCATACACACTCAGATATTGTAATGTTTCTATCAACTTAGTTATGTTTCTGGAAATATAAATTTTAAATTTTAAATCGCTTCTTAATAGGAAATATAGGTTTCATACGATTTTATGATGTTATTGTTTAATAATATATATTGTATTTTTAAAATTATACTGTTATATATATATATGGTTGATCAAGGTTGGGAAACTCCATCCCTGTCGAAGACGGAGACGGGGACTCGAATCCAACCCTGAAGGGGAGTATGTGCAGGTAAATGTTTTTTGTGCAGAGTTGGAGGTGGGGGAGACAAAACATAGGTCAAGCTGATCAAACATATGTATGGTGTGAATAAGTCAAGCGGATCAACATAGGTCTATGACTTGGTATATATTTTTAGAAGATTATCTGATGCAGAAAAGGAACTTTGCAATATCACAACAGTTGCAATGGAATCCAGGAGGATCACTTTACACAATGTTCACCTTGAAGACAAGGTAAATTTGAAAGAGGGTATTGTTAGATTATTTATTATTATTAAATAAATATTATATTTTATAATAGCAGTTATGACAATTATTGTGTAAATTATTGAATAATAAGTAATTATTAAGTTAGTTATGTATTGCATGCTATTGTGGATTATTTTGAAAATTAGAAAGTTGTTAATAATTAATTGCCTCTATAATTCAGCTCAGAGCTACACAAATCCAAGGTAACTAGAGCTAGGCTCAATTTACTTTGGTAGTCTCTCATTTAACAATTCCAGGTTAAATGTCTTGGCTCTACTACTTTGTCATACAATAGAGGTTCCTAGAATTATACGATTGATAAGTGCAGTCACGAGATCGTTTATAAGATATATGCATTCAACATTTCATACTATGAACGCATTTAGTTGATTATTCATAGTGTGAAATGTTGAATGCTTATATCATTTCTTTTGTAAGGAAGTTAAAAACATCTTATTTAGATGTATTTGTCATTGTCAATGTAGTAAATATAACGCAAATTGACTAAGATAAAAACGGACATGGGTAATCAACTAAATGCGTTTATAGTGTGAAATGTTGAATGCTTATATCTTGTAAATGATAAATTTTGTATTAATTCATTTTTTTCATGTTTGTAAAGTAGCAATAGTTTAATTCAAGTCCTTGAAATTATACACGGCCCTAGTTGAACGATGAAGACGGACTTGTATCTCTTCAACCCCGTATAACGTGGCCAAGAAAAGTCAAACTTATAATTAGAGTCAAACTTGACATTTTTATACTCGAGAGCAACTAAAATAATGGTGCTCCTAGAGTCCCTGTTCATATTATTAAAAGAAAATTGAGTGTACATAGTGGCAAAGCTTGAACAAAATACTTACTAGTACCAAAGTCAAGATAAAAAATTTAAGTTGCAAATTAAAAAGGAAAATTTATTAATGTATAATAGCACCAGTAGTTAGTAAAAAAAAATTGAACACTCTTGTACACATATTATATGGATATGTATCGATACACGATTTAGATGGAGCTGTCAAAATGGGATTAGATCGACCTAGTCCTATTTTGTTATGTATTTTGAATTGCTAGGTTGAAAATTTAGTTTGTGATATAAGTTTGAAACTTTATTAGCTTTGAGGGTGCATTATGTGATTCATCATCCACAAATCTCTCTACTTCATAACTAGTGGGTCGATCTAGGGTTATTTTGACAGCTTTAGATGGATGATTGTGATTGGTCCACAAATATTATTTAATATAGAAAAATAAATATTATTTGTAAACCAATCAAAATCATCCACATCAACAAATGTATCGGTACATATTCATATAATATGTGTGTCGAAGAAGCCATAAAAAAAATATCTTGCTGAGACACTCTTTAAATATTCAATTTAAAAAAATGATTTATTCAAAAAATAAAATATTTCAATTCTCAATGTTAATTTCACACATTCTCATAAAAATTTCACAAAAATTTACCATTTTAAATGCTTAAAGGGTATATTGAAGACACTCGTTAACATTTTTAATGTGGTATGTACAACCATTCAAAATAAATGAAGATACATCGCTGATACATTAATGAATGCATGTTTTATTAATTAGTGAAAAGATAAATTCATAATTTAAATGGCTCGTAGAGTCATGCATTTTTTTTTTTTTGCTTTCGCACCGGTTCCGACCCATCGAACCCGGTATTCCTCGGGCACGTCCTTGGAAGGAGCTCCTTGCCACTGGAGCCCAAACAACTTGGTTGTAGAGTCATGCATTTTAATTACAAACAACACCAACTACATTTATGAAGTATGAACTACCCGTTTATAATTATACATATATAATACATGGATTGAAAGTTTATATCATACAGATCATCCATAAAAAAAATTAGAAAAATTAAAAATCATTTGATATGTTATTGTGATCTTTTAAAATTAACGGTATTTAATAAAAACTCATAAACCGTTAATTTTAAAAGGTCCCAATAACATGTCAAATGATTTTTAATTTTTCTAATTTTTTTTATGGATGATGTATAAGATATAAACTTTCAATCCAATGGTGAATTTTGTAAAATTCGTATTCATTATAGTTGTACTGGTCACTTATAAAGAGAGTCCACCGTAGCATTGGCCATCATTTAAAATGGTCTTAAAAATTAAATAAAATTTAAAATAAAAGTATTGGCTTTAAATTTGATTTACATGGAGATAATTGTTGGTTAGGGAAATGATACATTGTTGCCAAAAAAAAAATTCAAAATTTCCACCGTCGTTAACGGTGACTAATCTCGGTCAGAGAATCTTTATCTAATAGGGAGAGAGAGACAATCAGGGTTGACTTGAGTGAGTGCCCAGAATTTCCCCTGGTGGGGCATCTAGGAATCTGACTTCGGAGTTTTAGTTGAATTGAAAAACCCCGCTATAATAATCAAAATGTCTCCTCTTGTTTGTTTTCATCGGCTAAGACAAGGTAGGTAGGTATCGCCTCCCAAATATTACATTTTTAACCAAACCTTAAGTAACTTAATTTAATAGTTGTATGTTTTTATCTGCACTCAACTTTAAAGCTACTAGCCTACTACCAATTAGCACATACTATACAACAAATTAATTTTGTATGTGTATAATATGGTACGTTATTTAAAATATACCTAACTAAAACTTATGGAACTTAATTAGCAATTAGCCACTTAAGATTTGCTCCAATGGTCAAAAAGTTAAGGAACCACTCCATAAAGCTATGTAATCAAATATGAAAACCCCTTTGAAGCTCAGAGTAGAGAGAGGAAGAGAATAGAGACATTGTGTAAGAGAATAAATTGTTAACACTGAAATTTATGATCCAGTAAAATGAGAACAATGAAAGATGATGAACTCATCACACTGGTGATGTCCAATTAGGAAAATTAAGCATTTCTAGTTTTCTATAGGCATAACCAGCCCATAAGAACAAGTATTTGGAACACAGTGCAGCTGCAAAGGACTCAGATTCAAGCTTTTGCATTGCTAGTAAAGTCAGTACATGTCTGGCAGCTGCAATCCGAAAAGCGGCAGATGTCACACCCGAAGCACACACAAGAAGTGCAACCTTTACATGTTGGAGATCGACCACATCCTCTGTAAATTCTTCGACTTCCTCGTTCTTCTTCATCATCACATGTTAACCTGAAAAGCATGATGTTACTAATAAGCTTCATAAAACTAATAACAAAGCAATATAAAAATGAATAGTATAAGTGCAATTCTTGAGGTTATGTCAGGCATAAATCTAATTCTTGAGGACATTGTTTGTCTCAAAGTTCTTGGTCCTTTACAATGAATCTAAAAATGGTTCCTTCCCACTCAGTAGTTAAAATGACAATAAAGCCAACAGAAATTGTGGATGATATCCATAATCTATAAAACTAATAACCATATACATTTTCTCAAAAAAAAAAAAAAAAATATATATATATATATAGACATATACGCATTTTGAAAAAAAAAAGGTCCTGTCAATGTGAAACCAGAAAAATTGAACAATTGAAATAATAATAATAACAAATGATAATGTTGGATATTAAAAACCATATGTGCTTTCATCCAACAGCTTAAGTTCTAGAAATAAGTTGGTTTATGAAACAATCTATAGCATGAATTGATGTATTAAGTATAAAACCAGTCAGTACTTTGATCAAGATTGGCTGTTTAATTGTGACAAACCAAAAGTTCTTGTTTAAGGAATAGACATCCCAATTGAGGCATAAAAAAGAGGTATTTCTACCGAATAATTCTTTTAAAACTGAAATTTCATGTCCAATAAAACCAGCAATACATATCAAACTAATATGTAATCATTGCAGAGGGCATAACAGTCTAAGTAGCATCTAGACGGAAGGTGAACCGTGTTGACAACTTAGTTTAAGAAAATTATATTCCTTCGGCTAAATGGAATTGAACACAAATACAAACACAATAATTAAAACTGTTATGAAAGGACCAGTAGAAGAGCCAGTTCAGATATTAATAAATTATAAGCTTAGTAGTAATAACATGGATTCTTTTTTCTTATAACCATTTAATCAAACAAACACATTCACATATACTAGCCTCTTTTTAGTTCAATAAAAGACAGCAAGATAAAAAGCCGAAAAGACAGGTGTGTCAGGTGAATTCAAGTATGTTTGTGTTGGTGGTACACGACGGAATGAAGTGGAATGGAAAGGAAGAAACATATACTTCACAATTTTGTAACTGATCATTACAACACATATCGATCATATGAAAAATTTGCTTCAGAAAATTCAATATATATTTTTTCAAACTGGGTCTGGCTAAGCTCTTCTAGCACAGAAACATAAACGGTATCCTAATGTAACATTAACAGTCCATATGTAGTCTGACAATGCCTAAAAGAGACCACATCAATGATAGATAATTGCTCAACCGTAAAACAGTAATCTGATATGTCTGATTGAGTTTTTATAAATCAATTTAGAGGAAAAACTGTCGTAAGATATAGAGTACAAAATATAAGATATCATATTCAAGATTTGTTGGACCACCTACTATCGAGTCACTTGGGTCACAACACTAGATGTCTATTAATATAAAAAAAGATAAAATATGCTATTTGGTGCGAACAAAACTCATTTGAAGAATTTGTTCATTTGAAGAATGGTGAATTTATGAGCGTAAGATAGACATTATTAAATCCAAGTCACAAACATTAAAAGCATAACTTACTGACTTATTTTTCAGTTCATAGTGAATGTGTATATTGGAAAAGAAGCATACTTGTCATATGGAAGATCAGAACACTTCCAATTTGCATCTGCCACAGCATCATGGTGAATGCGACATTCCTCTTTAGATCTCAGACGAAATCTACGCTCTTTGTTGCACTTAGTACAGCGAACAAACTCATCGCGGTGACCAACACGTCCATTTATGGATCTCTGAGAGCTATTAGCACCTTTTAACACTTGATTGTAGTATTTGAGCAGTACTGTTTTGCCCAATGGAACCTTCTCACCGTTAACTATAACCCAGATATTATTCTTCCATTTCCTTGCCGTCTCTCTTCCAGAGTGTTTCTCAAATGCAGCAGGAGTCAACTTGTCTATCATTTAAAAAACCATATGCAAGAAATTAATGTCATGGATACATAAAACACAGTATAATTACACTATGGCATTATAAAGCTCCTATCAATAGAAGCATCACTGTGACCAAAACAAAACCATTAACTAATATTGTTGCAATGCAATTACTAAATCATACTAATATAATGACAGTGAAGCTAACAAGAGGATCATTTACCTACATTGTCCACCACATTCATAAATTAGAGTCATATAAACGACATAAATTAGAGTCACATTCAAAAATTTAGAATTTTCATGCCAGCTTAGTCAAATGATGTATTCCCTAGGTAGGATATAACTCTATGAATCATATTTTCTCAAGTTGCTATATTTCATGTATAAAATTTTGAAGTAATTACTTTAAAAACATGTCATGTAGAAAATTTTGAAGTAGTTACTTTAAACACATCTCATGTAGTGCTATGATACCATCCTGAAATGTGGCAAACAAAATTTTCAAAGTAGCTGTCATTATTACACTTGCTGTTTAAATCAGTAAATCCTCATATGTGTCAGCAGAGGTACTGTATTAGTCTTTCTGCATCAACAGATATTCTTCCAAGTTGATGTACTTGTTTTGTATATATCAATGTTCAAGTAATAAAAAAAGGCGCACCCTCGACTGATGTTATCAATAATGGATGGTGGATTATTTTGGCCAGCCAAAATTAATCCACCATTTGAACATGCGGTTGCGGCCTATAGTGGATATATTAGATGCAACAGCCTATATATGTTGATTGGCACAAAATCCACCATGCTATAACATGGTTCGGGCGTGCCGCTATGGCCGAAACTTGACATTGCATGTACATAGTGACTGAAAATTATTAGATTCTAAGTTTAACCCTTGTTGATAGCATACATTCACCTCAGTTACCAATAAATAAAACAAATAAAAGGCTACATAAGTGACTTGGATATGTGCCTCCAATACAAAGAGCAATCATAATCATTCACACATAAAATAAGAGTGTGTCATCAAAGACAAAAACATACATATTATAGATTAACAATACCTTTGTATATTAATTACTGTATAGTCTACTCTGCAAAACAGACTTCAATGACTTTGAAGAAATATAGTGTAACCACCTCACATCTTAGGATCTTACTACAATTACATTATGTTATTAAATACGTACAAATCAACTATAGAAAAGTAATATTCAACAAAAAAACAAACCATATTTAATTTAATCTCACAAAAAGACAACATGCTAATCAAGAATCTTCCACATTTTCATAATACTAACATTCATCTAGCACGATCATAAAGAGTATCAAAACCAACAAGTTCATTGAGACAAATCAACATACACTTAAACTGTCAAATAACCATCACAAACTCCAAACACAAAGCAGATCAAAACAACCTCATAATAAAACTTTTGACTCTTCAAAGTCAAACCCTCATCAAACCATAAACTATAAAATATTAACAGACACAAACACCGCACACGACACATACACACTGACCATAGACACTGGTAAAAATTTAAGAAAATCAAAGTAATCATATGCGTCGGTGTTGTATTGGTGTATCTGCTCGTGTCCGACATCGAACACACCTTTAATCAGAAGTGTACACAACTATCAACATGCACATAAGCATTAAAATAAAGAAACCAATGAGAGAGAAATAAAGAGAGAGAAAAAACCTTCTTGACAACCAGGGGTGCATTCACAAATAATTTGAAGGAAGCCACTAAAATAAACCCTAAGTCTACCAACAGCATCACCATATCTATGACTAGTACAACCACACATGACTTCAACATAATCATCAAAAAACTTCACTCCACTCATCTCTCTCAACTCTTCCTCACTAAACATTGACACCCCACAATCTTTTTCCAACCCATTTGCCATTTTCTCAATAAAAAGACTCTGTTTTTGAAGAGAAAACTATATGGGTGGGTGTAAATCAAAAGTGCATATATATAGGCTTCAAAGATGTTAGAGATCTGAGGATGAAATATTGAAATATTTTAGAGAGAGAAAGAGTGGTTGGTGATGTGGTTGAATGAATGCAATGAATTAGCTAGCTGGCTTATAGCAAAACAAATGTTGTGAGGTTAAAAGGGGTACTACTTGCATGATATGATGATAGTTGACATCACGAGAGAGAAGAAAAGTTTATAGAGAAATCATCTCTTATGTAACTATAGACTAGGGATAGAAAGAGGTTTTTGATTTTTGTGCCTTTGTTTTGTTTGTGTGTGTGAGGTATTTCGGATTCGGATCCTCTCCTATGGGGCGGCACCGGCCCAACAATTAATATAGCATATCACCGAGTGCGGTAATAATTATTTTATATCTTTTATCTACTGTGGTGCTGAGGGAGAAGATTCGAATCCAAATCATAATGTATATGTGTTTTTAGGAATTTGGATTCTCTTCAATGGTAAAATGATGTTGCCGCAATCTTAGCCACATATCTCAATCTAATATATACAATCAATGATATTAATTGGTGGATGAACGGCTAAGATGAGCGCTTCCTTTTTGATTTTTTACTAGCTAATACAATTTTTATTTTTATGATTTTATTTTAGAGTTGTAATGCACTTTGGGTGGGGGTACTATTACTATATTTGATCTTGGTTGAATTAAAAATGGAACAAATTGAGTGGTGTTCAAAAGAAATGGTAGAAAACAAAAAGGTGGGGTTTTTGGAAGGAGAATTTGATTCTATTCTTTGCATAAACTGCAATTCTTTTTAGGATATCTTGTATGAGAGAGTCTTATTACAAGCTTGATATTTTTTCAATGTAACATAGAAGTATCAAAATGCATATAACTAAATGTTAATTTAATTTTTTTTCACCATCAATATTCGGCCCACTGAACCGTTTAATCTGTCTCGGCCTCGGGAGTGAATTTTGACATCAAGTGATTTCATCCTCTCTCGATCGCAATTGCGGAAAATCGAAATGTCGATTTTCTTACCAAATTCAGCGTCAATCACCACTGGACTAACTAACTATTGGTAATTTAGTTATATTATTATATTGACAAATTTGGTCCTATACATGCATCAAGAATTAAATATTCTTAATTACTCAGAAATTAAGGGTTATAAATTGTACAAATCCAATTAAGGGAAAAATGATGGGTCTATAAACCAAAGACAATGACTGACTACATAACAAGTTTGTAATAATTTTTTCTATTTTGTTTTGATTGCTACATGAGACATTACTACAACCACAGCTACAATAACAATAGTGATAAATAATGTATGCATGAAAACTTATAAGGCACTATTTCTATCCCAATCTATATGGCAGAAAATTTATAATAAATGTATGAATTTTATGAGACAAACTTGGTAAAGGCTATATTTGAGAACTTGCTACAGACTAATGAATAATAGTACAGTTTTAAACTATTTACGGTGCGACTCACTAATCAAAGGAATATACATCATAAATATTATTTTTGTTACATAAATAATTAAGGTACATGAAAATTCTACTGTTGATTATTTACTAGAAACTAAACTCTAATGGTATATCTTTTAACTAGTTGGCAGTTGCTAAAAGCTGTCAGATATAATACGTTTTTTAATAAGAAATTATACTTTCAACAAAGCTCTGAATTTGTTTTAGTTACTACTGTATTTCAAATAGAAAAACAGCTTTCATGTGCCTAAAAACTTTCTAGCCCCTTTTTTTTTCTCTCAAAATCGTACCTGTGAAATAAATTATAAGTTAAGGCATTTGAGTGGTTAGACTTTTCGATAGATGAAAAAGTCAAGGAGATTAATGACTTAGAACAATAATGAAACTAAGAGAATGGATTTTATTCTAAGTGTAAATAATTGAAAAAATAATCAATTGTTAGTTGGTTATTGGCACTGAATTTGGTAAAGAGGACCACAGTTTGAACCCTGCAGCTGTGATCGGAAGGGGGTTGAAACAATTTTATGTCATAACTGACCTCACAATAGATCCGTTGAAGGTTGCTTTGAAAACTTGATTCAAAGTCATGTTCCTAACCGGATGTGTGGCGATAGGAGCCGTGATCAGATTGGTTGGCTGGTCATTGCTGCTGGCTGCGCCCAGCACCTTGGGCGCCAGGTCCGAGCGCGACGTGTATGTACTATTGGTAAAGAAAAAGGCAAATTACTATAAAATAGTTCCTTTTACTGTTGCATGCAATTGTTGTGGCCACCAAACTCTAGTGCTCTCTTGTCCCAAACATTTACTACTACTATTCACACAACCTCACAACACTATTCCAATTTTCAAAAGATAACTTTTACTACTTCTAAATAGTGAACTATTATTTCCTTTAAAAAAAAAATGGTGAACTATTATATGTTTTGTACTTTTTTCAACGACAAAGCACTCATCATCATGGAAAAAGTCTTGGTTGGGCACAACTACAACACATCACATTTAGGCACACACTCATAAATAAATAAAATTAAAAGAAAAATAAAATAATCACATCAATCAATATCACTTTAATTATTATTTTTTATTTTTTTTTCATATATTGTGAGTGTGCCTAAAAGAAAATCATTTGGGTTTATGCCCATATTAGAATTTTCCATCATCATGATGACAAACTTTTCCTCTTTAATGATCATAATGTAAGATACATGTCTATATTATAGGCCGATACCTTACTAATTACTCCATCCGTCACAATTTAATTGATACAGTTGATTGTTTCACGTATGTCGATGTATAACTTTGATGATTAATATTTTTGATTGTATAATAGTAAAAATTATAAAAATTTGATATTTTGAAAATACTCATCGAGACAAATCAAACAACATCTTATATGCTAATATTTATTTTTGTTTATTAGTAGAAAAATAAAGTCCAAACAACATATGTAAATAGTGCACAACAGTCAACTGTGTCAATTAAATTGGAACGGAGGGAGTAAACATCTACAGTGTGATTAAGTAATCTGATAGTAGTTATAATATTACGATAGTGTATTCTCTTTATTGAAATTCCCTCAGTTTTTTTCAATCGTTATCAATCCACCATCAAATATGAAAAAGAAAAAGAGAAGTAAAATTAAAAGAAGATAGAAAATTGAATTGAATAGTAGATGTGTAACAATTAAAAAAATTGAGAAAATTTTAGTGAAGAGAAACAATTCTCATAATGTCACATATATAGCCAATGACTTAACAAATATGGAATAAACTTTGTGATACCTATATTAAAATTTTGGGTTTAACTTAGCCCAACTCTAACAAAATGACTTATATTATGAAGAAGATAAACTATTATAAGCACATTAATTAGTATACCATATTTTATTCAATGAAGAACTCTCAATCTTAACAAATTTATTTAGGTATATTGACCGTGTGGCTCATCACTTTGGCCTGAATTTACAAGTTAGCTAGTTCAACAAATTTGTATTGTTTGTCCAAAAAAAATTGTATTCACACCTAGGATTCTCCAACTTTGCAACACGTGGACGTCTATAATTACCTGTTTTTCCATTTGAAAGACCATATACTACCTCCATCCCATTTTATTAGAGTTATTTTGATTAAATAATACTATTTAGTTATTATGCTTTGACCATAATTTTTTAATAATATATAGATATAAATATAAGCATATAAGATCTTATTTGATTTGTTTTGATGAGTATTTTCAAAATATCCAATTTTTATAATTTTTACTAATAGAGAATTAAAAATATTAGTGATCAAAATCTTGCATTGGCAAACATGCAGTAATCAAACTAATTCTTTTATTTTGGGACGAAGGTAGTACATAATTATGTGCCTTAGTCCACATTTGGCACACAATTTGTTTGGTTACCACCATATCAACCTAATATATTTGACTTGTTGGGACTTCTACACTCTCCCACAGTCCCACGGAATCTAATGAATTTCTAAAGTTCATGCATTACCACATTTTTTTTTTGTCAATGTATTACTTTATCCAACCTAATTTTATGAATTGAGATACTCTTTATTTTCAATTATTCCAATTTTTATTATTATTAAAGTTTTTAAATATTTTGAGGGGTATAAAAGTGATTTGACTTCACTTTTCTTATAGTGGATAAAGGGTTTATGAGCTAACTGGTCATCCATGTTGGTACCACTTGATAGCTCATCTGCAGCCCTTCTTTTGCTCTGGCGATAGAAGCACACTCCAGAGACCTCAAGTCCAAGAGCCAGCTCCAGACGAAAAGCAAGGAAATGTCGAGTACAAAAGAAAAGCCTATATTGAAAATTATCATTTCGTAATGTCACGTTTTTACATTTATTTTTCCAAAACTAATGGAAATAATTAAAAATAAAGAGGATCTCAACTAGTCATCCTTTTAAAGATAAATTTTGACTTTAAATATAAATTTATATTATTATTTTTCCAAATATAATTCTACTTTTGCATTAGAATATAAAAAGTTAACTACAAATAAATCTATACACCAAGGATAAATTAGTAATTGTAACCCTACTTTTGCTCTTTCAAATGAGAGTCATTTTCTAAGAATGAGATTAGAAGTTGACTTCTAGGCGGTGTCTGTTTTGGTATTTTCTTTGGTGTTCCACATTTATACAACACATTTGTTTTGTAGTCTCTCTTTTACGGGTCTCTGTTCGTTTTGTACAGAGATTTCGTTATTAATAATAATATATTTGCCGTTAAAAAAAAAGAGAAGTAATTGTAACACCTAAAACATATTCATTAGTTACACTATCAACTTTTTTTAATATGCATGAAATATCAACATGGGCTTGTAATAAGACACGGGGGAGAGTATTAGATTTTTATAAATAAAAAAAACTTCATTAATATTAATAAGAAAATCGAATCATGCCCATTCCTAATCACCACTAATAGTATATATGGCTGTACATTTTACCTTTGGTCTACACCTACCATAAGTGTTGTGTCCTATGGAAGCTAACATCTAGGTCTCACATGGTTACATTTTTTCAATGGTATTGGTAGTATGATTATAGTAACACATAGTGAGATGAGTGAAACAGCATGCGTATTGCATCGCAACAAGTCTCCAGCAACACATGGTTATGCTAAAGTCAGGCGTGATTAATTGTTGCCTTTCCACTAATATGGCCAAAATAAGGATCCAAATCCCGTGAATTAAATTAATTTGTCTTTTTGAGACAAAATAAGGCAAGTTCTATGGTACATTAGACAATTTCTAATGCACCGGTAAATTAATAAATAAAATGAATATTTTTTTAAGAGAAATTATTTTTCTATCATTAAAAACATTTAATAATCAAATATCATTAACCAAAGTTGTCAAAAATATAAATTTTAATATTTTTTAAATTTTTATTCTTCATAATAGTCAATATTCAATTTTTTATTGAAAAAATGTTAAAATATTAGTGTAATCATTATAAACAATAAAATTGTATTTTTCCTTGTGCTATTATTATTTCTAAAATACAATAATTAACTAATAGTATTTTTAATTCATAAAAATAATCGTTAATTTATTAATTTGCGATGTCATGTACCGGTACACTTGAAAGCTCCCACAAAATAATCATGTAATGTTAAGTACGTGGCGCACATTTGAAGATGATTATGCTTACACTTGCTCACCACCATATAAAGCATTATTGTGCTTCACTCCTCATTATTTCATCAAATTGAATATTTATATGGATGATGGTAACCCGTGCACCCGATGAATTTATTAAATATACCAAAAATAAAAATAAAGAGAACTTTTATATTTTATTTTTGATGTTTTATTTCTATTTTTTATATGCTCACCATATAATACATTTTTGGTAATGTCTTAAAAGTTCTCTCTTCTAATATATTTTTTGAAGTTCCTCCAAATTATGAGGAAAAGCTAATCTGTTAAGATAGTTAGAGTTTGTTGATGTTAGTTAGTTGATTAGAAATTAGTTATAGTTGGTTATTCAGTTAGTTGGTTAAGTCCTATAAATAGAACATTAATGTACACATTTCAATATTTTTTTATCGATCTATATTCATTCAATATGAATTCTTATGAGTATCTTCTTCATGAATACTCTTATGCTCTCTATCTTGCTTATGAGTTTGATCTTCATCTCTATGATTCCATGATTTCTATAACATAATCCTCCAAACTGTTTATTCTTTTCAATTTCTCCTTCATAATTGAAAGCTCACACGTTTAATATTTAAATAAAACAATATTGGCCAAACTATCTTTTTAGATTGGTGGTTTTTTTTGTCTTAACTCTCCAATTTTCGATAGAGAGGGGTTTGATAGTTTTAAATTATACCAAAAGATAAACAAAAAATGACTAAAGTTTGTTATTTTTTTTCCAAAATTCAATAGTAAGTTCTCCTGAATAATTGATCAAACTATATTTACATTTCCATCAAAACTTTGAATATTATTCTTGCAGGCAAGATGTTTTGTCTTATTTAGGCCCAAGTCTACTTTGTTGAATTAGTTAACTTTTAGTTTTGTTTGTTAGTTTTTTTAGAAAGCATTGTATATATCTTCTTTTTTTTGACGGTAAAAGCAAATTCATTAGATGAAAGCAATTTCCATATGGATTACAAACTGATTGAACCTAAAGTCTTTGAAACATATCCAACACATGGAAACAGAACAACAACTAACATTAAAGTCTAGCAAGAGATAAGTATTAGCAATAAAAAGGTGACTAGGAGCCAAATGAATCCTGTTTTGCCAAAATCTGCAAACAACCTTCCAAAGTTGCAAAGTCTTTCGCTCACGGTCAATGACAATGAATAGGAGAGAATCCACAGTCTTTTTTTCTATCCAGTTACGGATTAAATAGGCTACTGCTGCAAGCGCATTTCGACTATAAGTGGTCTCAAAGATGTCAAAATTGAACACCTGATTGAAAGAAAATTGAACCAGAAAGTGGTTGCAAATATTGGTATCAACAACACCAAGTGAACCTACCAAACCCTTCTTATCCAAAAGCTTAAATCTTTGTTGAGGCATTTCAGCAAACACCATCCAAGCAAGGTGAAAACAAGCCCAATACAGCCATGGTGGTTTTGGTGGAGGACGGAAAACACAATCAATAGCTAACAGTTCATCAGTTGAGAAATGATTTAAACAAAAACCTGTCGGAGGCGGCTCTGGTGGTGGGAGAATGGGTGGCTTCAGATTCACCACAAGTTGGAAGGTTTTCTCAACTTGATGGTAAGTTGCAGAGGCAGATCTGAGATTAGAAACCCATGGTGTAGTCCATAGTGGCTGTCGTTTTGATAAACTCAGAGCACAATGAACCGGCGGCGGAGAGGAAGGATGCAGAGTTGCAAAACGGGGGTCGCGAAGACAAGCCGGCGGAAAGGAAGGACACGGAGGTAAGACCTTATCTGAGGTGAAAAGCCAAGAGGACTTGGAGAGAAAGCCAGGATAAACCTGGAGAAAGCCAGGAGAACCTGGGAGGAGATCACCATCAAACCCTAGCCGCAGCAAAGGTTGGGAGAAACTTAGAGAGAAGTCAGAGCTTCTCTCTCTAGAAAACATCTTTCTTGCTGTCAGATCCTAGTTTGTATATATCTTCTTAAGGGTTAATGTTACAGTGGACAACCTTCACAAGTATCAATCAAAAGTAATCAAAAGTTTTATATAATGGATCTTATTCATAAGTGTTTTCAGAGCATTCTTTAAAAAAATTATTTAAAAGAATTATTCATTTTAATAATTTGATATTTTAATTTTTAATGTACTCCACGCATTTTCATAAAAATTATTATTTAAAATTTATAAAGAGTCTTTAAAGAACACTCATTAGCATTTCCTTTATACAATTGGTGTCGATTTTAACATCAAAAAGTATTAGTGCTCCACCTAAAGCTTGTGCGATAAATTAACATTGGACTCCATTGAACAACAAGGAGCCAACTTCGTATAACATGCAATTCTCAAATTTGATGGTCATTAATCATTATCATCATTGGTCGTTGACCGAAGACTTCCTTTAGTCCAAAGGGTCTGTTGTTTAAAAATGAAGCACTGCCACAAATTCGTTTTACTACAGTCAATTAGTTTGTTGTAACTGACGGTAGAGTTAGTTATTTTATTTTTATTTATTTTTGTTTTTGAGAGTTAGAGAACAATGCCTCTATATACCCTTTTTAAGTTTGCCAAAGGGCAAAGCTTGTTATTCATGGGCCATTCTCATTTCACCAAGAAGTTAATGTTAAACTTTTATCAAATGTCGTTCTAGAAAGCAATGTGTATGTTGGGTAGTTGAAGTTGCCGTATAAAAAGTGGCAGCACTAAGCTTGTTTAAGGAAAGTGATCGCACATGATTCCATATTTTCAAGGGCACCAAGTTATTAGGTTTTATTTGTTGAGGCTCATATATATAAGTGTATGTGCATGCGAGCATGCGTGCTTTTACAACATATACAAAATAAAATGGTAATAAGTTCATACTTCATATATGACACTCAATGTGAGGGTAGGTAATACATTTATTATAGTGTAAATGGTTTTTTTCCAGCAATAGAGATTGTATATAACTAATCAGAGGAAAAATTTAATTTTTTGTGAAGGAGACTTTTATTTTTATCAATCTATTATTGACAATTTTATGTGTCAAAAATAAATATTTTTGTATTTGAAGATTAATAATATTATATTGTTCATAAATGTAATTAAATATATAAAAGTTTTTCCAAAAAGAAATGTGTCTATGTTCACAGTTCTTTTTTGTTATGATGATCCTTCTAGTTTAGAGGACCAGTATATTCTTGAATCATCAACTATGGCAAGATTGACATCCTCTGAAATATGAAACAAAATCCACTAGAATCTAATAGAGGAATATCCCGATTGGTAACTAAAACAATTGTTTGTGGTTCCAAATCATGATACCATATGTCATAATAGGTTTTGAGAATAAAGGAGTAGCCACTACTTCCAATAGAAAGAGAGAAAAAACTAATTAAAATTGATTTTCTTTAGAAATAAGATTAGATGAAGTTCCTTGTTACTTCACCAATAATTTTCACTATATTGCATTTCATAATTAGTTAGATTTGCTTAGTTAGATTTGAAATTATTTGTCATTAAGGGGCACCAAATTGTCAGGCTCTATATATATATATATATATTTTGTGCATGCGGGCATGCATGCGTTCGTGACTTATAAAAATATAGCATAGTAATTTTCTACTTCACACTGGATACTGAAAGTCTAAGAGACAATTATATGCCCACAACTAACCATGATTGTCATCTATTAGGATTGGTTTCTCAAAATCTAAGAGCTTCATAGTCCTACTTCTTGATAATGATAATCCTAGTTCAAAGGACCAATAATTTCTAGATTCATCTGTGACGACAAGATTGTCATCCTTTAGAAATGAGATTAGGCGAAGTTTTTTGTGATATTTTATCATTGATATGTAATATATATTTTCTTAAAGATAAAAATAGCTGAAGAGAAGATAAAAAAAAGTAGAAATAGAAAATAATTTCTCATTGTAGATAAATATTATTGAGTAGCTAGATATTAAATATGGGTGAACACTAAACCCATACAAGGAAATAATTGCTGATAAATTGATTTCTCGTTACCTAAACTACAAAGTCATATTTATAACTCGCATAAAAATTATATTTTTATAAGCTATTTTTTTTTCATAAACTATGTTGAAATATTTATAAATAATACATAAAAGTTTATTTATATGTATGAGATGTTTTACATAAGCTTAAAAATAAGTAAACCTCATAAATAAAATATATTGTACTAAATAAAAAATTTGTGATCCGGAAACGGGCTCAAGCATTAATAAACTAAGGGATAGAGGAAAATTGGTCTGGGCCAGTATAGGGGAGTATAAGCAAACAAAGGGGGTGCAAATACTGGAAACTTTTATTTTACATTTTTCCGAGTGTTGAAATTTATCTGTTGAAATTTATCTTTTAAAATGTAAGTGAATAACAATATAGTAAAATACAAAATAGAAATGGTATCAATTTTTGTACCCAAAAAAAGAAGAAATGGTATCAATTTTTATTTTTCTCATTTTTTTCTTGTTATGTCTCTTTCTCTGCAAATTCAACTCTCAAATTCTCGAGACATGCAACAACAAAAGAGAACCCAATTTTCAAGTTTCGCGGTAGGGTGAAAACTGCACACTTGGAAGAAACGTATAAAGCAACCCAACGACAAAACGAAGGTGTGTTTATTAATATTATTAATTAATATTCCCTCAAGAAAAAAATTGTTTTATAAATTTATAGATTATGGATGTATTTGGTCTAAAAAATAGATCAGATAGTATCACATGACAATGACACATGACTCACTTAAGTGATTTGTTTTAATCCTACACATTCATTTTAATCTAAGGGCTGTTATTCATTCTTATATTCTCGTATAACTTTACCATTCTCATAGGATATGTTCTATATATATATATATTAAAGACCAAATAACATAGGATTCTAAGTACAATTTTATCAACAAAAAAAAAGTAGAAGTACAAGAGCAGAGATATTATTTTGAATTTCATACATTATTGATTTCTACAATATTATGTAATAATTTTGTAAATTATACATATTTTGGTTTAATGATAAAAAATAATCAAACTCATATAGACAATATTAAATAAGCTAATAATCTATCCGTACCATAATATAAATCACTTTGACAGTTTTACACATATTACAAAATGTAATTAATGGTAAGAAAGAAATATAATTAGTGTTGTATGGAAAAATGAAATTATGAGTTGATTTACAAAATTGTTATTCATTTATTATAAGAAAAAAATAAATTGAAATAAGATAGAGTAATTAATAGTTAATAGTATAATAGGAAAAATAATATTAAATATTTATTGGTAATGTAAAGTGACTTATATTTTGGGACAAATTTTTTCTAATAACTTACTCCCTAGGACCTTATTTATAAGCAAAAGTTGTTTTTTAGGTTCATTGAAAAAGTAATATATCTCGTCTCTATTTAAGCTAGATACATTAGCTATTGAATGAACCTAAAAAACAACTTTTGTTTATAAATAAGGCCATAGGAAGTACTCCCTCCGTCCCAAAATAAATGACCTGTTTGACTTCGTTTACGCTTACCAATGTAAAACTTTGATTGCTAATATCTTTAATTATCTATTATTAAAAATTATAAAAATTGTATATTTTGAAAATACTCGTCGAGACAAATCAAACAAGATCTCATATGCTAATATTTACAAGTATATATAAGTAGAAAAATAAGGTCAAAGTAGGTCAAATGAATAGTATACTAAGTCAAAATTAGGTCACTTATTTTGGAACAAAGGGAGTATATTATAATAGAGAGGGAGTAAACTTTTTATTAAAATATGTGGAGTCAACACTCAACCCAATAAAAATTGAAATGTTTTAATTTTTAAATAATACAGTATTTTATTTAAATAGAATGTTTAAAGAGTGTGCCGAGACATTTGTTATCGGGACCCATTATTAAAATCCACAAAAAATAAAGATGAATGATGAAATATTGCCAACTATGAAAGTAAAGTCACCGTCCCAGCAGAATACAGAATGGCCAAGCAAGCAACAACAACAGTTCATACAAATACTGCAACAACATCTCAACCCTTTCCAGTTTCTACTTTAACTTACTCTCTTTCTTCTTCAATTGGATCATCAACAACAACAAAACACTGTTCTTTTGTTCCTTTTACTGTTCTTTAATATTGCAGTTACATACATAGATCTTATTCTTACCTCAGTTTCACTTTCTCACAACAACTCCTTCAAGACAAAGAAACGTACAAGGTGCATTTAAATCTTTGCTACTAAAATCTGAAACTGAAGCTTAGTATTTCTTTTTCTGAGTTTCTTTTCCATAATATACAAAGTTATTTGTTGAGTAGCTGAAATTATCAAGTTTCACCCACCCACCTTCAAAAATTGTATCTTTCTGATGAAGGAGTAATCTATTCTGATTTATGAGCTTATTTCAAGAGGTGGGTCCCAATTATCTAAACCTAATATTTGTCATATCATATGCACCTTATATAGTTCCAAAATCAATATCTTAGGCATTAGGGTGTGGATTGATGCAGATTTAAGAATAATGTTTTATCCTGCACAAAATCAATAGACCCCACCTTTTTGTTGAAATGCTTGCTATTCTTGTTAAAAGGGTAGTTTTAGTTTTGTTGTGTATTTGTTAATTATCAATCTGTGGTTGCTGCTTTGGGTTTCAACTGATAGGGATCTTGGTTTTTTCGGCAAAAACTCGATTTTGATATTAGCAGTGTTACAAAGAGTATGAGGAAAAATGTTGGTTCTCATTCAGGAAGGATGTTTAGTGACAAGAAATGGATTATCCCATTTTTTGCAAGTTTGTTGGTATCTGTGAGTTTGGTTCTGACAGCTATTCTTGGATCGTTTAGTTCTGCTGGTGGTGGGGGAGAGGAGTTGCCGTTGGTTGATGTCATTTCATTCAAGGAGGGATCAGAGGATTCCGGTGGATATTTCGTGGAGTCGGATTTGGAAAGGTCTGTTAATACTAGTGTGGTTGTGCAGATGAAGGCGCCTAAGTTTGCATATCTTATTTCGGGCACAAAGGGTGATAGTCATAGGATGATGAGGACGTTAGAGGCGGTTTATCACCCAAGAAACCAGTATGTTTTGCATTTGGATCTTGAGGCGCCGCCTCGGGAAAGGTTGGAATTGGCAAATGCAGTGAAAGCTGATCCGGTATTTAGGGAAGTGGAGAATGTGCGTGTTATGTCTCAATCCAATTTGGTTACCTATAAGGGTCCTACGATGATTGCTTGCACTCTTCAAGCTATTGCAATACTACTGAAGGAGAGCTCAGAGTGGGACTGGTTTATAAACCTTAGTGCCTCAGATTATCCTCTTGTGACACAAGATGGTTAGTAACTGATCTTTTGCTTTCTTCTTTGATGTTATATATGCTTTTTTCCTGTAAAAAATGATTGCATAAACAATGATGTTCTTGGTTTTGAAAGAATACGGTGAGCCTTTACAAATTTGTCCTTCGGATTTAAACACACGATTCTATTTTATAGTAGTTTAATAATTTGAGTGCCGACTAGCATACATCATGTAGAGTTTGCTCTGGTTTTTAGCATGGTGTTGAGTTATTTCCATTGAGCACTACACTATTGTTTTGAGGACAGAAATCATTGTTAAAATCGAAACTCATTTCAGCAACAGGGAAGATTGTTGATGAAGTTAATCCATCCCTTGATTATTGGTAATATTTCAGGATTGTTCTCTAGTGTTTAATCAATAGGTTTTTTCAAACAACTAATCAATGAACTAATAATTGCATGCTCTCAAAAAATGTGTTTCTTTCATTTTAATGTCGTCTTTTGTGGTAGAAGGTTAGCGAGCAAAATTGAGCTTGAGCTAATGAAGCAAATTTGCCATGTTTGTTACACCATTTTTTATTTTATTTCACTTTTTCCTTTGTAATTCCATTATTTGATTGTGTTGATAGTTCCAGGAAAGTCTCTTTGTCATCTTCCTATAAGTCTTCCACCACATTCATTCTAGCCTAAAGTATCAAGCTGTGTCTAGCTTTTTTAAGCAACAACAATAAAAGACCAAATCATATCCCGCATTGTCACCATTACCATTACATCATTTTGTTTCTGCTAGAGTTCCACCAAATGCCTTTTTATGTATATATATGAGAGTCAGATATCGTTCTGGATATCAAAATCACTTTTGTTGTTAATATCTGCCGGATTACATTTGTGAGCTAAAACTTGTAGCTCAGATGCTAAACAAGGCCTTTCATTATCTTTCCAAAAATAATTATTAGTTTTCTGAAAGGTCTACATTTTATTTTCTACAAAAAATTTGTGTCTAATTTAATTATCCAAGTGAATTTGCCTCCTCTAAAGTGTGCAAGGTTTATCAACCCTTGGTCCCACTAAAATTAAGGGAGATACTATTACTGATAGGTATATTATTCCAAACAAGGGAAAGTGTATTATCAAAGGAAACTGGAACAACACTGTGCATATTATAAGAGGAAATGCTCCCAGTCAAGTGGAACACCAATGGTCCCAAGCTAAAAAGCCGATGCCCAAATAGAAAACAGACATGCCCCTAAAATATGGCTTTCCTGCCTATATAACAAACTTGGTCACTTTCTCACATGTAACTAACTCTTTTCCCTCCCCTTTTCTGTCACACGCCTCGTATGAGATAATGAGAGTAAGGTGGGCCTTAGTTGTTTGGAACTTCAGAGTTACACTTTGAAAGGCTTTTTTATATTGAGATCCAGAAGTCAAAGGGACGCTTTTGATTGTAGGCTGTCCAATAACCATACGAATTGGGTTCTTATCAGATACGCCTTGTTCACAAAAAAGAAAAATCACTTTACAAGAATATCTTCGAATCTAAGCAGTTGCAGAAACTTCTCGAGAATCACAGCTTCGTTCATGAATATATGTTAGACATGGATTTTAAGACGATTGGGTTCTTTTCATTACAAGATCCATTATGATTGTACTATTAGAAAATATGGTGTTGTGTGATATGGACTGAAGTGTAAAACATTTGAGATAATTATCGTTCTGAAGTAAATGGTTTAAATTCATACTAAAACTCTAAACTCGTGTTGGGAGATTGACAAGTACAAAAACTGAATTGTACTCCTTCCCTTTTAGAGGCTTTGTACATCACTTGATAAGTGTTTCCTGCTTTTGCAGATATGCTTCATGTTTTCTCTAATCTGTCAAGAGATCTCAATTTCATTGAACATACACGCATTACCGGTTGGAAATTGTAAGTGAGTTGTATAATTGCTGTAAATTCAACCTTTGATGAGGTGTGTAGATTTTGTTTGCCGGTTTACTGTTTTGGTTGATTGGCATTTCTGTCTATTACTGTTTATATGTTCAGGAACCAAAGAGCAAGGCCCATCATTATTGATCCTGCCCTTTACTTATCGAAGAAATCTGATTTAGCATTGACTACTCAAAAAAGAACACTACCCACATCTTTTAAATTGTTCACTGGTATGTTTTGTCTTTATATTTCTGTACACATGTATTCGTTTATTGTTTTCGACAAATTTAGGCTTTGTTTGGTAAAACGCTAGCAGATGGTGGATGAGCTTATGTTTTGTCTTAACTGATACTCCCTCTGTCCCAAAATATAAGGGAAAATTGATCAAAGTAAGTTGATGTATTTGGTTAAAAATTTGGACTAATACATCAACTTTGTTTGACCAATTTTCCCTTATATTTTGGGACAGAGGGAGTAGCACATAACTTATAAGCTAGTTGGTGAAATTAGTAGTTGAACTAACTGATAAATATAAAATGACATAAAAATACACTTTTAATAAATAATTTAAATTTTTTCAATTAAGATAATGAGAGCAAATTTTATACACGATAGGCTCAAATGCTGCTTTAAGTAGCATCTCAAAAACCGTTATAATCTTGTGAAAAAACGCTTAATGCTTGTGAGAGAAGACTGTTAGCAAACAACTCTAGTTATATGACCTTATACGCCGCAAGCCAACGATTTGGCCTTGCCAAAAAAAGCCTTAAATTTAAACTAAAAGGCCCTTTCAAGGTAGCATGGCTAAGATTGTAAATATCTGGTTAGCTAGTCAGATTAAATTTATTTGCGATTTGATGGCAATCAACACAGTAGTTCCCAATAATTTTGTTTATGCTTTGTGAACAGGTTCAGCTTGGGTTGTACTAACACGGTCTTTTGTGGAGTACTGTATATGGGGATGGGATAACTTTCCGCGGACTATGCTTATGTATTATACAAATTTTGTCTCTTCGCCAGAGGGATATTTTCACACTGTCATTTGTAACACTCAGAAATTTCGGCACACAGCAATAAGCCACGATCTTCACTATATTGCTTGGGACAGTCCACCAAAGCAACATCCCATCTCTTTAACAATGAAGGACTTTGACAAAATGGCCAAGAGCAATGCTCCCTTTGCCCGAAAATTCCCCAAGGATGATCCAGTCCTAGACAAGATTGACAAAGAACTTTTGAATCGCACACATAGATTTTCACCAGGGGGGTGGTGTATCGGGACATCAGATGGTGGAGCGGACCCGTGTTCTTTGCGCGGCAACGATACAGTGTTTAGGCCAGGGCCTGGTGCCGAGAAGCTACACAAGCTGCTTCAGGTGCTGTTATCTGAAGAGTTTCTAAGCAAACAGTGTTTGTGACAAAGGGGTACACTAAAATTTTTATAATGTCAAGTGTACATAATGTGGTTACATATATCTGATATAAAAAGTTAAAATTTTGTATCGAACAATATCGGTTCATAGTACCTTTCAGAAAAGAGAAAAAAAATAGGTTCATAGTAAGAAACAACAAGCACTCACAATTTTTTTTTTTTTTTGGTGCTTGTTTCGGTTTAGTTTTGCCAATTCGAGGCAACCATTTATGCTATAACAACCTTTTTATTTTTATCGAAATACAAAAAGCAATCAAGTTTTCATTTTCATAGCAGATTTTTTCCTGGTTATCTATTATAGAGAAATTAGTAGGTCTGCAATTTTACAAGCACTTTATTCAACATTTAACTTATGTGAAGTTGTGAATCATATTAGAGATGCACTTACCTATATCAGTTGTTATACCATGTCTAAGATAGGCATTATATGTAATACAAGAATATTTAGGTGATTGCTCTTCTCCCCCGTGTTCTTCACACAGATACAATTCGGGGGGTTAAGAGCAATTACTAAGAGTTTATCTTTCTTGAGAGATGATAACTAGTCCATGTAATATGTGGCCTGTATGCTCCAATCTGGTTAGAATTCAAAAGTAGCATACTATTTCTGCTGAATTATTTTGTTGAGCTAGCTGCTACTGCTAGTACCAGTATTTGTACAACCATTGAGGACATGCCTTTAATTCAAACTTGAAAGCATAACAGACCATTCACCACCAGAGTTGTTTGCTAGGACATTATCATTCATAAAGATATGGTCCACTTTTGGAGTGGATGCACGTGCAATAAGATGAAGTGCTTTTACTTTCTCAACACTATGGTCCTTTTCAACTTTACTGCATGTACATCAACCTAAACTATTATTTTCTCCTCCCATTTGCATCAAATCATACTGTTAAAATGTGAGTTGTATCTTCTTAAAAAAAAATGTGCTGTTTGATTTAGTTTAGATTGTACCGTATGTGACTGGCAAATGCAAGAAAATGTGTCTGCTTTAAATGTGTTCGATAATATACATATACTGTACATCATAGCTTTTGTGAAGTTTTCATAAAGCGTTTGTGAAATTTTCTTACTAGTGACTGCCACTTGGATTTTTTCTCATATATAGGCACAATTTAAGAGTTTTTTGTTCCAATTATAAAAATACTACAATTATAAAAATACTACAATTTTTGAAATAATACAATTATAGCGAGTTTTGATTTTCGTCCTTGTAAAATAAAATCATTTATTTTAATCCCTACAAATTTTTTTCTTTTGTTTTTAGTCCCTAATGGTCAAACTTTTGACATTTTTTTAAACATAATATGGACTTATATAGGTTTAACATGATATATTCACATAATATAAACTATTTTGAACATAAAAATGTTGCTCATTAAAGACTAAAAACAAAATAATTTTTTTTGTAGGGATAAAAATAAGTGATTTTATTTTACAGGGACAAAAACTAAAACTCGCTATAAAAATAAGGAATAAAAACATATTTTAGCTTATGCTTAAATAAATTTCAGACCCTTTCAATAACTATAGATATATTTTGTTACACATGAGATGAGCAAGTATGAAAACATCTAATGTCAATGTTATATTGTAGAATAAGCTTTCAAAATTAATTTGAGCTTAAATAGTTAATGAGCTCCATCAATTGACAAATAGTTTGAGAAAACATTAGTTTGATTTTTAGGTGAAATAATTTTTTGCTTTCTTCGAACTATTTGCATCATTTAATTTTCAGCTTGTTTTGTTTTCAACTTTTTTGATTCAATTGTTGCAGTTTATATTGAATTGCATTACACATAAAAACTTTGGAAACACATTAATGCTTGAAAATAGGGTCATGCTAACTAGTGCCCCCGGGGGCACTAGTTAAGAATACAAAAGTAGTAATTTTTACATTGATTACACGCACTTTAATGTATTATTACTATTTGAAGTATCTTTAACTAGTGTCCGGGGGCACTAGTTAGCATTTTCCTTGACAATATTAGAACGCATCTTCTGTTGCAGTTTTTTTAAAACATTTTTTTTTAAACAACATTCTTATGTTGCAGTTACTTAATAGTTATATGGCAGAATTAAAAGTGGAAAGCTTGTGTGCGAATGTTTTGCAATATATTTTATTTTGGCTTTTCAAAAAAAAAAAAAAGAAGTGGAAAGCTTGTAGATCATCTATTCATAAACCCTTCTGCAGATGTTCCGTGGGTCAAATGCCCTCAGTTTTTCTTAAAGCTTTCATGAGTCTAAAGCTAAGAGGCCAATATGTAATTAGCAAAAATATTAACTATACCTATGGTGAAGTATTTAATACTGCAACTTACATATCCAACTTAATCATCCATCCTATATCTTAACCCTGACTTTTAATTTTCACCTTTAAAATGGAAACAGAGTAAAAGGCAAAATCTGGTTCAAAACTGAGTGTCGTTGGCCTCAGCTGGATAGCCATTATAGTGGAGCTTGACATGCAGTGAAGAACAAACCATCTTGAACTTAAGTCTGAGGCTATCCATGATCTCTTGGACTTGTAGATCTTCCGGATCCATGAGAGGGTATTTGTCAGTCAATTCCTGCATCTGGGCAATGGTTGTTTTGGCACGGGAAGAGAAGCAGGTTGGATCGATCTGGATGGCAGATGTCCAGATGTGGATGCAGCCGCTGTAAAAGCCGAGTTCCTCGCCGACCTCAAAACCAACCTTCAGTCCAACCTGTTTCCCCTCATCCCTGCCGGCAACGAGGCCGTGACTGTAGCCTTCGTCGTAGCCTTCCTTGAAATGGGTCTCCTCCAATTTCACCGAAGAATCAAATAGGTCATCCATCACTATCAACACCCAATTGACAACCTACCAAAGAGAATGGACACTTTTCAATTTGACATTTTTCTTTTAAAAAATATATAAATATTATTGTCGAGAAAAGAGTAGGGTTTAGGTTATTTTCATTTATGTAAAGCTGTTTATGATTTAGTTGAACCAAAAAAAAAAACGATTCAAACTGAACTGAACCAGAATTCAATCAGAACCAAACTCAATTTGTTCAACCCAAACCAAATAGGTTTGGTTTAAAACCAGTCCAAAAACTAGTTCAGTTCGTAAGTTCGTAACTACCAGATAAAAAAACTAGTTCCAGAACTGGTTTGCCAGGCTCTAATAGATACTTCATTGACCACATTTAAAAATCCATCATTACATTTTGAAAGTTGAAACGATCAAATATGATAGGAATTAGGAAGCAGCACCACATATAAGCTTTTTTAAGAATATTAGTCCAGATGGGAGTGAAGGAAAAAATAATTTCTTATTGCAGAAAGCATAAAAGAATATATAATAATTATATAAGATTTCGTAGAAAGAATTAAAAAATACAAAAACTAATCTATCACTACTTGCCATAGCAGTATTGACATGCACATGGAATCTGCATAAACAAGCACCACTGGTTCAGTCAGAATAAAGGCATGCAACAGAGCAAGAGCCCAAGTTATTAGGTATTCAACTAAGTATCTCCAACTCAGCCATCTTGTGCTATAGAACCTTCTCTTTGCAAAAAAATTGTGAGATCCAGAGACTTCTAACAATGGATCTCAAAATTCTTAATGAATAGAAGGTTCATTAGCACAAGATGCCTAGGCAGTAAGAGGGGGGTTTTTGGATAATCATTGTTGAATACATTAGCAACTTCACTTGGGAGCTTACTTTGAATCCTCATTTCCTATAATCCTTTTACATCATTTGATTATTAAAAGCAAACAACTTTATTTCATAATTGTTCCCTTACATTTTCAAAAACCTTTCAAGATGTTGACAAAATTAGGTTTTTCTGAACATATCTTTAGGTGAGAGGTTTTAGACATCAGATGCGTCTTGTTCTTTTGTATTGCTATTTTTTTATGCCTTCACATGATGAAGTCAAGATTCTTAGATGTTTGAAATGTATTTTTGCAGATCAAGTCAGAAATAGGGGTAGCTACCATGAAGTCGATTAAACATCCCTAAATTGTTCTATTATATGAGCTCTCTCACTTTGTAACACCCAAATGAAAAATCTTGTCTCATTTTATTTTCTTCTGAAGAAGCCAAATAATTATATTAAGAACAGGTTAAGCACAAGGTGTGCCTACCAATAAAAATACAAGAAGTTCACATCAAGGCTTTGTTTGCGAGTTTGGAGGGGAGGGGAGGGAAATAGAGAGAAAATTAGAGAAATCTTTTACATTTTTTGAGAAAGTATTTTTTATAAAGAATGACAAATAAATACTTATGATTAATATATTATGAATTTAAGAATATTATAACAACATTAATTAAATTTGAAGAATTCATATAAACCCTCCAAACCCCCATCTAATACAATTTTTGAGTTCCCCCAAAATGGGGGGTTTTTGTGTTTTGAAGAAAAAATAACCCTTCAAACTCCTTCCCTCCCAAACTTCTCTACTCCTTCCACTTGTTTCTTCCTTTTTAGCCTTTCCTTCCCTTCCCCTCCAAACTCGCAAACAAAGCCTAAAAGATTAAAAAAAATAAAGCGCAAAACCGCGGGTACAAACAAACCCCTTTAACCAAAACGGACACCTAGACAAAGCAATGGGTCAAACCACCATGCATTCAAATACCAATACAGTATGAAATCTTTCATTATCCGTCAGAGTTAGCTCCAATACCAATAAAGTAATAACAAGCTACACTAATTTCAATAGATAATAATTCTATGTATATATCCACATGCATAGATAACAATTTTTGGCCCCTTTTGATAATTTACAATTCACTGAGCAAGTATCGTATATTAAAAAAAACAGTTGGTCAAATTTCAACAAAACTAAGCAAAAGTGAGGGCAAAGTGGCCAGGGTGGTATTCAATTCAGGGATCAAGTAGTCCCGAAAAGTACTTAATGCCCAACCTTGGAATTGAGACTCCATATAGCATCTAAGGCCAGTCTAATTTAAATTAGTTATCAAAATAAATAAAGACAACCATTCTCCAAAAATGTCAGAGATGGGGAGGCATACCGATGTATAGAAAAACAGTGTAGAAAGCAATACTTTCTTTCAAAGATAAAACTATGTTTGTAAAAAATATACAAGATATTCATTCATGGGCATATTTAATAAATATTCCTGAAGTCAACCATTGGTGATAGTATATATGTTTTTTTTAATAAGGTGATAGTATATATGTTACTCATCAATATAATCACAAAATAAAAAACCAACCAACCAAAACTCACATTCTTGCCGTGCAACAAGATATATCACTATAAGATTCATCAACACAAGTAAATAAGCAATTTAAAGCCTGTGTATATACCTGAGTAAGGCCACCAAGGAGCTTGTCACAGAGACACTCGGAGTCAAAGACCTCAAGTAAAGTTGATATAACAAAGTTGCCCAAATAGCGCTTTCTTCTTTAAAACAAATTTCAGAGATTTCAACAGTCCCCTGGATTCTATAACCTATTATGCAGCACTAGGTAAGGTCTCTGATCCTCCTTCACCTGTCACCAATATTATCACTTCATTCACATTGGCTGAAACTTAATTATAATGCATGATAATATTTACCACATAATATTCAAACAACCATTACAAAATAGAATTATACTTTACAAGGCTCAAGTTCTCTTCATGCTTTTGTTATTCATGCGATGAGTAAAAGTAAATTATTCAATAGATTTAAATACTTAACAGACTTCAATCCCTAGCTTAGTTATTCAAGTAACTTCATGTCAGCTTATGTAGAAAATGTGTAAACAAACTAATAAGAAAAAAAACTCAGAGGGAGACTTAATTTCCACAAGAAATGGATATGCAATCAAGCAACCAAAAACAAGTTTACAAGCATAGCATCTTGGATTTAAATGCCATAAATTCTTTATCATGGGTTATTAAATTTTAGACCACCTTTGGTATAATATTCAGGATCAGAGCTCTATAATCCCCGCTTGTAGCATCCCCCAAGCATGACAAACACCACATATTGCACAATTATTAGAGCTCGAATAGTGACTAACTAGCATATAGGCCCCTTAGTTGGCACTAAGGCCTACATGATGAGCACTTAGGCTTACATCACAGTCTTGGCATTGTGTATTGAATGAATGAATACAAACATTCTATCGCTGAAATATTCATCATGAACTATATCATACATTCTTGCTTTTTGCATCTTAACTAAGACAGAGTTGTTAAATAGCAGCGCTTGCTATAGTGCTATTCTGTAGCAGAATTTGAATGAATCGCTACTGTTCCGTAATACGCTATTTATTTAGTGCAAAATATTGTGAAATAATGGCTATAGATCTGTTGCATAGCAGAATTTGAACAAAAGTGCTATTGTCCGCAATTGACAACACTGAACTAAGATACTACATAACATGATTTTCTAATAAAGGCAAGTATATTAACATCATGATTAAATTCTTATCTGTATGGCAGCAATGATGCATCCAAAGGATCATA
Organism: Trifolium repens; assembly: GCA_030408175.1. NCBI lineage: Eukaryota > Viridiplantae > Streptophyta > Magnoliopsida > Fabales > Fabaceae > Trifolium > Trifolium repens. Next base: position 8,653,507 of record CP125842.1, read on the forward strand.
TTTATCTAAAGTAGAAATAGCATTTTTCACAAAGAAACAAGATCAAAGCAATCACTTTACTAACATGTATATATAAACAAAAATAAATTTTCACAAACACCCACTAAATTTCAATTTACTCCACTTGTATAGGAATAACAAACAGCAATAGATCTCTAATGACATGGCCACATGCCCTAAGCTACCATATCACCCAATATCTTAGACATGCAAAAAGGAAAATGACTTTATTAACTCATTTAATAAATCTCATCACTAATAACGTATAACATAAAACCCAATTGGGTTGGGACCTGGGAGTGTGCTTCTCTTAAGGTCTCAGGTTTGATTCTCTCCGGTGCCAATTTGGGTGGGTTAGTTTAGCTTTTCAAAATAAAAACTAAAAAAATAATAATGTGTAACAGAAATTAGGAACACAAACCTACATATATTCAACAAACCTTAACGACATTTCTTCAAACACATGGCATGCAAATTACATAAAACAAAAGCCTTAACAGTCAAGAATGGTAAACCGAAATATACTTAGCATGAAATTTACTCAGCTTAAGCTGAACCCAAATATAACAATTATAACATCCCAAGATACAATATATCAGCGATGGGTATGAAAAATATCGGGAACATGAATAATTTGAGCAAAAGGAAGAACGAAACTAACACTTGCAGAGGTATGTGACTAAGCAGGAGACTAACCGTCGTCGCCGTCTGAGACAGAGATGCGGTTTGAGATACCGGGGGAGTAACAACGATGAACTGAGTTTGCGAGATTAATAGGAAAAAAAAATAAGCGGAAAAAAAGATCGCGGATAAGCTGTATTGGGTGGAAGGTGATTATTAGGATTTAGGAGAATCTACTTTACAATATATTAAAAGAAACTACTATTAAAATATCAAATTTGTCCAATCAAGATTAATAATATTTCAAAGTTTATGCCCTTAAATGTAATTTTAACTCTAAACTTAAAAAAAAAATACAAAACAAAAATAGAAAGAAAAAAAAGATAAGCATGAAAAATATTTCCATAAAAATAGCATCGGAAACTGCCTCTAAAAAAATATATCTACTTTACAATATACTAGTATGATAGCCCGTGCCGTGCACGGGATAATTTTCTTTTTAAATATTATTTATGTATTTGTTTTGAAATATTATTTGAGTAATTTGGTTTAAAATTCTATGATAAAATTGAGTTAGTTTTAAAATTATATAGGTTTAAGGATGTTACACCAAAGAGCGAGATAGATAGTATTCATTTGCTTCCCGTTCTACACTATTAGGAGAATTTTTTCTTTCATCTTCATCCACGAAACTATATAGGGACTCTATAAATATAAAATAATTATAAACTTCATGGCCTTAAGACGTTTTAGCAACATAGTTTTTTATAAAATTAAAATATACCAAGATTCTTTGATTGCGATAAATTCCTTCAAGGATGGTTGTGTGTTAAATCATCTCCAATCGACTCTTTTTTTCTTTTAAATGCTGTCTATGTCCTTTTTTCATTTTATATTATTTAGAAGGTTGTCTATATTAGTTTATTTGGATATGAAAATACAATGTATGTTTCAGAATGCTAAATGAGCATAGTGGGATGTGAAATACTCCCTCGTTCCCCGTTCCACAATGCTGATAGATTCTCTCTCCATCTCCCAAGACTCTGTAGAAACTCCATCAACATAAAATAATTGTAAATTATATATTATTTTTCAAATCAATATTAACATACTTTGACCTTGATCTTATTCTTACACTTTTCTTGTCACCGTAACACAAAGAATCAATCTTCAAGTGTGATCGTCAAATAGGAAAAAATCTATGTGTAAATCTCCACTCACATTGATAAATTAACATCCTCAAAAGACTTGAACGAAAGTTTATGGAAAGTTTAAAATTGTAATTACAAAAAAAGTTCCAAAGATTATAAAAAACTAAAATTATATTAAATTATTTTAGGTTTTCCATAGATTCAGCAGTTGATGGTAATTCTAATGAAAGTGTGACAGACATAAAATATGGATAACTCTCGCAATTAGAATTCAAATTTAATTATTCAAGGTGCATTATTTTAAATAGTGGGGGTGAAAAGTGTTATGTGTTGTCCATTCTACACCAACGATAAATTTTTTCTCTCTCTCTCTCTCTCTCTCTCTCTCTCTCTCTCCCTATTTCTATATCTCTCCCACATGATAATTTTCATTTTGTAATGATATTTATGTGCTTAAGTTTCTTTTTCTTTTGAAGGTTGTCTATGTCATTATACTATTTTGAATGTTGTCTAAGTTTTTCTTGCAATTGTTAATGAGATTGATTTTATTTAATTTACTTGAGTATGAAAATATGATATATGTTTAAGGATGTTACAGGAACATAATGGGGTGGGAAGTACGCCCCCATTCCCTGTTTCTTGTTCAAAAACACTAATAGATTATCTCTCTCTCTCTCTCCCGTCTCCCAAGACTCTGTAGCGACTCCATCAATAAAAAATAATTGTAAATTCGATATTATTTTTCAAATGAATATTAACAAACTTTGAACGAAAGTTTATAGAAAGTTTAAAGCTTAAATTATTCAAAAATTCTATAGATTATATAAAATAAAAAATTATAGTAATTTATTTAGGGTTTCCATATATTTCATCAATTGGAGGTAATTACAATAATGAAAACATGATGAAGTGATGAACACAAAATATGACTACTTTCACTGTCAAAATTCAAATTTTAATTAGTCAAAATAGATTTCATATTATCAATTTATATGAAATTAGAGAAGTGTTTTCCGTTTTCCATTTCTACATCAATGAAAGATTTCATATTATCAATTTATATAATATTAGAGTTTCTAAAAAAAAACAATATAATATTAAAGAAACTCTAATTGAGTGCTTTTTCAAAAAAAAAAATTACATAAAAAAAAACACTTTAGGTTGATAAAAATAGTATAAACTTTTTGATTGTTGATTGAAGTAATAATAAAGTAGTTTTATTATAAAAAAAATACGGTTGTTTTTTCTATAAAAGAAAGGATAGTAGCTTTCTATAAAATTAAAATACTATAAAAATTAGATTATTGTTGTCAATGAGATTCGAACAACAGACCTTATACTAATAATAAGCTAATTTTCTCTAAAAAAAACAAATTTAAAAGATAGAATTCCATATAATATTATAAAAATTGAATTTTTGTTGTCAATGAGATTCGAACCAAAGACCTCGTGCTAAAAGCTCCGCATAAGTAGAAGCTCTATAATAATGACACGTAGGATTATTTTGTTAAGAATGCACGAGAGAGCTCAGTGAGAATCTCGTAATGTATATAATAGAGATTAAAAGAAACTACTATTAAAATCTACTTTACAATATATTAAAAGAAACTACTATTAAAATATCAAATTTGTCCAATCAAGATTAATAATATTTCAAAGTTTATGCCCTTAAATGTAATTTTAACTCTAAACTTAAAAAAAAAATACAAAACAAAAATAGAAAGAAAAAAAAGATAAGCATGAAAAATATTTCCATAAAAATAGCATCGGAAACTGCCTCTAAAAAAATATATCTACTTTACAATATATTAAAAGAAACTACTATTAAAATATCAAATTTGTCCAATCAACATTAATAATATTTCAGAGTTTATGTTGTTAAATGTAATTTTAACTCTAAACTTAAAAAAAAATACAAAACAAAAATAGGAAGAAAAAAAAGATAAGCATGAAAAATATTTCCATAAAAATAGCATCGGAAACTACCTCTAAAAAAATATATTAATCAGATATATTTAACAAAAAAAATTAATTTAAAAAAATTTACGCATAAAAATAGGAACAAAAATCAATATAAAAGATATACATACAAAATAGTGCAATTTTTTTTAATGAAAAAATAGTAACTTTCTTTTTTGAATGATAACTCAATCTAACATATAACAACTTATATATAAAAAAAAAAAAATAGAAAAACCAATAAAAGAATATACTTATTTATGAGCTTAAAAATAAAAGAACATAAAAATAGAAATAAAAACACAATGAACCCATTTGGATTGACTTATTATAAGTTTTATAATGTAGTTTATGAAAAAAGTATATAAAGATAAAAAAAAAATTAGTGAAAACTTATGAATTAACATGCGTAATGGCATATCAATTTCACAACGGTAGCATATGATAACAATTCCTCTTGTATATGCTCTAAACCAATAATACAAGGTTGTATCCTCTTTCAGCCGCCCCTTTTTCTTTGAAACCCTATTTTGTTCTTCTTCCACCAAGGAGGGGTGGTTTTTGGGTCAATTTTTGACCCAAAGTCACCCCTCTAAATTGTTTCTTATTTTCTTTTCATTAAAATAAGTGATTTTCACATAGATTAATTTTTTAGTTTCTTTTTTTTCTGTTGTGATTTCGTCGTCTGAGTGCGGCGTTTTGTTGTTGGCCGTCATTGTTGCGGCGTTTGTTTTCTCCGTCTTGTTGCGGTGTTCGTTTAGTTCATATTGAAAGGTAAACTTCAATCAATTGCAGATTCGATCAATGATTTGGGCATCATCGTTGCAGATCCGGGAGCATGGACATTCCGGTGACTTTTATTTTATCATATTATTTGTAGGTATTTTGCAATTGCCGTTGTATGCTATTAACATGGATGCTGTGAGATTGTTTGCATATTCATCATTTCTGTTTTTAGCGATGTTGAATTTGTACTTGCATGTGATGTACTCTATCAATTATTGGAATGAATGAATATCGTTGTTTTTGAGTCAAAAAAAAAAACATGCGTAAAAAAAACTTACGAATTTACATGGGACAATAGTTTTAATAACTTTTTTTAATCATACACGGGACAATTGATTTAATAAAAAAGGAATTGAATAATAAATATTTATTAATTTTAATTTATTACACAAAATGAACTCATTTGGATTGACTTATTATAAATTTTATAAGGTAGATCATGAAAAAAAGTTTATAAAGATATAGTTTTTGTTAGTGAAAATTTATGAATTAACATGCGTTAAAAATGCTTACGAATTAACATGGGACAATTGCTTTAATAAAAAAAATTTAATCATACACGGGACAATTGATTTAATAAAAAAGAGGAATTGAATAATAAATATTTATTAATTTTAATTTATTACACAAAAATCATACACGGGACAATTGTTTTAATCAAGAAATATTAATTTAATAAATTTTACAAGAATGACTATAATGACGTCACTTATATTTTAATAATATTTTATAACATTTTTCTAAATATTTTATTATAAATTAATTTTATACTTTAGTATAATATCAATCTTAAATATAAAAAAAAAAAATCAATGGACATGAGCTTTCACAAATAGTTTTTTTTAAACAACAAAAGAATGAATTTTCATCAATAATAAATATAAAAAAAACACAAGATAAAATATTTATCACTGATACATAAAATGAATTGAATCAAAAATTCATACATGCGACAATTGCTTTAATAAAAAAAAAATTAATCATACACGGGACAGTTGATTTAATAAAAAAAGGAATTGAATAATAAATATTACTCAATTGCTTTAATCATACATGGGACAGTTGTTTTTAATTCATACACGTGACAATTGCTTTAATAAAAAAAAAAAATCATACACGGAACAATTGCTTTAATAAAAAAAGGATTTGAATAATAAATATTTGTTATTATTAATTATAATTTATTACAAAAAATCATACACAGGACAATTACTTTAATAAAAAAATTATTAACTTAATAAATTTTACAAAAAAAAAACACAATGACTTAACTTATAATTAAAAAATATTTTATTAATAAAAGTCAATAGACTCGTGCAATGCACGGGTCTCAAAAACTAGTTTATAGTAAAACTGATCAGGTCACACACTAGGTTTCATCGGGTTGTTTGCAAATGTAAACAATCCAGTCCACTGTTGATAGTAATGCCTAAATTATTTTTTAAAGATTTTTATTTAAATATATTTTAGTTTTTAATTTAAAGTAAGATGATATTAGAATTTAATATTTATATTTTAGTTTAGAATATTTAGGATTTGATTAGAATTTATAGGATTAGTTTGTTATTTAAAGATATAATTTGTTTTTATGTAGTTTTATATATATAGCTATATAGTTATGAGAGAATAAGAATTTCAGTTTCTCCATGTATAAAAATATATATCTCACCAAATTCCGCAATATAAAAACACAAAAAAACATATAACCCACCACTCATTAGATTCTCGATTGGTCCGGTCCAACCGGCATGTCCAGTCCCAGTTTTATTAAAACATTTGTTGCATTGTATTTTTATTCTAAATTTATTCTTGGGATTGGATAAATCGGAGACAAGGGTCACACTACAAAAATTAAATTTATTGTTTTCACTAAATTATTAGACAACTTTTATCATAAGCATCAATTGTCTAAAGTACCAATGTAACTTTTTATTCACCAAATATTGTGTAAGATTAAAACTAACAAATTGATCAATACAATTAAAAGATCGAATTAGGCTGCATATTGGTCGCTTCGTCGGCTTTAGTCAATTACAAGCACAAAAAAAACGAGAGATAACTAATCTCTGATTGATTACTTATGCAGTTTTATTAGGTAGTGGATAATTCGGTGATAATTAGATGAACAAAAGAAAAATTCCAACCAGAGATATAAGAGTGAGTTTGAGGGATTGCAAGTGATGAAAATATGGTGGTGTAAGAATAACTTTATCGCAGTCTGCAATAGGTGTCACAGTTAGGACGAACAACTGATGTTGATCATTGGTCGACTTCGATCGTTATGAGCCAAAAAAAAAGTCCCTCGTTTCTTGCATGTTTTAAAATTCCTCATTTCTTAATTTTTTTTCACAACATTCAAAAATGTTGATTTCAAGTAGTTTGATTTGTTTTATATTTTGTTAAGCTCATTAATTTTTAAAATATTGAATATGCAAATTCTAAAAACAATATCTTATTAATATGGTTAACTAGTGTTCCAATCTTCCAAAGCATTGTTTAGCATTTGCTATTATTTTTTACTAATATGCACATAATTAAAAAATAAACTTTAATATTAATATTAGTACCAACTTTCTTAATTTTTATAACTTTATCAGAAAAGTCATATACTATTTAGAAACATAAGTAATTATTTATTTATCTACCAAATACAAAAATATTATTTATTTACATTTGAGCCAATAAATTTAAATATTTTTTTTTTATATTTAGGTATGAGGGAGGGAGTACAATATAACCTCCATAAAAAATAAAAATGAAACGATTTGAATGACATTAATTAATATATGTTACTTAAAAGCTATACAAATACAATTGCCCTTTTACGTTGAAGAAAATAAAGTGGTTGCTCACATCATTTCCACTTCTCACACGAGCAGTGTGACTAATGAATCCTTATAGGTTTTACGTTAGCTGGAACTCACTCAATTGTTTCATGCTTTTCATTTAACCAGTAGTACATTGGATTCGACATTAAGTTTGATTAATTTATTTGTATTCTTTTTGTCCATATATATACTTTTTAATTTACCATATAATTTAGTGATCAAAATTTCATTCTTAAAATAAATAAGTAAAAAAACTAGTTTTAAACTTCAATTCAATTTTAGTAGTCAAAACCTTTGCATATTCAATTTTTTCTACTAGACGAATTATGCTCATGAAACACGGATTAATTAAATTGAGTAAATAAATAAATATAATTTTAATTACATATAGTACTTTTGAGTAGGGTGTACGTAGGCTAGATAGAGTTGGGTTTGGCCAAAACCAAAACTCGAACCATATAAGGTACTATGGGTTAAGTCTAGTAAAATAACCACTCGATATAACATTGGAACGGGTTGGGTAAACCCACTAATTTCCGGATTGGATTGAGTTGGGTAGTGGGTTACCCGAGCTATTTTTCTATTTTTTTATATTAAAAATATAAATACCAAATCATCATATTTTTTCATAAAAATAACTCAACCATTGTATTTTTTTGAAAAATAATGTTATTTTTTTTCACTATAAAAAATAATCACCTATTTTTTATGTATACCCACTAATTTATGGGTTGGATAGTGTGTTATCCAATCATATTTGTTTATGAAAATTATTCAATATTTTTATTTTTAAAATAGTGCGATG